>CAJQZP010001271.1:3883333-5210000 GCA_907164705.1 Parnassius apollo
AGTCGGTCACTTTATAAATAAATATCATATTATAATAATTTAATAATAATGTTAGGTATAATATTGGAGATTTTTTATGTATAAGACCGATAATACTAGCTAATTGTTTAAGCATTAACTGTGCAATACCTAAATTTTAAGATTTAGTTTTAAAAGATATAATTGTAAGTCTGTACAAGAAAAATTGTTTTAGATATAAACACATGTAGATTTGTAGATTGTCAGTTATATATAGGCTTTTAAGAATGTATAGTATTTTCTTTTTTTGGAAATTTAAAATGTATTTAATTATTTATTAAAATTAAGTAATATCACCAGATTTGAAGTGTAGATCTATTAAATACTTCCAGAGTTCAAAATGCTTTTCATTTCTGTCAATTCTCAAAATGTATACATTTCAATTCGTATAAAATTATGCAAATGACTTGGCGCCATTTCGAATCACCGCTGCCAACCGCTGTCAATTTGCATCTCTTAGCGACTTGTTAACATTTGCGACAACCCTCCAGCCACTGAAGCGCTGTTTCGGAACATGTACATAATATAAAGTCATGATAAACGTTTCTGTGCTTTCCAGCGCTGTATTACTTTATTGTTCAGAATACAAATATGGCAGGGTTTCGAAGTCGCATTATCTGTCAATTTATTCAAACGACATGCTAATTTTGGGACTTTTCACTTCGCAAATTTGTTATTATTTATCATCGTCTTTATTTCAGATTTGAGCAAACGAGGGTTTATTAAAGGGGTCGTGCTGTGAGGTAATTGGGCTGTTTTGATCTTGCAAGGGGTGTGCGAGCCGAGCCTAATTGAAGTATTTTCCAACGTTTGAAGGGTAGTTATGTTGGTAGCCATGGATGAATGGATTAGTTAGCGCGGCGTAGATAACGATCTGTCAATGATGCCCTGTGATGCGTGGTTTCGTGTATTCACTTTAATTGAACTAAACTCATGATGCTTTCTGGATTGAAATAACATTAATTCGTCACTTGTTAAATCGGGCTTCAGTTATTATCGTTAATAGTTACTACTTAATACCATTTAACAATTAGAATATTTTTTCTAAATAATGAGATTGAAGAAGTCCTTTATAAGTCGTTAAAATGACAAAGAATTGCAGCCCATCGACACAAAAAAGAACCCAAGAAGATCAAATCAAGTATTGTTACATAAGTAACAATACTTGATTTGATCTTATTAAATTTACAAGCTTTATATTTGCTTTATTTAAATTTCTTTATTTTGATATTGTTGTCATTAACGCTGTGCCTGTAAACCTTGGCTCACATTTTA
Source organism: Parnassius apollo (assembly GCA_907164705.1). Taxonomy (NCBI): domain Eukaryota; kingdom Metazoa; phylum Arthropoda; class Insecta; order Lepidoptera; family Papilionidae; genus Parnassius; species Parnassius apollo. Next base: position 3,884,627 of record CAJQZP010001271.1, read on the forward strand.
TCTTCGAAAAACACCAAATGCTTATAGTTTCTTAGAGTCTATTTTAATTCAGGAAAGCTTATGACCCTGAAATATTTTATCTTTAAGGTATGGTCGCCTGTGGAGTACTGCTGCCTAATAAGGGTGCTGCTATGCTGTTAAATATTAACTAGCAGTTTTGGACTCAGTAGAAAGAAGTGTCAAGAAGTCCATTGGTAACCTTTTGGGTTTCGAAGTTTGTTTAGCTTTAAGTATAAGAACGAGCGTAGGTTGACCAGTCTCTCTCAGTTCTACAAAATATTTTGAGTAGTATTCCCAGTAATAATGCCATGATTTTTGGCTCCGACTAAAATGATAGGAATCAAATATGGTGTTCCAGTATTAATGGTGATATGACTATTTTTCTGCCTGGGAGTCCTTATTTCTGCCGCCAAGGAGACCAGGAGAACAACAAAATGGACAGCAGCATGTTCCTGATAACAACTATTAAGAAAGCCTGGCAATCTGGGTAAGGTCTATGTTCAGGAGTGGACTTTTTAGGCTATGGTGGATGGATAGATGGATCTAGATATTCTTAGAAAGTAAAACGTTATCCGTATTCAAACCTGGGAATCAGGTCAAATATCTGCACTCGAAGAAATCTATGAAACATCAATACTACTCGTATTTATATCACTTATTAACTTTTATAGACATGTGAAGACAATTTCAAATTTGTAAAATAAATAAAATTACGATGCTACAACTTATTACACAATTTACTTTACAGAGTAAGAGTTTATTAACATGATAAAGCATAATATGGATTACTAGAACAGTACTCAATCAAAATTTGTTTGGGTTACGCTCTATAGACCGTAAGCCGTAACACTTGAACTAATCAAACTTAGCTACGTTTTTTTATTGTGATTGAAAAATAAAGTGCCAAGAGAAAGAGGAAATGAATATTTATATATTAGTCTATATTTTAATTCAAATATCAAATTATTTCCATCATATTTCTGCTGTTGCGTCCGAAGAAAAACAGAATGATAAAAATGTAAACAAAAAAGACGCAGAAGATTTTAAATTTCGCAGATCAAATAGAAGATTCGACGAAGAGTTAAACGACGAGGAATGGCACGTTGAACATTTAGTAAATACAGAAACAAGCTTAAGGAAAAACAAATGTAAACAGGAGTCTTTTAATGAAAGAGTTGATAAATATAAGAAAGAATTAAGAGACGATGCTGCCTTTGTAGAATTTGTATCGTCTGATGCGTTGGTTGTTAATAAAGAAGATATGATTAATGATCCATGTCTTACAAATAATGTGAATGGACATAAGATAGTTAGCGAAAACCATAATAGTGGAAAAGCTACCTCACAGAATGAAAATTTCACTCAATTTTTTAATGTCTCCGACGATGAAGCCTCCAGAAGAATTAACACTGCAACAACTGATAATTTAAAAAGAGTTTTATTATCCGACGATATAGATAGAGAGGATAAATCGAGTAAAAACAGACGTAGTGAGTATCTGTTAAGCTCGGTTGAATATTACGATGAAGTCTCAGAATTTGATGAGTCGATGTGTCCTGATGATGTGGAAGTGGTTACACTACAATTAAATAACATAAATAATTACGATGTTGAGTGTGAGGTAATTTTAGAGTGGAGAAGCTTAGAATAGTCTGTAAAATCTTTATAAAAAATATTAAATGAAAAATAAATTATTTAAATATTTTTGTCTGTTGCCGTTTATTTTGTTCTTGTATATAAGGGACTGTATAAAATGTTAATTGCTGGAACTTAATAAAAAAATCCGTATTCAAACCTGGGAATCAGGTGAAATATCTGCACTCGAAGAAATCTATGAAACATTAATACTACTCGTATTTATATCACTTATTAACTTTTATAGTCATGTGAAGACAATTTCAAATTTGTAAAATAAATAAAATTACGATGCTACAATTATTTAGGTAGGTATTTAAAATAAGGCAACAACCAGTCATAAAAAAAATTATATATTGGTAAAAGAAAAGGTCGTGGGCGTGGTTCCGATAATTTAAAAAAAAATGCCCGTCTGGCTTCACTGGCAGGGTCAGGTACTCCCCTATGTGGCCGCGAGGTGGTCGAGCAGGGCCGGGGGGTTGGACTGTTCACGGGGAGCGCCGTGGGCAGCTGGCTGTGGCGGTGGCGGCGTCGAGGGGGCGGCCTAGGCCCTCTTAAGAAGGACGACCGCCACGGTTGTAGTCGTAAAATTGCACCCCTTACGGGGTGCAAGACGATACGGAGGTCTCGGTGACGAGAATTAACGAAAAAACTATACGGCCACAGTGCCGGAATTATTATATTATTTTAAACTTTTTCCAAAATGGGATTAAAATTTGCAAGCGCGTACGAGGACACAAAGCAGAGCTTGTGAACGCGGCTGCAGTGGTAGTGTGCGCCTCCCAGGGCGCTCGGGCGGAGAATGGTCGGGAGCGCGACGCCGTGGAATAATACCGGCCGGGTAAAACTCTGACGCGAGAGTTGCAAAGCGCATAGAGTAACGAAGCGTCAGAGTGTTTGTTCGAAATACAATATTTTAATATTTGATTTATTATTTAATTCGTTCTTTTAGTTTACTGATTGTTTTATTAATAGGATACCTAAGTTAATTATAGAATTATTTTTGTTAATAACTTCTATTTTATTTTTATTTAGTTTATTAAATGTTTATTTAATTTTAATAAACCGTTTAATTATAATTATGCATACATGTACGTGCAACGTTACAACAACTTATTACACAATTTACTTTACAGAGTAAGAGTATATTAACATCCCTCCTTATTTTTTTTATAGAAGAGAGAGCAAACGAGCATGCTGCTCACCAACATGATGGTAAATAACTACCGCCGTTCATGAACAACCGCAACACAGTGGAATGGCAGGTGCGTTGCCGGCCTTTTATAAAGGATTAAGCTGTTTTTCAACATTGGAAGGATGCTTGGCAAGCGGGTTGGCAACCGCATTTTTTTATGTTTAGTCGTTATTAGGAAGACGCTGGTGCCCATCGATTGATTTGTTTCTCTCTGTCGCCTCTTACGACATCCCACGTGATGATGTGGGGTAGTGGATATTCTTACACCGCCACTGCAGAGTGGATGTTCGTAACGTGCTCATTTAATTCTCTGGTACTAAAATTCGTACGTAATGGTTTTTTTTAATAGAAGAGGAGGCAAACGAGCATGCGGCTCACCTGATGTTAAGTGACTACCGCCGCCCATTATCAACCGCAACCCCAGGGGAATTGCAGGTGCGTTGCCGGCCCTTTAGAAAGGAGTAAGCTCTTTTCTTGAAGGTCTCCAGGTCGTATCGGTCCGGAAAAATCGCCGGTGGTAAACTATTCCACAGAGAGGTTGTACGCGGAAGAAAACTCCTTTTCAAACGTACAGTGATGGACCACCAAGCATCCAGATGGTGTGGATGGTATCGGGAAGTTTGCCACGAAGTGCGTTCACGAAATTTGGCAGCTGGGATTAATCCGAACAATTCCTCAGAGCACTCTTCATGGTATATGCGAAAGAAAATGCAAAGAGATGCAACATCTCTTCGCAGTGCCAGCGAATCGAGCGAATCGGAAAGCACTCGGTCGTTGACGATTTGAGTCGCTCTGCGCTGAATGCGGTCTAGTGGAAGGAGCTGGTACTGGGGAGCCCCAGCCCCGAGATGGTAACAGTATTCCGTGTGCGGCCGAACCTGCGCCTTGTAAAGTTGCAGGCGGTGTGCCACTCTACTGAGCACGCCAAGCTTTTTAGAGGCTAATTTGGCCTTCTCTTCCAAGTGACCAAGAAACTGCCTCGTCCCTCGATATGTCGACGCCGAGGATTCCGATACGGGCTGAGGCAACAAGGGGAGCACCTTGAAACTGAGGAGACACGACAAAGGGGTTCTTTTTAGCGGTTAATGCGCAAACTTGTGTTTTCTGAGGGTTAAACTGGACTAGATTTAGTCGCCCCCAATCCGAGACTCTGTTCAGCAAAGACTCGACTTCAGACACAAGTTTGTCCCGGAACTCGGAGACGTTTTCCCGAGAAATATTGGCTCGGCCGGTGTAAAGAGCATCACCAATGCTGTCATCTGCATAGCAATTAATGTTACGGGTTTGCAACATATCATTGATGAAACAGCGTTGGCGATAGCACGCAGCCTTGTGGAACACCAGCATTAATAGGCTTGCAATCGGAGCTTGCAACGTCTATAACGACCTTGATGCTCCGATCTGCAAGAAAGCTGGTGATCCAATCGCACAATTTCTCGGGAAGCCCATAGGAAGGGAGCTTCGAAAGAAGCGCTTTGTGCCAAACACGATCAAAGGCCTTCGCAATGTCCAAACTAACGGCCAATCCCTTGGACTCTACTGCCTCCGCCCATCTGTGAGTTAGGTAGGCCAGAAGATCACCAGCTGACCGACCATGGCGAAAACCGTATTAGCGGTCACTAATCAACTGGTGATCCTCAAGGTATCTCAATGGTAACTTGAGGATCACCAGCAATGGTGCAAAGAATTTATAATAACGATGTATAAGGCGACAAAAATGCTACTCAATCTACGTCACCGCAGAATGCTGTAATCTAATTTTCAACATACTATTTTAGATTTAGAAATTTAGACAGCAATTTCAACCCAATTCTACCCGTCTATTACTATTTTATTACTATTACTTTACTTACTTTTAGGTCTCCGATATCTCATCGTAATTATTTTTTTATGGGTCGACATAAAAAATGTTTATGTTAGAAGCGTATAATATTCTCATACTTTAAAATGGATGTAGATATAAAAACAATCAATAAAATCAGTAAAAGTTGTTAAAAATAAATTGAAACAAATGAAGGAGGAATAAGATAATTTAAGAATGTAAACGACGTAAAATTCTGAAACCGCCAACTGATCCACTAGAGGCGATAGTTTCAATAAATAAGAATAAAAAGAAAGAAAATGATCATACAGAAGCTTCAGATGAAAATATTTATAAAAACTTTAGTTAATATACAAGTGATATAAGTTTAGATACTAATGAAGAATTAAATGAAAGCATTTTCTATGGGGAAAGGGATAGTGACATAAACGTTAATTATAGTATAAGAAACATAAAGGATAAAAGGTATACCATTACTCCAGCACCACCAGAACTATTGTTTGAATATAAAACTAATATAGATTTGGTCACTAATTATGATAAGCTAATGTATAAAGACATTATTTTTATGTTTGGATGTACAAGGCAATTCAGGATTGAAATACTTAAAAATTATTTAACCTTAATAATAGGGGGGATAAGTCACTCGCGTCCATAGGCTTCGACCACCTAATCCTAGGCCACCCTGCACGTGTCCCCTGGGTGGTGCTAAATGAGTGACGAGCCGAAAGCACAGACTCGGCTCCTCGCCGTGGTAACGGCGTAAAATATACCACTTTCCAGTGTCGCACCATGAGGCAACAAAGGAAAGAAATGGCCCCGGGTTCCCGGTGCCTCTTTAGTGGGGCAGAGGTGCGAACAATCTCCGGGAGGAAAACAGACGACGAGGTTCACCACCCATCACGTTCTGTCTCCCGGAGGGTTAAGTGGATTGCGGAAGTCCGTCTGGCTGCACTGAATGTATGTGGAGCAATGAATGATAAGATGGATGAAGCATACGATGTGATAAATGATAGAGGAATAGATGTGTTATGTGTAAATGAGACGAAACGGAAAGGATGTCACTACTCATGGCATGTACACCGCCAGTACGCTAAAGTAGTACAGTACTGTAAATGAGACCGAGCGGGCATCTGGCGTGTCGGTATCATCCTTTCAGAAAGAATGAGTCAATGTGTGAAAGAGTATGAGTGTGTAAGCCCAAAACTGTTATGGATACGAATGAAAGTTGGCTTAAGGAAGTTGTTTGTTCTAGGAGTCTACGCCCCAGACATGTCAAAGCCCACTTATATCCAAGAGTGGTTTTGAGAGATGGTAAGGATGATGTTATTGAAATGTAAGGGAAATGAAAATAATGTTATGTTAGGAGATTTTAATGGAAGGGTTGGTGTGAAGAGGCTTGGTTATAAAAGGATATTGGGAAAGTTTGGTGATGAAAGTATAAATGAGAATGGTTAAAGCCTCCTCACCATATGTGTGGAAAAGAATGTTTTTGTGATGAACACTTTCTTTCGTCATAAGAAGATTTACATGTATACATGGAAAAGAGGTGATGATAGAAGCATGATAGATTTTATGATTGTGGATGAAAGAATGAGGGGCGCAGTGGTAAATACAAGGGTTTACCGGGGGTTCAACGTATGGACAGATCATTACTTGGCTTTATGCCGAATTAATGCTCTATTCAGGCGTTGGCGGCATCGCACATCTATGTCTACCGCTGAATTGCAGCGTATTATAGAGAGAGGTTACAAGATGAAGGTGTGAAAACAAGTACAAATGTAGGTTGAAAGAAAATATAAGTCGTTTGGATGAATTGTGTATGAATCAGTTAGACTTGGAGAATGTGTGGCATAATGTTAAGAAAGGTTTGGTGAATGCAGCTACCGAAGTATGTGGTGTTAGTAAGAAGACGAATGAAAGAAACAATGATACGTTATGGTGGGATGATGAGGTATGTATGAAAGTTGAAGCAAAGAAGAGAGCATGGCTAGACTTGCTAGCAACCAAGGCTGGTAATTCTGGCATTACGCATGATGATAAGGAAAGAAAAAAGGCAGTCTTTAGACGTCTAAATAAGATAGTAAAAGAAGTAATTGAAAGGAAAAAGCAAGAAAAAACTGATAAAAATTATAGAAGACTATCGGATAACTTCCAGGCAAATATTAAAATGTTCTCAAAACTCGTAAGAACTGCCAGGGGAAATCGACGAAATCAAAACAGCCTAGATTGAATGCTATACGAGACGAGAATGAATGTCTGAGTAAAGAGATGGAAGGAATATTTTGAAAGCGTGTTTGTGAGTGTGGAGACGTGTTAATTAAATGAAAACTCCGAAGGAAGAGGAAAGAGAATATAGAGAGATAAGTATAGATGAAATAATGAAAACAATGAAAAGCATGAAAGCAGGTAAGGCAGCCGGATATGATAAAATTTCACTTGAAGTGCTAAAAGCTGGAGAAGAAGTGATGGCAGGCCTGCTTATATACCTTGTTTAATTTATGTTGGGAACTAAAGCGGGTACCGGTAGCCGGCCTTGGACTAGCTGATCTGCCGAGAATACGCCGCGTTAGCCGAAGATGTCGAAATGGACCCCGAACATCGACCAGACGACGTGTCACGCAATTGGGCCTTAAAACACAGTCCCTACGATGAATTTTGGTGAAAAATCTGAAGATGTTCCATTACAAAGTTCAGACAGGGCATAAGCAGTTAGCTGTTAACTCGACCAAGAAGATGACGATTTTTCATCGAAATTCATCATGAGAAATTAATCTCATTTCCACCTCAACGCATACGTTAGTCGCCAACATTATCGCTTCTGGGGGGACTGAAAATCTACGTGTGATCCACGAATAGCCATTACAGCCACTCTACGTTATTGCATATACATTTGCAATATTGCATATAGTATACAGCTGTTTACACTGGAGCAATCATCGGGCCATTTTTTTAAGAGGACGCCGCGGACCACACGGTTACTCTGAACGGCAACCGCTACAGAGCCATGATCAATGAGTTTCTTCTTCCTCAATTGGATGAGCTAGGACTAGAGGTCATGTGGTTCAAATAGGACGATGCACGAGCGCATACTGCTCGAGCCACAACCGACATTTTGAAACAGGCATTTTCGGGTCGCCTAATCTAACGCCATGTAGTGATGGTTGAGAATATCCACTACCCCATATCTTCCCGTGGGTGTCGTAAGAGGCGACAGAGGGAAACAACTAGGAGATCGGCAGCAGTATCTTCCTGAAAACAACTGTGATATAATAAAAAACTGCGGTTGCCAACCCGCTCGCCAAGCGTGGCAACTATGGCAAATATCCCCCCATGAATAATGACGCAAACAAACGGCCCCCAGTCCCCGGCGGCCCCGCTATTCCTGGCTACGGTGGCGACCATGGTAACGGCAGGGCAGGGGGTGCTAAGAATCTCCGGTGGAGGTTCGGTTGCCACCTACGACGACTCGACCTGGCAACATATAACGCACGCACCCTGAGGACTAACGAGAAGACACTGGAGCTGGAAGAAGAGGTAGACAAGTTGCGCTGGCATATTATTGGATTATCCGAGGTCCGAAGAGAGGGGGAGGACACGGCAATCCTCGAGTCCAGCAACTTGTTCTATCACCGGGAGGGCGACCATCTGTCCCAAGGAGGTGTCGGATTTATCGTCCACAAGTCTCTCGTCAACAACGTTGTAAAGATTGGGAGTGTGTCGACGATGGTCGCGTACCTGATACTCAGAATCACCAAACGGTATTCCCTGAAGGTCATACAGGTTTACGCACCAACCTCGGCACATCCCGATGAGAAGGTGGAGGAAATGTATGAGAATATTTCCAGAGGCAAGCATTCCTCCAAAACCACAAACTACACGGTGTTGATGGGAGACTTCAACGCAAAACTAGGCACAAGAGAAAGCGGTGAGCTGAAGGTAGGGAAATTTGGAGTAGGGCAACGGAACCGAAGGGGCCAGCAGCTGACCAACTTTATGGAAAAAGAGGGACTCTTTATGATGAACTCTTTCTTTCAGAAGCGGCCCCACGGGAAGTGGACCTGGTCGAGCCCCGACGGTTCGACAAAAAATGAGATTGAATTCATTATGACGACCAGACGCCAACTGTTAAGTGATGTCTCAGTGATCGCAAGGGTGAAAATTGGCAGAGATCACCGAATGGTTAGAGGTACACTGAACCTAAACGTTAAGTTGGAGAGGTCTCGTCTAATGAAGTCAACGCTCCGTCTCCCTCGTGCTCTAATCCAGAATCCCGAAACCTTTCAGCTCGAGTTACGTAACCGCTTTCAGTGCCTAGAAGATTGCAATGCAGTGGACGATATGAATGACAAGCTCGTGGAAATGTCCATCATCCATCCAGAGATCTGTCTGCCAGAAAGAGCCAACTGTCAAAGCTGAAGACTGAGTGTGGCAACATCGTTTCCGGGACACCTGAGATTCTGAGTGAGATTGAGAGGTTCTATGGGCAGCTGTACACATCATCGTTGGAGCCACACGCAAGTGTGAGTAACGATCCAAGAGCAAGTCAGTCTGAGCGAGATTAGAATGGCTCTCCAGCACCTTAAAAACGGCAGGGCCCCAGGCGCGGATGGAATTACAGCGGAGCTTCTGAAAGGGGGTGGAACACCGGTACTTGAAGTCCTTCAGAAGCTCTTCAATTCCGTCCTCCATGTGTGTGTAGCACTACCGTGGAGGCGTGGAGCAGAAGTGCGGTGGTCTTGTTCTTTAAGAAAGGCGACAACGCTCTCTTGAAGAACTGCAGACTGATTTCCCTTCTAAGCCGCGTCTACGTGCTGTTTTCGAGAGTCATTACGAATCATCTCGCACGCAGACTCGACGACTTCCAGCCTCCCGAACAAGCCGGTATCCGAAAAGAATTCAGTACCATAGACCACATACATACCCTGCGGCAGATTCTACAGAAGACCGAAGAGTACAATCTGCCACATTGCCTGGCGTATGTGGACTATGAGAAAGCCTTTGATTCCGTCGAAATTTGGGCGGTGCTTCAGTCCCTTCATCTGTGTATCGGCGGTATATCGAAGTGCTGAAGTGTTTGTACAGTAGGGCTACGATGGCTATGAGAGTACAGAACCAGAGTTCGAAACCTATCCAACTGCAGAGAGGTGTAAGACAGGGTGATGTTATATCCACGAAACTCTTTACCGCTGCGTTGGAAGACGTTTTCAAGCTACTGGACTGGAAAGGATACGGTATTAACATCAATGGCGAGTACATCACTCACCTTCGATTTGCCGACGATATAGTCCTTATGGCAGAATCGCTGGAGAAGCTTAGCACTATGCTTAATGACTTTAATGGTGTCTCCCAACGGATAGGTCTTAAGATGAACATGGACAAAACAAAGATCATGTTTAATGTCCATGTCACACGTATGCCGGTAGTTGTTGGGAGCACTATGCTCGAAGTTGTTGACGAGTACGTTTACCTAGGACAAATAGTCCGACTAGGTAAATCCAACTTCGACCGAGAGGTCAATCGACGGATTCAACTCGGCTGGGCAGCGTTCGGGAAATTACGATATATCTTCTCGTCAGGTATACCTCAATCTCTGAAAACTAAAGTGTATAACCAGTGCGTGTTGCCAGTGATGACTTACGGATCTGAGACATGTTCCTTCACTGCTGGCCGTATGAGGACGCTCAATTTCGCTCAGCGAGCTACGGAGAGGGCTATGCTCGGAGTTTCTCTATGTGATAGATTCAGAAATGAGGATATCCGCAGTAAAACCAGAGTGATCGACATAGCCCAACGGATTAGTAAGCTGAAGTGGCAATGCGCCGGCCATATAGCTCGAAGAACTGATAACCGATGGGGAAGAAAGGTTCTCGAGTGGCAGCCTCGTACCGGTAGGCATAGTGCTGGGTGACCCCCCACCAGATGGAGTGACGACCTGGTAAGACATGCAGGAAGTCGATGGATGCAGGTGGCTCAGGACCGTGCTTTGTGGCATTACTTGGGGGAGGCCTATGTTCAGCAGTGGACTTGTGAAGAGCTGTAATGATGATGATGATGATAATCTCTCGGTTTTGACGATTTGCACTGATCGACCAGATCGTCCGATTGGACCGTACCGGACTTCGTTTTGTAAGGATTTTTGAAGTTTTGTGTTTACGTGAATAAGCCTCAAAGTCTGGAAGTCCTCAAGGACAATATCCAACACGAATGCGCGAACCTATTGCCTGAATTTCTGGAAAAAATTATGTAAAAAGGGCCCGTATGTTCATCAATGTTGGCGGCGGGCACTTGTAAGATATCATCTTCTCAACTTGATTGAAATTTTTTTAATGAATTAACCAAAAAATTTGTGTACAAGCTAAAGATCCCACTGGAGTAACCAAAACAAAAAAAGTTTACCAACTTATAATGCCATTTCCTTTCTATATCAAGATTTTCGATATGAAATTAATGGGGTAAAAATAGACCGCGTGAGAAATGTTGGAATAACAACAACAATAAAAATTTTAATGTCTATGAGTGGTGGAGACTGACTGAAACTGGTTGACCACCCATGGAATAGACTTTATCAGACATGAAGACTGGCCTTTTCTAATCCAGATTTAAGCCGACTGGATTATTAGATATGGCAAAATTTGGAGGAAAAAGTCTGCGTTAAACCTCATCAGAATTCGGAATCTCTCCGAGCATTTTTGGCCAAAGCAGCGGCAGAAATACATATAGAAATTGTATTCTAAATTAAACTAGGTACCTTTCATTTCATATATAATTTTTGTATAATTATCAAGAAGTGTATAATTAATTTTATAAAAAGTTTTTGACAGAACTTATGACTTGACTAAGTAGTTACATTAGAAATAAAAATAAGACCTAAAGTTTTAAGTAATAAGAATTAAAAAAATATTAATTAAAATAGTTCACAATATAGGAAGATATCACATAGCAAATACATACAAAAATGAACATACAGTCAAATTAAGAACGTCCTCCATTTTTGAAGTCTAGTTATAAATAGACTTCCTTAAATGAGCTAATATGAGATCCCTGACGGCTTGGAATAAAAATTATGCCTTTCCTTATGAAATAGGCGAACTAAAATATTTATACGAAACTACGAACCGGAAAACGGAAACAAAATTGTTTAAACTTTACACACTTTAAAGCAAATAATAAGAACACGCCATCTTACTTTTGAATTTCTCTTGTATTTCCTATGAATAGAAACACACTAATTTTATTTTTCAACATGCTTGGAACTTCGGAAAACTCTACATAGATGGCGTTATAAAACACTATCTCTGCATGTTGAGATTTAATTTATGTATAAAATACTTGTATAAAAATTCGTATCAGAGTGTTGCTAATGTTGTTTAAAGTATGTATTATATTTCGTAATAAATATATATTTGTAGCAAAACTAATGAAAATGTATTTCATATATTTATTAAAAACAATATGAAACTCATTATACGATTGCTTTTTTCGTTGTTTAAAGCCTCTTAAAAATAAACAATAAATAATAATTGCAAAGGCATTAGACATCTTTTGAGTTTTAAGAGAAGGAAGGCGTTAATAGTAACCATGAAATTGAGGTTTTCCTTATTTCATCTAAATTCTGAAAACTTTCAATAGATGGCACTATTACAAGAATGTTCAGTGGTATTGATTTTAATAAGGCATTTTCTATAGAAATACTTCCGTAACCATCTGTTTAATGGATTGCACTCTCTCTTAGTCATTTCTATAGAGGGGTGGTAAATCGTCATAAATCAAATGCCTGAATTTACAGCCAAAGAGTTATTAGTAGTAAGTCATAATACTGTTTTTTGCATTTATAACATATTTGTAGTAGTAGTAGTGTTTAGTATTGTGCTGTCAATCTTGAGGGCAAGGATGGAATACCTCGTAGCTTGACATTTTAAATTAAAATTAATCCTTGTTTACATTCATACCACATGGAATAAAACTAACTAAACAACGAGCATGCGGCTCACCTAGTGGAAAGTGTCGACCGCTGTCCACGAACAACTGCAATACTAGGGGAATTGTATGTTCGTTGCCGAATAAGTCTGCAGTCTGTGAATATGTTTAAAATTGTACCCGCTTATCACATCAAATACACATAAATACTCGCAAAATAAAAACGATTCCTACTGAGGAAGATTCGCTAGCATATTGAAATTAAAGAATATTCAAATTTCAAAATAAGATAGCTGAGTGATACCTTCTGCTTGGGATCCTATAACTCATAAAATTAATCCAAAACCTGAGCATACCACTGAAAAACTTTAAGATACTGGAAGCTCGTTCTTTTTTGGAACAAAAATTAATATTCAAAAGCTAAAGGTGGCCCGGGTGTCATAGCACCTAAAACGTCGGAAATTAAAATAAGTAAAAATACGTTAAATTTAAGGCTTTAAAATCAGTAAAATTTGTTTATCAAAACTAGTTTTGTTTTCGTGTATGTGTGAGGTATGTTTCTGGCTAATCTTAGTTATGAAAAATCACTAAACTTAGGATTTGTTTTGTTTAGCTAATGTTCAGCGTAATGTATTTGCAAAAACAATAAGTGAAACCTTCAGAAAACTAAAATTCGAGAGATTCAGACTAATGCAGAGCATCACGAGTACGATAATTAGAGGGTTTAGGTAATTAAAATATAAACTAAATTTAATAAACACTGTATACTGTATTCTATCTCATTCTCTCTCAGGCTAAATCCTATAGATGTATATAAATACTATGTTTGTCTCATTTCGTTTCAAATCACAACGATTATAAAAAAGGTTTAATTTCAATATCTTTTCATATTCAAACGAATAATTTACTACATAATTCGCTGAGCAATTAAAAGTATAGACTCATACGACCAGTAGTGAAGAAACACGTTTCAGAACTTCAAAAATAAATAGGCAAAAAAACTATGTACACATGACATAACTGCTCAAATCGTATAAGGTACGTGAGGGTAATATGGTCACATTAAGCTTTGCTACCCTACAAAACCAAAACTAGGAGAAAGACAGACAAAAACACAGAGTCGTATATCATAACTAATACGTTAAGAAAATAATAGCAAACAAGCTTTGGCAATAATTAAGAACACTTCGAAAAATCAACTTAAAAAACTAACTACACTACACAACGCTATTATCGACTAAAATATTTAGTATAATGTCAACTGTCAAAATGTCATCGTCTTTTGACCCTTTATCATTTGATTTTTTAATAGCATTGGGTGACAAATGAGCCCACAGTCTACCTGATGGTAAGTGGATGCTGTGACCCATAGACATCCACATTTATCCGCAATTAAAATCAAAATGCAAATGCGTCGTCACCCCTGTAAACAGTCGTGGATCACTAAAAGATTTCCGGTCTCGTCACTCACCATACTAGGTGGGGGTGTGACACATTCAACCCTAAAATATAGCTGCAAAGTGCATACCAAATCATCTATATATATTATATGTTATAAATTTTCATGTGGATGCATGGTAGTGAAAGTTTTGTTTGGCAGAATTAGTATGAGAGTAAAATGAATGCAGTAGAAATGCGGTCATTAAGAAGTTTGTTAGGGGTCACTGTGTGAAATGTGAGTGCTATACAAGAGAAATAGCGTGACAAGAGAAAATTGTAATTTACAAGAAGGATTCGGAATTAAGAAAGGAATAAAATGTACAACTTATTAGGTGTTAGGGTGGTTAAGTGAGTTAGGGACGCCGTAATTTATTGACATAATTAGCTATATATTGAAGATGAGCCAAATTATGAGTACCTTTAACCGTTACAATTAATGTCTATTAAAGTCCACTGTTGAAAATAGGCCTTCGCCATACTAAATTACCTCTTAGGGAGGGGGCATGGGGGGGGGGAGATATTTGCCATTCGCAGTTTTTGTTATGAGGCGTTATTAGAAAGACGCTGCTGTCCATCTCCTGATTTGTTTCCCTCTGATATACGTAACATAATAGATACTGCTAGATACGGCTCAAATAGGAATATAAATCGACCTACTTTTGTCAATTTCTGATATCCTAGTACATCCTGCAAGCAATTCACGTGTTCTGAGAAATAAAGTCAAGACAAATCGGGTTCTCTTAACATGTTTTTTTTTAATTCTAGGTTACCTGGCCAATCTACGCATTCTCATAACACACTGTTCTATTCCGTATTATAACCCTCGACCCCAGATGACCAAAGCCTGAGGTGACTTTTATGACACGCACGGGATGGTATGGGGTAGAGGATATTCTTACACCGCCACTACATAACCAACATACATGTATCCGTAAATATATGAATGTTAAAGAAACGAGACAAGTGTGTCACGATCCTGCCAAAAGAAAGTTCGTGGTTATTTGCTTACCCCTGGTTGACGGGCGTGACAGTTTTTGTACGTCATGTGGAATTTTTACCGATGGCCTACTTCCTGAACAAATAAATTTGAATTTGATTGTGCTCCCACTAACAGCGTTTTGTAAGGGGATTCGAGGATTATACGGATTACGTGAAGCCATTACGCGGTCGCATACAACGTGTGTATTATAAAAGAAATATGTCAGCAAAGTGTAATTTGAATAAGGAATACGATATTAATCCATAATAGTGACAAAATCATAAGATTTCTGCCTAGGTGGTAGGACAATTTTCTTGTCTAGTAGGCAGTCTAGTTTTTTAAATTTTCCGTCGTCAAATAGTATTGCGTACACTGCTGTATTCAGGTCAGAAAGGTACAAAGAGCCAGTATAAATACACGCTGTGAGGCATTCCATCTAAGTCCTCAGAAGTGACCGGCAATGGGCAACTGAAATATGCGAGAGGTCGGACACTATGATCATCAATCCGTCCCCTATGTATCACACATAGATAGTTTAGGCACTCCAAACAAGGAGAGGGCGCCCAAGTCCAGTGGACTTCTTTAAGGAATAAAGTGAATAAAGAAGAAAAAAGATACATAGCATATCTCCGATCTCATTTTTTTTATAGAATGAGGCTGACAAACGAGTACACAGACCGTCTATCTTCGAGATGTTTTCGCTGTTAGTCTATGCGACTCTTACAGCTTCATCTGACTCAGGGCTAATTAAAAAATGGAAAGGCAGTGAACGTGACGATGATGATGGAATGGTTTATGGTTTGGTATTGTTACCAATCATCATGTCGGCCCGTAAGGCGTTATTGAGCTATCTAACCGCTGCCCGAGTGGGGGAGTGAGGACCCCCACCTCTGACTGCTCAGCTCGTGTCGGTAGATGGTCTGGGCGGTGAGAACCGCCCAGGTACGCGGGTGTACGGTGTGTACGCGGTATGCGGTACGGTACGCGCACACAGTCCACCTGCTGTGGCCCATAGACATCTACATCAAAATGCAGATGCGTTGTCACCCGTGAGGGCTAAGATGGAATGCCTCCTTTTAAGGTTCTCCGGTTCTCTACACTCACCATACGAAACACAGTAGCGTTAAGCTGCTATTTTACGCTGGTATTCTGTGAGAGCGTGGTCCTTCCCCGGTCGAGCCGACCCAATCGTGCTACAACTATACTACTACTATAGCTGCAGCATGGCTCTACCACGTCTAAATAAACGTTATGCCGGACAAACATGTGCTCATAAGAAATCTAACAATGTCTCCATGCTTGAAATTGGGCAGGTAAACATCCTTAACTACAGTAGAAATATTCCTAGTTTCTGATATCTTTCAATTAAGTTACTACTTACCGTCTAAAACAAAAATTCTCGCTTCACAACGTTAAAGACTGCACGTACGCTAACCTATGCCCGATATATCCATATATCCAAGTTCTCGTGAAATAGAAATATATTTTCCAGAACGCAAACCCTAAGTAGTTTAAGGGGTTAGGTACTGCTTAATTCGTATTTAATAATATCTAAGACATAAAGAAACAAAGAAATTTATTCCAACACTTACATCTACACCACTTACACATGACAAATTACAATTAAAAAAATATAATAAAACAAGTGACTTATAATTAACAAACAAAAAAAAAAAAACGGAAAATTAGACTAAAAAAAAGAAAAGCGTCGATTATAATATGTGCATGCAATGTGCTACGATGAAGTGGTGGAAGGGACCATCTCAGCATAAGCCGCGAGCTGCAGCGTCTCAACGTTTTACTAAAAAGTTTATGCGATATTATATCATAAACTTTTCGACCCACCCATTTTTTGTTTGAAGTTTATCGATTGTTTCACTTAAAAGCCGTTTCACAAATTTGTTTTTTATTTTGAGGGTCGGATATGATGTTTGACACCTTGTTTGTCTTCACTTGAAGGTACTTTACAATATTTTTATACATAAATACTGTTGAGTGCTGATTTCGTTGTTTTACGTCAGAACAAATTCGAACCGTTATTTCAGTCCGACACAGACTTTTGTAGGGATTTCTCTTTTCTTCTCTCTTCTTTTAATAACGTTAAGTTTATTTGCTGAGGCTGTAGATTTGATGACTTTGTCTAAAAATAATGGACACTACTGAAGCTGAGGCGGCCCAAGTTGTGGCTTTGCTGCAACAAGGCTTAAGTCAACGTGTCGTGGCCAGGAGGTCAAATCTGAGCCGTTCTGCAGTGCGACGAGTTTACCAAAGGTTTCTGGAGACTGGGCAGTATCGAAGAAGATCTAGATCTGGAAGACATAGGGTGACAACTGACCTGACCTAACCTGACCGGTTTATAGTGTTATCAGCTCTACGAAATCGGCACCTATCTGTTGTTGATCTCCAGCGACGCTTACATGAAGATCGAGGTGTAGCTATAAGTGATAGTACTGTGAGAAAGAGACTTCGTGAGCAGAATTTAAGACCTCACAAGCCAACAACAATACCACAATTGACCACAGCTCATCGACAAGCCAGACATCAATTTGCGCGTAACCACATCAAATGGACTATAGGCCAATGGGAGTCAGTTCTTTTTAGTGATGAGAGACGAATGACTTTATACAGTTCTGACGGACGCTGTAATGTCATGCGACGACCATGTGAACGTTATACCTAGTGTTGCACAAGAGAAACTGTCAGTTATGGTGGAGGCTCTGTAATGTTTTGGGCTGGGATATCTTTGACTGGACGCACTGAGCTGGTTTTCATATGAAGAGGTGCTTTAACTGCAGCACGCTACATCACAGAGATCTTAGAAGACCATGTGGTGCTATAATCCAGCTATGTTGAAGAGACCTTTGAATTAATGCATGATAATGCACGACCACACGTAGCGAGCATCACAACCGATTACCTTGACGAGGTCGGCATTCGGTAGTGTGCAGCAAGAAGCCCTGATCTCAACCCTATAGAACACATGTGGGACACCATAAAACAAAAGGTATCCAGCAGCCCGTAATCCAGTCCCTACAACATTAGGAGACCTTGAAACCGCCATTAGGGAAGAATGGAACCGAATCCCTCAAGAGACCATCAAAATCTTGATAAGGACATTAAAACGGCGAATGCAGGCTGTCATTCGAGTAAGAGGAGGGAATACGCAATATTAAATTGCAACAATTGTGTACATAAAATTCAATACATAAAAACTAGAGCATATTGAAAATTAATAAAAATAATCGTGAAAAATTAAAGATTTTGGTTTGTAAATGAAAATTACTTTCAAAAAATCATTTTGATATTGTAACTGTGATTGATTTGGTGTAACTAAACAAGTTAAATAAAACATTTCAGTACTTAAACGTTTTGATTGGTTCTGCTATAGAAAAACGTGATTTGCGGCAAAAACGCAGGTGGGCCGATTTTATTGATGGCTAGGAATCGATCCTTGGGGAACACCTCTTGTAATATGCTGAGGAGATGATATGTAGTTTTGGCCATTTTATTTTTTCAGTATTATTTGTTGTGACCGCCCGCTGAGATAACTGCTGAACCATTTTATTGTCTTGGGATCAAAACCGTAATATGCCATTTTAGATAAAAGTAATGTCGTGTTTATTGTATCAAATGCCTTAGAATAGTCCAATAGGACAAGCACAGTTCCTTGACCTATATCTTGAGCCTCCAATATATTGACGACTACATCAGATAGTGCAGTTGCAGTGCTTCGCCCCTTTCTAAAAACTGATTGAAGATCAGGTAGAATGCGATTGTCTTCAAGATAAGCTGTTAATTGCTGATATACCACTTTCTCAAGAATTTTCGTTAAGCATGGTAGTAAGCTTATGGGCCTTAAATCTTTGAAATCATCAGGATTCCCTTTCTTAGGTATAGGACGTATTAGGGCTCTTTTCCAGATTTCGGGGAATATATTGATACTAATTGACTGGTTGACATGTGCAGTTATAGTATCCAAGCTTTGTGGGAGAGTCATCAATAACATATTAAGTGTAATACCATCTACTCCTTGTGCATTAGATTTATTTTTGTTCTTTTTTATTTATTTATTATTGTTCTTATTATTTTTGAAATATCATCTGACGAAACAGTTTTAAATAAAAAAAATCCCTGAGCTGAATCTATCAAATTCGAAATACGTAAGGTCCGATACTGTCACGTTATTAGTCCCTGGAGTATTAAGAAAATGAGCATTAATTAAGTCAGGTACCATTAATTTGGAAGGTAATTCTGCATCATTTTTTGGCGGTAAAGAGTATTTCTTCAGACTTGACCACAATTTCTTTGGGTTAACAATGTTGCTGTTAATAAAAGAATTGTAATAAGCTTTTTTCTCATAATATAACGCTTTAATTAAAGCTTTATGGTTAGGTGACTGCGAAGAGCGAAACTTATTACTTGCTTCATCACGTAATCTCATCATAAATTTTATGTTGTGCGTTATCCATGGACACGGGGCGATCCTTAAGTACTATCGATTTAACAAGAGCATGCAATTCAAATAATTGTATAATGTAAAAGTTAAATGTTTCTGTCATTTCATTTACGTTATTAATACACTGAATATCTTTCTGGAGATCGTGTTCGAAATATTCTAGTAGAATATCATTTAGAGGGCGATATACTACAGATCGTAGGAGTATTTTATCTTTTTTTATATGCATCTCACAGGAAAGGTAGGCGTGACTACTTAAGGCGTTGATGTGGTTAATAGCCACATTTCGCGTAGGTAAGTCGATACATATAACATCTATGAGAGTTTGACTTGTTTCTGTAAAATGAGTTGGCGCATCTATTAATTGTACGACATTTATAAGGTTTATAAATTCTAAAAAAACGTTTAGTCTTATTGTCCCCCGTATTAAGTAGGTTAATGTTAAAGTATCCTAATATCATCACTTAATCATATCAAAAAGAACTAAGACTGTCAATTATAGCGTCAAGAAATATATTAAATTAAGCCATGGAGGGCGATAGGCCGCGCCAATAACGATGCTTTTTGAATTAATTCTTAAGTTCAGCCACATTTCTTCAATAGTGCTGTGGTGTGGTGTGGTTAATGTTTTTAGATTAATCCCTCGCTAGATATAAAAGCCTACACCACCTCCGCGGCCAGCACGCACTGACAACGGTCTCGGCACGTGACGAAATCTGTAGCCAGGCACGCGCGGGGCTCGGCCTTCTTCATTCTCCCGAAGCCATGTCTCGTTTATAGCCATTATATCAACTTCTCGTCACTATAATTTATCCCATGAAACACACAAGCACACAATAGACGAAAGTACTTTTTAGACAAAGTAAAGTCTATTAATCTATTACTACAAAATAATACAAGCATGAAAAAAATTGCAAATAAGAGGCTATTTGAGTTACCTAATAAAACTTTTAAGATATCACATGTACCTAACACAAAAAATGTATATAATCTTATAGTATGTGATTTTTCTACATATTAAATTTTTTATAAGAATCATTAATATTTTTACCAAACTAATCAAATACTCACTATTATTAAGACAGCAAAGATAGTTTATAATTCCGATATATAAGTACTAAAACAAAAAAAGGTAATATACACCCAGATAAGCTGATAATAAATTTAGCCAAAAAAACATAAAAAAAACAAAGTGTAATAATATAAAATCGCAAGAAACAAAAAATAAAATAAAATATACGATAATAACAAAAAAAATTACTATTTTACCAAAACCAATCAAACACTCACTATTACTAAAATTACAAAAACAAAGGTAGCACATAAACATTATAGTATAATATACAACCAACTCTGAGTTTGCAGAAAACACGACTTAGGTCTGTATCGGATCGGATACGTGTTACGGGCTTTCCATCTTCCTTCCTTACGAATATTTGACCACCCTTTGTCCATTTGTAGCGCCACCCTTTTTTGCTGCCTCACATGTCTTCCCAAACAATTTCCTATTGACGGGAGTAAGCCGCTCATTAATGTAAATCCGACACGGATCTCCAGAAAACCCCAGTGAATCACTCGTTATGTTGCGTCGAACCCGCGCACAACATAGCAACTCGTCCCGAACAGCACGCCGACTCTTCCGCACCACAATCTTGCGGGGTCCAGTAGACATGAGTTTTTGAGCGCTATTGTTATTGTAATAAGATGTACGCAAAGTACCAGCACGCTCTGCATGAACTATCACACAGTGATCAATATCGAGACCTGTCTTTTTAGCGCATAGCACCACGATATTGATAGGGTTTTCACCTTTTTGCTCCGGTAACCCCGATATCTCCAGATCATTGGATAAGAGGTCCTGATCTCTCTCATTAAGTTGGACCGGAAGTTCACTTATCCTGTCCTCTAGTGTTTTAGTGTCGCACTTAATCAGACGTTCTTCATATAGTTTTTCCAACTTGGTGACTCTGCAATCCATTTTCTCGAGGTTTTTATTGCATGCAAGAACTGTATCCTTTAACATAGTTATATTGTCTCTTATTTCCTTCAACTCATTCCTCATAGCGCTAAGCTCATTTCGAAAACGACGAATTTCTTAACTTATAGTATATCAATATATTTATGGGTAGGACTACAGTCACCAACTTCTTGGCACTTAACCGATGTTGGAATGGTCTCCAGTGTGAGGAACCTTATTTTTACAAGCAGGGCACATCCATGTAGCTGATATCTTCGTCTTCTCAGACAGGTTCAGACAGCCTCGATGATAGGACACATCACATTTGCCACATATAATACCATCTGTAGCTGGCAGGGAACGACCACAGGCTCCACACTTGACCATGGTGAGTTGATTGTGAATTGTGATAGACTTATTTATATTGGGTTTATTTCTTTATGTTGCAGCGTCTTATTTATTTATTACCAGTAGCCAAAAGTGGGCTATAAACACAAACCTTTGATCACTACTACACCAGTTTTACAGTTAACACAACACACAGTTATTGACCTTTTTTATAATTATTATAACCAATCTAGAATTATACTTTAAAAGTTCACTGTAACAATAATTATTGCAGAAAAGAGAGTAAACATGTAACACGAACAAAATAATGTTAAAATTTAGTAATTAAAGATCGATATCTATGATAGTTTTATTTTAACACGTTTAATTTTAAAGTTATTTTGATTTCGCTTAACTTATGTTGAAATCTTCTACACAATGTTCTAAATTGTCATATACACTCACTTTTATGACTTTAAAGGATAGATAATTATTTTAAATTAAGCAAATTAGAGCACTACACTGAAAACAACATTACTCGCTCGACGGTAGATGTATCTATATCTACTACTGGACTAAGAGTTTTATACATTAACTGGTTTAGTATCCAAATTAAAAAAAAAAATATTATATATGCGACGATTCTTTTCCCATTTTAAAATTAAAATTAAAAAAAGTATGTAAATGAAAGTAGTTTTTGCAGATTATACCACGGAATCTGGTGGTAGCCGTGGTTAACTATGACATTGGGACGTCGAACACCTCAGTCATCCCCGTGACTGTGGGTGCTGTAAAGTCTTCGAAGCGTCGGGATTATAAAATAAGTTAATATACGCGATATAATCCGTAAAAACTAGTTTAATTTAAATGTGTTGTGCTCTCGTAAATATAACAAATATTTATTAATAAAAGATATTATACAAAAATAAAATTAGGCACCTAATGAATTGTCGTCGATTTCTAAGGCTAAATAAGTATTTTGTGTTTTTTTTCAACATATGTATTTAGTTAGGTATGATAATATGTACCAAGCATTAGATTAATCAATTCAAGTCAAGAAGAGTCCATTAACCCACATCATCCCGTGGATGTCATAAGAGGTGATTGGGGGAAACGGACTGGAGTTGAGCAGAAGCATCTACCTGATAACAACTAAAAAATAATAAAAACTGCGGTTGCCAACCCGCCAAAACTTGTTCAGCGGTGGACTTTTTGAATTCAAAGTTAATCAAAGTCATCATATAGTGTAAGGGAGACATTTGTTCAGCAGTGGACTTTAATAAAGTTAATAAAAGTCATCATAGACTCTAAGGGAGACATTTGTTCAGCGGTGGACTTTTTGAATGCAAAGTTAATAAAAGTCATTATATACTGTAAGGGAGACATTTGTTCAGCGGTGGACTTTTTGAATGCAAAGTTAATCGAAGTCATTATAGACTGTAAGGGAGACATTTGTTCAGCGGTGGACATTTTAAATTCATAGTTAATAAAAGTCATCATAGACTATAAGGAGAAATTTGTTCAGCAGTGGACTTTTTGAATTCATAGGTAATCAAATCATAGACTATAAGGGAGACATTTGTTCAGTGGTGGAATACTTGAATTCAAAGTAAATTCAAACAACAAAACAAAGTAAATTCAAAACTTTTTATTAAAATTAGACTTCTTAATTAGAATTCTAATGGAGCCAATTCCTTCCTTTCGAGACGGTCGGCTAAAAACTAAAATATAAAAATTGTTTTTTTTTTATTATCATCCGTATCGTATTATTTGTTTAATCAAAATGAGGTTATCAATTCATTGGTGCAATCGCCAAGAATGTTACAGGAAATTTGTTGTGTCACCTGGAAACCTTGATATTTCGTTACATCATGACGTTTATGCGAGTCTATGGCTTCGTAATGCCTTCCTTACATACCGCGACTATTTGTGTCAGGTCTGGAAGATTTGCGTGTATATCAGTACCTAGTTACATTATTGATTTTTAGTCATATAATATAAAATATAATCAATAAACTTCACTAAAACATATTGTATAATCATTATCATCATTATTCGATTTAATTTTATATATTCAATTGAATTATACAACTTGGGTTAAAAATGGTAGAGATGGATAGAGTTTAATTTTATAGAACAAGGGTAAGAAACGAGGTCAAATTCGACCTGATGCTAAGTGGATGCTGTGGCCCATAGACGTGTACATCCATCTTCGATTAAGGATCAAAACGCGGATTGTTATTTGTCACCCTTAAGGGCTAAGATTCAATGCCTCATTTCCAGTAAAATATATTACCGGTTCACTACACCCAGAATACGAAACAGCAATATTAAGCAGCTATTCCCGTCGGTAATTTACGTTAGGTCAAGACGGCCCATTCGTTCGTTATTACTACAGTAATATAGCTGCAGCGTGACTCAACGACGTGTGGGTAGAGTGTGGTAAAAAGGGTGGTGGTCCTTTTCTTCGACGTTTCTCCGTTTTGGTAATAGGAGTTCATAAATAGTTAAGTTCCCATTAAAAGGGTATTAAGAGCCAATGTGAAGATTGTGAAGAAGAAAGGAACAAAGGAGCTAATTATGCAGATGCGGGATTAACGTTGCTGACTTTTTACAACAGTAAATGCATATAGAGAAATATAACCTCAAAGAATATGTATATATATATATATATATATATATATATAAATATATATATATATATATATATATATATATTGAATTGATATCATCAGAAAAATGCTGCTGCCTACCCTCTGTTTTAATTTCCCTCAGTCGCCTCTTATGTCATCAACGAGATTCATATACCGCCAATAAACGGTTTATAAAGACTAAAAGACCTCTATAATTCCCCAAAAAAGTAAAAGGTTTGACGATCTCGGTGGACTTATTTACGCGTATTTAATTCCTTCTAAGTCGCAGCGAAGTAAGCTGAAGTAGCAAAGGGCCGGCGATTTAGCTCGAAGAACCGACAACCAATGGTTAAAAAAGGCTCTCGAGTCGCAGCTTTGTACCGGTAGGCGAAGTGTAAGACGACCCGGTAAGACATGCTGGAAGTCGATGGATGCAGATGGCTCAAGACCGTGTTTTGGGGCATTCCTTGGAGGATCCTATGTTCAGCAGTGGACTTGTGAAGGGCTATGGTGATGATGATGATGATGATGAAGTTGAAGATCATTGGGTTCTATGGTTAACATAATATTGTAGCCTATATAGCGAAAATATTGATTGTTAATGTACTTCAGTTCTTTACGTTTCTTTTTGTATTCAATCAAACTCTCAAAAACCGTATTTAAATAAACCGTTTTTACTTAGATAGACTCAGAAAAAGGCACCGCAGAACATTGGTCTCATACACTGTCTCATAGGGGGAATTGTTTTCCGTATTCAAATACAAAAAGAAAGTAGGTATTTAATTTCTCTTTTAAACTAACTCATCCGAACATAACTGCTTATGGGTCCACTGCTGAATATAGGCCTCCCCCAAAGATTGCTTCATTGAGGGGGGGGGGTCAACCGCAGTTTATTTTTATTTTCAGTTGTCATCAACAATATACTGCCGCCCATCTCTAATTTTGTGTATTCTGTTAAGACTGTGACTTACTTTTTGACATAAATAATTGATTTAGTAAATAATATACTTAACCACTAATGTGTTAAAATATAAAGTATCGCATAATAACGTTAAAAAAACACGAGGTGTTTAATTTTGTTAGTCAAATATCTTTTTCTTTTATATTTTAAAAAGGGGATAATTTTTTTTGAAATTATCGTTAAATAGCTTTTATTACTAATTAACCAATAATTAAATAAAAATTAAAAAACCCCGAGGAGTACAGAACCGGTTAATAGATAGGTATAATAAAATACAAATTAATCCCTTTATTCCGTTATGGGATTGCGTTCACAAAAGGGTAATTTATATGAGAGTTTGGGTCGGCAAAGGTTGGCGTGCACGCAGTCATTAACATTGTGAGACGAGATTTTATTCTAAATTTAAAAAAAATTAAGATATTCTTAATTATAATTAAACATTGATGATGTTTCTCTAGCCAATTTCAACCATGGCAACATTGCTAGAAGTTAATATGGGCTAATAATTGTTTAATACTATACATGTTTGATACAACATTTATATTGACATCTATACACATACATGTAAATAAAATTGAAGTTTCTGAGGGTAATATCGAAATGATTACGTGGTAGAGTCATGCTGCAGCTATATTACTGGTATAGTTGTAGAGCGTGGAAGGACCACGCTCTCACAGAATACCAGCGTAAAATAACAGCTTGACGCTGCTGTGTTTCGTATGGTGAGCGTAGATAAGTGGAGACGCTTATTACTGGAAACGAGGCATTCCATATTATTAGTCCTTAAGGGTGACAAAGCATTTTGATATGCTCTATGGGCCACAGCAACCACTTACCATCAGGTGGACTGTGTACTCGCTTGTCAACCTTATCATATTAAAAAAAACTGCCTTTGATGGAGCTCAGAGGGTTATTTGCATGCCAATAAGATATGAATAGTCAATTGTAAAATATTTGTCTGTCTCTATGTCTGTGCGGGCTCGGTATAACTGAATTGATTGTACCGAAACTTCATAAACATGTAGAGACTAAAGCTAGAAGCGCGACCTAGGCTATATTTTATATGTAAAAACTTTGCAGTTGTTTTTTTTTCTTCAAAACTAACGAAAAATTGTTGAGATAAATGTGGTCTCTGACTATCTTAAATCTAAATCTCACACAGAAGCCACATTAATAGATCCCACCCGGGCAAAGTCACCTCCCTCCCCTCCCGTTTTTGAGAGGAATAAGTCGTCACGCGTGGCAGACGAAATGATGATAACAGTGCCAGTCGTTTTGCATCTTTGACTCAGTCTGGATATTTTCCGTCTGACATGAATGAGATTACTATATATCCATCTTACAAAACCATAGGATTTTAGTGGAAGTGAGCATAGTCGCATCTTAAGACACCCACGGGACGAAATGAGGTGATGGATTCTTATTTATTGTCAAAATATTGTATACTTATACATTTATGAACTACGTCATTTCATTTTCCACATGTTTGATGATAAATAAACAGAAAAAGTCATGGTTTAGAATAAAAAACACGAACGTTTATACCAACATTTATAGAGTTGCGTGTTGTAAAACTATTTCTTATTAATTTGTGACAGTAGGTTTAATAACTTGTGACTCTAGATTATAAGATTGGCGTGCCTCGTGTGAATGGATAATATTTTTCAGAAAAAATGCGACAAAGGAACATACAGGAACTGACGGTAAGTGAACGCATTGGCCCATAGATATCATCTAAGAAGCTAGATTCATCCCTGAGGACTAACATAGAATGCCTCGTTACCAGCTTATAGGTTCACTTCTTCTTATCACTCGCTATATCATCATTGGTTACAACTCACCTGAAACATGAGGTTCTGCAGTAGTGTTACAATTATATTATGGTTGCAGCATTAATGGGTCGGCTCGACTGGGGAAGGATCACGCTTTCACAGAATATCAGCGTTAAATAGCAGCTTACTGCTGCTACGTTTTGTATGGTGAGTGTAGAAAACCGGAGACCGTTTTTAGAGGAATCGAGGCATTCCATCTTAGTCCTCAGAGGTGACAACGCATCTGTATTTTGATTCCCAATCGAGGATTGATATAGATGTCTATAGGCCACAGCATCCACCTACGATAAAGACCGTGTGCTCGTTTGTGACTCTTATACTACAAAAAGATAAAGGTAAGTGAACCACTGCCAAATTGCTAGTGAAAATTTCTTGACAGAAAAACACAAAAAGCGATTTTTACTCGACGATATGAATTCAAATCAAATCTCAAAACCAAAACCAAATCCCGTTTGAACCCGGGCCTCATGATAAGCAATCGCGTTTACAACCACTGGACCAACGATGCAGTCATATACTATGTCGATTAATAAACAGGACCAGGACCATGTTGGGGGTTGAAACATTATTAACGCACTTTGCACACTATCATTCGTAACATAGAAGATAATGCTAGATAGTAGATACTGCTCACACAGGAATATAATTGATCGTACTTTGGTTAATTTATGATGTCCTAGTACATCCTGCAGGCGATTTACGTGGCTTAGGTAGCCTTTTGCGATCAGCTTCAGCCGCTACGGCTGCGATTTGCTACATACAGCGAGCGGGGGCTGCTCTCCCTTCGCGCCTACAGATTTACAATAACACTCGGTAGGGCAGACAAGACTACGTGAAGTCGGGGCCTTCTGATTAGGTTCTAGTACAGATTCGACCTATCTTATCCGAATCGCTCATTCTCAGGTTCTGTAAGCAAGTCAAAGTCCAAAGTAGTTTTAACTAAGAAAAACGCGTTCTATCTAATAACTGGGTTTAACTGTATATATATATATATATATATATATATATATATATATATATATATATATATATATATATATATGTATATATATATAGATCTTTTTACCATTATCTAGAGACTTTTAAGACTTTGTGTAGAGGAAGCAGCGTTAACTAAATACCACACAAAAATACTGTCGAGAATAGTTGAGTAAAGATTTAATCTAATATTTGTGTAAGCAACTCGGGCATCCCGGCACCAATGAAATATTTAATTTTAATCACGGTAGTTTAAAATGCAAGTCTGAAAAAAACCGTTTTATTATTTTTATATTAGCTTTTTACTATATGGCAAGTTTATTTTTGTTATGCAGCAAAGTTTATGACCTTACTAAGTATATAATGCGATTTTTTATAGAATAAGGGTGGCAAACGCGTGACCCATAAACATTTACATTTATCCTCAATTAAGGATCAAAGTGCAGATGCGTTGTCACCCCTGAGGACTGAGATGGAATGCCTCATTTCCAGTAAAAGACGTCTCCGATTCTCTACACTCACCATACGAAATACAACATTTATAACCTGCTCTTTCAGGTATGCATTCTGTGAGTGCGGGTTCGTTCCCGGTCGAGCCGACCTATTCGTGCGTGAAAACCGTAATATAGCTGCAACTTGACTCTATTATGGTTTGTAGCACGAATATGATATTATTGTTTTATTAAATCCTGCTAGTTAGTTTGCGTCAGTATTTTATCATTAGTTATTTGGGTAATTTGTAAACCGATCGAAAAAACAAAATGCACAACTAATATTTTCATTTATCAAAAAGTCCAAGAAGAGTCAATGTTGCTTTCTTACAAATCTAGATGCGGTTGCAAACTTTCAAATAGTTAAAAGTTCTTCTTACTAGAAAATTTCTTCCAAGTGAAATATTAGATCTGTGAACATTTTACTTTTTATTTCCTTTCTATTTCAAATATGATTTAAAAGTTATTTAAATTATTAATTTCTTTTATTCACTTTAGTTAACTACGTTTTGCACATTTACTTAAATGTGACTGAGATATACCTACATTTTAAATAATAAAATGTAATGCTGGTTGCAAATAGACATCTTCTGCTGCCTTTCCTGATACCAACCACATAAACTATAATACCGAGGTATAAAGACGGAACGATGTCCTGTTCCAAGACTTAGTGATGTGTTTTGAAGACATTTTGACTTTTTAGCTCCTGGGTTTTATAAAAAACTTAATAGCTGTCTTACTTATGTAACTTATGTTAAGTTCACTAAATAACTATGAAGTGAAAAGCAAAATCACAGAGAGGCTGAAAATTTTTGATTATGAAGATACGGAGAGCCTTATTTCCTTGGATATATAAACACCATTCGCTAATACAGACATACACACATACGCGCGAGCACACAGTACACTTTATCACTCATATTCTACAAAAAATAATTGCAGATTTAAAATTGTCACTGAGTTGATAAGGTTGTTAGCAGGCTATTTTATTATCTATGTACACAAATATTTATTTACAAAAATAACAAATCTACCTTAAAATAAAACAAAAAGGCAGAAATTTGTATATAACATACTTATGTTTACCTATCACATTCTTTATACAACATTTACTTAAAATTAGAAAGTCTGTCTTAAATTTAAATAATAAACGTGTAGTATATTATGATTATATCGAGTCTTTGACTTGGAATTGCAACAAACTAATAAATAAGTAACTAAATCTAAAATTTAACACTCATGTACTTAGAGAAATGGCACGAAGTAAATAAAAAACTTCTTTTTGTCCTTGACTTATATTACAATTTTCGTCTATCTTCAATATTTTATTTCTCCATATTTCCGATTAATTTTTTTTGGGCAAACCTAACTCTAGACCAACAAGGAAAAAGCAAAGTAACTTTACTTAACCTAAGTCCACAATACCTAACCAAATATATCTGTAAGAAAAAGTCTTCACAAAATCATATTTCAACCAAATATAATACCGAAAAATTAATAGTGTTATAACTTCAAAAAATTACAAAAATGCTGCTCTAAATACCGTGAGCGTGAACAACCATGACCGTGACTGGTTGAAGGATATCCACTACCTCATATCGTCTCGTGGGTCTCGCAAGAGGTGACAGAGTGAAGCAATCTGACCCTTTTTACTGTAAACGAGGCCCTTCAACTTAGTCCTCAGGTGTCGAGGATAGATGTAGATGTCTATGGATCACATCAACCACTTACCATCAGGTGGACTGTGTGTTCGTTTGTCAACCTATCCTATAAAAAAAATAGATGTAGATGTCTATGGGCCACAGCAACCACTTACCATCAGGTGGACTGTGTGTTCGTTTGTCAACCTATCCTATAAAAAAAATAGATGTAGATGTCTATGGGCCACAGCAACCACTTACCATCAGGTGGACTGTGTGCTCGTTTGTCAACCTATCCTATAAAAAAAATAGATGTAGATGTCTATGGGCCACAGCATCCACTTACCATCAGGTGGACTGTGTGTTCGTTTGTCAACCTATCCTATAAAAAAAATAGATGTAGATGTCTATGGGCCACATCATCCACTTACCATCAGGTGGACTGTGTGTTCGTTTGTCAACCTATCCTATAAAAAAAATAGATGTAGATGTCTATGGACCACAGCAACCACTTACCATCAGGTGGACTGTGTGCTCGTTTGTCAACCTATCCTATAAAAAAAATAGATGTAGATGTCTATGGGCCACAGCATCCACTTGCCATCAGGTGGACTGTGTGTTCGTTTGTCAACCTATCCTATAAAAAAAAAATAGATGTAGATGTCTATGGACCACAGCATCCACTTACCATCAGGTGGACTGTGTGTTCGTTTGTCAACCTATCCTATAAAAAAAATAGATGTAGATGTCTATGGGCCACATCAACCACTTACCATCAGGTGGACTGTGTGTTCGTTTGTCAACCTATCCTATAAAAAAAATAGATGTAGATGTCTATGGGCCACATCAACCACTTACCATCAGGTGGACTGTGTGTTCGTTTGTCAACCTATCCTATAAAAAAAATAGATGTAGATGTCTATGGGCCACAGCATCCACTTACCATCAGGTGGACTGTGTGTTCGTTTGTCAACCTATCCTATAAAAAAAATAGATGTAGATGTCTATGGACCACAGCATCCACTTACCATCAGGTGGACTGTGTGTTCGTTTGTCAACCTATCCTATAAAAAAAATAGATGTAGATGTCTATGGGCCACAGCATCCACTTACCATCAGGTGGACTGTGTGTTCGTTTGTCAACCTATCCTATAAAAAAAATAGATGTAGATGTCTATGGGCCACATCAACCACTTACCATCAGGTGGACTGTGTGCTCGTTTGTCAACCTATCCTATAAAAAAATAGATGTAGATGTCTATGGGCCACAGCATCCACTTACCATCAGGTGGACTGTGTGCTCGTTTGTCAACCTATCCTATAAAAAAAATAGATGTAGATGTCTATGGGCCACAGCAACCACTTACCATCAGGTGGACTGTGTGCTCGTTTGTCAACCTATCCTATAAAAAAAAATAGATGTAGATGTCTATGGACCACATCATCCACTTACCATCAGGTGGACTGTGTGCTCGTTTGTCAACCTATCCTATAAAAAAAATAGATGTAGATGTCTATGGACCACAGCATCCACTTACCATCAGGTGGACTGTGTGCTCGTTTGTCAACCTATCCTATAAAAAAAATAGATGTAGATGTCTATGGGCCACAGCAACCACTTACCATCAGGTGGACTGTGTGCTCGTTTGTCAACCTATCCTATAAAAAAAATAGATGTAGATGTCTATGGGCCACATCAACCACTTACCATCAGGCGGACTGTGTGCTCGTTTGTCAACCTATCCTATAAAAAAAATAGATGTAGATGTCTATGGACCACAGCATCCACTTACCATCAGGTGGACTGTGTGTTCGTTTGTCAACCTATCCTATAAAAAAAATAGATGTAGATGTCTATGGGCCACAGCAACCACTTACCATCAGGTGGACTGTGTGTTCGTTTGTCAACCTATCCTATAAAAAAAATAGATGTAGATGTCTATGGACCACATCATCCACTTACCATCAGGTGGACTGTGTGCTCGTTTGTCAACCTATCCTATAAAAAAAATAGATGTAGATGTCTATGGGCCACAGCATCCACTTACCATCAGGTGGACTGTGTGTTCGTTTGTCAACCTATCCTATAAAAAAAAATAGATGTAGATGTCTATGGACCACCGCAACCACTTACCATCAGGTGGACTGTGTGTTCGTTTGTCAACCTATCCTATAAAAAAAATAGATGTAGATGTCTATGGGCCACATCATACCACTTACCATCAGGTGGACTGTGTGCTCGTTTGTCAACCTATCCTATAAAAAAAATAGATGTAGATGTCTATGGGCCACATCATCCACTTACCATTAGGTGGACTGTGTGTTCGTTTGTCAACCTATCCTATAAAAAAAAATAGATGTAGATGTCTATGGGCCACAGCAACCACTTACCATCAGGTGGACTGTGTGTTCGTTTGTCAACCTATCCTATAAAAAAAATAGATGTAGATGTCTATGGGCCACAGCATCCACTTACCATCAGGTGGACTGTGTGTTCGTTTGTCAACCTATCCTATAAAAAAAATAGATGTAGATGTCTATGGACCACAGCAACCACTTACCATCAGGTGGACTGTGTGTTCGTTTGTCAACCTATCCTATAAAAAAAATAGATGTAGATGTCTATGGACCACAGCATCCACTTACCATCAGGTGGACTGTGTGTTCGTTTGTCAACCTATCCTATAAAAAAAAATAGATGTAGATGTCTATGGACCACATCATCCACTTACCATCAGGTGGACTGTGTGTTCGTTTGTCAACCTATCCTATAAAAAAAATAGATGTAGATGTCTATGGGCCACAGCATCCACTTACCATCAGGTGGACTGTGTGTTCGTTTGTCAACCTATCCTATAAAAAAAATAGATGTAGATGTCTATGGGCCACAGCAACCACTTACCATCAGGTGGACTGTGTGTTCGTTTGTCAACCTATCCTATAAAAAAAATAGATGTAGATGTCTATGGACCACAGCATCCACTTACCATCAGGTGGACTGTGTGTTCCTTTGTCAACCTATCCTATAAAAAAAATAGATGTAGATGTCTATGGGCCACAGCAACCACTTACCATCAGGTGGACTGTGTGTTCGTTTGTCAACCTATCCTATAAAAAAAAATAGATGTAGATGTCTATGGGCCACAGCAACCACTTACCATCAGGTGGACTGTGTGTTCGTTTGTCAACCTATCCTATAAAAAAATAGATGTAGATGTCTATGGGCCACAGCAACCACTTACCATCAGGTGGACTGTGTGCTCGTTTGTCAACCTATCCTATAAAAAAAAATAGATGTAGATGTCTATGGGCCACCGCATCCACTTACCATCAGGTGGACTGTGTGCTCGTTTGTCAACCTATCCTATAAAAAAAATAGATGTAGATGTCTATGGGCCACAGCAACCACTTACCATCAAGTGGACTGTGTGCTCGTTTGTCAACCTATTCCTATAAAAAAAGAACTTTATTTCATTTCTTTTTTATTAGTTTGTTTGTGAAGTGAAATTTTCATTTATTGCTCGCCACAAACTACAAAAATGTCTTAACATTAAACTTGGGGGTTACTGATGGGTTGAGCGCTTAGCCCTAAAAAAGCAATAACATGTTTTATATAATTAAAGGGACATTAAAATATAAAATATAATAAAAGGGGTATCTATTTACCATCTTGTGCGTGTTTGTTTGTCATCCTTACTAGAGGCACAGTGGTGACACTCCCTTAGAGAGCTTAAGCGCCGGTGACCTTGAGTCGAAGCGTGTAACGCTAGGGTTGGTATCGAACCGAAATGGAATATTATAGACTTTTACCAAAAAAGATACATAGTAGGTTTACGGTATATATTATGTAAACTTATGTATTTGGGTAGTGAAAGATACGTTCAATTTTAAATCAACTTTTATTAAATATCTTTACAAATGAGGCATATTAAAACTTCCGACAAAACCAAATATGCACGACAGTTAATGGTAATCATAAATAATTAACCAACACTTAGTATTTCAGTACGCAATAATCAGTATTACCTACCATCCTTTAAAAATTAGTTTACTCTTATATATTTTTGAATTTTTCGATTACTTTTATAATTTTCATTATTATTTCTAACAATTGCAAAAATTCGTTGCATGTATAATTTTTTATACATACATAGACAGA
Source organism: Parnassius apollo (assembly GCA_907164705.1). Taxonomy (NCBI): domain Eukaryota; kingdom Metazoa; phylum Arthropoda; class Insecta; order Lepidoptera; family Papilionidae; genus Parnassius; species Parnassius apollo. The sequence continues at coordinate 3,919,052 of CAJQZP010001271.1, forward strand.
TATATATATATATATATATATATATATATATATATATATATATATATATAGATACCGTCGTATTAAGATATCAGTATTTGAATATTTCATATATTAATTGAAATATTATAATATCACTTGACGAATATATTCATATTAACTAATACTGACAAATATCGGTATTACTACTAGCCCTCGGCCAGGGCAGCCGGCGACTGCTCGTTCCACGCCCCGCGCGCCTCTCAAGGCCCCCCGCGCACATCCATACACCACATACACATACACATAGCCGCAAGCGATTTTACGTGCACACATGCTTAAGTGTCGTTTCTTTTCGCGTAGTGTATATGTATATTCTTTGCTAGAGGTAATACATAAAAAACTGATGCAATAAAAGGTAAATAAATAAATACAAACGACTTGTCCAGTGCTGGGTACAGGCCCCTTCTAATTATAAGAAGGCGAAGGAAGAAAGACGTGTTCATTTGTTAAATTTTTCAAACAGTTTTCCTCTCGACGTTTTGTTTTCTCACCGAGCACTTGGTAAATCAGTACTTAAAATTGCAATTAATAAATTACAAATCACATTTTTGTCCATGGGGATTGAACCTGAGTTTCTTGCGTACTTTGACCACCCTCCTCTAAAGCAAATCATTTGTACTATTATATCAAAAATAGTGTTGTTGTTTATTCAACATCGCCACTCGTTTCATCCCTGTTAGGACTATGTGGAATCGTACTCGTATAACAGGGATGGTCGGAGTGGCGAGAACTATTATTTGTTAGTGCAATTTAACTTTCTTTGGTTTATGATGTCCTGGTACATTCGTCGCCACCAACACGTGTTTTCAGCTTTTGTCGAACAGTTGTGAAAATTCGAATGTTCATTTTTTTAAATAATTTAAACTTTATTTGTTCATTTATTTCATGTAATATATATAAGTTGTAAACCTATAAAATCTACACACAAATACGCACACAGACACACACACACACACACACACACACACACACACACACACACACACTCACACACACACACACGCACTCACACACACACGCACACACGTGTTATTATGTTTCTTGTTTACACGGATTATTTATACATACATATATACGGTACAGCTCGTTGGTAGATTAGACGATGTATTACAAGATGATAGAAGCACTTTTAATGAAATAATAATAATAATATAATATTATATAACATTTGATGTCACCGAACTCGAACGGCTACGACGTGAGGCTCTTCCTTCATCGGATGAAACTGCTACGGCTGAGGATGCGGCGCCACAACTTGCAGAGCAACCGGCAAACGTGGATGCCGCCGTGAATACCCCAGTTTTGGTTGATTCAAACGATGATGGAACAGTCGCCCAGGAACTGGAACTGGAGCAAATGAGGAGTACATTGGATGAGGCAATTTTGGAAACGCGCAGTACGCCTCTCGAAAATCAACCGCGACTTCCCCGCATAGCCCTCAGCAAGCGGAATCGGGCTATCGTGAGGGCTCTGAACCCAATGCTGGTGACCTATTTGGAAGCCAGCCGGGACCTTTGCGAGACGGACTCAATTCTCTTAGGCGCTGCACTGGCAGTCTGCCGTATTATAGGCGCCAAACTTTCCACGGCTGGACGCATTACTGGACAAAGTAGTGCTATCCCAGCCTTGAGAACAAGAATTGAAGAACGTATCGCAAAGGCTAGGGCCCTCATCGGCAGACTGATATGCTTCAGGTCAGGCAATACCAAGCCAAGGATTGTGCGCACCGTCAGGATGGCGTTTGCTGGATATAATGCAAAAACTGACGGAGCGCATAGACGACCTGAAGCCGAGAATCGCTGCTTGGGGAAAGCGGATTCGGCGATATACCGAGAGGTCGACACGGTTCAACTAGAATCGTCTCTTCCAGAGTGATCAGAAGAGGCTCCATAAATCATTGGAGCGACCAATGGTAAGTGGAACGGGCCCAGTACCGAATCAGGTCAACACGGTCGCATTCTGGCGCAGCTTGTGGTCAGAGCCCGTAAACCACAACGAGGGCCCTTGGACGGAAGTTGTGGCGAGTCAGTGTGCGGGTATTACGCCCATGGATCCCGTCATCATAACGCCGGATGACGTAGCTAAGGCGGTCAAGGAAAAGTCCGGGGCTCGACGGGCTGCATCACTACTGGCTGAAGGGGTTCATGGTGTGTCATGCTGTGCTCGCTCGACAGTTTCAAGAGGCTCTCAACCAGAAGTCGTTCCCGAGCCTCTTCACTACTGGGATCACTCATTTGGTTCCTAAAGATCAGGGTGCCACAGACCCGAGCAAATACCGCCCCATCACGAGTCTACCGACCATATACAAGACACTAACATCCATTTTGAGCGCGAGAATCACTCGTCACCTGGACTCAAATCAGGTGATGTCACGCGCTCAAAATGGATGTCGGGGCGGCGGTCGTGGAACCAAGGAACCACTCCTCATTGACGCAGTCATTAGCAAAGTGGTGAAACGCAACCGTCGGAACTTCTCCGCCGCCTGGATAGATTACAGAAAGGCATTTGACTCGGTGCCCCATACATGGCTACAGAGGGTCCTCGAGCTGTACAAGATTGACTGTACAGTTCGAAACTTCCTCGAGCAATGTATGGGGTAGTGGAGTACGATCCTCTGTCATCTAGGCGAGCGGATGACGGCTGCGGAAAGCCGCATAAGGATAAGAAGGGGTATATTCCAGGGCGACTGTCTGAGTCCAATCTGGTTCTGCCTCTGTTGGAACCCTCTCAGTACTTTACTGGAGGTCTCCGGGAGGGGATTTCAGCTTCGGAAAGTAGGTACAAAAGTGACCCACCTTTTCTATATGGATGACCTCAAATTATTCGCCTCCAATCGCTCCCATCCTATGGAATTGCTAAACATCACTTGTGAATTTAGCAATTCTCTTAGAATGGAGCTGGGGACGGATAAGTGTGCGGTCCTCCATGTTGAAATGGGAAGGGTTGCTAAATCTGAGGGCATAGACTTATCTATGCCCGTCAACTTAAGGACCCTTTCCGAGGCTGAAACATATCGATACCTGGGTATGTCACAGAACATCGGTATCGATGAGGCTGGTATGAAACAGTCAGTTTGCGACGTGTTTTATGCACGCTTGACCAAAGTGCTTAACAGCCTTTTGTCCGGTGTGAATAAGACATACGCATATAACGGCTGGGTCATGCCTGTCCTCATGTATATCTTTGGCATACTCAGGTGTAGTCAGACTGAACTAAACGCTCTGGATAGAAAAGTCCGCACTACAATGACGTCCCATAGGATGCATCATCCGAGATCGTCGGTAATGAGGCTGTACTTGCCGCGAAAGCATGGTGGGCGTGGCTTCTTGAGCGCGCTCACCATTCATAATCGCGAAGTGTGCAGCCTCCGTCATTACTTCCTGGCGAGATCGGATGATCCATTCTATAATGACGTCATTTCTAGTGATAAAGGACTTACCCCTCTATCCTTAGCCAACGAGCAATGGCAGGACCCGGCAGTACAGATCATTTCCGACCGGGAGACCGTATGGAAGGAGAAGGAGCTCAACGGGAGGTACTACAGCGCTCTACATGAGCCCCACGTATATACAGCCGTCTCCCTCTACTGGCTACGTTTCGGTGACCTCTTCGGGGAAACCGAGGGTTTTGTCTGTGCAATACAGGATCAGGTTATTAAGACCAACAACTATCGGCGATACATCCTAAAGGATGGCACTGTCGACGTCTGTCGAGCTTGTCGCCATCCCGGGGAGTCACTAAGGCATGTCATCTCTGGTTGTTCGGCGCTTTCTAACTCTGAGTACTTGCACAGGCACAACCTAGTAGCCAGAATTCTACACCAGGAGTTCGCTCTGAAATACGGGCTCGTGGACCGGAAATTGCCGTATTACAAGTACTTGCCGGAAGCCGTGCTCGAAAATGACCGTGCCAGGCTCTACTGGGACCGGGCCATCATCACGGGCAGGACTATTCTTGCGAATAAGCCTGATATTGTGCTGATGGACCGGGCACAGTCAAGGATATTTTTGGTCGACATTACCATTCCGTATGACGAGAACCTCGTGAAAGCCGAAACAGATCCAAATATCTGGACCTGGCTCACGAGGTGACCGACATGTGGGGTGGTATGCCGGCCGAAATTATTCCTGTAGTCGTCTCTGCGAATGGGCTAATCCCAGTCAGCTTCTCGGGTCATCTGAGGCGACTGGGACTCCGTGACGGACCGCTCCGGGCTCAAATGCGGAAGGCGGTGCTCCCCCGATACCGCCCGCATCGTCCGGCGGTTTCTTTCCCTTTCCTCCTAACCCTCGGCCGTTTGGTCTCCCCTGCCGAGGGCTTCCATCTAGTTGGGCTTTTATTTATTTATGTATTTTTGTATTTATTTTATTTTAATTATATTTATGTATATTTATCTTTTCATTTTAATTTATAATTATATATTTATAGAACCCAACCAAATGAGAAAACTATATAGATACTCCACATAATAATAATAATAATTTATTGAGAAATAAAACCTTAAACATAACAAAATGTTATCGTAGATAAATTGTAACAAGATGTGTAGCAGAAGGGACTTATAGATAAGTTGATCCTCTGACTTTCATGTTATGATAACCTGTGTTTTGAAAGTCAGTGATTCGGCTCCTTAAAAGGTATTCTATATTATAACATAGCATAGCGAGTTGATTTAATTGGTGATTATATTATGGCGAGCATTTGAAGAGGAGGCAGTTAAGGAAAAAGAAAATACAAAAAAAATTAAAAATAAAAGTAAAACATTGTAGTATAGATAATAATGTAATGGATGGAGTGTATAATATGTGTGTGTGTGTTCAAAGCTTCAGTGGCACTATAATTTCATTCATGAAGGTACGAAATTACCTTTTTTTAACTTCGTAGGCGTTCAACTTATTTGTCTGCAACTTTTTGTCGAGTATATTGTATAAATAATAAATATAAAATATTTTAATTAAATGATTATATTAATAAAAACATTACTTTCAAAATTATAATTTTCAACTTTAGTGTCTATTTTATGATGAATAGTAGTGTTTATTAAACTTCTCGAGTTCTCATCAGATCTCGACGATCGCGTGGGTGCGTAAGTGCATGCGTGCGTGCAGCTGCGTGCGTGCGTGCGTGAGTGCGTCCGTGCGTGCGTGTGTGCGACATCCATGGGACGATATGAGGTGGTGAATTTTTTATTTGTCGCCAAAATATTGTATAATACTTTTGTGGACATTTACTTCATTTTCATAAGTTTAGATGAATAACCAAAAATAATGGATTAGAATAAAGAAGACGAATATTTATAGAGTTGTGAGTTGTAAAACTATTTTTATTGATTTATGACAGTAAGTTAATAAACTTGTGACTGTAGATTATAAAATAGGCGTGCTTCACCTCAATGGAGTAGATACATTGGCCAATAGGCATTTATATCTAAGAACCTTGATTAAATATCAAAATGTAGAACATTGTCATCCCTGAGGACTCGTAGAATGCCTTGTTATCAGTTTACAGGTTCACTTTTTTTCACTCGCCATACCATTGTGGCCCTGGAAGGAAAAGGGGAGACTCCCGCCGGGCAAGGTATTCTGACCGGGGAGCGGCCAACACTCCATGTGATAGTTCGGAGATGTTCTATATATACTGTTTATGATTCGGAATGTTGATAGCGTGATTTAGACTTCGGTGTATTTCGCTTGCTGCGCGACGACAGCGCCACCACATCACCCCCTGCTCAGACTGGAGATCGATAGTGCAGCCTCGTTGCCAACGAATGTGCAAGTGCCAGGAGATTGCCTTGTAGTCTGCGGTGAGTCGAGAAGAAGGCAAGTAATCTGCGAGAGTGCCGTGAAGCAGAGGCGAGCAGTGAGGCTCAGAGCCGTGCCGAACACTGTATAGCGCAGAGAGTAGCTTGAAGGAACAGGAAGCATTATTATTCCAATGCTGCGATGAACCTTGTGAAGTTAGATGGCTTGCAGGATATGAAGTCTGCAGAGGATATCTGCTCGGGAGCAAATGGGTGGGGTATTCTATGATGATGATGAAGCTTGAAGTTTCCGAAGGTTGTTGGTTGCGTGTTCAGATCACGTCGGGTGGTCACCACTGTGGCCGTGGAAGGAAAAGGGGAGATCTCCCGCCGGGCAAGGTGTTCTGCCCGGGGGGGGCCAACACTCCATGTGATAGTTCGGAGATGTTCTACATATACTGTTTATGATTCGGAATATTGATAGCGTGATTAAGGCTTCGGTGTATTTCGCTTGCTGCGCGACGACAGCGCCGCCACACCATCATTGGTTACAACTCATCTAAACCATTTTTCAACGAAACGGGCTGCAGTAGCCCCTTACAATCAATTGAACTGATATGGTAGGGACACGCTACGATTATATTGTTACGAGCTTAGGGTTCGTGAAAATAAAACCTGCCGATTGAATCAAAATACACTAATTACCAAACACCAATTAAGATTTAAAACATACTAATAATTAATCACACTTAACCCTTTAGTTACCGACATAGCCCAACGGATTAGTAAGCCGAAGTGGCAATTGGCCGGCCATATAGCTTAAAGAACCGACAACCTTTGGGGAAAAAATTGTTCTCGAGTGGCAGCCTCGTACCGGTAGGCTAAGTATAGGGTGACCCCCCACTAGATGGAGTGATAACCTGGTAAGAAATAGAGGAAGTCGATGGACGCATGTGGCTCAGGAACGTGTTTTGTGGCATACCTTGTGAGAGGCCTGTGTTCAGCAGTGGACTTGTGAAGCGCTGTACTGATGATGATGATGAACCCTTTAGTTCGCAGGTATACCGCTTCGAAGTCTTCGTTTGTTTCGCCAATTCAATACTCCCCGGTCGCATACCTAACTGGTCTTATATAGGACCTTTTCTACTGAAAACATCTAATTAGCATGTTCGAGTAGAATGTCGAAAGATCCAGCAAGGAATTTCCTAGAAAGCTCTCCTAGTTCTGCTACACCATACTAGATGCCGCTAGAGAATTTTCTAGAAAGATCTTGATGCTCTTATTTCTGCTACTCGATACTAGAAGGCGCTAATAATAGCCCGCCATGTACCAGGCACCAACTATGGCGCGCAACACTGCCCCCTCCTAAGACATGCTCGTTCCGAGCACTATCGCCCCTCCATAATAACGCGCCAGTCGATCCACATGGACGATCTTAGGAGTACCTCTTGCACCTTTCTGAAACGGCTCCGCAATGTCAAGGGCTGTCCTCTTCCATGGTGCACCAACATTGTACAATGTCAATGCACCTCTACTAGGAGTCTGAGGTCCCTTCACAGCCCCACAACTTGTACATTTGCGACACCAATCCTCGACATCGTCATGACAATGGACCCAGTAAAACCGTTCTCGGATCTTCAGTAAAGTTCCTCCCAGATGGACTTCTGAAAAACCATAATGGTACAGCTGCAGAATATACGGTACTTACTTTAGCTTTAGGTACAACCATTTGCAAATGACAGCTGTACCCCGACCATTTTCCCATTTACGGCACAGATCTCCATCCTGAAGCAGCAAGCCGTCCCATTGGGCCCAATAGCTTTTTGTGGTCGAACTCATCGCTGAGACGTCGCTCTACTTGGCAATTTGCAAGCTCTTTTTTACTACAAGATCTCTTATTCAATTGATAATATAACTTTGCGTAGTCATATCATCAAAGGTCTGGAGGAATGTGAATACGTTTTAAAATAACTGTCTGAACCAACGCTTCATACATTGTGGAACTTGTACAAGAGTATAGCACGTTTTTTTACGTAGCGATTTTTTTAGTTATTTATGGATTTATTATTGTATGTATAACTATTTCAGGGATTACATTTTTAATAAAAAAACACTTTTGTATGTTTTTCTGAATGAATCAAGGTGAAAATACGTCTTAAATATACCGCGGCATTAAGAGCCAAATATTTCAGCCGCTTCCTTATGTATACCGCAAATTAGCGATTTCAGACATTTGTTTTTGACACATTTGACACAGTTTGATTGGGCCTTTCGGGCTTTGGGTTCAACAACTGAAAAAGACAATGATTTTTGAAATCTCTTTCCGAGGTTGCTAATTCACTGTATGCGAAAGCTAAGAAGTAATATTTAAATTCATACACGATTCGATGTATTTTTAACAAGTATTATATTATTAGTACGAAGATTTTGTAATTAAGGTTTATTTATGTATAAATTATGTAAAATCCTGGATTGCAAACGTTTCCGAGTATAGTAGATCGCGATGAGGTTCTATGAGCACGCTAATTTCTCCGCGGCATATACAGAGCAAAATACAGATTGTTCACAATTTTAAGCAGCCGGCTATGCACTTTTCTTCAGTTTCAATGACGCAAAGCTTCCTATTTCGTAGGACGAGGTAGGAGAGGTCTTAGACTTAGGTACGTACCTGTAAACATTTATGGATAATGATCCTTAACTACAATGTTTTAATAACATCATTTTACACAATATCTTGCTTAGGTGAGGACTACATATTGTTTATACTATTATGGTAATAATGTGACAAGTAATTTATATTATGATTATATTAAATAGTTCGGATCAAATAGAGTAGAGTAGAGTATTTTTATTGTAGTATAATGTAGATCACATGTACGTAATTCTTATTGAAAGTAGTTTTTAAGTTTACCAATGGTTCGCAAAAAAAACCTATGTCCTACGAAGCCCCATCAAGGAACCCAGCGTGACTTTTTATAGTAATATAAAAGGTTGTGCAAACTATGTAGTAAAGTTATTCTAGAAACCGCTTGGAAGCGACCACGTCATTCCTAGGGTTATTATAGTCCTAGATAGTAAGCAATATTACACCTTTTAGAGAGACCATGTATATTTTCTGGAACTTTATTGTTATATTGTGGGCATATACAATGCCCCAAAGAATGCATTACTGACTCTGTGATTTCGAGAAACTGGTATCACTAGCTTGTGTTTATTCTTGTTTTTGTGAATTCTATAACTTATTGTAGAAAACTGTATTATACTATTATATATCTCCTTATTTAATTAGTCTACGTATGCACGATAGTGGGCGAAGAATTCATTTTTGAGTCTAAAGCTTCAAAGTAGATCCCAAAATGTAATTTTGATCACCTGTTCGATTCCCACACAGAACATATTTCTGTGACCCAGTTTTTCTGCTTATAGCAAATTCTCCCTACACAAGGAAAGGTCAATTTCAAGGAACTGAATGTTTCATATTATTTACTTTGTATAAAGTGATGCACATAATACGAACTACTTACAAATATAAATTCTGAATTTTCAGTTCATTCATCGAGAGCCTCACGTGTTCGCTACTAACTTATTATAGTCCTATATAGTAAGTAAAATGCACTAGTTTTACAAGTATCTTAAAATATGAAATCGGTAAAAATTTTCTATAGACTGTGAAGTATATTTAAGAGATATGTGCGTGCGTGCTTGCATGCGTGCTTGTGGTCGAGCGTGTAATTTTGTTGTGTGTGTAAATTATCTCTGTTTTCGGAATTTCAAAACTATAGCATATTTTTATATAAAATCTAAAAGCACTTATTGAATTTGTTAGATTTACTAGCAACTAAAGCTGGTAATTCTGGTGGTATGAATGATGAGATTGAATGAAAAAGGCAGAATTTAGACGTCTAAATAAGAGAGTAAAAGAAGTAGTTGAAAGGAAAAAGAAAGAAAAAACGGATAAGAATGATAGAGGGATATCTGATAATTTCCAGGCTAATATAAAAATGTTCTGGAAACTCGTAAGAACTGCCAGGGGAAATACAAAACAGCCTATAATTAATGCTGTAAGAGACGAGAATGGATGTATTCTGAATGATGAAGTTTCGAATTTAAACAGATGGAAGGAATACTTTGAAAGCGTGTTTATGAGTGAAGAGTCGTCTGAACTAAATGAACAAGAAATTCCGAAAGAAGTGGAAAGGGGTATGGAGATAAGTGTAGATGAAATAATGAAAGCAATGAAAAGCATGAAAGCAGGTAAGGCAGCTGGATATAATAGAGTATCACTCGAGATGCTAAGGGCTGGGGAGGAAGTGGTGGCAGGCCTGCTGTACACCTTGTTTAATTTGTGTTTGGAATTAAAACGGGCACCGGATGACTGGTGTAAAGCCGTTATAGTACCAATATATAAATGAAAAGGGTCACAGCAGGACTGCAAAAACTACTGTGGTATCAGCTTGCTTAGTATTGTGGGTAAACTGTATGCTAAGGTGTTAATTGAAAGAGTTATGAAAGGAAACTGATGGAAAAATTTGGGATGTGCAAGCGGGTTTTCGAAAGGGAATGGGGTATACAGATCAAGTCTTTTCCATGCGCATGATTGCGGAGAAGTTTTTGGCTAAAAACCAGAAAGTTTTTTGTGCGTTCATGGACTTGGAAAAGGCTTATGACAGAGTGGACAGGAATGTGTTATGGCAAACACTGAACTCATATGGGTTGAGCGCTGGTTTGATACAGGCATTGAGGTCTCTTTATAGGGATTCTAGTGCTTGTGTCAGGATCAATGGGGTCTACTCGGACTAGTTTGGCATCCGAAAAGGTGTCAGACAGGGCTGTGTGGCTTCCCCTTGGTTGTTCAACCTATTTATGGACAGGTGTTTGCAAACTTTGAAAAATGAAGAATGTGGGTTAAGAACTCGCGAGTTAACCGTCAAATGCCTTTTGTATGCCGATGATCAAGTCATATTTGCGTCATCGGCGACTAAGTTGCAAATGATGGTTACATTAATGAACTGGGCATTAAAAGAAAGGGGAATGAAAGTGAACGCAAGTAAGACGAAGGTGATGGTTTTTTAAAGAGAGGAAAGCAAAACGGTATGTGAAATAAGAATAGAAGGAGAGTTAATTGAGCAAGTGGATGAGTTTGTGTATTTGGGATGTGTATTTAGCAGGGATGGTAGATACGATAAGGATATAGAACGACGAGTAAATGCGGGGAATAGAGTGAATGGGGCACTACACTCTATTGTGAAGAACCAGAATGTATCAAAAAAGGCACGTATGGTAATTCATAATGCTGTGTTAGTCCCTACTTTAATGTATGGTAGTGAAAGCTGGGTGAGGCAGAAGAAGCACGAAAGTAGAATAAATGCTGTAGAAATGCGGTCTTTAAGGAGTATGCTAGGGTTGAATCTGAATGACAGGGTGAGAAATTGCGTGATAAGAGATAAATGTGGTATGCAAGATGATGTTGCGACCAGGATTAAGAAAGGAATGCTTCGGTGGCTTGGTCACGTAGAAAGAATGAATGAGAAAAGAGTGACAAAGCAAATTTATGTGGCAGATGTGAACGGCAAATAAACAAAGTGACTTGAAAAGGAGAGGATACCCCAAAAAAAAACATCTATTATGGAGGAAAAATGGGGGTTAAATATTTTAATGTCAACATACATATAGTAGACGACTAACGACGACGTGGTCACCTTGAGCTCGTGATATTGCTTAATCCACTCAAAATTGTGAAATAGTCAAATTCTTTAAACCCAACTCTAAAAAATAAAAAATAATGAAATATTTTCCACATTATTGAGTAGTTTCTGTATTTAGTGTGTTAAAGCCCTGGTTTAAGCTAGCAGTTAAACCGTGTGGAAGTTGATTGTATTTTTTTTAAGTTTATTATTTATTACCAATCAAATTTTTTGATCTGATTTTTGACAAATTCCCAGTTAAGTTGATACTAGACACTTTGTTAACTCATTTAAAAATTTAAAGTAAGTTATTCTGTCATTATTTAATGTAATATAAAAGATAGACACGACATTATGAGGTAATATGTAGGTACTACATATAGTGTTTATATTATTAAATAAAGTACCTATTTATCTTGCAGCAAGTCTTTTAAATTGCATGAAATATTAAAACTATGTATATTTATTTATTTTTAATATTATTAACCACATGGAACTAAGTTGTATAGTTACACTGGAAATAAGTTATATAATTTCTTGCGCTTTTTGAAGTCCTAGTACCTTGGTCACTCAAACACGTGTTTTGTGTGCAAAGGTTGGACGGGACGGGTACTATATACAAAGCGGACGGTAGTGAGTGCTCTTTCTCACTGAAAACATACATACGTAAGTAAATACAACGATGCACACAGGAATAATGCACATATTGATTACTAGCTTCTGCCCGCGACTTCGTACGCGGATCCTATTGTAGAGAATAATAGTGCTAAGCAACATTATTTTAATGATTTCTTAAATTTACGCGAACACTACACATTGAATAAAACTAAATTTACGGATTCTATCGCGTTTATTTAACTGATTTTACTTATTTTTAATTCCCGACGTTTCGGGTGCTTTACAGCAACCATGCTCACGGGGGGACAGTTCCCCCCCGTGACCATGGTTGACAATATTTTCTGTTATAAACTTATAATAATAGAAAATACTGAAATTAAAACTTTATTTACTAACAAGATTTTTACTCAGTAGAATACGATCACATTTCTGTTATAAACTTATAATAATAGAAAATACTGAAATTAAAACTTTATTTACTAACAAGATTTTTACTCAGTAGAATACGATCACATTTCTGTTATAAACTTATAATAATAGAAAATACTGAAATTAAAACTTTATTTACTAACAAGATTTTTACTCAGTAGAATACGATCACATTTCTGTTATAAACTTATAATAATAGAAAATACTGAAATTAAAACTTTATTTACTAACAAGATTTTTACTCAGTAGAATACGGTCACATTTCTGTTATAAACTTATAATAATAGAAAATACTAAAATTAAAACTTTATTTACTAACAAGATTTTTACTCAGTAGAATACGATCACATTTCTGTTATAAACTTATAATAATAGAAAATACTGAAATTAAAACTTTATTTACTAACAAGATTTTTACTCAGTAGAATACGATCACATTTCTGTTATAAACTTATAATAATAGAAAATACTGAAATTAAAACTTTATTTACTAACAAGATTTTTACTCAGTAGAATACGATCACATTTCTGTTATAAACTTATAATAATAGAAAATACTGAAATTAAAACTTTATTTACTAACAAGATTTTTACTCAGTAGAATACGATCACATTTCTGTTATAAACTTATAATAATAGAAAATACTGAAATTAAAACTTTATTTACTAACAAGATTTTTACTCAGTAGAATACGATCACATTTCTGTTATAAACTTATAATAATAGAAAATACTAAAATTAAAACTTTATTTACTAACAAGATTTTTACTCAGTAGAATACGATCACATTTCTGTTATAAACTTATAATAATAGAAAATACTAAAATTAAAACTTTATTTACTAACAAGATTTTTACTCAGTAGAATACGATCACATTTCTGTTATAAACTTATAATAATAGAAAATACTGAAATTAAAACTTTATTTACTAACAAGATTTTTACTCAGTAGAATACGATCACATTTCTGTTATAAACTTATAATAATAGAAAATACTGAAATTAAAACTTTATTTACTAACAAGATTTTTACTCAGTAGAATACGATCACATTTCTGTTATAAACTTATAATAATAGAAAATACTGAAATTAAAACTTTATTTACTAACAAGATTTTTACTCAGTAGAATACGATCACATTTCTGTTATAAACTTATAATAATAGAAAATACTGAAATTAAAACTTTATTTACTAACAAGATTTTTACTCAGTAGAATACGATCACATTTCTGTTAGGAATCGTAAAAAAAGTAATACGGACATTCGCGTGCAGCGATAAAGTTTTATTTAGCTTGCCTTTTTATAGAAGAGGGGGCAAACGAGCATACGGTTCACCTGATGTTAAGTGACTACCGCCGCCCATGATCAACTGCAACACCAGAGGAATTGCAGGTGCGTTGCCGGTCTTTTAGAAAGGAGTGAGCTCTTTTATTGTATGTACCGGGGTCGTATCGGTTCGAAAAAATCGCCGGTGGTAAACTATTCCACAGAGAGGTCGTATGCGGAAAAAACTCCTAGTGAAACGTACAGTGGCAGACTGCCAAGCATCCAGATGGTGTGGGTGGTATCGGGAGGTTTGCCGCGTATTGCGTTTATGAAATTTGGCGGCTGCGATTAATCCGAACAATTCCTCAGAGCACTCCCCATGGTATATGCGAAAGAAAATGCAAAGAGATGCAACATCTCTTCGCAGTGCCAGTGAATCGAGCCGATCGGAGAACACTCGGTCGCCGATGATCCGTGCCGCTCTGCGTTGAATGTGGTCAAGTGGAAGGAGCTGGCACTGGGGAGCCCCAGGCCAGAAATGGGAATAGTATTCTATGTGAGACCGAACCTGCGCCTTAAAAAGTTGCAGGCGATGTGCCGGTATGAAAAACTGTCCCTGATTAGAATAAAAAAGACGAATATTTATAGAGCTGCTTGCGGTAAAATAATGTTTTATTTATTTGTGACAGTAGGTTTATAAACTTGTGGCTATAAATTATAACATAGGCCTGTCTCTCCTTAACAGATAATACTTTTTTATAAAAAAATTGCAGTAAAGCAGCTCACAGTACCTGACGGTAAGAGGATCTAAATACTTCGATTAAGTATCAAAATGTAGAAAGTTGTCGTCCCTGAGGACTAAGATAAAATGCATCGTTATCAGTTTACAGGTTCGCCTTTCCTTTTCACTCGCCATACGAAACTCAGCACCATTAAGCTGTTACTTACCATGTCAGCTTTCCCTTCACTGGTCGAGCCTATATATTAATACTGCTACCATAATATAACTGCAGCGTATCCCTACCACGTTAAATATGCAAGATTATTTGAATTACTGAAGTGCCAAGCGAATTTATAGTCCTACAGATGGTAAGTTCAATGGACAAAATGCAGCCAACTTTTAACCAATAACGTTTATTATTATTATTTATTATTTATTCTTCTTTGCACCAAAGATTTTGTACAAAAGGCGAGCTTAATGCTATATGGCATCTGACCGGCGAATTATGGGCGGTAAAGTTGTCATGATCACATTCAATTCAAATATGTACATGCTACACATACATAAAATATATATAATTTATATACATACACATATAAATAATATAACTAATACACATATATAAATAAATACACATATTTATACATATATATCTCAATAACTATATATACAAATAACTATAATCATATAAAGTAAGTGGACTCAAATTTGTTGGTTACGGATATGTTAGTATAGTTTTCTTTTAAAAACGTTTTTGTCAGGCATTATTCGCTGGTCAAGAGGCAACTTGTTTCAGAGGGAGATGGAAGTTACTAAAAACAAAAAGCATAGTTGCACTCTCTATTTCATCGCTGTCATAGCCCGACACGATCGGTGAGAGATCAGGCGCAGGATCAATGGTTATAAATTATGGTTGTAGCACGAATGGGTTGCCTCGACCGGGGAAGGATCACGCTTTCACAGAATACCAGCGTAAAATAGCTGCTTAATGCTGCTATGTTTGGTATGGTGAGTGTGGAAAACCGAAAACCGTTTTAACTGGAAACGAGGCATTCTTTAGGTGTAGGTTTAATACGCATCTGTATTTTAATTCTTAATCGAGATATAGATGTCTATAGGCCACAGCATCCACTTACCATAAAGACTGTGTTCTCATTTGTCACCTATATACGTTACTACAAAAAACAAAGATGAATAAAACACCGCCAAATTGCTGATTCCGGGCTGCTACTGAGAATTTCTTGACAGAGCTGATTTTTGCTCAACTCGGGATTCTAACCCGGGACCTCATGATCAGCAATCGCGTTTACGAACACTAGACCAACGAGGCAGTCATATACTAAGTAATATACTAACATTAACTAATTTAGATACGAGTATACTAAGTATATTATTAGTTGGCGAACATTAAACCGCTTGCCAAGCGTGGCTACCATAACCATCCCTGCCATGAGCAAATCTATAGGTGATGACTATGTTAGGGGTGGACTGGTTATAGGCGGTATTAAATGAAAAAGAAAACATTTAATAACACTGCAATTCCGCATTTTTTTTAATAAAAAGGCAATATAATTTTTTATGTTCTGGGTTACCTGACCAACTTGCGCTTTCTCATAACACACTGTTCTATTACGTATTGGTATTTTCTAATCCGTTTAACCCTAGTACCTGGATGACCGAGCTTTCCTCGGTATTTTTTTTGGAAATTATATTTAGATACAAATTACAAGCTGATGAAACACGAATAATATTTTTTGATCTTATTGACATAATATAAAAAAAACTCAACTGGTTAATTGAATAGAAAATCATGAGTACATAGTTTAATTTTAATTTTCGTATTTCAAAAAATACTAAAATGGGTTCGAAATAATAGATTTTCTCACATAAGAAGGGAACTTGAAAAAAGGAAAAAAAGTCAGACCAGAGACAGGACGCGAATCAAGGCACTGCGATATCGCAACCGCGCGATATCCCATTTGAGCTATTACGATCGTTAATACGCTGTCAAAATTTATCTTCTTATATTATAGCAGTTTTTATTGCCTGAAAACACGGACAAAACGACATTTTCCAAAAATTAAACCTAGCTAGATCGATTTATTGCCCCGAAACCCCCTGGACACTAAATTTTATGAAAATCGTTGGAGCCGTTTCCGAGATTCGGATTATATACAATAAATGCTCGTTTAAAGGTATAGAATACCCGAGATTTCCCGAGATCACCATAGTCTGAGCTTCGCTATCCCTGCCATCGTTAATGATTGAACGGGGCATCATGTTCACACGTGAGTTTTTTTTTTTTGGTTATTTTAGTACCTTGTGTGTATTATTTCGGTAACACTATTTAAAGGATTACATTTTTAATCGAAAACACTTAACTTTTATATGTTTTTTCTGAATAAATAAAGGTGAAAAAACATTTCAAAATATCGTGGCATAGGTGCCAAATATTTCAGCCGCTGCCTTCTTCGGTGTACACAGCGAAATATCGATTTCAGATACTTAATTTATTTTTTTATTTTGCTGGGTGGTTTTTATGATTAGGCTTTTCCTCTTTGGGTTTGACAACTTTAAAAGACAATAATTTTTGAAATCTGTTTCTGAGGTATCCTTTTAGGCTACATTTATTAATTATAGCATGTTATAGGTGATCTACTAGTATATAGGTATTTTGCCAAGTCATTGTAGCGAAAGCTAAGAAGAAGAATTACACGATTCGATGTATTTTTTAGCAAGTATTATATTATAATTACGAAGATTTTGTAATCAAGATTTATTGATGTGCAAATTATGCAAAAATCTTTTATTTTCAATACAGCGTGTTCACAATTTTACACAGCTTGCTATGCACTTTCCTTTAGTTTCAATAACGTGCAGGTTTATATTTCCTTTATAATAACTTTTACAAACTTACGAGTAAGTACATACCTGTAAAGATTTATGGATCTCTTAACTACCGGCTATTAATAGAATTTTATTTCATAAGTATTAAATGTTTATACATTAACTGAAAATACCTCGGAAGTAGGTGTCCTTACCTTATACTGATTTATATGAGAATAACAAAAATTGTCTAAAGGAAATAAAAATTGAGAATGCTTGTATTAAAGATTTGAATAATAATAGATTAGTAATTTGAAATAATATTTTTTGGAACTATAGTTGTTGTCAAATCAAATCAAATCAATTTTATTGTGATCGACAGGCTATAAAGTGTTTTCAAGGGAATAAATTTAGTGGAGCTGCGATCCACCAATCAGTGTGCAATAAAAATTATTGTTTAATTTTTCCAAATGCAAATATTAAAAGAAACGGCCTATTTCGTGGCTCAATCTAAAAGTTTGTACAAAGGTAGAATAAATATTATAATGAAATGAAATAAATAGATACAATTTAACATTAATAAAAATGTCATAAATTTAGTCATATTTTTTAAATTCTTGATATCACTTAAATTTAAATTCTTGAATGGAAAAAAATGCATTGTCAGTTAAATATTTGAGGTTGTTTACCTGTTGTTAAGAAATAGACTTAAAATAATAAATATTACAAAATATTATATATAAAAAATAAATATTCCATTAAATTCTAAAGGCTGGCGTAAAGTTTAAAGCTATTTTCCGTCTGCATGTTGAATCTAAGGGACTTCTGATTTACTATGATAATATTAAATATTTATGATTACCTTTTATTTTCCAGATCATATTGATAGACCCATGTCTCGTCACTAGTAACGATTTCTGAAACACGCCTAGATGCCCCGTTTTCAAAACGTAGACGCATTTCATGGCACCAATCAACACGAGTGTTTTTCGCTTTCGGAGAACAAACGAGAAATCCATCGAAAACAAAGCTTCCTCACTCACTTTTGAATTCAGCAAACCAGCTAAAAATTATTGCGCGTGATGGAGCTAAGTCTCCTTATGCTGATTGTAACAGTTGTAAACTTAATAGTTAGGTTAAACCAAATTTTAAATCATAGTAGATCATAGCGCGCAAATGTAACCGTGAAGGTTACAATCCATAATTTTAAATGAAAAGAGCGGGAAACGTTGTAGGAAAATTAATAGAACTTTGTTTTTTTTTTTAAATATTGATTAATTGATTAAATACTTACGGATTTTATCGCGTTTATATATTTACTTTTTATTTTTAATTCCCGACGTTTCGGGCGCTTTCCAGCACCCATGGTCACGGGGGACTGAGATGACTGACGTCATCCGCCCGAAACGTCGGGAATTAAAAATAAAAAGTAAAAATAAACGCGATAAAATCCGTAAAAGTAGTTTTAATCATGTGCAATGTTCGCGTAAATATAAGAAATCATTATATTGAGTAATTGGTTTATAGGGTTCTATTTTATATAAATTTGCTTTTTAGAAACATATAACACGGGTGCGTTCCATTTTTAAATTTCTTTCTCTCTTGCTCTTCGGCTTCGGCTCTTGTGTCCGGCACTCTTTCAACGTAACCCGCCGACCTCAGTCGCTGCGACTTATAGAACCTGACGATGTTCTCGTGCCCGATAAGTGCATCCAGCTCTTTTACGGGGCCATGGATTTTTCTTAGCATTTTCCTTTCGAACACGGCAAGCTTCAGTTCGTGTCTCTGAGTTAAAGTCCAGGTTTCACAGGCGTATGTCACAACAGGCCTGATGATGGTGGTATAGATGGTGAGTTTCTATTTCACACTAAGCAGCTTAGAACTAGAGATGAAACGGATAGCTGTTTGACCGGACACCGGATACCGGATATTCGGCCAGTCTTATCACCGGATAGCCGGATATCCGGCCGCCGGATATTCTGCCGAACATTCCCGTTTGGTGCATCGCAAGAAGCGAAAAGTAAAGTCAGTGCAAACTGTTCGCGATCATGACCCTTATATTTGGTGGGCGGGTATTGCAACACAATACCGAAATTTATCAAAGTTTGCCAAAATCTATCTTTCAGTATCCTGCAGCAGTGTATACAGCGAAAGACTTTTTCTGAAGCTGGCCTTGTTTATGAAGACAGACGAAACCGCTTCTTACCTTTCTATGCTGAGAAATTACTATTTGTTCACCATAATTTGCCCTTAGCTACGTGGTACTATTATTTATTTATTGTGCCTTAGAGCAGTACGATTACTAAGTTTGTAAGTTTTAAACGTTGAAGTAATATGTACTTACGTACTAGAACCTTAGAGCATACATGTAATGTATGCTCTAAGACTAGAACAGCTATCTCAAACAAAAAATGTGCGCTACTCCGAGTTCGCGCGGTTGTTTTTTATCATAGAATAAACATAGGTAGAATGATCAGTAGGTAATAGTAGTATTGTATTGTTAAATAGGTTAATTATAGATATAGAGAACAATATTTAAACTTTGTCATTTATTTTGTATATTATATTTGCTTATTTAATATAATATTGCATAATACTATATCACAATTACATTTTAATGATATTTTTATCTGAATATTTTAAAAGGTATCTATGTCAAATATAAAAAAACATACTAAATGTATGTTTAACAAAACTTATTAACATAACATTTAAATTACAAATATATTTATTTAAATTAGAATAAGAGTCGTTCATAAATGCTGGGCATGCGATAGTTAAAAATGGACGAATTTATTCCACTTTGACTTTGATGTGGAAACTTAAAAATAAAATAAAAGAATAATGATAAATCTGCTCATTTAAGCAGATTTAAGCAGATTTAAACATGAAAAATTTAGCGTAATTATAATAACTATTATATGTTTCTACAAAAAATATGCGTATAATAATATATTC
The DNA here is from genome assembly GCA_907164705.1 of Parnassius apollo. Lineage (NCBI taxonomy): Eukaryota > Metazoa > Arthropoda > Insecta > Lepidoptera > Papilionidae > Parnassius > Parnassius apollo. The sequence goes on from CAJQZP010001271.1 coordinate 3,939,318, forward strand.
GTCCTATACATAGGTACCCACAGAAATGTCGCATCTGAACATACATGACACGAGACGGCATACTAGGAATAATTTGTTTTATTATTAATCTATAATACTTTTTTTTATTGATTAAGTATCTTATTAACCGATGAAAAGTAATTACTTGGTTTTTACTGACATTTCTTGAATTATTTGTGCAATATCTAAGTACACACGACGGCATATTTTTATCAAGAGATTTTTTTTAAATCTACACAACACGTGACAACTCTAGAAGCGCCTAGCGAGTGACTGATTAAAGTGCGGTGTATGCACCGCAGTTGAGTGGAACAGAGTAGCTGAATGCAGTGTCGCCTCTAGTACGTAGTACATAATAGCTTAATGGTTTTAAAATGAAAATAATGTGATTATGGTTCATAAAAGATAGCTTGATCATTGATGACATTGACAGGTACAGCTGTCTGTACTACTAAGAAATTCAGGATTTCATAGGCGTGATTTTACTGACAGCTGTCGCAGAGATCAAGCTATCTTTTATGAACTATAGTGATTATATTTGTTAAGTGACATAAGTCATAACTCATAAATGGAATACTTAATTACATTTGATATTTTTGTGTTTTTTTAAATCCGGTATCAGGCCGGATAGCTGTTTGTTATCCGGTATCCGGCCGGATAGTAATTTTTGGCCGGATAGGCCAAATACCGGATAGCTACCGGATATCCGTTTCATCTCTACTTAGAACCGAGGTGTTTGGCACACGCGTAATAGCATTTGTGCCTAGCAACCATCCGTGCCTTAATCTCTTCGTCAGATATATTCCAGGAGGTAATCGTCAATCCTAGATACTTGAAGCTGCTCACGCCTTTTATGATAAACAAAAAATTACGGAATAGAATAAAATAGACGAATATTTATAGAGTTGCATGAGGTAAAAACATTTCTTATTAATTTGTGATAGTAGATTAATAGGCTTGCCTCGCCTGAATGGATAATATTTTTTATAAAAATATTGCCATAAAGCCGGGGTAGGACCACGCTCTCACAGAATGCCAGCGTAAAATAGTAGCTTAATGCTACTATGTTTCGTATGGTGATTGTAGAAAACCGAAGAACATTTCTAGGAAACAGGCATTCCATCTTAGTCCTCATATATATATATTGTTGCGCGGCTAAGTTGACATCTCATCTCATGGCACTAGAGCTATCTAGTGTCGGGTAACAGAGCGAGGAGAGAGCTTTCCAGAAAATGACATGACAAATTTTTTACTGAAAGCGCCATCTAGTATCAAATTGAAGAACTAAACTTTCTAGAAGCTCTACACTCGATCTTTCTGCGCTTGGTCGATTGGCGCGCGTATTTACTCGAATATTCTGGAATATTCTGGATGTTTTCGTGGAAGAGCCCTATATAAAGGCGCTGCAATACGCGATCGCCTAACGATAAGGATAGGGTTGCTCAGCATGACAACCGCCTGTCGGAAGCTGAAACCCAAATCGCGAAGGCTGAAACCCAAATCAAGGAAGCTAAAACTCAAATCGACCAAGTGAACGATCGGGTAGACAACGTGGTGGCTGATGTGAAGAAAACGCTGGACGATCTCAAACTGGGGGATGGAACTACACCTCCCGTAGTAGCTACAACACCTTCAGTACGTGGATTCAAAGTGCCGCCGTTCGACGGGACTTCTTCCTGGGCGGCCTACAAAATCCAGTTCGAGGCTGTTATGAAGGCAAACGGCTGGAATAAAAGTCAGGCCATGACTGCTCTCACACTAGGTTTGCGCGGCCGGGCCTTAACTGTTCTAGAAGCTCTCGGTAAAGAAGTGACTTACGAGCAGCTCCTTGAGGCATTGGAGGCTAGATATGGCGACGCTCACCTGGAACACGTCTTTCGAGCACAGCTTAGAGATCGCGTGCAACGCAGCAATGAAAACCTGCAGCAGTGGGCTCTAGAGGTGGAGAAGCTGGTGCGAAAAGCATACCAGTCTGTACCTGCGCTCATTGAAGGGAACCTGGTGCAGACATTCATCGACGGCATCCGCGACCTGGAAGTCAGAGCTGCTGTGAGGCACGGACACCACGAGACGCTTAAAGACGCCTTGGCCCACGCACTGGAGGTGGAAGCCGTGCGGCAGGATCATCGTTCCCATCGCATCAGGGAGGTTGCAGCAGCTACAGTACACGACCGCCCTAGGTGCTATGGCTGTGGGGAAAAGGGCCATCTTCGATCCAGCTGCCCTAAGCAAACCCTAGAAAGGGAAGGTGAACGACCTCAGGAGGATAGTGCGGCCAACAGCACCGCCCAGCAGCAGCAGGGAAACGAGTAAAAGCCAGAACTGCGGGGCGGATGCTGGCTGATGTTAAAAGAGCCCCAAGGATCTCGATCTCACAAACCCATGATGGGAACAGTCTAATCATCAAGGGCGAGGTCAACGGAATGCCGTGTAAACTGACCATAGACACTGGAGCCTCTCGTACGGTTGTTAGTTCCCAACTTATAAGTCAGTTCCTTGGGGACTCCGCATACAACCGAGAACGCATTAATTTGGTAACAGCCACCGGCCAGCGTATACCCGTCCGTGGAGAGAAGGAGATGGAGTTGAAGCTAGGCAACGTGACCTATCTGCATAATGTCATCGTGGCTGATATAATGGACGACTGCATCCTAGGCCTAGACTTTATGAGGAATAATTGTTGTGAGATCGACGTTAAGCAAGGTGTTTTGAAATGTGGACAGGAGGAACTTTTTATGGAAGGTGCGTTACCAGGGAACGTGTACAGCATTAAGAAGATTGTTCTTCCACCGAGATCGGAAACGGTTGTTCCGGTTAGTCTTCCTCGAAACGCTGGGCAAGCTCACCGTTGTGTACTTGTGGAAAGGGTAAACAATGGAAAACCTTTCGTGGAAAGGTAAGCATCGAATGAAAACCTTGGTCAGAACCACTGACATCTCAGGAGTACGTGTGCTGAACCTTTGTGACCGGGAACAGATTATAGAAAAAGGCACACTGGTTGGTACTTGTGAGGAAGTGGATTGGTTACGTCGGTGCCAATATATATCGAGTGGGACCCTCAGCAAGGATTCAGAAACGAGAGTGATCACACTTTTGGAAGACTGTCGCAGTGTTCTCTCCCTGAACAAATTGGTCAAGGCGAAGAAGTTGTTACTCAAGTACGCCGATGTATTCTCATCAAACGATGCTGACATGGGAAAGACTGGCTTAGTTCAACACAAAATAAACACAGGAGAAGAATTGCCTATCCGTCAGCGGCCAAGAAGATTGCCGGTAGCACGTGAAAAGGAAGTGGAAACCATGATTGAGGGAATGGTGAATGATGGTGTTATTGAACCTTCATCTAGTCCATGGTGTTCAACCGTAGTGCTGGTAAAGAAGAAGGATGGAAGCATGCGGTTCTGTGTTGATTACCGCCGTCTGAACGACGTTACAAAGAAGGACAGCTATCCCTTGCCAAGAATTGATGACACGCTGGACACCTGCCAACCTCAAGTTGAGTCCGAAGAAATGTTCACTATTCAAACGGCAAGTTAACTTTTTGGGGTATGTAGTATCGGAAGAAGGTATCCGCACTGATCCAGAGAAAATCGCCGCTGTCAAGGATTGGCCAGTTCCAAAAGACAAGACGCAGGTTAGAGCATTTTTGGGTTTGTGCTCCTATTACCGGCGATTTGTGAAGAACTTTGCAGATATAGCCAAACCTCTGCACAAGCTAACCGAGGAGAAGCGACATTTCTGCTGGGATGAAAGTTGCAATATCGCATTCCAGGAGCTCAAGGACCGTCTGTGCAAAACACCTATTTTGGGATACCCTGATGCAAGCAAAGAATTTATAGTTGACACAGACGCAAGTGATATAGGACTTGGCGGTATGTTGTCTCAACGGAATGGTGACCAAGAGGTCGTGATAGCGTACTTCAGCAAGTCGTTGTCAAAACCGGAAAGGAACTATTGTGTCACAAGACGGGAATTGCTAGCTGTAGTAAAGTCGTTGCAGCATTTTAGCAAATATCTTCTGGGACGAAAATTTCGCGAACTGACCAGCTCACTAAAATGGCTATTGCAGTTTAAAAATCCAGAAGGACAAGTTGCGAGTTGGATTGAACTACTGCAAGAATACGACTTTGAGATCGAACATCGCAGCGGGAAATCTCATGGCAACGCAGATGCATTGTCACGAAGACCTTGTCCTGAAGATTGCAAACATTGTACTAGGCAGGAGAGTAAGGAAGTGGTCCGTGAGGATGCTCAGGACAGACCACCTCAGCAACGAGTGGAAGGACAGCTTACTACATGCGCAGCAGGAAGATCCGGACATCAAGTCGATTCTGGAATGGATGAAGGCCAGTGCTCCCAAGCCCAAGTCGAGCGATCGATCTCAGCGATGAGTTCGACCACTAAAAGCTATTGGGCCCAATGGGACAGCTTGCTGCTTCAGGATGGAGTTCTGTGCCGTAAATGGGAAAATGTTCGGGGAGACAGCTGTCACTTGCAAATGGTTGTCCCTAAAGCTAAAGTACCGGATGTTCTACAGCTGTACCATAATGATTGTTCCGGAGGCCATCTGGGAGTTAAACGAACTCTACTAAAGATTCTAGAACGGTTTTATTGGGTCCACTGTCGAAACGATGTCGAGGACTGGTGTCGCAAATGTACAAGTTGTGCGGCTGTAAAGGGACCTCAGACTCGTAGTAGAGGTGCATTGAAGTTGTACAATGTTGGTGCACCATGGGAGAGAACAGCCATTGACGTGGCGGGGCCGTTTCCGGAGAGTGAAAGCGGTAACAAGTACTTCATGGTTGTGATGGATTACTTCACTAAGTGGTCAGAAGTCTTCGCCATTCCAAATCAAGAAGCTTCAACAGTTGCAGATAAACCAGTTCATGAAGTCTTCTGTCGTTTTGGAGTACCTTTGGAGATTCACAGCGATCAAGGAAGGAATTTTGAGTCTCAAATATTCCAGGAAACTTGCCGAGTGATGGGTACTCATAAAACAAGAACGACTTCTTATCATCCGCAATCTGATGGAATGGTAGAACGGTTTAATCAGACATTGGAGAGGTACCTAGCAAAAGTTGTAGACAATCGGCAACGAGATTGGGACAAGCACATACAACCGTTCTTGTTGTCATATCGAAGCGCTGTTCATGAAAGTACAGCAGTGACACCAGCTTTCGCAAACTTTGGAAGAGAATTACGGCTGCCTGCAGACCTGATCACCGGGATACCACCTGATGCTCCACGCAGTATAACCGATTATGCAAAATTGCGGAACAAAATGAATGACGTTTATGAGCACGTCAGACAATCGGGCCAACAAATGTCTGAAAAGATGAAAACCCGGTACGACCGCAAAATGAACAACAAAGGGTTCGACGAAGCTTCACTTGTGTGGTTGCACAATCCAGTCCGCAGCAAAGGGAAATCTCCTAAGCTTCAAGCTAAATGGGACGGCCCGTACCGGATTGTGACCAGGATCAACGATGTAACCTACCGGATACAGAAAGGCGCAAGAGGGACTCCTAAGATCGTCCATGTGGATCGCCTGGCGCGTTATTATGGGGCCGATAATGCTCGGGACGAGCATTTCTTAGGAGGGGGCAGTGTTGCGCGGCTAAGTTGACATCTCATCTCATGGTACTAGCGCCATCTAGTGTCGGGTAACAGAGCGGGGAGAGAGCTTTCCAGAAAATGACGTTTTTTGAAATTTTTACCGACAGCGCCATCTAGTATCAAATTGAAGAACTAAACTTTCTAGAAGCTCTACACTCGATCTTTCCGCGCTTGGTCGATTGGCGCGCGTATTTACTCAAATATTCTGGAATATTCTGGATGTTTTCGTGGAAGAGCCCTATATAAAGGCGCTGCAATACGCGATCGGGGAAGTATTGAAGTTGGCGAGACAAGCGAAGGTTCGGAGCGGAATAAAGTGAATCAGTGTGATTAATTATTAGTGTTTTTAACTTTAATTAGTGTAAAGTGAATTAAAGTGTTAATTTAGGTAATTCTATCGGCAATTTTTATTGTCACGAACCTCAAGCTCGTAACAATATATTACTATCCATTTACTATAAAGACTGTGAGTTCGTTAGTTACTCTTGTACCATAAAAAACTTCGTTTTTTATGGTAGAATATGAAACGCCGCCAAATTGCTACCGAGAATTTCTTGACAGGAAAACACAAAAACTGAAGTTTATCCGACGATTTTAATAAATCAAATCAAATCCCAAAACCAAATCCCGTTTGAACCCGGGACCTCATGATCAGCAATCGTATTTACGACCACTAGACCAACGGGGCAGTCATATACTAAGTAGTACACTAACATATACTGACTATTTTACATACGAGTATACTAGGTATGTATTAGTTGGCGATCAATAAACCGCTTGCAATGCGTGACTACTATGACAATCCTTCCCATTAGTAAATTTATAGGGGAGGACTATGTTGTGCGTGGGCTTGTGATAGGCTGTATTTAAAGAAAAAAAAAAACATTATTAACACACCTTACACACTATCATTCGTAACATAGTAGTTACTGCTCACATAGGAATATAAATATACCTTACTTTTGTCAATTTCTGACGTCCTAGTACATCCTGCAGGCAATTCAGGTGTTCAGCGAAGTGAAAGTTTCGTTTCACAATCGGACCCGCTACGGCTTAATCCTACGCATTCCCATTGTTCTATTTCGTATTGTGTGCTTTTAAACCTGCTTTAACCCAAGACCCCAGATCACCGACAGTCTGAGCCTCGCATCCCTACCATCGTCGATGATTGAACTTGCCTATGCTTAGAATAAATCGATACAAAATGGTAACGTAAATTCCGTATAGATTTCACAACCGAAGCGAATGGGTGATCTAGTACATGGAGGATTATATTTTTCGCCATGAAGACTACTTATTGTATCCCACATGGGGAAAGCAAGCGTATTAGTCATATTACATACTTAGTTTTCTAAAGACTTACTCTAGTGGGAGAAAAATATAGCAGTTCAGTTCAAAAGAACTGCAGAAGTTCTTTGTCAGTTTTCTTTTTTGTCAGTTTGTCACACAATGTAATTTAATTGAGAAGATAGTTTTAAATAAAAGTTAATCAGTTTCTAGAGTATTATATTAATACACAAAACAATGCCTCAGTGGTTAGTTGGTTTATTTATTTTTAATCTAATTATTATATAATATAACTAATAGTACAAAAATAAGCATTATCCTTTTCATATGTCGAACAAATTAATATTCCCGTTATGATATCTGTCAAATATTACACTTAATTTTTAAATGGCGCCGCTCTGGAGGCAGAAAAAGTCCTGGATTCGACATTTCAATAACAAGACTTAAGTACCATAGACTTTAAGCTCAACATAATTCTTGTACCCCTGTTCTGTTCCGTCTAGCTCATCATTATGAAATGATGTAAGAAATGAAATAATTTGTCGAAAGAGTTTATAGACATCCGATTGTATTTAAAAAAAATGTGATAGTATTTTTATACGTGGTAGAGACATGCTGCAGTAATATTAGTCGTATAGTTGTGACCGGGGAAGGACCACGCTCTCCCAGCGTAAAATTCTACTATAGTACTAATTATTCTCTTACAGTATGTAGTTAAAGCTACATACGAGTATAGTAGATTAATACTGCTGTCTTTCGTATGGTGAGTGTAGGGAACCGGAGACCCTTTTTACTGGAAACGAGGCATTCCACCTTAGTCCTCTCGGGTGACAACGCATCTGCATTCTGATTCGTAATCGAGGATAGATGTAGATGTCTATGGACCACAGCAACCACTTGCCATCAGGTGGACTGTGTGCTCGTTTGTCACCCTATCCTATAAAATTTTTTTTTACAGAAGAGGGGGCAAACGAGCATGCGGCTCACCTGATGTTAAGTGACTACCGCCGCCCATGATCAACCGCAGTTGCGTTGCCGGCCCTTTACCATACAGATGTGAGTGGACAACTAAGTACTTTTTTCCTAAGTGCTTTTTTCGTCTCCATTGTAAACTGCCAGCTCATGAGGTACCTTGAGGATCACCAGCTGATTAGTGACCGCCAATACGGTTTTCGCCGTGGTCGGTCAGGCGAAGGCCTTCGCAATGTCCAAACTAACGACCGATACCTCCCCCTTGGACTCTACTGCCTCCGCTCATCTGTGAGTTAGGTAGACCAGAAGATCGACCAGCTGACCGACCACGGCGAAAACCGTATTGGCGGTCACTAATCAGCTGGTGATCCTCAAGGTACCTCATGAGCTGGCAGTTTACAATGGAGACGAAAAAAGCACTTAGGAAAAAGTACTTAGTTGTCCACTCACATCTGTATGGTTCTTTCTTCAAAGGACCATATTACCCACCTGTCTGGTTCTCGTATGACATGACCAATGTAATACCTGGACTGACTTCACTGAGTTTGTTTCGGCAGATCGGGTGCTTCTTCTCAGTTTCATGTTTTTGTTGTATTAAAGTGTTTTTTAAAAAAACTACTTACAAAACAAATTTTATTTATCATTGACTGCCCTTCTTAGATTCTTATGTACTTACATAAATTACATTAGTTATATTAGGATATGAGATTCCTATACGTAATCATATTATCGAAAATCTAAAAATTAACTATTCTAATTAAATTAATAGATAATTTTAAGATTTTCGATAATCGTGCTTATCAATGAGATGTTTTCGTTAGTTAGCAAAGTACCTAATTCTACCTGTATCGAAAGTTCATTATTATGTACCTACCTGTTTTCAATTTTAACTAAATGTGCTTCAACAAACTTATGGGTACATTTTAGCAGCTAATAAAATCGAAATAAGAGAGGGTTTCTTATTTCGATTTTATTTTATTGTGTTTTGTACGCTATATCTATGATCCTTTTTAATTAAAAACGCCTAAACCTCAAGGTTTGTTTCATTATTTTCGTGATATTGCTTAGTCCAGTAAAAATTGCCAAATAATCAAACTTTTTAAAACTTCAAAAAATCAAAAATGATAAAATAATTTCTACGCTATTTAATAATTTCAGATATATGATAGGCTTATTGTGTCAAAGCCCTGACTTAAGCTAGCAGTTAAATCGGGTAGAAATCAAATGTATTTTTTTAAAAGCTTATTATTAGAATTCAAATCTTTTTTTCTGCCCATGATTTTGGAAAAATTCGTATTGACCAATTTAGTTGAAACACTGTTAACCCCTTTCGAAAATGTAAAGTAAATTATTATGTCATTATTTAATCTTATATAAAAGCTAGACACGAAATTTTGAGATAATATGCAGGTACTACATACAGTCTGAATAAAGTATTAATCAGCAAGTCTTTAAAATTGCGTAAAATATCAATACATTTAATTAAAAAAATAACGGATTTTCTTAGTACCTTCGTCTCTCAAACACGTGTTTTGTGCGCAAGTTGGTTTGTGGCCGGGACGGAGATAGTCTTGATTTTTCCCATCTCTGATCTGTTAACTGTTCTATGGACTGGAAACAACCGTTAATTTGTATACCATGTTGTTGTTATACACACAAAATACGTTGTTTAAGGGAAGCAGTGTTAACTAACATTACCACACAAAAATACTGTCAAAAGATTTTATCTAATATTTGTGCATGCAACCCGGGCACCTATAAAATGTTTAATTTTAATTTTAAGTGCTAATTTACCACGTGTTCGTTAGTGGAACATGCTTGACTGAAAAATAAAATAAAATAGTTCGAAAACTTTAAATTAGTCTACAAGAATTTGCGCAGCGCAGGGGACATATCCTTGCCCAAAAACCCTTTCAGAAAAATGAGATGAGTACGCCCAGCAGTGGGACTTAGCTGTAATTTTACATTTTTTTTAGATAAATATACACTGACCAAGACTAAATCATGAATGCTTCTCAGTTTGACAAAACTTTCATCCCTTGCTGAACATACGTTACAAAGCTTTGTTTTATATCCATTGTTCGTTTATTATGCATGTACTAATGTATGTAAATTGTATGTATATAAAACAGTTTTTCTCTATTCCTAGACGTCTCATTAATTTGAAAATTTGCAGCTCTATTAAGAACCGATGACAATACAGTTATTTTAGTGTTCTCACTAGGAACTTAAAAGCTCATGATCTAATCATGTTGTTGGCGGGTTTTCAAAAAAGATTCATCTTGTGTTTTTGCGTCGAGGCAAATTAGAAGTTTTATTTGCAGTGAGCTGGCATAAATATGTATTATGTAGGTAAATTCTTGGAAAGTAATCTAGTTTTTTTGCGCAAAAAAACAGAAAAAATTAAAATTGGTATAATTCAAAAATGCTGCCGATGTCTTTCTCAAACTTTGCACCACACTTCTCCATCCATCCAGATTGCGACTATGAGTGCAGAACACAGACAATTATTGCGCAATGTAATTTTCGCAGGTTTCTGATGTCCTAGTATGCTACAAAGAAGAGCACGTGACAGATGAAGGTGTTTTTGCTTTTAAGTTTCGCCTTTACGCCATAGTTAATTCCCGAAAATTCTGATTAATGCCCGAATTCAAAAAATCGCTTGTTATTTTTTACTAATCGTTTTAAAAATTATAATTTTCAAAAGTAGGAATTCATAGATTTCGGTCCCATTTTGAGAATGCGAGTTTTCATCAGATTTCCACTGTTCTGACTGTTTACGGCTGGAAATAAAATTTCGTCGTACGATATCTATAGAACTAATCAACCGATCGAGATGAGTGATAGATACGGCGTCAGAAAGTGTTCATTGATACTTCGACCTGAATAGATTTTAAAGTCAATTTGGTCGAGTCGTTTTAAATATATTAAAAAAATAAAAACCAAAAATAAATATTTTCAATTTTTTTTCTATATTACCTCCAAAATTGACTACGCTACTCCAGACATAAATAAAAATACGTGTGGCACTCGGTGACTGCCGCGGTAAAGCTATTGTATAGCATTTTTTATCAACTTATGCAATTGTAATTATTTATTTATTTTATTTATGCAGTTAAGTCTTTGATATTAAATCAAGTTACACTTTTTGAGAGTGGTAACCGATAAGAAAACAATTTTTTCTCTCTTATTGAATAAACGAGAAGTTAATATTGTTTAAAATATTTTTAATATCTCACAATACATGTAGGTTATTCAGGAATTTTTATCATTGAGTTAGCAGCTAGTACACTAGCCTAGCTATAGCTAGCTAGTAAACGCACACAAACACCGTGCCGGAGTCTGCCGAGTGCCGAAGTCTGCCGAACTAAAACGACGTTAGACGATGCACGGCTTTCAATGCCACACCTCCGTGCCCGTCGGAGTGGGGAGCGTGAGGTTTTTTTTCGTTATGGAATTTCTGGATTCGGTTTCCGCGCTCAAGGCCCGCGATAGAAGCTATGCAATCGCTTAAAAATACTTTTTTGTCTTTGGAAAACTGTGTTTAATGCCGCTAATTAAGTCAAAATTGAACGACGGGTTCAAAAATTATAGCTATTTAAAATTTTCTAAATATTCCATTTTTTTGAGATGTGTGCGTGCGTGTGTGTGTGGGTGTGTGTATGTGATTGTGCGTTTACGTGTACGTGTGTGCATGTGCGTCTGTTTTATCTAACTTAGATTTCCTATAAATTTTAACTGTAGTCAACCAAATCTAAGAAATACATTTTGACAGCTGTCAGATTTATGGCACTAGGCATTCCGACCAAAAAATGGGAATGTGAACGATATCGATTATTTAGAGTTAGTAATTATTTATATTTTGGTTTGAATAATACCAGAATAAATTAAAAACGGATAATTTGAAACACAAGATTTATCAGTTTATTCGTATTTATTGTAACTGCTTATTTCTAGAGGCACAATTATAAAATATTTAGATTGAAACTAGATAAAAAAATTTAATAACTTTCAGTTCAAGTACATGAGCTGTCGTTGTTTAAATTAATTATTATTTGATTTTCAATAATGCAGTCACAATTAATGTCTCTTAAAGTCATCCTCCTTTCTTTTGTTTTTTCTACCACTTTTGCCAAATCATCGTTTTTGACATGGGCGCATTCTTCAACGAATATAGAAGAGACAGTCCAAAAAGTTAAAGCTGAGTCACAAAATAAGAAGACAAACACAAAATCACAAAATTACGCACAGTAAGCTCCCGAAATGGCGGGAGATTGAAATTACGTAGTGGTTTTTTCAGCGCTGCCTTGTGTAAGAGTTTTTTTGCCTACACAAAGGACAATGGCGAAATAATAGGTGATAGGTAGAATTATTAAGCATTACTTAGAACTTTACCATAGAAAAAATAATCATACACAAATCAAAACATAATTGACTAGTTGTTGTAGTTGTTACGATTCGTCAGTTAAGACAGACAAAGATCTTATAACATACAGCCGAGTTTGACGTGTATTTTATTCAGAAAACTCTTCTATACATACTAATGCGTTCTTTAAGGATTCCCTCTATGCTAGTAACTACCCTATATAAACATATATGAAAATTATATTGACTAGTTGTTGTAACGATTTGCCAGTTAAGGCGTTTTATACCATACTTCCCAGACTGATATGTATTTTGTTTACACTGGAATATCTCTGATTCCCGACTTGCAGTAGTACGACCGAAGAAAAAAAAATGTTCAGGATTTTAAACTATATTTTTACATAATTTGTATTTGTATATGCAAGAAAAAAGTCAACTAAAATTTATTTGGGAGTTCGCCATTGTCCTTTACGTTGACAAAGTAAAAAAATAAACTTGTTTTATTCATGATTCATGTAATTTAAGGAATTTTAAAAATAAAAATTTAATTAAACTACTAATACATTAAATAATTAATTATTCGAATATTTTTAACGATTATTTGAATTTTTTTGCCGATTATTCGCATATCAATGAATTTTAATCATTCAAACACAGTAAGGCACAGGCAGCGACATATCATTGAAACGACGTCAAGTGTCGGTTGCAATACAGGCCCACAGAGGAGAGGCCTGGGAGCGGCGCATATGGAAAGCTGATGAACAGCACGCGTCGCTCTACACATTGAACCGGCAGTTAACGAAAACTCGACCACCTGTTTGCCCGCTGACCAACAACGCGGGCATTCAACGTTACGATGCCAAGGGCAGAGCGGATATCCTAGCTGAGCACTTCGAGGAGCAGTTTATGCCGAACCCTACAAGTGCGGAGTTCCTGGAATCCCATTCACGGAAGGAAAGCCGTGTGCAGGAGCTCCTGTCGTCGCCCGCGCCACCGCTTGCAGGAGAGTGGTTTATCTCCCCCGCCGAACTGCGTAGGACAGTAACCCGCCTGCAACCGAGGAAGGCGCCGGGGCACGACGGGATTACTAATGCTGCACTACGACAGCTGCCCAATAGAGTCCTTGTAGAGATAGGTCGGCTCTACAATGGAATATTGCGGACATCCCACTTCCCGTAGGACTGGAAGAAAGGCAAAGTCATCGTCTTGCCGAAACCCGGGAAGGACAGGCGTAGAGCTGCCAACTACAGGCCGATCACGCTGCTACCGCATATAGCTAAACTGTGCGAAAGATTACTGTTAAGACGTCTCCGCCCGTGCATCCAACTTCGGGCGGAGCAACATGGATTCAGGAGGGGTCACTCAACAGCAACACAGCTGACCAGAGTGCTGCACCTGCTTGCGGCCGAACACAACCGTGGCCGCATATCGTTGGGCGTCTTTCTCGATATCGAGAAAGCGTTCGACCGGGTGTGGCACACAGGATTACTCTATAAATTAGATGTGCAAACAAGTATCCCTCCTGCTATATTGCGGCTAGTGGCGTCTTTCCTGGAAGGCAGGAAGTTCTACGTCTGCGTAGAGGACGCCGAGTCCGCAATTAAGACCATAACAGCTGGTGTGCCACAGGGCAGCTGTCTATCTCCAGTCCTGTACGCGGCGTACACTAATGACATACCCACCCTGGCAGGACACTTGCAAGAATGGGAGGACGACGTCGAACTAGCACTGTTTGCGGATGACAGTGCATACTTCACGTCGTCCAGAAGAGCCCACATAGCAGCTGCCAGGATGCAACGTCTGCTGGACCTGCTGCCACCATAGTTGGATGAGTGGAGGATGGCCGTCAATGTTAGCAAGACGACCGCTCTACTCACTCGCCGCTATAGAAACCTACCACCACCGCTAACCCTCAGAGGCCAGGAGATCGCATATGAGAAGGCCGTGACCTACCTTGGATGTCGGATTGACAGGATGCTGCGTATGACTGCGCACGTTGACTCTGCTATACGCAAAGCTCGATGTGCGCGGGCAATGCTACGTCCTGTCCTGACATCCAAGTTACCGACAAAGTCGAAGATAACCATCTATAAAACTTATATAAGACCCCTGCTAACATACGCTGCTCCGGCCTGGTGTGCACTCCTGAGCGATCATCAGAAGCGGCGACTTCAGGCCCAGCAGAATTTGTCATTAAGAACTATAGTCGGTGCGGGTCGCTACGTCCGTAATGACGTTATAGCGGCCAACCTCAAGATAGAGAGCCTTCATGAATTCGTGGTCCGGCTGGCGCGCGGTATGTTTGACCGCGCCGACAACGGGCCACATGAACACCTCAACGGCTTCGCGCCGTTGCATGCAAGGCCGCCGGATGGGCGACCTTATCCAAGAGAACTCCTCCCTATATAGATTAGGGAGTCTGAGTAAACCCCTTAATGCCGCAGAAAGGCCAACTTTGACAAATAATTGTGTTATTTAAACACGATTCAGCACGTGTTCATTTTTCACCTTTAGTTTTGTTAGACGTAGAAAAAAAAATAGTATTTTTAAAATAATATTTTTTTTGAAAGGCTTTTTCTTATAACCACTTCAGGATTGGTTCTGAGATCGAATTTAATTAGGGGGCCAACAATACTATCAAACGTTTTAGATTTGAATAAATTATACCCGTGCCTTTAAAATTGCATTGTTTATGAAATTATTTAATGATTCTTATTTTATTAAAAAGGATTGAACTACAGGGCTATCTCTATAATTTGATGAAAAAATTTCGCCCTAA
This sequence comes from Parnassius apollo, assembly GCA_907164705.1. Taxonomy (NCBI): domain Eukaryota; kingdom Metazoa; phylum Arthropoda; class Insecta; order Lepidoptera; family Papilionidae; genus Parnassius; species Parnassius apollo. The sequence continues at coordinate 3,954,337 of CAJQZP010001271.1, forward strand.
TATTATATATATCGCCGATATTGCTTAGTCCAATCAAAAGAGGACACAATAAACTTTATAAAAGATGTCAAACAACAAAGATTTAGTAATAAACCGCCAATGAAATTCGACTTAACTAACTAAATAGAATAAAATAAGTGCCACATTATCGCTCCTGAAGTATTTATATATATGCTGCAGTTATATTAGTAGTATAGATGTAGCACGAATAAGGCGGCTCGACCGGGGAAGGACCACGCTCTCGCAGAATACTAACGTAAAATAGTATCTTAATGTTTCCGTGTTTCGTATGGTGAGTGTAGGGAACCGGAGACCTTTTTTTACTGGAAACGAGGCATTCCATCTTAGTTCTTACGGGTGACATTGCATCTGAATTTTGATTCGTAATCGAGGATAGTCTGTAGATGTCTATGAGCCACAGCAACCACTTACCATCAGGTAGACTGTTTGTTCGTTTGTCACCCTATCCTATGAAGTTTATGGGGAGTACCTATTGCCCTAGTTAACAAATCTTGTTTTATTATAACCATGTGTTATTTAAACACAATTAATAGATAACCTCCCTCTCTTATAATTTAACCGACCGCGACAATAGTCGTCATAGCAACGCCTTTAACATCAAGGCGCCCAGGACCGGCACATTGTAGTGTGCCGTGAGGAACATCCGGGTAAAGGGGTACACCCCGAGGCCCGAGACCTGCACGGCATTTATGCCCTGCAGAGGACAACAACGACGACGTCAAGTAAAAAAAGTTGATACTGGCTATTTTTTAATATTTTGCTTTATTTGAAAGATTCGAATTTAAATTAATGATAAAAAACTAAACACGTTGTAATTAAATATAGATAACTTCAGAATTCTTCGGATTTAGGTAAAGGGTTATTATAAATCATATGAATACGCTTGTGCAAATTTATTGCGGAATGATTAATGTGAAACATCAAAAGGTATTTCTTAGATTATGGTTCATTCAAATATCATATCATTTCAAAGATAGCTTGATCTCTGCGACAGCTGTCAGTAAAAATCACGCCTATGAAGTCCTGAATTTCTTAGCAGTACAGACAGCTGTACCTGTTAATGTCATACTTTATGGGCATGCACTAATTAGTAGTGCACTAATTAGTAGTGCATGCCCATAAAGTATGACATTAACAGGTACAGCTGTCTGTACTGCTAAGAAATTCTGGACTTCATAGGCGTGATTTTTACTGACAGCTGTCGCAGAGATCAATCTATCTTTTATGAACTATAAGTTGACTATAATTCGGACCGGTAAATTTGAGAAATCTCAAAAATAAAAATTTTGAAAAAACTGTTTTCTTGGAATAACTTTTAAACGGCTTTACTAATCGATTTCAAAAACTAATCAGTTTTAAACTTGAAAAACCACAATGATCGCCGCCGGTCCGGTCAAAATCGGTTTATTCGTTCGTGAGATATCGAATTTTTGATGAAAATTTTTGATTCGTGAGATATCGTCGAGATATTAAACGAAAAATTATAATAAAATTGGCTTTTTTAAAATTACTCCGACATTTCATATTCAACGCCATAATTTGGTGAAATTTGAAGCGCTTTGAATTTTAAATTAGCGGGAAGTTCCAGGGATGGCCTGCAGGGTCGACCAATTTTTTATATAATTTTAATGCACGATATCTTCGCCAATTGAAATCCTATGCTGATTTTTTTAATTAAATAGTTTTCATGTAAATTTGGAGAAAAATATTCATCCCTAAGGGTGGAAATTTAGGGGATGATAATTTTAATATGTAACTATTTAGGCGATATTGTGATTTCGATATTTCTTAGTCTACTCAAAAGCGTAAAAAATAACTTTGTCACAAACAGCGACCATAATCTGTTATCAGGTTTCTCTGTCAACAAATACTTAAACGCAGTCCTTAGTTAGGAAGTTGGCGGTGTTTCATCCCCATGCTTCGGAAAGCACGTGATGTCGTCGATCCTGCGCCTGATCTCTCTCAGTTCGTGTCAGATTACCGTCCCGTGGGACTATGAGAGTGAGGGAATAGAGAGTGCACCTGTGCTTGCCGTCGCCGTGACCGAAAATTTCGTCTGGAAGACATTCTTTAAATGAATCAAAATTAGTTAGTATAACAACGTGTAGTTACGGTGTAATAAGTAAGAATATCCACTACCCCATATCGTCTTGATGAGTCCTGATAACAACTATAAATGTGAAAAAAAAATACTGAGGTTGCTGACGTGCCTGCCAAGCGTGTCAGTTATGTCAAAATTCCCCTTATCAATTTACGGGGAAGACCTATGTTCAGTAAAACTTGTCGTTAGATCAGGTTTTCTTCCTAGTTTGACAACCACCAACTTATTATTTTGGATTAAAAGGCTTTATGAAATTGTGTTTAAAATTTAATTTTTTTATTGAATCTATCATATCTTAGAGCTGTCATTGGAATAATTATTGCTGCAGTATTCTGCATTATCGATGCAGGAATTAGGTACATCCAACTTCCTCCGCCTTCTGATGCCCTAGTATATTTGTCGATTCAGCACGTGTTCATTTTTCCCCTTTAGAGTTTTGTTAGACGTAGAAAAAAAAAATAGTATTTTTAAAATAATATTTTTTTTGAAAGGCTTTTTCTTATAACCACTTCAGGATCGGTTCTGAGATCGAATTTAATTAGGGGGCCAACAATACTATCAAACGTTTTAGATTTGGATAAATTATACCCGTGCCTTTAAAATTGCATTGTTTATGAAATTATTTAATGATTCTTATTTTATTAAAAAGGATTGAACTACAGGGCTATCCCTATAATTTGATGAAAAAATTTCGCCCTAATATTATATATATCGCCGATATTGCTTAGTCCAATCAAAAGAGGACACAATAAACTTTATAAAAGATGTCAAACAACAAAGATTTAGTAATAAACCGCCAATGAAATTCGACTTAACTAACTAAATAGAATAAAATAAGTGCCACATTATCGCTCCTGAAGTATTTATATATATGCTGCAGTTATATTAGTAGTATAGATGTAGCACGAATAAGGCGGCTCGACCGGGGAAGGACCACGCTCTCGCAGAATACTAACGTAAAATAGTATCTTAATGTTTCCGTGTTTCGTATGGTGAGTGTAGGGAACCGGAGACCTTTTTTACTGGAAACGAGGCATTCCATCTTAGTTCTTACGGGTGACATTGCATCTGAATTTTGATTCGTAATCGAGGATAGTCTGTAGATGTCTATGAGCCACAGCAACCACTTACCATCAGGTAGACTGTTTGTTCGTTTGTCACCCTATCCTATGAAGTTTATGGGGAGTACCTATTGCCCTAGTTAACAAATCTTGTTTTATTATAACCATATACCCCGTACATTCATTGCTATGCAGATGACAGCACTAGTGATGCTCTTTACACCGGCCGTGCCAGTATTTCTCGGGAAAATGTCTCCGAGTACGAAGTCGTGTTTTTGCTGAACAGAGTCTCGGATTGGGGGCGACTAAATCTAGTGCAGTTTAACCCCCACAAAACACAAGTTTGCGCGTTAACCGCTAAAAAGAACCACTTTGTCGTATCTCCTCAGTTTCAAGGCACTAACCTTGTTGCCTCAGCCAGTATCGGAATCCTCGGCGTCGACATATCGAGTGACGTGTAGTTTCATGGTCATTTGGAAGAGAAGGCCAAATTGGCCTCTATAAAGCTTGGCTTGGCCGCTTGCAACTTTATAAGGCACAGGTTCGGCCGCACATGGAATACTGTTCCCATCTCTGGGCTGGGGCTTCCCAGTACCAGCTCCTTCCACTTGACCGCATCCAGCGCAGAGCGGTTTGAATCGTCGATGACCGAGTGATTTCCGATCGGCTGGATTCACTGGCGCTGCGAAGAGATGTTGCATCTCTTTGCAATTTCTTTCGCATTTACCATGGGGAGTGCTCTGAATGAATTAATCCAAGCCGCCGAATTTCGTGAACGCACTACGCGGAAAACGTCCCGATACCATCCACACTATCTGGATGCTTGGCGGTCTACCACTGTACGTTTCAAAAGGAGTTTTCTTCTGCGTACGACCTCTTTGTGGAATAGTTTACCACCGGCAATTTTTCCGGACCGATACGACATGGGAACCTTCAAGAAAAGAGCTTACTCCTTCCTAAAGGGCCGGCAACGCACCTGCGATTCCCCAGGTGTTGCAGTTGATTATGGGCGGCGGTAGTCACTTAACATCAGGTGAGCCGCATGCTCGTTTGCCCCCTCTTCTATAAAAAAAATGTCAAAAATTGTTTTTTTCCACATCGCACACATCTATTCTCGCCACCCTGTTCATCCCTGTTAGTACGATGTGGCATCACACTAACGCAATTATTAGAGCAGTTTAACTTTCTTCGGTTTATGATGTCCTGGTACACTCGTCGCAAGCAACACGTGTGCTTGCGTGTGCCCGGTCCATCAGCATCAATATCAGGCTTATTCGCAAGAATAGTCCTGTCTGTGATGATGGCCCGGTCCTAATAGAGCCTGACGCCATCATTTTCGGGCACGGCTTCCGGCAAGTACTTGTAATACGGCAATTTCCGATCCACGAGACCGTATTTCAGAGCGAGCTCCTGGTGAAGAATTCTGGCTACTAGGTTGTGCCTGTGCAAGTACTCAGAGTTAGAAAGCGCCGAACAACCGGAGATGACATGCCTAAGTGACTCACCGGGATGGCGACAAGCTCAACAGATGTCGACGGTGCCATCCTTTAGGATGTATCTCCGATAGTTGTTGGTCTTAATAACCTGATCCTGTATTGCACAGACAAAACCCTCGGTTTCCCCGAAGAGATCACCAAAGCGTAGCCAGTGGAGGGAGGCTACTGTGTCTACGAAAGGCTCATATGGAGCCTTGTAGAACCTCCTGTGGAGCTCCTTCTTCTTCCATACGGTCTCCCGGTCGGAAATGCTCGGCACTGCCTGATCTTGGCATTGCTCGTTGGCTAAGGATAGAGGGGGTAAGTCCTTTATCACAAGAAATGACGTCTTTATAGAATGGATCATCCGATCTCGCCAGGAAGTAATAAAATCGCCAGAAGTAAAAGAAGCCACGCCCACCATGCTATCGCGGCAAGTACAGCCTCATTACCGACGATCTCGGATGATGCATCCTATGGGACGTCATGGTAGTGCGGACTTTTCTATCCAGGGCGTTAAGTTCAGTCTGAATCCACCTGAGTATGCCAAAGGTATACATGAGGACAGGCATAACCCGACCGTTATAGGCGTGTGTCTTATCTTCGTCTATCGTCTCTTGTTCGGTGTGACAAAAGGCTGTTAAGCACTTTGGTCAAGCGTGCATAAAACACGTCGCAAACTGACTGTTTCGTACCAGCCTCATCGATGTTCTGTGACATACCCAGGTATCGGTATGTTTCAGCCTTGGAAAGGGTCTTTAAGTTAACGGGCATAGATAAGTCTATGCTCTCAGAGTTAGCAACCCTTCCCCTTTCAAAATGGAGGACCGCACACTTATCCGCCCCCAGCTCCATTCCAATAGAATTGCTAAATTCACAAGTGATGTTTAACAATTCCATAAGATGGGAGTGACTGGAGGCGAATAACTTGAGGTCATCCATATAGAAAAGGTGGGTCACTTTTGTCCCTCCCGTCCGTAGCTGAAATCCCCTCCCGGAGCCATTCAGTAAGATACTGAGAGGGTTCAGAGAGAGGCAAAACCAGATTGGACTCAGACAATTACCCTGGAAGATACCCCTACTCATCCTTATGTGGTTCTCCGCAGCCATCATCCGCTCACCCAGACAACAAAAGATCGTACTCCACTACCCCATACACTGCCCGATGAAGTCTCTAACAGTACAGTCAATATTGTACAGCTCGAGTACCCTCTTTAGCCATGTATGGGGCACCGAGTCGAGCCTTTCTGTAATCTATCCAGGCAGCGGAGAAGTTCCGACGGTTGCGTTTCACCACTTCGCCAATGACCGCGTCAATGAGGAGTGGTTCCTTGGTTCCACGACCACTGCCCCGACATCCATTTTGAGCGCGTGACATCACCTGATTTAGCTCCAGAGATTTAGCCGAGTGGCGGCGGCACTTCGCTGGGTAGCGGGCCGGCCACTTGTTCGACATGGGATGACGGTACTTGCCGATTAAACGCGCCCGTATAATTTCCTTTCTCGGGGGCTTGCTGTTCGATTGGGGGTTCTTTGGTGGGCCACCCATTCTTCTAGCTCGCTTCGAGGAGGCTCGTTTCCATCGATTTGTGAACTGTATCCTTCATATTCTTCCTCGTCGCTGAGTGCTGCTAGTTGGGTGTCCAGGTTCCGGTCGATGAGCTCCATTTGAATGTTTGCCTTTTGCTGAGCAGCTTCTAGCAGTAACTGCTTTTTCTGCGGAAGCGGTTCTGATTTTATGCTACTACCCGGTATATCGGAAAATAACCGTTGCGGCACTTTGGTGTGCTCCTTAGAAACAACAGTTGCATCTTGAGCATTATCTGCAGCTTCCTTTTGTTCCAGCAAACCACGTTGTTTCTGCAGCTTTTTTGCTCGCCGCCCTCTTACACCTGGAGTCCGGAACATTAGATCTGGCTCAAAGTATCACTTTGTAGATCTTAGGTGCTGCAGGATCGTGCTGGAGGTTGAAATGACTTGCGAGATAATAGTTGTACTTAATTTAATAACAATAAGCGAAATTATAAATGGCTGCGCGCGACAAAATATGGGCGTGGGCATCGACTCACGTATAGTGATGCGTAGTATTATCTTAGTAGTCTGTGGTATAGTGGCAGACTGACGGGGTTCTCACCGACGAGCACGTCAGAGGCCCCGCGTCTTTTAAAACAATGCTTTTATAACTAAAATAGATATAGGTAAGTACAATCGATACACAGTAAATTTAATGCCTAACATAACTTTAATTACAAATGAGCGCGTCGCTAACACATGTGTTATTTTATATTATAATAATTCTTTTTATAGTTTTTGTTTAATAAAATACTTAATCTTGGTAATAGAGAGACCTTGTGCATTATCTGAGACTTTGTTGTCATAGCGTATACATTGCCGTAAGAATGAATTACTATCTCTGTCGAGACGAGAAACTGATTTCACTAGCGTGTGTTTGTTCCTAGTGCTAATAGATTGTGAATTCAGTCAAAATATCGGGAATGGATGATTTGTTTATGGTTACAAATTTGATTTTTTTGTAGTTTTTGTTTTCAATTTCAACTGTTTTCAAACGAAAAAACAACCAACACTTAATTATAAAACTAAAATCATAAACGAAAAAGAACACACAAAATTTCTGGGACTTTGGCTGGACGAAAAAATGACATGGAGTAAACATATTGAACACATAATAAAAAAGATAAATCAATACCACTATGCACTACATAACCTTATAAAAATTACAAATCGTGAAACAGTCATAACCGTCTACCATGCATACGTCTCTTCAACATTGGGATATGGTATAATATTTTGGGGAACTCTCCAAAACGCGAACTAGTATTTAAAGCGCAAAAGAAATTTTTACGAGCTGTATGTCAGTTGCAGGTTACCGATAGTTGCACACCGCATTTCATCAACCTTAACATTCTGACCCTACAATCTTTATATGTATTCGAAGTAACTATGTTTGTAAGGAAACATTATAGCGTATTTGAAAACTCTATTAATAAACGACATAGGAACAAACTACGTACAAAACCTCATAAAACAGCCCTGTATTCAAAAAGTTTCCTGAGTATGGCTCCTAAAATTTTTAATAAACTCCCAAAAAATATGAAAGAAACTGATAACATAGAAAATTTAAGAAATTGCTTTCGAGTTTTTTTTTAATAAATAAAGCATACTACTCTATCAAAGATTATTTTGAAGATAAAATGAATAGTCTTTAGTACCTACAATAATTAATGTCCGATTTATTTATTTATTTTTAACTTTATGGTGTTAAGAATTATGTAATTTCTAAATATACGAATTAGAATTGTAATAGTTATTTTATTAAAAATAAAATTTCATGGTGCGAGGTGATAGTGATGAACAAATATTTGTATGCCTTTTTTAGGCGAAACTTAGTGTTACTTATCACATACCTTTTCCACCAAGTTTGTAACTTTTTACCTATGTTTTACATATAAATTATTTGATTTGATTTTGGCGCGGAGTTTGAGTTACATCTATTTATTTTTTAATTAAATCAGTGCTGTTTTGTTTTATCATATCTAGTGTATAAGGAGAATTTCACAATGGACAAAAACATCGAACAAAGAGTTTGTCTTAAATTTTGCAACGCCACTGGAATTTCGTGTTCAGAGTCACGAAAAATGTTACAGAAGGCTTACGGTAAATCGATTTTATCAAAACACGTGCTTATGAGTGATACAAAGCGTTCAAAAGCGGTCAAGATGTGATGGAATATCTGTCTCGCTCCGGTAAGCCATCAGCGTCTGCAAAGAAGTTAACATCTAAAAAGTGAAGGAAATAGTGACTTTTTTTTATAGAAGAGAGGGCAAACGAGCATGCGGCTCACCTGATGTTAAGTGACTACCGCCGCCCATGATCAACCGCAACACCAGGGGAATTGCAGGTGCGTTGCCGGCCCTTTAGAAAGGAGTACGCTCTTTTCTTGAAGGTCCCCAGGTCGTATCGGTCCGGAAAAATTGCCGGTGGTAAACAATTCCACAGAGAGGTTGTACGCGGAAGAAAACTCCTTTTGAAACGTACAGTGGTGGACCGCCAAGCATCCAGATGGTGTGGATGGTATCGGGACGTTTGCCGCGTAGTGCGTTCACGAAAATTGGCGGCTGGGATTATTCCGAACAATTCCTCAGAGCACTTCCCGTGGTATATGCGAAAGAAAATGCAAAGAGATGCAACATCTCTTCGCAGCGCAAGTGAATCGAGCCGATCGGAAAGCACTCGGTCGTCGACGATTCGAGCCGCTCTGCGCTGGAATGCGGTCAAGTGGAAGGAGCTGGTACTGGAGCTCCAGCCCAGAGATGGGAACAGTATTCCATGTGCGGCCGAACCTGCGCCTTATAAAGTTGCAGGCGGTGAGCCGGCATGTAATACTGTCCCGCTCTGCTGAGCACGCCAAGCTTTTTAGAGGCCAATTTGGCCTTCTCTTCCAAGTGACCACGAAACTGCACGTCACTCGATATGTCGACGCCGAGGAAACCGATCCTGGCTGAGACAACAAGGGGAGTGCCTTGAAACTGAGGAGATACGACAAAGGGGTTCTTTTAGTGGTTAACGCGCAAACTTGTGTCTTGTGGGGGTTAAACTGCACTAGATTTAGTCGCCCCTAATCCGAGACTTTATTCAGCAAAGACTCGACTTCAGACACAAGTTTGTCCCGGTACTCGGAGACGTTACTCCTGAGAAATATTGGCACGGCCGGTGTAAAGAGCATCACCATTGCTGTCATCTGCATAGCAATGAATGTTACGGGTTTGCAACATATCATTGATATGCAGAAGAAACAGCGTTGGAGATAGCACTTGTGGAACACCAGCATTTGTAGGCTTGTAATCGGAGCTTGCACCGTCTACAACGATTTTGATGCTCCGATCTGCAATAAAGCTGGTGAACCAATCGCACAATTTCTCGGGAAGCCCATAGGAAGGGAGCTTCGAAAGAAGCGCTTTGTGCCAAACCCGATCGAAGGCCATCGCAATAAACTAACGGCCATTGCCTCCCCCTTGGACTCTACTGCCTCCGCCCATCTGTGAGTTAGGTAGACCAGAAGATCACCAGCTGATCGACCACGGCGAAAACCGTATTGGCGATCACTAATCGGCTGGTGATCTTCAAGGTACCTCATGAGCTGACAGTTTACAATTGACTCACTCAGGCTGGCAGTTTACAATTGAACAAGGAGGTGATGGCGATAGGCCGGTAGTTGGACGGGTCTGAGCGGTCGCCTTTTTTAGGGATCGGGTGGACAAAGCCGTCTTCCATGATTTAGGGACTACGCCTATGGAGTAGGAGTACCGGAAAAGACGCGTTAAAACCGGTGCCAACTCCGGAGCACACGTCCTCAGCACAATTAGGAGGATTCCGTCAGGCCCACTCGACTTGTGGATGTCTAGGGAGAGGAGTACTTTGGGAACGGAGCGCTGTGTGAAATGTACTTCCGGTATGGATTCACTGCGCTCACGGCACTCACACCGCGGGATGGTCGGCGGTGTACTCCCCCCGTCATCGAGAGTCGAGTTGGATGCAAGGAAAGAGCCTAGCAGCTCGGCTTTCTCCTTTACGGTATGGGCCAGTGAGTCGTCCTCCCTGTGCAGAAATGGAAGAGATGGCTGACAGAAATTCCCCTGGACAGCCTTGGCGAGAGACCAGAATGCACGAGTTCCAGAAGGAAGGCGAACTAGTTTCTCGCCAATTCTGCCTATGTGCTCTGACTTTCCCTTGGCAATGACTCTATTGAAGGACCTAGAGACGGAATTATACTTCTTTTTGAGAGCGCTGGTGTTTACATCCCGGGACGTTGATGCGTCAGCCCAGGCTTGGTAGCACTCCCGCTTATAGCATGATGCTATTTTACAGGAGAGACCAAACCATGGCTGAGATTTGCCTCCAATGGACACTACAGAGGAAGGAATAAAAAGTTCCATACCCTGAAGTACGAATCCGCAACAACGCTGGGATCGTCCGGCGAGAAGCAAACCCGTAGGATGCAAATAAAGACCGCATCCCATCCCAGTCGGCTGACCTATAGTGCCAAACACGGCGGTAGCCTGCAGAATGCAACTGCGATTTCAGCGTGAATGGCACCACACTCCGGACAAGACAATGGTTCGAGGAGCCTAAAGGGGCATCGACGGAAATCTAATATCCGTCCGGGTGAGAGGTCAGCAGAAGGTCCAACGGGGAAGGTGCATAATCCTCCACATCTGGAATCCTCGTAGGCGAGGTAACCAGTTGTGTCAGTAACTGAAAATCAATTCAAGTTTGAGAGATATAGCCGCCGACTTTTCTGTGTCTCACGAGTCGATCCGTACCATTTTGAATAATCACTTGGGTATGAAATATGTTGCCGCTCGGCTAGTCCCATGAGACCTGAATTTTTAACAAAAAACTCAACAAATACCATCAAGTAAACATCTTACTCACGAGATATGGCTCCAGTCGACTTCTTTCTGTTTTTTCTTCTTTCTTTTCTAAACTCAAATTACCACTTCATGGTACCCGTTTTCATTCGTTGAAATAAATTCCCGAAAAAGCGTTTTGATGATTGGATTGTTCTTTGGAGAAAGTGTATCGTTTCTAAAGGAGCGCACTTTGAAGGTGATAAAATAAACTTGGAGGAAATGATATTTTCCCGATACTTTCTTGACTCTCTCTCTCTCTCTCTATGTATATATATATATATATATATGTGTAGAGATACTTATTTAGTTCCTGTGATATATATGTTGTGCATTCTTGTGTAATTTTCACTGTAGACAACTATATTACACACGCATAATCTTCTTATTTAATTATTAATTATTCGATTCCCACACGTAACAAATTTCTGTGACCCAATTTGTCAGCTTATAGCAAATTCTCCCTATTGAAATAATACTAGTTTTTACGGAATTTATCGCGTATATTTAACTTTTCAAATACCCGACGTTTTGAACGCTTTACAGCACTCATGGTCACGGGCGGGACTGAGATGTTCAAAGTCCAGATGTAATAGTTAACCGCGGTTACCATAGATTAAAATTTAACTTTCGTTCCGATCTACACAGTATGAACTTATGGTATCTTGAAGTCTTGCAGTTGTATGCTTGGGTTGGGATTTAATTTTATTTATTATATGATCCCTTTCCCTTCCCTTCCCTTCCCTTGATTTATGATTATATGATTTAAGTTATTAATACAAATCAAATCAATTTCTGCAAGAATTTTAAATTGCGTAAAATATTAATACATTTTATTTAAAAAACAAACAGATTTTTCTGATGTAGAAACATCTATCTTATTATTTAAGTTCTTCCATTGGTTTATAATTATTTATTTTAAATTTATATAATATTTTTACAACCACACTGGAAATAAGTTCTATATTTCTTTCGCTTTTTGATATCCTAGTACCTAGGTCACCGAAACACGTGTTTTGTGCGCATGTTGGGTGGTGGACGGGACGGAGATTATACCCACCTTGCACTATTATCATTCGTAACATAATAGATGCTGCTAGATACGGCTCACATAGGAATATAAATCGACCTACTTTTGTCAATTTCTGATGTCCTAGTGCATCCCGCAGGCAATTCACGTGTTCTGCGATAAAAAGACAAATCAGGTCTCTATATTTTCTCCTAATATTTTAATTCCCGTATTGTGTATTTTTCAAACTGCTTTAACTCTATACCCCAGATCACCATAGCCTGCCTAGAAAAAATCAATTCAAAATGTTAACTTTAACACTGCTATAGTAGAACCCTTCGGAACAGGATGTCGTTCACCTTGTTTCGAAGGGTTCGAAAACTGACACAATATGCCGAGGTATTTAGAAAAACTGCGTTTACGGTCAATTTGCAAGCTCTTTTTACAAATTTTTAAAATAATTGGCGTCAGTAGCTGGTCTGAACCAACGCTTCATACATTTTGGACCTTGTGCAGGTGTGTAACATGTTTTTTTAAATAGCGATTATTTTAGTTATTCATGTATTTGTTACTTTATATGTATAATTATTTCAGTTAAACTATTTCAAGAATATTATTTTTAATCGAAAACACTTTTGTATGTTTTTCTTAACAAATCAAGGTGAAAATAGGTCTTAAATATACCGCGGCATTAGGTGCCAAATATTTCCGCCGCTTCCTTACTTATGTATACCGCGAAATAACGATTTCAGATACTTAATTTATTTTTTATTTTTTGGGTTCTGCAACATAAAAAGAAAATGATTTTTGGTATCTATTTACGAGGTTACTAATTCACTGTATGCGAAAGCGAAGAAGGAAAATTTAAACACATACACGATTCGATGTATTTTTAACAAGTATTATTTTTCCTTATTATTGGGAAGATTTTGTAATTAAGATTTATTTATATATAATTATGTAAAATCCTGGATTGCAAACGTTATTCCGAGGTCGGGATGAGGTTCTATGAGCACGCTAATTTTTCGGGACGGGTAGGCGTGATTTTTTTCCATTTTTTTTAAATCATCGATTCGTTACTGTCACACTTAATTATTATATTTTTATAATTACTGTGTATTTAATGTAATGGATTTAAAAAGACATTGTTTATGGGAAGCAGTGTTAATCATAATACCAATTTTTAATTTTATTAATTTTAAAACATTTTTTTTTGAAAAGCAACTTTACTTAACCTAAGTCCACAAGCTAACCAAATATTTCTACAATATATAATGTATAGGTAAAAGTCTGCACCAAAGCAGATTTCAATCATATATAAAACATAAAAAATTTAGTACACCTTTAAAAAATTACAAAAGTGCTGCCCTAAGTATCTATAACCGTGACCGTGGCTGGTTTGAGGATATCTACTATCTCATATCGTCTCGTGGGTCTCGTAATAGGTGACAGAGATAAACAAACTAGGTGATGGGCAGAGCGCTTAGCCTTAAGCTACCGCGGCTTTAAATTAAAAAAGCAATAATATGTTTTACATAATTAAAGTGACGAACGAACTCGCAGTCCACCTGATGGTAAGTAGCTAAAGTATTCCATGTACACTTGTAAGAAACTTCCAAGGCTGCAGATGCTTTATCACATCCGAGAATTAAGATAAATGAATTTTAAAGATAATCTAAAAAAAATTAATTTTTGAAGATAATTAATTTTTTTTAGATTTTGAATTCCGTTTTTAAAGTTAAATGAATACCATAATCTATAGAAATTTTTTGATTTATTATGATTCCCTGGTTTAACTACTATAGTTAGGTAGTGCTCTTTCTCACCGAAAACGTCTCTTAGCCCCTCTACACGATGGGACATCGCGATGGCCCACTATGATGGGCCAACATGTGGAGGGCGTAGTTGTGTCGGATGGCTTATGGCGCGTGCGATGGTCTTGGGGATGGCGACGGTGTCGGTTTTTCTGCCGCACATCAAAGGTAGTGGGCCAGCGATGGCGGTACGCATCTACACGTGGCCCATTCCACAGATTTGAGCGCTCGACGGTTGAGTGTAAACGTTCATGTTTTGTTTATTAATTAACGAATTAAAAATGTGGCCTCATAATGAAGTTATAAAATTTTAATCATAGAGCTACTAACATCAGAATATATACATAATTTGTTTTTTAAATGTTTTGAATAATTTTTATTAAATTATTAATTATAATTATTTAATTATTTGTGTTTAAAGAAAACTAAATTGACCTAGGATATATTTAGTTCTATTGCGATGGATAGATAACATCCACCATCTTCTACGCCATTTCTTTTTTATAACTCTATTCTTGTGCACATTAAGAAAAAAACGGTACGTGTTGTATAGATATATTGCCGCAGCGGCTAAATTCATAAACGTCCAAGTCGAAAAACGTTTCGATCATAACTGAATTTCGCCATCGTGTAGTTGCGTTTCAACCATCGCATGGCCATCTCGCTGGGCCAGCGCCGGCCCATTGTGTAGAAGAGTTATCTGTAAATACAACGATGCATACAGGAATGATGCACATATTGATTATTATGAAATCTGCTTCTGCTTTTGACGTCCTAGTACATTGGCCGCATGAAACACGTGTTTTGCCATCCATTAATCCGACCAGAATAATTTAACATTAGTTAGTTCTATGAATCTGGCACATTCATGTGCGGTATCGAATCGTTGCAAAAATATTGCGGTAGCACATCGACGTCGCGAAAGCGGAACCCCTGTAAGTCCTGGAATAAATAAAACGTATATATATATACTGACTGATATTTATACCGAATGTTTATTGTTATTTTTGTATTCTTTTAGGTTTTCTCTGTGCAATTAGTTGTTATTTAAAGCCAGTATCAAAATATAGATTAGTAACACGAAATTTGTTCAAAGTACCGGCAGAATAATAGTGCATAAGCAATATTACGCTACCTTATGCTGAATCGGTGATTTCGTTGCTACATCGCTTTTTACGTGGTAGAACTACGCACTAGCTTTTGCTGGTGCACGAATGGGCCAGCTTGAATCGGTGAAGTATTATGACTTTCAGGTATATAAAAAGTACTCTATGATTACGACTTCATAGTATACCGGCGTGAAGCCGTAGTATTTATTACATCTGCGTTTCGTCCGGTGAGCCGATGACCCTACCTCAACATGATATTAATTTTTTTTACTTAATTATTAGGACAGAGTGGATATCTACTTACACGTGTTTGATTGTTCTTATCTCTGAGTCATTAAAACTCACTGCCGGCTCCTTCCACTTGACCACATCCAGTTAAAAGAAGAGACGACCGAGAAAGAGAGCAATGTCAGAAGCACAGTTTAAAGACCTTACAGTTGGGAAACGAATGTACTTGTGAGAGCAATTGTAGGGTACTGCGGGACAGGTTGCGGGCCGATTTTGTGCTATCGCACTTCACTGAGTCTGATAGACAATACATGCGATTGGTGCTAGCGTGTTTCATAGTAATTATTTAACTAATTTTAAGTGCCGTTTCCAAAAAATATAATAACTAGAACGGTGAATAACTGTTATAGATATATGATTTACCAAGTAAAACTGAATTCAAATGACGGCCATGCTTATGCGAATACTACACAATTAAATTTAATAATCTAAAACCGAAAACATCTATAAAAAGAAAGTGTCACGAAGATATTTGGCAGTGTAACACTTTTAGAAGTGTTGCACTGCCAAATATTTATAGAACTGCTTGCGGTAAAATTATGTTTTATTGATTTGTGACTTTTTGATTATAACATAGGCCTGTGACAGTAGGTTAATAAACTTGTGGCTATAGATTGTAACATAGGCCTATCTCACCTTAACGGATAATACTTTTTTATAAAAAAAAATTGCAATGAAGCAGCTCACAGTACCTGACGGTAAGAGGATCTAAATACTTTGATTAAGTATCAAAATGTAGAACGTTGTCATCCCTGAGGACTAAGATAAAATGCATCGTTATCAGTTTACAGGTTCATCTTTCCTTTTCACTCGCCATACGAAACTCAGCACCATTAAGCTGTTATTTCACGCTGGCATTCTGTCAGCGTTTCCCTTCACTGGTCGAGCCTATATATTAATACTGCAACCATAATATAACTGCAGCGTATCCCTACCACGTTAAATATGCAAGATTATTTGAATTACTGAAGTGCCAAGCGAATTTATAGTCCTACAGATGGTAAGTGCAATGGACAAAATGCAGCCAACTTCTAACCAATAACGTTTCTTCTTTCTTTCGTCTTCAATCGTTTTTTTCATGAGCTTTAAGAGTCCACTTCTGAACATGGGCATCTCTCGGTTTAGGGAGGATCTATTGTGCTGTTTGTTGTGTTACGAATGGTAGGCGGTTTGATGATTGCAGTAGATACCAGATATACCGCACTATTGATGGTACTCCTCGTCTACGGTCTGGTTATTAACGTGTGGTGTAAAAGAGATGGACTATACCGCCATCTATTGGAGGTCATGAGATATTTCTAACATTGCTTATAGTTATGGAAATTGTTAATAAAAATGTTTTCTAGACTGATTTTCGATCACAGCGGTCAGTCTCAACGGAGACTAGATATCTTCGCAGGACAGTGCTCAAGTGTATGCGCAAGCACAGTTGCACTCTATATTTCTTCACTGTCATAGTAGACGGTAGCCCGACACGATCGGAGAGAGACCAGGCGCAGGACCAACGGTTATATATTATGGTTGTAGCACGAATGGGTCGCCTCGACCGGGGAAGGATCACGCTTTTACAGAATACCAGCGTAAAATAGCTGCTTAATGCTTCTAATTTTGGGGTGAGTGTGGAAAACCGAAAACCGTTTTAACTGGATACGAAGCATTCTTTAGGGGTCAACGCATCTGTATTTTGATTATTAATCGAGGATAGATATAGATGACTATATGCCACAGCATCCACTTACCATAAAGACTGTGTTCTTATTTGTCACCCTTATACTATAAAAACAAAGGTGAATTAAACACCGCCGAATTGCAGACTCCGGGCTCTAATCCTATCAGCAATCGCGTTTACGACCTCTAAATAAAGGAGGCAGTCATATACTATGTAATATACTAACATTAACTAATTTACATATGAGTATACTGAGTATGGGTATTATTAGTTGGCGAACATTAAACCGCTTGTCAAGCGTGACTACTGTTGGGCGGAGCACCACCGTGTCCTCGTAGCGGCGATAGGCGGCGGCGACCTCTCGCGTCCGGCCCTGGTCGAAGCCATGGTCCGGAGCGAGACGGAATGGGATGCTGTCACCACCTTCTGCGAAGCAGTGATGCTAGCGAAGGAGGTGGCGGAGCGGGAGAAGGAAAGAGCAGCAGCTTTCCTCCCCGGCCGCCGCGGGAGACGCCCCGGGCGTCGGGGGCTACGTCGTGGCCCCCGGCCACCGTAGGCGCGGGCCTGTGGACGGCGAGCAATGGGTAGCTCGTCGTCCGTCCGTCTAACGACGACAGGCCGTGTCGACGGCGCGTTTTGTTTCACGCGCGCCTCAAAGAGCTGTCAGCAGCGTGATGGGGCCCGCAAGGGCCGACGCCTGCCGGGGCTGCGGGCTATTCGAAAGAGATACCGCGGCTCCGGAACGTAAGGGCACTGAAGGAACACGGATGGTTTTTAGTCAGTAAAAGTCTGACACTCCCTTACGCTCCACCCAGAGCGAGAGGGGTCATTAGATGATTTTCCATCCGCAAAAAAAAAAAAAAAAGCGTGACTACTGTAACCATCCCTGCCATGAGCAAATCTATAGGTGAGGACTATGTTAGGGGTGGACTTGTTATAGGCGGTATTAAATGAAAAAAAAAACATTGAATAAAACTGCAATCCCGCAGGTGTTGCATTTGTTCATGGGCGGTGGTAGACACTTACCATCAGACGAAGCGCATGCTCATTTGCCCCCTATCCTATAAAAAACTACTTGTAATTAAATTAAATGCGATAAAATCCGTAGAAGTAGTTTCATTCAATGTATTTTAGTGTTCGCGTAAATATAAAAATCGTTATAAAAAATATTATTAACACACGTTGCACACTATCATTCCTAACATGTTAGATACTGCTAGATACGGCTCACATAGGAATATAAATCGACCTTACTTTTGTCAATTTCTGATGTCCTAGTACATTCTGCAGGCAATTCACGTATTCTGCGAAATATTTTTCATAAAAGACTCATAATATTTTTTTTAAATTCTCGGTTACTTGACCAACCTACTTACTACACACTGTTTCTATTCCGTATTGGTATTTTCTAATTTGTTTAATCCTATACCCTAGATCACCATAGTCTGGGCTTCTCTATCCCTACCATCGTTAATGATTGAACAGGCACCTTGTTCCGAAAGGTTCTAAAATTGACACCATGTGCCGAGGTATTTAGAAAAACTGCGTTTACGGGCAATTTGCAAGCTGTTTTTCACTACAAGATCTATTCAATTGATAATATTACTTCGAGTAGTCATATCATCGAACGTCTAGAGGAATGTTAATATGTTTTAAAATAACTACTGACGCAGTAGCTGGTCTGAACCAACTCTTCATACATTTTGGACCTTATGCACGTAAGTAACATGTTTTTTTTAAATAGTGATTTTTTTTGGTTATCTATGTACCGTGTGTTTTATTTCAGTTACAATATTTCAAGGATTACATTTAAGCTAAAACATAATGATTTCTTATATTTACGCGAACACTACACATTGATTAAAACTACTTTTACGGATTTTATCGCGTTTAATTTTAACTATTTCTATTTCCCGACTGTCACGGGGTACTGAGGTGACTGACGTCCCGATGTCATTGTTAAAGCGGGCTACATACGAGATGATATCAGTGACGATCTAGGGTGGAGTAGTGGGGATGCCTCCTAGATTGCCTCTAAATCGTGTCGTATGTAGGGCCATCCTAAGTCGTGGCCGATATCGCCTAGGAGCAAAAATGCAGCCGATGCTTCCTAGATCGGGGCTCCGTCCCCTCCTTGCTGCGTGTGTGTAGGCGCATCGGCCCGATTTCTTTTGGCAGTCGCTGCCGGCAGCCCTCGCGGAAGGACGTTAACAAAACAGTGATACTGAATGACCTTTTTTACATAACAAATTTTTTACATTTTAATCATGTGAACGGAGTAGAAGCCTATGGAACTGATATTTTACAAAAAACAAAAAAAAATTACAAAAATCAAAGCGAAGTGACATGGTCAAGAATGCCTACTAAACTAATTGTTTTATTGCCGTTCGTAAAGTAGGGTCTATGAAGTAAAGAGAAGATAAAGCCTCTCCTCAACAACTGATTCCTATTCCAACGCTATCAACACAGGACCGCACTCATATCTCTTACAACTCCACAAGACCACACTTCGATCTCTTACGTGCCTTCATCCTCTCATTAACAACTAACTCTTATTCCTACAGTATCTCTACATCAATAAACAAGATTTTTAGAAGGGGAGTACGTCCGAAATTAAAGGTTTCTTTATATTTAAAAAAAAGATATAAGCTATTTTATATTTTTAACAGTTTTAGTCCATAAATAAATATAGAAAATAAAAGTACACATTACTTATTATTACCTATACAAAAGTATTTTATTTCTTTGTTTGTTGTGTGTAGTAAATAACCCGATTTTGACCAAAGCAGAAATGAACAAAGAGAAGAAATAACTAAATAGCATAGTTAGGAGAAATTGATGTTTTTATATAAGTGGCGAAGTCATTTCTAGAAGGTTGTACGAACTGTCTTCATCCATCCGGAAAAAATTAATCATGTCTTTGGATTACAGTCCATTTAGTACGTTTATGTGGCTTACTTTTTGTCTCTTTTAGAGCCATTTTTTCACCCAGCAACTCCTCTTTTTCTATTTTCGAATAAATTAACCGAGATGGCTAATGCCAAACCAACACGTTGGTGTTTTAAGAGAGTTGGAGGCATTTTGAAGAACTCTACCGCATATGCTTTCCGCTCCAAGTCCGAACGCGTACTGCTAGGCAGGCCCGATTTCTTTCCACCATAGATCGCCACCGATATCGTCTCGTATATAGCCCGCTTAAACCCGCAGTACCTTCAGCTTTTTTAATTATTGTTTATGGTCCGATCTATGCAAAATGAACTGATTATGTCCTGAGGTCTTGCAGTGGTATGCTTGGGTTTAGTTTTAATTTTATTGATTAGGTACAAGTAAGGGTCCCAAGCAGGTGGTAGTACTACCAGCCTCCTTCTCTATTGAAATTAGGATGTTTTTTAATTTCTTTGTTACAGAGAGCACAAGGGATCTGTGACAGCGTGTTAATAAATCATAAATGCCTCAGATTGACATAATTTTCGGCCTTGCTTTTTATTACGATTTTTAACACAAACGAACAAACAAACGCAAAAAGCAGAAAAAATTAAAACTGGTATAATTCAAAAATGCTGCCGATCCATCCAGATGGTGACTGTGAATGCAGAACATAGACAATTATTGCGCAATGTAATTTTCAAAGGTTTCTGATGTCCTAGTACGCTACAAAGAAGAGCACGTGATGATGAATGGGGATGAAGGTTGCTTTTAACTTTCGCCTTTTCGCCAAAGTTCCCCTCCTATTTTTAATGGCCACTTCAAAAAATCAGCTGTATTTTAACTTCGAACTTTGAAAATTAATATTTTTCGAAAGTAGGAAGTTATAGATTTCGGTCCTATTTTGAGAATGCGAGTTTTAATCAGATTTCCACTGTACTGACTATTTACGGCTGGAAATAAAATTTTGTCGTATAATATCTATAGAACGCATCAATCGATCGAGATAAGCGATACGGCATCCAAAAGTGTTTATTAGGCTTAGAACCGCAACAGACGCACGCAAAGTGAAGCCGTTTCAAGTTAGCCTTTTAAGGCTAAGTATAAAAAAAAATATAAATTATACGACTTTTAGCGTGTCAGTACTCGAGTCCACGTAGTCGTGTAAAGAGCTCGCGCCATTTTGCAAAAAACAACTTACTGTGCTTTAAAAGAATGTCACAACTCATCACATAATCATGAAAAAAATCTGAAAATCTCATTTCACTGGTAATTACTGCTTAACATCTTATATTTTTATAAAAAAACATTCATCAATACATACAGACGCCAATATAATGAAAATGTTGCTAGGCATAGTAAAATATTTTACCCCATATTTTCTTAATATTATAATTACATACTGCCAATATGGGACTATTATTGTTGTATTTTTATTTGACAAATAAAAATACCTACAATACTCACGCATGAGTAGGTATTTTTAATTGCCAAATACTATTATAGGGTTCCCACTTGCCAAGAAAAAAATGTGTTGATTTTATTTTGTTTTGTTAATATGCAGTTATTTTTATCTTTTTTATAGTATGTGTTTCGGATAAATGAACATTTTTTTTAAATTCTAATAATGATTTACATACCTTCGCCATTTCTTAAAAAGACGATACGTTTTGCCACTAGCCAACAATGGTGTATTAAATTATGGTAAAGACCAGGTTCACGTTTAGCCAAAATAGTACAAAATTATTTATTTGTTTTTAATGAAGTAAAGTGGATAATAACGTGAATATTATTGCCAATTTAACGTATTCGTTTTTAGATTTTCGTCTGGTCCGACTGTTGCTGCTCAACACAGACCACCCAGCCTACGAGACATGAAACTATTACGATTTTCTAATTAAATTAGTCTGTCAAGGTTAGAAGAAAGAAAAGTGTGCGGGTGGCGCGTGAGAAGTAACGTAGAGATGTGTCACATCCATAAATCGTACGCGTAAATATGGGAGACTATGAAAACGTAACGTAATTATAAACAAATTAATAATGCGTAAAATACAGCGTTTAATACAAGTAAAGTTCTTTAAAATATATACATGTATTTTACATGTCATTTACAACGCTAATCGCTTACCATAAATCTGTTAAGAGCGGAATGTGTCTAAGAAATACACAAACATAATACATACGCTCGAAAACCATGACTTTGTTTCAGCCTCGGCCGCGGCAGTCAGGTGAAAATATCTACATCATTGATTAAAACTGCTTTTACGGATTTTATCGCGTTTTATTTATATTAATTTTAATACCCGACGTTTCGGGTGCTTTCCAGCACCCATGGTCACGGGGGACTGAGGTGACTGACGTCCCGATGTCAAAGTTAACCCGGAGTACCTTCAGCTTTTTAATTATTGTCTTTGGTCCGATCTACGCAGAATGAACTAACTGTATTTTGAAGTCTTGCAGTGGTATGCTTGGGTTTAGTTTTAATTTTATTAATTATAGGATCCCAAGCAGGTGGTAGTACCCAGCCTTCTTCTCTATTGAAATTAGGATGTTTTTTTAATTTCAATAGCCTCACGTATCATCCTTGGTAGGAATCGATGTTCTTTCGCAAGGATTTGTGGTCTATCAAATCTGATGTAATGGTTGGGGCCATCTAGAATATGATCGCAAACTGCAGACTTCCCGGAATGTTGATGCTTTATGTGTTCTTTTACGTGGGTTCTAATTGATCTCTTTGTTTGCCCTATATATGAGAGACCACAATCATAATCAAGCTTGTACACTCCTGCATCTTGTAGAGGAATATGGAATACTGCGTGCTTGACAAGGACAGCAGAACTACGACCAGAACACGTTGAACCCTCACGGTTTTAGTATTTTAAGATTATTAAATGATGCATTTATCGGTGAAACGTGACTTTATCCTTCTTTAAATTAAGTTTCCTGCTATCACTATCACACCACTTTAATGCGCAAGTGGGCATGTTTTACTGTTTTAATTTTAAAAAATTGTAGTGCTAAGGACGCAGTGCACAGGTCTGTATTCTGGTCACTACTAAACAGGGTAGCGTTCGTGTTCAACTGTATAGGCTCTGGTTGAGCAGATGAAGTACAGAAATTTGTCGCCTTTCTTTACATGTCTCGTAGGCTAGGTGGTCTGTGCTGCTCAATGAATTGAAAAAATTAGACTTAATCGCAAAGAAACTAACTATCAAGTAAGTACTATAGCACACACAAAAACAAAAAGAAAAAAAGACACAAATCTGGTGCGGCTTATTGCAGAATGTTATGTAAGAGTTCGATTCTTATATGAATCCAAAAAAGATAATATTTCGCGGATAGCGTCATCAAAGCGGCAGTTATTTAGAAAACAGTTGCAGATGCAGGGTTATCACTTATTAAGTAAGAGACGTTTAGTTTAAGTACTTGGGTATATAGTTATTTAATAAATATTTTTAGTTTCGTGTTTTATTTGAATAGTTTTTCTCCTTCCGAATCTTATTTTGTTTTAATACAAAACGCCTATTCAAAAAAGTATATCATATATTTATATAAATATATAACACTATGTACTTATATATAAATATATCTCTTCTAACAGAATAATATAATGACATAATAGATTTGTGAATATTATTATAGCATGTGATATTACGTATATAAATAATTTTAATAAAATATTAGTTAACAAATATAAGTAATTTTATATTTCTCTCTTTGTAAATTATTAATAAATAATTCTAAACGCAACCTAAATATAAATTTTACGACTATGTCTACTATTACACTTTGCCCAGTTTTTGGGGAAATCGTCATTTCATCATCATCATCATTACAGCCCTTCACAAGTCCACTGCTGAACGTAGGCCTCCCCCAAGCAATGCCACAAAGCACGGTCCTGAGCCACCTGCATCCATCGACTTCCTGCATGTCTTACCAGGTCGTCATTCCATCTAGTGGGGGGTCGCCCTACACTAAGCCTACCGGTACGAGGCTGCCACTCGAGAACCTTTCTTCCCCATCGGTTATCGGTACAGCTGCCCATAAAACCTCTAAATCTCACTCAAAATCTCAGGTGTCCCGGAAACGATGCTGCCACACTCAGTCGTCAGCTTTGACAGTTGGCTCTTTCTGGCAGACAGATCTCTGGCAAAGACTTTGGAGCCCTGGTTCCGCTCGATCGCTTCTTTAATACGAGCAGTATTAAAGTTGCGTAAGTCTCGCCTAATGCATTTGGAGATCTGTCTGTTCAGTTGCCTGTATGCTGTCAAATCTGTTGACGATTGTAGCCTCATCTCCCGTCTAACAGCCATGAGATTAAGAGTGTGATGGGAGAGTTTTTGTGTTCTTCTGCGGCGGGTCTTACAGAACTTAGCTCCGACCGCATGGACAGTTTCCACGAACTTGTCTTTATTCACATCTTAGGCGAAAGCGGTTGATGTGTGTGTTCAGCGGTTGCTGAAATGAGTAATGTATGCAAGTAAATCGTCATTTACTTGCATACATTACATTTGCTTGTGTGCGTGCGGGCAAACGTAATTACAGGCCGCTTATGCACACATTCATTGTGTTGTTGCTTCAACTTTGAACGGCAATTTGAATGACACTATCACTCTAAGTCTAATTACTCTATGTTTATTGGTACACCGAACTGAATAGATTTTAAAGTCAATTGGTCTATCCGTTTTAAAGAAATTCAAAAAATAAATACCCAAAAAAATATTTTCAATTTCTTTCTAAATTACCTCCAAAATATTTGAATAATTACGCCAAGACATAGAAAACACTTTATTGTAGGTATTTGAAAAACTGCGTTTAATGCCACTAAGTAAGTCAAAAAAGAACGACGCGTTCAAAAATTATAGCTATTTCAAAATTTCTAAATACGTTGTACACTCAATAAGTTTTGAGATACACAAAAAGTATTCTTGATACTATTAATATTTATTTCACATCTTTTCAAAATATTCTCCATCATGCTCAATACATAGTTCCATATGCCTAAACCAACTCTGAAAACACTTTTGCCAGTCTTGATCTAACAGGTCGGAAATCGCTTCTTCGTAGGCAGCCACGGGTTTTTCGGCGCTTGAAAAAAACTTGCCTTTTATATTTTCTTTGACTCTTGGGAACAAAGGAAATCACAAGGAACTAAATCAGGGCGGTAGGTGATATAGAGTCTCAACACCAGATTCCCCAATAAATGCTTTTGTTCTAAGGGAGGTATGTGAAGAGGCGTTATCGTGATGCAGCACGATTCCCCGAAGCCTGGTCTTTGATCTTTTCTCCCGCACAGCTTGAAAAGCTTTGGGTAATGCAATTGTAGTATACCGTTCAGAGTTGACTGACCTACAATTTTCTAGCATTGACGTCGACAAAAGTCCGCTCTGTGAAAAAAACTAGCCACCATTATTCTTGCCGACGTTGCAAAGTCTATGCAGTTTTGTCGGTAACTGTCGTTCTGAGTAGACCCATACCGATGATTGCCTTTAATTTTCCGGATCATATTGATAGATCCATGTCTCGTCACCAGTAACGATTTCTGAAACACGCCTAGATGCCCCGTTTTCGAGAGTCACGAGTGTTTTTCGCTTTCGGAGAACAAACGAGGGATCCATCGACAACAAAGCTTCTTCACTCCAACACTTCGGTAGTTAATACATTTTCTGCCGTTACTGCTGTTGGCGGGTTCTTTGGTCATCTTTAAGGGTAATTTTACCCCTTTTGTATTCAGCAAACCACCTAAAAATTGTTGTATGTAATGGAGCTGAGTGCCCTAATGCTGATTGTAAGCGTTGTAAACTTAATTGTTCGGTAAAACTAAATTTAAAATCATAATAGATAATAGCGCGCAAATGTTCACCGTTAAGATCCATCGTTTTAAATGAAAAGCGTGGGAAGCATTGCAGGAAAATTAATAGAACTTTGTTTTTCTTTTATATTGAGCAATTAGCTTTTAGAGTTCTATTTTTAAATAAATTTGCTTTTTAGAAACATATAACACGGGTGCGTTCCATTTTTAAATTTCGAGCACCTCAGAACTTATTGAGTTACCTACGTATTCGTTTTATTTTTAGATAACTTAAATCCTTCGATCTATCGACTCATGACCTCACAACCAATTTTTTGCACTTAGAAACCTGCGTTGAATGACGCCAAGCAAATCAAAATCGAACTAGGCGTTCAAAAATTAACGCCATTTAAAAAAAAATCAATAATCTTTTGTTTCATATAACTTTTGAACCATTTGGAAAATTTAATAAATAGATTGACTTGTGAAAACACAATGTATCTCACAAGTACTACATATATTAAATTAGATTGCTTAGTGCGATTGCCAAGTCAATCTATGTATTTAAAACATAAAAGATATTTAACATTGATATGGTCACTATAAAATGTTGTTAGGTTAGCTAATTACGTAATAACTTATACCAGAAAGACCATTAAGTAGGGACTGAATAAATTAACCGACTTCATATTACATGGATCTCACAACTTTTTACGGTAGAAGAACTGAGTTGCGAGACTTGTTTTTTTTTACAAATTATGTTTTTGATGGCATCTCATTTCTTTCTTTAGATAAGATAATCCTACTTTTTTTCCTTTCCGGTACCGGTTGTAGCACGAACGGGTCGGCTCAACCGTGGAAGGACCACGCTCTGACAGAATACCAACGTAAAATAGTAGCTTAATGTTGCTGTGTTTCATATGGTGAGTGTAGAGAACTGGATACCCTTTTTAATGGAAATGAGGCATTCCATCTTAGTCCTTACGGGTGACAACGTATCTGCATTCTGATTTGTAATCGAGGATAGATGTAGATGTCTATGGGCCACAGCAACCACTTATCATCAGGTGGACTGCGTGTTCGTTTGTCACCCTATCCTATAAAAAAACCTTCGTTGCTTGCGTACTTTGAAGTTTATGGGGAGTACCTATTGCCCTAAAGTTAACAAATCTTGTTTTATTATTACCATATAAAAAATTAGTTTTCTTCAACATCGCACACATCTATTCTCGCCAACCTGTTCATCCCTGTTAGTACGATGTGGCATCACACTAACGCAATTTATTAGCGCAGTTTAACTTTCTTCGGTTTATGACGTCCTGGTATACTCGTCGCAAGCAACACGTGTTTTCAGCTCCCCTAACATTTCGTTAGTAAAAGTGATTCGTATTTTTTTTTTGAATTTTATCGCCATTAATTTAATTTTGTAAACACAATTATAAGTTATAAAACTAAAAAATAAATAAAAAAGTGACTTTCAAAATTAGAATTTTCAATTTTGGGGTTTATAATTTATGGGGTGTTGAACGAAAAGCTTTTTTATCGTGTCTCATCTATATAATAAAAGATTTTCTCGAAGGAAAGAGGCTGACGTATTGATTCGTAATCGAGGATAGATGTAGATGTCTATGGGCCACAGAAACCACTTACCATCAGGTGGATGGTGTGTTCGTTTGTAACCTTATCCTATAAAAAACCTTCGTTGCTTGCGTACTTTCAAGTTTGAGGGGGAGTATCTATTGCCCTAAAGTTTACAAATCTTGTTTTATTATAACCATATCAGAAATTAGTTTTTTTCCACATCGCACACATCTATTTTCGCTAACCTGTTCATCCCTGTTAGTACTATGTACTTCGGTACTTCGGTGTATGATGTCCTGGTACACTCGTCGCAAGCAACACGTGTTTTCAGCTCCCAACATTTTCGTTTAAGTTGATTCGGATTTACGTTTTTTTTTTTTAATAAATTTAAGGTCTTATAAATTTTACACTTATTAATTTATTTTATTAAAATATAAGTTACGAAATTATAAAATAAATAAAAAAGTGACTTTCAAAATTAGAATTTTAATTTAGGGTTTATAATTTCTTTCTTTCTTTATTCTTTATGCATCCTTAAACAAAAGAATACAAAGGGCGGACTTGAGGCATTCTCTACCAGTCAACCCATGGAGTGGTGAGAATTTGATGTAGGTGTGGCAATATAGAATAAGAGAACACAATACAAATAAACTATACATATATGATCTATCCTTACATATATACAAATATATAAATAAATGGATATACATACAAGTGTACATATTTAAATACATACATAATTAGTATATACAAATGACTATGAATATATACGTCTGTTTGGCAATACATATTAAATAGATGAGTCATGTAAAATGCGTTGTCTTTAAGAAATTATCACGGACCAACTTTTTAAAAGCGTACTTATTGGGAGCTTTTCTGATGTCATCAGGCAAGGAGTTCCAAAGGCGTGTAGCCTGTACTGTGAAGGAGTTACCATAGAACTCGGTGAAGTGAACTGGAGTACATAGAAGAGCGTAGGACCCTATCATGAGATGAAGAAAGATAATGGAAATTTACTTTAAGATAAGAAGGCGAAGATGGATCATTTAATATGGAAAAAAGTACAAGTAATATTCTAGAGTTGCGCCTCTGCCGGATTGTAAGCCAATTTAGCTTAGATCTGTATTGAGAAATATGATCATACTTACGAAGCCCAAAGATAAATCTTATACAGTATTGAGGAGGCGTTCCAGCTTGTTCAGAAGATCTTGGGACTGGTCTGGGTAACACACATCTGCATAATCAATAATTTATGGGGTGTTGAATGAAAAGTTTTTTATAGTGTCTCATCTATATAATAAAAGATTTTCTCGAAGGAAAGAGGCTGATTTCAGTAACTTCTAAACTACATATAAATTTATATTGCAGTTTTGGTGTAAGTCACCCTTAGCTTCACGAATCGTTCGGAGTATCATTTTGCGATTATTAAATTAAGTTAAATAAGATTAATAAAGCAACTGTTTTTTTTATAATTATTCATTATTATCATTATTAATCGAGGGTAGATGTAGATGTCGATGCACCACAGCAACCACTTACCATCAGGTAAGTACTATAAAGTAGATTATATTAATAAAGCAACTGTTTTTTTATAATTATTCATTATCATCATTATTAATCGAGGATAGATGTAAATCTCGATGCACCACAGCAACCACTTACCATCAGGTAAGTACTATAAAGTAAATTATTCAGTTTAATAGGTATAACAAAAAGTTTACAAACTGTGATAGAAGTATACCTAGATATAAAAGGATCTCGGAATATTTTTGGGGTTATATTTCTAGTTTGAGAAACAGTTCGACTCAGTTGGTAACATATTCACATTTCCACACACATACAATAAATTGCACATATTTATATGTACACATATAAGTCATTCAAAATTTTCTCCTCTTATGTTATCCTATTATATGTGGAGGGCTAACACGTGTAGCATGTAGGCTTTTGAAGTAAAACTTCTTTACGCATGCTTGACTTGGGGAGTAAGCTGGCGAACGCGTGACGAAATCGTTACGAAAAGTGTAATCGGACGAGGCGAACGGGACTTGAGTGGGGGATATAAGATAGGACATAGAACAACGAGTGAACGCAGAAAAAATAGTAAATGGGGCTGTGCACTGTGCACTTGTGCACTCTATTGTGAAAAATTAGAATGTGTCAAAAATGCACGTGTAGCAATTCACAATGCTGTGTTAGTCCCTACTTTAACGTATGGTAGCGAAAGTTGGGTGTAGCTGAAGAAGCACGAAGTAGAATAAATGCAGTAGAAATGCGGTCGCTAAGAAGTATGTTAGCACTTAATCTAAGTGACAGGGTGAGAAATTGTGTGATGAAAGCAGCGTGTGGTTTGCAAGATGATGTTGAGTGAAAGAATGAATGAGGAAAGAGTGACAAAGCAAACTTATGTTGCAAAAGTGAACGGCAGAGTCGGAAAGGAACGTCGTAGGCGAAAGTTTATCGACTAAATTGGCGATATTTATTTATTGCTGCTATGTTTCGTATGGTGATTGTAGAAAACCGAAGACGTTTTTTAGGAAACGTGCATTCCATCTTAGGTCTAAGGGGTGACAACGCACCTGTATTTAGATTTTTAATCGATCATATACAACACGTAACATAATTAACGCACTTTGAGAAAGGAGTTTTTTCAGAATCGTTTACTGAATCGATTCTTATCATTTTTAAAATAGGTAATTTTTTATCCCAAAATTAATTAAAACTACGTAAATTACAGTCTCATTAAATCTGTACAGTCAAAACGAACTGAAATGGACCGTAACTTAAGGCAATAAGACTTTTAAGAGTGCAGTTTTATTTGTATTCTTACAAATTCTGTCATTTAATAAAAATAAAGAGAAATGAACTTTATTTCAAGCACGTTAAATTCTTTGCGTTCGTGGATTTGTACTGTGACCACAACATTCTTCCGGAATTAGTATAACTAATTTAATAAATAATCAGTGCATAAAAATGTTTAACTAAAATTCAGTGTATGTATTGTGATTATAACATAATAGACTAATTAGGGTGTCTAACACCCGTATTTATAAACGAGTAAAAGTAATTACTTGAATAAAATTAATTACTTAAGTAACGATTTGTATTCGATAGTTAAGTAATTTATCCAAGTTAGAACTGTCAAAAGTTAGAATACTCAGCCAAGTAATAGTCACCATTTCCTTTACTTGAGCACTACTTTGAGGTTATTTTGGATAAAAATGGAAACTTTGGATAGCATTTGAACGGTTTTTGCTGTTGTAGACAATATAGACGATAATATTATATTAGAGGAGATAGAATTTGATTTTTTTAAATATATATCGAATAAATAATCGTTCGAACAGAAATTAAACAAATAAGTATAATAATTGATCAAATAAGTATTATATTTATATTGTAAGTTTTACACTATTTACATTTACACATTTAATTTTATCGAATAATTATTATTTTTAACAGAAAACAAGAATTAATTAAATATTTTTTTAGTTTTACATTTATTTCTCAAGAGTTGAATTTTAATACAACGATTTTGACAACGAGGCGCCCAGTAATGCTGCGGCTACACTAACGAGCAAAGTCAATGCCCATAAACGCAACAATTATTGCCTTAAATTTAACGCGATAAAATGAGTGGCTAAACTTGAACAGTCAATGTTTTTTCCCGTTGAACGGCATTAAATTTGCCGTTGAACGGCGTTAAATTTACCGTTGAACGGCGTAAAATGTTTCGACCGGGGAAGGAGCACGCTCTCACAGAATACCAGCGTAAAATAGTAGCTTAATGTTGCTGTGTTTCGTATGGTGAGTGTGGAGAACCGGAGACTCTTTTTACTGGAAACGAGGCATTCCATCCTAGTCCTCACGGGTGACAACGCATCTGCATTTTGATTCGTAATCGAGGGTAGATATGTAGATGTCTATGGGTTACAGCATCCACATACCATCAGGTGGACTGTGTGCTTGTTTGTCACCCTATCCTATAAAATAAATAAATAAACAAAGAAAAAAAGAATACAAAGAAAAAGAAGATGGTGGATGCTACAAATGCACAGGAAACGTACACTGTAAATCTATTTATGTTTTATTTTGTTTTCCCGCACCCAAATTGTACTTTAAAGACGTCCAATGGTTTAAGCTAAATAATAAGACAAATGTAAATATATTTTAATGAAATAATAACTAAATAAGCCAATCATAAATACTGGTCAAGTGCGAATTAGATACACGTACCCAGGGTTTCGTACCACTCTACACTATGAATTTTGAACTGCAAAAATTGTTTTTTTTTCTCCTGCTTATTTTTCTTAGTTTCATACCGCAAATTAAAGTACCTTTGAAATATATTTTTTAATTCAATCCCGAAAAGCTTTTTCATTATTCCACTCCATCGCAGCCATACGTGCAACCCCGTGGCACTCACCGTGCACAATGAGACAAACGTAGTGTGGCCGCTTCAACGCGATAATTCGCGCGTTAATCCTTTGATGTACCGCCACTCGAGTTATCGGCAAACGGGAAACGGCATTGTTAATGCCGCTGTCAAATTATCGCGTTAATTCGTGGCCACACCTACATTCAACGTCCATCGACGCGATAATTAACGGCATTTCTCCTTAGTGTGGCCGGGCCATAAGCGCTCACGGGGTAATGAATTTGCCACGATTGTCTAATAGATCTTAGCCAGGCTAAGAAGCCCGGGTGACAAGTGACAACCCTTTCATGCCATCTCACATCTCCAACTCATCTCCCTTTATATGAGTGACAGGTGATTACATGAATATATGTAACTCTTTTTTCGGGATAATGTTATTTCTGCTCAATAAACCTTACTTTAAAAGTTTAGACGTTATCTACCTTGGGCATTTTTTTACGAATATTTATTTTCGGCGCCATAAAATTCGTGTTAATCGTCGTTCGTAAGTTTTACCACCTTGTATGGAATATTATGCCTTCGAATTGTTGGTTATTTCGAAACCTTTGACAGTAAGCCAAAACATCGTTCATAATAATGAAGAACGATGTTTATGAACACAGAAACAACCACCAAGCGTAGAGTGTTACTTGGGCATTTGCTCAAGTAAGTAACGTGTCTTACTCAACTATAGAATGACATTTTGTAATTAAGAATTTCAACCTTAAGTAATGACTTAACTAAGAAATTACTTAGCAACAAGTAATTACTTCTTTATAAATACGGGTATAAGGTTGTGCGTTAATTACGTTATATATTGTATATTACTGTCCACTTACTATAAAGATTGTGTGTTCGTTTGTTACTCTTGTACTATGAAAAATAAAGGTATTCTTACTGTGTTTTTGTATGGTACAATATGAAACGCCTCCAAATTGCTACTGAGAATTTCTTGATAGAAAAACACAAAAACTGAAGTCTATCCGACGATTTTAATAAATCAAATCAAATCCCAAAAACAAAACCAAATCCCGTTTGAACCTGGGACCTCATGATCAGTAATCGTATTTACGATCACTAGACCAACGAGGCAGTCATATACTAAGTAGTACACTAACATATACTGACTACTTTATATATGAGTATTATAAACATATGTATTAGTTGGCGATCAATAAACCGCTTGCAAAGCTATGGTAATCCTAATAAAAGTATACTATGGCAATCCTTCCCATTAGTAAATCTATAGGGGAGGGCTATGTTGGGGGTGGACTTGGGATAGGCTGTATTTAAAGAAAAAAAAAACATAATTAACACATCTTGCACACTATCATTCGTAACATGGTAGATACTGCTCATATAATAATATATAAATATACCTTACTTTAGTTAATTTCTGATGTCCTAGTACATCCTACAGGCAGTTCACGTGTTCTGCGAAATAAAGTTTCACCCATCGTTTTTAATCCAAAAACAATGAAAAATCAATTGTCTCATTACTTGGTAGTTGGTAAAAACTGTAGCAGTCTACCTGGTGGTAACAAGCTAATCTTATCGCCACGTTATAAATAAGCTTGTATGTTTGTACCTAGTTCCCATTGTTCTATTTTGTATTATGTGTACTACTTTTAAACCTGCTTTAACCCCAGACCCCTGATCACCAATAGTCTGATTTTATATGAGTCGCAACACACGTTCGTAAATTCCGTACGGAGCGCGCCCAGTGTGGATTGCACAACCGAAGCGAATGGGTGATCTACTTACATGGAGGATTATATTTTTCATCATGAAGAATACTTGTTGTGTCCCACATTGGGATAGCAAGCGTATTAATAGCAGTTAAATTCAAAAGAACTGCAGAAGTTCTTTGTCAGTTTTCTTTTTTTTTTGTCAGTTTGTCACACAATGTAATTTAATTGAGAAGATAGTTTTAAATAAAAGTTAATCAGTTTCTAGAGTATTATATTAATACACAAAACAATGCCTCAGTGGTTAGTTGGTTTATTTATTTTTAATCTAATTAATATAAAATATAACTAATAGTCCAAAAACAAGCATTATCCTTTACATTTGTCGAACAAATTAATATTCCCGCTATGATATCTGTCAAATATTACACTTAATTTTTAAATGGCGCCGCTCTGGAGGCAGAAAAAGTCCTGGATTCGACATTTCAATAACAAGACTTAAGTACCATAGACTTTAAGCTCAACATAATTCTTGTACCCCTGTTCTGTTCCGTCTAGCTCATCATTATGAAATGTAAGAAATGAAATAATTTGTCGAAAGAGTTTATAGACATCCGATTGTATTTAAAAAAAAATGTGATAGTATTTTTATACGTGGTAGAGACATGCTGCAGTAATATTAGTAGTATAGTTGTGACCGGGGAAGGACCACGCTCTCACGTACCAGCGTAAAATTCTACTATAGTACTAATTATTCTCTTACAGTATGTAGTTAAAGCTACATACGAGTATAGTAGATTAATACTGCTGTCTTTCGTATGGTGAGTGTAGGGAACCGGAGACCCTTTTTACTGGAAACGAGGCATTCCATCTTAGTCCTCACGGGTGACAACGCATCTGCATTCTGATTTGTAATCGAGGATAGATGTAGATGTCTATGGACCACAGCAACCACTTACCATCAGGTGGACTGTGTGCTCCTTTGTCACCCTATCCTATAAAAAAATATTCTGGATAGGCTCGTAATTTGGCTCTTTTTACATAATACTGGCTATCTTGTCATCTTAGCATCATCATGCAACCAGTAACGGTGGCAATATGTTTTCTTCTTGGCTAAATACAACATCAATGCAATCGCAATATCGTCGTCCATATTCACTGGCTGAATATCTGTACTGAATCAAGTGGCATCACTCAACTGAGCCTTGTCATACCCATACATGCGAACGTTAAAAAAAACGCATGTGTGTGATGTTTGTACGGAATCCCGAATCGAAATTACGAAACGGTATCTCGAAACAGAATTCCGTATGTATGTGGCCGGCCTTAATATAAAATCAAGGACCCGTCACATAACTACGGTAGTTTTCCGTTCAAAATTTTGTGGCCAAAACGGGATTCCGTATGTGTTCCGTATGTGTGTTTCCGACCCGTTCGTACCGTTTCGGAATTCCAAAAAGGAATTCCGTATGTAGTGTGCGGCGGACCTAAGTGAATCCGAATCTCACATACATCTTTTTTCTTTCTTTATCAGCCCGTAAAATCTTACAAATGACCGCACACATGGATGCACCTAAATCCATGTTAATGGTTGCAAATGATTTTAGATCAATGATATTATAACTTACAATACAATTGGTTTAGATGCTAATATTCACGTGAGTGTATGTTCTTGCAATAACGCGAGCATGTTTTTTTTCTTTGTTTATGTACTCGTATCCATTGAAATATACGCAGCGTTCCGCTTTTCCTTCCTTTGATATGAGTATACTTAATTTTACAAGTATAGAGTAAAGTTAGATGGCGAAATATTCGATCGCATTTTGTATCTGGAATGATAATAACGTTCTTATTATTTGTAAATTTGAAAATGCTGAAGCATTATTACAAAATAATTGTGTATAGGACGCCGACAGAGCGGAATGCACGAGCGGGCTTGTAAGGGCGAGGGGGGTTCGTCAAATGGATTGTATTATTTCGTTTCTTAAATTTATTAGCGATTTCAGTTAGTTTAAGATTTGAAATTGACACTAAAATGGAAGTCAAGAAAAGCTGTTTCTAGTTTTCTTAATAGAATCCACAAATATTAATATTTTAAAAATAAAGTTCTCTTATAACTTTTAAGACCATAATATTTTCTAAAGTTATGAGTAATAAACATTTGTGTGAGATAAGCGGTTGATGGACATTGACAGGTTTGAAAAGTACTGTTTTGAGCTAATCAGCGCTTGGAACACGAGTACGTCCTCAAATTGATATTCTTGATTAGAATAAAATGCACTGTCCGTTCAAAATTTGAAGCTGTTTTTCTGTTGTGGGAAATCGAATTAAAATATTCCACTAAATACAAAAGGCATGTGTGAAATTTAGAGCTATTTTCCGCCTGCATATTGAATAGCTACCAGATACGAACGCTACGAAAAATTTTCGACCAGAATTCTAAGGGGCTTCTGATATATTATGATTATATTCTTATGATAGAAGAGAATGGAATAATTTTTTACCCAATACATATCACATGTACGTAAGTAATTTTTATTGAAAGAATTTTTTTAATTTACCACTGATTCAGAAAAAGACCTCTGTCCTAGGAAGAACCAGCAGGAAACACAGTGGGACTATTTCTAAAGTAAATTTTACAATATAAAAGCTGTTTGTACAACCTTTTATAGTTTGTACAAACTCACGTTAGGGAGTTTGCAGCAGTTACGGTTTGCGACCACAATAAAGGATACAGCCCTAAGTGCTATGGCTGTGGGGAAAGGGGCCATCTTTGATCCAGCTGCTCTAAGAGAACCCTAGAAACGGAAGGTGAACGATCTCAGAAGGGAAGTGCGGCTAACATCACCACCCAGCAGCAGCCGGGATACGACTTTGAGATCGAACATCGCAGCGGGAAATCTCATGGCAACGCAGATGCATTGTCAAGAAGACCTTGTCCTGAAGTTCGGAAACATTCTACTAGGCAAGAGAGTAAGGAAGTGGTATCCGTGAGGATGCTCAGGATAGACCACCTCAGCAACGAGTGGAAGGACAGCCTACGACATGCACAGCAGGAAGATCCGGACATCAAGCCGATTCTGGAATGGATGAAGGCCCGTGCTACCAAGCCTAAGTGGAGCGACGTCTCAGCGACCACTAGAGGCTATTGGGCCCAGTGAGACAGCTTGCTGATTCAGGATGGAGTCCTGAGCCGCAGATGGGACAATGGTCGAGGAGACAGCTGTCGTTTGCAAATGGTTGTCTCTAAAGCTAAAGTGCCGAATGTTCTACAGCTGTGCCATAATAGTCGTTCAAGAGTCCACCTGGGAGTTAAACGAACTCTACGGAAGGTCCAAGAACAGTTTTACT
This sequence comes from Parnassius apollo, assembly GCA_907164705.1. Taxonomy (NCBI): domain Eukaryota; kingdom Metazoa; phylum Arthropoda; class Insecta; order Lepidoptera; family Papilionidae; genus Parnassius; species Parnassius apollo. Next base: position 3,991,065 of record CAJQZP010001271.1, read on the forward strand.
GGGTCGATTATCGTGACGATGTCGAGGATTGGTGTCGTAAATGTACAAGTTGTGCGGCTGTGAGGGGATCTTAGACACGTAGTAGAGGAGCATCGAAATTGTACAATGTTGGTGCACCACGGGATAGGACAGCCCTTGACATTGCGGAGCCGTTACAGAAAGGTGCAAGAGGGACTCCTAAGATCGTCCATGTGGATCGCCTGGCGCGTTATTATGGGGCCGATAATGCTCGGGACGAGCATGTCTTAGGAGGGGGCAGTGTTGCGCGGCTAAGTTGACATCTGGCAATAGCGCCATCTAGTGTCAGGTAACAGAGCGAAGAGAGAGCTTTCCAGAAAATGACATCACTAATCTTTCAACCGACAGCGCCATCTAGTATCGAATTGAAGAACTAAGCTTTCTGGAAGCCCCAAACTCGAACTTTCTGCGCTTGGTAGGCTGGCGCGCGTATTTACTCGAATATTCTGGAATATTCTGGATGTTTTCGTGGAAGAGCCCTATCTATATAAGGGCGCTGCAAGATGCAATCGGGGAAGTATTGAATTTGGCGAGACAAGCGAAGCTTCGGAGCGGAATAGAGTGAATTTGGTGCTTAATTATAAGTGTTTTTAGTTTTAATTTGTGTAAAGAAAATTAAAGTGTTAATTTAGGTAATTCTATCGGCAATTTTTATTGTCACGAACCTCAAGCTCGTAACAATATCTACCTTTCCCGGATCAGTTGTAAGTCCATGTTTGTCAACTAAATATCCCAAGTATTTAAGTTCTCTACGGCAAAAGATAGACTTATCCATGTTTATAGTCAAGTTTGCGTCCCTGAGTTTTGCGTAGACCTTATGCAAGAGCTGACATGTTCTGAGAAAGTGCTGGATATTACGATTATGTCATCTTGGAAACAGAATACTTTGTTGTTAAATTCGAGACCAAATATCCTATCCATTAATCTCTGCATTATGCTTGACGCGGAAACAAGGCCAAACGACATTACATTGAATCTAAATAACCCCCGGCGTGGCACTGTGAACGCGGTCTTATCAGCTGATTGCTCGCTATCATAGGGTATTTGCCAATACGCAGCGGAAAGATCTATTGACGTTAGGTATTTCGCGTCGCGGAGCTGATCCAATATGCTGCTTATATACGGGAGAGGATACGCATCGGGTTTGGAAACTGCATTTAATTTTCTACAATCTGGACAAAGCCTTAGGTCCCCATTTGACTTCTTAACCATTACTACAGGTGAGTTCCAAGCTGACTGTGAAGGTGACACAACTCCCAAACCAAGCATTCTATCCAATTCTTTTTCAAGTGCTTGTTGCTTAACAGGTGATAATGGATAGTACCCTTGCTTAATAGGTTTACTATCTCCTGTGTCTATGACGTGATGAATTAAATTGGTACGTCCCAAACCTACTTTAACTGTGTTAATTGTATCAAACTTTTGGATTAAATTATCCATGATTTGTTTTTGTTCTATGGATAAAGACTCGTATTCTTCAAGGCCTTTATTAAGAGAAACCGAATTTATGCTATTACTTATTGATGACTCCGACTTTCGGTCAAACTGTACTTCGGATACAAGGTCACTCCCTAAGTCAAACACCTGCCAAAAATCAACACCTAGAATTATAGGTGAAGTTATTTGTGCAATAACATAAAAGTTAATCATTCTGAAATTATTGTTAAATTCAATAGGTAAGGACATATATTCTAAGCAATGCAATATCGTACCATCTGCAGTTCTTACGTAATGCTCAGTGTCAAACCGGTTGAGTTGAAATCCGTGTTCTAAAAAGATCAAATGCGCATTGCACCCGAATCCAATAAGCCAAAAGCTTGTAAGTTCAATATTTTTAATTTTAAGTATGGTATTATATCACTAGTATTTTTTTTAAACAGAACTACCTCTTCATTATTGGACGTATAAGACCTATTTTTATTAAAGGTGTTGGATAGTTCCGTGTTAACTAGTTTTTTGAATTTCAATTACTACAATCTGTACGCTTAACACCTTTTAATCCACACTTAAAACACACTAACTCTTTCGAATTGCATTGATTAGTGAAATGAGTGTTTAATCCACACCTCAAGCATTTCCTATCCCCAGCTTCATTCAGCATAGAGACTTGTTTACTGTGAGATCGCGGCGTTTGTTTATTTAAGTCCGCTGTAATTTTAAAGTTATTCAAGTTAGGTTCACTAAATTGTTCCGCACGCGACCGCGCAATTTCTAACTGTTTACAATAAAGTTTAAGTTTGTCTACAGAGATTATATCATGTAAAGTTAAATCTTTCATGTACTCTGGTCTAATGTTATGCATCAAGATTTCGAGTTGTTGTCTACTCGACAACGGGTGATTGAGTCGCGAAAACATTCCCTGCATAATGGAAAGATAGACTACTATCATTTCGTATCTGGCCTGTGTACCCTGCCTTATTTCATTTAATAGTTTATAGTCTAAATCGGGAATATCAAAGTCGTCCCTTAAGCATTTCAATAATTGTGAATATGAGTGGATATTATCCTTATTACTTCTAAACCAACATAAAGCAGAGTTTTCTAAAAGATCAGAAAAAGCTGAAAGTTAGCGGGTTTCAGTAATGTTGCGAGCCTCTAAGTTCCTCAAGACGTTCAATAAATACACGAACACACGTGGTTCCGTCAAATTTTAAGTTAAATGTATTTAGGTTCAAGGGTTTATCTTTCACATAGATCACGTTACTTTCCACTTTCTGGTTAGACGGCTGTGCCTGGGTTTCCTTGTATTCACTATCCGTGTCGCTATCTTCACCGTTTATGATACTCAAAATGCGAATCAAACGACTACGAAGATCTGACAAATGCGAACTACTTTCAGAGATACGAGCCAGCCTATCCATCAAATAATTTGCACGACGAGACAGTTTAAGAGTCAAATTGCGATCATCTATTTTACCCGCCTGCAGCTGGGATTCCAGAAGTTCGACCTTTGGGGTGCAGATCTCTAGTTCAGAGGCTATACTGGGTGACTGGAGTGGTTCATACTTCATGCTTCCACGGCATGCGAGTTTGTACACCTAGCGGATCTGCTTCCTCAAAGCATCGGTGGTTACATTTTCATCTGTGGAAACACCAATAACGGCGAGTTCATATCTGATTTCATCTTTATGTAATGAGTCTATATACTTGTGGATCGACATTTTGTTAAAATGTACTGACGGTTATAAAAAGTCTTAAATCGGTTGATATTAAAAATATCTACTTTAAATAGCACAAATATTTTTATAATGTTAAGTTTTAATTCATTTAAGTACATATAAATCACATTCAAGTTAAACTTTCTTTGTTCTCAAGCTTACTTAAATCTACCTACATCAAAAAAATGTTAACATTAAATTTCACTAATTTTTCATATTAAATGGGTTTTTAACAGCTCAAATAGTTGCAATTAAGGTTAATTCATCTACTAACATCCAGCAACTTAAGGCCCCACGTTGGGCGCCACTTCATAACACTTTTTAGGGCGTTACTCACCGGCTACGGTCATCGGAGAGTTAAAAGACTCGAGTATCAAAATAAAAATATCCCAGGGCGCCTGTGGTTGGATGATTAGTAAATGAAAATTCAAAGATACATATACAGACAAAAGGTAGTTTATTTACTTCTAAAGTACATACGGATAGCTTCAAATATCAAGTTGTCACTTTAAAATACCCTGGGAACTGAGGTTTTTGACTAACCTGGTGGATTACACAATATTACATTGTTTATGGTTAATCCAGCGAAGCAGTGAGGTAACAGATGTCCTCCAGGTGTACTCCGGTCGCGTTCTCCAGGCCGCCCAGTCCCAGTATAGCCACCAGTTGAAGCTGCCTCGCCTCGTTCACACAGTTAAACTTGATAATGGGCCATACTCAAAGTAAGGACTAAGGATCCAATTTATGGGATGATGTGTTTCAACACATTAAACTGCCTGTAGACATTGTGTTTAAGGGGCCGTACGCCCAAGTACTCGTCACTTTAAATTCATGTTCCGGCGTTTCGATTCAAAAATTATATGTGTGCGTGTCCGATCATTACAACGGCACCTCCAAAAAAAAAAAAAAACTAGGCCTCCCTTGGGCTACGCGCCACCGTCGATCCATGGTAGGATTTCGAACTAACACGAAAGGTCAATTGCATGCAATTGCAGTTTTGTTTTATTGCATTTAATTGCAGCTAGCTCGATTCGTCAATATACGTTTCTAGTTACTTCGGACTAATGACGTTAGATGGCGCACTGATGTCCGTTCATCAAATGTAATAATATAAATATGCTAAAATGAAGTACACGAAAATTTTTGTGTTACAAATTTTCGCTCAGGACGTCCTTTCCGACTCTGCTATTCACTTCTGCAACATACATTTTCTTTGTCACTCTTTCCTCATTCATTCTTTCTACATGAACAAACCACCGGAACATTCCTTTCTTAATCCTGGTCACAACATCATCTTGCAAACCACACTCTTCTCTTATTACACAATTTCTTACCCTGTCATTCAGATTCAGCCCTAACATACTCCTTAACGACCGCATTTCTACTGCGTTCATTGTACTGTAGTCCTTCTTCTGCCACACCCAACTTTCACTACCATACGTTAAAGTAGGGACCAACACAGCATTTTGAATTGCCATACGTGCCTTTTTCGACACATTTTGACTCTTTACAATAGAGTGCAGGGCCCCATTTACTCTATTTCCCGCATTCACTCGTTGTTCTATATCCTTATCATATCACCCATCCCTTCTATCATTACGCAGCCCAAATATACAAACTCATCTACTTGCTCGATCAACTCCCGTTCTATTCTTATTTCACAAATCGTTTTACTTTCTTCTCTTTCAAAAACCATAACCTTCGTCTTACTTGCGTTTACTTTCATACCACTTTCTTTTAATGATCTGTTCATTAATGTAATCATCATTTGCTACTCGGCCGCCGACGACGCAAGAATAACTTGATCATCGGCGTACAAAAAGCATTTGACGGTTAACTCACCCATTCTTAATCCGCATTCTTCAACTTTCAAATTTTGCAAACAACTGTCCATAAATAGGTTGAACAGCCACGGGGAAGCCACACAGCCTTGTGTGACACCTTTATGGATGTCAAACCAGTCCGAGTAGACCCCGTTGATCCTAACACAAGCACTAGAGTCCCTATAAAGAGACTCCAATGCCTGTATCAAGCCAGCGCTTAACCCAAATGAGTTTGCCATACCACAACCCTATCCACCCACAATTCATGTGCATTAGATAGCCCGCAAGATGATATGAGAGTTGCATAAAGATCCCTAATTTTGGCTGGTGACTGGCACTGCACAGCTTCCTCCATGGTTTCATCCCAGTGATTATCGTTTTCTAAAAGATGCAGAGCTTCACATACTTCTCTATAAGTTGCGCATTCCTGACCGTTGACAGTTTTAAGGTCTTTATATCCTATAGGACCCCGAACATGGTGCAGCAGCAATCGTAAACAGTAACATTCAAAATTAGTTACATGGACGGTATACACACGACCAAGGGCATCTGATGACTTTACACCGGGCCAATTTGCAACAGGCGCGCTTGAATACGGCGTTTCCACTCTTCCCAAGATGTGAGGTATATATCCAAGTATAATAGCGGGGGACTTCAGAATATAACAACGTTTTTGCAAAGGGGTCGGTTTGACAAAGTTGAAAGAAGACTGTTAGTGTAGTTTTTGGCGGTGATGCAATTCTTTCTTGGAAATTTCTTTCGGTGAAATATACACGCTCTCCATTTTCTAAGTGCACAGCAAGGCGAGTAACTGTTGGGTGCCTTTCGTTTAAAGGGAAGCCAAGGAGACGCCACGCTGCCTCGTTACTGCTGACATAACTCCCTGCTTGAAAGGTCTGTACTTCATTAGCGGGATTTGCCTCACCTTCACTCCTGAGATTAAATATTGCTTGGTCGCTTCCTTTATTTATGTACTTACAGATATACTTGATTGCGCGGACAGAGCTACTACATTAATGTGGGCATTAAAAATTTTACATAGAATGGGTGAATACGAGACAATCCAGCTGTTATCTAAGGTTTCGAACGCTCCAGAGCGAGATTTGATTGTAACTTACATGCTACCATCCTACTCATTTCATTTCCGGTCAATAAATATTACTAAGGCTTATTACTAAGGCTTACTAAGAACTGTTTCTACCACAGTTAAGTAATAGTTTAGTGTGAAAGCGTAACAGGTGGTGATAGTATTTCTGATCCATACTTATAATCACGTCTGTAACCCTTGCGAGGTAGGCAGAGCATCAACGGATTACTTAATATCGTCTGCGAAGTTATCGCCTATTCTGTGAATTACAATGCACCAAAACGTTTGAAGAAAATCAAAAAAATTTAGGTTTTTTATCGCTCTCTTCCCGATCCTGCGTGGAAAAATACAGATCCATACATTTTTTATCTTAATTTTGGTAAAAAGACATAATAATCCAGATATTCTGACCTTCTGTGTTCGTCCATCGTACCGTAGTCCGTCTTGTAGAATCACGGTAGCGCCACCTAGCTGAATTTAATTTTGCAACATATTCGATTTTCCCACGGGAATGATTCCGCTGAAAAAAGTAGCCTATGTCACTCTACAGCCACCGAACTATCCCCATACAAAAAATCATGCCATGCCGACTCTCTGTTGCGACGTGAAAGAAGAACAAACTTGTGCAACATATTCGATTTTTCCACGGTAATGAGAAGTTTTTCCGCGGAAAAAAGTAACCTATGTCACTCTACAGCCACCGAACTATCCCCATACAAAAAATCATACCATGCCGACGCTCTGTTGCGACGTGAAAGAAGGACAAACAAACAAACAAACACACTTTCGCATTTATAATATTAGTATGGATAATTCTAATTATAGTTTTTTTTTAAAAAAAAATACTTAATCTTGATAATAGAGAGACCTTGTATAATATTTTCTGTGACTTTGTTGTCATAGCGTATACATTGCCGCAAGAATGTATTATTATCTCTGTGGAGTGGAGAAACTGATATCACTATCGTGTGTTTGTTCCTAGTGTTAACAAAGTGTGAATTTAGTTAAAAAAGTATCGAGAGTGGATGATTTGTTTATGGTTACAAATTTAATTTTTGTGTTGTTTTTGTTAGATTGGCACAACTGTTTTCCATTTTGGCGCGAAGTTTGAGTTACATGTGTTATTTATATAATGCCGGCGCCACACATTGGATTCAAATTGGGTCCAAACTTGGCTACGAATTTATGGCTAATTATTGTATCCAAATTAATGCGGCCACACATTAACTCCAATACCTTTTGGCAAACTTATTAGCCAAGAGCATTGGATGGTTGGACCTCAGCTTAACTCGTCATTCTCTTGCGAGTATGTACCAGCAGCAGTCATGTCGGACGAGAACCTACTTGCTCTGGCTACTTACGCCTATGCATTGAGCACACATTATTATTACTTGGTCAATCAAGCTGCAGTTACAAAAAGGAAACCAAAGAAAAGACGATTCTGGATGATAAAGCACGCTGATCGAACAAAGTAAGTCCTTGATTTAGATATTTAAACTTAAAACTAGCTGTTTCCCGCAAATTCGTCCGCGTTTCCGGGATAAAAACTTTCCTATGTTAATCCTTGGGCTTCAACTATCTCCGTACCAAATTTCATCAAAAGTAGATTTTGAGTATATTCGTTACATACATACTTACTTTTACTCTTTATAATATTAGTGTGGATGTAGATATTTGTTTAGAAATTATGTATGGCTACATGAATTTAAAAAATTGATTGTATACTTTTGTTTATTTCAGAAACGACGAAGAAAGGAATTTTTACTAGCGGACTTGATTCACGAACCTTCAGGACAGTTTGATAATTTCTGTCAGATGTCGTCTTCCGATTTTGAATTTCTACTTCAGAAAATTGGACCAGCAATAGCAAAAAAATTCACGTTGGAGATAGGCTATTCCAATTAAAGTTCGCTTAGCAGTAACGTTAAGGTTTCTGGCCACAGGCGATACATATAGATCTCTCCATTTTCTATTTAGAATATCCAGCCAAATAATATCCAAAATTGTACCCGAAGTTTGCAAAGGAATTATTGATGCTCTTTGTGACGAAGTGAAGGTGAGATTTTTATCCAAACACGTATTATACTTATTTGTTTTTAATGAAAAAATCTGAGCTTTACAAAATTACTTACTACTATTACTTATCTAACGATAATGTTAATATCAGAGACACATTTTTTTATTCTTCATCAATGTCGTTGGCCTTATCTTCTTCTGCTAATTGATATGCTTGTTGTATAATATCTTGTGACAATATTGTTATTTGCTTTTTTTTAGGAACACTAGACTGATTGTTAGGCGGGGGAATAAATGTGTAGGAATTAGATGTAGAAGCTCCATAATTATATAAATCAACGTATTTATTTGACACATCATTATTTGGCACTTAATTATATGGGGAAGTGGTTTGAATTTGATCATTGTATGTGCTACAACTGGCATTACTAAGTCCAGTCGAAGGACGAGGGGAATAGTTACAGATAGTCCGGTATGTTAGAGCATGAATATCATACATCAATTTTTCTCGTTCCGTATCGTTCATTCTTTTTAATTTCTTTGCTAACATATTACAGAAATAATCAGTTTAGTTTATAAGCATTATTCATTTGTTTTTTAACTTGCGGAAGCTCAAGATTCGGTACAGGAGACGTTTTCTTATCAATTTTTCTTCTGGGACCGGGCCATCATCACGGACAGGACTATTCTTGCGAATAAGCCTGATATTACATTCCGTATGACGAGAACCTCGTGAAAGCCGAAACAGATAAACGAACAAAATATCTGGACCTGGCTCATGAGGTGACCGATATGTGTGGTATGCCGGCCGAAATTATTCCTGTAGTCGTCTCTGCGAATGGGCTAATCCCAGTCAGCTTCTCGGGTCATCTGAGGCGACTGGGACTCCGTGACGGACCGCTCCGGACTCAAATGCGGCAGGCGGTGCTCCTCGATACCGCCCGCATCGTCCGCCGGTTTCTTTCCCTTTCCTCTTAACCCTCGGACGTTTGGTCTCCCCTACCGAGGGCTTCCATCTGGTTGGGCTTTTATTTATTTATGTATTTTTGTATTTATTTTATTTTAATTATATTTATCTTTTCATTTTAATTTAAAATAATATATTTATAGAACCCAACCAGTTGAGAAAACTATATAGATAGCACACATAATGATAATAATAATAATAAACTTTATTTCTCTTTACAATTGCAGTTTATAACATCATTACATCTATCATCAATCAAATCATCAAATGCTAGTTGTAGAGACTGGTGACAATACTAGGATTCCCTGTGCTACAACCACCAGGCCTCCACCACCGGACAAATAATCATGGAAAGTATGTACTCATGAGAAGTGTATTTCAAAAGAAATATAATATAATTTTTAAAAGAGAAAAAAAAAAACAACAAAATGTGTGTGCGCGCGCGCGCATGCACACAGTGGCACATGCCACAATACAGTCTCCTATTCATAGTGGATCTGAATACTACAATTATAAACAATATTTTAGCATTATTTTTCTAGCATCTGTAGACAGTGATTACATGTTTATGTTTGCTGAAGTGGGATGCCAAGGAAGAATTAGTGATGGAGGTGTCTTCAATAACAGAACTTTAAAGGAAAAAATACATGCTGGTGAAAATTTCCCTAGCGACAGATGTTTGCCAGGCCGTACGACTGAGTGCCCTTTTGTATTTCTCGGTGATAACGCATTTCCTCTAAGTAGAAGGTTATTGAAACCACTTCCTGTTAATCTACCACATGGTAGCAAAACCAGAGTGTTTAATAAGAGATTATCTTGTACGCGAGTTGTAGTTGAAAACGGATTTGGAATTATGTCATCAGTTTTCAGAGTTTTTAGAGTACCAATGCTTTTACAGGCCGATCAAGCAAAAGTCATTACTCTGACTTGTATATATATACACAATTTTTTTTAAAAAGGAGTAGGGCTTCTAGTTCTATATATTGTCCAGAAGGAACTTGTAATAATACAGAACACGCTGATCCATTCAGTCCTCTTTCGAGAGTTCCTGTCAGACCATCGATAGCGGCTATAAATGTTAGAAACGAATTTGCAGATTTTTTTTAACAACAGTAAAAAAAACCTTAAGTTTATTGCATTGTATTGATTGCCGCTGTAAATGTGTGTTACAGTTATAAAACTCGTTCTTAGATAGAACGCGTTTTTCCTAGTTAGAACTAGTTCTAACTAACTGCCTTTGTTACAACTAGAATTAACTGCTGTGATGCCAGTGACATCTGGCACTAGCGCCATCTAGTGTCGGGTAACAGAGCGAGGAGAGAGCTTTGCAGAAAATGACATCACTAATCTTTCAACCGACAGCGCCATCTATTGTCGAAACGAAGAACTAAGCTTCTAGAAGCTGAGACTCGAAATTTCGGCGGTTTGTCGATTGGTGCGCGTATTTACTTGAATGTTCTGGATGTTTCGGTACTAATGTGTAATTATAGGCGCTGCAAGGTGCGATCGGGGGAAGTATTGAATTTGGCGAGACAAGCGAAGCTTCGGAGCGGAATAAAGTGAATCAGTGTGATTAATTATTGGTGTTTTAAACTTTAATTTGTGTAAAGAAAATTAAAGTGTTAATTTAGGTAATTTTATCGGCAATTTTTATTGTCACGAACCTCAAGCTCGTAACAATATTGACTTTTTCTAACAGCGCATACTTCTAACGCATTTGTTGATTTTTCTGTCTGCAGTAATTAAATACCAAGTTGCGTTATTGTAATGTACAATGTAATGTGTACCTATATTATCAATAAATTGATAATAACAAACTTTAATTGTACATACTTAATTAAAAAGAAATATGTAATATTAAAATAATGCGTGATTTATTAAACTTACCTCCGTCTTTATAGTTGATTTGCATTCATAGTTATTCTTAAAAAAGGAATGCATAACTTGGTATGCAAACCAAATTGTTTCGTAAATTTGTTGTGCACCAACACCTGACTTTATAGAATTTTTCATTTTTTTTAAATTTGATTCTTTTTTCTTTTTTAAGTCGGCGACGGTAATGCCTTCTATGTACATCCCTCTTCGAATCCTCTCCCACAAATCTGCTAATACATTTTTATTTTTGTGGTATTTGTTCATTGGATTACACAGTGCTTCTTTTTGTCGATACAATTCCAGAAACTCGAATACTTGCTCATTCGACCAGTCGGCATTCGGAGAGTCCATGTCATACGTTCGATTCGCACTCGGCATAGCTCGCACTGATACAAACAATGTGGGGACCGGGGAGCGACGTTGGATCCAAGTTGCTCACCCCCCTCCCTCCTTCACTCCCCTCGCCATGGTTGGTGTATTAAAAACCGACACATCACGGGTCGACATTGACTATTGGACGCAATGTTACGTTTATGGCCAGTATCGGGCCAAGACCGATCCACACATTGGTGTATTGGATCCAAGACTATAACTTGGAGCCAATATATTCAATGTGTGGCGCCGGCTTTAAATACAGTGCTGTTTTTAGTTATATCATATCTGGTGTAAAATGCGAATTTCATAATGAATTTCAAAAACATCGAACAAAGTATTTTGTCTTAAATTTTGCATCGCCAATGGGATTTCGTGTTCGGAGTCACAGTAAATGTTACAGAAGGCTAACGGTAAATCGATTTTATCAAAACACGTGCTTATGCATAATAAATACAAAGCGTTAAAAAGCTATTGAGATGTGACGGAAGATTTGCCTCGCTCTGGTAAGCCATCAAAGTCTGCAAATGAAGTTAACATCGAAAAACTTAAGGAAATAGAGACAGAAAATCCTCATTCAAATTTAAGAGAGATAGCCGCCGAACTTTCTGTGTCTCACGAGTCGATCCGTACCATTTTAAATAATCACTTGGGAAAGAGATATGTTGCCTAGTACCATAAGGCCTGAATTTTTGACAAAAAACTCAACAAATACCATCGTGCAAACATCTTATTCACCAGATACAGTCGACTTCTTTCTGTTTTTTTCTTCTTTCTTTTCTAAACCAAATGAGTTTAGATGTTATGATGTTATGTTATAATGTTGTAGTGTAGTGCTCCCACGTTAATATACTTTAGTGTTAAGGTAGAATTATGAGGCGGTCTAATTAAAGTTTTAGTACCAACCACACGTCTCCTTCATTGACACCTTTCCTATATTACATGGCGACCCTGCCAGTGGCCTGGTCACCGATAGTAAAATTATAATATATTTATTAAGAAATTGTTAATTAAAAATTATGACACATTCCCGGATTGAGGAAATTAATTGAAGTCGTGTAGAGCCAGCCATCAAAAAGTTATATCATTTGGAATAAATATTTATAAAATAAAATTAAAACATTATAAGTATGAAATCAAAAGGCAAAGAGGCATCAAAAAGGATAAAAGAAGATGAGAGAAATAACTTTTTCACTCCGGATAAGAAGAATATTGGTTGAGAAGATCTAAATTGAAATACGCAATGGTGTTCACATAAGGAAATTTTACATTATCAAGATATATACACAATTTTCGAAAACTCGTAACAACCAAGCAAAACAAAAAGGAGATATTTATCAAAACATAAAATTATCAAGAATATAATCGAGTGACCAGTTTTTAGGAGGGCTGATTTTTTGGTATTCCATCTACAAGGAAACGGGAAGCATGTTATATTCAAGAAACATAAAAAAAAATTTTAGAGACTGTAATGTGAAAAATATGCTTGATGTATCTGCAAAACAATTACTGTATAAAATGCCAATAATATTATTATATTTTTAAGGTGAGTGATTTTAAATATGTATCTCTTTAAAAATTCTAATTTCATAAAATTAAAATATATAATAACTTTAGTCACCAATCATATTTAGAAATGTTTTTTACCAATTTTGTTTACTCATTATGTTCATTTAATAGACGGAACACTCTCAATAGAAAGCAAGTCCGACTTACATATTCATATCCTTATTATTATGGCGTGATTATTTTAATTATCTATTTTGTTCTAGAATATTTAACATAATGAATGAGAAAAAAAAATAGAAATTTCATTATATTGCTACCAGATAAACAACTCAATGCATAATTGTAAAAGATAAATTGATCGATGAATAATATTAATTTAAAACGCAGCTTAACTTAACAACTCAAAAGAATATTAACTGATATATTTTATTAATAATGAAAATTGCAATATTTTATACAGATATTATTTAAGAATTCATCGAAATGTAATATCATGTTTTCTTTGTATTAACATTGCGCATCAAATTCTAAACAATGCTGACGTGATCTTTTGCATATAAGGCATCGGAAAATTACACGTAGTTGATACAGAATGATGCATTAATATACACTACTGTTGTCTCCTGACTTGCCTTCAAAATATTGACTTTATACTTTTTCATTTACTTTATCTGCGATTAAAATCCAGTATTCAACTGATAAAAAAATACTTGATAAAATAAAAAAGAAAGTTGGGTGTGGCAGAAGAAGCACGAGAGTAGAATAAACGCAGTAGAAATGCGGTCGTTAAGGAGTATGTTAGGGCTGAATCTGAATGACAGGGTAAGAAATTGTGTAATAAGAGAAGAGTGTGGTTTGCAAGATGATGTTGTGCCAGAAAGAAAGTGCGGTGGTTTGGTCATGTGGAAAGAATGAATGAGGAAAGAGTGACAAAGAAAATTTATGGTGCAGAAGTGAATGGCAGAGTCGGAAAGGGACGTCCTAGGCGAAAATTTATCGACCAAATTGGCGATTTATTGAAAACGGGCCAAATTAGGAGTACCCTTAACCGACGAGCATGTATGAGTAGGTGTATGGATGTGAAGGAGGCAAGAGAGGTGTGTCAGGATCGTGCCAAATGGAAGTCTGTAGTCTCTGCCTACCCCTCTGGGTGACAGGCGTGAGTGTTTATGTATGTGTATGTATGTATGATAAAATAAACTATTATTTTGTAATACGAAAATTTAAAGTAGTTCGATACTTTTTTTTTAGATAATTTGATTACTGAATTTAGGTAATGGCTCTAATGACTTATGGACAAATATTAAACAACTTATATAACAAAAAAAAAAAAACGAAATAGGATTAATTATGTCAAAACATGTAGTTTATATGTGGTATGGAAAAAACAATTGTTTGTGCCTTAAAAGTATAAATTGTTTGCATAAAAGAGTAAAAGACAGGATAGGAAAAAAAGGGTTAAATTAATTTATAGAAAGGAAACTGTATGAGAATGTTGAGGTTTTGATATGAATGTGTGAAAGTTGAAGATAGACTGCGGCAAAGAAAGGAATAGTTATATAATGGTATGGATTTCAAATGTATATGTAGGATGATGTAAGTGATGTTTAGATAAATTATTAGGAACTATGCAATAATTTTCCTAGTTATTGGAATGAAGGAATTAGGCTATCGGACATTATCTTAGCCAATGTTTAGGGCCCAAACTTTGGTTATGTTAATAAATCGATATGCTTAATTGAAAGGCGAGATTGAAATAATATAAAAGTAACCGATACAGACAAAGATTATGAAGATAATAAAAAAAAGATGACCTTGAGAAATAATGATGGAGAGATACGGGAACGTCCATCACTGGTAAAGCATATAGTCCTCAAGCAGGGTATGCTTCCGTGATAGGATGATAAAATAAGGAGTTACGGGTACTAGGGAACAATACCTTCAGTACAAGTGATTTACTCATATTAGTACTGTTGGGGACCAGAGAAGTCTTAAATTTGTTACCCTTAATAATGGTACACTGAGGTCACATCCTTCGTTGGATCATAGTGCGAACATCGTTTTCCTCTGTGACAATTGTTGGAGTCCTTTAAAAGTGACTTAAAAAAACGTAGACCTCAAGGTTGTGCCCACAACCCAAGGTACACTATTACCTTGATACAGTATGAAAAAACAAATTATGTACCAATAAAATAAAATGATTATAATACCCAAGTAAATGGGGGGCCCATATGTATGTGTATAAAGTACCCGTATGACAAATATCATGAAATGAAATATAATTAAAGTGAATTGAAACTCCGACTCCCGATATTTAATAAATAAATCATATATGCGTGAATAGAGAGAAATAAAGCTAGCTAAAAGTCAAAATATTAATTTAAAAAAAGAAGAGAAAGTACGTACAAGATTTATGAGAAGAAATGATAATAAAAAAGGACTAACAATCTACAAAAATACAAGGTAATAAGGGGATCCCCGACCAAATCCATAGGATTGACAATAGATATCAAAATTGTTCTTCTCAATGTTTAAATAATTTAATGTTTTGTTACGTAACTGTTACAGTGATATTTTAAATTTTTTTGTATACGCTATAATTAACATCATAATATTTCAATTCATGTTATAATAAATTATTGTTATCTTAAAATTAGGTAAGAATCACACCGTGTGGTCATAGTTCGATGTAATCGCAAACATTTCCGTATACGTACTTTGGAATTTAAAACAAAGGTGTCTCAAATCGCTAGCACTGCTAAGATTGCAATTTGTATTTTGATCTATTTGTTGTTATGGTAGTGATAACGACTTATGTCCCCATTATTATTTCTTTGTTCTCTTAATTTTAATATGCAATAGAGTAATTTATTTTCGATTTTATTATATTTAACTTTTAAAGATTTTAAACTATTATAATTTATTACTTTAAAATAGTACTTACTTGTGTGGATTATGAGAATATTTACTTCGTTTAATACAATTTTGAAACTCATTACATAATGTATATAATTAATTGATTTAAATTTTGTTGTTCCCATATTGTGAACCTCAATCCCTGACTGACACTGTAACTAAATATTATACGAGATTATTTTATGATGTAAAGTAAAAGATGTGATTAAATGTATAGTTAAGTTAAGGAATACATAATTATAAATGAAAATATTGATAATGTATAGTTGCGAGAGTAAGATAAAGAAAATTATCGGAGGTTAGTATATCCACATACAATCAGCCTGATCGGCTGAGAGTTTGGAAAACCTAATAGCCGATTAATTTTTTAAGGTTGTTCGGACACGATTAAATGCGGAATAAGTTTTAATGTATTTTAATGAGGGAAATGACAATTTATTATGAATTGTATAGGAATATTGTCCACTATCTTGATCATGTAAGTACGCGAGCCGTGTACGTGAAAGTTATGGTACAATTAAATAATGAATTACATGAGCTGAAATGTAAAGAAGTGAATTAAACGATATTGGTAATTTTCTAAAATTACCACGCGAGCCGTGTACGTGAAAGAAATGACATACATGTGTAATGAATAGTTAAAGTACTAGCTACTAGCCAGGCAGACCTTGTTCTGCTCTTTTCGACGACCCTTTGTCATAGCCTATTAAAATCCTTAAATTTGAAAAATATATGTAAGTCACTCATGGCGAATTTTATTAAAATCGGTTGAGTAGTTTAGGAGCCCTTCGCGGACAAACTACGTGACACGTAATTTATATATACGAGTATTATCATTATTGTCCTGACTAGATAAATGGTAGGCATTATAATAAAATGATTAAAGATACGAATAAATAGTGTTGTAAATTTTCGTGAAAATCAAAACATAATTTTATGTTATACATAATTATGCCTGATTATGTCAATTATACCACTGTGACTATGCATTTTTGCGTGCTAGATATGTCTTAAAGTTTTTATAGTGATATTAACCTTTTTTTAGAATAATCTTAAGGATCTATTTTAAGAATTGATAAAAAAATATAGATAGCATATTTTTTTATTCTTTTGTCGGTGGGAGGTGTAGTGTAGTGCTCCCACGTTAATATACTTTAGTGTTAAGGTAGAATAATGAGGCAGTCTAATTAAAGTTTTAGTACCAACCACACGTCTCCTTCATTGACACCTTTCCTATATTACAATATTATGATGTTATAATGTTATGATGATTGGATTGTTCTTTGGAGAAAGTGTATCGTTTCTGAAGGAGCGTGCGTGCGTGCGTGCGTGCGTGCGTGCGTGAAGTGCGTGCGTGCGTGCGTGCGTGCGTGCGTGCGTGCGTGCGTGCGTGTGCGTGTGCGTGTGCGTGAGCGTACGCGTGCGTGCGTGCTGCGTGTGCGTGCGTTGTGTGCGTGTGTGTGTGTGTGTGTGTGTGTGTGTGTGTGTCGGGTGTGTGTAAATTATCTCTTTTTTCGGAATTTCAAAACTTTAGCATATTTTTATCAAAAACATTTCACTAAGAGCTTTTAGCTGACTTCAAAAAAGGAGGAGGATTTAAGTTCGACTGTATTTTTTTGTTTTGTACGCGATATCTGTAATCCTTTTTTAATTAAGAAGCTCTGACCTAAGGTTTGTCCTATTAATATTTGAAGAAAAAATTCATCCATTACGGAAGACTAATAGGGGATGAAGGTTTTAATGTAAATTTACTTACTTCAACTTGACGATATTGCTTAATTCACTCAAAAATGTAAAATAATAAATCAAACTTTTTAAAATCAACTCAAAATATTAAAAAGAATAAAATAATTTCCGAACTATTTAATAGTTTCTGACGTAGGATAGGTTTAGTGTGCTAAAGCCCCGACTTAAGCAAGCAATTAAATCGTGTGGAAGTTGAATATACCTTTTTGAAGTTTATTAATACAAGTCAAACTTATTTCTACAAGTTTTTTGAGTTGCGTAAAATATTAATACAATTAATGTTATAAAATTAACCGATTTTTGCTGATGTAGAAACATCTATCTAATAATTTAGGTTCTTCCGTTGGTTTGTAATTATTCGTTTTAAATTTATATAATATTTTTATTTTTACAATCACACTGGAAATAAGTTCTATATTTCTTTTGCTTTTTGATGTCCTAGTACCTCGGTCACTCGAACACGTGTTTTGTGCGCATGTTGGTTGGTGGTGGACGGGAGGGAGATTAAACTACCTTGCACTATCGTCGCATTCGTAACATAATAATAATAGATGCTGCCTCACATAGGAATATAAATCGACCTACTCTCGTCAATTTCTGATGTCCTAGCGCGTCCTGAGGCAATTCACGTGTTCTGCGAAATAAAAATTATTTTTATAGAAAGACAATCCAATCAGGTCTCTTAACATAATTTTTTAAATCCTAGCCTTACCCGCACCAACCTGCACTTTCTATTCCGTATTGTGTGTGTTTTTAAACTGCTTTAACTCTATACTCCAGATCACCATAGTCTACCTAGAAAAAATCGATACAAAATGTTAACTTTAACACTGCTATAGTAGACCCTTCGGAACAGGATGCCGTTCACCTTGTTTCGAAGGGTTCGAAAACTGACACAATATGCCGAGGTATTTAGAAAAACTGAGTTTACGGTCAATTTGCAAGCTCTTTTTTTACAAGATCTCTTATTCAATTGATAATTGCGTAGTCACATCAAAGGTCTGGAATGAAATTTTTAAAATAATTGGCGTCAGTAGCTGGTCTGAACCAACGCTTCATACATTTTGGACATTGTGCAGATGTGTAACGTTTTATTTAAATAGCGTTTATTTTAGTTATTCATGTATTTGTTACTTTATATGTATAATTATTTCAGTTAAACTATTTCAAGAACATTATTTTTAATCGAAAACACTTTTGTATGTTTTGCTTAATAAATCAAGGTGAAAATAAGTCTTAAATATACCGCGCCACTGGGTGCCAAATATTTGAGCCGCTTCCTTATGTATACCGCGAAATAGCGATATCAGATACTTTATTTTATTTTTTATATTTTGGGTTCCACAACTTAAAAAAAAATGATTTTTGATATCTACTTCCGAGGTTGCTAATTCACTGTATGCGAAAGCTAAGAAGGAAAATTTAAATTCATACACGATTCGATGTATTTTTAACAAGTATTATATTATTATTACGAAGATTTTGTAATTAAGATTTATTTATGTACAAATTATGTAAAATCCTGGATTGCAAACGTTATTCCGAGTATAGTAGGTCGGTATGAGGTTCTATGAGCACGCTAATTTTTCCGCGGTATATATAGAACAAAATACAGAGTGTTCACAATAAACAGACGGCTATACACTTTTCTTTAGTTTCAATGGCGCAAAGCTTCCTATTGCCTTTATAATAACTTTTATAGACTTAGGTATGTACCTGTAAACATTTATGGATAATGATCCTTAACTACAATACAATAATAATAATAATATTTTACACAATATTTTGCATTGATGAGGACCATATGTTGTACTACTATTGTAATAATGGCGACGAGTAATTTATATTATGATCATTCTAAATAGTTGTGATAATATAGAATAGAATAGAGTATTTTTTTATTCAACATAGATCACATGTACGTAATTCTTATTGAAAGTAATTTTTTAGTTTACCAATGGATCGGAAACAAAACCTCTGTCCTACGCAGGCCCAGCAAGGAACCCAGCGTGACTTTTTTTATAGCACAATATAAAAGGTGGTGCAAACTACTATGTACTAAATTTATTCTAGACACCGCTTGGAAGCGACCACCTTATTCCCAGTGTTATTATCAAGCATGTATTATTTTATATTACACATTATATAGAGACCATGTATATTTTCTGGGACTTTATTTTAATAGCATATAAAATGCCCCAAAGAATGCATTACTGACTCTGTGAAGTTGAGAAACTGGTATCACTAGCTTGTGCTTGTTTCTTGGTTTTGTGAATTATATAACTTATTCTATATGTCTATGTATGCACGATAGGGGGTGAAGAAATCATTTTTGAGTCTAAAGTTTTAAAGTAGATCCTAAAATGTGTTTTGATCACCTGTTCGATTCCCACATGGATCAAATTTCTGTGACCCAGTTTGTCTGCTTATAGCAAATTCTCCCTACACAAGGAAAGGTCAATTTCGAGGAACTGAATGTTTAATATTGTTTACTTTGTATGAAGTGATGCACATAATACGAACTACTTACAAATATAAATTCTGAATTTCCAGTTCATTCAGCGAGAGGCTCATGCGTTCGCTACTAACTTATTATAGTTCTAGATAGTAAGTAAAATGCACTATTTTTTTGCAAAGTTTTTGAAATTGGTGAAGAGATACTCTGTGCGTGCTTGGATGCGTGCTTGTGGTCGAGCGCGTGTTTTGTGCATATGTTGGGGGTGTGTAAATTGTCTCTGTTTTCGGAATTAGAATTATAGTATAGTTGTAGCACGAATGGGTCGGCTCGACCGGGGAAGGACCACGCTCTCACAGAATACCAGCGTGAAATACTAGCTTAATGCTGCTGTGTTTCGTATGGTGAGTGTAGAGAACCGGAGACCCTTTTTGCTGGAAACAAGGCATTCCATCTTAGT
Organism: Parnassius apollo; assembly: GCA_907164705.1. Lineage (NCBI taxonomy): Eukaryota > Metazoa > Arthropoda > Insecta > Lepidoptera > Papilionidae > Parnassius > Parnassius apollo. Next base: position 4,011,467 of record CAJQZP010001271.1, read on the forward strand.
CTTCAAGGGACGCATGTTTTTGTAAGCGAGGTTAGATGCAGATGTCTATGGGCCACAGCAACCACTTACCATCACGTGGACTGTGTGCTCGTTTGTCACCCTATCCTATAAAAAATCTAAAATCTTTTACTGAAATATTATTATATTGTATTTCAGTAAGAGCTTTTAGCCGACTTCAGAAAAGGAGGAGGATCGCAATTCGACTGTATTTTTTACGCGGTATCCTTTCCTGATCCTTTTGTAATTAAGAAGCCCTAACCTCAGGGTTTTCCCCATTAATATTTGAAAAATAAAAACATCCATTATGGAGGAAAAATAGGGGTCGAATATTATAATGTCAACATACATATAGTAGACGACTAATGATGACGTGGTCACCCTGAGCTCGTGATATTGCTTAATCCACTCAAAATTGTCAAATAATCAAATTCTTTAAAACCAACTCCAAGAAATTAAAAAATAATAAAATATTTTCCACGTTACTGAATAGTTTCTGTGTTTAGTGTGTTAAAGCGCCGGTTTAAGCTAGCAGTTAAATCGTGTGGAAGTTAAATGTACTTTTAAATTCCTATTGACCAGTTAAGTTGATACTTGATACTTTGTTAACTCATTTTCAAAAATTTAAGTCAATTATTATGTCATTATTTAATGTAATATAAAAGCTAGACACGACATTATGAGGTAATATGTAGGTACTACATACAGTGTTTATATTATTAAATAAAGTATTCATCTTGCAGCAAGTCTTTTAAATTGCATGAAATATTAAATCTATGAATTAAAAAAAAACTGATTTTTGCTGATCTGTTGTCTCCGTAATTAAAGTTTTTCCCTTGGTTTGTATTTATTTATTTTTATGTTATGTAATAATATTATTAACCACATGGAACTAAGTTGTATAATAAATTACACTGGAAATAAGTTATATAATTTCTTGCGCTTTTTGAAGTCCTAGTACCTTGGTCATTCAAACACGTGTTTTGTGCGCAAGTTGGTGGCGGACGCGACGGGTAGGCGTGATTTTTCACCTCAATTTATTATACTTAATTATTATATTTTTATAATTAATTACATTGTATTTCATGTCATGATAATCTAAAACAACTTTGTTTATGGGAAGCAGTGTACCAATTTTTATTTTAATAGATATAATAAAAATTCTTCATAAGCAACTTTACTTAAAAGTCCACAAGCTAACCAAATATTTCTAAATGTAAAATTACTCACAAAAGCAGATTTCAACTATATATAATACTAAAAAATTATTAGTACACCTTTAAAAAATTACAAAAATGCTGCCCTAACCGCTCAAGTTAGGGCAGAATCAACAACTTTTGTTTGGGCCAAAGGATAGAGAATTTCGTATAGATTCTATAATGCCATTATTCTAAGAAAAGTAGTCTATATAATAAGTTTTAATGGTTTAAAGAGCTGTGGGTGGGTGCAATCGCATGCAACCGCTCGGGATTTGACGGACGTATGCGAATGCATGGGAATTTTAAGAGTATTGAGAGGTTAAATATCTATAACCGTGACAGTGGCTGGTTTTAAAGTGACGAACGAACTCGCAGTCCACCTGATGGTAAGTAGCTACAGTAATCCATTTACACTTGTAAGAAACTTCCAAGGCTGCAGATGCTTTGTCACCTCCAAAAATAAAGATAAAATTCATATATATATACAAATAAATTAATTTTTTTAGTTTATCAATTCGGTTTTTAAAATTTTTTAAAACTAAATGAATACCATAAAATCTATAGGCAATTTTTGATTTATTATGATTCCCTGGTTTAATTACTATAAAGCGGACGGTTGTGTTCTCGTACTCACTGAAAACGTCTCTGTAAATACAAAGATGCACACAGGAATGATGATGCACATATTGATTATTGTGAAATCTGTCTTCTGCTTTTGAAGTCTTAGTACATTGGCCGCATGAAACACGTGTTTCGCCATCCCATTAATCCGAGCATAGAATTATTTATAATTAATTTAACATAAATAGTTCTATGAATCTGACACATTCATGTGCGGTATCGAATCGTTGCAAAAATATCGCGGTATATATATATATATATATATATATATATATATATATATATATATATATATATATATATATAATGTTCATTGTAAATTGTGTATTCTTTAATTTTTTCTCTCTTTAATTAGTTGTTTTTTTAAGCCAGTATCAAAATATAGATAAGTATGACATAAAATCTGTTCAAAGCACCGACAGAATAATAGTGCATAAGCAATATTACTCTACCTTATGTCGAATCTGCCTTATGCTGAAATGATTTCGTTGTTAAAGCGCTTATTACGTGGTAGAGCTACGCACTAGCTTTAGCTAGTGCATGAATGGGCCAGTTTGAATCGGTGAAGTATTATAGCTTTCAGGTATATAAAAAGTACTCTATGATTACATATATATATATATATATATATATATATATTATTACATCTGCGTTTCGTCCGATACTGAAACATGATACTAGTTTTTTTAAAATCAATTATTACGACAGAGAGGATATCTGCTTACGTGTGCCTTCACGTGAATAACTGTTGTTATCTCTGGGCCATGGAAACTCACCGCCAGCTCCTTCCACTTTTTTTTATAGAAGAGGGGCAAACGAGCATACGGCTCACCTGATGTTAAGTGACTACCGCCGCCCATGATCAACCGTGCGTTGCCGGCCCTTTAGAAAGGAGTAAGCTCTTTTCTTGAAGGTCCCTAGGTCGTATCGGTCCGGAAAAATTGCCGGTGGTAAACTATTCCACAGAGAGGTCATACGCGGAAGAAAACTCGTTGTGAAACGTACAGTGGTGGACCGCCAAGCATCCAGATGTTGTGGATGGTATCGGGACGTTTGCCGCGTAGTGCGTTCACGAAATTTGGCGTCTGGGATTAATCCGAACAATTCCTCAGAGCACTCCCCATGGTATATGCGAAAGAAAATGCAAAGAGATGCAACATCTCTTCGCAGCGCCAGTGAATCGAGCCGATCGGTAAGCACTCGGTCGTCGTCGATTCGAGCCGCTCTGCGCTGGATGCGGTCAAGTGGAAGGAGCTGGCACTGGGGAGCCCCAGCCCAGAGATGAAGGAGGAGGGATAATTTAAAAGGAAATATAATGTTTTTTAACTTGGTTTTTAAAGGAGTCTACTGTTTGAGCACGTTTTAAAGTTGATGGTAAGGAATTCCAAATCTTCACTCCAAGAAATGAAAAAAATTTACTGTAAAATGTAGGAGAGTGCGACGGACATAGAAGAGAAAGGTTTTCTAAGGACCGAAGGGAAAGTTTATGGGAGGAGCTGAGAAATTGGAAACGTTCTTTAAGGTAGGGAGGACTTGATATATTAAATAAAACGCAGTAGAGAGCGGAAAGGATATGAGTATTCCGACGAAGACGGATTAGAAGCCACTGGAGCTTAGCGCGGTATTCTGATACATGTTTATATTTACGAAGTCCAAATATGAACCTTGTACATAGATTTTGGAGTCGCTCAAGTTTGTTAAGTTGCTCTTCCGTAATGTGTAGCTTATGTCAGCATAGTCAGGTAAATGAGCGACTAAGTAAAATTGAATTCAAATGACGACCATGTTTATCTTTCCCTCATTTTTTGTTGATAAAATTGTTTATCCGAATGATTCGCATCCACATCACATTACATAATTAAATTTAATAAACTAAAACTGAAAACATCTATAAAAAGAAAGTGTCACGAAAATATTTGGCAGTGCAACACTTGTAAAAGCGAAAAGATAATGACTTTGAAATAATACTAGTTTTTACAGAATTTATCGTGTATATTTAACTTTTTAAATACCCGACGTTTCGAACGCTTTACAGCACCCATGGTCACGGGCAGGACTGAGATGTTCAACGTCCATATGTCATAGTCAACCGCGGTTACCATAGATTAAAATTTAACTTTTGTTCCGATCTATACAGTATGAACTTATGGTATCTTGAAGTCTTGCAGTTGTATGCTTGGGTTGGGATTTAATTTTATTTATTATAGGATCCCAAGCAGATGGTAGCATCCAGCCATCTTCTCTATTGAAATTAGGATGTTTTTTGATTTCAATAGCCTCGCGAATCATCCTTGGAAGGAATCGGTGTTCTTTAGCGAGGATTTGTGGTCTATCAAATCTGATGTAGTGACGGGGGCGATCCTGTACGTGTTCACAGACTGCAGACTTCCCGGAGCGTCGATTCTTCACATCAGCTATATGTTCTTTAACGCGGGTTTTTATTGATCTTTTAGTTTGTCCTATGTAGGAGAGACCACATTCATAATGTGTCACAGTTAATAACACTTGACTGATGGTAAAAACTGACCAATCTTCTTCAGCGGCTTGAAGTATGTTTTGATGGAAGCGCGCTTCAAGATGTAGCCAATCTTGTCAGTGACTCCTCAACATATGGCAGTACAACAGGTACACGCTCGACTGTGGTCGGCTTCACTCGTTCACTGTGACGTAGGCGCGGGACTCGAAGCTTGTTGTCATGCAAAACTTGCTTGACATGGTGGAGCTCGGCAGCCAGGTGTTTACAGTCACAGATCCCTCGTGCTCTCTGAAACAAAGATTTACCCACGGTAGCTAACTGTGAAGGATGGTGGTGAGAATCACCGTTTAAATATCTATCTGTATGGGTCTTTTTTCTATACACAGTATGGCTCAAGGTGTTATCAGGATTCCGAATTATATAATTTTAGAATTTATAGAGTTAAGATGGTCTAAAAATGCAGTTACTTTATCTAAAGTTAGAATTGTGAAAGTGTCGTCTACGTACCGCTTGTAGAATCTTGGATTTATGGGAGAACTAAGCAGGGCTTTCTCCTCAAAGTCTTGCATGAATATGTCGGCGACAATGGGAGATAGCCCATCGCCACACCATCTACTTGCTTGTAGAACTCCTCTTTCCATAATAGGTAGCCAGATGTAAGGCAGTGTCTGAGTAATACTGCATATTCTATGGGCATGTTGTTTTCTTCCAACCTTCAAGTTACAATTGAGATGCAGTCTTCAACAGGTAAGCATGTAAACAATGACTGCACATCAAAACTGACCATAGTTTCATTGTCTGCCAGATGTAGGTTTTTAATCTCGCTGACAAAATGGTAGGAATTCTTTATGTGTGCTCTTGTATGTCCCCTGAGCGTTATTTTTTTAAAGTGTTGAGCCAATCTGTAAGTTGGTGAATCGATTTGGCTCACTATTGGACGTAATGGAGCATTGGGCTTGTGTATTTTTGGTAACCCATACAATTTTGGTGATTTGGCGCACGTAGGTATTATCCATTTTACGTCCAGATTTAATTTTTCGGAGTGTTTCTTTATGAGGTCACTAGTTGTTTTTAGTGTGCTATTTGTTGGGTCGTTTTTAACCTTTTTATAAGTACATCCGACAAAAGTTCTTGTATTTTAGAATTATAATCTGACGTATCCATGACTACCGTGGCGTTTCCCTTAGCGCGGAGAATCGTAAGTTCTGGTTTATTGCGTAGGTTCTTTAACTTTTTAAATTCGTCTTTGGGAAGATTCGGTTTAGGCACTAAACATCGACGTAACATAGACGAAATGTCTTGACGTATCGCATCCAAATCTTCTTTCCGCATATTGTTTTTAAATAAACAGTCCTCGACACTACAGATAATTTCTTCGTACGGTAATTTGCGGGGTGTAATAGCAAAGTTGAGGCCTTTGGATAAAACCCTAATTGTTGCATCATCCAGTGTTTGTTTTGACAAATTATAGAGCGCGATTAATCTATGATCTGTGTTTGTCAATGGCTGCTTTTGGTTCTGGCATTGATTCAGATGTTTGGCATTTGACTTGTTCATTAATTTTTGATATTTTTCTATATGTTTGTTTTTGCATTCGTTATATTTACTAATTTCGCGTTTATTTAATATTTCCATGCAAAAATTATAGTCAAACGTCGTTAAAACTTTCTTTAATTCACTGGATGATGTGTCTATGGATTTATTTATGTCATATAGATCGGAGCATTTTTGTTGGATTACCGTCCGTAACAACTTTTTACTCGCCTGATTTAAGATCTTAGCGCTTCCTCGAATGTCCTTTTTGGTTGATATTTTGACACAGATTATGGTCTCGGGATCTCTTCAAGAAATTTAAGGTTGTTAGATATCTTGCGCGCTTGTTCTTTAGATCTTCTAATCGGCGTATTTTATTTGCAATTACCAGTCCGTACTGGTTTACATAATGATTTCTTAAAAATCATTGATATGCGGAGGAAACAGCGTTGGTGATAGCACTCAGCCTTGTGAAACGCCAGCATTAATAGGCTTATAATCCACCATCGACCTTGATTCTCCGATCTGCAAGAAAGCTGGTGATCCAATTGTACAAATTCTTGGGAAGACCATACGAAGAGAGCTTCGAAAGAAGCGCTTTGTGCCAAACCCGATCGAAGGCCTTCGCAATGTCCAAACTAACGACCAAAGCCTTCCACTTGGACTCTACTGCCTCCACCTATCAATGAGTCCGGTACACCGAGAAGATCACCAGCTAATCGACCCCGACGAAAACCGTATTGGCGGTCACTAATCAGCTGTTATTCCTCAAAGTACCGCATGAGCTGGCAGTTTATAATGGATTCCATTATTTTGAATAACAAGGCTGATGGCGATAGACCCGTAGTTTGACGGATCTGAGCGGGATCGGGTGGACGAAAGACGTCTTTCATGATTTTGGGTCTACGCCTGGAGAGTAGGAGTACCGGAAAAGACGCGTTAGAAACGGTGCCAACTCTGGAGCACACGTTCTCAGATGATTGGGGGGATTCCGTCAGGCCCATTCGACTTGTGAATGTTAAAGGAGGAGGAGTGCTTTGTGAACCGAGCGCTGTGTGAACCGCACCTCAGGCATGTGCGTGCGTGCGTGCGTGCGTGCGTACGTGCGTGCGTGCGTGCGTGCGTGCGTGCGTGCGTGCGTGCGTGCGTGCGTGCGTTCGGGCGTGCGTGCGTTCGTGCGTTCGTGCGTGCATGCGCGCGTGCGTGTGTGTGTGTGTTTGTGTGCGTGGGGGGTGTGTGCGCGTGGGGGAGTGTGTGTGCGTGGGAGGTGTGTGTGCGTGGGTGTGTGTGCGTGGGGGGTTGTGTGTGCGTGGGGGGTTGTGTGTGCGTGGGGGTGTGTTTGTGCGTGGAGTGTGTGTGCGTGGGGGGGGGTGTATGTGCGTGGGGGGTGTATGTGCGTGGGGGGGTTTGTGTGCGTGGGGGTGTGTCTGATGGGGGGGTGCGTGCGTGGGGGGTGTGCGTGCGGCGTGCGTGGGGGGTGCGCGTGGGTGGGGGGGTGCGCGCGTGCGCGTGTGCGATGAAAAGGTTATAATGTTGTAAAATTAGTGGAGCGAATTAACAAATATTTATTACTATTATATTAATATTCAAATATACAGTACATATATTTACAAAAAATAACTTTAATGTAGCATAATATTGTAAAGTGTTGCATAAGCATCATATATTATTTGTGAAGCTTTCTTTGGACTGTAGTGTAGTAGTACCATGTCAATATGCCCAGGCTTCGGAATGTGCCTTTGAGATACCCACGTGTTCTTTCCACACAGTTTCTCAAATGGCAGTGCCTGTTGGTACACATTAGTAGACAATGGTTGGTCACATTAGTAGATACTACCGAGGTGAAGCCGCCTTCTTCCCAGGTGTCAGACGAATTGATGGTAACAGTGCCAGACGTTTTGCACCTTTGACATTGTCTGAGTATTTTCAGTGTGACGTGAATGAGATCACTACGCCGCCATCCTACAAAATCTATCAGATTTTCCTGGAATTGACCATAGTCGCCCCTTAAGACCCCCACGGGACTAGGCAGGAGCAACGGTTATATATTATGGTTGTAGCACCAATGGGTTGACTCGACCGGGGAACGATCACGCTTTCACAGAATACCAGCGTAAAATAGCAGCTTAATGCTGCTTTGTTGCGTTTGGTGATTGTAGAAAACCGAAGAATTTTTAGGAAATAGGCATTCCATCTTAGTCCTCAGGGATGACAACGCATCTGTATTTTGATTTTAATTGATCATAAATATTACTATCCACTTACTATAAAGGCTGTGTGTTCGTTTGTTACTCTTGTACTATAAAAAAACAAAGGTATTCACCTTCGTTTTTTAATTGGTACAATATGAAACGCCGCCAAATTGCTACTGAGAATTTCTTAACAGGAAAACACAAAAACTGAAGTTTATCCGATGATTTTAATAAATCAAATCAAATCCCAAAACCAAAACCAAATCCCGTTTGAACCCGGGACCCCATGATCAGCAATCGTATTTACGACCACTAGACCAACGAGGTAGTCATATACTAAGTAGTACACTAACATATTTTTTTATAGAAGAGGGGGCAAACGAGCATGCGGCTCACCTGATGTTAAGTGACTACCGCCGCCCATGATCAACCGCAACACCAGGGGCATTGCAGGTTCGTTGCCAGCCCTTTAGAAAGGAGTAAGCTCTTTTCTTGAAGGTCCCCAGGTCGTATCGGTCCGGAAAAATCGCCGGTGGTAAACTATTCCACATAGAGGTTGTATGCGGAAGAGAACTCCTTTTAAAACGTACAGTGGTGGACCGCCAAGCATCCAGATGATGTGGATGGTATCGGGACGTTTGCCGCGTTCACGAAATTTAGCGGCTGGGATTAATCCGAACAATTCCTCAGAGCACGCTTCATGATATATGCGAAAGAAAATGCAAAGAGATGCAACATCTCTTCGCAGTGCCAGTGAATCGAGCCGATCGGAAAGTACTCGGTCGTCGACGATTGGAGCCGCTTTGTGCTGGATGCGGTCAAGTGGAAGGAGCTGGTACTTGGGAGCCCCAGCCCAGAGATGGAAACAGTATTCCATGTGCGACTGAACCTGCGCCTTGTAAAGTTGCAGGCGATGAGCCAGCATGAAATACTGTCTCGCTCTGCCGAGCACGCCAAGCTTTTTAGAGGCCAATTTGGCCTTCTCTTCCAAGTGACCACGAAACTGCACGTCACTCGATATGTCGACGCCGAGGATTCCGATACTGGCTGAGGCAACAAGGGGAGTGCCTTGAAACTGAGGAGATACGACAAAGGGGTTCTTTTTAGCGGTTAACGCGCAAACTTGTGTCTTCTGGTGGTTAAACTGGACTCTGGAGCACACGTCCTCAGCACAATTTGAGGGATTCCGTCAGACCCACTCGACTTGTGGATGTCCAGGGAGAGGAGTGCTTTGCGAACCGAGCGCTGTGTGAACTGCACTTCCGGCATGGAGCACTCACACCGCGGGATGTTCGGCGTTGTACTCCCCCCGTCATCGAGAGTCGAGTTGGACGCAAAAAAAGAGCCCAGAAGATCGGCTTTCTCCTTTGCGGTATGGCCCAGTGTGTCGTTCTCCCTGTGCAGAGATGGAAGAGATGGCTGACAGAAATTTCCCTGAACATCCTTGGCGAGAGACCAGAATGCACGGGTTCCAGAAGGAAGGCGAACTAGTTTCTCGCCAATTCTGCCTATGTGCTCTGACTTTGCCTTGGCAATGACTCTTTTGAAGGACCTAGAGGCAGAATTATACTTCTTTTTTAGAGCGCTGGTGTTTACATCCCGGGATGTATAAGTATGAATTATCATATGTATAGTAAGTATGTAATAGTAAGTAGTAGTAAGTATGTATTAGTTGGCGATCAATAAACCGCTTGCAAAGCGTGACTACTATGACAATTCTTCCCATTAATAAATCTAGGGAGGACTATGTTGGGGGTGGATTTGTGATAGGCTGTATTTAAAGAAAAAAAAACACTATTAACACACCTTGCACACTATCATTCGTAACATAGTAGATACTGCTCACATAGGAATATAAATATACCTTACTTTTGTCAATTTCTGATGTCCTAGTACATCCTGTAGGCAATTCACGTGTTTTACGATAGTTTCACAATCAGGTTTACCTGGCTAATTCTACGCATTCCCATTGTTCTTTTTCGTATTGTGTGTACTTTTAAACCTGCTTTAATCCCAGACCTCAGATCACCAATAGTCTGAACCTCCCTATCCCTACCATCGTCGATGATTGAACTTGCTTATGCTTAGAATAAATCGATACAAAATCTTAAAACACTGCAGCAGTATGCGATAAAAACACCTTGTTCCGAAGGATTCTAAATTAACACCATGTGCCGCGGTACTTAGAAAAACTGCGTTTACTTTACTACTTTTTTTGTTTTATACGCGATTACTGTAATTCTTTTTTAGTTAAGAAGTCCTGACCTCAGTGTTTGTTCTATTACTATTTGAAGAAAAAATTCATCCATTATGGAAGAAAAATAGGGAATGAAAATTTTAATGTAAATTTACATGGGTGTAGTAGACGACAAATACGTGGTCAACTCGAGATCGTGATATTGCTTAATTCACTCAAAAATGTAAAATAATATATCAAACTTTTTAAAATCAACTGAAAATATCAAAACCAATATAGTAATTTCCACACTATTTAATAGTTTCTGACGTAGGATAGATTTAGTGTGCCAAAGCCCCGACTTAAGCTAGCAGTTAAATTGTGTGGAAGTCAAATGTACATATTTTTTTAGGTTTATTAATACAAATCAAATCAATCTCCGAAGGAATTTTAAATTGCGTAAAATATTAATACAATTATTTAAAAAAATATAACAGATTTTTCTGATGTAGAAATATCTATCTCATAATTTAAGGTCTTCCCTTGGTTTGTAATTATTTATTTTAAATTTATATAATACTAGCTTGCCAGGCAGACGTTGTTCTGCCCTTTTCGACGACCTTTTGTCGTGTCCTATTATAAATCCTTAAATTAGCAAAAACAATTGTGGCTCACTCATGGGCAAAAAAAAAACTATCCTATCTCTCAAGTTGGACCAAACTGCACACGATATCAAATTTGATTAAAATCGGTTAAGTAGTTTAGGAGTCCATCGCGGACAAACAGTGTGACACGTAATTTATATATATTAAGATTTTGACAACCACAGTGATGATAAGCTTTATATTTTTTCGCTTTTTGATGTCCTAGTACCTTGGTAACCCAAACACGTGCTTTGTGCGCATGTTGGAGGTGGACGAGATGAGGATTAACCGACCATGATGCACACCATCATTCGTAACATAATAGATGCTTGCTAGATACGGCTCACTTAGGAATATAAATCGACCTACTTTTGTCAATTTCTGATGTCCCAGTGCGTCCCGCAGGCAATTCACGTGTTCTGTGAAATAAAAATTATTTTTATAGAAAGACACAGGTACATAATTTTTTAAATCCTAGCTTACCTGTCCAACCTGCACTTTCTATTCCGTATTGTGTATTTTTTAAACTGCTTTAACTCAGATCACCCACCATAGTCTGCCTAGAAAAAAATCGATACAAAATGTTAACTTTAACACTGCTTGCTTATAGTAGACCCTTCGGAACCTTGTTTCGAAGGGTTCGAAAACTGACACAATATGCCAAGGTATTTAGAAAAACTGAGTTTACGGTCAATTTGCAAGCTATTTTTTTACAAGATCTCTTATTCAATTGACAATATAACTTTACATAGTCATATCATCAAAGGTCTGGAGTAATGTGAATAATTTTTAAAATAATTGCCATCAATAGCTGGTCTGAACCAACGCTTCATACATTTTGGACTTTGTGCGTGTTGCGAGTATTTAGTATGTATAATTATTTCAGTTAAACTATTACAAGGATTATATTACTAATCGAAAACACTTTTGCATATTTTTCTAAATAAATTTAAGTGAAAATACGTCTTAAATACACCGCGGCATTTGGTGCCAAATATTTTAGCCACTTCCATACGTATACCATGAAAAAGCGATTTCAAATACTTAATTCATTTTTTTTTGGGTTCTACAACATAAAAAAGAAAATGATTTTTAATATCTATTTCCGAGTTTCCTAATTCATTGTATGTGAAAGCTAAGCAGGATTTTTTAACTTTTCTAAGACAGCACTTAGCTACAATCCCACCTGATGGTAAGTGGTGATGTAGCTTAAGATGGTAAAGCGCACCGACTTAACAAAAACCTATCACTCTTGCCTTGAAGACACCCACGCTCTAATCGGATGGAAAGACAGATGTTCGCAACTTAACTAACTTAACTCCTTTGCTGTACGCATGACGAACAACGTAGCAAACCGTTTGGTTCGAATGCGCGGTAAGTCAACAACGTAAGGGGAGATACGTCTGTTGTCGATGGTGAAAGTGAGGAATTTAAATTCATACACGATTCGATGTATTTTTAGCAAGTATTATATTATTATTACGAAGGTTTTGTAACTAAGGTTTATTTATGTATAAATTATGCAAAATCCTGGATTGCAAACGTTATTCCGAGTGTAGTTGGTCGAGAGGAGGTTCTATGAGCACTCAAATTTTTCCGCGCAATATACAGAGCAAAATACGGAGTGTTCACAATTTTAAATAGTCTGCTATGCACTTTCCTTTAGTTTCAATAACGCAAACTTTAACAAACTAAGTCCGTACCCGTAAACAATGTGTGCTAATTTACCACGTGTTCGCTAATGGAACCTGCTAGACTGAAAAATTAAAAAAAACGCAAAACTTCTGCTCTAAATCAAGAGAAGAGTACAAAAAAAAATTATTTTATGTATATCGTGAATGAAAACAGTTTTTCTCTATTTCTAAACGTCTTATTAATTTGAAAATTTGCAGCCCTGTTATGAACCGATGACAATACAACAATTTTAGTGTTCTCACCAGGAACTTCAAAGCTCATGATCAAAGTGTGTTGTTGGCGGGTTTTCAAAAAAGATTCATCTTGTGTTTTTGCGTCGAGGCAAATTAGAAGTTTTATTTGCTGTGAGCTAACATAAATATGTATTATGTAAGTAAATTTTTGGAAAGAAATCTAGTTCTATTGCGCAAAAATCAGAAAACATTAAAGTCGTTCCATTAGAATTTTGCAATATACAAATTAAATTAATGTTTAGTAAACAAGCATTCCAAGAGTAATCGTATATGTGAGAATATATTCAAATATACAGTACATATATTTATAAAAAAAAACTTTAATATAGCATGATATTGTAAAGTGTTGCATAAGCATAGTATATTAGTTGTGAAGCTTTCTTTGGACTGTAGTGTATTACCATGTCAATACCCAGGCTTCGGAATGTGCCTTTGAGATACCCATTCGTTCTTTCCACACAGTTTCTCAAATGGCAGTGCCTGTTGGTACACGTTAATAGACAATGGTTGGTCACATTAGTAGATACTACCGAGGTGAAGCCGCCTGGTTTTGCACCTTTGGCTAAGTCTGAGTATTTTCAGTCTGACGTGAATAAGAAACACACAAAAGCTATCAGATTTTCCTGGATTTGACCATAGTCGCCTCTGGTCCCATGGAATGGCCCCAAACAAATGAGGTGATGGATTCTTATTTGTCGCCAAAATTTTGTATACTTGCCTTTACGAATTGTTTACTTCCATTTTTCACAAGTTTTATGATGAATAAACAAAAAAATTACGGATTAGAATAAAAAAGACGAATATTTATAGAGTTGCATGCGGTAAAAATATTTCTTATTAATTTGTGACAATAGATTAATAGGCTTGCCTCGCCTGAATGGACAATATTTTTTATAAAAAAAATTGCCAAAAAGCAGCACACTGTACCTGACGGTAAGCGGATCTAAGAATCTTGATTAAGTATCAAATTTAGAACGTTGTCAACCCTGAGGACTAAGATAGAATGCCTCCTTATCAGTTTATAGGTTCACCTTTTCTTTTCACTCGCCATACGAAACGGAGCACCATTAAGCTGTTATTTTACGCCGGTATTCTGAGGCAGGACCAACGGCTATATATTATGGTTGTAGTTGTAACAGGGGAAGGATCTCGCTTTCACAGAATACCAGCATAAAATAGCAGCTTAACGCTGCTATGTTTCGTATGGTGATTGTAGAAAACCGAAGACTTTTTCAGGAAACAGGCATTCCATCTTAGTCCTCAGGGGTGACAACGCATCTGTATTTTGATTTTTAATCGATCATAGATATTATTATATACACTTACTATAAAGATTGTTTGTTCGTTTGTTACTCTTGTACTATAAAAAAAAAAACAAAGGTGTTCGCCTTTGTTTTTGAAGTGAAAACTTCTTTAGCGGCGATTTACACTTTTTTGTTATGTGTAAAAAATGTTAAACTCGCGTCAGGATACGTGACCTGATCGTAATTTCGTAAGACGGACGGCGTAGGAGAGGAAGTATCCCCCTCTCTTTCTATGTTGCGGCGAAAACGTATGCCTGCGCCTGCTGTTTCGTTTATGCGGCGCAGGGCGCTTGCGCAAATGTAATATAAATTGTCACGTTTGTGTACAGTAGCGCAATAAATATATATTGTATACTACCACATAAATGATAGTACTTTTATACTGATAATTAAAGCAATTCGTGCAAAATTATTTCCTAATCATTCCAAAATATTAAAAATGCACAACGCTATTATTCAAGTTTTCGCCTCCTGCCGACACTCCCGAAGTGCCACCCGTCGTTTTTTTTTATGGTACAATATGAAACGCCGCCAAATTGCTACTGAGAATTTCTTGACAGGAAAACACAAAAACTGAAGTTTATCCGACGATTTTAATAAATCAAATCCCCCAAATCCCGTTTGAACCCGGGACCCCACGATCAGCAATCGTATTTACGACCACTAGACCAACGAGGCGGTCATATACTAAGTAATACACTAACATATACTGACTAGGCAGAGTCTTTAGTCTCTGCCTATCCCTCTGGGTGACAGGCGTGGGTGTTTATGTAGGTACGTATGTATGTTTATACTCACTACTTTACATACGAGTATACTAAGTATGTATTAGTTGGCGATCAATAAACCGCTTGCAAAGCGTGACACTATATGTAAATCTATAGGGAAGGATTATGTTTCGGGTGGACTTGTGATGGTCTGTATTTAAAGAAAAAAAAAAAACATTATTAACACACCTTGCGCACTATCATTCATAACATAGTAGATACTGCTCACATAGGAATATAAATATACCATACTTTTGTCAATTTCTGATGTCCTAGTACATCCTGCAGGCAGTTCACGTGTTCTGCGAAATAAAGTTTCACTCGGGTTTACCTAGTTTCCCATTGAATAAAACTAAATTTACGGATTCTATCGCGTTTATTCAACTGATTTTACTTATTTTTAATTCCCGACGTTTCGGGTGCTTTACAGCGACGCTCCGGGAAGTCTGCAGTCTGTGAACATGTTCAAGATCGTCCCCACCATTACATCAGATTTGATAAACCGCAAATCCTCGCAAAAGAACACC
Organism: Parnassius apollo; assembly: GCA_907164705.1. NCBI lineage: Eukaryota > Metazoa > Arthropoda > Insecta > Lepidoptera > Papilionidae > Parnassius > Parnassius apollo. The sequence continues at coordinate 4,026,831 of CAJQZP010001271.1, forward strand.
GATTCCTACCAAGGATGATACGCTAGGCTATTGAAATTAAAAAAAACATACTAATTTCAATAGAGAAGATGGTTGGGTGCTGCCATCTGCTTGGGATCCTATAATTAACAAAATTAAACCCAAACCCAAGCATACCACTGCAAGACTTCAAGATACTGTAAGTTCGTTTTGCGTAAATCGGACCAAAAATTAATATTCCAAAAACTGAAGGTAGCCGGGCTAACAATGACATTGGGACGTCAAACATCTCAGTCCCCCCCGTGACCATGGTTGTACATGTAAAGCACCCGAAACGTCGGGAATTAAAAATAAGTAAAATCAGTTAAATAAACGCGATAGAAACCGTAAATTTAGTTTTATTCAATGTGTAGAGTTCACGTAAATTTAAGAAATCATTAGTTTCCCATTGTTCTATTTAGTATTATGTGTACTACTTTTAAACCTGCTTTATATGAGTTTTATTTTATATGAGTCGCAACACACGTTCGTAAATTCCGTACGGAGCGCGCTCAGTGTGGATTGCACAACTGAAGCGAATGGGGACCTACCTACATGAAGGATTATATTTTCATCATGAAGAATACTTGTTGTGCTCCACATGGGGAAAGCAAGCGTATGAATTTCATATTAATTACATAGTTTCCCAAAGACTGACTCTAGTGGGAGAAAAATATAGCAGTTCAGTTCAAAAAAACTGCAGAAGTTCTTTGCCAGTTTCCTTTTTTTGTCAGTTTTTCTCACAATGTAATTTAATTGAGAAATAGTTTTAAATAAAAGTTTATTAGTTGCTAGAGTATTATATTAATATACAAAACAATGCCTCAGTGGATTGGTTTATTTATTTTTAATCTAATTAATATAAAATATAACTAGTAGTACAAAAACAAGCAATATTCTTTACATTTGTCGACTAAAATAACTTCCCCGCTATGAAATCTGTCAAATATTACACTCATTTTTAAATGGCGCCACCCTGGAGGCAGAAAAAGTCCTGGATTCGTCATTTCCAAAATAAGAATTAAGCACCATAGACTTTACGCTCAACGTGATCCTTGTTACTGTTAGCTCATCATTACGAAATGATGTAAGAAATGAATTAATTTGTCGAAAGAGTTCATAGACATCCGATAGTATTTAAAAAAAAATTCTAATAGTATTTTTATACGCGGTAGAGCCATGCTGCAGTTATATTAGTTGTATAGTTGTGACCGGGGAAGGACCACGCTCTCACACAATACCAGCGTAAAATAGTAGCTTAATGCTGCTGTGTTTCGTATGGTGAGTGTAGGGAACCGGAGACCCTTTTTTACTGGAAACGAGGCATTCCATCTTTGTCCTCGCAGGTGATAACGTATCTGAATTATGTTTTCTTCTTGGCTAAGTACAATAACAATGCAATCGCTGTATCGTCATCCATATTCACTGACTGAATATCTGTACTCAATGGCTGGCATCACTCAACTGAGCCTTGTCATACCCGTTCATACGAACGTAAATAAAACCTATGTGTGTGATGTATATACGGAACCCCGAATCGAAATTACGAAACGGTATCTCGAAACGGAATTCCGTATGTATGTGGCCGGCCTTAATATAAAATCAAGGTACCGTCACACACCTACGGTAGTTTTCCGCTCAATATTTTGCGGCCAAAACGGGATTCCGTATGTGTGTGGCCGACCCGTTCGCTCCGTTTCGGAATTCCGAAACGTGTAATGTGTGGCGGATGTAAGTGAAACCGAATCTCGTATTTCTCGCTTTTTTTTCTTTAACAGCCTGTAAAAGTAATGATTTCTTATATTTACGCGAACATTGCACATGATTAAAACTACTTTTACGGATTTTATCGCGTTTATTTTTTCTTACTTTTTATTTTTATTTTTTAATTCCCGACGTTTCGGGCGCTTTCCAGCACCCATGGTCACGGGGGGACTGAGATGACTGACGTCCCGATGTCATTGTTAAACCCGGAGTACCTTCAGCTTTTTTAATTATTGTTTATGGTCCGATCTATGCAAAATGAACTGACTATGTCCTGAGGTCTTGCAGTGGTATGCTTGGGTTTAGTTTTAATTTTATTGATTATAGGATCCCAAGCAGGTGGTAGTACCTAGCCTCCTTCTCTATTGAAATTAGGATGTTTTTTAATTTCAATAGCCTCACGTATCATCCTTGGTAGGAATCGGTGTTCTTTCGCGAGGATTTGTGGTCTATCAAATCTGATGTAATGGTTGGGGCCGTCTAGGATATGATCACAAACTGCAGACTTCCCGGAACGTTGATGCTTCACATCAGCTATATGTTCTTTTACGCGGGTCCTAATTGATCTTTTGGTTTGTCCTATATAAGAGAGACCACATTCACAATCAAGCTTGTACACTCCTGCATCTTGTAGAGGGATATGACACTTGACGGATGGTAGGAACTGACTAATCTTCTTCGGCGGCTTGTAGAATGTTCTAATAGAAGCTCGCTTCAAGATATAGCCAATCTTGTCTGTGACACCTCTGACATATGGTAGTACAGCAGGCACACGCTCGACTGTGGCCGGCTTCACTCGGTCACTGTGACGTAGGCGCGGGACCCGAAGCTTGTTGTCGTGCAGAACTTGCTTGACGTGCTGAAGCTCGGCGGCCAGGTGTTTGCTGTCACAGATCCCTCGTGCTCTCTGTAACAAAGATTTGCCCACGGTAGCTAACTGTGAAGGATGGTGGTGAGATTCACCGTTTAAATATCGGTTTGTATGGGTCTTTTTCCTATACACAGTGTGACCAATGGTGTTATTAGGATTTCGGATGACTAACACATCTAGGAAAGGTAAGGAATTATTTGCCTCTAACTCCATAGTAAATTGAATTTTAGCGTTTATGGAATTAAGATGTTCTAAAAATGCAGTTACTTTGTCTGATGGTAAAATTGTGAAAGTATCGTCTACGTACCGCTTGTAGATCCTTGGTGTAACAGGTGCAGTAAGGAGGGCTTTCTCCTCAAAGTCTTCCATGAATATATCGGCGACAATGGGAGATACAGGTGAGCCCATCGCCACACCATCTACTTGCTTGTAAAACTCTTCCTTCCACAATAGATAGCCAGATGTAAGGCAATGTCTTAGTAATACTGCATATTCTGCTGGCATGTTATTTTCCTCTAGTTTCCTAGTTATAATTGAGATGCAGTCTTCAACAGGTAGGCATGTAAATAGAGACTGAACATCAAAACTGACCATGGTTTCATTGTCAGTAAGATGTAGGTCTTTTATCTCACTGACAAAATGGTATGAATCCTTAGTGTGTGCTCTTGTGTGTCCTCTGAGTGGTGATAATATTTTAGCTAAGTATTGAGCCAATCTGTAAGTTGGCGAATCAATCTGACTCACTATTGGACGTAATGGAGCATTCGGTTTGTGTATCTTTGGTAATCCATACAACTTCGGTGGTTTGGCACAGGAAGGTATTATCGAATTAACGTCCAGATTCAATTTTTCGGAGTATTTCTTAATTAGATCGCTAGTTGTTTTAAGCGTATTAGTTGTAGGGTCTGTTTTGACCTTTCGATAAGTAGTTTCATCCGACAAAAGTTGTTGTATTTTAAAATTGTAATCTGACGTATCCATTATAACCGTAGAATTACCTTTATCTGCGCGGAGAATCGTAAGCTCTGGTCTGTTGCGTAAGTTTTTCAACGCGTTAAATTCATTTTTGGGGAGATTTAATTTCGGCGCTGAACTTCGACGTAACATAGACGAGATGTCTTGACGTATGGCCTCTAAATCTTCATTACCAATATTATTTTTATACAGACAGTCCTCAACACTACAGATAATGTCCTCATACGGTATTTTTCGCGGTGTTATTGCGAAATTAATACCTTTTTCTAAAAGTAAATCTTTGTTACAGAGAGCACGAGGGATCTGTGACAGCAAACACCTGGCCGCCGAGCTTCAGCACGTCAAGCAAGTTCTGCACGACAACAAGCTTCGGGTCCCGCGCCTACGTCACAGTGACCGAGTGAAGCCGGCCACAGTCGAGCGTGTGCCTGCTGTACTACCATATGTCAGAGGTGTCACAGACAAGATTGGCTATATCTTGAAGCGAGCTTCTATTAGAACATTCTACAAGCCGCCGAAGAAGATTAGTCAGTTCCTACCATCCGTCAAGTGTCATATCCCTCTACAAGATGCAGGAGTGTACAAGCTTGATTGTGAATGTGGTCTCTCTTATATAGGACAAACCAAAAGATCAATTAGGACCCGCGTAAAAGAACATATAGCTGATGTGAAGCATCAACGTTCCGGGAAGTCTGCAGTTTGTGATCATATCCTAGACGGCCCCAACCATTACATCAGATTTGATAGACCACAAATCCTCGCGAAAGAACACCGATTCCTACCAAGGATGATACGTGAGGCTATTGAAATTAAAAAACATCCTAATTTCAATAGAGAAGGAGGCTGGGTACTACCAACTGCTTGGGATCCTATAATCAATAAAATTAAAACTAAACCCAAGCATACCACTGCAAGACCTCAGGACATAGTCAGTTCATTTTGCATAGATCGGACCATAAACAATAATTAAAAAAGCTGAAGGTACTCCGGGTTTAACAATGACATCGGGACGTCAGTCATCTCAGTCCCCCGTGACCATGGGTGCTGGAAAGCGCCCGAAACGTCGGGAATTAAAAATAAAAATAAAAAAGTAAGAAAAAATAAACGCGATAAAATCCGTAAAAGTAGTTTTAATCATAGCCTGTAAAAGCTTACATACAAATGGCCGAACACATGGATGCACCTAAATCCATGTTAATGGTAGCAAATGATTTTAGATGCAAACATTTACGTGAGTGTGTGTTCTTGCAATAAGCGTTCCGCTTTTATTTCTTTGTTGGTATGAGTATACTTAATTTTACACGTATTGGGTAAAGTTAGTTGGCGAAATTTGCGATTGCATTTGGTATCTGGAATGATAACAACGTTCTTATTATCTGTAAATTTGAAAATGCTGAAGCATTATTACAAAACAATTGTGTATAGAACGCCGACATTTCGGAATGCACGAGCGGGCTTGTAAGGGTGAGGGGGGTTTGTCAAATGGATTGTATTATTTTGTTTCTTAAAATTATCAGCGATTTCATTTAGTTTAAGCTTTGAAATTGACTAAATCACTAAAATGGAAATTAAGAAAAGCTCTTTCTAGTTTTCTTGATAAGATCCACAAATCGTGTATTTATATTTAAAAAAAATTCTTAGTCACTCTTTCCTCATTCATTCTTTCCACATGACCAAACCACCGAAGCATTCCTTTCTTAATCCTGGTCACAACATCATCTTGCAAACCACACTCTTCTCTTATCAAACAATTTGTCACCCTGTCATTCAGATTCAGCCCTAACATACTCCTTAACGACCGCATTTCTACTGCATTTATTCTACTCTCGTGCTTCTTCTGCCACACCCAACTTTCACTACCATACGTTAAAGTAGGGACCAACACAGCATTGTGAATTGCCATACGTGCCTTTTTTGACACATTTTGACTCTTCACAATAGAGTGTAGGGCCCCAATTACTCCATCACCTGCGTTCACTCGTCGTTCTATATCCTTATCATATCTCCCATCCTTGCTAAATACGCAACCCAAATATATACAAATTTCTAATTTCACATATCGTTTTACTTTCATCTCTTTCAAAAACCATAACTTTCGTCTTACTTGCGTTCACTTTGATACTCCTTTCTTGTAATTATCTGTTCATTAATGTAACCATTATTTGCAACTCAGCCGCCGACGACGCAAGAATAACTTGATCATCGGCGTACAAAAGGCATTTGACGGTTAACTCACCCATTCTTAAACTGCATTCTTCAACTTTCAAATTTTGCAAACAACTGTCCATAAATAGGTTAAACAGCCACGGGGAAGCCACACAGCCCTGTCTGACACCTTTATGGATGCCAAACCAGTCCGAGTAGTCTCCGTTGATCCTAACACAAGCACTAGAGTCCCTATAAAGAAATTCCAATGCCTGTATCAAGCCAGCGCTCAACCCAAATGAGTTCAGTGTTTGCCATAGCACATACCTATCCACTCTGTCATAGGCCTTTTCCAAGTCCATGAACGCACAAAAACCTTTTGGTTTTTGGCCAGAAACTTCTCCGCGATCATGCGCATGGAAAAGACTTGATCTGTACATCCCATTCCCTTTCGAAAACCCGCTTGCACATCCCAAATTTTTATATCGGTTTCTTTCAAGATCCTTTCAATGAGTACCTTAGCATACAAATTTCCCACAATGCTAAGAAGGCTGATACCGCGGTAGTTTTTACAGCCCTGCTGCGACCCTTTTCCTTTATATACTGGGACTATCATGGCTTTGCACCAGTCTTCCGGTACCAGCTTCAGTTACCAGCACAAATTAAACAAGGTGTGCAGCAGGCCTGCCACTACTTCCTCTCCAGCCCTTAGCATTTCGAGTGAAACTCTATCATATCCGTCAGCCTTACCTGCTTTCATGCTTTTCATTGCTTTCATTATTTCGTCTATACTTATCTCGCCACGTCCTTCCTCTTCTTTCGGATTTTCTATTTCATTTAGTTCAAACGTTGTCTCCTCACTCATAAACACGCTTTCAAAATATTCCTTCCATTTCTCTAAACTCAAAACTTCATCATTCAGAATATAGCTATTCTCATCTCTTATAGCATTCATTATAGGCTGTTTTGAGTGTCCCCTGGCAGTTCTTACGAGTTTCCAGAACATTTTAATATTTGCCTGAGAGTTATTCAATATTCTTCTATCATTCTTATCTGTTCTTTCTTGCTTTTTCCTTTCAACTAATTCTTTTACTCTCTTATTTAGATGTCTAAAGACTGCCTTTTTTCTTTCAAAATCATCATTCGTATCGCTAGAATTACCAGCTTTAGTTGCTAGTAAATCTAGCCACGCTCTCTTCTTTGCTTCGACTTCCGTACGTATCTCATCCATACCATAACGTATTATTTTTCCTTTCATTCTGTCTTTTACTAACATCACATACTTTATGCATCCACTAAACCTTTCTTAACATTTTGCCATACATTCTCCAAGTCTAACTCATTCATATATAATTCATCCAAACCATTTATGTTTTCTTTCAGTCTACATTTGAACTTGTTTTTCTCACCTTCATCTTGTAAACTTTCTGTTCTAATACTCTGTATCGTAGTGGTAGACACAGACGACCGACGCCAACGCCTGAATAGACCATTAATTCGGCATAAAACCAAATAATGATCCGTTCCTACGTTAGACCCCCGGTAAACTCTTGTATCTACCACCGCTTCTCATTCTTTCATCCCCAATTATGAAATCTATCATGCTTCTATCATCACCTCTTTCTTAATTATACATGTGAATCCTCTTGTGGCGAAAGAAAGTGTTCGTCACAAAAAGATTCTTTTCCATACATACGGTGAGGAGGCTTTCACCATTCTCATTTATACTTTCATCACCAAACGTTCCCAATATCCTTTCATAACCAAGGCTCCTCACCCCAACCCCTCCTTTAAAATCTCCTAGTATAACAACATTTTAATTTCCCTTACATTTCATTAACACCATCCTCACCATTTCCCAAAACCGCTCTCGGATATAAGTGGGCTTAGACATGTCTGGGGCGTAGAACAAACAACTTCTTTAAGCCCACTTTCAATCATATCCATAGCAGTCTTGGGCTTACACATTCATACTCTTTCACACATTGGCCGATTCTTTCTGAAAGGATGATACCTGCTCCCTGGCATGCCCGCTCGAGCTCGTCTACACCAGACCAGTATGCGGTATACATGCCATGTGTAATGACATTCTTCACCTTCCGTTTCGTCTCATTTACACATAACACATCTATTCCTCTATCATACATCACCTCGCATACTTCATCCATTTTATCATTCATTGCTCCACATACATTCAACGTAGCCAGACGGGCCTCTGCAATCCACTTTTCGCCCCTCCGGGAGACAAAACGTGACGGGTGGCAAACCTCGTCGCCGGTTTTCCTTCCGGATATTCTTCGCATCCCTGCCCCATTAAAGGGGCGCCAGGAACTCGGGGCCATTTCTTTTATTTGATTCCTCATGGTGCGAAATATGGGGTGGTATATTTAACGCCGCTACCACGGCGAAGAGCCGAGTCTGTGTTATCGGCTTGTCGCTCATTTAGCACCACCCGGGGCACACGTGTAGGGTGGGCCTAGGATTAGGTGATCAAAGCCTACGGACGCAAGCGACTTATCCCCCTTATAAAAAAAAAAAAAAACTAATCTCATAACTTTTTAAACCATAAGTTTTCCTAAAGTTATGAGTAAAACATTTGTGTGAGATAAGCGGTTGATGGACAAAAACATCGAACAGAGACTTTGTCTTAAATTTTGTGTCCCAAATGGAATTTCGTGTTCGGAGTCACTGCAAATGTTACAGGAAGCTTACGGTAAATTTTATCGAAATACGTGCTTATTAGTGATACACAGTGCTCAAAAGCGGTCGAGATGTGATGGAAGACTTGCCTCGCATATTTGAAAGGAAATAGTGACTGCAAATCCTCATTCAGATTTGAGAGATATAGCCGCCGAACTTTCTGTCTCACGAGTCGATCCGTACCATTTTGAATAATCACTTGGGTATGAAACATGTTGCCGCTCCGCTAGTCCCATGAGACTTAAATTTTTGGCAAAAAACTCAACAAATTCCATCAAGTAAACATCTTACTCACGAGATATGGCTCCAGTCGACTTATTTCTGTTTTCTTCTTCTTTCTTTACCACTTCTCATTCGTTGAAATCAGTTTCGGAAAAACATTTCAAAATGTTTTGATGAATGGATTATTCTTTGGAGAAAGTGTATCGTTTCTGAAGGAGCGTACCTTGAAGGTGATAAAATAAACTTGGAGGAAATGATATTTTACCGATACTTTTTTTACTTTCTCTCTCTCTCTCTCTATCTCGCTCTATCTCTCTATGTATATATATGTGTAGATATATATTTATTTAGTTCTTATGATTCTTGTGTAATTTTCACTGTAGACAAATATATAACACTCGCATAATCTTCTTATTTAATTATTAATTATTCGATTCCCACGTGAAACATATTTCTGTGACCCAGTTTGTCAGATTATAGCAAATTCTCTCTTCATAGGATAAGGCCAATATCCAGGATCTGAATGTATCATTATCAAATTTATTATAGCCACGTATGCATAGTGTTAACTTTGTATAAAGTGATGCACATAATATAAACTATTTACAAAAATATACTTCCTCAAAATTCTAAAGTTCCAGTTCATTCGTCGAGAGGCCCACGTGTTCGCTACTAACTTTTTATGATAGTAAGGAAAACGCACTAACTTTTTTTACAAGTATCTTAAAGGTATGAAATCGGTAAAAGTTTTCTACAGTTTGTGAAGTACCTATGTTTTAGAGATGCGTGTGAGCATTCGTATATGCGTGCGTGCGTGCTTGGGTGCATGCTTGCTGGCAAGCGTGTGCGGGTGCTTGTGTGTGTCCTGTACGTGTGCGTGTGCGTGCAATCGTGTGTTTGTGTGTGTGTTAGGTGTGTGTAAATTATCTCTGTTTTCGGAATTTCAAAACTTTAGCATATTTTTATCAAAAGTATTTCACCAAGAGCTTTTAGCCGACTTTTAAAAAGGAGAAGGATATCAATTCGACTGTACTTTTTTGTTTTGTACGTGATATCTATAATCCATTTTTAATTAAGAAACTCTGACATCAAGGTTTGTCCTACTAATATTTGAAGAAATATTCATCCATTATGGAAGAAAAATAGGGGATGAAGATTTTAATGTAAATTTACATAGGTATAGTAGACGACCAATACGTGGTCAACATGAGATCGTGATATTGCTTAATTCACTCAAAAATGTAAAATAACAATCAAACTTTTTAAAACAGACTGCAAATATCAAAATCAATAAAGTAATTTCCACAATATTTTCTGACGTATGATAGATTTAGTGTGCGAAAACCCCGTACTTAACCTAGCAGTTAAATCGTGTGAAAGTCGAATGTACATATTTTTTAAGTTTATTAATACAAATCAAATCAATTTCTGCAAGAATTTTAAATTGCGTAAAATATTAATACATTTTATTTCAAAAAAAAAACAAGCAGATTTTTCTGATGTAGAAACATCTATCTCATTATGCTCTTATTATTTTATTTTATTTTTTTTATTATATTATGTTCTTCCATTGGTTTGTAATTATTTATTTTAAATTTATATAATATTTTTATAACCACACTGGAAATAAGTTCTATATATCTTTTCGCTTTTTGATGACCTAGTACCTCGGTCACCCAAACACGTGTTTTGTGCGCATGTTGGTGGTGGACGGGAGGGAGATTTCTACCTTGCACTAACTACTGCTATCATTCGTAACATAAATAGATTCTGCTAGAGTGCTAGATACGGCTCACATAGGAATATAAATCGATCTACTTTTGTCAATTTCTGATGGTGCGTCCTGCAGGCAATTCACGTGATCTTCGAAAATCAAATTTCTATTAACATAATATTTTTAAATCCTTGCTTATCCGACCAACCTGCACTTTCTATTCCGTACTGTGTATTTTTAAACTGCTTTTACTCTATTTTTTAAACCGCTTTAACTCTATACCCCAGATCGCCCATAGTCTATATATAATATATATAGCCTAGAAAAATCGATACAAAAATGTTTTAACTTTAACACTGCTATAGTAGAACCCTTTGGAACAGGATGCCGTTCACCTTGTTTCGAAGGGTTCGAAAACTGACACAATATGCCGAGGTATTTAGAAAAACTGCGTTTACGGTCAATTTGCAAGCTCTTTTTTACAAGATCTCTTATTTAATTGATAATAACCTTGCGTAGTCATATCATCAAAGGTCTGGAGGAATGTAATTTTTTTTAAATAATTGGCGTCAGTAGCTGGTCTGAAACAAAAAATGCTGCCGATATCTTTCTCAGACGTATGCACCACACCTGTCCATTCATCCACCCAGATTGTGACTACGAATGCAGAACACAGACAATTATTGCGCAATGTAATTTTCACAGGTGTCTGATGTCCTAGTACACTACAAATAAGAGCACGTGACAGACGAAGGCTCCTTTCTCCTATCAACTTAAAAAGCACGGGGCTGTATTTTTTAATTAGTGTAATTACGATATCTTCGCCAACTAAAATTTGATTTTGAAGATCCTTTTTTTATTATATAGTTAAACATTTCAGGGGTGGTTTCATGTACATTAGGATATAAAATTCCACTCCTGTGGGTGGCAAATTAGGGGATGAAATTTTTAACGTAACTATGTTAGTGACAATGAGATTGTGATATTTCTTAGTCCATTCAAAAGGTCTTAGTCTAGTGCCGTTCGTATCAAATTACCGTCCCATCGGACTATGATAGCGAGGGAATAGATAGAGCACAAAATTTCGCCTGGAAGACATTCTTTTAATTAATGAAAATTAGTATAACACCGTGTAGTTGTGGGGAAATGGTAATGGTACAGTATAACAGCTAATTAATGGATTTTTTTACTGGCGTAATCTCTAAAAATGCCCGATAATGACGCCCAGAGAACAAGGACCCCTCTCCCATCATTCATCTTCACTGAGTTATATTCCTATAAACGCTTATTTTATTTGCAATAATTTAAAACGCTAAGGTAAATATTTGTGATTGCAATAACAAGTTATAAACACAAGTGACTCATTTGTTAGACTAGGTTTTCTTTTTAGTTTGCCAACCACCAACTAAGATTTTGGATTAAATGCGCTATGAAAATTATATACGTATAATAAATAGCATTTTTATTTTCTTATTGTATCTGTCATTTTCAAAGCTGTCATTGGAATAATTACTGCACTTTTCCCCAATATCGATGCAAGCATTTAGCTGCGAATTCATCCAACTCTCTTCGCCTTCTGGTGTCCTAGTATATGTGTCAAATCAGCACGTGTTTACTGTGTCCCGAAAAAAAAAATTTACCTTTCAAGAATTAATTTTGTTTTGTTTTGTTGTGTGAGAAAGCGACGTAGGCTACATATCTGAAAAATAGCCTTCGATAAAACGGCGTTAAAAGCAAACAATTCTCTTAGGAATCTGTAATAAAGTTCGGCAACGCATCATCTGCGATTCTCCTGATGCTGCGGTGTTTATATAATGTACTCTGTGGGCGGCGGTAAGCACTTACCATAAGGTGAGCCGTATGCTCGTTTGCCCCCTCTTGTATAAAAAAAAGATAAGTTGGACATTACTCCAAAGTCGGGTATTTACAAACTTATTTGTGACGAATGCCACGCCATTTATGTGGGTCAGACTGACCGCAACTTCGGTAACGTTATATATAAAGAGCATTTACACACCGCATGTTTTGATAAACCTCAGAGTTATCTATGAGCGCTTGCGCACTGCATCTGATCTGAATCCGAGTAATGTTGATCTGAAGTAGTCGTAGCGCTGTTTATATATTATGAGTCTGCGCATTATAGCCGCATTTTGTATTACGAAGTCGAGAAAAGTGTTACTAGTATTTCCGGATCGAAGCAACTACGTTATATTACTATTTCCTTCACTTATAAAATTATACCCTTCACTTATATAATTTAGTTAGAAGTTAATTAATAGAAAGGAATTTTAAAACAATTAGTTTGCAATGCCTGAAAAAGGCGTCTAAGTTGTAAGCACATTTTTAATTTAAGACCAATTATGTACACTTGGACTTGGACTTTGGAGGAAATTACTTTATCGTAATAATATAATAAATATACAATTTTTATTTTTCGAATAGAAAACACTGCGTAATTAAAAAAGAAAACCGCAATTTCTCCTGTTACTTTCATATTATGAAATAGGCGGAAAAATTGAAGTGAATGCAAATATGTATCTTTCGACGGATATGAATTTTGACTCCTAATTGAGGATAGATGTAGGTTTTTAAGGATATCTACTTACCATCTGATGTGTACTTATTTGTCACCTTTACTAGAGGCAATATATTACAAAAAAGCTATGCAATAATGGGTAAATAAATAAATACAAATGACGTACATTCCAATGCTGGGCACAGGCCTCTTCTAATTATAAGAAGGCGAAGGAAGGAAGAAAAGTATGGTGTAGTACGAACTGACAGGCTTTACACGTATTTTTTTTTTTAAATATTTTAAACATTCAGGTTTCATAAATTATAAAACAATGAAGTAAATAAAAAGTGACTTTTAAAATTAAAATTTTCAATTTTAGGGTTTATTTTGTCTGTAGACCAAAAAGTTTTTTTTATCGTGTCTCATCTATATAATAAAAGATTTTCTCAGGTATGATTAGTAAGGTAAGGATTTCAGTAACTTCGAAAATATTTTTTTTTGCAGTTTTGGTGTTAAGTCACCTTTAGCTTCACGTAACAATTTTGCGATTATTAAATTAAATTAAATAATATTAATAAAGCATGTGTTTTATTATAATTATTCATTATTCAAACTGTAATAGAAGTATACCGGGATATACAAGGTTCTTGGAATATTTTTGGGCTTATATTTCTAGTTTGATAAACAGTTAGACTCAGTTGGTAAGATATATTCATTCACCTTTCCACGCACATACAATAAAATGCCCATGTTATTTATATGCACACATATAAGTCATGCGAAGTTCTCTCCTCATGATAGCCTAGTATATGTGGAGGGTTAACTCATGTTTGCTTGTACAGGCTTTTGCACCCTGAAGAGGGAGTGCCGTTGCGAAATAAATTTTGTACTTGTACACATAGTACATACATATAACTTCAAAGTTGTAAGTTTTTTTGGTAAATTCTAGCACAAAATCTATCTTCGTGATTACTATTGGTTTTATTTTATAGGAAAGGCGAAAAACGAGCAGGTCGACACTAACCATCATGTGAGCCGTCACCTGATGGTTAGTGTCGACAGCCGCCCATGAACTACTACAACACCACACCAGCAGGGCTAGCATGAGCAGGAGACAATTTATCCATGGCAAAAGATAAAATGTTAATCCCTTGCTCAGTTTTATCCACCCTTTGAGCATGGGGTTATATATAAAATCCACAGTAGATAAAAAGGGAGATCCTCGCAATTATTCCCATTATTGAAAAATATTTCAAAATTGATGTCTAATCTAAGTCACAAAGTCATTATTTTTTATCTTTGCTCGTGATTTTGGTTGTTAAGTGTTAAGTGGGCAATATTGAAGCAAAATTAATGTTTTCCATTTCCAGAGTGCCAAAAAGGAAGTATACATGAATTATTGTAAAGTAACTATTGTATTATGAAAGCGAAATGTAAACTTAACAACTAATTTTCTCTACAAATCTTTCTGTTTCCAAATAATTGATATTATTTTATAACACATTCTTCTATATTAATCGCCAATTATTTATTTTTCTTCTACAGTCAATATAAATTTGACCTTATTTTTCAGTGTTTAGACGAAAGGCTCAAAGAGTGTAATAATCTTTTGTGTACGCAAAATCAATTGCTTCGTACACAGAATGCCCACCCAAGTCGTAGATATAAACTCAAAAGGATGAAAAGGGTAATAATTATAGTCAACCAAATCTAAGAAATACCTTTTGACGTTTCACATTAATCATTCCGCAATAACTTTGCACAAGCGTACTCACACGAGTTAAAATAAACTTTTATGTAAATCCGAATAATTATGAGGTTATCTATATTTCATTACAACGTGCATAGTTTTTTATCACTAATTTAAATTTGAATTTTTCAAACAAAGCAAAATATTAAAAAAAACTAGTATTAACTTTTTTTACTTGACATCGTTTCAATGACATCTATATTACCGTAGTGTTTGGGTGATTAAAATGCATTGTTATGCGAATAAACGGCAAAATAATTAAATAATCGGTAAAAATATTCTAATAATCGAATCATTAATTTCTTAAATTTATTATTTGTTTAATTTAATTTTTATTTTCAAAATTCCTTAAATTACATGAATCATGAATAAAACAAGTTTATTTTTTTTCACTTTGTCAAAGTAAATTTTTGTAGGCAAAAAACTCATATACAAGGCCGTGCTAAAATAACCACTACATAATTTCAATATCCCGCCATTTCGATACCAGTTGAGCGCTTATTACGTTATACAATTTTTAGGAAATCTAATTAGGAAGTAGGAAGGTGTAATCGTAGTTAGAACAGTTAGGATCCGATTTAGTCAAATTGGAGGTCCCAATCGCTCTACTTCCTAAATTGTTTACAATTTAGGACAGTGTAATCGCAACGTTACGATTTAGAACAACCAGTGGGCGCCCGCGCTTTAATACAAGCGGATGTCTTGAAGTTTTTATAGAAGTTTTGATAGAAGTCTGATATCAGAGAGCAGTACTTTAAATCTTAATATTAATTTCCGGTGGCTATAACACGTAATGTCACAATCAACAATCAAACATTCTTTGGTACTCATACTTTATCGAAATATCGTGACTTCTTTTTCAATATGTTTGGATACCAAACTTAACAAATAATCAAACTGTTTTATAGGTGGTAGAGCCATGCTGCAGTCATATTATTAGTATAGTTGTAGCACGAATGGGTCGGCTCGACCGAGGAAGCACCACGCTCTCACAGAATACCGGCGTAAAATAGTAGCTTAATGTTGCTGTTTTTCGTATGGCGAATGTGGAGAACCGGAGACCCTTTTTACTGGAAACGAGGCATTCCATCTTAGTCGTCACAGGTGACAACGCATCTGCATTTTGATTTGTAATCGGAGATAGGTGTAGATGTCCATGGGCCGCAGCAACCACTTAGCATCAGGTGGACTGTGTGCTAGTTTGTCGCCCTATCCTATAAAAAAAGCTGCTTAGAATCTAAAAATATATAATTATATTCATATTGGACATTTTTTTCTCAATGACAAGTACTCTTTTCTCTTTTTTTAATATCCATTGTTCCCACCACGGCTAAAGCAAGTCCTATTTTCTGCTGTTTTGATAAATACGGGGCCATCGATCAAACGTGCAACCCCGTCGATACTTCTTTACGAATGCGCTTCGTCACGATTTAGAATTCAATTTAGTGTAATGTGATCACTAGCTTCCAATTTAGGTTCCTAATTAGATTTTCTAAAAATAGTAGTTTCTTCTATAATAACTTTTTGTACGTGATAGAGCCACGCTACATATATATTATAGTTGTAGCACGAATAGGTCGGCTCAACCAGGGCAGGACCACGTTTTCACAGAATATCAGCGTAAAATAGCAGCGTAATGCTCATGTGTCTCATATGGTGAGTGTAGAGAACCGGAGACCCTTTTTACTAGAATTGAGGCATTCCATCTTAGTCCTCAGGGGTGATAACGCATTTGCATTTTGATTCTTAATTGAGGATAAATGTGTATGTCTATGGGCCATATCATCCACTTACCATCAGGTGGACTGTGAGCTCTTTTGTCTCCCATTGCTATAAAAAAAATTCGTTGAAGCATGTGCCCTTGTCACAAAGGATGATTGGGCAAAAGTGGTAGAAAAAACAAAAAAAATTGATTATGGATAGCTTTGAAAGAGATATTAATTTTGAGTGCATTATTAAAAACCAAACAATAATAATTGATAAAACAACGACATCCCTACTAGTTGTACTGAAAGTGATTGAATAAATTTATTTTGAATCTAGTTTCAATCTTAAATTTTCATAACTGTGCCTCTAGAAACAAGCAGTAACAACAAATACGAAGAAACTGATAAATCTTGTGTTTTAAATTATCCGTTTTTAATTTATTCTGGTATTATTCAAACAAAACTGTAAATGATTACCAACTCTAAATAATCGATATCGATTTTTTTAAGAATCGAATATTTTACGTTTTCATTTTTGGTCGGCATGCTTGGTGCAATAAGTCTGACAGCTGTCAAAATGTATTTCTTAGATTTGGTTGACTATAAATAAATAAATTTTAGTTGAAGTAGGTATTTATGAATCTTCTCTTTTTTTGGGTAATTGTCAACAGCCCGGCTTGATCCTCAGATGTGATGAGTTCCTTTGGTCGTTCCATTAGAATGTTGCAATATACAAATTAAATTAATGTTTAGTAAACAAGCATCCTAATAGTTATAACATATGTGAGAATATACATAACATAAACACTCACGCCTGTCACCCAGAGGGTTATGCAGAGACTACAGACTTCCATTTAGCACGATCCTGACATAACTCTTGCTCACACACCACATGCTCGTCGGTTAAGGGTACTCTTAATTTGGCCCATTTTTAGTATATCGCCAATTTGGTCGACAAACTTCCACCTAGGACGTCCCTTTTCGACTCTTCCATTCACTTCTGCAAGATATATTAGCTTTGTTGAGGCCCACGTGTTCGCTACTAACTTTTTAGATAGTAAGGAAAATGCAAAATAAAATACTTGTAAAAATGCAACTATTTTTACAAGTATCTTAAAGATATGAAATCGGTAAAAGTTTTCTACAGTTTGTGAAGTACCTATGTTTAGAGATGCGTGTGAGCGTTCGTATATCCGTGCGTGCGTGGGTGCTTGGGTGCATGCTTGCTGCCAAGCGCGTGCATGTGCTTGTGTGTCTCGTATGTGTGCGTGAAATCGTGTTTTTGTGTATGTGTTGGGTGTGTACAAATTATCTCTGTTTTCGGAATTTCAAAAGTTTAGCATATTTTTATCAAAAGTACTTCACTAAGACCTTTTAGCCGACTTCAAAAAAGGAGGAGGATCTCAATTCGACTGTATTTTTGTGCTGTACGCGATATCAACAATCCTTTTTTTAATTAAGAAGCCCTGACCTCAAGGTTTGTCCTATTAATATTTGATAAAAAAATTCGTCTATTATGGAAGAAAAATAGGGGATGACGATTTTATTGTAAATTTACAAAGGTATAGTAGACGACTAATACGTGGTCAACGTGAGATCGTAATATTGCTTAATTCAGTCAAAAATGTAAAATAATAATCAAAATTTTTAAAACCGACTCAAAATTTCAAAAAGAATAAAATAATTTTGACACTATTTAATAGTTTCTGACGTAGGATAGGTTTAGTTTGCTAAAGCCCCAACTTAAGCTAGTAGATAAACCGTGTGTAAGTTGAATATACCTTTTTAAAATTTATTGATACAAATCAAATCTATTTCTGCAAGTCTTTTAAATTGCGTAAAATGTTAATACAATTAATGTCATAAAATTAACTGATTTTTTGCTAATGTAGAAACACCTATCTCATATTTAAGTTCTTCCATTGGTTTGTAATTATTTATTTTAAATTTATATAATATTTTTACAACCACACTGGAAATAAGTTCTATATTTCTTTCGGTTTTTGATATCCTAGTATCTCTGTCACCCAAACACGTGTTTTGTGCGCATCCTGGTGGTGGACGGGACGGAGATTTAACTTACCCTTGCACTACTATCATTCGTAACATAATAAATGCTGCTAGATACGGCTCACATAGGAATATAAATCGACCTACTTTTGTCGATTTCTGATGTCCTAGTGCTTCCTGCAGGCAATTCACGTGTTCTGCGAAATAAATATTATTTTTATAAAAAAGACAATCCTTACCCGAACACTGCACTTTCTTCTATTCCGTATTGTGTAGTTTTTAAACTGTTAACTCTATACCCCAGATCACCATAGTCTGTCTAGAAAATATCGATACAAAAATGTTAACTTTAACACTGATATAGTAGACCCTTCGGAACAGGATACCGTTCACCTTGTTTCGAAGGGTTCGAAAACTGACACAATATGCCGAGGTATTTAAAAAAACTGCTTTTACGGTCAATTTGAAAGCTTTTTTTACATGATCTCTTATTCAATTGATAATATAACCTTGCGTAGTCATATCATCAAAGGTCTGGAGGAATGCAAAAATTTTTTAAATAATTGGCGTCAGTAGCTGGTCTGAACCAACGCTTCAAACATTTTGGACCTTGTACAGGTGTGTAACACGTTTTTTAAATAGCGATTATTTTAGTTATTCATGTATTTATCACTGTATGTATAATTATTTCAGTTAAACTATTTCAAGGATTATATTTTTAATCGAAAACACTTTTGTATGTTTTTATTAATAAATTATGGTGAAAACACTTCTTAAATATACCGCGCCATTAGGTGCCAAATATTTCAGCCGCTTCTTTATGTATACCGCAAAATAGGGATTTCAGATACTTTATTAATTTTTTTATTTTTTGGGTTCGACAACTTAAAAAGAAAATGATTTTTGATATCTACTTCCGAGATTGCTAATTCGATGTATTTTTAACAAGTGTTATATTAATATTGCCTCGATCTCTGAAAACTAAAGTGTACAACCAGTGCGTGTTGCCAGTGATGACTTACGGATCAGAAACGTGGTCCTTCACTGCTGGCCATATGAGGACGCTCAAGGTCGCTTAGCGAGCTATGGAGAGGGCTATGCTCGGAGTTTCTTTGCGTGATAGACTCAGAAATGAGGATATCCGCAGTAAAACCAGAGTGACCGACATAGCTCAACGGATTAGTAAGCTGAAGTGGCAATGGGCCGGCCATATAGCTCGAAGAACCGATAACCGATCGGGAAGAAAGGTTCTCGAGTGGCAGCCTCGTACCGGTAGGCGTAGCGTAGGGCGACCCCCCACTAGATGGAGTGACGACCTGGTAAGACATGCAGGAAGTCGATGAATGCAGGTGGCTCAGGACCGTGCTTTGTGGCATTACTTGGGGGAGGCCTTTGTTCAGCAGTGGACTTGTGAAAGACTGTAATGATGAATGACGATGATGATATTACTATTACGAAGATTTTGTAATTAAGATTTATTTATGTATAAATTATGTAAAATCCTGGATTGCAAACGTTATTCCGAGTATAGTAGGTCGGTATGAGGTTCTATGAGCACCCAAATTTTTCCGCGTCATATACATAGTAAAATACAGTGTGCTCAAGTAGCACACTATATTTCCTATTTCCTTTAAAATAACTTTTATAAACTTAAGGACGTCCCTGTAAACATTTTGGATAGTAATTGGTAATTGTAATAATTTAATAATATTATTTTACATAGGAGAAGAGGTGAGATGAAGTCGAATACTGCCAAAGTGCTAGCGACAACCACCCGGCGCCCGGCTGGCTTGCACTGCGGCTGCGAACTTAACTTTAAATATACCGCGCCATTAGGTGCCAAATATTTCAGCCGCTTCCTTATGTACGAGGTGTGTTCAAAAAGTAAGGCGACTTTTTGAATTTCGCGGGCAACGCACATTCGATTTTCGATTTTTGTATTTTGTTGCGTTGGTACACATGTCCTGAGCATATGTTTCAAGTTTGACGTGTATAGCAGTTTAGTTTATTTTTGACAGTTACAAAGGTCAGACGTACTTTGGTGTGCTCGGCGATTTTCTTCTATAAAAAAAATGGATCAAAGAATTTGCATCAAATTTTGTGTAAAAAATGGAATTACGTCCTCCAAAACACTTGAAATGTTGACAGCGGCATACGGTGAGTCTACTCTTAGTAAAAAAAAAAACGTTTATAAGTGGTACAAGCTCTTTCAAGATGGCCGAGAAGATGCCAATGACGAACCTCGCTCTGGACGCCCCAGCACGTCAACAACCGATGAAAACGTTGAAATAGTGAAGAAAATTGTTTTGGAAAATCGTCGAATCACTATCAGAGAAGTTGCGGAGGATGTTGGCATATCGGTTGGCTCTTGCCGTGAAATTTTTTCGGATATTTTGGGCATGAAACGTGTGTCAGCGAAATTTGTTCCAAAATTGCTCGATTTCGCTTTTTTGCTTGTGAGAGGTTTTTTGACCAAAAACAACACTACAATCATGCCTCAGCCACCATATTCACCGGATTTGGCCCCATGTGACTTTTTCCTGTTCCAAAACTGAAGAAACCTATGAAAGAAAGAAGATTTGCAACGATTGAAGAGATAAAAACTGCATCGCTGAAAGAGCTGAAGGCTGTACCAGAAAGTGATTATCAGAAATGCTTTGACGTTTGGAAAAAGCGTTGGCACAAGTGTATTATATCTGAGGGGGGATTACTTTGAAGGGGACAACATAAATATTGATGAATAAATAAATAGTTTTTCATAAAAATATAAAGTCACCTTACTTTTTGAACACACCTCGTATACCTAGAAGTAGCGAATTCAGATACATTATTTATTTTTTTATTTTTTAGGTTCGACAACTTAAAGAGAAAATGATTTTTGATATCTACTGCCAAGATTGCTATTTCATCATTACAGCCCTTCACAAGTCCACTGCTGAATATAGGCCTCCCTCAAGTAATGCCACAAAGCATGGTCCTGAGCCACCTGCATCCATCGACTTCCTGCATATCTTACCAGGTCGTCACATCATCTAGTGGGGAGTCGCCCTACACTACGCCTACCGGTACGAGGCTGCCTGTACTCGAGAACCTTTCTTCCCCGTTGGTTATCGGTTCTTCGAACTATACGACCGGCCCATTGCCACTTTAGCTTACTAATCCGTTGGACTATGTCGGTCACTCTGGTTTTACTGCGGATATCCTCATTTCTATTCATGGGGGATATTTGCCATAGTTGCCACGCTTGGCGAGCGTGTTGGCAACCGCAGTTTTTTTATTATATTACGGTTGTTACTAGGAATATGCTGCTGCCCATCTCCTGCCTGTTTCCCTCTGTCACCTCTTACGACACCCACGGGAAGATAAGGGCTAGTGGATATTCTCAACCGCCACTACACGGCACGATTTTTGGTGCCGTGTAGTGTTTGGGAAAGAAGGGTTCTCGAGTGGCAGCCTCGTACCGGTAGGGGAAGTGTAGGGCGACCCCCCACTAGATGGATTGACGATCTCGTAAGACATGCAGGAAGTCGATGGATGCAGGTGGCTCAGGACCGTGCTTTGTAGCATACCTTGGGGGAGGCCTATGTTCAGCAGTGGTCTTGTGAAGGGCTGTAATGATGATGATGATCCTTATTTCTGAGTCCATTACGCAGAGAAACTGTGAGCATAGCCCTCTCCATAGCTCGCTGTGTTAACTTGAGCGTCCTCATAAGGCCAGTAGTGAAGGACCACGTTTCAGATCCGTAAGTCATCACTGGCAATACGCACTGGTTGTACAGTCTAGTTTTCAGAGATTGAGGTATACCTGACGAGAAGATGTGTCGTGAACTCCTGAACGCTGCCCAGCCGAGTTGAATCCGTTGATTGACCTCTCGGTCGAAGTTGGACTTACCTATTCAGACTATTTGTCCCAGGTAAACGTACTCGTCAACAACTTCGAGCATAGTGTTCCCAACAAATACCGGCATAGGTGTGACATGGACATTAAACATGATCTTTGTTTTGTCCATGTTCATCTTAAGACCTATCCGTTGGGAGACACTATTGAGGTCATTGAGCATAGTGCTAAGGTCCTCCAGCGATTCTGCCATAAAGACTGTATCGTCGGCGAATCGAAGGTGAGTGATGTACTCGCCATTGATGTTAATACCGTATCCTTTCCAGTCCAGTAGCTTGAAAACGTCTTCCAGTGCAGCGGTGAAGAGTTTCGGGGAAATAACGTCACCCTGTCTTACACCTCTCTGTACTAGGATAGCCATCGTAGCCCTACTGTACAAACACTTCGATATACCGACAGTCAACTTGGCACCGCTGAAGGGACTGTAGCACCGCCCAAATTTCGACAGAATCAAAGGCTTTCTCATAGTCCACATAAGCCAGGCAAAGTGGTAGATTGTACTCTTTGGTCTTATGTACAATCTGTCGCAGGGTATGTATGTGGTCTATGGTACAGAAGCCTTTTCGGAAACCGGTTTGTTCGGGAGGCTGGAAGTCGTCGAGTCTGCGTGCGAGACGATTTGTAATGACTCTCGAAAACAGCACGTAGACGCGGCTCAGAAGGGAGATCGGTCTGTAGTTCTTCAAGAGAGCGTTGTCCCTTTCTTAAAGAACAAGACCACCGCACTTTCTTCACTTCACTTCACTTCACTTCTGCTCCACGCCTCCGTGGTGTAGTGCTACCATGGAGGGCAGAATTTAAGAGCTTCTGAAGGAATTCAAGTACCGGTGTTCCACCCACTTTCAGAAGCTCCGCTGTAATTCCACCCTCGCCTGGGGCCCTGCCGTTTTTAAGGTGCTGGAGAGCCATTTTAATATCACTTAGACTTACGTCCGGGATATCATCGGAATAGTGTCGGATAAGACTTGCTCTTGGATCGTTACTCACACTTGCGTGTGGCTACAACGATGATGTGTACAGTTGTCCATATAGCCTCTCAACTTAAATTCTCAAGTATCCCGGAAACGATGCTGCCACACTCAGTCTTCTGCTTTGACAGTTGACTCTTTCTGACAGACAGATCTCTGGCAAAGACTTTGGAGCCCTGGTTCCGCTCAATCCCTTCTTAAATACGAGCATTATTAAAGTTGCGTAAGTCTCGCCGCATGCATTTGGAGATCTGTCTTTCAGTTGCCTGTATGCTGTCAAATGTGTTGACGATTGCAGTCTCATCTACCGTCTAACAGCTATGAGATTAAGAGTGTGATCGGACAGTTTTTGTGTTCTTCTGCGGCGGGTCTTGCAGAACTTAACTCCGACCGCATGGACAGTTCCCACGAGTTTGTCATTCATATCGTCCACTGCATTGCAATCTTCTAGGCACTGAAAGCGGTTACGTAACTTGAGCTGAAAAGTTTCGGGATTCTGGATTAGAGCGTGAGGGGGACGGAGCGTTGACTTCATTACACGAGACCTCTCCAACTTAACGTTTAGGTTCAGTGTGCCTCTAACCATTCA
The DNA here is from genome assembly GCA_907164705.1 of Parnassius apollo. Lineage (NCBI taxonomy): Eukaryota > Metazoa > Arthropoda > Insecta > Lepidoptera > Papilionidae > Parnassius > Parnassius apollo. The sequence goes on from CAJQZP010001271.1 coordinate 4,050,655, forward strand.
GTGATCGCTGCCAGTTTTCACCCTTGCCATCACTGAGACATCACTGAACAGTTGGCGTCTGGTCGTCATAATGAACTCAATCTCATTTTTTGTCGAACCATCGGGGCTCGACCAGGTCCACTTCCTGTCTGTGGGGCCGCTTCTTAATTTCCGCCACCTTCACACTTACCGCCACTTCCTGTGGCAAAAAAGAGTTCATCATAAAAGTCCCTCTTTCTCCATGAAGTCGGCCAGCTGCTGGCCTCTTGGGTTCCGTTGCCCTATCCCAAATTTTTCTACCCTCAACTCACCGTTCTTTCTTGTGCCCAGTTTTGCGTTGAAGTCTCCCATTAACACCGTATAGTGAGTTTTGGAGGAATGCATGGCTCTAGATATATCCTCATACATTTCCTCCACATACTCATTGGGATGTTCCGACATTGGCACGTAAACCTGTATGACCTTCAGCGAATACCGTTTGGTGATTCTGAGTATCAGGTACGCAACCTTCGTCGATACACTCCCAATCTTTAAAAGGTTGTTAAGGAGAGACTTGTGGACGATAAATCCAACACCTCCTTGGGACAGATGGTCGCCCTCCCGGTGATAGAACAAGTTGCTGGATTCGAGGATTACCGTGCCCTCCCCCTCTCTTCGGACCTCAGATAATCCTATAATATTCCAGCGCAACTTGTCTATCTCTTCTTCCAGATCCAGGATCTTCTCGTCAGTCCTCAGGGTGCTTGCGTTAAATGTTGCCAGGTCGAGTCGTCGTAGGTGGCAACCGATCCACCGGAGATTCTTAGCACCCCCTGCCCCGTCGTTATCATGGTCGCCACCGTAGCCAGGAATAGCGGAGCCGCCGAGGACTGGGGGCAGTCTATTTGTGTCGTCTATTTGTGATTGCTAATTCACTGAATGCGAAAGTGAAGAACGAAAATTTAAATTCATACACGATTCGATGTATTTTTAACAAGTATTATATCATTACTAGCTTTTACCCGCGGCTTCGCTCGCGTGGGTTTGAATTTAGTAACATCGATAATACTATTTCGTACTAAAATTAGCAAAAGTGGATCACTTGTAGAGAGACGTCGGTATCTGTGTCTATATTGGCAATATTATAGGCTACAGAAACACACAAGTTAGTTTATCAGAATCACATAAATACCATACATGAAGCTACACCTTTTTTTTAATCGGGCGCGTCTTCCGATGTGTTATGTGTCATGTGTGAACGAAAAATTGTCCTGGAATCGGAAATGCGTTATTTACATAATAATCACTATTAAATTTGATACAGTTTTGATAAAATACGGTTTTATTTCAGGACCTTTATTAATGTTACGAGCTTGAGGTTCTTGACAATAAAAATTGCCGATAAAATTACCTAAATTAACACTTTAATTTACTTTACACAAATTAAAGTTAAAAACACTAATAATTAAACACACGAATTCACTTTATTCCGCTCCGAAGCTTCGCTTGTCTCGCCAAATCAACACTGCCTCGATCGCATCTTGCAGCGCCTATTTATATAAATTAGCAAAGAAATATCCAGAATGTTCAAGTAAACACGCGCAAGGCACCGAGCGTTCGAGTTTCGACTAGGCGCTGTCGGTTGAAAGATTTGTGATGTCATTTTCTGCAAAGCTCCCCTCGCTCTCGTTCCTGACACTAGATGGCGCTAGTGTGTCGTCGACTTGAGCGCGTAACATTAATATTGGTCCCATTGAATATTGATTACCACCAGATACCAGTATTTTTTTACGTTCGAGTAGATTTCAAAATTTCATAAATGTAGTTCTATTCACGGAGAACGTGTGAGAAGAACTAAATTCATGAACAGCAGTAGAAATCTACATAAGATGGGAAGCAGCGTCTTCCTGATTATAGCTTATAATAATACAAATTGCAGTTGACAACTAGCATGCCAAGCGTGGCAATTATGGCAAATATCCAACTTTATGGCGGTTTGTGGAGGAAATCCAATTGATGAACGGGAGTAGAAATAAATATATTAGCCATGTAGAGGCGGTGAAAAAGAAAACACTACCCCATTTCATCCCGTGGGTGTCTTAAGAGGTAACGGAGGAAAACTGAAACAGGAGATGGGCAGCATCTTCTCGATAACAGTGCAGAGTAATAAAGAGCTGAGAAGAAATACACGGTCTATTTGACATAGGTAATGAGGAGAACCTATGATCAGCAGTGAAAAGCCCCATTAAAAGTAAAAAAGTAGCAGCCTAAATGCATCCTGGACACAGGCCACACCGAGTTTTAGGTCAAAAAGGAGTTGATTAAGTTGACTCCATTGCGGAATGACCGACTTCACATACCTATACCTAAAAATAATTTCCGAAATATTTTTAACATCTCAGATATGCAGGTTTCCTGCGATGTTTTTCTTAGTGGCCTTGGCGCGGATCTAATTTGAGTTACTTACGTACCAACTATGAAATTTACATTACAAACCCGTGTTTATAATTTGCTGTTTTTGATATTTGTAGTACTTATTCACAAGAGCCTCTTAATTTACTCGTGTGAGTTATGCAACCGGGACTGTCACAAATATTTTAATAGTTAGGTCTGAAAATATGAAAGCTATCTTAATATATGACAAACTGTTTTAAAAATCTCAAAGTAAAAAAGGCTTCATCAACAGTATCACGAACTATTCCATCAATTAAGAATATAAATCTCATAGTGCATTTAATTTTCATTTACACTTGTATAGGACTTGATACAAAAATTATTTGGTGAAATATTGCTATGCCGATGAAAATCATTGGAGCCGTTTCCGAGATTCCGATATATAGATAAAGACTTTGAATTTGTGTTTGCAACAATAGCATCTAGAAGTAGCAATGTCGTGTTTAGTTGTTAATATCGCCAAACAATCTCTTTTCATTGACTTGGTCAAGCTTTATCATCTTATAGTCAACAAACACTGTTATATTTAAGGACATACCGCCATTTCACTTTCAATAATTGACTAATTTATGATATTACAAATTCTAAGATACTATCAATACATATATAAAAATATGTTTATTGAAACTATAAAGATAATTAGAGTTTTGTAATCATTTCAATTTTTGTCAGTTTATTTATTGATAAAAACTAAACACTAAAACTTTTATTGATTAAAAATTTAATTTAAAAACATCGTTAAATTTATGATTTTTGATAGATGTCACTATTATCTTTTTTAGAAGTCATTTGTTAGTATAACATTTATTACTATCTACTAAAATTAAATAAGAAAAACTAAAAAATGTACATTAGAATTTTCAAATAAAAATAACTACCTATATAAATGCTATATAATTTAATTTGTTAGTAGAGGAAAAATGTCATTACTTTTGTATTTTACGTTAGATGATTGTAGTTTGTCAGTGTAGTTCTATTTATTATACAACGGTTATAACTAATCTTGGGATTTATTTATAAATATTTTATTTATTTTAATAGAACACATCAATCGTATAAATAGAAATAACATAATATTTCTTAAATTTACGCGAACACACACATGAAAAAACTAAATAAGGTTATTTAACATTTACTTATTTTTAATTCCCACGTTTCGGTGCTTTACTCGGGTGCTTTAATCGGACCAAAAATTAATATTCAAAAACTGAAGGTGCACACATGACATGGACGTCAAACACCAGTCCCCCCCACCAGGACAGAAACGTGGAATTAAAAAAAAAAATAAGTAAAAGTAGTTAAATAAACGCGATAAAATCCGTAAATTTAGTTTTATTCAATAGAAATTAACATCTAAAGGAAGGAAAATACTTGACCCTCCTTTTTTTAAAGTTCTGTAATCGGATAAAAAGTAGCCTATAAGTAGCCCCGGGTCCCTAACTACCTACACACAAAATTTCATGGAAATCTGTTCAGTAGTTTTTGCGTGAATCTTTAATACACAGACAGACAGACAGACAAAAAGACAGACAGACAAAAATTCTAAAAATCACTAATATGGCTTCAGTACCCTTCGTTAGTCGCCTGCACTTGTTTTTGCTAGAATATTAGAATTACAGACACGACTTTTCTACAGATTTATTATATTATGTTATATGTTATGTATGTATAGATTACAAAGATTTTGTAATTAAGATTTATTTATGTATAAATTATGTAAACTCCTGAATTGCAAACGTTATTCCGAGTATAGTAGGTCGGGATGAGGTTCTATGAGCAACCAAATTTTCTGCAGCATATACAGAGCAAAATACAGAGTGCTCACAATTTTAAGTAGCCGCTATGCACTTTCCGTTAGTTTCAATAACGCGTAGGTTCCTATTTCCTTTATAATAACTTTTATAAACTTAAGTACGTTCCTGTAAACATTTTGGATGATAATTCCTGACTATAATAATTTAATAATATTATTTTATACAAGATCTTGCTTTGGAGAGAACCACATATTGTTTATACTACTATTGTAATAATGCTATGAGTATTACAATTAAGAAAATTGATTAGCTATGTATATTAAGTAATAAAAAAAAATATTTCGTTAGTATGAAATGTTTATATAAAAATTTATAATACAAATCAAGATCTAATAACATAACCTATTGTGTATTCCACGAGTAGAAACAATAATGGTTTTGATAAAACTAGCCGAAACTTTAAAAGTGTAAAATAAATGTGTAATTTTTGAACTCTTGTCGAGTTCTGGTGAAAATTACACGGAAATATGTGCCCTTATCTTACTCATTCATATTAGAATTTTTCTGTGGTTTTATTCAACATAAAAATTCTGAAAAAAAAAACAAAAATAGGGAATGCTTGTAATAAAGTTTTGAAATAACAATACTTTAATAATAATTAGAAATAATAATAGTTTAATAATTTCAAATTATACTTTTTTGGAACTAAAGTTGTTGTCAAATCAAATCGAATCAATTTTATTGTGACCGAAAGGTTATAAGGTGTTTACAAATTAAAAAGTGTAGTGGCGCTGCGTGACCATTTAGTGTATAATTTAAACATTAATTCATTTTACAAATGCAAATATTAAAACAATCGGCCTATTTCAAGTACCTCATCTAAAAGCTTGTACAAAGGTGGAATAAATGTAATGAAACGTAATTATAAAAATTAAATTAACATTCATAAAAATGTCATTAATTTAGTCGTATTTTTACTAATTAATTGATATCACATAATTGAAATTTCTAAATAAAATTAAAATGCATTGTGTATACAAAATAATACGTTGTACAAACTACTTACAAAATTTATTCTAGAAACAACTTGAAAGAGGCCACTTCATTCCCAGGGATAGCTTATGTACAGACGATAGGGGTGAAGGATTCATTTTTGTGTCTAAAGCTTTAAATATTCTCATTATAATAAAAAAGGCTGAGGTTTTTAACAATTGCCGTTAGTAGTTCAAGTTGTGAGAGAAACTTTTTTAAATTAAAGTTAATAAAAAAATATCTGAGACCGACTGTGTCAACGTTGAGACTACAAAATTCAGCTGTTCTGGAAATGTAACATGACATACATTCAATTGTCTTAAAGATTTTGCTTTGAAAACACGAAAATACATTTTCAATCTAATTTTCAAACTCATAGTGACTCAAACAATTAATAATACTAGGCACACTGCAACATAAATATTTTATTCAATCCAAGTTGATATTAATTGCTGTTTGTTAAGAGAACGTTTATAACCGCTATAAGTAGCCACTTCTGGAGGTAGTTAACGAATCTCTTAATTTATCAAATTCAAAATAACGAAAATTAATTCCAATAATACTAGAGGTATCTAGAGGTATATAGACAATCGTTGGGAAAAAAGGTTTTCGAGTGGCAGCCTCGTACCGGTAGGCGAAGTGTAGGGCGACCCCACTGGATGGAGTGACGACCTGGTAAGACATGCGGGAAGTCGATGGATACAGGTGGCTCAGGACCGTGCTTTGTGGCATACCTTGGTGGAGGCCTATGTTCAGCATTGGAGTTGTGAAGGGCTGTAATGATGAATTAGCAATCTTGGCAGTAGATATCAAAAATTAGTGTAGGTGACAATGAGATTGTGATATTTCTTAGTCCATTCAAAAATAAAAAAATACTTCCCAAACACTAACCAAAATCATTTATTATTCATTTATTTATTATTATTTACTGTCAAAAAATTCTTAATGGTATTCCTTAGTCTGGAAGTAGGTCGTGTTTAAACTCCATGCCTCGTAAAGTGCGTTATTTCGTTGTGCTTGCGCCTGATCTTTCTCGGTTCGTGTCAGATTACCGTCCTATCGGGCTATGATAGCAAGGGAATAGAAAGTGCACCTGTGCCTGCGCATCTACTAAAGGACACTAGGCAGATTCGACGTTTTGACCGAAAATTTCGTCTGGAATACATTATTTCATAAATGAAAATTAGTATAACATCGTGTAGTTATGGTGTAATGGTAATGGTATACAGTATAACAGCTAATTAATGGATTTTTTTTTATTTTTTACTGGCGTCATTCAAAAAGTTAGGGCGGGAAAATGACTTTCATTAAAATCCCTAAAACGCCCGATAATGACGCCCGGAGAACAAGGACCCCTCTCCCACCCTTCAACGTCACAGAGTTATATTCCTATAATCGCTTATTTTATTTGCAATAATTATACATATAACATACATATGTGATTGCAATAACACGTTATAAACACAAGTGACTCATTTGATAGACTAGGTTTTTTTTTCTAGTTTGCCAACCACCAACTTAGAATTTTGGATTAAATGCGCTATGAAAATTACTAGCATTTTTATTTTTTTTTTGTATCCGTTATTCTCAAAGCTGTCATTAGAATAATTACTGAAGTTTTCCGCATTATCGACGATTGTACGTGGTAGAGCCATGCTGCAGTTATATTAGTAGTATAGTTATAGCACGAATGGGTCGGCTCGACCGGGGAAGGACCACGCTCTCACAGAATACCAGCGTGAAATAGTAGCTTAATGCTGCTGTATTTCGTATGGTGAGTGTAGAGAACCGGAGACCCTTTTTACTGGAAACGAGGCATTCCATCTCAGTCCTCACGGGTGACAACGCATCTGCATTTTGATTTTTAATGGAGGATAGATGTAGATGTCTATGGGCCGCAGCAACCATTTACCATCAGGTGGACTGTGTGCTCGTTTGTCACCCTATTCTATAAAAAAAAAAAAATCGATGCAAGCATTTTGGTGCAAATCCATCCAACTCTCTCCGCCTTCTGGTACCCTAGTATATGTGTCGAATCAGCACGTGCTCACTGTGTTAAAAATTGAGAATTAATTTTGTAAATGTAATTTACTACCATCATCAGGTGAGCCGTATGCTTGTTTGCCCCCTCTCCTATAAAAAACAAATAAAAAATAATAAAGATAAGTTGGAAATTACTTAAAAGACAGGATAAAAAAAATTATATGTGACGAATGCCACGCCGTTTACGTGGGCACAGATTAATAAATAGTTTACCAAATTTTAAAATTAGTAAATCAGTATATAACAAGTAACAAATTTGATCATGGTAATTGAACCTGAGATTCTGAGTGAGATTGAGAGGTTCTATGGGCAGCTGTACACATCATCGTTGGAGCCACACGCAAGTGTGTGTAACGATCCAAGAGCAAGTCTTATCCGACACTATTCCGATGATATCCCGGACGTCAGTCTGAGCGAGATTAGAATAGCTCTCCACCACCTTAAAAACGGCAAGGCCCCGGGTGAGGATGGAATTACAGCGGAGCTTCTGAAAGCGGGTGGAACACCGGTACTTGAAGTCCTTCAGAAGCTCTTCAATTCCGTCCTCCATGGTGGCACTACTCCAGAGGCGTGGAGCAGAAGTGCGGTGGTCTTGTTCTTTAAGAAAGGCGACAACACTCTCTTGAAGAACTATAGACTGATATCCCTTCTGTGCCGCGTCTACGTGCTGTTTTCGAGAGTCTTCGAATTTTATTCATTACGAATCGTCTCGCACGCAGACTCGACGACTTCCAGCCTCCCGAACAAGCCGGTTTCCGAAAAGGCTTCAGCACCATAGACCACATACATACCCTGCGGAAGATTGTACAGAAGACCGAAGAGTACAATCTGCCACTTTGCCTGGCATATGTGGACTATGAGAAAGCCTTTGATTCCGTCGAAATTTGGGCGGTACTACAGCCCCTTCAGCGGTGCCAAGTTGACTGTCGGTATATCGAAGTGCTGAAGTGTTTGTACAGTAGGGCTACGATGGCTATCCGAGTACACCAGTGAAACCTATCCAACTGCAAAGAGGTGTAAGACAGGGTGATGTTATATCCCCGAAACTCTTCACCGCTTCGTTGGAAGACGTTTTCAAGTTACTGGACTGGAAAGGATACGGTATTAACATCAGTGGCGAGTACATCACTCACCTTCGAATTGCCGACGATATAGTCCTTTTATCAGAATCGCTGGAGGACCTTAGTACTATGCTCAATGACCTCAATGGTGTCTCCCAACGGATAGGTCTTAAGATGAACATGGACAAAACAAAGATCATGTTTAATGTCCATGTCACACCTATGCCGGTATTTGTTGGGAGCACTATGCTCGAAGTTGTTGACGAGTACGTTTACCTGGGACAAATAGTCCGACTAGGTAAGTCCAACTTCGACCGAGAGGTCAATCGACGGATTCATCTCGGCTGGGCAGCGTTCGGGAAACTACGACACATCTTCTGGTCAGGTATACCTCAATCTCTGAAAACTAAAGTGTATAACCAGTGCGTGTTGCCAGTGATCACTTACGGATCTGAGACGTGGTCCTTCACTTCTGGCCGTATGAGGACGCTCAAGGTCGCTCAGCGAGCTATGGATAGGGCTATGCTCGGAGTTTCACCGCGTGATAGACTCAGAAATGAGGATATCCGCAGTAAAACCAAAGTGACTGACATAGCCCAACGGATTAGTAAGCTGAAGTGGCAATGGGCCGGCCATATAGCTTGAAGAACCGATAACCGATGGGGAAGAAAGGTTCTCGAGTGGCAGCCTTGTACCGGTAGGCGTAGTGTAGGGCGACTCCTTACTAGATGGAGTGACGACCTGGTAAGACATGCAGGAAGTCGATGGATGCAGGTGGCTCAGGACCGTGCTTTGTGGCATTACTTGGGGGAGGCCTATGTTCAGCAGTGGACTTGTGAAGGGCTGTAATGATGATGATGATAATGATGAATTGAACCTGGGTTGCTTGCGTACTTTGAAATTTATGGGGAGTACCTATTGCCCTAAAGTTAACAAATCTTGTTGGTTATTATTATAACCATATCACAAATGTGTTTTTTTATCATCGCATTATCGCCAACATGTTAATCCCTGTTAGTGCAATGTGGCATTATACTAATGCAATTTTTTCACTTTCTTCGGTTTATGTCCTCGTACACTCGTAGCAAGCAACACGTGTTTTCAGTTCCTGCTGTTGGTTAGTGGATTCGGATTTTCGTTTTTTTTTTATAAATTTATCGTCAAATGAACTTTGTACTAATTAATTTAATTTTGTAAAATATAAATTATAAAACAATGAAATCAATAAAAAAGTGACTTTTAAAATTAGATTTTTCAATTTTAGGGTTTATTCATTGTCTGTAGAATAAAAAGTTGTTTTTTTTATCGTGTCTCATCTATGTAATAAAAAATTTTCTCAAAGGGTATAATCTATTTCATAACTTCGAAAATATTTTTTTGCAGTTTTGGCGTTAAGCCACCTTTAGCTTCACGTAACAATTGCGATTATTAAATTAAATTAAATAACATTAATAAAGCCCCGTGTTTTTTTTAAATATTTATTCATTATTAAATTTAATGAGTACAACAAAAAGTGAACAAACTGTAATAGAAGTATACCCGGATATACAAGGATCTTGGAATATTTTTGGGGTTATATTTCTAGTTTGGAAAACAGTTAGACTCGGTAAGAGCACCTTTCCACGCACATACAATATAATGCACATGTTTATATGCACTCATATAAGTCATGCGACGTTCTCTCCTCATGATATCCTAGTATATGTGAAGGGTTAACTCATGTTTGCTTGACAAGCTCTTTTGATCTTAAAGAGGAGTGTTGCCGTTGCGGAATAAATTTTGTATTTGCTTACACGTAGTACATATATATATATATATATATATATATATATATATATATATATATATATATATATATATATATATATATATATATATATATATATATGTACTACGTGTAGCATATAACATATAACTTCAATCGTGTAAGTTTTTTTTGGTAAATTCTGAAAATTATAGCCCAAAATCCTTGTTCGTGTTTGCTATTAGTTTTATCTCCACTTCCACCATATTTTTTTATAGGAGAGCGAAAAAACGAGCAGGTCGACACAAACCATCATGTGAGCCGTCACCTGATGGTTAGTGTCGACCGCCGCCAATTAACGACTACAACACCACACCAGCAGGGCTAGCATGAGCAGGAGACAATTTATCCATGGCAAAGGATAAAATTTTGCTCAGTTTTATCCACCCTTCGAGCATGAGCATTCGAGATTTATTGCCCTCGAAACTCCCTGGCCACTAAATTTTATGAAAATCGTTGGAGCCGTTTCCGAGATTCCGATTATATATATACAAGAATTGCTCGTTTAAAGGTATAGGATATATTAATACTAGCTTCCCAGGCAGACGTTGTTCTGCCCTTTTCGACGACCTTTTGTCATGTCCTATTGAAAATCCTTAAATTAGCAAAAAAAGGAAAAAATTGTGGTCACATGGGTAAAAAAAAAAACTATCCTATCTCTCAAGTTGGACTAAACTGCACACGGTGTGCAAATTTGATTAAAATCGGTTAAGTGGTTTAGAAGTCCATCGCGGACAAACAACGTGACACGTTATTTATATATATTAAGATTTTTACAACCAGAGTGGTGATAAGTTCTATATTTCTTCCGCTTTTTGATGTCCTAGTACCTTGGTCACTCAAACATGTGCTTTGTGCGCATGTTGGTGATGAACGGGGACGGAGATTAACCCACTTTCGTAACCATAATAGATGCTGCTAGATACGGCTCACATAGGAATATAAATCGACCTACTTTTGTCAATTTCTGATGTCCTGGTGCGTCCTGCAGGCAATTCACGTGTTCTGCGAAATAAAAATTATTTTTATAAAAAGACAATCCAGGTTCTCTTAACATATTTATAAAATTTAACTTACCCGACTAACCTGCACTTTCTATACCGTATTGTGTATTTTTAAATCTGCTTTAACCCTATATCCCAGATCAACATAGTCTGAGCTTCCCTATCTCTACCATCACTAATGATTGAACTTGCCTATGCCTAGAAAAAATCGATACAAAAATGTTAACTTCAACACTGCTGTTATCTTTGTATATTCAATACTCGGGATCTATACCCATAGATTACTTGTACGCTTCGCACAAAGTGCCTTTCACCTTGTTTCGAAGGGTTCTAAAATTGAAACCATATGACGAGGTTAAACTGCGTTTACCGGCAATTTGCAAGGTCTTTGTTACTACAAGATCTCTTATTTAATTGACAATATAACTTTACGTAGTCATATCATCAAAGTAGTAATGTGAATAATTTTTAAAATAATTGGCATCAGTAGCTGGTCTGAACCAACGCTTCATACATTTTGGACCTTGTAGCGATTTTTTTAGTTTTTTGTGTATTTGTTACTGTATGTATAATAATTATTTCAGTTAAACTATTTCAACGATTATATTACTAATCGAAAACACTTTTGTATGTTTTTCTAAATGAATTAAGGTGAAAATACGTCTTAAATATACCGCGGCATTAGGTGCCGAATATTTCCCGCTTCCATATGTCTACCACGAAATAGCGATTTCAGATACTTAATTTATTTTTTATTTTTTGGGTTCTACAACATAAATAGTAAATGATTTTTGATATTTATTTCAGAGGTTGTTAATTCATTGTATGCGAAAGCTAAAAAGGTTTTTTTTAATTTTTCTACGCCAGCACTTAGCTACAATCCCACCTTATGGTAAGTGGTGATGTTGCTTAAGATGGTAAAGGGCTCTGACTTAACAAAAACCTACTTACTCTTCCCTTGAAGACACCCATATTGTATTCGGATGGAAAGACGGATGCTGGCTACTTATTCCACTCCTTTGCTGTACGCATGATGAACGACGTAGCACCCCCCCCCCCCCCAACAAGTTACAAAAAAATAAAATAAATATTAGTGTAGACTAGATTAGTAATTACCGTCTCAAAGCGTTGCCACTGCACATATGAGCACAACCATATGGCTAGCTAACGTCAGTTCAGTCTTCAATGTGAAGCCGATAGATTTGAGCCGAAGAATCCGCGACAAAAAATGGGTAAGTGCGTAGTGAAAGAATGCGACTCAAGGTCACAAAAACATAATAAATCAAGCGGAATCACTTTCCACACATAAGTTTTAGTCCATGTTTTCATATAAACGTAAAAACCTCAAATAATTAAATACAATTATCGAATATTGCGATTAAGTTTAAATGTTGCCACTTTTCCGCATTTATATAATACCCCAGTTGTGGTTGATTCAAACGATGATTAAACAGTCACCCAGGAACTGGAATTAGAGCATATGAGGAGCATATTGGAAGAGGCGATTGCGGAAACGCGCAGTACGCCTCCCGAAAATCAACCGCGACTTCCCCGCATAGCTCTAAGCAAGCGGAATCGGGCTGTCGTGAGGGCTCTGCACCCAATGCTGGTGACCTATTGGAAGCCAGCCGGGGCCTTTGCGAGACGAACTCAATTCTTTTTGGCGCCGCACTGGCAGTATGCCGTATAATATTTAATCAGAATCGTCTCTTCCAGAGTGATCAGAAGAGGCTCTATAAATCATTGGAGCGACCAATGGTAAGTGGAACGGGCCGACACTGTCGCTTTCTGGCGCGGCCTGTGGTCAGAGCCCATAAACCACAGCGAGGGCCCTTGGACGGAAGTTGTGGCGAGTCAGTGTGCGAGTATTACGCCCATGGACCCCGTCATCATAACGCCGGATGACGTAGCTGAGGCGGTCCGTAGAGCCCCGAATTGGAAAAGTCCGGGACTCGACGGGCTGCATCACTACTGGCTGAAGGGGTTCATGGTGTGTCACGCTGTGCTCGCCCGTCAGTTTCAAGAGGCTCTCAACCATAAGTCACTACCTAGCCTCTTCACTACTGGGATCACTCATTTGGTTCCTAAAGACCAGGTTACCACAGACCCGAGCAAATACCGCCTCATCATGTATCTACCGACCATATCTGAGGCCGTATCCACAAGACACTAACATCGATTTTGAGCGCGAGAATCACTCGTCACCTGAACTTAAATCAGGTGATGTCAAGTGCTCAAAATGGATGTCGGGGAGTTGGTCGTGGAACCAAGGAACCACTCCTCATTGATGCGGTCATTGGTAAAGTGGTGAAACGCAACCGTCGGAACTTCTCCGCCGCCTGGATAGACTACAGAAAAGCATTCGACTCGGTTCCCCGTTCCGACACATGGCTTAAGAGGGTCCTCGAGCTGTACAAAATTGACTGTACAGTTAGAGACTTCCTCGAGCAATGTATGGGGCCGTGGAGTACGATCTTTTGTCATCTGGGTGAGCGGATGACGGCTGCGGAAAGCCACATAAAGATAATAAAGGGTATCTTCCAGGGCGATTGTCTGAGTTCAATCTGGTTCTGCATCTCTTTGAAACCTCTCAGTACATTACTAGAGGGCTCCGGGAGGGGATTACAGCTTCGGAAAGGAGGTAAAAAAGTAACCCACCTTGTCTATATGGATGACCTCAAGTTATTCGCCTCAGTCGCTCCCATCTTATGGAATTGCTAAATATCACGTGTGAATTTAGCAGTTATATTGGAATGGAGCTGGGAACGGATAAGTGTGCGGTCCTCCATGTTGAAAGGGGAAGGGTTGCTAACTCTGAGGGCATAGACTTATCTATGCTCGTCAACTTAAGGACCCTTTCCGAGGCTGAAACATACCGATACCTGGGTATGTCACAGAACATCGGTATCGATGAGGCTGGTATGAAACAGTCTGTTTGCGACGTGTTTTATGCACGCTTGTACAAAGTGCTTAACAGCCTTTTGTCCGATGTGAATAAGACACAAACATATAACGGTTGGGTCTGTACTCATGTATACCTTTGGCATACTTAGGTGGACTCAGACTGAACTCAATGCCCTGGATAGAAAAGTCCGCACTACTATGACGTCCCATAGGATGCATCACCCGAGATCTTCGATTATGAGGCTGTATTTGCCGCGGAAATGTGGTGGGCGTGGCCTGTTAAGCGCGCTTACTATGCATAATCGCAAAGTGTGCAGCCTCCGTAACTACTTTCTGATGAGATCGGATGATCTATTCTATAGGAGCGTTATTTGTTGTGATAAAGGGCTTACCCCTCTATCCTTGGCCAACGAGCAATGGCAAGAACCGGCAGTACAGAGCATTTCCGACCGGAAGACTGTATGGAAGTAGAAGGAGATCCACGGGAGGTTCTACAAGGCTCTACATGAACCTTTCTTAGACACAGTCGCCTCCCTCAACTGGCTACGTTTCGGTGACCTCTTCGGGGAAACCGAGGGTTTTGTCTGTGCGATACAGGATCAGGTTATTAAGACCAACAACTATCGGAGATACATCCTAAAGGATGGCACCGTCGACTTCTGTCGAGCTTGTCGCCATCCCGGTGAGTCACTTAGGCATGTCATCTCCGGTTATTCGGCGCTTTCTAACTCTGAGTACTTGCACAGGCACAACTACACCTAGTAGCCGGAATTCTACACCAGGAGTTCGCTCTAAAATACGATCTTGTGGACCGAAAAGTGCCGTATTACAAGTACTTGCCGGAAGCTGTGCTCGAAAATGACCGCGCCAGGCTCTACTGGGACCGAGCCATTATCACAGACAGGACTATTCTTGCGAATAAGCCTGATAATATTGTGCTGATGGATCAGGCACAGTCAAGGATATTTTTGGTCGACATTACCATTCCGTATGACGAGAACCTCGTGAAAGCCGAAACAGATAAAAAATCAAAATATCTGGACCTGGCTCACGAGGTGACCGACATGTGGGGTGGTCTGCCGACCGAAATTATTCCTGTAGTCGTGTTTGCAAACGGGTTAATCCCAACCAGTCTCTCGGGCCATCTGAGGCGACTGGGACTCCGTCACGGACCGCTCCGGACTCAAATGCAGAAGGCGGTGCTCCTCGATACCGCCCGCATCGTCCGCCAGTTTCTTTCCCTTTCCCCCTAACCCTCGGCCGTTTGGTCTCCCCTGCCGAGAGCTTACATCTGATTGGGCTTTTATTTATTTATTTATTATTTATTTATTTATGTTAGTATATTAAATATATATTTAAGTATATTTATTTTTCCTTTTATATATTTATCCAGCCCAACCAGATGTGATTACTCTAGCAATAACCCAAAATAATAATAATAACGTGACGGGCCACTCCGGGCTCAAATGCAGAAGGCAGTGCTCCTCGATACCGCCCGCATCGTCCGCCGGTTTCTTTCCCTTTCCTCCTAACCCTCGGCCGTTTGTTCTCCCCTGCCGAAGGCTTCCATCTGGTTGGATTTTATTTATTTATGTATTTTTGTATTTATTTTATTTTCTTGATATTTATGTATATTTATCTTTTCATTTTAACTTAAAATCATATATTTATAGAACCCAACCAGATGAGAAAATTATATAGATATCCCAAATAATAATAATGTCCTCCAGACCGAATTTTGGCCACGGCGGCCTGCCTCAACGGAGGCTAGCCATCGGCGCAGGACAGGATTATAGTGCCCAAGTGTATGCGCAAGCAGAGGTGCACACTCTATTCCCTCACTCTCGTAATCCGATGCGACGGTATACCGACACGACCGGGAGAGAGATCAGGCGAAGGACCAACGGCTTTACGTGCTTTCCGACGCACGGGGTGAGACATCGCCAACTTCCTGACACCGGGTAGCTACTGAGAATTTCTTGACAGAAAAACTCAATAATTCATTTTTTGGCCCGACCCGGGATTCGAACCCAGGACCTCATGATCAGCAGTTGCACTACTAGAACCACTAGACCAACGAGGCAGTAGAGTACAATAAAAATATTTATAAAAAATATGTTTTATTTCATCAGTTATGTTAACTTCTATTCACCTGATAAGAAAATATACTTTTTTTAAATAAAAATAAAAACAATTAACTGCACCGGTAAAAGTATTTTCAGAGTTGATTTAGGCGAATGGAACTTTATAAAGAGCATGATGAAGAATATTTTGAAAATATGTATAATAAATTAATAGTATCTAGAAAACTTTATGTATATCTTAAAACTTATTGAGTGTCCTACGTAGTTGTGAAGCTTTCTTATATTTCATCAGGACTATTTTGGCAGCTTTCAAATGTGGAGTCATCAACCAAGGCTCTGATGATAAGCCCGAGCCTCTGTAAAATATTTGTTTCTATTAATGCTATATTATAATATAGGTGTCACCTGCTTATTGTCATTTCAGATTTTCACAAAGATTTACATTTTATTGAAAATGATGAACACACATATCTTAAATGTCGGATATAAACTTTATTAATATAATTATCTGTGATAATCTTATGGCGGCTTCTCACTGCGTGTGTTATCACACGCCGCGCCGCGCCAGCACGCGCCACGCGCAGTGTGAAGGGCTTGGCGCGGGCAGGCGTGGCGCGGCATGCGCTATCCGTTTAAAGTCGGTAACGGCGCGGGCTCACGCGTCGGTGCGCGGGCGCGCGCGGCGCGGCGTGTACTTACAAGATTGAACTCGTTCATTTCATCGTAATTCGTTCGAGGTTGAGGTACTTTCATGTGTGTATAGATATGGAGTGGTCTAATGAGACAATTGCTAAATTTTTAATTTTGTACGAAAGCGAACCCTCTCTGTGAAATTCGAAAAGTACAGAGCATAAAAACAAAAACGACCAGCACGATGCCTGGCTACGAATCCAAATGAATTTAAAAAATGGTACCATGTAGTTAAAAGAAATTAAGAAAAAAAAGGATACTTTAATGGGAAACTATAGAAAATTAAGGAGCAAAGTTTCCCAATCAGTAAAGTCCGGCAGCGGTGCTGATGAAATTTATATATGGCTTTATATATGACATAATGGCTACCGGCCCGGCGTCTGAGCAAGTTGTTGTTTTATTATAGTTTATAAGTGATTTTCGGTTCTTGCTGCAATAAGTTTGGTTGAGTTGGGATTAGTCCTCTGTTTCTTGTTGTCTGTTTAGATTTTCATGCTGGAACCACATTGTATGTTTGTGTAGTGATGTACGAAATTGATGCTTTCATTTATCATTCCGTAACCCGGTGGACATATTTAATTTGGTTTGGTGTTGTATTTTGCGGAATAAACGCTTTTACATCGTGTATGTTATATATATATATATATACATATATAACAAAATAAATTTTAATATTGCTGAAATCGTAATATGTCTTTAATTGAACCCTAATCCCTTAAATATAAATATAACCGCCTATAGTATAGATAGCCGTATATACATAACTACATACAACTGTCTATAGTCAACATGATATTGAGGTTAGTTCAAGGGATACGATACCAGACGGTGACTCTATTCATATTGAGTGATAAAAAATCCTAGGAGATGGCTCTCTATTTCTGTATATCGGAGTTTGGGCAAGCACGCGCCACGCCGCACCAGTTAAAACAAGTGGCGCGTGCTCACGCGTGGCGCGTGCTTGCGCGTACAAATAAACACGAGCGGCGCGGCGCGTCATAACCGATAACACACGCAGTGAGAAGCGGGTGGCGCGGGGATCGCGCGTGGCGCGTACTCGCGCGTACAAACCAGCACGGGTGGCGCGGCGCGTGATAACACACGCAGTGAGAAGCGGGTGGCGCGGGGCTCGCGCGTGGCGCGTGCTTGCGCGTACAAACCAACACGGGTGGCGCGGCGCGTGATAACACACGCAGTGAGAAGCGGGTGGCGCGGGGCTCGCGCGTGGCGCGTGTTTGCGCGTACAAACCAAGACGGGCGGCGCGGCGCGTGATAACACACGCAGTGAGAAGCGGGTGGCACGGGGCTCGCGCGTGGCGCGTGGTCGCGCGTACAAACCAACACGGGCGGCGCGGCGCGTGATAACACACGCAGTGAGAAGCCGCCTTACGTATTAAACAATACAACAATTTAATTCACGAATTAAAAAATATAAACATCAAGAATGAAAATTTAATTTCTTACATGTACATTTATTATTAAAACGACATTATACGAGGGGCGCACTGAAATGATCGGGACTAAGAAAAACCGCATGCACGGTATAGCTAAATTGTATTTTATTGTTTTTCGAAGTATTCTCCGTTCAACTTAATGCACTTTTCCATTCGTGCAAATCAATCATTGAAACAGTTAATCCAGTCTGAAGTTGATTTTGACAAAATGGCTGAGTTGTACGCTTCCACAGCTGCTTCAGTGCCTTCAAACCGTTGACCGCGTAATAAATCTTTCATTCTGGGGAATGTAAAGAAATCGTTTGGGCTCAGGTCAAAACTGTACGGAGGATGGCTCATTAGCTCAACGTTTTCCTGCTTCAAAAATCGTTTGTCTTCCGAGCCTTATGGGAGCTCGCATTATCGTGGTGTAAGATGATGCGAGGGTTATTTTTTCGGAGTTTGGCATTGGCATCATTTTCGGCAAACAAACCGTGATATACCACTCAGCGGTAACCGTTCTGCGTTTCTGTAAAGGAATTGTAGCAAAATGCCCCTTTTTCGAGCTAAATTTAGCGACCATTTTCTTTGACACGCTGCGGGAGCGAACCACTTTCGTTGGTTTGACCTCGTCTTCGGCGACCCAAACTGCTGACTGATGTTTTCTTTCAGGTTCGTATGAATAAATCCATGACTCGTCACCTGAGACGATATTATAAACGGTATTTGACTTCCGTCCGTTAAAGCGTTGCAGAGTATTCCGGCACCAATCTACACGAGCCACCTTTTTCTCTTCGGACAAATTGTAGGGAACCCAGCGGGAAACTACCTTTCTTATACACAGCTAATTATATAATATCGGCTGAATTGCAGTAATTCCAATACTGATAACAGCCCGAATCTGCTCGTATGTCACATGACGTTCATCTAATTTAATAGTTCGCACAGCTGCGATTCTTTCAAGCGTGACCGCTGTTCTTGGTTGACCTGCAGAAGAAACAGCGCTGAGCGATACATAACCACGTCGGAACTCGGCATACCAGCGGTATATTATCGTTTAACTCGGTGCTTCAACATCATATATCGAAACAAGTTCGCTGAGACATTTATCTTGAGACAAGCCGCGACGAAAATTGTGATAAATTATGACACGGAAATGTTCACGCGTGAGCTCCATTTCTGTTAACGACATGTCAACTTTAAACCAACATAGTTTTTGTTTTTAAACATTTTTTAATTGTTTGAATGTCATTAAGATTCTAAGAAGCCAGTATTCAAATTCTAAAAAAGGTTTTATTGTAACTCAATCCGAAATATTCTATTCCCAACCATTTCAATGTGCCCTATCGTATTAAAAGAATTAAACGCTTTTAACACATTTATTGTCCTAGTATTTTTATAAAACCTTTCTGAAACGTTTATTACATATATTTTCACATTTTTCATGATAACGGCTATTACTTTAAACAATTAAATTTTTATATTATAATATTATTTTCCAACAATGCTAGTTACTCATGTGAGTTGACAAACTGATTTTTACACGACTCTCAAAAACATATAGAAGGATGTTGCTATCCTTTTCTAATATTTATATCTATATTTGACTGATATATACTGTTTCATTCTAGCATCTAGCTGTTTTTATCTAACTTATTATCGTTATCTCCTATCACTTATTATTATGTAACACAAGTGTTAGCGACGACAAAGTGAATTCGAACATTTAATTTTAATTACTCCTTATCAGTGATTTAAAACTAAGTGATAGTATTTAATCTTAATTGTTTCCTATTTGTAAAATAAAGTTAAGTGTAAATACTGATTAGTGCTGAAAACAGGAAAGTAAATTAAACACTTCTATTCTTATCTTAAAGTAACTTATATGAATCTATTTAATATTATATAGGTCTGATTAGAACATTAGACGCAAGTATAAGCTTATTTTTTCTAGTAAGATTTCTTTTATCATAACTCTAAGAGCTATTAACATATAGGTGATTAATATAATTTTTCTTCCATTAAAGTAATTCAAAAGAAAAATTAATATGTCAATTAATCACTATATAATGTCATTTCATTATGAGAAAGATTTAAATCTTATGAAAAAATATTGTATAGATTCTTAAGCATTATTCCTGAAAAAGTGTTGTACATTCCTACCTCTTGGCGGCGCTACTTGTATGTTCGGCAAAAATACTATCCTACTCCGGAGCTAAACCGTGAAGCGACCGCGAAGCTATTTTTATTTTTTATAAGCGTAAAATAAAGGTTTATTGAATAATTTAGGTTTAGAATAATAGAAATAAGTTGTATCTATCGTTAGGAATAAATATAAATGTTGTAAGGTATGTTTTACCACGTTTATTAAGAAAATTGTAAATCTCTCTTAGAAAGGGTTATTCTGTGCTCTGATTGGTCAATAGATTCACTAATGCCGTGTGCGATTTTTTCTTAATTATGATTGGTTACAGCCGCTTATAAAAAAAGGGGCGTTTTTCGTGGTAAAACATTCCAAATCCGGCAATGTAATAATAAGGAATCAAGAAATAAAATAAGAAGAAACTCTCAAGAAGTGTTATTTATTGCTCATCTAACTGCTACTGTATGCTCTCCAGTTGACATCCCGCCAGCAAACCCGCTCTATTTTATCGACGCTCCCTTATACGAGCAATTACATTGGTCCTTCGAGAAGCCGGATCGGGTTTAAGGAAAACTAGGAAGATGCCTTCAAATACAAGATCAAAATCAGTGCAGTCGAAGACTACGAGTGAAAGTAACGCCACTACGGGTACCAGTACGACGGATTGGAGCATGAATACGCCGAGCGATTCTACAAACACGACGGCTACTAACACGTCGACTTCAGATCGATCGACGCTTACAAGAGCATCGCCCAGCAGCGTACACAGACAACCCGTACTTCTTAACAAGAACATTGCCGGAAAAGAATCAACACCGGGGGGACGTAACCCATACCTACCCCCCCGACACGCACCGTCGAAGCGTCAGTTCCTCACCAAGAAGAAAGTCATCCAACGCCGCAGATTCAATAAAGAAGTGTCGCAATGAAGACTCTGCAGCAGCCTCGCCCTAAGAAGACGACCCGCGATCCAGACACGCTTTCCGTTCGCTCGTCGCATAGGAAGAGAGCAGAAGCGCAAGCAAAGATGACAATGGCATTAAGGGAACTAGAATTGGCAGAAGCGCGGTCAAAAGTTGCTCAAGCGGAATTAGAACTTCTCACCGCGGAATCAGAAGAGGAAGATGGTGCCGGAGAAGAGCTGTTCGAACGAACTCGAGAAGTCGAACGCTGGTTCATCCAGACCGGAGACATGCCTAATAAGAACCACAAACCAATAGAGGCAGAAGAAAAGAGAAGTGACATCCAGGAACTAGCTTCAGTCATACTAAAGCTATCAGAAAAATCACGTGACACCGTTTCACCGAAGCACCTCGAACTCCCTCACTTCAACGGGGCCTGCGAAGAATGGTTAGCCTTCAAAAGATCATACGAGGATACGGCTGCTTCTTTCAGTAGCAATCAAAACCTAGCGCGCCTTAGAATAGCGATCCAAGGAAAAGCTAGAGAAGCCGTCCAAAGCCTGCTGTTCACCGCCGAAGACCCACGAGAAGTAATTAAGGGACTGGAAGCAAGATTCGGAAGACCTGGAGCACTAGCATTAGCAGAACAAGAAAAAATGAAGAACCTCCCAAGAGTCGGCGAAAACCCGAGCGACATATGCATATTTGCAAGCAAAGTAAAGAACGCAGTCGAGACAATCAAAGCCCTGAAGAAACCACAGTATCTCAGTTCACCTGAAACGCTGAGAGTTATAGTAGACAAGATGCCGACGTCAATGAAGTTCCGTTGGTTCGCCTACCACAGAAGCAGAAGAGATGAGGAAATTCAGGAGCTATTACTTATCGAAGCGTTCCTAGAAACAGAAGCAGACATGTGCGGAGACTTCGCCCCGCCCGAAGCGTCCTCAGAACAAAGAAGAGGAATAATAAAACCCGTTCATTTGGTTCAAGAAGCGTCAAAAGAGAAATATAAGAAGTCGTGTCCGTTCTGTGGGGAAGAACACTTCGCATTAGAATGTAAAAGGTTCAAAGAAGCCAACCTGAATGAAAAATGGGATATGACCAAGAAGGCAAAGATATGCTTCAAATGCCTTCGATTCAGACACTCAAGAATCAACTGTAAAGCACCAGTCTGCAAGCTGTGCAAAAGATGGCATCATACCATATTACACTCTGACAAACCACCGGCATCGATAGAAAAAGAAGCAAAAGACACCAATAGCACCTCAGAAGAAAAGGTCGCCTCAATTCATAACGCCAAAGGAGAAGAAAAGGCCTACCTAAAGATGATCCCCGTGAACCTCTATGGCCCAAAAGGACAAATTCGCGTATTGGCACTACTAGACGAAGGGTCAACGGTCACACTCTTAAACGCATCAATCGCTGAGAAAATCGGAGTCGAAGGAAAGAAAGAAAAACTCACGATCGAAACCGTCGGCGGAAAGGTGTTAAGAAAAGATAGTTCACAGAAGATCGAGTTCAAAATAAAAGGGGCTCATAGGAAAGAAAAGAGAACTATCGTAGCAAGGACCATCGACGACCTGAAGCTGTCTGAACAATGCATAAACAAGGACACCGTGAGAAACTGTAAGCACCTGAAGGCAATTGAAAATCAACTCCTCTACGTCACCGAGAAGCCCAAGCTACTGATAGGCCAAGACAATTGGGGACTGATAGTGACAAGAAAACTGAAGAAGGGCAAACCATCAGATCCTGTAGCTTCCCTCACAAACTTAGGGTGGGTGTTACACGGATGTGAATCAGGAACAACTGCCACAGTACACTTCACTCATTATGGCAAAGCGACCACTGGCGAGGAAGACATAGAAGACCTCGTCCGAGAACACTTCCAACTAGAGTCTCTAGGGATCCAAAATCGTTCACCATCTAACGACAGCGACAGAAGAGCATTAGAAACCCTCGAGAAAACTACCAAGAAACTGCCAAGCGGTCAATATGAAACGGGTCTCCTGTGGAAAAAAGAAAATGAACGCCTGCCCAACAACTACAATCAAGCTGTTCGACGCCTGGTCAGCATCGAGAAAAAATTGGATCGTGATCAAGAAGCAAGAAAGCACTACGAGGAGCAAATCCTGAGTCTAATCGAAAAAGGATACGCAGAGAAGGCTCCAGAAACCTCTAACAAAGGAAGGACATTCTACCTACCCCACTTCGCTGTTGTACACCCAGTCAAGAAGAAGCTAAGAATAGTGTTCGACGCAGCTGCCAAGTACGAAGGAAAGAGCTACAACGACGCCTTGCTCTCGGGCCCAGACTTGCTACAATCACTATTCGGAGTACTGCTGCGTTTCAGAGAGGGACCAGTAGCCGTCATGGCAGATATACAAGACATGTTTCTCCGAGTAAAAGTCAGAGAAGACGACCGAGACAGTCTCAGGTTCCTGTGGCGCGGAAACCGAAGAACCGGCAAGCCTAAAGAGTATAGAATGTCTTCAATCATCTTCGGAGCAGCGTCATCACCTGCAACAGCGATATACGTAATGAACAAGAACGCAGAGGAATTTAAGAACACTCATCCTGAAGCAGTGAAAGCAATTAAGAGAAATCACTACATGGACGATTATCTGCAAAGCTTCGCATCTACAACCGAAGCAAAGAAGATATCCAAAGAAGTGAAAGACATTCACGCAAGAGCAAACTTTCATCTGAAGGGATGGGCCAGCAACAACTCGGGGGTAATATCAGAGGTAGAAGACACAAACAAAGAAAACTCCTTACAACTGACCAAGGAAGAGAAGACTCTGGGATTAAGATGGCTGGTGAAAGAAGATGCATTAGCCTTCAACGTCGGGCTACGCAACACGCCGGAAGACCTGCAAGACGGCAGAAGGACTCCAACAAAAAGAGAAGTCACAAGCGCAGTAATGTCCACCTTCGATCCAATGGGTTTTGCTACACCAGTTCTAATACAAGGGAAGAAACTAATCCAAGACATCTGGCGAAAGAAAATAGACTGGGATGAACCAATCAACGAACATCAAAAAGAAGCCTGGATGAAATACCTGGAAGAAGTTTCAACATTAACAAGGCTGAAGATCCCGAGATGCGTCTCACCCAAAGGCAGAAAAGGTCAGCTACACACGTTCTCCGATGCGAGTGAAGAAGCCTATGCAGTAGTAGTCTCCTGGAGAATAGTAGAGCCCGGAGGAAAGGTCCATGTCTCCATGATCGCCGGCAAAGCAAGGGTAACGCCGACGAAACCTGTGTCAATTCCGAGGCTAGAGCTACAAGCGGCCTTACTCGGAAGCAGACTAGCCGCCACAATCGAAGAGGAATCAGAGCTCGACATATCGAAGAAGGTTTACTGGACCGACTCCAGCACAGTACTGCAGTGGATAAAGTCAGAACCAAGGAAGTTCAAAACTTTTGTGGCCAACCGACTCGCCGAGATAGAAGAAAGATCCAAGCCAGAAGACTGGAGATGGGTGCCAACCAAGGAGAATCCAGCGGACGACGCCACGAGGGGAACCCCAATCGAATTCGACCACAACGCCAGATGGTTCAAAGGCCCGTCATTTCTCCGCCGACCAGAAGAAGAATGGCCATTCCACGACTTCAAACCGGAAATTGTTATGCCAGAAGAAAAAAGCAAGCAAAAGGTGTTGGCAACAATGGCAGCAGAAGACACTCTACTAAACCTAGAAAGGTTCTCGAGCTGGGAGCGACTGCTGCGCACTACAGCCAGAGTGATCGCCTTTACAAACCTACTAAAGAAGAGCCGTAAAGCGACCACCACCGCCGCACGCCAGAAGGATGAGTCCTGGAAACCACAAAAAAATCCAGAAGAAAGAAGCACAAACCTCGATCCCGTCGACCAGCAGAAGTGAAAATAAACGCCTATACTCACCCATAGAAGCAGAACACCTAAAAAAGGCCGAAGAGATATTAATAAAAATAAGCCAGAACGATAGTTTTGCATCAGACATAAGAAAACTGAAGTCAGAAAAGCCATTAGAAAATTCGAGTCGACTCAAGAAAATCGACGTTTACATTGGAGACGACGGAATAATTAAATTAAGGAGCAGAACAATGAAATTCCACGATCAAAACGGAAGAATAATGAATCCTATCATTTTAGACGGAAAACAAAAAATAACTCGTCTAATAATACAATACTATCACAGGAAATTCCTTCACGGAAACACCGCTACAGTAATGAACGAAATTCGTCAAAGGTTCTGGATCTTGGGTTTAAGAGCAACTCTAAAAGCGGTCGCACACAGCTGTCAATGGTGCAAGACAAAGAAGAGTTCACCAGAGATACCACCAACGGGAGATCTGCCGAGTGAAAGATTGCAGCATCATCAATTTCCGTTCTCCTGCACAGCTGTAGACTACTTCGGGCCGATGCAAGTCACCATCGGAAGAAGGAACGAGAAGCGCTGGGGAGCCTTATTTACCTGTCTCACAACTAGAGCAGTACATTTAGAGCTGGTACCTTCTCTCAGCACCAGCTCAATGATCATGGCACTCCGACGAATGGCAGCCAGAAGAGGAACTCCGAAAACAATATATAGCGACAACGGAAATAATTTCGTCGGAGCGAAAAGAGAATTAGAAGAGGCCGCACAGGAAAAGGGCATCCAGTGGAAGTTCATCCCCCCGGGAGCTCCAAACATGGGAGGCGCCTGGGAGAGGCTCGTACGAACAGTCAAAACGGCGCTAGCAGTAGTCCTCAACGAGAAGAGCCCGCCCGAGGAAGTACTCCATACGCTAATGACTGAGGTTGAACACATCGTCAACTCGAGACCTCTCACCCCGATCAGCACGGACCCAGGAGACGAGGAAAGCCTGACACCGAACCACTTTCTGCTGGGAAGATCATGCGGAGCTATGGCGCCGGGAGAGTTCAGCGAGACGGAGCTCATCGGAAAGGCAAGCTGGAGAACCACCCAGAGACTCGCAGACCACTTCTGGAAAAGGTGGATTAAAGAATACTTACCTCTCCTGATGCCAAGGAAACTCGAAGGGAAAGAAACCAGAGACCCAAGGGAAGGAGACATCGTGCTAATAGTGGACGCCACATTACCGCGAAACTCATGGCCTCGCGGTGAAATCATCAAAACCTATCCGGACCAGACGGAAGAACCAGGGTGCTGGACGTGCGGACATCAGGTGGAATACTTCGCCGTCCAACTCGACGTGTCATCGTGCTGGTGCCAGCGGAGTCGTCGCCTCCAGAGGGTGCAGTGCTACGCACCGTGGGGGAGAATGTTAGCGACGACAAAGTGAATTCGAACATTTAATTTTAATTACTCCTTATCAGTGATTTAAAACTAAGTGATAGTATTTAATCTTAATTGTTTCCTATTTGTAAAATAAAGTTAAGTGTAAATACTGATTAGTGCTGAAAACAGGAAAGTAAATTAAACACTTCTATTCTTATCTTAAAGTAACTTATATGAATCTATTTAATATTATATAGGTCTGATTAGAACATTAGACGCAAGTATAAGCTTATTCTTTCTAGTAAGATTTCTTTTATCATAACTCTAAGAGCTATTAACATATAGGTGATTAATATAATTTTTCTTCCTTTAAAGTAATTCAAAAGAAAAATTAATATGTCAATTAATCACTATATAATGTCATTTCATTATGAGAAAGATTTAAATCTTATGAAAAAATATTGTATAGATTCTTAAGCATTATTCCTGAAAAAGTGTTGTACATTCCTACCTCTTGGCGGCGCTACTTGTATGTTCGGCAAAAATACTATCCTACTCCGGAGCTAAACCGTGAAGCGACCGCGAAGCTATTTTTATTTTTTATAAGCGTAAAATAAAGGTTTATTGAATAATTTAGGTTTAGAATAATAGAAATAAGTTGTATCTATCGTTAGGAATAAATATAAATGTTGTAAGGTATGTTTTACCACGTTTATTAAGAAAATTGTAAATCTGTCTTAGAAAGGGTTATTCTGTGCTCTGATTGGTCAATAGATTCACTAATGCCGTGTGCGATTTTTTCTTAATTATGATTGGTTACAGCCGCTTATAAAAAAGGGGCGTTTTTCGTGGTAAAACATTCCAAATCCGGCAATGTAATAATAAGGAATCAAGAAATAAAATAAGAAGAAACTCTCAAGAAGTGTTATTTATTGCTCATCTAACTGCTACTGTATGCTCTCCAGTTGACATCCCGCCAGCAAACCCGCTCTATTTTATCGACGCTCCCTTATACGAGCAATTACAACAAGCTTTTTACTATGAACGTTAAATATTTAATTCTTTTTTCATATTGCATAGCTAATTGCTATGTATTCTCTAAGTTAATTCAAAATATCTTCATCTTGCATATATTAGCGTTTTATAGAATTAATATAAATTTGAAATTTATCTTAAGAAGAAATGAATGATTTTTAGGAGATATTATCTAGCGTCACCAACATCCCGATTTAATTACAATAAAGCGGACCGTAGTGCACCTTTCTCCCTTATTTCATCTCTGTAAACACGACAATGCATACAGAAATAATTAATTCACACATTGATTGTTACGAAATTTGTCTTCTTCTGCTTTTGAAGCCCTAGTACATAGACCGCATGAAACACGTGTTTCGCAATCCATTGGATCCGAAAATTCCGTCTAGCCCCATTCATTATTTTAACCAAAATTCGTTAGTGTAGTTGGGGTGTAAGTATTAAGAATATCCACTACCTCATATCATCCCGTAGGCGTCATAACCGGCAAGGCAGCGGGGAACTGAAACAATAGATGGTAAGCAGCGTATTTCCTGATACTTATAAATATGAAAAAATACTGCGTTTGCCGACCTGCTTGCCAAGCGTGGCAGCTATAACAAAATCCTTCCTATCAATGTATGAGGGAGGCGTATGTTCAGAAGTTAAACTTTTATAGGTTGTAGTGATAATGGTAATAGTATTCACTATAAAAGCTAATTAGCAGAATTTCTAGATTTCTAGATTTTTTGGCGGGGAATTGGCTTTCATTTAAATCTCTAAAAACGCTCGCTAACGACGCCCCGGGGACAGAAATCTATTTCTTATAAACGCTTATTTAATTTTCAATAATTATAAAACGCAAAGGAAAGTATTTATAAATTCAATCACGCATTATAAGCGCAAGTGACTCATTTGTTAGGTTAGGTTAGGTAGGTTTTGTTCCTAGTTTGGCAACTACCTACTTAGAATTTTGTATTAAAAATTTCTATAACATTTTTATATTTTTTATTGTATCTGCCATTCTTAGAGCTGTCTATTGGAATGTCATCAAAACATAACTTGTAAAAAAAACCCAAGTCTCGCAACTCAGTTCTTCTACCCTAAAAAGTTGTGAGATCCATGTAATACCAAGTCGGTTAATGTATTCAGTCCCTACTTAAGGGTCCTTCTGTTTTAAGTTATTACGTAATATATAATGAGATTTTTTTTATAGAATATGAGTCATGAACAAGCACACAAGTGGTTGCTGTAGCCCATAGACACATACAACTATCATCGATTAAGAATCAAAATGAAGATGCGTTTTCTTGAGGACTAAGATCTAATGCCTCGTTTCCAGTAAAAAAAAAAGTCAAAACTGTTGCACAAAATATAGGTTTGGAATTGCTATCAGTTTAATATCCACTTCCACCATACTTTTACAGGAGAGTGGAAAAACGAGCGTGCTGCTCACCTGATGGTTAGTGTCGACCGTCGCCCATGAACAACTGCAACACCACGTCAGGGGAATTGCTGGTAGGTAGACTGCTGGTTTTAAAGCCGTGGTAGCTCAGTGGTTAACGCTCGCTGTAAATATAACAGAACGCGAGTAACCCGGGTTCGATCCCCGCCGGCACCAATGAAATTGTTAATTACAATTTTAAGTGCAGATTTACCACGTGCTCGGCGGTGAAGGAAAACATCATGAGGAAACCTGCATGTCTGAGGAATAAGAAAAAAAATATTTCGAAGACATGTGAAGTTCGTCAACACGCATTTGGGCAGCGCGGCGGACACTTCCTTGCCCTAAACCCTCTCAGAAATGAGGGGAGGCCTGAGCCCAGCAGTGGGACGTATATAGGCTGTAACTTAACTTAACTTAACTTAAGACTGCCGGTTTTAAAAGGGAGTAATCGCGTTTCGTGAATCTCACTAAGTCGTATTAGTCTGGAAAAATTGTCGGTAGTAAAAGATTGCAAAAGGAAGTTAGGTCTATAACAATTTCTGATCAGATCTGGTCAGGTCTGTAAAAAGGTGCGCTTGGCACATTGCTGCACAGAAATCACCTGAAATCGGTGTGCCAAGCACCAGGTGATTTAATTGTCAGCAAGCATTGGTGCGCTTGGCATATCGCCACGTGTGTTGCATCCCGTGTCCATTCTAATCATATATTCTAATTATATAATCATCAGACAACCTGTGAAGGGCCATTCCTTAGGGCATTAAGCCCCGGCCTTGATGGAACCTTTCTGGTCTTGATGGAACCACGGGTACACTCACACCCAGTGTTAGTCCGCGGCGGTTTCCCGCTATCATCCATATCTGGGTGGCGTTCCCCTATCCGCCACCTGGTGACGCACCCGATGGGAGGTCTGGTAGCCCCACACGGGAAAGCAACTTTACTCACCCTAAGTCAACAATACCTAATCAAATATTTATATAAGTAAAAGTCTTCTCAAAAGCAGATTACAGCCAAATAGTACACAAATTATTAGTGTTACAATTTTAAAAAATTACAAAAATGCTACGTTAAATATTCATAGCCGTGACCGTGGCCGGTTGAAAGATATCCACCAGCTCATATCGTCTCGTGGGTCTCGTAATAGGTGTTATAGGGAAGCAAACTAGGCGATTGACGGAGCACTTAGCTCTAAGCTACCACGCCACGGCTTGAAAAACATGTTTGACATTTATTATATAATTAATGTGGTAAAAGAACTCACAATCCACCTGATGGTAAGTAGCTACTGTATTCCATGTACACCTGCAACTTCTAACAAAGAAGGCTGCAGATGCGTTGTCACCTTCGAGAATTGAGATGAAATTCATGTGGTGATTATTTTATTCTTTTTTTTAATCATTTGTCATGATTCCCCGGTTTAAACGATTTACTATAAAGCGGACAGTAGGTCTTCTCTCACCTACATTGTCTCTGTAGCACGACGTTGCACACTAAAATATTGCAGATACGGTATATTACGAAATCTATATTCTTCCGCTTTTGAAATCCTAGTACATTGGCCGCATGAAACACGTGTTTCGCTACACCCATTGATCCGATGCATTTTGCAGCACGGCAGATATTTATTACCATTAGGAAGTTATTTTACTATTCTTCAATCATATGAATTTATTTTGAAGCACCTTTTACTATTGCTGATAGTATTTATGGATCAACTTTTTCATAGCAACAGGATTTCATGGCTTACATGTAATTATTGGAACAATTTTTTTTAATCGTAGAAGTGAAATATCACAGCGAAAGCAACACACCCCTGTAAATTTGTCCTGGAATAAATAAAACGTATATACTGATTGTGTATTGTTACTTTTGTACCATTTTCTATAACATATTTACCAATTTTCTGTTTTAATAATTTTACTAGAAATAAGGCATTTCATTTTTAACTTACCGCTAAGAAAGTTGAAAATTTTCGAAAATAGGGAAGTTATTGGCTTCACCCCGATTTTTATATAATGATCAATAGAGGCAGATTTTGTCAAATTTCCATAATAAGTATTATTTATAAATATCATTCGTTTAACGGATTTCCCCACTACCATGCATTTAATTAAAACCCATTTTCCCGCGTAAACCATGTATCCTGGTTTTAACATTTTAAGGTGAGATATTAGGAAAACTAAATGCATTATTTTAATTCTAAAGTATTCGTACTAATTTTAAAGTTACAATAATCATTTAATAATTTTTACCTATACCAATATGAAATCACCTCGTAAAAAACATTTTTAAAACCTTATTTTACTATCTAAGGATTTTAATTTTTTCAATACTTCTTTCTTAATGGATTCCTATTTAATAAAAGGAAGTTATTGTTTCAATTCTACGTATCTACATCAAGCGGTTTGAGCTGTAGATTTAATACAATATTTTTCATACAAAATTTGAACCCTTGTTTAAAACCTTAAAAGGCAAATTTGATTATTTAATTACTTTAAAGCATTAATATTTTTTCTCCATTCAAATTGAACATTATCTAACCCCTTCCCCTCCTCCCGTGAGAGGTCGCTTTAAGAAATAGCAATTTTTTTTATTTCCATACAAAATTGCATACCTTCTGCCCCCGTGCCCTCTACCGTAACCGTATAAGGGTTATTTTGAAATCGCAAAATACGTATTTAATTATTTTTTGAATACTTTTATTTACTAAGTAAGTACTGAGTCAATCGCCCTGTAAAATATTTTTGTAATAAAATAATAGATTGTAACAACCTTACTTCACCCTCTTAGGGATCGAATTTTCCAAAATGATTTCGTAGTGGATATCGTCGCGGATGTCATAAAAGGTTCGAACCTACTGTCCAAATTTTAGATATCTACTTCAAGCGGTTTAGGTAAAGCTTGTGCACTGGTATATATGACTCAGTATATAAATAGTATATTATAGTAGATACACAGTGAACAGTGACATTTTTCGGTAAATGGCAAAATTAACTTTACGGCAAATTAATTTTTTTTTCTGTTGAGGCAATCAATGGGGAGGCCTATGTTCAGTAGGGACTTAAAATGTTGTAACGTACCTATATTGGAAAAAGAAGAACAGACAAAAAACCCAAACCCAAACCACGCAAATTTTGAAAAAAAAACAAAAAAAATCCCCCCCCCCCAAAAAGGAAGAAACTAAGATTTGCTGATCCAATACAAACATTGCGATATTTAAAAAAGAGTGAGTAGGAAAAATGTAAAAAACACTAAAAATCGGGAATCGTTATTTTTCAATTTCACGACAACGTAATTTTTAAGTTTTGGAAATGCAAAGGGAACTATAATATGTTTACTGCCAAGTTTCTAATGATCCTTGCCGAAATCAAAGAAATTGTTAATAGCTCTTTCAAAATTTGATTTATCATGTAGGTATTTGGCGGTTAAGAAAAAAATTATAAGCACACCTACTTAAAATTTAATAAATAATTTGCACAACACCATCTATCGATGACATTGGTTAACTATTCTACTTTTTTAAGTAAGAAATATATATTATAATTCTAGTAAAAAGGGTCTCCGGTTCTCCAAAATCACCATAGAAAACATTTGTATGCCGCTATTTACGCTGGTATTCTGTGAAATCGTGACCTTTCCCCGGCCGAGCAAATCTATTGATGCTACAACCTACAACCATATTATAGCTTATAATATAGCTGCAACTTGACTCTATTATGGTTGTAGCACGAATAGGTTATTAATTTATTATAACCCTCGTTTAAGTTTATAATCTGTTAATGAAATTGTGAAAAACGGAGCAAAAAAACGTAATACACAAGTAATATTTCTATGTTTCAAAAAGTCCAATAAAAAATTCCATGTTGCTTTCGTACAAATTTTAGATGCACGTGGAAACTTTCAAATAGTTTACAGTTCTTCTTTCTTGAAAATTTCTTCCAAGTGAAATATTGGATCTGTAACCATTTTTATCCTATTTTCATTCCGTTTAAAATATGTTTTAAATGTGATTTAAAGATTTAATTATATTTTCCTTAATTAATTTGAGTTTTGTTTTGTGCATACACATCAAAAGTGCTCGAGATTCATTTTAAACAACATAATATAGTGCTTGTTGCAAACTGATATTAATATTTATACCATAAAGTTTAGTAATATATTACATTATCTTTTAGTACCGACCGCATCCTTTTTTAATCGACTTCAAAAAGGAGAAGGTACTCAATTCAGCTGCATGTTTTTTATGTGTACCTATACTTCAGAACTTTTTACTAGGCAAACTGATTTTTATGATTCTTTCTTAATTTGAAACCTGGTGCTTCTCGTGTGGTCCCATATAAATTCCATCAAAATTTGACCAGTAGTTTTTAGTTATTTATTAATGGACTTCTAATACATTGGTGATAAAAATAAAAATAAATACACAGAAACAAATAAAAACAATTTCAGGGACAAACAAACAGCTATATTCTCAAAACTATGGCCTCAAGTTAATGCCAAAAGATAGGACTAATTCAGCATGATGTCAGGTTGGAAACCTAACGCGGATTTTCAACAGACCCCCTGAATTGTAATCGCCTTCACCGATTGCATGATCAGCACGGCTACTAGTCGCAGAACGTGTCGTAATAGTAAAAATAATGTACTTATCTTTGTATGAATAAATAAAAATAAAAAAGTCTTGTGAGGCTTTCGGCCGCAGCCGTGAGAGTCTACCACCCGTATGAGGTCGACACATATGCTCCACCAACCAATACAACGGCAGATATAATCAAAAGGCAGTTATAAGATAAAGGTAATCATTTGCCATCAGAAAAGTTTTGTGTCACTGACGTTGAGTATGTATATGCATTTTTCGATCATGTTTGTCTCACCCACCAACAAGTTGCCTTCAATCATTCAAAGAGAAGAAGAGAGCGCCATTGAGAATAGCGACCCGCCAAACAACCATCGCAGAGACGCAAAATAGCAACAAGCATCAATACGACTATCGTCGGGCGTACACCATCCCAAGATCCCCCATAAAATGCCAGCGGATATCACCACCCGCATACCTCTATCGACCAGAACCACAAGATGCGTTGAATCAGGCGCAGCACACACGCAGATCCATCACAAGACGCAATACCGCAAGTAGCAGCAAGCATCAATGCAATATTTATATGATGATTCAACCGTAGTCTGCCAACACTGACTGCCGTGACTTTTCTTGCTCCAAAACGCCTCCCAGTATGGATACGGAGGTCCTATTTCCAATAAGAAATGGTCTGCACCCTGTAATGGAACACATGAGTATGTAGGCAGCTACTTTAATATTTGGAGGAAATAATTTTATTATAGTAATATCAAAAATATACCAATTCACTTTTGGAATAGAAAATGAAATAGTGCTTAAAAATTAAAATAGAAAACCGCAATGTTTCCTGTTATTTTCATATTATGAAATAGGCGGAAAAATTGTAGCGAATGGAAATATATTTTTGACGCATTTGAATTTTGATTCTTAATTGATAACAGTGTGCTTATTTGTCATCCTTATTAGGGGTAATTTCCAAAAAACCTCATGCAACAAAATAAATATATATAAATAAATATAATATAATACTACTAATAATATAATATAATACAACTAATAATATAATACTTTAACTTTTACATTTGGAATATTCAAATGTAAAAGATAAAGTATGTTAAATACACACATGTTTTCACAAATAACCTTGTTACCATTACTTCTTATTTTCCAATAGTATTATGTCAAACGTCAATAAAAAAAGTTTCGAAAATCACTCATATGATCGTGACAAAATGTAAAAAAAATCTCAAACAACAGTAGAACATATTTTATTTTAATTTTAATATGTTATTATTATTGAGATTCAAAATATTTTTTATTATTGTTAATTGAAAAAAAAACTTTTAACCGAATTATTTTAAAGCGATCAGAAATCAACATAAATATTACTTTAATTTTTAGGTATTTGTATTCAGGTATTATCGTAAAGCTAGGCTTTTTAACCTGACTCGTTAATATACATATTTTCTCATCAACTTTATTTAATTTTCAAAAAAATTTGCATCTAGTCACAACCAGTATTTTAATTTAGCATTCACCAAAGTACATCTTCAGGTCATTCTATCAAGTTCGGAAGTAAGATCTCATCATAACTAACAAAACGAAGCCAGCACTCAGCACACCTAGTTCTACTCTTCGAAGAGATTCAGTAGCAGATACCGAAGTACACCTTCACATCACTCAATAAGGTCCAAGACGTATAAGTATATTTATACATAAATCGTACGTACTTTTAGCGAAACAATATATTGTAATAAAAATCTGTGATTACTAAAATAATAATATCTTACCTTGGTCAACTATGTATCGAATTTAGTTTTTGGAATATTTTGTATTTATACAACGATCGATATTTTTCATCACGAGCCGCCTTAAACAATACAATAACCCAC
The DNA here is from genome assembly GCA_907164705.1 of Parnassius apollo. Lineage (NCBI taxonomy): Eukaryota > Metazoa > Arthropoda > Insecta > Lepidoptera > Papilionidae > Parnassius > Parnassius apollo. The sequence goes on from CAJQZP010001271.1 coordinate 4,086,075, forward strand.
TCACGACGGCGGCCGAGCCCGGAGTGAGTCAAAGTGTATCTGTATTTAGTAAAATATATTATTACAAGGCTGCTCAAGACTCCAAAATTTTCGGAATTTCGCACCCAAAAAAATTAATTATAATTAAACAAAACAAAATTAAACAGCCATTTATATTCCATGGCTTTTCACATGATAGATGAAGAGATTAAAAAATAGATTGAGTTAAACAATCGATATTTTCAAAAGTTATCGTGTTTACCCCTCCATGCGGACTGGATAGATATACGCCATAAGCCACTAAAACCACTTTTTAGTAAAAAAATAACAATTAATCGATTCAAAAAAATAAGTTTAATAATCATTTATCTTTCTGACAGTTTGCTTTCTATATCATCTAAATGTTCAGTATATATAGATACGATTTCATGCGACAATACGTTGGACTCTTGATTTTTAGGCGCTAGTAGAACATGCCTATGCGCTTTGCGCTTAAGGCATGCAATATAAACGACATACATTCCAGTGCTGGGTACAGGCCCCTTCTAATTATAAGACGGCTAAAGAAGGAAGAAAGACAGACTTTGCATGTAGATTTTTTTAAATATTTCAAACATACAGTTTTCCTTTTTCAAAGACCACGTGGTAAATCAGCAATTAAAATTGCGATTGATAAATTACAATTAATAACAACTTTGTCCATGGGGGTTGAACCTAAGTTGCTTGCGTACTTTTAAGTTTATGGGGAGTACCCATTACTCTAAATTTAATAAATCTTGTTGGGTATTATTATAACCATATTAAAATGTGTTTTTTTTTGTTTTTTGAACATAGCACATATGGTATTCTCACCACAATGTTCATCCCTGTCAGTACGATGCGACTCACGCAATTTATAGAATCATTTTAAATTTCTTCGCTTTATGATGTCCTGGTACATTCGTCGCAAACAACACGTGTTTTCAGCTACAGGTAAGGTGCGCTTACACGAGGGCAATAATTGCTCGGCGACACCAATGGATCGGATCTGGAACAATTAATGGAGCAATTTCAAAGCAATGGAGCAAATTGCGGCAATTATTTCGGCGATATTGCTTCTAATTGCTCCAGATATTTCATATCACTCAATGTCGCAGATACGAATTGACGAATATCCAATGGGCTTGGAAATTCCTAGCAATTTTTGTATACAATATGTACCGTAATTAACGCACACCCTCAGACACCCCAATTAGTATATTATGTTATTATCATAATACATACACTGAATTTTTAGGTAAACATTTTTATGCACTGATTATTTATCAAATCAGTTATACTAATTCCGGAAGAATGGTGTGGTCACAGTACAAATCCACGAACGCAGACTTTAACGTGCTTGAAATAAAGTTCATTTTTCTTTATTTTTATTAAATGACAGAATTAGTAATAATACAAATAGAACTACACTCTTAAAAGTCTTATTGCCTTAAGTTACGGTCCATTTCAGTTTGTTTTGACTTTACAGATTTAGTGTGACTGTAATTTACGTAGTTTTAATTATTTTAGGGATAAAAATTACCTATATTAAATATGATAGGAATCGATTCAGTAAATGATTCTGAAAAAACTACTTTCTCAAAGTGCGTTAATTATGTTACATGTTGTATATCTCATTCGCACTTGTTTGTTTTGCGGCTTGCCGTCTTGCTTCCGCGGGGAGAGCGAGAGGTCGGGTGGAAGTAGGATAGCGTGCGGCAAGGCGTCGTCAGTCCAGCGCGTCAGCCTCTGTTTGTTGTGACTGTATTTTAAAATGGCGTCGTCTTTGTCGTGGAATAATGAAAAGATTATTAACTTTATTGATGCAGTTCGCTTGCATCCTTGTTTGTGGGATAACAAAAGTCCTGATTTTAAGGATCGTTTGCTAAAAAAAGATGAATGGACTGCTATTGGGCTGCAGTTTGAAATATCTCATAATGAAGCAGTAAAAAAGTTTAAAAATTTACGCACATATTTTAACAATGAAATAAAGAAATTGGAGAAAAAGCAAAAAAGTGGCAGTGGTGCTTTTCAAGAAAGCAATTGGTTTGCTTTTAAAAGTTTGCTTTTTTTAAAAGGCACAGATGAAGCTGATTCCGGTCTAGAAACGAAAACAAAATCAGAAGTAAGTATCAGTTTAATAAAGAACGTATGTGAAATCAAATAATTATATAGTTATTTATCATATCATCAGACAATGCAAGTTATAAGTTACTTGCGTCCGCAACTTCCTTGGAGCTTTAGGTTAGATGTCTTACACCCGAAATATCCTTGTTACAAATAAGCAGATTGCCATGGGACACTTCCACGTTGAGACATAAAATAATGCATAAATTCATCTCTGTTCAATTTAGCTATTACAGATGCATTTCTTGGCTGATTTTCTAAATTAATTAAATCGTCAGGATCATAGTTTTGTTCTCCATTGTCCAGGTATTATGTTAAAATCGGTATCCTCCATATCAAACGTAGCAGGTGGTGTATATAATCGTCGCGCTCGCTTGTTTCGTCGTAAAAAGTTATGTAAATAGCAAGTAGCCAAAGTGGAACATTTAACTGTTTCAACTTCTAGTTTAAAACTTGTGTGGAAAATTTTAAATACTGAACTTAATAGACCAAAAACGTTTTCAACTACTCTCCGTGCTCTAGATATTCTATAATTACAAACTCTTTCCGGAGATCCTCAATTTAAATCGCACGAGTATGGTTTTATAATATTTTTGGAAAGTGGGAATGCATCATCCGCCACCAAAACATACGGAGTGTTCCGTTCTCGGTGTGGTAATGGTTCCGCTGGTGGAATGGGCAATGTTTTATTTTTGATAGCTTTCCCAAACGTTGTGTTGGCAAAAACTCCTCCGTCAGATATTCTGCCTTTGCATCCAACATTTACGTACAAAAATTTATAATGAGCATCCACGACAGCAAACAAAACAATGCTATGAATTTTTAAGCTATTGCATAGCTTCTATCGCGGGCCTTGAACGTGGGGACCGAATCCAGAAATTTATTCCGACGTAACGAAAAAACCTCACGCTCCTCACTCCGACGGGCACGGAGGTGTGGCTTGAAGGCCGTGCATCGTCTAACGTCGTTTCAGTTCGGCAGACTTCGGCACTCGGCAGACTTCGGCACGGTGTTTGTGTGCGTGCGACTAGACGTATGCGTGTACACTAGCTGCTAACTCAATGATAAAAATTCCTGAATAACCTACATGTATTGTAAGATATTAAAATATTTTAAACAATATTAACTTTTCATTTATTCAATAATTATTTATGTAATCTAAGTATCCTGTTTACTCCAAAGAATACAGTTTTAATTTTTTTTATTGGATAGATTGGCAAACGAGCACACAGTCCACCTGATGCTAAGTGGTTGCTGCAGCCCGTAGACATCTACATCTACTCTCGATTACAAATCAAAATGCAGATGTGTTGTCACCCGTGAGGACTAAGGTGCCATACACCACCATTCTGAGCAATATATTTTCTTTTATAATATTATTTAATAACTATTTATTTTATTTTTTAGGTTGATACGAATGCTGATGATACGATCACATTTAACCCCGAACTACCACCACCTTCGAAGTCACCAAGTGCTAAGAAGAAAAAACCCATTGAAGATGATCGTTGTCGTGACGCTTGTGAAGTTATGGAAGCAGTAAAACAGAAGATTTCCACTAAATCATTAGCTTTTGGAGAGCATGTAAACCAAAAACTGTTAACATATAGTCAGTATGTACGCAATCAAGTCGAATATAAAATCTCTTCAATCTTATATGAAGCCGATATGGGATATTATGATGAAAGAAGCAGAAGCAATGTTTCGGGAAAGCAGTATTCTTCTTCACCCAGCGTTTCTTCCTCTTACCGCCAACGTGTATACTCTCCTGCTCCTTCTCCTCTTTCCCACCATGCTATACCCACTCCTAGTCCTACGTCGGTTTACGAGGCTAGCAAATCTTCTGACTAAAACACACTAAACACTCAACCTTAATGTCAGTATTCTCCTATATCTACATACGCTTCTTCTTCAATAACTCACCACCCCAATACTCCAGCTGCAGAGATCGAATATACAGAAGCAATTCAACAAGCAATATATGGTATATTGATGGTTAGAACAGTTCGTAATTCAGACGGAAATACTACTGCCGCGGAGTACATTACTACTGATAGATTTTTTTTATTTATATCTTCACGCGCAATCCCTAACGGGGTAGCCAGAGAGAACAGATCGCCAAGTGTCACGATCCTTACATACCTCTTTCGCTTCTTTCAGGTTCATTAACTTCTGTAGTGTATGTGCCTCCACCCTACTAGCATATGTTAATAAATGTACTTACTCTTAGGTTTTAGTAAAAAATGAAGCACGTAGTAAATTAGATGCAATATTTAAAGGTCCCTATACAGTTATGGAAGATTTAGGTTGCAACGTAAAAATAATTAAAAATAATAAAATTGAATTAGTACATAAGAATAGGACTAGGCCTTTTTGTCAATAGATTTGAATGTAAGATTTAATTTTAGATAACATTGCAATGTATAATGATAAGGATAAACGTATGTACCATTTTATTTGTAATAAGTAACTTATGTCTATTAAACACTATTATTTTAAAAGATGATACTTCAAGTAAATATCTAGTAAAAATTATGTAAAAAAAAAAGAATGTACCTAATTCTTTTTTTTTTTCTATGTCCTCGGGAGGTGAAGTGTAAGACTAATATGTATGCTCCTTTAGTTTAGTAAGTAAGTACATTTATTAACATATGCTAGTAGGGTGGAGGCACATACACTACACTTCTTCATACATCCACGTCTAGGTATCCGAGTACTCTTGACCTTCCCCTCTTCGAGCAATTTGCTCACATGGTCTTCGAAAGTTCGTCTCGGTCTACCTCGACACCTTTTAATATTTGCTTTCGCTCTATATATTTTCTTCACCATTCGGTCTCCACTCATTCGCTCAACGTGCCCAAACCATTGGAGTACGCCCCTATCAATTTTTGTGATAAGGTCATCTTTCAATCCTGCCATATTGCGAATCTCTTCGTTTCGCTTTCGATCGGCTATGGTAACGCCACACATTTTACGAAGAGATCGCATCTCCACTGCATTCAACTTGCTTTTATGCTTCTTCTGGCATACCCAGGTTTCGCTGCCATATAACAAAGTCGGTACCAACACTGCGTTATGTATTGCAAGACGTGCACTCTTCACCACGCCTTGCCTTTTGACTAATGCATTCAGGGCACCATTGACTTTGTTTCCGGCAGCGACACGCCTATCCACATCTAAATCACATCTTCCATCCCGGCTGAAAGCACTCCCCAAGTATACAATTTCATATACCTGTTCTAGACGTTCCTGATTTACTCATATTTCACATTTCGTTCTTTCTTCGTCCTTTTCAAATACCAGAACCTTAGTTTTATTAGCATTCAAACGGAGACCTTTAATTTTACATTCCTATTTCATACACGTGACTAATGCCTGCAGTTCTGCTTCTGATGGTGCAATAAGCACTGCATCATCAGCATACAGCAGACAATTTACTTTTATGTCACCCAATTTCAAGGATTTCAATTCACTTCTGGGAAGTGGAGATTCATACAAAATTGGATTGTATTATTAGAATTAAAAATCTATTGAATAAAACTATTATTTACGGATTTTATCGCGTTTAATTACTTTAATTTATTTTTATTATTATCCCGACGTTTCGGGTGCTTTACAGCGCCCATTGTCACGGGGTGGACTGAGATGTTTGACGTCTCAATGTCATGGTTAGTCCGGCTACCTTCAGTTTTTTAATATTAATTTTTGGTCCGATTTACGCAAAACGAGCTTATAGTATCATGAAGTCTTGCAGTGGTATGCTTGGGTTTGGGTTTAATTTTGTTGATTATAGGATCCCAAGCAGATGGTAGCACCCAACCATCTTCTCTATTGAAATTTGGATGTTTTTTAATTTCAATAGCCTCGCGTATCATCCTTGGTAGGAATCGGTGTTCTTTTGCGAGAATTTGTGGTTTGTCAAATCTAATGTAATGGTGGGGACGATCTTGAACATGTTCGCAGACTGCAGACTTCCCGGAGCGTCGGTGCTTCACATCAGCTATATGTTCCTTCACGCGGGTTTTTATAGATCTCTTTGTTTGACCTATGTAAGAGAGACCACATTCACAATCTAGATTGTACACACCTGCATCTTGTAGAGGAATATTACATTTGCCTCTACAAGATGCAGGTGTGTACAAGCTAAACCCAAACCCAAGCATACCACTGCAAGACTTCATGATACTATAAGCTCGTTTTGCGTAAATTGGACCAAAAATTAATATTAAAAAACTGAAGGTAGCCGGACTAACTATGACATTGAGACGTCAAACATCTCAGTCCCCCCGTGACCATGGGCGCTGTAAAGCACCCGAAACGTCGGGATAATAATAAAAATAAATTAAAGTAATTAAACGCGATAAAATCCGTAAATAATAGTTTTATTCAATGTGTAGTGTTCGCGTAAATTTAAGAAATCATTATATTAAAAATCTACTTAATTGTGAATTTAAATAGGTAAATAAAAAGTTTGATTAATATAATTATTTTTAAATTAAATACCCTCACTTTTAAATTATAATAACTTACCTTTATATATTCTCGAAGAACTTCTGCAATAGCTCTGCATACAGTAGGTACAAATAGTGCAATACAACTATCAGAAATTCAAAACAGATACATTAAACTTTTGTATGAATCTCCACTTGCCAGAAATCGAAGGGTTAAAGAAAGTTTTGTTGATGCAGAAATTGGTTCTTTCATGTTGGTCGTCTGTTTCGTAATTAATGGGCTAACTTTATTCAAAAGTAATTCAAAGTCTGTTCGTGACATTCTAGTAAAGTTTTTATATCATCTAATTCTTTACACAATGAAAATTGCGGCCTATTTGCCAAAAGTTAAACTGAGTGACAGGAAAAGAAATAGTGAGATAAGGAAACGTTGTGGTCTGAAAGAAGATGTAGTGACAAAAATTGAGAAAGGTATGCTGAGATGATTTGGCCACATCAAGAGAATGAATGAAGAACGATTGACGAAAAAAGTGTATAAGGCGAGTGTGAATGGAAGTGCTGGGAGGGGTAGACCCAGGCGGACTTTTCTAGACCAAATTAGGGACGTCTTGAAAAAAAAGCCAGGTTAAGAGTACCCTAAACCGTAGAGCATGTATGAAGGGAATAATGAAAGTAGACGGAGAAAAACAAGTATGTAAGGATCGTAGCAAGTGGAAAGAAGTGGTCTCTGCCTACCCCTACGGGAAAGAGGCGTGATTATATGTATGTATGTATTTGCCAAAAACCATCGCACCCAGATACGCCTATTCCTTTTCTTTCTTTTTTGTTTTTGATTAATAATAAAAGAGCGCTACAAGCCGCCGCAGCAAGAACAATGTCGTCCATAGCGAGCGAATACTGAAATGCTCGTGTAGGACAGTATTGCTAGTTGACGAAGTTGCGCCATATCGCTCAATATTGTATTGCGCAGTATTGATGCTTGTTGCCGTTGCCGTAAATTGCTTAAAGTAGTCGTAACGTCATAGTTGACGAGTATTGACTGGAATTGAGCAATTTTAGTTGCCTGTATAAGCCCACCTTAACGCGGTTAAATTAAACTAAATAAGGATTACCAAGGTGTTTTTATAATTTTTCATTATTCAATTTAATAGGTATAACAAGAAGTTGTTAACAAACTATAATTAATAGAAGAGAGAGTAATAGTAGAGAGTACCCACAATAACCCAACGGATTATAAAGCTGAAGTGGCAATAGGCCGGCCACATACGAGTAGCTCGAAGAATCGCCAACCGATGGGGAAGAAAGGTTCCTGAGTGGCAGCTTCGTATCAGTAAGAGAGGTGTGAGGCGGACCTCCAATTTATGAAGTAACGATCTGGTAAGACATGCAGGAACTCGATGAATGGAGGTTGCTTACGACTGCGCTTTGTAGTATTCCTTAGGGAAGCCTATATCTAACAGTGGATTAATAAAGTTCTGTGTATTGTACCTAAATATAAAAGGATCCTGCAATATTTTTGGGGTTATATTAATTTCTAGTTTGTGAAATAGAGTTGGTAATTTCCACACACATATAATAAAGTGCACATATTATTGCATACGTTCTCTGCCTTATGATTATCCTAGTATAATGTGGAAGGTTAACACGTGTTTGCTTGTTGGGTTGTTGGAGTTTTAATCATTGCCGTTGCGGAGGAAATGTTTTGAGTAGTTTAATTAAATTTAATTGAACTTAGTAAAAATACTTGATATATAATATAAATTCAACGCTGTAAGTTTTTTTTAGTAAATTCTGAAAACTTTAGCACGAAATCTATGTCGCAATTGCTATAAGTATAATTTCCACTTCCACCACATTTTATATAGGAGAGGGGAAAAACGAGCATGTGGCTCACCTGATGGTTAGTTTCGACTGCCGCTAATGAACAACTGCAACACCACATCAGTGGAATTGCAAGTAGCTAGGCTGCTGGTTTTAAAAAGGAGTAATCGCGTTTCTTGAATCTCCTTGTCAAAAAAACCCAAAACCAAAAAAAAAAAGAAAAGAAAATAAACCTTTTGAAACAAAAAAAAAAAAAAAAAAAAAAAAAAAGATTTAATATGTTACTGTTTCGTATGGTATATATGGTAGTGTAGAGAACCGGAAATACTTTTTGCTAGTACCATCTTAGTCCTCTAGTGCGAGAGCTCATCTGTATTTTGATTGTTAATCAGGGATAGATGTAGGTGTTTACGGGCTACAGAATTCACTTACTATCAGGTGAAATGCGTGCTCGTTTGTCACCCATCTTCTACAAAAAAATATAGGAGATATAAAATTGCCACTAAGTTTATGGTAAGTTTATGCTAATCATTTTGATTGGATGGGGTTTTCAAAAGGCAATTTTATTTCTATGCACGCAAACATTTATTTATAAAAGCAACAAATCCTTTTTTATATAAAACAAAAGGGCAGTGGCAGTAGAAAATCTGTCTTAAATTTAAATAATTAACATGTTATATGATCATATCAATTCTTGGACTTGGAATTGAAACAAACTAATAAATAAGTAACTAAATTAAAAATTTAACGCTCATGTATTCATGCATTGGCATTGGCACGAAGTAAACAAAACATCACTTCTTTTTATCCTTACCTTGTATTACAGTTTTCGCTTACCTTCAATATTTCATGTCTCCTTATTTCCAAATATTTTTTTGCCATTCTCAACCCTAGAACAACAAGGAACAAGCAAAGAAATTTTATTTCTTTTTTGGCCGAGGGATATCCTCACGGAAATCATACGCTGCGGGGGCAACGAGAAGGTTATGCCGGTCTCCTACCGGCTAAACCCCACGGTGGTCACCATCGGGATATAGAGGGATATCGGGATTTCCGTACGGAACGCAACCGGGGATCTTTCTGCTCCCAGCACCCTCGCAGTGCTATCACGTCATATTTCGGGACCACATCGAGAAATCGTTCTCCTCGGGGTTTACATCTCTGGGCATTCGGAGCCCCCAACCCGAGTGCCTGCAACCCCAGAGGCCCTGGTCCTGGTAGGGTAACACCGTTAGGGCCATGACGAACGCTTTGGCAGCATCGTCTTGGAGTAGGATCCGCCCTCTCCCGATCCCACTTAGCAGCCTTCTTCTGAATCATAACAGATTCAAAGAATGTGGCTACAGCCTTTCACGCCAAAACCCCGCTCAGCATCGACGAAACGATTCCATTTGGTTTACCAGGATTATACGCTCCTATCCCCACGCTGGACATACCACGGACGTATGGCACGCAGAGTCCTGGTCCCGTCTACCGCAGTGGAAAAAGGTTGCCGTCGCCTTGCGTCCGATCTTACACAGATAATCACCGAAGTATCCGTGCTCGGTAATTATCTGTATAAGTCTGTAGGTGAGTCTACCTACTCGTCGCTTTATCCACGCTTCGAAGATAGCATGGCATCAATGACGCGTTTTCGGTCATGTCGTTACTTGAGTCGAGTGCGCCACGTCGCCAAAATGTTATGCCGTTCCCGGCGTTTAATTGATTCGGGTGCCTCTTCTAGCTCTCTACCACTCTGGCCTAGGGCACATATCGGTCGTATATCTTCGCGTCCACCTCCGCCAGTATATCCATAGGTAGGAAACGAGCCAGTATTGTCGAGCCAGTATACCCTCGTACGATCCGTATGGCCATCCTCCGCTGGACATTGTAGATTTTAATTCTCCAGGGTCGAATGGCCAGCCTTTTTGTCTATACAGGCGCACCATACAGAGTTACGTATGATTCCCACATAGAGGCGATGTTCTTCCTTCGTTCCACCCGGGGGAATAGGCGCTCAAAATGTTCTTCGAAGCCCCAGCGACTGTCCAGGTAGAGGCCTAGGTACTTCATGTATCTTCCCACTTTGACTTGAGACCCACCCACGCTGACGCAAGAGTCGGATGGCTTACTACCTCGTGGTAATTTATGAAACCATAGGGTCTCGTTCTTGTGAGGCGCTATTTCTAATCCCAACTCGTGGATTTTGGCTACGACGACTTTCGCCCCGAGTTTGGCAAGCTCTTTGGCCCTCTTGAAAGTGATCCCGCTGGCAATCATCATTGTATCGTCAGCATAGCAGACGACGTCTATGCTAGCGGGAAGATCTACTTACGAAACCGCATCATAGACGAGGTTGCCTCATTCGAGGCTGTGAGGAACGTATGGGGGAGGAGTGGTCCTTCCCCGAGGAAGGGCCGCAACGGGACGGGCAGCGCTGATGGGGCCGCGGATGTGTGCGAAAGCGTACCCGTGCACCTGCCAATATGTGACGATGGTCAAACACTATGGGGTTTTAGTCAGTGCGAGTCCGAATAACTCGTCCTTGCCTCCCGAGGCTTGTATGTGTAGGAATTTTCCCATGTAAAAAAAGGCTCTCAGGAACGCGACTCTCTCACGGCAGACAGCCAGTGAACAGCTGCCTTAGCCTGTCCCTTAGGGCAGCCGGACTCAGCACTAGGACCGGCCTGGTATTCCGTCAGGGCCCAGGCTGTGTTCAGGTTTTTGCTGTGTAGCGGCTAACGGCTTGGTCCGTGTCATCGACGGTCATCCCCATCACATCTTGCTACTTCCATGACGACGGCAGGTGACTTGAGGGACTTGACCGGTCCTCTGAGTTTCGGATCGAGAGTCTCCGCTAAGCGTGGTCACTACAGCCGCAGCTTTTCCAGAACCATCTTGTATGAATGCCCCTAGGGATTTTCGTTGAGTCCCTCCAGAAGCTATTTCCAGGACCAAGACCTGGCGTTTGTAATAGCGATTTGTAGCGTCTTAGTAGCCGATCGGTATGCCCTTAGAGTCTGGCTACCTCCTTGAGTGGAGCTCGCCTTCTTCTTCTTCAGGCTCTGGTGTACTGGCGCTGACTTCGCAAGTAGAGCTTAGCTTATCTTGGTCAAGCCGCTGGAGACACCAACGCTGCGGTGGGTTGCTCTCTCGGTGATCAGAGTTACTGTAGGTCTGGCATGCAGTGGATTGCCGCTACCCAGATGCGATGGGGCTAGGGCATATTAAAGCCTGCGTCGGTTGTCTCCCCGCAAACTAATGGATCGGTGAAACCACCCTGGGGAATAGATTTTTGTCACACTGCATGTTTATTATCCTTTTTTAATACAGGATAAAACTATTATTTACGGGTTTTATCGCGTTTAATTACTTAAATTTATTTTTAGGGGGGATGAGTCGCTCGGGGGGGATGAGTCGCTCGCGTCCGTAGGCTTCGACCACCTAACCTTAGGCCCACCCTACACGTGTCCCCCGGGTGGTGCTAAACGAGCGACAAAGCCGATAAAATAGACTCGGCTCCTCGCCGTATGGTAGCGGCGTAAAATCTACCACCAACCCTTGTTCGCACCATGACTCAAGAAATAAAAGAAATGGCCCCGAGTTCCCGGCGCCCTTTAAATGGGGCAGGGGTGCGAAGAATCTCCGGGAGAAAAACCGGCGACGAGGTTCGCCACCCGTCACGTTCTGTCTCCCGGAGGGGCGAAAAGTGGATTGCGGAAACCCGTCTGGCTACGCTGAATGTATGTGGAGGAATGAATGATAAGATGGATGAAGTATGCGAAATGATGAATGACAGAGGAATAGATGTGTTATGTGTGAATGAGATGAAACGAAAGGGAAAGGATGCCACTGCACATGGCACGTATACCGCGTATTGGTCTGGTGTAGGCGAGACCGAACGGGCATGCCAGGGAGTCGGTTTCATCCTTTCAGAAAGAATGGGTCAATGTGTGAAAGAGTATGAATGTGTAAGCCCGAGACTGCTATAGATACGAATGAAAGTGGGCTTAAAGAAGCTGTTCCTGCTAGGGGTGTACGCCCCAGACATGTCTAAGCCCACTTACATCCGAGAGCAGTTTTGGGACATGGTAAGGATGGTGTTGACAAAATGTAAGGAAAATGAAAATATTATTATGTTAGGAGACTTTAATGGAAGGGTTGGGGTGAAGAGGTCTGGTTATGAAAGGATATTGGGAACGTTTGGTGATGAAAGTATAAATGAGAATGGTGAAGACCTCCTCACTGTATGTGCGGAAAAGAATCTTTTTGTGACGAATACTTTTTTTCGTCATAAGAAGATTCACATGTATACATGGGAAAGAGGTGATGATAGAAGCATGATAGATTTCGTAATTGTGGATGAAAGAATGAGGAGCGCAGTCGTAGATACAAGGGTTTACCGGGGTCCAATCGGGGATCATTACTTGGTCTTATGTCGAATTAATGGTCTTTTCAAGCGTTGGCGGCATCGGACATCTGTATCTACCACTGCGTTACAGCGTATAAGAATAGAGAAGTTACAAGATGAAGATGTGATAGAGAAGTGTAAATGTAGACTGAGAGAAAATATTAGATGTTTGAATGAGTTGTGTATGAATGATTTAGACTTGAATACTGTGTGGGATAATATTAAGAAAGGTTTGGTGGATACTGCCACCGAAGTATGCGGTGTAATTAAGAGAACAAATGAAAGGAAAAGTAATACGTTATGGTGGGATGATGAGGTACGGGTGGAAGTTGAATCAAAGAAGAAAGCATGGTTAGATTTACTAGCAACCAAAGCTGATAATTCTTCTGGTATGAATGATGAGATTGAAAGAAAAAAGGCAGAATTTAGACGTCTAAATAAGAGAGTGAAAGAAGTTGTTGAAAGGAAAAAGAAAGAAAGAACGGATAAGAATGATAGAAGGATATCTGATAATTTCCAGGCTAACATAAAAATGTTCTGGAAACTCGTAAGAACTGCCAGGGGAAATACAAAACAGCCTATAATAAATGCTATAAGAGACGAGAATGGATGTATTCTGAATGATGAAGTTTCGAATTTAAACAGATGGAAGGAATACTTTGAAAGCGTGTTTATGAGTGAAGAGTCGTATGAATTAAATGAACTAGAAATTCCGAAAGAAGTGGAAAGGGGTATGGAGATAAGTGTAGATGAAATAATGAAAGCAATGAAAAGCATGAAAGCAGGTAAGGCAGCTGGATATGATAGAGTATCACTCGAGATGCTAAGGGCTGGAGAGGGAGTGGTGGCAGGCCTGCTGTACACCTTGTTTAATTTATGTTGGGAATTAAAACGGGTACCGGATGACTGGTGTAAAGCAGTTATAGTACCAATATATAAAGGAAAAGGGTCACAGCAGGACTGCCAAAACTACCGCGGTATCAGCTTGCTTAGTATTGTGGGTAAACTGTATGCTAAGGTGTTAATTGAAAGAGTTATGAAAGAAACTGATGGAAAAATTTGGGATGTGCAAGCGGGTTTTAGAAAGGGAATGGGGTGTACAGATCAAGTCTTTTCCATGCGCATGATTGCGGAGAAGTTTTTGGCCAAAAACCAGAAAGTTTTTTGTGCGTTCATGGACTTGGAAAAGGCTTATGACAGAGTGGACAGGAATGTGTTATGGCAAACACTGAACTCATATGGGTTGAGCGCTGGTTTGATACAGGCATTAAGGTCTCTTTATAGGGACTCTAGTGCCTGTGTCAGGATCAATGGGGTCTACTCGGACTGGTTTTGCATCCAAAAAGGTGTCAGACAGGGCTGTGTGGCTTCCCCTTGGCTGTTCAACCTATTTATGGACCGGTGTTTGCAAACTTTGAAAGATGAAGAATGTGGGTTAAGAATGGGCGAGTTAACCGTCAAATGCCTTTTGTATGCCGATGATCAAGTCATACTTGCGTCATCGGCGGCTGAGTTGCAAATGATGGTTACATTAATGAACTGGGAATTAAAAGAAAGGGGAATGAAAGTGAACGCAAGTAAGACGAAAGTGATGGTTTTTGAAAGAGAAGAAAGCAAAACGGTATGTGAAATAAGAATAGAAGGAGAGTTGATTGAGCAAGTGGATGAGTTTGTGTATTTGGGATGTGTATTTAGCAGGGATGGTAGATATGATAGGGATATAGAACGACGAGTAAATGCAGGGAATAGAGTGAATGGGGCACTACACTCTATTATGAAGAACCAGAATTTGTCAAAACAGGCACGTATGGTAATTCATAATGCTGTGTTAGTCCCTACTTTAATGTATGGTAGTGAAAGCTGGGTGTGGCAGAAGAAGCACGAAAGTAGAATAAATGCTGTAGAAATGCGGTCTTTAAGGAATATGCTAGGGTGTAATCTGAATGACAGGGTGAGAAATTGCGTGATAAGAGATAAATGTGGTATGCAAGATGATGTTGTGACCAGGATTAAGAAAGGAATGCTTCGGTGGTTTGGTCACGTAGAAAGAATGAATGAGGAAAGAGTGACAAAGCAAATTTATATGGCAGATGTGAATGGCCAAGTCGGGGAAGGGACGCCCTAGGAAAAAGTTTATCGACCAAATTGGCGATATTTTGAAAATGGGCCACGTTAGAAGTACCCTTAACCGACGAGCATGTATGCGTAGATATATGGATGTAAAGGAGGCGAAAGAGGTATGTCAGGATCGTGCCAAATGGAAGTCCGTAGTCTCTGCCTACCCCTCTGGGTGACAGGCGTGAGTGTTTATTATATATATATTATTTTTATTATCCCGACATTTCGGCTGCTTTACAGCAACCATGGTCCCAGGGGGGGCTGAGATGTTTAACGTCCCAATGTCATAGTTAGTCCGGCTACCTTCAGATTTTTGGTCCGATTTACGCAAAAGAAAGACGAGTCTTGCAGTGGTATGGTTGAGTTTGGGTTTAATTTTGTTAATTATAGGATCCCAAGCAGCTGGCAGCACTCATCCATATTCTCTATGGAAATTAGGATGTTTTTTTTATTTCAATAGCCTTGCGTATCATCCTTGGTAGGAGTCGGTGTTCTTTTGCGATGATTTGAGGTTTATCAAATCGAATGTAATGATGGGGACGATCTTGAACATGTTCGCAGACTGCAGACTTCCCGGAGCGTCGGTGCTTCACGTCAGCTATATGTTCCTTCACGTGGGTTTTATAGATCTTTTTGTTTGACCTATGTAAGAGAGGAAACATTTGATGGATGGTAAAAATTGACTAATCTTCTTCGGCGGCTTGTAGTATGTTTTAATGGAAGCTCGTTTCAAGATGTAGCCAACCTTGTCTGTGACTCCTCTGAAATACGGTAGTACAGTCGGCGCGCGCTCGACTGTGGCTGGCTTCACTCGTACACTGTGACGTAGGCGCGGAACCGGAAGCTTGTTATCTTGCAATACTTGCTTGACGTGCTGAAGCTCGGTGGCCAGATGTTTTCTGTCACAGATCCCTCGTGCTCTCTGAAACAAAGATTTACCCACGGTAGCTAACTGTGAAGGATGATGGTGAGATTCATCATTTAGATATCGGTTGGTATGGGTCTTTTTCCTATACGGAGTGTGACCAATAGTGTTATCAGGATTTCGGATGACTAAAACATCTAGGAAGGCTAAAGAATTATTTGTCTCTAACTCCATTGTGAATTGTATTTTAGAGTTTATAGAGTTAAGGTGGTCTAAAATGCAGTTACTTTGTCAGATGTAAAATTATGAAAGTGTCGTCTACGACCACTTGTAGAACCTTGGATTTACAGGAGCAGTAAGAAGGGCTTTCTCCTCAAAGTCCTCCATGAATATTTCGGCGACTATGGGAGACACAGGTAAGCCCATCGCCACACCATCTACTTGCTTGTAGAACTCCTCAATAGATAGCCAGATGTGAGGCAGTGTTCAAAGTATATAGCATATTCTTGAGGCATGTTATTTTCTTCCAGCTTCCTAGTTACAATTGAGATGCAGTCAACAATAGGTAGGCATGTAAATTGTGACTGATCAAAACTGACCATAATTTCATTATCAGCGAGATGTAGGTATTTTATCTCACTCACAAAGTGGTATGAATCCTTTGTGTGTACATACCAGAGTATGTCCTCTCAGTGGTGATAGTATTTTTGCTAAGTGTTGTGCTAGCTTATAAGTTGTTGAATCGATCTGGCTCACTATGGGACGTAGTAGAGCGTTTGGTTTGTGTATCTTCGGTAACTCACACAACCTCGGTGGTTTGATACATGATGGTATGAGCGAATTCACGTCGAGATTTAATTTTTCGGAGTATTTAAAAGAATAAAAGTTGTTGTATTTTAAAATTATATTCCGACGTGTCCATTATTACCGTAGCATTTCCTTTATCCGCGCGGAGAATCGTGAGCTCTGGTCTGTTCTGTAAGTTACTCAGGGCTGTAAATTCGTCTTTAGGAAGATTCGGCACTGAACTACGACGTAACAAGGACGAAATATCTTCCTTACCGATATTATTCTTAAAGAGACAATCCTCGACACTGCAGATAATTTCTTTGTACGGGATTTTTCGCGGTGTTAATGCGATGTTCATTCCCTTCGCTAATACTTTCATTGTCGGTTCGTCCAGTGTATGTCTTGACAAATTATAGACCGTGCGTTGTTTACAATCATGTCAACGTTGTGTATCGTTCTGGCGTTGACTTGGATGTTTGGCACTTGATTTGATCGTTAATTTTTGGTATTTTTCTATTTGTTTATTTCTGCATTCATAGTATTTCGATGTTTCCCGTTTGTTTAAAGCTTCGATGCAATTATTAAAATCAAATGTCGTTAAAATTGTCTTTAGTTCACTGGACAAATTGTCTATGGTGTTATTTATGAAATGTAAATCGAACCGTTTCTGCTGAATCACCGTCCATAATATTTTTTTTACTTGCCTGATTTAAGATCTTAGCGCTTCCTCGAATGTCCTTCTTTGTTGATATTTTCACACACGTAGGAATGAGATTATGGTCTCTGCATCTCTTCAAGAAATTTAAAGCTGTTATGTAACGCTTGGTTTTAAGAGCTTCTAATGGGCGAATTTTATTTGCTAATACCAGTCCGTACTGGTTCACATAATGATTTCTTAAATTTACGCGAACACTACACATAGAATAAAACTATTATTTACGGATTTTATCGCGTTTAATTACTTAAATTTATTTTTATTATCCCGACGTTTCGGGTGCTTTACAGCACCCATGGTCACGGTGAAAGGGTGAAGCCGGCCACAGTCGAGCGCGCGCCTGCTGTACTACCGTATGTCAGAGGAGTCACAGACAAGATTGGCTACATCTTGAAGCGAGCTTCCATTAAAACATACTACAAGCCGCCGAAGAAAATTAGTCAATTTTTACCATCCATCAAATGTAATATTCCTCTACAGGATGCAGGTGTGTACAAGCTAGATTTTGAATAGGGTCTCCCTTACATAGGTCAAACAAAAAGATCTATGAAAACCCGCGTGAAGGAACATATAGCTGACGTGAAGCACCGACGCTCCGGGAAGTTTGCAGTCTGCGAACATGTTCAAGATCGTCCATACCATTACATTCGATTTGATAAACCTCAAATCCTCGCATAAGAACACCGATTCCTACCAAGGATGATACGCGAGGCTATTGAAATTAAAAAAAACATCCTAATTTCAACAGAGAAGATGGATGGGTGTTGCCATCTGCTTGGGATCCTATAATTAACAAAATTAAACCCAAACCCAAGCATACCACTGCAAGACTTCATGATACTATAAGCTCGTTTTGCGTAAATCGGACCAAAAATTAATATTCAAAAACTGAAGGTAGCCGGACTATGACATTGGGACGTCAAACATCTCAGTCCCCCCCCCCCCGTGACCATGGGTGCTGTAAAGCACTCGAAACGTCGGGATAATAAAAATAAATTTAAGTAATCAAACGCGATAAAATCCGTAAATAATAGTTTTATTAAACAGGGTGTGGGCCCTGAACCCCTAATCCCCGAACGCTTAAGATTAGGCTCCTCCAGCCATTCATACCCTTCGCATCTGAGACCTTATGATTAGGGTTATTTTTGCAGAGGTTTTCTTTCTCGCGGTCGTGCGGTAGCCCTCGGGCCCTAGTGGGCTTACGGATTGTTCGGAATATCGCCGCACAGCAATCACTAGAAATCCGTGCGCTTGGCACATTACCGCGTGGTGTCACCCAGCGTTGGTGCGTTTGGCATATCGCCGCGGGTATTGCATCCCGTTTCCACTCTAGTCCAAAAGTGATACCTAGAGCACCTCGAAACCATCTCTTAGGGCATTAAGCCTCGGCCGTTTCTGGTTTTGATGGGTACGCCCAACCCCCATCAGTTTTGGTCCGCGGCGGTTTCCCGCTCCACCCATATCTGGGTTGCATTCTCCTATCCGCCACCTGGGTACGGACCCGAAGAGAGAACTGGCAACTCCACACGGGAAAGCAACAGTACTTAACCTAAGTCAAAATTACCTAACCAAATATTTCTATAAGTAAAGGTCTTAACAAAAGCAGATTTCAACCAAATACTGAAAAATTATTAGTATTACACAACTTTAAAAAATTACGAAAATGTCGCCCTAAATACCCACAACCGTAACGGTGGCTGGTTGAAGTAAGAGAAGTAAAAGAAGTCTCGTAAGAGGTGACAGAGGGAACAAACTAGGTGATGGATGGAGCGCTTAGCCTTAAGCTACTTTACAAAACATGTTCAACATTTTTTTATATAATTAAAGTGACAAAAGAACTTACAGTCCACCTGAACGTAAGTAGCTACTGAATTACCTCCGAGAATTGAGATGACATTCATATGGAAATTATTTTACTCTTTTTTTTTAAATCATTAATCATGATTCCCTGGTTTAAACGATTTACTACGAAGTGGAAAGTACCTCCTGTCTCACCTTTATTGTCTGTGTACAAACGACGATGGAAACCGAAATAATGCAGATATGGAATATTACGAAATCTATATTCTTCCGCTCTTGAAATCCTAGTACATTGGTCGCATGAAACACGTGTTTCGCCATTCCATTGATCAGATGCCATTTTACGTGCGGCTGAGAGTCGTTGCGAAAAATATCGCAGTAGTAGTCACCAATGCATACCAGGAAGCAACACAGCGAAAGCGTTAGCCCTGTAAATCTATCGTGGAATATTTTTGTTATAGAATAAGGGTGACAAACGAGCACACAGTCCAGCTGATGGTAAGTGGATGCTGTTGCCCATAGACATCTACATTTATTTTCAATTAAAAATCAAAATGCAAATGCGTTGTCACGGCTGAGGACTGAGATGGAATGCCCCGTTTCCAGTAAAAAGGGTCTCCGATTTTCTACACTCACCATACGAAACACAACAGCATTAAACTATGCTAATTACGATGGTATTCTGTGGGAGTGTGGCCCTACCCCGGTCGAGCCGACCTATTCGTGCTGCAACCACAATATAGCTGCAGCATGGCTCTACCACATGCAATTTTTGAATTAATAAAACGTTTACAGGGTCATTTTTATTTTACTAACTTAACTTTGACTTTGACTTTTGGGAATATATTGGTTGTTTCATTACAAACAACTTTAGCGAAATTACTCTTAACAGAATGTTACATTTACGAACAACCTACTTTTACTGGAAATCATTAAAAATAATTAAAATAAGCAGATAGAATACAAAAAATCACAAATATTAAAATTTATAATAGGTAATCATAAAGTTATGACCTCTGCGATACGCCGCCGGGCCGCACGGCGTACAAGCTTGGCTGATTGCTTCACGAGTGCCCACTAAACCATTCACTACTGTGCCTATTGCACCAGGGCATCACTTTAAATGACTTTATATTTCTGTGTACTCAACATTTGAGTACCGGAAAGCCATTGTAACGAGGTAACGTTCGCAATATTAATCTCACAACGGAAGAAGAAATACCTCGCCACGCGCTTCCTTTTGCTAATACTAGGATTATTACCGATTAGAGCCGTGGTAGCTCAGACGGTTAGCGCTCGCTGTAAATTTCACAATACGCGAGCAAACCGGGTTCGATCCCCGCTGGCACCAATGAAATTGTTAATTGCAATTTTAAGTGCTGATTTACCACGTGGTCTACGGTGAAGGAAAACATCGTAAGGAAACCTGCATATCTGAGAAATAAAAAAAATATTTCAAAGACATGTGAAGTTCGCCAACACGCATTGGGGCAACGTGGCGGCCTTGCCCTAAAACCCTCTCAGAAATGAGAGGAGGCTTGTGCCCAGCAGTGGGAAGGAATTAAACCCTAATCGGTAAAATTTACAGCCATATATGGCTGTAAATTTTACCGATTTTTAATTAAAATATTTTTATTTTTGTATGAAAATAAAAATTTAAGAAATACTACTATACGCGTACTAGCACGCGTTACAAAGGTTGGTGTAAACCCTAAGTTTAGGCTTACCAGGCAGTTGGAGACGAGAAAATCATAAAGTAACTCACCTCGTTCATTGATGAGTTTCCCGAGGCTGTATGGTGAACATTAGCATCACAACCCACAAGTTCGGCGTTGTGTTTTCGGGCGAACTCCGCCACTCGCTCTAACACGATGGAAGATAGGCTGAGCAAATGATTACTCTGGCCCCCGTGCATCCCTTGAGATTTAGGAAGGCTGTTAACAGGTCATCATTTTAGTGCTCTGGAACAGCTAAAAGTTCAATATTTTTATTGTAAATTATACAAGCTCTGGGTCTACTGCTTTTAGTATTGACAAGAATTTTACCGGCAGCCAACAATCGCAGAACTTGACCGTTGGCCACCCGAGGCTCTTATATGAGAGCGAGGTCAATGTTGTCCTTTGCAAACCAAACCTCCACGGCAGAAGCAGCTGCTGCATGGTTAAGATTTGCCTGTAAGACCCTCGTCTCGTCTTACCCCTGGGGTTAGCTATTTATGGGCTTGGGGGGGCAGGGGTCTATTGCGCCTGTTGAGGACGAAGACATCCTTTAGCGTCGCTCTTGAAGGTGGCCCCCGCCTTACCTTTAGTTATACCGCTCCCACCTCCCCTCCCCCCACGCATAGACGACACCTGCGGAGGCCGTCGCACCGAGGTGAGATCAGCTCTCCTTAGGTCTTCGTCACTCTCACTGATGGCGTTCCAGTTTCACCCCGATAGGTGGAGTGCTGGGGGGATTGTAGTTAGGGCCGTTTGGGCTCTATTGCCCCATCAGAGCCTCCCCTGACTTTAAAAGTTATCATTTTAAAGCCAAAGACGACTCTGCCGCCTGCCTTACGAAGAGCCTCCGCCGATGAGTCGTCCAGAGAAAAGGTTACTAGGAACCCATTTTCCACGTCCCCGCGGTGGAGGATTCTCCAGAGCCCGGTAGAAGCCCTTCGTTCACCCACAATCCAATCCTGGCTTGCCTCATTCAGGCACGTTACCAAAATCCAACCTGGCTTGTGGGTGAAACCCGAAAATTTTGGTCCCATTCCCGGCTGCGCTCTGAACTCAAAAACAACTGGACTGATCTTACTCGAATTCACACGAGTATGATCACACAAGAAGCACCAGCTTTTAAATATAAAAATAATTTTTAGAAAAAAAGTTCTGAGGTTAACACACATAAAAAAATAAATATACAGTCGAATTGAGTACCTCTTCCTTTTTCAAGTCGGTTAAAAATAATAAAACAATTTGCGCATTATAGCTTCTGGAACCTTAACGATTAAAGGCTCCGAGGCTTTAATTGATCGATACACTATGTATTAGCACCGAATTTAGAGACTATCATCGATTGGGAATTATTTGAATCTCTTTATTTTTTTAAGTACAAATATCTTTTTAGTTACTTTAAGTTATATATTAAAGTTGTTAAAAAATTATTTGTTAAGATCTTCCGCCAAGATAGCGGTCAGCACCGCAGAGTTTACTTCACCTAAAGATGGCTCGGTGGTGTGTCTTTCCTAGTGTAGTGGTGTTGGGAGTAGTGGTGCTAGGTGACGGTTCCGGGGACAGTCCACGCAATCGAGGGAGGGCGGGAGGTGTTTATCAAATTAGGTAATACTTATCATATTATTTTTACTCGGAACCTAGCAAAATAATAAAAAAAGCTACTAATATAATAGATTTGCAGCAAAGTAACACCTGATTCGATTAATTAATTAACTTTAAGGCATTTTTTCCATTATATATATTATATATACTTCTTTCACAGACAATTATGGCGCAATGTAACTTTCACAGATTTCTGATGTCCTAGTACACTACAGAGAAGAGCACGTGGCAGACGAAGGTTGTGCCCTCATTGTCAAAAAAGGGGGACGCCCATTTTCGGCCATGGAACGCCCAACAATGTGAATTTGTTAAGAAATTATATCTTTATTTATGGTTATTAATCGCGGTATTCATTTATCCTCAAACAATGGGAATATTTTTGCACAAATTAAAAGTACCGGAAACATAATAATAAAAATTAGGTAAATCATTATGTCATTAGTTTGTGAATAAAAAAAAAGTGTTGCCAATCACAAAACACATTTAAAAAATCGATTCTCTTTTTTCGATCGATTATTTACGGTGTCATCATTACAGTGCTAATATAATTTTTAAATAATTATGATGTTACGATAATTAAACAAGCGAATTACTAGCTGATTTCTAATGAATTCTTTAGAGAGTAACAAATGCTACGGCACAATTTAACTGTTAATCTTAACCGATCTTCTTTGAAAACAGATAAGAACTGTTATTCTTATCTGTTTTTAAAGAAGATCGGTTAAGTTATTCTTATCTGTTTATAACAACACATTTAAAATAGAATCATATTATGATAACGAAACAAGTTAGTTTCCAGCTGATTTACCATGAATCCTTTAACCTTTTGAGCGCCAAAGTCGCCTATACTTGACCAACACCTGCGGGCCCTGAGCGCCAACGACGTCTATAGTTGACAAAAAACCCGGCTCCGAAAAATATGAAATATAGATATTGGAAAATTATTACAGGTATTTTAATTCTACACTCCTCAAAATAGGAATAACCCAGCAACATGTGAGTATAAAAAACAAGTCTTCTAGAGCCACAAGTACTAAGAAACATTGAACTAATAAAAATGGATTTTTATCTAAGCAAATACTATGTCCAGCACGCCAAAGTCGTCTATGGTTGACCGCTAGTGTCAAACGCGGGAGGCATAGATTTCTTGAAAACTATCCAAAATTCAGCTCAATGGTGTTTTTTTTTTCTATTATTATTGATATTTGAATAAAATTAAAGGTTATAAACATAAAACTATAATTAGCTACATGAATAAAAAAATGTTATCAGATTATCTTCGCATAATAAATCTAATATCTCAACTCTAGCGCATCTTTAGCGCGTCATCGAAAATCAGTTCACTGGGCACCGTGATCATGGATAGACGACACCCTGATGACGTCATAAGTGATTACCGAGAAAAGTAGAGCAATGCAACATGAACGATTCCTCAGAACTCATTCGGATTTTGGAAAGCGTCGATGATGATGAATTTTGATTTTTGATTGATGAATTGAATTTTTGATTGATTGGTGAACAAAATATTTATTCCATGACCAAGATTTTAGTATTATAAGGCTGATTTACCTAGTGCGAATAATTATATACAATTGTTGATAAATGAATAATTATGTACCTAATATAATACAAAATTACAATTAATGTTTTTTTACTTAGGGTGTGAAGAGCAATTTTTCATTTTGTGTTGTGCCATTTTCTTTCTCAGTCTCAAAATCATCTAGCAGCATCAGCATCATATCAAATCCCCATTGTCATAAGAGTGTAAGACTTTTCTTCTGTGCGTCACTTGGCCTACGCCTTCCCCGACACATAGAATATTATGAATCGATGTCTGTGTGATGTATATAAAAGCCGGAGAGAACACAAAGAACGTAACGCAATCTATAACAATTTATCCCATAATGAATTCCCTGTATTATCTTAATTTACCCGCCACCTATATAATCAGTCTTAACCTACTACCCTACATTACACTCCTCTACACTTATTTATTATTATGCTAATCTTAAATATAACTTAATTACTTAACATTATTGTATCAGCGCTTAATCAATAATAAGGTTTTTGAGTCTACATTGCCTTATAGGGCGACTCCGAGGCTTTGTGGGCGGTACAACGTTTGGCAAGGTATCCTGATACGCCTGTGAACCCGGGTTCTCACTGGTCGTCTCCCTTGCCGACTCCTTTAAGCCGATTTCAGCCTCTGAGGTTTCTACCACCCCCCGGTCATCCCGATCCGCCGACGGACCCGGCTGAGCCTCTCCCACCTCTGGTGTCACCGTCGGCTCGTTGGTTGAATTTGTGCTGCAACCTGACTGAGGATCATTGTAAGGACATGTCATAGATGCCCTTAAAGATCTCCTTTTTAATTGGTCTATATGTCTATGAATTATTTCGCCACCTTTTCCCTTAATTGTATAGCTATTAGGACCCCTAACGTCTACTACTTGACCACTGCCCCACTTTTCCCCTTTCAAGTATTGTCTATACCAAACATCTTCCGAAGGATTCAGTTTCCTGTCTCCTCCTTTGGCTAAGTCTTTCTGGTGTCGTTGCACCTTATAAATCCTGTTTTCCCTGTCTGGTTTTAAAATATCTAACTTAGTGCGCAGTCGTCTACCTAACAATAACATAGCGGGACTCTCGCCGGTGGTTGAATGCTCCGTATTCCTATAATATAGCAAAAAAGTTTGTAGTGCCCTGTCTACGTTTTGTTTTTCCTGCACCGCTTTCTTTATAACCCGCTTCAAGGTTTTTACCGCGTTTTCAGCTAAACCGTTCGAAGCAGGGTGATACGGAGCCGTGAAAATATGATCGATACCGTGACTGCACATGAAGTTATTGAATTCTATACTTGAGAACGGGGGACCGTTGTCCGTCACGATTTGTTTGGGTAGTCCCCAACGACTGAAAAGTTCCCTTAACTTATCTATTACCCCCGTGGCTGCCGTACTCGCTACTTGATAGATTTCTAGCCATTTTGACATCGCATCGACCCCTACCAAGTACGTTTTTCCAAAAACGGGCCCCATAAAATCTAAATGTATCCTTGACCAAGGACGATTGGGCCATTGCCACATACGAGGCGTCTGTTTTGGCGGAGCATCCGCTTGCGCCGCGCATATCTCGCACTCCCGGCATATCCGCTCCACCGCCTCGTCCACCCCGGCCCACCAAACATAGCTTCGAGCTATAGCCTTGGATTTGACAATGCCCATATGAGGTTCGTGAATCATACATAAAACTTTTTCCTTACAGGCCTCCGGAACAACTAGTCTATGCCCCCACATCACACAGCCTAGTTCCTCATATAATTCATTCTTTCGATTAAAAAACGGTTGTAAACCCTTAATATTACATTCCCCTGGCCAACCATCCCGAATATAGCTAATAACCTTCGAGAGAATTGGATCCCGAGCGGTTTCATTTTTAACTTTATTATAATCTAACAACAATGATTGCTGAACGAAATGCAAATACGTTTGCTCGGGCGCCGCATGAGTCATCTTACTAGACGACAGCGGCAGACGCGACAGGCCGTCCGCTCCATTCACATCGGTACGTATGTACTCAATATCAAACGAATAAGCGGATAAAATAATTGCCCACCGTTGCATCCGACTCGCTACCATAGTTGGTATACCTGTGTTCGGTCCAAAAATGGACACTAGCGGCTTGTGATCGGTGCGCAGAGTAAAATGCCGACCGTACAAATATTGATGGAATTTATTTACGGCAAATATAATCGCTAATGCCTCGCGATGTATCTGCGAGTAGTTTTTCTCGGCGTCGTTAAGCGTGCGTGACGCATAAGCCACGGGGCGCTCGCGACTGCCGTCGTCGCTCGGCTGCGACAACACGGCCCCTATCCCTCTGGCGCTCGCGTCGCACGTTACTATAACCGGCCGCTGGGGGTCGTAGTGAGCTAATACTTCCGCGCTGATTAATACATTTTTGACTTCAACAAACGCTCGCTCACATTCCTTCGACCAAAACCAATTTTGACCGTTTTTCAGTAATTGGTATAATGGTACGAGCCTACTACTCATGTTTTTAATAAATTTTGCGTAGAAATTTACTAAACCCAAAAAAGACCGTACCTCGGTCACGTTACTAGGCCTAGGTAGCTTAGCAATTGCTTCTATCTTTTTCGGGTCTGTTTTTACTCCGTCTTTACTAAGTACATACCCTAAAAACTGCACTTCGTTTACAAAAAATATACATTTATGATTTTTTTAATTTCAATCCGTTCTTATGTAACCTGCTAAAGACAGCTTCTACGGCTTGAAGGTGGTCGAACTCATTTTTCCCGCCGATTATGACGTCGTCTAAAAATACTTCGACATTGGGGATGTCCTTTAACAAATTATACATAATACGCTGAAATATTCCAGCACTCGATGCTAGCCCGTACACTAACCTATTATACTGAAATAAGCCGCGGTGCGTATTAACTACGGTTAACTTTTTAGTATCGTCTAGCTCTATCTGATTATAGGCTTGAGACAGATCAATTTTTGAAAAATATTTCGACCCACTCAACCTAACAATTAAATCCTCAACTCTAGGTAAGGGATATCGATCAACTAACAAAACAGGGTTTATCGTCGCCTTATAGTCAGCACAAATTCTCAACGAACCGTCAGCTTTGTTTACCGGTACCAGCGGCGAGGCCCAGTCGGAGCAGTCGACGGGCTCGATGACGCCGTCGCGCAGCATCGCGTCTAGCTCGGCGTCGACGCGCTCGCGCAGCGCATACGGTATTGGCCGCGCGCGGTGAAACACCGGCGCTGCCCCCTCGCGGATTCTTAACGTCGCCTTGCCGCCCGTGTACCGTCCCAGCCCTCCATTAAACAATTCTTTATATCTGGAAAACAAATTTTTCAATGGATCATCTAATTTACCTCGGTTACTCTGCAAGTTATGGCAGTTGGTAAATAATGGTAATTTTATTTTTAATTCAGATAACCACTGCCTGCCCAACAAGGACGTGGTTCCTCCTTTGACAACAAACAATTCTAATCTTTTTTCTCTCCACCGTAACAAACTTCCGGTGTGATTAACCCTAAAGGTCTAAGTGACGAACCGTCATAGAACTTCAAACTAACACTTGTGTTATCTAACTTAATGGTACTAAAATATAGCTTATAAGTTTGTTCGCTAATGCATGACACTGCCGTTCCCGTATCAACCTCCATATTGATGACTTTATTATTTACAGTCACTGGCAAACTCACCGCCTTATAGTCACCTAAACATAGGTGATGAAACTCCTCTAATTGACCCCCGTCTTCATCATGCCGTGCCACGTCTGCCTGATGACAAGCGGTATGCCTGGTTGTGCGAACACATGCCGCGCCCTGTCCCGGACACACGCGTCGTAGGTGACCCGTGCGCTTGCACCTGCTGCACACGTATTCCCGGAACCGACAATCCTCATAACCGTGGCCTGTCCCTCCGCATCCGCTGCAATTTTGACTGCTAATTGCATCGGGCCTCCTTACAGCTGTAGACGATCCCGGCCGATTGTGTTGTGGCTGGCGGTCTCCGCGCATTCCGCGCCCGCCTCCCCCCAACGTTCTCCGCGATCCATTTTTCCCAATCACCAGCGAGTGCACCCCCGCCATATCTCTTCCTGATGTTGCTGACTCGGTTGCATCTACCGCCGCAGCGTTCCGCTCCGCGGCCTCTAACGAGCTGGCAATCTTTATCGCATTGGTGAAACTTAATGTGTCATCCTCCGCAAACAGCCTCTGCCGAATAACATCGCTCCTTAATCCGCAGACAAATTGATCCCGTAGACTTTCACTAACACCGTCGCCCAGATTGCAGTGACGTGTTAATTTTTTTAACTCTGCTACGTACTCTGCTATATTCTCATCCGCTGCTTGCCTCCTTTCTCTAAAACGATACCTTTCCGCTAACGCGGATGGTGCCGGCTGTAAGTGGTTGCGCAATAGACTAATGGCGGCGTCGTATTTTAATTCCGACGGATTCACGGGGCTAGCCAGGTTCACTAGCAACTCGTAGGCCTCATCGCCCATGACCGCTATTAGCGTGGGCAACTTGAGATCACTACTTATTTTATTTGCCGTAAAATACATCTCAAGTCTATCGACATACGACGACCACACCCCGGTTTTTACATCGAACTCGTTCACTTTTCCAATCGACATTGTCCTCGAATTAACTTGTAAACTTTTACTCACAACGATTAAAAACACAATAAAACTACGTTTTTATCCTCGTCGCCAATGTGATGTATATAAAAGCCGGAGAGAACACAAAGAACGTAACGCAATCTATAACAGTTTATCCCATAATGAATTCCCTGTATTATCTTAATTTACCCGCCACCTATATAATCAGTCTTAACCTATTACCCTACATTACAGTCTGTATATTTCGGTTAGATCGATTTTGAAATCGATAC
Organism: Parnassius apollo; assembly: GCA_907164705.1. NCBI lineage: Eukaryota > Metazoa > Arthropoda > Insecta > Lepidoptera > Papilionidae > Parnassius > Parnassius apollo. The sequence goes on from CAJQZP010001271.1 coordinate 4,114,901, forward strand.
ACAACATTCTAAGAATGTTTCAAAAGGGAAGGTCAGCTACGCCGTTGTCGTCCAGTCGCGACAGTGTCGTCATTAGGATGGAGAGTAGTGCTAATGTTTACTACTATTTTATTGTTATTGTTTGTTTTTTATTTATGTTTATATGTACAAAGTACATATATAAAAAGAGTGGAAGACGGCACAAGATTAAATAAAACATACAGTTTATTAAGAGTCATTTAGAGCATAAAAAACCAACAAAAACAAGTTATTTCACGTTATCGATATATCAACTCTTGGCAACACTATTTTGTTTTGGCGCTTTGGCGTACAGGACACGGTAATGCGTTTTTGGCGTGGCGCTCAAAAGGTTAAAGCTTAACAAAACGCAACTGCACAATTTTTATCAATTTCAAGACAAAAACAACCGTTGTTATCGGCTTGGTTGAAAACGTTAACAACCGCCTTCACATCTGTAGTTATGATAATTAAATAAGCGATTAAATAAGCGATTTAATAGCTGATTTACAATGAATTCTATGCAGTATAACATAACGCTACTGCACAATATAACTGTTATTCTTATCTTTTCTTAACAATACATTTAAAATGAAATCATGTTACGATAATTAAACAAGTGAATTTCTAGCTGATATACCATGAATTTTTTTAGAGTTTCATAAAACACTACTGCACAATTAACTGTTCTTAAAAATACACTTAAAATAGAATTTAAATAAAAAAGGAAGATACATTTTAAAAAGCGAGCAGAAGTTAAAACACCTCCAAGATTATTCTCTTTTTTATGAAATTATTAATCGAATAATAATCGAATCGCTATGGATATTATGATGTTATGATAATTAAACAAGCGAATTACTAGCTGATTTACTATGAATTCTTTAGAGTACAATAAAATGCTACTGCACAATTTAACTGTTATTGTTATCTGTTTTAACAATACATTTAAAATGGAATCATGTTATGATAATTAAACAAGTGAATTTTTAGCTGATTTACCATGAACTGTTTAGAGCATAACAATACGCTACTCCACATTAACTGTTCTTAAAAATACGTTTGAAACATAATTTAAAAAAATAAAAGAAAATATATTTTAAAAAGCGTGTAGAACTGAAAGCGAAACTCAAATATTATTATTTTTTCATTAAATTACTAATCGAATACAAATCGATATCGTTTCGTTGTATTTATGTTAGTTATGTGGCAACATCAAATCTGACAGCTATAGGAAATATGTCATGCGAAATGAAATCACAATTCAACAAGTAAAAAGGTACTAGTGAATTCACAACTAAATAGTTGCCATTGTGTTATTTTGTTTGTTATTTTTCAAATAAATTCTCAAGAACTCATATGGAGTGAGATTGTCGATCACATTATAGTGTGACAACAGTTAAAAGTAAGTTTTCAACAGTTTTTAATTTATTAATTCTAGTGCTGATATTTAATAGTGATGAATGTATGAAATGATGAAGTTGTTTTATTTTTTTAACATATGCACAAGCTATATCTGACAAACATAATAGCTTATTTGTAACACGGCGATAAGAGTAGCTAGCTAACACCAGATAGTTACGAAATGGACAATTTTTATCAAATACCAAGAAATAAGACAGTCGATTTTTAATTGTTTTTGGACTACTGGTAGGCAGTCAGTCCTTAATTATTAAATAATATAGGGCATTACGTTTTAAGTAACATTTACCTATATTTGAGTTTAAAGTAAACAAATCTATTTTATTTTGTTCACTTTGTCTTATTTTTTTTTATTTAATATTATTTCAGTTGCCATCGTCATCGCGTGAGTGTCATGATTGCGAAGGATTGATAAAGCAGCAACACGTTAAACTTTAGAACGGTAACCATCTGAATCATCTAGTCCATCCTTGTAGCAATCTAAAGTGAGTAATGTATTGAACCTAGAACAACAAAGCTTAGATCATACATCATACAATATACTGCTGCCTAATTTTGTAAGAGCACCACTCACACAAAATCAATGTTTTTTCCTGGTTGTAACAATTCCAATCAACTCACTGTTCCATCAGCATTGCGGGTATGTATTTTTGTGAATACAATTACTATGTACCTCCAGAATGTAGAATCAGTAACTACCATTTAAATAGTAACTCTTGGTATTTACTTTTAGAATTAATATATAACCATATTAAAACATTTAGTGTAGCACAAATTATAGATTTTTCTACATTATTGTAAGATAATATTTACCATCATATAGACTTTGAAAATATTTACAATATGCCCGAATATACTGTACATTATTATCTACGCTTATCAAAGGCACAATGCCGATAAATTCTGTCTGAAGTGCCCAAAATGTCAAGTAAACATAGTGGATGCTTTGCACTTGCTGTATATTTGATGAAAGTAAGAACAGGAGATAGTGATGAATGCATATAGGCATTATTGCAAGTACCAAGAAACAAATTAGAGCGGCTCATGAATATGGCCCAAGAAATATTAAATCAGGATGTTGTTCCTATGAATTTTATCCATCGTTACCACTCTCTGTGCCAAATTCTATTCAGTAATTATGATATTATATCTGAGGCAAATAATTTCTTAGCTTTCCTAGATGTTTTTGCTATCCAAAATCCTAACAACATCATAGGTCACACTGTGTATAGAAAAAAGACCCATACAAACTGATATTTAAGCGGTGAATCTCACCATAATCCTTCACAGTTAGTTACCATGAGCAAATCTTTGTTACAGAGAGCATATGGGATCTGTGAGAACAAGCACCTGGCCGCGGAGCTTCAGCACGTCAAGCAGGTTCTGCACAAAATCAAGCTTCGGGTCCCACGTCTTCGTCACAGTGACCGAGTGAAGCCGACCGCAGTTGAGCGTGTGCCTGCTGTACTACCGTATGTCAAGGGTGTCACCCCAACCAGATAGACATACATCAGATTTGATAGACCACAAATCCTCGTTAAAGAACATTAATTCCTACCAAGGATGATATGTGAGGCTACTGAAATTAAAAAACATCCTAATTTCAGTAGAGAAGGCGGTTGGGTACTGCCACCTGCTTGGGACACTATAATTAATAAAATTAAAACAAACCCCAAGCATACCACTGCAAGACTTAAAGATAGAGTAAGTTCAATCTGCGTAGATTGGACTATAAAAATAATAATAAAAAGCTGAAGGTACTCCATGTCCCAATACTGACATTGGAATGGCAGTCACCTCAGTACCCCGTGACCATGGGTGCTATAAAGCACCTGAAACGTCAGGAATTAATAATAATAGTATAATAATAATATAGCCATTTATTTCCGAACTTTGGGGTTACATAATATTTGTGTTTGAGTTCCTATTGTAATACTAGTTAAAGTAAGTCCCTCTGTTCGGTGTGCCTTTTGGCATAGGCCTCCAAAAGAAAAATCACGCGTCGGGAATTAAAAGTTAAAGAAATTAAAAGCAATAAAATTGGTAAAAGTAGTCGTTAAAAAGCTGTATTTGTGAAAATAAAAAGCTTTATATCTTTAACCATTTCATTATTTTAATTGCATATTATCATTTCCATATGCTTTTATATGTGGGCACCCATGGCCGAAGTGTCTATGAACAGTGGGCATCCCCCTTTATGTGTATTTTTTGTACGATATCTTCGCCAATTAATAAAATCCGTTTTTGATTTTGATTTATTTTATTTAATTAGGTTACATAAACTTTAGTGGTGGTTTCATGTAAATTTGCAAAAATAAATTCCATCCCTAAGGGTGGCCAATTAGGGAATAAAGATTTTAATGTAACTATTTAGGCAACATTGAGATTATAGAGTTCTTACACTCAAAAGTGTCAAAAATAAAATGGTAAATAAAAAAATAAATAAAAATAAAAACCTCGATTACAAATCAAAATGCAGATGCGTTGTCACCCGTGAGGAGTAAGATGGAATGCCTCGTTTCCAGTAAAAAGGGTCTCCGGTTCTCAACACTCACCATACGAAACACAGCAGAATTAAGCTACCATTTCACGCTGGTATTCTGTGAGAGCGTGGTCCTTCCCCGGTCGAGCCGACTCATTCGTGCTACAACTATACTACTAATGCAAACGAAACAGAAATAAGGGTGCGTACAAACTAAGTTAGCTTTAATTTTAGCATGTATTTTTTTTTTGGTTAATTTTCCAAAATATGCCGTTTCAATAAGTTTTTAAATAAAGATAACGTTTTTGATTCTTTTATATTTGTAGGTAAAGCGTTGTACAGTTTTGCATCGTCAAACATTATATTGTATGTATATCATATGTATATCATGGGCACGTGTGAGGTTACGATTGTGAAAATCTACATTTTTTAAACAATATTTGCGAATGAATGTCGTTTTTAAGTATTTTACGTATTAATATGCAAGTGTTATATTGATATATTTGTGATATATTTAATAATCTTTATATATAATATTAGATTGTGTCAAATATTTGTAATGAAATAGTACCTTGATTAATTTGTTTTGGGTTGTTTGCAGTCTACGTAAATTTGTTTTGTGTGCTGTTCCACATACCTCGATTAAATAGTCAATATGTGGTTTGACAAGTGTATTATATAAAATATATCGAACATTCAGTGGGAGACATCCTACTATATTTCACACACTTCATAAAAAAGAAGACAATTTAGAATTTATTTTCTGAATGTGTGGCTTCCACGTCAACCTGTAGTCTAGTTTTATTGCGCAAGAAGCAAAAAAAGTTGATTTATATATTACGTGTGATGTATAACTCAATGTGCCGATGTCTTTCTCAGACTTCGGGCACAATAACTGTCCATTCGTCCATCACGACTGCGACTATGAATACAGATAATTATTGCGCAATGTAACTTCACAGATTTCTGATGTCCTAGTACACTACAAAGAGGAGCACGTGACAGACGGAGGTTGCTTTTCGCGATAATATTTTTTAATTATGATATCTTCACCAAATGAAATTTAATTTTTAAGATTAGAACAGGAGCCCCTGAACCCCAGACCTTCGTTATTTTATAAAAGCTGAAAGTTTGTCAGTGCATGATCCCGGGCCTACACAGGTAAGAACGATGGACCATTATGAAGTTTGGGTTACAGTGGCTTTGGCAGGTAAACGGTACTAAATGTCTGTAAAATACCGATCTAAATTCATCAAATAATAAAGTGCGATTTTTTTGGTATTACCTTCAGAATATTATTAAAAATCACGTTAATCATTGCCAGACGTTTATCATCGTGGCAACCCCCTGCCAGAACCCTTAATGTTCATGAAATTATAATTTTACTTACGTTATAGTATAAAAGCTGATTTTTATATATAATACTTGAGTGATAAGTAAATGATGTTTGCCAGACATCTTTGATAGTACAACCCCTTGCCAGACAAGCATGTAGGGTAGCTGTAGGAGCGAGTCAAGAAAGTGACAGGTGGCTTTTTGGGGCCACCTTTTGGATAAATAGGGGATGAAGTTATAATTTATAATATATAAGAAGTTATAATAAATTGCTTAGTCCAATCAAAAAGGGAAAAACTAAACTTTATAAGAGGCCAAACACGAAAATATACCGACTGGTGAAATTCGACTTCAATAACTAAAAAGAATAAAATAATTGTCTCATAATCGCTTCTGAAGTCTATACCTTATGCACTGACTCCAGAAGCTATTTTGTGGAAATATACCTCATTCTTTTTAGTAGTTTTTTTTTCAAGTTTGTTTTTAATTTGTAACAAAATTTATGACCATATTAGATGCATCATGCGATTTTAATAGAATATGAATGATAAACGAGCACACAAGTAGATGCTGTAGCCCGCTGTACTCACTGCTGTAGCTTTGCTGAACGAAGTCTCGGATTGGGGACAACTAAATCTCGTCCAGTTTAACCCTCAGAAGACACAAGTTTGCGCGTTTACCGCTAAACAGAACCTCTTTGTCGCATCTCCTCAGTTTCAAGGTACTCCCCTTGTTGCCTCAGCTAGTATAGGAATCCTCGGCGTCGACATATCGAGTGACGTGCAGTTTTGTGGTCACTTGGAAGAGAAGGCCAAATTGGCCTCTAAAAAGCTTGGCGTGCTCAGCACAGCGGGACAGTATTTCATGCCGGCGCACCGCCTGCAACTTTACAAGGCGCAGGTTCGACCTCCCATGGAATACTGTTTCCATATCTGGGTTGGGGCTTCCCAGTGCTAACTCCTCCGCATACAACGCAGAGCGGCTTGAATCATCGATGACCGAGTGCTTTCCGATCGGCTCGATTCACTGGCGCTGCAAAGAGTTGTTGCATGTCTTTGCATTTTCTTTCGCGTCTACCACGGGGAGTGCTCTGAGGATTGTTCGAATTAATCCCAGCCGCCAAATCATGTGAACCGTATGCTCGTTTGCCCCTCTCCTACAAAAAAAATTGAATTCGGTTGTACAAAAATTTTAATTTTACTACTTGTTGTCGAACGTCGATCTGTATACTTGTGGTCTAGTTATAGACCTAGACCGTACGTTTTGATAAACCTCGGAGCTATCTATGAGTGTTTGCGCACTGCATCCAATCCGAATCCGAGAAACGTTGATCCGAAGAAGTCGTAGCGCTGTTTGTTTGAGTGGTTGCGCATTATATCCGAATTTGGGTTTACGAAGCCGAGAATAGTGTTACTAATTCGTATCAGAGTATTCACGACCGACGCAACTACGTTTAAGTACTATTTGTATTTCACGTTTGCGTGTTTCTTTCTTATGGGTAATAAAAGGTTTATCCATATCTCATTTTTTTTACGAATGTGTAGAATGTTACTTTAATATTTAGATGTAATAATTTGATCATTATGATATAATAAATACACCAATTTTATTTTTCGAATAGAAAATGAAACACAGCTTAAAATTAAAAAAGCAAACCGCAATGTTTTTGACAGTTATTTTCATATTATGAAATAAGTGGAAAAATTGGTATGAATGGAAATGTATTTTTCGACGCTTATAACTTTTGATTCTCAATTGAGGACAGATGTACGTTTGTAAGGACATCTACTTGCCATCTGATGTGTGCTTGTTTGTCGTCCTTACTAGAGTTAATATACAAAAACCCATGCAATAAAGGGTGAATAAATAAATACAAATGACGTGTGCTGGGTACCGGCTTCTTCTAATTATAAGAAGGCGAAGGAAGGAAGAAAGGTATGGTATAGTACGAACTGACAGACTTTATATGTTCATTTTTTTTAAATATTTCAAACATACAGTTTTCCTTTCTCACAGATCTCGTGGTAAATCAGCACTTAAAATTGCGATTGATAAATTACAAATAACAATTTTGTCCATGGGGATTAAACCTGGGTTGCTTGCGTACTTTGAAGTTTATGGGGAGTACCCATTGCCCTAAAGTCACTACTACCCTGTTCATCCCATCGATGTGGCATCGTACTAACGCAATTTGTTAAAGTAGTTTGACTTTCTTCGGTTTATGATGTCCTGGTACATTCGTCACAAGCAACACGTGGTTTCAGTTCCATTTCAGATTTTCAGAATTCAGATCCATTGATTCTTCGGATTTTCGTTATAATTTGTTTTGAATGGTCATAAAACTTTATTTTTTAATTTATTTTGCAACGTCGTCTCCGAGCGGGATCCACCCTCTCCTGATCCCGCCCAACAGTCTCCTTCTGAGTCATAACGAATTCATAAAAAGTGGCCCTCCACGCCGAATACCTGCTGGCATCGCCGAAACGACTGCTGACGGGGAAAGATTCCATCCGATTTAGTTTACCAGGATCGTCCGCTCCTCTCCCCACGCTGGATATATCACGAGCGTATGAGACGCGGAGCCTTGGTCCCGTCCACCGAAGTGGAAGCAGTTCGCTGTCGCCTCGCGTCCGATCTTACATAATTAATTACAGAAGCACACGTGCCCGGTAATTATCTGTGTAAGTCTGTAGATGAGTCTTCCTACTCGTCACTTTATCCACGCTTCGAAGACTGGCAGGATTGCATCAATGAGGCGTTTGCGGTCATGGCGTTACTAGTGTCGAGTGCGCCATTTAGCCAAACTGTTTTGCCGTTCCTGCCGTTTAATTCATTCGAGCGGCTCTTCTAGGTCACTAGCACTCTGGCGGAGTGCACGGACCCAGTCGTATACCCTCGCGTCCATCTCCGCCAGTATGTCTATAGGTAGAAATCGAGTGAGGATCGTCCCCGCCTCAAAGGATATAGTGCGATATCCTCGTACGATCCGTATGGCCATACTCCGCTGGAAACTGTAAATTTTAGTTCTCCAGCGTCAGATGGCCAGCCTTTTTTGCCCATACAGGTGCCCAATACAGAGCTACGAACCGCATAGCTCCCGTATAGAGGCGATGTACTTCCTCCGTCAGTCCCCCTAGATTGGGCAACAGTTTATGCATAGCACCCGCTAGCCTTTCCATCTGGTAGGTAGTAGTAAGTAGTAGTAGAGACTATTCAAGTAGAGATCTAGGTACTTCATGTATCTCCCCACTCTGACGTCAGACCTACTCACGCAGACGCAAGATTCGTGTGGTTTCCTGCCACGTGTTTTTTTTATAGGAAAAGGGTGACAAGCAGCACACAGTCCAACTGATGGTGGTAGCTGTGGTCCCTACTGGCTGGGAAGATCAATTCACAGAACCTCATCATAGACGGGTTTCCACATTAACGAACATTTCCACATTGGGCCCAACACCGAGCCCTGCGGAACCCCACGTTTAAGCTCCCTCCGGAACTTCCCACCATCTTGCCTCATGTACAGAATGTACATGTCGCGCAAGTAGTCCCGATAATACCTTGCAGGTAGGGGGGCACTTGATGATGTGCTAGTGCCCTCTTGATTGCGTCCCAGAGTAAAGAGTTAAGGGCGTTGACGACATCAATAATTATCGCCAACTTCACGCCACCTTGGAATACTGCTTGTTTTGACAGGGAGCGGAAGAGCATAATCACATCTACAGTGGAACGCTCGTCCCCAAACCGTCGCAACCCAAACTGGCTATCAGTCAAATCGAGACTAACCCGCGACAGACGCTTAGTAAGTCGAGTGGCAACTACCCTCTCGAATATTTTACCAATCTCGTTCAACAGGCATATGGGTCGGTACGCAGAGGGATAATTAGCAGCTCTGCCCTCCTTCTTCAAGAGGACCAACCTTGCCTCTTTCCAGGCTGTGGCGAACGTGGCACACCGCAGACAGCCGGTGAACAACTGCCTAAGCCTGTCCTCTAGGGCAGGCAGACTCAGTATAGGGGTCGGCCCGGTGTTCCGTTAGACCCCGATGCTGTGTTCCGCGGCTTTTAAGCCGCTAACGGCTCTATCCGGCTCTTGTACAGTCACCACCATCTCATCTTGCTTCTCCCATTACGACGGCAGGTGATCTGAGGGCCTTGACTGGTCCTCTGGGAAGAGCGTGCTCATTACCCATCCCAAAGTATCCGAATCGAGTCTACGTCAAAGGTCGACGGGCGACCAGGTCCGGAGCTTTTTCCAGCACTATCTTGTATGGACACCTTCAGGGATCTTCGTTGAGTCCTTCCAGAAGTACTTTCCAGAACCGAGACCTGGCGTTAGTAATAACGATTTGTAGCTGCCCGGTATGCACAGTGGAGTCTGGCTACCTCCTCGGGCGGAGCTCGCCTTCTTCTCCTTCCGGCTCTGGTGTATTGGCGCTGACTTTACAAGCAGAGCGCATGATGTGTGCGATTTCTGCCGACCACCAGTACACTGCTTTGCGCTTTGGGCGACTGGTTCTGAGTTTTAACAGGTCGAAAATTTGCGCCACCCTACCCCGAAACCAGTTCGCCTGCACTTCAGGATCGGACTGAAACTCTTCGGCGTTTTCTGGCCAGGACGCGATGATGGCGATGGTTTTTAGCCTATCTTGGTCGAGCCGCTTGACATACCAACGCCACAACGTGTGTCACGTGAATCAGTGTGACATCGAACACGATTTTTTGGTGGTCGGACAATGTGACCGCCTCCTCCGGAGTTGCCCACATTAGGTCCAAGACTGACTCCCCCTGCCTTTCTCTCCCTGCGGATCGTCTCTTTAGTTACCCCAAGCTCTGGTATTAGCGTTATAACCTCCCAAAACGATCAACGGATGTGGTTTACATTCACGAACACAGCTAGCTACCCCGTCTAGGTACTCCTCGTAGTCGGCAAGGGACCTATTAGGAGAGGCATAGCAGCCCACTATGGCTAGGAGGCCCAATTGAACTGCAACAAAGTTCATCTGCCCTCTTCTCAATAGAGCGCAGGAAGACACCTTCTCCCCCCCCCCAGTAGTTGGCGACAGAAGCCGATTCGTCACCGAACCAGCGAAGATGATCGTGGACGACACAGGGCTCAGCTATTACTGCGATGGTGACCCTCCACTCCGCAATGGTTTGCTTAAGCAGATGCTATGCATTATGGCAGTGGTTCAGATTGCCCTGGAGGACTTTAAAGGTAGTGACTTTTATATCTCAAATTGCCGACGGAAGTCGTTGTGGCCGCCTTGGAGGGTGCAATTTCCTGTTAACTATTCCTTCCCCTTTTTTTGGAGGTGTGATACACTTCTTTCCTAATCTGTGGCTAGCAGGACGCCCGAGATTAGAGCAGAAAGGACACTTGAGTGTCGTTGCAGTACATTGTTTGACCCTGTGGCCGGAATCGCCACATTTGTCACAACGTTTTTTTATGTTATTATATACCCCTATTAGTGTCACTTACCCCCTTTCAAGACACCGAAAACAATGCATTGGCCTAATAACTCAACTCGAGCAGACCCCTAACCCACGCGCACTCGCCAAACAGCTACAATCTTACGGACTACCGTGACTGGACACCGTAGCCAACACGTCCCCATACTAGTGGAATTTCGACGGATTTCTTTGACTTTAATGTCATTGCTGACGACGTCGTTAGGGTTCAGCAGTCGAACTTCGCTAGTTTTAACCGGGCGATTAATTTTCACGTTCAGATCCAAGAGAACTTACGCATTTTGGCCAGCAGCTTGTCTGCCTTCATGCCGCAATCCGGACCCATAATCTCTAGAAGGAGCATCCTGGTTACCACCTGCTTCTGGCGAACTGTGTCTATGCCAAACTCTGCCAGGTGTATTTTAGATTTTGCCTCCTCCATTATTTTGTCATAGGTCACAGAGGAGCTTTCTGACACCGTTACTGTTACAGTTGGGGCACGGAAAACTGTTTTCTTCTTTCCTCTCTGAATTGGAGTACCAGAAGGTGATGACACTGTGGCGAAGCGCGCTTGAGTGGCCCTTGGTGTGTGTGATTGTTTTAGTTTTAGTGAAAAGTCACTTTAATAATATAATATCATGAGCAATCAGGACGAGACGATTCGTTTAATTCAATAAATGTACAATCTGATCATATATGATCTATGATCAGACGATATATGATGAGATTGTACATTCATTCATAACATATATGTTAAATCTTTAAGTAATTAATTTCTACATTGGTTGCGACAATCATAATTTTTTTCTAATCCAGAAGTGTCTAGGTCTTTTAACGTGATAGTTATAGTTTTATTGAACATTAAGCATATTATACGTGGTAGAGCCATGCTGCAGTTATATTAGTAGTATAGTTGTAGCACGAATGGGTCGGCTCGACCGGGGAAGGACCACGCTCTCACAGAATACCAGCGTGAAATAGTAGCTTAATGCTGCTGTATTTCGTATGGTGAGTGTAGAGAACCGGAGACCCTTTTTACTGGAAACGAGGCATTCCATCTTAGTCCTCACGGGTGACAACGCATCTGCATTTTGATTCGTAATCGAGGATAGATGTAGATGTCTATGGGCCACAGCAACCACTTACCATCAGGTGGACTGTGTGCTCGTTTGTCACCTATCCTATAAAAAAAAGCAACGAAAAAAGTAGCTGCAGCTGCATTTACACAACTTTTCATTTCGTGTGCCTGAGTACTTATGATGGCTCGGTCTGCCTTGCGAGGTATGCCTCTGAGTTCTGGACAAAACTACTGAGGCGAGCCTTCGATCGTGAGCCGCACAACGAGGCTGCTGCGGGAGCCCGTACTCTAGGTGTGTACGCGGCTAATGCCTCGTTTTCAGTAAAAGGGCTCTACACTCACCATACAAAATACAAGAGCATTAAGCTGCTATTTACGCTGGTATTTTGCGACAGTGTGGTCCTGCCCCGGCGGAGCTGACCTATTCGTGCTATAACTAATTTTATATAGCTGCAATGTGTTACGTGACTCTATAATGGTTGTAGCTCGAATAGGTTATTAATTTATTATATCCTTCTGTTTACATTTCTTTAGTGTTTTCTTATTAGGTATATAGGTAATTTCTAAAAAACTGAGCAAAAAAACGTAATTTACAAATAATATTTTCATGTTTCAAAAATTCCAATAAAAGATTCCAGGTTGCTTTCATACAAATTCTAGATGCAGGTGCAAACTTTTAAATAGTTTAAAGTTCTTCTTTCTTGAAAATTTTTCCAAATCAAATATTAGATCGGTAAACATTTTATTTCTCATTTCTGTTCGTTTTAAAATATATTTTAAAAGTGATTTAATTCATTTGATTTTTTTTGTGCATATAGCTACATATAAGCCCTCGAAATTCATTTTAAACAACATAATATAGTGCTTTTTGCAAACTGATATTGATATTGATAAATTACATTTTCCCCTAGTGCAAACAGCATCCTTTGTTAACCAACTTCATAAAAGGAGGAGGTACTCAATTCGAATGTATGTTTTATATGTATGTTACATTAGAAATGTTTTCTAGGTGAACCCATTTTGATGATTCTTTTTTTATTTGATAGGTGCAGCTTTTCGTGTGGTTCCATATAAATTTGATCAAGATTTGACCAGTTGTTTTAGAGATTTATTTACTTACTTACCTACTTTAATAATGCGTATTCAATTTATTTTTAATACATTGATGATCTCATTTTATTTATATTGAAGTCGGTTGTACAAAATTTTTAATGTTACCACTTTTTGTTGAACGTCAGTCTCTTAGACTTATGGTCTATTAAAGACCTTGACCGTATGTTCCGATAAATCTCAGAGCTATCTAAAAGCGTTTGCGCATTGTATCCGATTCGAATCCGTTAATGCTAATAGTTGAATCCGAAGTAGTCGTAGCGCTGTTTATATGAGTGCTGGCGCATTATATCCGAATTTCGTTTTACGGTTCGATCCCCGCCGGCATCAATGAAATTGTTAATTTAAATTTTAAGTGCTGATTTACCACGTGCTCGGCGGTGAAGAAAAAATCGTGAGGGCTTCTCACACATGCATGTGTGAGAAATAAGAAAAAAATATTTTGGTAACAAGTAGTGAAGTTCGCCAACACGTTGTTGCAGCGCGTTAGACAATTCTTTGCCCTAAAACCCAAAATGAGAATGAAATGAATGAAAAAGAAATGAGCGGAGTCCTGTGCCCAACAGTGGGTCATATATGGGCTGTTACTTAAACTTTTAACTTTTTTCGTTTTAAGATGTCGAAAATAGTGTTACTAGTCCGTTTTCACGGACCGAAGCAACTTGATATAATACTATTTGTATTTCACGTTTGCACACTTCTCCCTAATGGAATCAGAGCCATCACGGTGGTGGTGGTATGTGGTGATATATCCCAAACTATTTTTAAGTGAAGTGACAAATTAACTTCCCGTCTACCTGATGGTAAGTGGATTCTTCAGTCCATGGGCACAACAAACAAACTAAGAAGACTACATATGCGTTTTCATCTCTGAGGACTAAAATGGAATACCGGAACACGGTAGTTTAGAGCAGTTTACAGTAGAACACAGCTATTTGGCGACTGAACTAGGTCAGAGGTTGGCACTTACACGGACTTCTAGGAAGAAGAGAAGACCTACCTACTTGCCTAGAATATATTTTGTTACGTCTTCGTACGTGTTATAAAAGCCGAAGTGAAAAAAGTTGATAGCAATTGGAAGGACACTTAGTTAAAGCCCAAAGCGCTGTATGTGAAACACCAGAATGGTCAAAATTTTCGAATCTTACGCACGCGAGCAACAATCGTATTTAGATCGACGTATCGATTCAGATCGAACGCAGTGCACAGTCGATATAAATTTAGTTAAAATTTTCGAAGTTTGTGTTTATGCGGATTTGATTCCGACTGAAACGGGAACCAAAAAACCTGCAATGCATGTCTAATATATAAAAAATAATGTTTGTTTGTTCGTATTTTATGCGCTGCCATTATCAAAATTAGGTAAAACTTTGTCAACATATTGCATGCACTTGCGCGAAGATTATAGGCATAGTACAATTAACTTACAGAAGTTGACGCGCGTATCGTACCGTCAAATTTATCTGAAAGTTATGAATCATCATCATTATAATTCTTAACTAAACATTATAACTCTTTCAAATTTAAAACGATATTTTCAAAAATATTTCTTCTGCGGCAGGAATACGCCAGGCTAATATTACCTGCTAGTGTTTTTTTTTTTAATTTAGTTAGAAGTTAATTATTTGAAAGGAAATTTCAAACAATTATCTTTTAAACGGAATGTTTTTTTTTTAATTACAAATACATTTATTTAAATGATGATTGAACCGAGGTCTGCCAAAACACCTGGCAACTGCGCAGAGGTCCCTGGGTCCTAAGTCCAATAAAAAAGGTCTGTACCCTGTAATGGAACGTAAGATTATGTAGACTGCTTCTTTAATATTTGGAGGAAATAATTTTACCATAATAATATATAAAATACCTATATCAATTTTATTTTTCGAATAGAAAATGAAACACTACTTAAAAAAGAAAAAAAAAGATAAACGAAATGTTTTCTATTATTTTCATATAGAAAGATACGGGTAAATTTGAATGAATTGAAATATATTTTTCAACGCATTTGAATTTGATTCTTAATTGAGGATAAACATATGTTTCGGATATGTGCTTGTTTGTCATCTTTACTAGGCATAATATACAAAAAAAACCATGCAATATAGGGTAAATAAATAAATACAAACGACTTACGCCACTCTGTTCATCCCTGTTAATACGATGTGGCATCGTTGGGGGGACAGGGATGAACAGGGTGGCGAGAGCTCTATTATTTATTAGCGCATTTTAACTTTCTTTAGTTTATGATGTCCTGGTACATTCGTCGCAAGTAACACGTGTTTTCCTGTCGTTATCCAGTCAGTCGACCGACGTCCATTGGTTGGTGGTATATTAGTTTTTTTTTTATAAAATTAATTTCAACTTTGTATTTATTTAATAATTTTTTATAATATTTTTGTAACACACACACCATATGTGTGTGTGTGCTTTTCGTGCACACAAGTATATTTATATGGGTACATACACACTCATTTAGAGGTTATATTATATTTTAAATAAAAATGGATATTAATTAACGTAAGAAGAAGAATAGATAACAGATTTAAGATAAAGAACGAAGAAGCAAAATTGAGATAGAGGTGTGACTCTACCTTTGTTTTATATTCAACTATATAAAGCTTCGATCAACAATTACGGAAATTAATTACATCTCGTGCAATTTTTGAGAAGACGTTTTATCTTAACAGTTAAAAAATTGACACATCTTGCCTGATCGGTTCTATCCTCAGCACAGAAACTTTATGTAATTTACAAGTGTTTAAAGGGATATTGATTTCTGAACAGCCTTATGTAATATGCAGTTTTCGACAGTTGTTTCCAATTTTAGTTACGGATGGCTTATTGCAGAATTATTGAAGTACATTTTATAATTAAACCGAAAATATTTTAACTATATGATTAACCAAAATAAATAAAAAAGTGACTTTTAAATTTATTATTTTCAACTTTAAGGTTTATCCCATAAATGTTCTATGAAAAGTTATATTTTCTTAGAGTCGTGTAGAGTTAATAAAATGCTCTTTGAAGATATTTTTATCAAATTGACTTCGTATTTAATCTATATTATAATGAAATTTCTCAAAGGGGAAGTGACTTATTTCAGTTACTTCCAAACTTTATTTATTTTGTAGTTTAAGAGTTAAGTCACCTTTAGCTTCATGATTCATTCGGAATCAATAAATAATCGCAAAATGAAAATTGATTATTAACAATTCAATTAAATATACCAAAAAGTTAACAAACTATAATAAAAATGTATTAATATAAGAATTTAAAAGGAGCTGGAATATAATGTGGGTTAAATTTGTAAACATTTGAGAAAAAAAGTTGTTAACATATTCATTAACATATTCATAACATACACATACCTTGCACCTATAATATGCACGTACAAGACGTACGAGGTTCTCGCGCCTTATGATATGCTAGTATATATGGAGGGTTAGCACGTGGTTGCTTTTAGGTTTCATTGGGCGACCGACCGCGCCCTTTTTTAGGGCAAGTATCCGTTAAGGAAATGTGTAGTAAGTAGTAATTGAAGAATTGAAAGTACTTACTACATACGTTACATATATAACTTCAATGCTGTTAGGACGTTTTTTTTAGTAAATTCCCAAGACTTAAACACCATAGATATAATGATCTGAGGATATATGATCTGAGCTTAACACAAAACGGATATTCGCAATTACTATCAGTTTAATCTCCACTTCCACCATATATTTTTATAGTAGAGAGGGAAAACGAGGATGTGGCTCACATGATGATAAGTTTCGACCTCCGCTCATGAACAACTGCAACAATACACCAGGTGAATCGCAGGTAGGTACAGGCTTCTGGTTTTAAAAAGGAGTAAACGAGTTTCTTGAATCCCTAAGTCGTATCGTTCTGGAAAATTCACCGGTGGTAAACGATCCACAATGAAATTAGGTCTATAATAATTTAGTTGCCTAGCTGTGGGTCATCATTTTTTTGATCGTCTTTGTCTAAAATTTTATCTTTAAAAAATTTGAGGTCATTAAAAGACTGGTAAAATCGACACGTTTATGGAAACCTTGCATGGTATATTTCACATTCAATAAGTTGTAAAATACTGTGTATAAATTAATTAATTTATGTACACACAAGGTAACGTGATACTGAACAGATTTAAAGTAAAGCAGATTAAGCGTGCACTCTCATTATAAATATTTATAATACATAAAAATAACATGCAGATAATTAATACTAATATAATATATATATATATATATATATAGATATATATATATATATAATATGTCTATGAGTCACAGCAAAAATAGGCACTTACCATCTAAGTGTAAAAGTTTTTTAGCCAAGTGGCCATAAAGTTGGCATCGGTGGCACCGGCCAAACTTGAACTCTCCCGTCCCCAACACAGAATGATAAGGCTCAAATATAAAAATCATTTCTTGTCGTTCTGATGGTGCATTCTGTGCACTTTCTAGACCGGGAGATTTGGAGCCTTGAGGTCATCTAAGATGTGAATGGTCTCGAGCTCTTTGAGAGTCCTCGGATGACAACACGAAGGTTATGCTTCTCTGGTAGGTGTGAAAACTGACTTGTTGGGTGTGCAGGTGATAGATTGGTCACGCTACGGAACTCCTCAGTCGAGTTTATGAACATAGGAATCCCTCTCCGGCGTTTTGCACCTTTGGGCAATATTTTTTTAAGTTAACCATTTGGAAAGGT
Organism: Parnassius apollo; assembly: GCA_907164705.1. Classification (NCBI taxonomy): domain Eukaryota; kingdom Metazoa; phylum Arthropoda; class Insecta; order Lepidoptera; family Papilionidae; genus Parnassius; species Parnassius apollo. The sequence continues at coordinate 4,132,482 of CAJQZP010001271.1, forward strand.
TTTCTACGTTCGCTGCGGGCTGGGGAACCTGAGCGCGCGCTGCCACGACGTCGATGTGTCAGTTCACATTTATACCGCGATATTTTCACGAAAATTCGCTGCTTGAAACGAAATGCATCGCGATCGATCAAGAAGTTGAGAAACACATGTTTCATGCGGCCAATGTACTAGGATTTCAAAAGCAGAAGAAGACAGATTTCGTTATAATCCATGTGTGCATTGTTGTATTTATTTATAGAGACGAAATATGTGTGACATAGAAGTAATAGGAGTAACTGTGCGATTAGTAAAAATCATCCTTTTAACCAGGAAATCATAATTTTTATATGTTTAATACATGTATTCCGTATGATGTGACTTAACTCCTCCTCAACTGCTGGACTGATTTTGATGAAATTTTCTGTGTGATTCGAGAATGGTTTATTAGGTTCACAATTGGAGTAGGTGGCGCTATTGCCGAGATCAGGAATACAGCCTTGCGAAGCCGGGGCGAATCACTAGTACAATAATATATATAGTTCAAGAAACATGGATATTTATTTTGTTTAAGAAGCTTTGTATTAAAAATAAAAGCCAACTCAAAAACCAAAAAGAATAAAATAATCTCCAGATGTATTTCATCTTACAGTTCTCAGATGCGACAACGCCTCTGCAGCCTTCTTGTTAGAAGTTGCTTGCAGGTGTACTTGGAATACAGTAGCTACTTACCCACAGGTGGACTGGACTGGACTGGTCCTTTATTTTAAAAGACATCCTCAATTCGACATCAAAAATTGATCTTGTCCCCATTGAAGTATTTAGTAGAGGAGGGGCAATATCGCACGTATTCGATATTCCATCTAAAGGGTTTAAAAATCGACACATGAAGTTAGATAAACAAATTATGATACATCGCGTATTAACATTGTTTTTTTATTTTAAAATATCGATACTGATACCATAATATCATTTTATTGAAAACAATATAATAGTCTCTGTTTTTATCCTGAGTTATTTATTTAATCTTATCAAATCCTCTAAAACATAAAACGGGAGCTGGCAACCCTAGTAAGTTCGTTTGTCTCTTAATTTGGCTTAAAGGTCTAGATAACAGACCATAAACTCAAAAAAATTGTCTCTTAATTATATAAAAAACGTCATTGCTTTTTTTACTGCCAGTAATAGTGCTAGTAGCCGTGGTAGCTCTGGGGCTAAGCGCTCTGCCCATCACCTAGCTTCTTTCACTCTATCACCTCTTACAAGACACACGAGATGATATGGGGTAGTAAATATCCTTACACTGACCATGGTCAGATTTGTAGCTATTTGTGGCTATTTTTGGCAGAATTTTTAAGAACTTTTAAAAAAAATATTTTTTAAAGTTGCAACAGTAATATTCTGGTTTTCAATACATTATACATTGAATTTTATACATTGAAATCTGCTTTAGTAAAGACTTTTATTTATAGAAATATTTGGTTAGGTATAGTTGACTTAGGCTAGATAAAGTTGCTTTTGCTTGTTTCATGGCAACTTTACCGTATGGTAGGGTTGGTATAGAGATAGCTTTGGTAAAAAAATATTTGGAAAGAGCGAGAATCAAATGGACATGAAATATTGGAGGTAGACGCAAACTGTAATAAGAAGGATAAAAAGAAGTGTATGTATTATTTACATCGTGCAATTCAGTCATTTGTATACATATAAAAAAGATATCATTGGTCTTATTTGCCTCAGTACATAAGTGCATTATAGTTTAGGTTTTGTTATTAGTTTGTTTCAATTCCAAGTCCAAGACTGGATAAATCATATTATACCATATGTTAATTTTCATATTTAAGAGCGAATTTTTCTAATTATAAGCATATGTTCCTAATCTAATGTGATAGGTAAAAAGAAGTAACCTTAATAGAAATCCCAAAAAAAGAATTTTTTGTGAGTTTAACTGCATTTTTGCTTCATACTAAGGTAGTTAAATTTTGGAAGCGGTGCTGAAGCTTTTTAAAAACAACAATCACGTCTCGATGACATTTACTATCTATTTCATTACAATAATGAATTAAAACTAATTCAGTGCAATACTGACTTCCTAAACTAAATGGTTTTATCACTACGACGTGGAATATAATGAATATAATTCCAAATACAACGGTTTTTATAGAGTGGTCAAACCTTGGTTTGACCAGCAATAACAATCATACAGAGGAGTCAGCGTCTTCTGAATCTTTACACTTTATAACTTGTTTTGATCATCAAGTTATTGTAAAATTATGGCTACTTGCAAATAGCATGAAATGATTTACCATTAAAGTTACAGCCTATATATGCCCCACTGCTGGGCACAGGTCTCCCCTTGTCAATCTCAGAGGGTTTTAGAGCAAGGAATTGTCCGCCGCGTTGCCCCAATGCATGTTGGCGAACTTCACATGTCTTCAAAATAATTTTTTTTCTTATTCCTAGACTTGCAGGTTTAATCACGATGTTTTCCTTCACCTCCGAGCACGTGGTAAATCAGCACTTAAAATTGTAATTAACAATTTCATTGGTGCCGGCGGGGATCGAACCCGGGTTAGTCGCGTTCTGTTATATTTACAGCGAGCGTTAACCATCTGAGCTACCACGGCTCTATGCCAGTGATTCCCAGTCCCTTAAGCTCGCAAAGTCAACGTAATTTGACACTCTTGAGATCGTGAAAAAATGGCGAAATTTCTATTGCATTTCAATTGCAAAAAATGTTGCTATATTTTCACTTTGAGACAATATGTGCGCACACATGTGGTTGTGCCTCTCCCGAGCTTACAGGACATGTGCTCACCCTCCACATGTACTAGGATATCATAAGGCGAAAGACCTTCGTACGACTTGTATGTGCACTCAATTGCATGTGTGTGAAAAGGTGAATATTAGCAAATCTGTTTCTATAGTTTTTATAAATGTTGCCCATTGACTTACAACTCTTTTGAAATCATTGATGTAACCCCAAAAATATTCCAAGATCCTTTTACATTCTTATATTTATAGTTTGTAATCTTTTTGGTATATTTAATTGAATAATTAATAAACATAAAAACATAGTTGCTTTATCAATCTTATTTTATATTATTTAAAACTATAACTAATTCCGGAAGATTCCAGAAGCTAAAGGTGACGTAGCACTAAAACTACATAATAAATAAAGTTTAGAAATTAGTGAAATCAGTGTATTATCTACATAGTCAATACTTTAGAAAGCATTCCACTGACTCCACACGATAAAAAATACACATTTTCACTAAACACCCTTTAAATAAACCCTAAAGTTTAAAATTCTAACTTCGAAAGTCACGTTTTTACTTATTTTTGTTAATGATTCAATTAAAATATTTTCAATTTAATCATAAAAAGTGCTTCAATAAGTCGTCCAATCAAGCAACGTGACAATAATTGGAAGAAACTGTCCAAAATTTCAGATTACTGGCAGTTCAGAAAATCAATGGCCCGTTTATCACTTATAAATATACATTCAGTTCTTGGGCTGAGGATGGAACCGATCAGGAAAAAGTGCGTGTGCGTGTGCGTGTGCGTGGGCGTGCGCGTGCGCGTGCGCGTGCGTGTGCGTGTGCGTGTGCGTGTGCGTGTGCGTGTGCGTGTACTTTCCGCCTATTTCATAATGTGAAAGTAACAGGAAATATTGCGGTTTCCTTTTTTTTAAGCAGTGTTTCATTTGCTATTTGAAAAATAAAATTGGTATATTTATTATATTATTATGGTAAAATAATTTCCTCCAAATATTAAAGTCGCAGCCTACATACCTGTGCGTTCAGTTACAGGGTACGGACCATTTCATTGGAATTAGGAACTCCTTACTGAAAGGCATTTTAAAGCAGGAGAAAGTCCACCGCGCTGCTGCCTTAGGTGTGTTGGTATAACACGGCTTAATACCTAATCGTTTAAATATATGTGTTCTTTATTTAAAAAAAAAAACATTGTCTATGGAAGATAACTGACTGATTGTTTCAAACCTTTATATTAATTAACTTTTCTAAAATACATGCATTGCAGATACTTGTCTTTTGAATCTGTTTCAGTCCGAATAATATCCGAATATACACAAATCTCAAAAATTTGAACTAAATTTATGTCGACTGCGCACTGTGTTTGATCTAAATCTGAGAAATACGATTGTTGCTCGCGTGCTTAAGATTCGAAAATTTTGGCCATTCTGGTGTTTCACATACAGCGCTTTGGGCTTTTACTAAGTGTGTTCGAAATTCCATCAACTTTTTTGACTTCAGCTTTAATAATACGTACGAAGACGTGGAAAACTATATTCTAGGCAAGTACGTAGGTCTTCTCTTCATCACAGAAGTCCGTCTGAGTGCCAACCTCTTACCAAGTTCTGGCGCGAAATAGCTGTGTTCTACTGTAAACTGCTGTAAACTACCGCGTTACGGTAAATATTGACAGCCTGTAAAGTTAGACGTATGAGGTATTCCATCTTGGTCCTCAGAGGTGACAACGCATTAAGAAGAAGTGCGCAAACTTGAAATACAAACAGTTCCATATCGTAGTTGCTTCAGTCCGTGAATACTCTGTTACGAACTAGTAACACTACTCTCTCAGTCGGATATAATGCGCAGCCATTCATATAAACAGCGCATACGTACACATACGACTAACTCGGATCGACATTTCTTGGATTTGAATCGGATGCAGTGCGCAAACGCTCTTAGATAGCTCAGAGATTCCTAGAAATATACGGTCTAGGTCTGTTACGAGACCATAAGTCTACAGATCGAGTTTCGACAATAAGTCATTGAGTTATACAAACCTAGAGGAGCAAACCACATTACCGCGCGTCGCAAAAAGTGTAACAACTATCCAACCGCGACAACGTAGCTTTGAAATTACTAAATATTTTAAATAAACATGTATCTGTCTCACTTACAGAAGTTGCAAAAACAATACCGCCGCTAAGGTTAGATAAAGATAGACACATCAAACATGCAATGGCGGTTTGTGTGGCTTACTATATGAAATTTAACCCGAAATACGCAATAAAAAAGAGTTTTTATAAGCTGCAGTTAATTGTTTTTATTTTAAAAAATGTATATTTTATTATCAAGTGAATAGAAGTTAGTATTACTGATGAAATAAAATATATTTTTTTAAGTATTTTTATTGTACTAATAAATCAAACAATATAAAATAAATAAAAAAATATATATATATATATTTATAGGATAAGGGTGACAAACGAGCACACAGTCCTTCTGATGGTAAATGGATGCTGTGGCCCATAGACATCTACATCCGATTAAAAATCAAAATGTAGAATGCGTTGTCACCCCTGAGGACTAAGATGGAATGCCTCAATCCCAGTAAAACGGGTCTTAGGTTCTCTACACTCACCATACGAAACACAGCAGCATTAAGCTGCTATTTTACGCCAGTTTTCTGTGAGAGCGTGGTCCTTCCCCGGTCGAGTCGACTCATTCATGCTACAACCATAATATAGCTGCTGCGTGGGTCTACGACGTAAATAATTAATATAAAATTTACATAAAAATAAAATATAAAAATAACAATAAAATATATTTAGTATATGATTCATGAATAAACTAAAATAAGAATAAATAATTATTTTGTATGAAAGTTAAAACGTAGTTTTAAAATCAGAGGTAACAAATTAGCTTACTTTATTAATTATATAGTCTCTCGTTAATGTGGGATAATTATAAAGGCGGAAAAGTGGCAACATTTAACCTAAATCGCATCGATAATTTTATTCAATTATTTGAGGTTTTTACGTTTATATGAAAATATGAACTAAAGTTTATGTGTGGAAGGTGATTCCGCTTGATTCATTATGTTTTTGTGACCTTGAATCGCATTCTTTCACTATTTTTTGTCGCGGATCGTTCGGCTCAACTCTGTCGGCGTCACATTGAACACTGAACTGACGTTAGCTATGCAATGTAGCTGTGGCTACGCAGTACTATTATTTATTCTGTGCTGTGGCCATAATATGTGCAGTGGCAACGCTTTGGCGCGGTAATTACTAATCTAGTGTAATGTATAAATCAATGCAATAAGTGAAAAATTAAAAAAAAATTGTACAACTGACTTCAATATAAATAAAAAGAGAACACCATCAAAGTATTCAAAGATATTTAAATACGCATTATTAAGGTTAACTCAAAAACTACTGATCAGACCTTGATCAAATTCATATATTATATTCACACGAGAAGCACCAGATTTTAAATAAAAAAATAATCATCAAAATTAGTTTACTAGAATAAAATTCTGAGGTAACACGCATAAAAAAACGTACAGTCGAGTCAGGTACCTCCTCCATTTTGAATGTGAGTGGGTTAAAAAAATGCGGTCGGTACTAGGAGAAAATGTAACATTACAAATGGTTTTGGTTGATAATCATATCAATATCTGTTTGCAACCGACACTATATTATACTGTTTAAAATGAATCTCAAGCACAATATAAAATTTCGATCCGAAGGACCACGCTGTCGCAGAATAGCGTAAAAAAATAAATAGCAGCGCTGTTTGTTTCTGAACTGATAATGAACACGTGCTGATTCGATAAATATACTAGGACATCATAAGCCGGAGAGAGTTGGATTGATTCGTACCTAATTCTTGCATTTAAAATAAAGAAATGTACAGTAATTATAATTGATATAAGTAGTAATAGCTCTAAGAATGACAGATACAATAAAAAAATAAAAATGTTATAGAAATTTTCATAGCGGATTTTAATCTAAAAGTATAAGTTGGTGGTTGCCAAACCTAGAAAGAAAACCTAGTTTAACAAATGAGTCACTTGTGTTTATAATGCGTTATTGCAATTACAAATACTTACCATAGTGTTTTACAATTATTGCAAATAAAATAAGCTTTTATAGAATTTTACTTCAGTGACGTTGTAAAAGTGGAAGACCTTGACTTGTCTCCCAGGCGTCATTATCGGACGTTTTTAGGGATTGTAATGAAAGCCAATTCCCCGCCTTACATTTTCAATGACGCCAGGAAAAAATTAAAAAAAAATCTGTTAATTAGCTGTTATATCGAATACCAAAACCATTACCACTACAGCCTATACAAGTTTTACTTCTGAACATACGCCTCCCCCATTTTTCCCCAGGGGGGATTTTATCTTAACGCTTGGCAAGCAGGTCGGCCAACGCAGTATTTTTTTCTCATTTATAAACATCGTAAGGAATATGCAGCTCCCCATCAATTGTTACAGTTCCCCTCTGTCGCCTGTTATGACACGCACGGGACGACATGGGGCAGTTGATATTCTTACTTCCTACATCGCAACTACACGGTGTTAAACTAATTTTGATTAATTAAAATAATATCTTTCATTAATTAATATAAATTTTTGATCCCGGCGACCAGTCCGAATAGTGCCCTCGTGGATGCGCAAGCATAGGTGCACTCTTTATTCTCTCACTATCATAGTCCCCTGAGACGGTAATCTGGCTCAAACGGGGAGAGATCAGGCGCAGGATCAACGATATCACGTGCTTTCCAAGGCACGGAGATGAAACACCACAATCTTTCTGACTAAGAACTACCTTTGAGAATTTCTTGACATAAAAACCCAATAAATGATTTTGGTCAGTGGGGACAAAGTTATTTTACACTTTTGAGTGGACTAAGAAATATCACAAATATCAATTTCGCATTACATTAAAAAGTTCATCTCCTAAGTTGTGTAACCCTTAGTAGCGGAATTTTTCACTAAACTCACATGGAACCACCCCTGAAGTTGTTAACTTATGAAATAAGAAAAGCATCATCAAAATCGAATTTAAATGGCGAAAAACGTTCACAAAATAAGACATAAAAAAATACAACCGATTTAAGTTGGCCAAAAAACACCATCGTCTGTCACGTGCTCTTCTTTGTAGTGTACTAGGACAACAGAAATCTGTGAAAGTTACATTGCGCAATAATTGCCTGTATTCATAGTCGCAGTCTGGATGGATGAAGGAAGGTGTGGTGCATTTGTTTGAGAAAGACATCGGCAGCATTTTTTTAACTACGTCGGTTTAAATAGGTTTTAATTTTTTTTTGCTTTTTGAAATTTACCTACTTAATACATATTTATGCTAGCTCACTGCTAACAAAAGGTCTAATTTGCCTCGACGCAAAACACAAGATGAATCTTTTTAGAAAACCCTCCAACAACACACTTAGATCATGAAGCTTTGAAGTTCCTAGTGAGAATACTAAAATTATTGTAGTGTCATCAGTTCTTAATTTTTTAGGAAAACTTTTTTCATTCAATATATTCATACATACAGTACATGCATAATAAACGAACAATGGAAATAAAACAAAGCTTTGTAGCATTCGTCTTGACGTGGTAGTCAAGCTGCAACTACATTATGGTTGTAGCACGAATGGGTCGGCTTGACCGGAGAAGGACCACGCTCTTACAGAATACCAGCGTAAGCAGATTAAAACTGCTGTGTTTAGTATGATGACAGTAGAGATCCGGAGACGAGGCATTTAAACTTCTCAAGGGTGACGACGCATCTCCGCTTTTATTCTTAATCGAGGATAAATGTAGATGTCTATGGGCCACAGCATTCACTTATCATCAGGTGGACTATGGACTCGTTTGTCACTCTTATTTTATAAAAAATCCTATGTTCGACAAGTGTTGTAAAGATGATGATGATACGTAATAAACAAGTTAAAAAAAATCGTGTTAAAATCGTCATAAAAATCAAGGACAAAAATTTGTCAAACTGACTCATTCATGATTTATTCTTGATCTTTGTATATTTTTCTAAAACATGACATTATTTTTTTCATTTATCAAACATTTCAGACATGCAGATTCCACCAGCGAACACGTGGTAAATCAGGACTTTAAATTAATCATAAACATTTCGTTGTTGCCGGGTTGTCCGGGTAAATTAGATTAAATTTTAAATCTTAACTATTCTCGACAGTATTTTTGTTTGGTGTAACTTAACATTGCTTCCCTTAAACCACAGATTAAATAATAGTTACAACAACTTTTATACAAAGTGTTTTTAGATGTAAATAACATTACGTAGTACCTAATTACACGCCTACCTACCTCATACCTACCTCCGTCCCGTTCACATAACCAAATTCCGCCCAAAACACGTGTTTGAGTGACCAAGGTACTAGGATATCAAAAAGCGAAAGAAATTATATAACTTGTTTCCATTGTGGTTGTAAAAAAATATATAAAATAAAAGTAAATAATCTATTTTTTCGAGCCCTTTTTAGGTATTTTTTAAAAACACGAAAATTTAAATTAAACTAATTACACTCATGATTTTTTATAAAATTAACCAGTTCAGTTTTTTCTATTATGTCGCTAAGATCACAAAATACATACATAAACATAATACATAAACACTCACGCCTGTCACCCAGAGGGGTAGGCAGAGACTACAGACTTCCATTTGGCACGATCCTGACACACCTCTCTCGCCTCCTTCACATCCATACACCTCCGCATACATGCTCGTCGGTTAAGGGTACTCCTAATTTGGCCCGTTTTCAATAAATCGCCAATTTGGTCGATAAATTTTCGCCTAGGACGTCCCTTTCCGACTCTGCCATTCACTTCTGCAACATAAATTTTCTTTGTCACTCTTTCCTCATTCATTCTTTCCACATGACCAAACCACCGAAGCATTCCTTTCTTAATCCTGGTCACAACATCATCTTGCAAACCACACTCTTCTCTTATTACACAATTTCTTACCCTGTCATTAAGATTCAGCCCTAACATACTCCTTAACGACCGCATTTCTACTGCGTTCATTCTACTCTCGTGCTTCTTCTGCCACACCCAACTTTCACTACCATATGTTAAAGTAGGGACCAACACAGCATTGTGAATTGCCATACGTGCCTTTTTCGACACATTTTGACTCTTCACAATAGAGTGCAGGGCCCCATTTACTCTATTTCCCGCATTCACTCGTCGTTCTATATCCTTATCATATCTCCCATCCCTGCTAAATACGCAGCCCAAATATACAAACTCGTCTACTTGCTCGATCAACTCCCCTTCTATTCTTATTTCACAAATCGTTTTACTTTCTTCTCTTTCAAAAACCATAACCTTCGTCTTACTTGCGTTCACTTTCATACCCCTTTCTTTTAATGATCTGTTCATTAATGTAACCATCATTTGCAACTCGGCCGCCGACGACGCAAGTATAACTTGATCATCGGCGTACAAAAGGCATTTGACGGTTAACTCACCCATTCTTAATCCGCATTCTTCAACTTTCAAATTTTGCAAACAACTGTCCATAAATAGGTTGAACAGCCACGGGGAAGCTACACAGCCCTGTCTGACACCTTTATGGATGTCAAACCAGTCCGAGTAGACCCCGTTGATCCTAACACAAGCACTAGAGTCCCTATAAAGGGACTCCAATGCCCGTATCAAGCCAGCGCTCAACCCAAATGAGTTCAGTGTTTGCCATAGCACATCCCTATTCACTCTGTCATAGGCCTTTTCCAAGTCCATGAACGCACAAAAAACCTTTTGGTTTTTGGCCAAAAACTTCTCCGCGATCATGCGCATGGAAAAGACTTGATCTGTACATCCCATTCCCTTTCTAAATCCTGCTTGCACATCCCAAATTTTTCCATCAGTTTCTTTCATGACCCTTTCAATCAGTACCTTAGCATACAGTTTTCCCACAATGCTAAGAAGGCTGATGCCACGGTAGTTTTTACAGTCCTGCTGCGACCCTTTTCCCTTATATACTGGGACTATCACGGCTTTGCACCAGTCTACCGGTACCCGCTTCAGTTCCCAGCATAAATTAAACAAGGTGTGCAGCAGGCCTGCCACCACTTCCTCTCCAGCCCTTAGCATTTCGAGTGAAACTCTATCATATCCGGCAGCCTTACCTGCTTTCATGCTTTTCATTGCTTTCATTATTTCACCTACACTAATCTCGCTACCTCTTTCCTCTTCTTTCGGAATTTCTACTTCACTTAGTACACACGTTGTCTCCTCACTCATAAACACGCTTTCAAAATATTCCTTCCATCTCTTTAAACTCAAAACTTCATCATTCAGAATATAGCCATTCTCGTCTCTTATAGCATTCATCATAGGCTGTTTTGAATGTCCCCTGGCAGTTCTTACAAGTTTCCAGAACATTTTAATATTTGCCTGGAAATTATCCGATATTCTTCTATCATTCTTATCCGTTCTTTCTTGCTTTTTTCTTTCAACTACTTCTTTTACTCTCTTATTAAGATGTCTAAAGACTGCCTTTTTTCTTTCAATATCATCATTCGTACCGCTAGAGTTACCAGCCTTTGTTGCTAGTAAATCTAGCCATGCTCTCTTCTTTGCTTCAACTTCCATACGTACCTCATCATCCCACCATAACGTATTATTTTTCCTTTCATTCTTTCTCTTACTAACACCACATACTTCGGTAGCTGCATCCACTAAACCTTTCTTTACATTTTGCCATACATTCTCCAAGTCTAACTCCTTCATACATAATTCATCCAAACCACTTATATTTTCTTTCAGTCTACATTTAAACTTCTTTTTCTCACCTTCATCTTGTAACCTTTCTGTTCTAATACGCTGTAACGCAGTGGTAGACACAGATGACCGATGGCGCCAACGCCTGAATAGACCATTAATTCGGCATAGAACCAAATAATGATCCGTTCCTACGTTAGAACCCCGGTAAACCCTTGTATCTACAACTGCGCCCCTCAATCTTTCATCCACAATTATTAAATCTATCATGCTTCTATCGTCTCTTGTGGCGAAAGCAAGTGTTCGTCACAAAAAGATTCTTTTCCATACATACGGTGAGGAGACTTTCACCATTCTCATTTATACTTTCATCACCAAACGTTCCCAATATACTTTCATAACCAAGCCTCCTCACCCCCAACCCTTCCATTAAAATCTCCTAGCATAATAATATTTTCATTTCCCTTACACTCCATTAACACCATCCTTACCATTTCCCAAAACTGCTCTCGGATATAAGTGGGCTTAGACATGTCTGGGGCGTAGACCCCTAACACAAACAACTTCTTTAAGCCCACTTTCATTCGTATCCACAGCAGTCTTGGGCTTACACATTCATACTCTTTCACACATTGGCCCATTCTTTCTGAAAGGATGATACCTACTCCCTGGCATGCCCGCTCGATCTCGTCTACACCAGACCAGTATGCGGTATACATGCCATGTGTAGTGACATCCTTTCCCTTCCTTTTCGTCTCATTTACACATAACACATCTATTCCTCTATCATTCATCATATCGCATACTTCATCCATTTTATCATTCATTGCCCCACATACATTCAACGTAGCCAGACGGACCTCTGCAATCCACTTTTCGCCTCTCCGGGAGACAGAACGTGACGGGTGGCGAACCTCGTCGCCGGTTTTCCTCCCGGAGATTCTTCGCAAAATGAAATACGAAAAATCAAAAAATATTATTCGTATTTCATCAGTATGTAATTTGTATCTAAATATAATTTCCAAAACACACGAATTAAAAAAAAAACCGAGCGAAAAATACCGCGCAAAGCTCGGTCAACCGGGTACTAAAAGTAAATAATTACAAACCAAGGGAAAAATTTAATTATGAGATGTATGTGCCAAAATTCAACATAAGCAAAAATCAGTTTACTTTTTTTAATTTAATTTTTTAAATATTTTATGAAATTTAAAAGAATTGCCGCAACATAAATGATTTATTTAAACTTTATGTAGTACCTAATTTTATAGTATAGCTAGCTTTTATATTACAATAAATAATGACTTTTTTATATTACATTAAATTTTCGAAACTAGGTGTAAAAGTTTCTACTCAACTGGTGAATAGGAATTTGTCCAAAATCAGGTCAGAAAAAAGATTTGACTCGTATCTAATAATAAACTAAAAAATTATACATCTTAGGGCTTAGACACTCTAAACCTTCTATGTCAGAAACTATTAAATAGTGTAGAAATTATTTCATTCTTTTATATTTTTTGAAGTTGGTTTTAAAATGTTTGATTATTTGATAATTTTGAGTGGATTAAGCAATATCACAAGCTTAATATTTATATTAAAATCCACTGTAACGGATAAATTCTTCAAATTCTAATGGAACAAATCTTGAGATTTAGATCATTTTAATTAAGAAGGGCCATAAATGTGGTGTACAAAACAAAAAAAAACTACAGTCAAATTGAGAACCTCTTCCTTTTTTTAAGTCGGCTAAAAGCTCTTACTGAAATACTTTTGATAAAAATATGCTATATTTTTGAAATTCCAAAAATAGATAAACAGAGGTAATTTACACACACCAAACACACACAAACCTACAATCGCTACACACGTACACGTACACGCACGCGCAAACGCACACACACGAGCACACGCACGCGCACGCACATACTTATAAAAATAGGGGTAGAACCACGCTGCTATTGCTGCAATATTGTACATGCTGCAGCTATATTGCTCGTATAGTTGTAGCACGAATGGCCGCCCCATTCGTTTATTGTTTCACAGCAACCACTTACCATCATGTGGACACTGTGCTCGTTTGTCATATAAACAAAAAAATGGGTCTCTCGACGAATGAACTGTAACTTCAGACATTTGAGGAAGAATATATTTGTTAATAGTTCATACTATGTGCATCACTTTATACACAGCAAACACTATGTATACGTGGCTATAATAACTATGATAATGATACATTCACCAGCAGTCCTGGATATCGGCCTTGTCTTATATAGGGAGAATTTGATACAAGCAGACGAATTGGGTAACAAAAATATGTACCGTGTGGGAATCATATTGGGTCACAATAATTTCTTCCGTGTGGCACTTGAACAGGTGATCAAAATCACATTTTAGAATCCGCTATAAAGATTTAGACAAAAAATGAATCCTTCACCCCTTATCACGCATACATAGACAAATTAAATGAGAAGTAGTACGGGTATATATAGGCATTCAATCTTAGTACTGCAGCTGTTGATCAGGTCAAAGTTACATAAATAGCAGAAACATTAGCCACGGGAGGAGCACAGTGGTATTTCATCCCATCCTACAGCCCTAATTTCCGAGGATTATGGGAGGCAGGTGTCAAGTCCTTTAAATACCACCCGAAAAAAATGATCTGTACTGAATGATAATAATAGTAACGTTTATTTCTCACCACAAACAAAGTTACATTTAGAGTTATGAGTAGCAAATAAATAAATAACAACTTTGCCCGTGGATCGCTGGTGTCTATGGTGGGTAAGATACACGTATCCATGTCTCTCCACCCCTACGAGGTACTTATCTGAGACATGAAGAAATGACAACGATACTATGTCAAATAGAAGCCTGCTTGAATTCAAGTCCGCTACGCCCACTAGATGATACTAACCCTGAAAATTTGAATCCGCTTACCCCGGGACACTTCTTAATAGGAGAAACACTAATCGAGGTTCTTTCGCCTAATATGAAAGATATAAAAACATCTCACTTGTTACGCTAACAGCATACACAAAAACTGCTTACCGACTTTTGGCGGCGATGGCATTATGAATACCTGTCAAAATTACAGCAGAGTCCGAAGTGATTAAAAAAGGAGAGAAAGTTTCAGATTGGTGACATCGTCCTGATTAAAGTTGAGAACTTACCGCCAGGCAAATGGTCTCTTGGACGAATCGTCGATAAACATCCCGGCTCAGATAGTGTTACACGAGTATATAGTGTTAAAAGTATTAATTTGATTACAAAAAGAACAATAATTAAGTTATGTGCGTTACCTATAAAATCAAATTAAATTGTAAAAATATTTTATACATACATAATACATACATAAAAACTCACGCCTGTCACCCAGAGGGGTAGGCAGAGACTACAGACTTCCATTTAGCACGATCCTGACATACTTCTCTCGCCTCTACCACATCCATATACCTAGCATACATGCTCGTCGGTTAAGGGTACTCTTAATTTGGCCCATTTTAATATATCGCCAATTTGGTCGACAAACTTTCGCCTAGGACGTCCTTTTCCGAATCATTCACTTCTGCAAAATATATTTGCTTTGTCAGTCTTTCTTCATTCATTCTTTCTACATGACCAAACCACCGAAGCATTCCTTTCTTAATCCTAGTAACCACATCATCTTGCAAACCACACTCTTCTTTTATCACACAGTTTCTCACCCTGTCACTCAGATTCAGCCCTAACATACTACTTAGCGACCGCATTTCTACTGCATTTATTCTACTCTCGTGCTTCTTCTGCTACACCCAACTTTCACTACCATACGTTAAAGTAGGGACTAATACAGCATTGTGAATTGCCCATACGTGCCTTTTTTGACACATTCTGACTTTTCACAATAGAGTGTAGAGTCCCATTTACTTTATTTCCTGCATTCACTCGCCATTCAATATCCTTATCATATCTTCCATCCCTACTGAATACACATCCCAAATATACGAACTCATCCACTTGCTCAACTAACTCTCCTTCTATTCTTATTTCACAAACCGTTTTGACTTCTTCTCTTTCAAATACCATCACTTTCGTCTTACTTGATACAGGGACTCTTTATCACGAACTCTTTCTTTCAGAAAAAAGTAGACCTGGTCGAGCCTCGACGAATCGACAAAAATTAAGATTAACTTAATTATGAATGGTGAAAACTGGCAGCGACCACTGAATAGGTAGAAGCACACTAAAGTTAAACGTTAAGTTGGAGAGGTCTCGTCTAATAAAGTCTACGCTCTGCCGCCTCATGCTCTATTCCAAAGTCCTGAGCCCTTGCAGCTCAAAATATAAAACCGTTTTCAGTGTCTAAAAGACTGCAATACAGTGGACGATATAAATGACAAGCTTGTGGAAACTGTCCATGTGGTCGGAGCTAAGTTCTGCAAGACCCGCCGAAAAAAAATCTCTTCGATCACACTCTTAATTTCAAAATGAAGAAATGAATGAAGTGAAGCTTCAGTCTTTATTAGATTTGACAGCATACAGGCAACTGAACAGGCAGATGTCCAAATGCATGCGGCGGGACTTCTTTAATACTGCTCCAATTGAAGAAGCGTTCTAGCGAAACCAGGGTTTCAAAGTCTTTGCCAGTTATATGTCAGCCAGAAAAAACCAACTTTCAAAGCTGCAGACTGAGTGTGGCAGCATCGTTTCCGGTACAGCTTAGGTTTTGAGTGAGATTGAGAAGTTCTATGGGTAGCTGTACACATCATCATTGGAGCCACACGCAAGCCTGAGTAACGATCCAAGAGCAAGTTTTATCCGACACTATTCCGTTGATATCCCAGACGTCAGACTGACCGAGATGAGAATGGCTTTCATGCAATTGCCAGCACCTTAAAAACGGCAAAGCCCCATGCAAGGATGTAATTTCAGCGAAGCTTCTGAAAGCGGGTGGAAAACCAATATTTAAAATCCTTCGGAAGCTCTTCAATTCCGGAGACATGGAGCAGAAGTGCGGTGGTTTTGTCTTCAAGAAAGGTGACAAAGAACACCAGACCGATTTCCCCTCTGAGCCGCTTCTACGTGCTATTTTCGAAAGTAAAGCGAATCGTGCACAACACGAACCAAAAAAGAAAAAAAAAAAAAAAAAAATCAAGAAAATAAAGAAAACTTGCCAACGATATAATCCTTATGGCAGAATCGCTGCAACCCCTAATCAATATGCTCATTGACCTCAATAGTGTCTCCCAATGGATAGGTCATAAGATGAACATGTACAAAACAAAGATCATGTTTAATATCCATGTCACACCTATGCCGGTATTTGTTGGGAGCATTTAGCTCAAAGTTTTTGACGAGTACGTTTACCTGGGACAAATAGTCCGACCAGGTAAGTCCAACTTCGACCCAGAGGTCAATAGACGGATTAAACTTGGCTGGTCAGCGTTCGGGAAATTACGACACATCTTCTAGTCAGGTATACCTCAAAACCTAAAATCTAGATTGTCCAACCAGTACGTGTTGCCAATGATGACTTATGGATCTGAGAAGTGGTTCTTCACTGCTGGCCGTATGAGGACGCTCAAGGTTGCTCAGCGAGCTATGGAGTGGGTTATGCTCGGGGTGTAATAAACTTAGAAATGAGGATATCCACCGTAGAACCAGAGTGTCCAACATGGCCCAACGGATTTGTAAGCTGAAGTGGTAATGGACCGGCCATATAGCTTGAAGAACCGACAACCGATGGGGAAAAAAGGTTCTCGAGTGGCAGCCTCGTACGGTAGGCGTAGTGTAGAGCGACCCCCACTAGATGGAGTGACGTCGTGGTAAGACATGCAGGAAGTCGAAGGATGCAGGTGGCTTGGGACCGTGCTTTGTGGCATTCTTTGGCGGAAGCCAATGTTCAGCAGTGCACTTGTGAAGGGCTGTAATGATGATGATGATGAATTTACAACCGCTTCTATGTCACTTACCAGGCGAAACGTAGAAGTAATAAATACTGCTGCTTCACGCCAGTATTCAAGTTGGCCCATTCGTGAACCAGCAAAAGCTATTACGTGGCTTTTCCAAGTTATACTGTGCTGCAGCAACGAAATCACCGATTGGATAAGGTGCAGTAATATTGCTTATGCACTATGTATTCTGCCAGTACTTTGAACAAAATTCACATCATACCACAGAATAAATAATGGTACTAGAACAGAAGGATCGCTATCTGACAGTAAACTTGCGAGTTTGAAACTAGTTACAACATCGCTACTATTTACAATACTTTGCACGTTTTGGAAGCAACCCTCGTGAAATTAGCCTACCGATTAAATCGTCAAAAAAAATTAATACCGCGCGCGTATTAAACCAAAATGCATACGTTCCGTACGTTCGCGTGCGAGTGTCTGTGTCACTTAGCCTGATATGCAACTTTAAGCCGCTCCTACTGTGGGGTTAGGTGAAGTGAGAAAACAGATTGAATCCTTTCATATCAGTTAGTAGTAGAATACACCGAGGTGTTATGCAATGTCATGCAATGTTGCTTGCATACTAGTAATTTGCTTATAATAAGAACATTCGTGTTCAATGTGAGGAAGGTTATTATGCAATATCTAGGAAATAAGCTTATAACAACGTAAACGTCTTTGAAACTTAAATAATTTACTTACTTACCATTTTCAGTGTCAAATTTTTTTTGCTATTTACATACATACGCCACGTGAAGGCATTATTAATGAAATAGTGGCAATAGGAAGTGCTACTTTTTCAATGTCTTTCTTTTATCGCCAAAAACCAGTATATGCTGATCTTACATTAGTGGGCAGTGACTAGCACTGGGTGGTCTACTTACACTGAACGTTTATTTAATGTCAATCTACTTATCTAGATTTACCTTGTCCCAATGGGATTATTCGAATTCTTGGGAATTCGAATAATCCCATTGGGGTAATTATTGCTGTCTTCTCTATGTCTTCATCGCGGACTCTTATTTGTTGGTAAGCTCGGTTGAGATCGATGGTGGAGAATATAGTCTTGTCTGATAGTTGATGAGTGAAATCCCTGACTCGCGGTATTGGGTATCGGTCAGGAGTGGTAATAGAATTCAATCTTCTGTAATCTCCACAAACTCGTAATTCTCCGTTCTTCTTCGGTACAATGTGAAGTGGTGATGACCAAGGGCTTTGCTTGGACGGCATATTCCTTGCTCAATCATGTTTTCGAATTCCTTTCGAACTTGCTCGTATAGGTGTGGTGCGATTGGACGTGCACGACAATGAAGTGGTGGTCCATTGGTGTCGATGAAATGCTCAACGTCGTTCTTCGGTGTTAATTTCATTGAAGTTATTCTTGTGATACCAGGGGTATTCTTCGAGGATCTTGTGATACGGTTGTTGCACATCTATGCTTCTTATTGTGGGCAGATTGGTTGCTTGTACAAAAGACTGAGATGCAAGATTGGTTTTCCCGTCGATGATTCTTCTATTTTTGATGTCGACGACCAACTGGTGATGTTGAAGAAAATCAGCACCGATGATTGGTTTGCTGACTTTAGCGACAATAAATCTCCATTTGAATGGTCGGCGTAGATTAAAATCAAGTTCCATTGTTTTTTCTCCATATGTAGGAATAACCGTATTGTTTGCTGCATAGAGTTGAAAATCTAGTGGCTTCAACTTCTGTCCTTGCTTCGGCGGTAACACTGAGATATTTGCTCCGGTGTCGATAAGGAAAGTAAGCTTGCTTTTTTTATCGGTGACGAAAAGACGGTAGGACTTTGCTGTTACGCTGGATCCCGTCGCATCGAGCGTACTAGTTAGTTTTCCGTATTCGTATTTTCATTTTTGAATGTACACGGTGCTGTGCATTTTCTTGCCTCGACCCCGAAACGTCGATGATAGTAGCAGTAAGGGGGATCTTGATGTTGAGCTTATTCGACTTCTACTTGCAGAGCGATTGCGACGAAAAGGTGATCTTCGGTGTTGCTGATTGCGCTGGTTGTACTGTTGCTGGTAAAAGGTATGATGCTGGGAAGCTTTGAGCGCGGCGACTTCGAATGATAGCTTCCGAATTTCTTCGAGAAGAAACTGGGTATCATTGGCCTTTGTTGAAGTGCCTTCGATGATCGATATGTGTGAGCTACTGCTGTTTTCGATCATCTTGTCCGCCAGGAGTGCCAGTTCGTCGAGCTTCGTCTGCGTGCTGAATGTTTCGCTGACTGCTATTACCGATCGAATATGTGGTGGTAGGTGGTTTACCCACATTAGCCGTAGTGTTGAATCCGGAACTTTATCTCGCGCCAAAGTACGCATTTTGCGTAGGAGTTGTGTGGGTTTCTGGTCTCCAAGTTCTATTTCTGATAGAAGTTTTTGTAGCTGTCGACTGTCGGATTCTTCGTATGCGGAGATCAGACGATCCTTCAGTGAATTATACTGGTCGACTGCTGGTGGGTTGTACAACAGGTCCGCAATTTGTTCGATGTCTTGTTTCTCAAGTTGGGCTATCACCATCTGTGCTAATTGCGCTTGGCTCTTCTTTAAACCATTCGTTGCGGCTTCAAAACTGACGAACCAAAGTCGTGGTTTGTCTCTCCAAAACGGTGGTATTCTTAACGATAGAGATATACCGGCGATTTCTGGTTCCTTTACCGGGTTTGATGTATATGTGTTTGCCTCCTGCTCCATAATGACGGCTTGATTACACTGATTTTATATAAACTGAAGTCTTCCTTCTCGGTGTTCGTACGGGTTTCCTTCGCGGTGTTCGTGCAATAGTAGTGGTACGTCGCAGGGTGTTCCTTCTTGGTGTTCGTACCGGATCTTCCCCCTCGGTGTTCGTACGGGGTCACCACTGTAATAGTGGAGACGAACTGTCCACTATTAACAGACTCCGAGTGGTTTTCTTTAAGGTGGAGAAATGAAACTACTGTATATGTTTATGAATGTACTGTCGAATGGGATTCGGAATGGAATGGAATATCTTTTGCATCAACCTTGCCTATATTTATATGGCTGGCTCACTTTTGATTTGCCAATGGTAACAATTAATATTTTGCCTAGCCAATTATATTGCTTATTTTATGACCAATAAAAACTATTTAAAATATACAATTATTTACGTTTCGTTTCCCGGCGTGAGACTTGTTTGTTGTTCACGAAGCTACGTCGCTGGACCGGGCTATATAAGACATGCAGATCGGTGCGCACGCGTAGTCGGCGGCAGTGTTGCCGTTTTAGCGACTTTCTCGCTAGATCTAGCGGATTTTAACAATGTTTAGCGGATAAAAAAATCGTTTTAGCGAGAAATATTTATTTAGCGACTTCTAGCGATATTTTGACATTTGAGATGGCGATTTTTTCATAAAGTAATTCATTTCAAATGTCATTTATTTTATGTCCAATTTTGGAATCTACCGTTGGTAACACTGTACATATAAGATAATTTCATGGAAATTCCCAATCATAAACTAACAATTCAATGTCGTTCATTCTCTTTCATCTGTTTCGACATTCAAAAATGCAACAGAAGTAAACATATTTGAAGATTTATGTAATTTTGCAATAATAATATTATCACTACTGCATTCAAATGCAGAATTTGAACGCGTATTTGGTGCTATGAATGTAGTTAAAAGCAAACTGCGAAACAAGCTATCAGAAAAAACTTTTAGATTCCATTATTCTGATTAGAAATCAGTTAAGGATAAAAAAAGAGTTGCGCAACGTATGAAGATGTTGTCAACCAAGTCGGTAAATGCAAACCAAAGATGGAAACTGGAGACATTGGCGAAGCTTCAACTTCCGCTGAAGTTCTTTTTGAAGATCTGGATCCATACTTCACTATTAATTTTGAAATTTAGGTACAAGAACATACTGAGCTAATTGTTTTATTTTTAATAAGATGAATGATATTTAAACATGGTTTAAAGATTTAGTTTTTTACAATATTGTATTATTTTGTACATGAATAATTTTTGCTTTGGTTGTCATGTCATTAACATACACTATAAATAACTGATTTATATGAAATGGAGTCCGCTCTTTTTAAAATTTTTCTGAATTTATATATTAAGATTTTCGGTATTCATTGTATACCATTTGGCAGGATTTTTCAGTTAGCCCAATGGTACCATGAAAATATACCTAGGGATATCTAGCGGATTTTAAGAAAAAGAAAAATACTGTTTCTGGCGGATTTTTTCTGTTAGTCTAGGGACTTAAACATTTGTAGAACGGCAACCCTGGTCGGCGGGCGGCGGCGGTGTGGAATACAGCTCCGGAACAGCAAGAGGAAACGAACTGCGGCGTTGGAGAAACGGCTCACCATTGGTCGACGGATACGTGACGATAGCGGCTTGTGAAGTCGGTGTGGCGCTGAATGATATTTGCGGCTGCTTCTTGTTTCTTTATAAGAACGTCAAATTATCTATATACAGTCCGCAGTATCTCAGTAGCCAAGAATAATTAGGAAATAAAAATGTTTTTTTATTTATTCTCGCCTTCCGCGTTATGGTAGCAGCGGAGTATATATTATTTATTCCCGTTTCGGTTTGATTAATCTGGCTGCTACAAATATCTTATCTTTTGTTATCCTTAGGAACAGTAAAGAATGAAAGGTCGATATTCATATTGTTATTTAAGCACCCTTATGCTATGCAGCACCTTTCGGCTTTTTGAGTCGCCGTACTTGAAAAAATAAATATCAAAAGTGCTTAAATACTTATAAGAGAAATATACTTTTTTGTTAACGTAAGGCGCGCGCCAGTTCGAGCGCGCAAATTTCAGTATAATAGGCATAGACGTCATTTGAATTCATTTTTACTTAGTAACTCATATACCTATTACAGTAATTCACTATTCTAGTTATAATAATTTCGAAAACGACACTTAATACGCTCGCGCCATAAAACTAGTTAAATATGTACTATAAAACACGCTCGCGCCAACCGCATGTATTGTCTATTAGATGACGATAACACACCCCACAGTACCCTCACCGTTGCCCTGCACAGTTACATTCGATTCCCAACTGTAAGGTATTTAAACTGTGCTTCTGGCATTACTCTATATCTCGGTCATCTCCGATTCAGATCACTTTCCACTGGATGCGGTCAAGTGGAAGGAGCTAGTATGAATTGCCATGGCCCAGAGATAAAAACAGTTTCTACAGGACACACGAAAGCAGATATCCTCACTGTTGTAAAAATTAATTTAAAAAAAATTGATACCACTACATACCATGTTTCGAAGAGTGAGGTTGGGCCATCGGTTACCTGCAATAAATACTGCTGTATCAGGCCGGTATTCTGTGAGGCCATAATACTTCACCGAGCTGGCCCATTCGTGCACTAGCAAAAGCTAGTGCGTGGCTCTATCACGCAATAAGCGCTGCAGCAACGTAATTACCGACTCAGGATAAGCCACAGTTATATTTCGTATGCACTTCTGTGCTTTGTGCCAGTACTTTGAACAAAATTCACGTCACACTAATTTATGTTTTACTCGTAACACTGGCTTAAAATAATAATTAATAAAACAGAAAAAAGGTAAACAAATTGAAGAGAATTCAAAAATAACAATAAACATTCGGCATATATCCCTATATAAGTTTTATATATTTCAGAAGAGATTTACAGGGGTTCCGCTTCCGCAACGTCGTTCTGCTTGCTAGTTGTTTCGTTACCGCGATATTCACAAATATTCGCTGCCGCACACGATTGCATCGGAGGAGTTGCGAAACACGTGTTTCATGCGGCCAATGTACTAGGATTTCAAAAGCATAAGAAGACTTCGTAATAATCAATGTGTGCATTATTCCTGTGTGCATCGTCATATTTACAGAGACGATATAGGTAAGAAAGGAGCACTACTCTCCGTTTTATAATAAATCCTTTAAACTAGGGAATCATGTTAAATCAAGAAATGCCTTATAGATCATGGTATTTCATCATCATCATCATCATTACAGCACTTCACAAGTCCACTGCTGAACATAGGCCTCCCCCAAGTAATGCCACAAAGCACGGTCCTGAGCCACCTGCATCCATCGACTTCCTGCATATCTTACCAGGTCGTCACTCCATCTAGTGGGGAGTCGCCCTACACTACGCCTACCGGTACGAGGCTGCCACTCGAGAACCTTTCCTCCCTATCGGTTATCGGTTATTCGAGCTATATGGCCGGCCCATTACCACTTCAGCTTACTAATCCGTTGGGCTACGTCGGTCACTCTGGTTTTACTGCGGATATCCTCATTTCTGAGTCTATCACGCAGAGAAACTCCGAGCATAGCCCTCTCCATAGCTCGCTGAGCGACCTTGAGCGTCCTCATACGGCCAGCAGTGAAGGACCACATCTCAGATCCGTAAGTCATCACTGGCAACACGCACTGGTTATACACTTTAGTTTTCAGGGATTGAGGTATACCTGACGAGAAGATGTCTCGTAATTTCCCGAACGCTGCCCAGCCGAGTTGAATCCGTTGATTGACCTCTCGGTCGAAGTTGGACTTACCTAGTCGGAGTATTTGTCCCAGGTAAACGTACTCGTCAACAACTTCGAGCATAGTGCTCCCAACAACTACCGACATAGGTGTGACATGGACATTAAACATGATCTTTGTTTTGTGCATGTTCATCTTAAGACCTATCCGTTGGGAGGCACTATTGAGGTCATTGAGCTAAGTGCTTAAGTCCTCCAGCGATTCTGCCATAAGGACTATATCGTCGGCAAATCGAAGGTGAGTGATGTACTCGCCATTGATGTTAATACCGTATCATTTCCAGTCCAGTAGCTTGAAAACGTCTTCCAGTGCAGCGGTGAAGAGTTTCGGGGGAAATAACGTCACCCTGTCTTACACCTCTCTGTACTAGGATAGCCATCGTAGCCCTACTGTACAAACACTTCAGCACTTCGATATACTGACAGTCAACTTGGTACCGCTGAAAGGACTGTAGCACCGCCCAAATTTTGACAGAATCAAAGGCTTACTCATAGTCCACATACGCCAGGCAAAGTGGCAGATTGTACTCTTCGGTCTTCTGTACAATCTGCCGCAGGGTATGTACGTGGTCTATGGTACGGAAGCCTTTTCGGAAACCGGCTTGTTCGGGAGGCTGGAAGTCGTCGAGTCTGTGTGCGAGACGATTCGTAATGACTGTCGAAAACAGCACGTAGACGCGGCTCAGAAGGGAAATCGGTCTGTAGTTCTTCAAGAGAGCGTTGTCGCCTTTCTTAAAGAACAAGACCACCGCACTTCTGCTCCACGCCTCTGGAGTAGTGCCACCGTGGAGGACGGAGTTGAAGAGCTTCTGAAGGACTTCAAGTACCGGTGTTCCACCCGGTATGGTATTTATTTAGTTATAAAAGTTTTAAAAAGCTACTTCAAAAACAAAAATAATAAAATAACCTCCACATGAATTTCATCTTAATTCTTGGAGGTGACAACGCATCTGCAGCCTTCTTTGTTAGAAGTTGCAGGTATACATGGAATACAGTAGCTACTTACCTTCAGGTGGATTGTGAGTTCTTTTGTCACACAACACAATTATAACAGAAATATTCTTCCCTTAAAAAAAAACATTTTTTATAGCCGTGGTCACCTAGTTTATTTTCCTCTCCCATTTATTTCCGACACACAAGAGATAATGTGGGATAGTAGATGTTCTTAAATCGCCCACGGTCACGGTTATGGATATTTTTATTGCAGCATTTTTGTAATTTTTTTAAAATTGGTAACACTAATATTGTTTTTAATATTATATTTAGTCGAAATCTGCATTTGTGAAGACTTATACATATAGAAATTATTGGTTAGGTACATGAGTTTGCTTAAGTACATGAGTGTTAGATTTTAGATTTAGGTACTTATGAATATATAAGTTGGTTAAAATTCCAAGTGTTTTAAGTTCCATGTAATCCAAGACTGGATAAGATCATAGTACATGTTATTTTTTTAAACCTAAAATAGACTTTCTAATTTTTAACATACGTTCCTAGTATATGTTCCCATATTAAAGGTAAAAGAAGTATCTACTAACTAAAAGTCATACATTACATAGTAATCGGCTATGTAATACAAATTAAATAAAAGTACAAGTTAAATAAAAGTTTTTAATCGCTTCAAGCTTTTTTGAGTAATGTTTTCAATACTGATAAGACATACCAGTAATATGTTAGATAAGGACAGTTTAATGCTAGACTGAAATGGTGTATATGTCGGACAAAGAAAAGTATATATATTGGAAAGGGATGGCAAGAGCCTTCTATTAGCAGAAAAGAAAAACGAAAGTCTGAACCATTTTTTAAGGAAATTAATTAAAATAAGAGTTTTTATTTAAAGTTTTATAATGTGTGTAATAGGGATTTGTAAACGTTTTGGTTAAATTTTGTATTAGAATAAGATAATAGAAATGTCAATAAAGTTCTATTTTAATGATAAAATTGCGAAATAATGAGAAAAATTAATAGTAGATTAAAGATTAAAGGACAATGGCGAAATAATATGTGAAATATTTTGAAGCGTCTTGAGTTATAATTGTTATAGGACGTAATCAAAAAAATTATTGCATTTTATCAAATAAACATCAAAGGCCGGAATAAAAATCACTACTTTTTGGGGACATAATTGATTGTAATCAAATGGATATCGCTTGTGTCATTTAGTGTGACGAATTTATAATTATTTCAGATTCGTAGTTATAAATCATTTTCACCTCATCTTGTTGCATTTGGTTTACGATGAAATAATATAATTATTATAAATGTCATTTAAACAAAAGTGACATAAGATTATTTAAAAAAAATATGTCGTATTTTCTTATATATTCTTGGAATTTAGTTTGTTTAGTGAGACTTTGGCTGCGTTTGGCAGAAAAAAGCGCTAGCAAGCGCTTGTCAGCAAAATGGCGATCGTAAGCGGTAAGCGCTGTCAAATCGTAAGTAGCTATTTTCCTCTAGGACACGAAGTTAGTTTTAACCGGAGAAGCTAACCTAATTTAAATATATGTTTGTAAAGTATTCATATTAAAAACTTACCAATCATGAGTTTTTAATAACATGTATAATATGTTTATTCATGTCATTATATTACTTGAAACTAATATTGCACAAAACAACTTATAAACTCTACTTCAAAACAAACAAATTAAATAAGCAAAATGGCGGATTGTGTCAGCGCTACTGAAGTTAGCAAACGTGTCCTGGCCGAAAACTGTTTAGTTTCGCCATTTTGCTTACAAGCGCTTGCTACTTGCAAATATGAATAGACGCACATCCTACTTTCAAAGTATTACTGCGGATAGGGATAACATTTTATATTTTCCAATATTAGAATTGAAAGATCTGATTTTATCGCCCTGGGAACGTACCAAATTCAACAAGCTCGCTCATATTACGGCGACCATGTGCGTTTCCATGGCGGATACAGAATAGAAATCTTTAGTGAGCAATTCGATCCATCTGAATATGATCTTAGGGGACCTACAAATGGAACTACATTGATTAGAGGCAAGACTAAGCGTGACTTAATCTTCATTCATGTAACCTTCATCAATGTAAAAATAATATACCTGGTCGAACAGGAATCGCAGAGTACTGCTGTAGTTGTTTAGTAGGTCGGCGCACAGTAGGCTGTTGCTCACATGTCATGACCTTAGTTCGGTATTTAGGATGGGCCAGACATCAGCAACATATTTCAGCACCGGCAGAGTTTTTAGATGATGTAATTATTAGGGAAGATGATGATGAATAAATGTTGTAAAACTATCTTCTTGTTTTTTTTTACCTTTGGTCGAATAATATTGATAAATATTTTCAATCTAATGAGGGCTAATAATCTTCCATTCACCAGATGTCGCCTGTCGACACAGGCGAAGTTTTTGTCACGCAATGTAATTTAATTGAGAATTTAGGTTTAAATAAAAGTTCATCAATTTCTATAGTATTATATCAATACACAAAACAATGCCTCGGGAATTTATCTCTTTTTTTAATTTTCAACTTTTATGAATATCTGTTGTTTCGTTTTAATTAAATTGATATAAAATATAACTACAGTCAACCAAATCTAAGAAATACCTTTCGACGTTCAACATTAATCATTCCGCTACAACTTTGCATAAGCGTACTCACAAAATTTAAAATAACCTTTTTACGTAAATCCGAAGAATTATGAAGTTATCTATACTTCATTGCAACGTATAGTTTTTTTATACATAACATAAACACTCACGCCTGTCACCCAGAGGGGTAGGTAGAGACTACAGACTTACATTTGGCAAGATCCTGACACACCTCTCTCGCCTCCTTCACATCCATACACCTACGCATACATGCTCGTCGGTTAAGGTTACTCCTAATTTGGCCCGTTTTCAATAAATCGCCAATTTGGTCGATAAATTTTCGCCTAGGACGTCCCTTTCCGACTCTGCCATTCACTTTTGCAACATAAATTTTCTTTGTCACTCTTTCCTCATTCATTCTTTCCACATGACAAAACCACCGAAGCATTCCTTTCTTAATCCTGGTCACAACATCATCTTGCAAACCACACCCTTTTCTTATTACACAATTTATTACCCTGTCATTCAGATTCAGCCCTAATATACCTTAACGACCGTATTTCTACTGCGTTCATTCTACTCTCGTGCTTCTTCTGCCTCACCCAACTTTCACTACCATACGTTAAAGTAGGGACCAACACAGCATTGTGAATTGCCATACGTGCCTTTTTCGACACATTTTGACTCTTCACAATAGAGTGTAGGGCCCCATTTATTCTATTTCCTGCATTCACTCGTCGTTCTATATCCTTATCACATCTCCCATCCCTGCTAAAAAATTTTTATCACTAATATAAATTCGAATCTTTAAAACAAAACAAAATGTTAAAAAAATAACCAGTATCAACTTTTTTACTTCACGTCGTTTCAATGACATGTCGCTCAGAACCTTACCGTAATGTTTGGATGATTAAAATTCATTGCTATGCGAATAATCGACAAAAATATTCAAATAATCGAATCATTATATTTTTAATGTATTATTTGTTTAATTTACTTACTTTTTTAATATACCTTAAATTACATGAATCATGAATAAAATAAGTTTATTTTTTTATTTTGTCTACGTAAGTATGTGTAGTAAAAAAAACTCATATACAACCCCACGCTGAAAAAACCACTACGTAATTTCAATCTCTCGCCATTTCGGGAGCTCACTACTGGAGTTATTTTATGAATTTGTGTTTGTTTTCTTATTTTGTTGTCTTATTATTATTATCTTTTTGGACTGTTTCTTCTATATTCGTTGAAGCATGTGTCCATGTCACAAAGGCTGATTGAGTAAAAGAGATAGAAAAAACTAATAAATTGATTGTGGATGACTTTGAAAGAGATATTAATTTTAACTGCATTGTTGAAAATCAAATAATAATTAATCTATACAACGACAGCCTAAATAGTTGTACTGAAAGTGATTGAAAAAAATTATTTTTAATCTAGTTTCAATCTTAAATTTTTATAACTTTGCCTGTAGAAATAAGCAGTAACAATAAATACGAAGAAACTGACGAATCTTGTGTTTTCAATTATCTGTTCCTAATTTATTCCGGTATTATTCAAACCAAACTGTAAATGATTACCAACTCTAAATAATCGATATCAATAATTTTAAGAATCGAATATTGTACGTTATCATATTTTGGTTGGCACGCTTGGTGCAATAATTCTGACAGCTGATCAGCAAAATGTTATTTCTTAGATTTGGTTGACTATAATAGTACATAAAGAAACGTTAACCTTTACATTTTTCGAAGAACTTAAGTTCCCGCTATGAAATCTGTCAAATATTACACCTCATTTGTAAGAAGCGCCGCTCTGGTGGCAGAAAAAATCGTGGATGCCCTGCCCTCACTAATTAGTTCTAAAGTGGAACTTGTATTATGGCTAAACATATTATTTTGAATTCTCTGCAGTGAATTCCTTAATAAGCGAGTAAATTCCTTAATAGAGAGTTTAATCCGCTCCACAAGTTGATTACTCAAAAATAACTTTGAAACAGTAATATACCTAATGGTGAATAATTATTAATTAAACATTAATATAATATTAAATTATTGAAATTCATTAGGTAAAAAACTCATAAATTGGTAATAAATCTTGAACCATTTAAGTGATATAATGTCACATAACCTACAAATCTTCAAAGCCTCGTAACAATTATTCCCGGCCTCGTCGATAAAAAAATCTTCGACAAACAATCTCAGGGAGAGATGGTGAATCGCTTTTGATATTTTTGATGTAAAGACGCTTCCAGATTACGTGACATAAAAATTTGTATGGGCGTTCGCCATTGTTATTTGCTCAAAGTTTTAATTCTTGCGTTAAACTGTTGTACTATATGATATAGGCGAAAATATTAATGAAAACTGTATTATAAAGACTGTATTTAACGTTTTAAGGTTTATGACCACAAGATATTGTTTATAGAATATTGATATTATGCCTTATATTTTATTAATGCTTTATGTGATATGAATATTTAAATTTTATTTATAATGTATTTAATTTGTACTTTTTGTGAAAAACAGTTATTTTGTGATATTGTCTTGGGAAATAAAGTTATGGGACAATATATGGAAATATGATACTGAAAATTATCGGTTCATGGGGGGTTTTCACGCGTGGCTCCCATTACTGTTTAGCTAGGAAGTACCTAGCTAGCTAGCCCAATTTTCAATTCGTTCGAGCTCAGCTACAGTTTCCAGTTATAAATCAAGAAAGAAAACAAAATTAGTAAAAGTAAAGTAAAAGTACTGAAAATATTTAAATTTCGTTATCGCATTTCTAAGAGACATTTACGAAGAACTCCTGTTTTATTTCGCCAGTGTATAATCTATAAGTAAGAAGATACAGTCCACTAAGTAGATGACTAACGTCTGGACCAGGACCATTCCTTGGGGCCAACCACTATCTCTTGAGAGAGCAGTCGAGGTTCCAAGTCTAACGTCTTATCATGGGTCACACCCACCGCGTTGTTTCCCAAACCCAACGAGGTGTGGTATAGGAAAAGGGTCAATAATTGGTAGATCACTGTTGAGGGCGTGAGATGAAGAACGCGACGGTTCTTTTCAGCCTCGTTTCCAGTAAAAAGAATGTCCGGTACTCTATACTCACCATACGAAACAACAGCATTCAGCGGCTATTTTACTCTGTTTGATCCTTCACCGGCAGAGCTGACCTATTCGTTCTACAACCATAATATTATATAGCAGTAACGTGACTATATTATGGCTGTAGCACAAATTAGTTGTTAATTTATTATAACCTGTAAAAATGAAATTTACAAATAATATTTCCATGTTTCAAAAAGTCTGACAAAAGATTCCAGGTTGCTTTCGTACAAATTGTAGATGCAGGTGCAAACTTTCAAATAGTTTAAAGTTCTTCTTTCTTGAAAATGTATTCCAAGTGATATATTGGATATGTAAACACTTAATTCTTATTTCTATTCCATTTAACATACCTAATGTTTTAAAAGCGATTAAAAATTTAAATTATACTTTCCTTAATTCGAAACGGAAGCAAAAACGAAAATTTGCATATCCGATATATAAAAAATAATTTTTGCTTGTTCGTATTTTATGCGCTGCCATATCGTTTATCAGATTGCGGTAAAACCAGTAAATGGCGCTGTTGTAGAATATTTTTATACGTGACAGAGCCATGCTGCAGTTATATTAGTAGTATCTTTGCAGCACAAATGGGTCGGCTCGACCGGGGAAGGACCACACTCTCACCGAATACCAGCGTTAAATAGTAGCTTAGCGTTGCTGTGTTTCGTATAGTGAGGTGTAGAGAACCGAAGACCCTTTTTACTGGAAACGAGGCATTCTATCTTAGTCCTCACGGGTGACAACGCATCTGCATTTTGATTTGTAATCGAGAATAGATATAGATGTCTATGGACCGCAGCAACCACTTACCATCAGATGAACTGTGTGCTAGTTTGTCACCCTATCCCACAAAAAAAAAGATTGCGGTAAAGCTTTGTCAACTTATTGCTTGCACTTGCGTGAAAGTTAAAGGCATAGTACAATTAACTTATAGTTCATGGCGCGGTATCCTACCAACAAATTTATTCAGAAGTTATATATCATTGTCATATCATTCCTAAATAAATAATATATCTTCTACGGTAGCAATGCACCAGGTACCGGCTAGATTTATAGAATTTAGTTAAAAGTTAATTAATTGGAAGGAAATTTGAAACAACAATTAGGTTATCTTTCATAGTTATTGTTTTTTTTTTAATTAAAAAAGGATATATTTAATGCTGATTGAGCCGTGGTCTGCCAACACGTCTTGAGGCAGCAGCGGAGCAGACTTTTTCCTGCTACAAAATGCCTCCAAGTAAGGAGGTCCTAATTCCAATACAAAAATGTCTGTACCCTGTAATGGAACGTACGAGTATGGAAAATGCTACTTTAATATTTGTAGGAAATAACTTAACCATAATAATATAATAAATATTCCAATTTTATTTTTCGGATAAAAAATGAAACGCTGCTTAAAAATAAAAAATAAAACCGCAATTTTTTTAAATTATGAAATAGGTGGAAAAATTGGAGTGAATGGAAATGTATTTTTCAACGTATATAAAGGATTCTTAATTGAGGACAGATGTATGCTTTTAGGTGAATCTACTTACATATGATGTGTGCTTGCTTGTCATCCTTACTAGGGATAATATGCAAAAAAACCCATGCAACAAAGGGTAAATAAATAAATGCAAACGACGTACATTCCAGTGCTGGGTACAGACCTCTTCTAATTATAAGAAGGCGAAGGAAGGAAGAAAGGTATGGTATAGTACGAACTGACAAAATTTTTATGCCCATTTTTAATTTTCCAAACATACAGGTTTCCTCTCAACGTTTTCTTTTATCACGTAAACAGCACTTAAAATTACGATTAATAAATTACAAATAACAATGTTGTCCATGGGGATTGATCCTGAGTTACTCGCGTACTTTGAAGTTTATGGGGACCACCCGTTGTCTTAAAGTAACCAAATCTTTGTGGAAATTATTATACCCATATAAAAATGTGTTTTGTTGTTTATTAAACATTGCTAACTTGTATTTTTTTATAGAATAAAGGTGATAATCGAACGCACAGTCCACCCGATGATATCTGGATGCTGTGGGCCATAGATTACATCTACGTACATCTACATTTATCTTTAAGTAAGAATCAAAATGCAGATGCGTTCTCCCCCCTGAGGACCGAGATGGAATGCCTCGACTATAGTAAAAAAGATCTCCGGTTCTCTGCACTCACCATACGAAACACTGTGGCATAAATACTAGTTTATCATTCGTGCTGTAGCCACAATATAGCTGCAGCATGGCTCTACCACGTAAGAAAACGATGCAGCATAACAGAGATGAACAGGGTGATGAAAACTGTATAAGTAAAGTTACAGCCTATATACGTCCCACTGCTGGGCTCAGGCATCCCCTCATTTCTGAGAGGGTTTAGGGCAAGGAAGTGTCCGCCGCGCTGCCCAAATGCGTGTTGACGAACTTCACATGTCTTCGAAATATTTTTTTTTCTTATTCCTCAGACATGCAGGTTTCCTCACGATGTTTTCCTTCACCGCCGAGCACGTGGTAAATCAGCACTTAAAATTGCAATTAACAATTTCATTGGTGCCGGCGGGGATCGAACCCGGGTTACTCGCGTTCTGTTATATTTACAGCGAGCGTTAACCACTGAGCTACCACGGCTCTGAAAACTGTATGCATTAACGCAATTTAACTTTTTTTGCTTTATGATGTCCTGGTACATTTGTTGCCAGCAACACGTGTTTTTGGCTCGTTCGAAAACAGTTAAAAAAAGCGACAGTTGTTGTTTGTTTACGTTGTTACGTTTACGTTCCTCGTTTCTTATAAATAAAATGTTCTTTTAAACTTTATTATCAATTTTATTATAAATTACATGTTATAAAATTATAAAATATACTTTTTATTATTAGGAAATAGTTTAACGTGGTAAAGCCACGCTGCAGCTATACTATATAGTTGTAGCACGAATGGATCGGCTCGAACGGGGCAGGACCACGCTCTCGCAGAATACCAGCGTTAAACAGCAGCATAAAGCTGCTGCGTTTCATATAGTTACTATAGAGAACCGGAGACCCTTGTTACTGGAATCAAGGCATTCCATCTTAGTACTCAGGTATGACAACGCATTTTCTTTTTCATTCTTATTCTTCTAGGATAAAAGTGGATGTCTATGGGCCACAGCATCCATTTACCATCAGGTGGACTGTCTACTCATTTGTTATCCAATGCTATAAAAAAATTCAATTAAAATACCAAAAAGTTAACAAACTATAATAAAAATGTATTTAATGCATTGAGCTATTATGTGCGTTACGATACTGCATTCAGCTACTCTGTTCCACTCAATTGCGGTGCATACACCGCACTTAATCAGTCAATCGCTAGGCGCTTGTAGAATTGTCACGTGTTGTGTTGATTTAAAAAAAATCTCTTGATAAAAATATGCCGTCGTGTGTACTTAGATACTGCAAATTCAAGAAATATCAGTAAAAACCAAGGAATCACTTTTCATCGGTTAATAAGATACTTAATCAATAAAAAAAGCATTATAAATTAATAATAAAACAAATTATTCTCGTGTCGCCGTCGCCGTCGTGACGCCATCTCGTGTCATGGAATATAGATTATGAAATAAATATGTTCAGATGCGACATTTCTGAGGGTACATACGTGTTGGCGACGACAAGCGAATTTAATTATTTAATTTCAATCCATTCTTATTTGTGATCTAAAAAGACTGATAGTGTTAATAACATTAAGTGAATTAATTACTTATACAAGCTTCAATTCTTATTTGCAATCTAAAATTACATAACGAAAGTTAGTAACGAAAGTCAGTAACGAAATGTGAGTTTAATAACTAATTTGAGTTTAATTAGAATATTAGAAACGAAATATGAATCTAGTTACTTATTGGAACTTACTCTTATTATAATCTAAAGAACTACATTAGAGACATTAACATCTAAGTGTGAATTTAATTACTTGTTTAATTCTTTTCCTTTTAATGTAATTTAAAACTACGACAATACGTCAATTAACCAATTGTATAATCTCTTTTCCTATTATAAAAATAGATTTAGTTCAATAAGAAGTTCAAATGTATTCTGCAGTAGTTTCTTAAGATTAAGGCCGAATACGAAGAGAACTGGCGAAAATTAATGTTTTTCTCTTGACTAGAACTTTAACCCGAAGTAATTCTAAGCTTTAAAACATTTTTGTAGGTTTGTTCGGGTTCTTCACAAGGTCACCGTCATTTTAAAATTTTAAAATAAATGAATATACCAACAAATAAAAAAATGTTAAGAAATGATATATAAAATTATTGTTCTTCCAAAACTCTGTGAATTTTAATTTAGGAAAAATTATTTTACGTAAAAATGTTTGTATTGTGATTCCGAAGGTACCTGCTATCTTTATTTTCGATACAAAATATTATTTATTAACATAATTCGTTTTAATTAAAAAAACCTAATAATAATATCGTATATTGCTAGATAAATGTTACCAGGTGCTTCGACGTGTGACGTAAGATAACAACAGTCGATGTGTCTTTAGCGAAAATCGTTAATTTATTGTTTTATACGCGTTTAAGTGCCTATAAATGTAAATATGGGTAGGAAAAGAAATAAATGTTACCTAAGTGGTAAAACAAAGAGAGTTTATCGCATGAACGCTGCTCGAATGTTGTATTTTGAGGTTAATACTTATATTTTTGTAAGGTAATTTTTTGTTTGAGGCTGCCTAATAGGTTGCATTTTTAATCATTTACATTAGCCAAACTGATCATTTATACTTTTCTAATTTTAAGTGAGAAACACTAAAAATGTAAAATATTAAGACCCAGTCGGAAAAGAATGTACAGAGTAGTGCAAGCAGAGAGACCGCAAATAATGTCAGTCAATGTATTGTCCGAAAGCATGGGGTAAAAGTACATAATTAAGAAGAACCGAAATACTTCGGATGTGAAGTGATTGACCAGTCGGAGTAGTCTTGTGAGAATTTACATACACAGTACCTATCCCCACTATTTGGCAATCACCGACTTTTTAGTTGTTTTTCTTTATTATTTATGCAATTTGCATTACGGCATCTTGTAAGACTCACAAGAACAAACATTTTCAGTTATATGAGGTTCTTAACGTACGATGCACCAATTAAGAAAAAAAAATCGTTATCAATTCAATAACTTTTCGAACAAAATTTTATAACGAATAAAGTACAGAATTTATAATCTATAGGAACTAATATTATAAATAAGAAAAATTTACATAAGAAGTAAGCAATGCTCTCTGTGTTGTTCATTACTCTGCATCTGAGCTAGCTCCGTCAAATATAATCAAAGCCCGTACGGCTTTGATTATGGGTATTATACATGTCTATAAACAAAGCGTAGGTACTGGCGGCGCGTGGTTTGCTGCGAAACGAGCAAGGTCATTCACGTCGTATTCGGCCTTAAGCGTAATGTTATCACGATAAGCATTGTGCATTCCTGCCGCCTGGCGGCACCACATGTATATTATGCGAAAAAAAGCTTAGCTACTACGGAGCTATACCGTAGGAAGACCGCTCCACTATTTATTAAAGGTATAAATTAAGTGTTTTATGAATGATTAATGTTTGAAATAATAAAGATAAGCTATTTCTATTATCAGGAATGTATAAAAATATTGTAAGGGATGTTTTACCACTAAAATAAAAGAAATTTGTAAGTTTCCCTTAGAAAAGGTTGCTCTGCGACCTGATTGGTCGACAGAAATCATTAGTGCCGTGTGCAAATTCGTTAGTGCCGTGTGCAAAATTTAACAATTTTGATTGGTCGAAATTGCCTATAAAAAAAGAGGCGTTTTTTTGTGGTAAAACATTCCAAATCCGGCAATGTAAGAAATAAAGCATCAAGAAAATAAATAAGAAAAAACTCTGAAGAAGTGTAATTTATTGCTCATCTAACTGCTACTGCATGCTCTCTAGTTAACATCCCGCCAGCATAACCCGTTCCATTACTAACATTCTCACACACGAGCTTCAACATTGTTCCTCCGAAAAGCCGGATCGGGTTTAAGGAAAAACTAGGAAGATGCCTTCAAACACAAGATCAAAATCAGTGCAGTCGAAGATTACGAGTGAAAGTAACGCTACTACGGGTACCAGTACGACGGATTGGAGTATGAATACGCCGAGTGAATCTACAAGCACGACGGCTACGAACGCGTCAACATCAGATCGATCGACGCTTACAAGATCATCGCCCAGCAGCGTACACAGACAACCCGTACTACTTACTAAGAACATTGCCGGAAAGGAATCAACACCGGGGGACGTAACCCATACCGCCCCCCCCGACCCGCACCGTCGAAGCATCAGTTTCCCACCAAGTAGAGAGTCATCCAACGCCGCAGATTCAAGAAAGAAGTATCGCAGTGAAGACGTGTCTGAACGAGGGAAGCATACCAACGTCCAGAGAAAAGAGTCTGCAGCAGCCTCACCCTAAGAAGACGACCCGCGATCCAGACACACTTTCCGTTCACTCGTCGCATAGGAAGAGAGCAGAAGCGCAAACAAAAATGACAATGGCATTAAGGGAACTGGAACTGGCAGAAGCTCGGTCAAAAGTTGCTCAAGCGGAACTAGAACTTTTCACCGCGGAGTCAGAAGAAGAAGATGGTGCCGGGGAAGAACTGTTTGAACGAACTCAAGAAGTTGAGCGGTGGTTCATTCAGACCGGAGACATGCCTAATAAGAACCACAAGCCAATAGAGGCAGAAGAAAAGAAGAGTGACATCCAGGAACTAGCTTCAGTCATACTCAAGCTATCCGATAAATCACGTGACACCGTTTCACAAAAGCACCTTGAACTCCCTCGCTTCAACCGGGCCTGTGAAGAATGGTTAGCCTTCAAGAGATCATATGAGGATATCATATAGGAGGCCGCTTCTTTCAGTTACAATCAGAACCTAGCGCGCCTTAGAATAGCGATCCAAGTAAAAGCTAGAGAAGCCGTCCAAAGCCTGCTGTTCACCGCCGTAGACCCACGCGAAGTAATCTAGGGACTAGAAGCAAGATTCGAAATACCTGGAGCACTGGCACTAGCAGAACTAGAAAAAATGAAGAACCTCCCAAGAGTCGGCGAGAACCCAAGCGACATATGCATATTTGCGATCAAAGTATACAACGCAGTTGAGACAATCAAAGCCCTGAAGAAACCACAGTATCTCAGTTCCCCTGAAACACTGAGAGTCATAGTAGACAAGATGCCGACATCAATGAAGTTTCGTTGGTTCGCCTACCACAGAAGCAGAAGAGATGAAGAAAATCAGGAGCTATTACTCGTTGAAGCGTTCCTAGAAACAGAAACCGACATGTGCGGAGACTTCGCTCCACCTGAAGCATCCTCGGAGCAAAGAAGAGGTATAAGAAAACCCGTTCATTTGGTACAAGAAGCGTCAAAAGAAAAATATAAGAAGTCATGTCCGTTCTGTGAAGAAGAACATACATACATATACATAAACACTCACGCCTGTCACCCAGAGGGGTAGGCAGAGACTACAGACTTCCATTTGGCACGATCCTGACACACCTCTCTCGCCTCCTTCACATCCATACACCTACGCATACATGCTCGTCGGTTAAGGGTACTCCTTAACTGACTTATCGAAGTAAAGAAGAACACTTCGCACTAGAATTCAAGAAGTTCAAAGAAGCTAACCTGAATGGAAAATGGAATATGACCAAGAAGGCAAAGATATGCTTCAAGTGCCTTCGATTCAAGCACTCAAGGATCAACTGTAAAGCCCCAGTGTGCAAGCTGTGTAAAAGATGGCATCATAACATCTTGCATTCCGACAAACCACCAGCATCAATAGAAAAAGAAGCAAGGAAAAAAGACATCGAGACAGAAGAAAAGGTCGCCTCAATTCACAACGCCAAAGGAGAAGAAAAAGCCTACCTGAAGATGATCCCAGTGAACCTCTATGACCCACTGGGATCATCTTCAGGTAGGCTTTTATGGTGTTAGCATTACTAGACGAAGGGTCAACGGTCACACCCTTAGTCGCATCCATCGCTGAGAAGATCGGAGTCGAAGGGAAACAAGAAAAACTTACGATCGAAACAGTCGGCGGGAAGGTGTTGAGAAAAGATAGTTCACAGAAGATCGAGTTCAAAATAAAAGGGGCTCACAGAAGAGAAAAGAGGACTATCGTAGCAAGAACCATCGACGACCTGAAGCTGTCTGAACAATGTATAAACAAGGACACCGTGAGAAACTGCGAGCATCTAAAGGCAATTGGAAGCTAACTACTCTACGTCACCGAAAGACCCAAGCTACTGATAGGCCAAGACAATTGGGGACTAATAGTAACAAGAAAGCTGAAGAAGGGAAAACCGTCAGATCCTGTAGCCTCCCTCACAAACTTAGGGTGGGGGTTACATGGATGTGAAACAGCAACTGCCACAGTAAACTTCACTCATTATGGCAGAGCGACCACTGGCGAAGAAAATATAGAAGAAAACGTCCGAGAACACTTTCAGTTGGAGTCTCTCGGGATCCAGAATCGGTCACCAACCAACGACAGCGATAGAAGAGCATTAGAAACCCTTGAGAAGACTACAAAGAAGCTGCCAAGCGGTCAATATGAAACGGGACTCCTGTGGAAAAAAGAAGACGAAACCCTACCCAACAATGATAATCAAGCAGTCCGACGCCTGGTCAATATCGAGAAGAAACTAGATCAAAACCAAGAAGAAAGAAAGTACTACGAGGAGCAGATCCTGAGTCTAATTGAGAAGGGATACGCAGAGATAGCTCCAGAAACCTCCAACAAAGGAAGAACATTCTACTTACTCCACTTCGCTGTTGTGCACCCAGTTAAGAAGAAGCTGAGAATAGTGTTCGACGCAGCTGCCAAGTATGAAGGGAAGAGCCTCAACGACGCCTTGCTCTCGAGCCCAGATCTGTTACAATCACTATTTGGAGTACTGTTGCGCTTCAGAGAGGGAACAGTGGCCACCATGGCCGACATACAAGATATGTTCCTCCGAGTCAAAGTTAGAGAGGACGACCGAGACAGTCTCAGGTTCCTGTGGCGCGGAAGCCGAAGAACTGGCAAGCCTGAAGAGTATAGAATGTCTTCAATCATCTTTGGGGCAGCGTCATCGCCGGTAACAGCGATATAGGTAATGAATAAGAACGCAGGAGAATTTAAGAACACTCATCCCGAAGCAGTGAAAGCAATTAAAAGAAACCATTACATGGATGAAGCCAAGAAGGCCTGAAGCAAAGAAGATATCCAAAGAAGTGAAAGATATTCACGCAAGAGCAAACTTTCATCTGAAGGGTTGGGCCAGTAACAATTCAGGAGTACTATCAGAAGTAGAAGACACCAATAAAGAAAACTCCTTGCAACTGACAAAAGAAGAAAAGACTCTGGGGCTAAGATGGCTAGTAAAAGAAGATGCATTAGCTTTCAACGTTGGGCTAAGCAACACGTCGGAGGATCTGCGAGATGGTAGAAGAACTCCAACAAAGAGAGAAGTCACAAGCGCAGTGATGTCCACCATCGATCCAATGGGTTTTGCAACACCGGTTCTAATACAAGGAAAGAAACTAATTCAAGATATCTGGAGAAAGAAAATAGACTGGGATGAACCAATTAACGAACAACAAAAGGAAGCCTGGATGAAATACTTAGAAGAAGTATCAACATTAGCAAGGCTGAAGATCCCAAGATGCGTCTCACCCAAAGGCAGAAAAGGACAGCTACATACCTTCACCGACGCGAGTGAGGAAGCCTACGCAGAAGTAGTCTACTGGAGAATAGTCGAGCCCGGAGGAAAAGTCCATGTCACATGATCGCCGGCAAAGCAAGGGTAACAACGACGAAACCAGTATCAATTCCGAGGCTAGAGCTACAAGCGGCTTTACTCGGAAGCAGACTAGCCGCCAAATTTGAAGAGGAGTCAGAGCTCGAAATATCGAAAAAGATTTACTGGACCGACTCCAGCACAGTACTGTAGTGGATAAAGTCGGAACCAAGAAAATCAAAACTTTCGCCAACCGACTTGCAGAGATTAAAGAGAAGTCCAAGCCAGAAGACTGGAGATGGATACCAACTAAGGAGAACCCAGCAGACGACGCCACGAGAGGAACCCCAATCGAATTCGACCACAAAGCCAGATGGTTCAAAGTCCCGTCATTTCTCCGTCAACCAGAAGAAGAATAGCCGTTTCACGACTTCAAACCAGAGAATATTATGCCAGAAGAAAAGCACAAACAAAAGGTGTTAGCAGCGATGGCAGCAGAAGACATCCTTTTGAATCCGGAAAGGTTCTCGAGCTGGGAGCGACTGCTGCGCATTACAGCCAGAGTGGTTGCCTTTGCACACTACCTATTAAAGAAGAACCGTAAAGCGACCACCACCGCCACGCGCTGAAGGATGAGCCTTGAAAATCACAACAGAAAACCCAGAAGAAAGAAGCACACGCCTCAAACCCATCAGCCAAAAATATGAAAATAAGCGGCTATATCTACCCCCTAGAAGAAGAACACTTAAAGAAGGCCGAAGAGTTATTAATGAAGATAAGCCAGAACGACAGTTTCGCGTCAGACATAAGAAAATTGAAGGCAGAAAAACCTCTAGAAAACTCAAGTCGACTCAAGAAAATCGACGTTTACGTTGGAGACGTTATCAAATTAAGAAGTATGACAATAAAATTCCACGACCAAAACTAAAGAAGAATGAATCCTATCGTTTTAGACGGGAAACAAAAGATAACTCGTCTAATAATACAATACTATCATAAGAAATTCCTTCACGGAAATACTGCTACAGTAATGAACGAGATTCGTCAAAAGTTCTGGATCCTGGGCCTAAGAGTGACTCTAAAGGCGGTCGCACACACCTGTCAATGGTGCAAGACAAAGAAGAGTTCACCAGAGATACCCCCGACGGGAGACCTACCGAGCGAGAGACTACAGCATCATCAGTTTCCGTTCTCCTGCACGGCCGTAGACTACTTCGGGCCGATGCAAGTTACCATCGGAAGAAGAACTGAGAAGCGCTAGGGAGCCTTATTCACTTGCCTCACTACTAGAGCAGTACATCTAGAGCTAGTACCTTCTCTCAGCACTAGCTCAATGATCATGGCTCTCCAACGAATGGCAGCCAGAAGAGGAACCCCGAAAACTATATTCAGCGACAACGGAACCAACTTCGTCGGAGCAAAAAGGGAACTAGAAGAGGCCGCACAAGAAAAAGGCATCAAATGGAAATTTATCCCCCCGGGAGCTCCGAATATGGGAGGCGCCTGGGAGAGACTCGTACGAACGGTTATGACGGCGCTAGCAGTAGTCCTCAACGAGAGAAGCCCGGCCGAAGAAGTACACCATACACTAATGACCGAGGTTGAACACATCATCAATTCCAGACCGCTCACCCCGATCAGCATGGACCCAGAAGATGAAGAACGCCTAACATCGAACCACTTTCAGCTGGGAAGATCATGCGGAGCGATGGCGCCGGGAGAATTCAGTGACACGGAGCTGATCGGAAAGGCAAATTGGAGGACCACTCAAAGACTCGCAGACCATTTCTGGAAAAGATGGATCAAACAATATTTACCTCTCCTGATGCCAAGAAAACTCGAAAAGAGAGAAACCAAAGACCCAAGAGAAGGAGACATTGTGCTGATAGTGGACGCTACGTTACCACGAAACTCATGGCCTCGCGGAGAAGTTATCAAGACCTATCCCGGAACAGACGGAAGAACCAGAGTGCTGGACGTGCGGACATCAGGAGGAATACTTCGCCGCCCAACTCGACGTGTAATCGTGCTGGTACCAGCGGAATCGTCGCCTCCGGCAGATGAAGTGCTACGCACCGTGGGGGAGAATCTTAGCGACGACAAGTGAATTTAATTATTTAATTTCAATTCATTCTTATTTGTGATCTAAAAAGATTGATAGTGTTAATAATATTAAGTGAATTAATTACTAATACAAGCTTTAATTCTTATTTGCAATATAAAATTACGTAACGAAAGTTAGTAACGAAAGTCAGTAACGAAATGTAAGTTTAATAACTGATTTGAGTTTAATTTGAATATTAGAAACGAAATATGAATATAGTTACTTATTGGAACTTACTCTT
The DNA here is from genome assembly GCA_907164705.1 of Parnassius apollo. Classification (NCBI taxonomy): domain Eukaryota; kingdom Metazoa; phylum Arthropoda; class Insecta; order Lepidoptera; family Papilionidae; genus Parnassius; species Parnassius apollo. The sequence goes on from CAJQZP010001271.1 coordinate 4,175,225, forward strand.
ATTATAATCTAAAGAACTACGAGTACATTAGAGACATTAACATCTAAGTGTGAATTTAATTACTTGTTTAATTCTTTTCCTTTTAATGTAATTTAAAACTACGACAATACGTCAATTAACCAATTTTATAATCTCTTTTCCTATTATAAAAATAGATTTAGTTCAATAAGAAGTTCAAATGTATTCTGCAATAGTTTCGCGTAATGTTATCACGATAAGCATTGTGCATTCCTGCCGCCTGGCGGCGCCATATGTATATTATGCGAAAAAAAGCTTAGCTACTACGGAGCTATACCGTAGGAAGACAGCTCCACTATTTTTATTTATTAAAGGTGTAAATTAAGTGGTTTATGAATGATTAATGTTTAAAATAATAAAGATAAGCTATTTCTATTATCAGGAATATATAAAAATATTGTAAGGGTTGTTTTACCACTAAAACAAAAGAAATTTGTAAGTTTCCCTTAGAAAAGGTTGCTATGCGACCTGATTGGTCGACAAAATTGAACTATTTTGATTGGTCGAAATTGCCTATAAAAAAGAGGCATTTTTTGTGGTAAAACATTCCAAATCCGGCAATGTAAGAAATAAAGCATCAAGAAAATAAATAAGTAGAAACTCTGAAGAAGTGTTATTTATTGCTCATCTAACTGTTACTGCATGCTCTCCAGTTAACATCCCGCCAGCATAACCCGCTCCATTACTAACATTCTCACACACGGGCTTCAACAATAAGTATAGGACGAATATATTATTATACACATTTTTTGTAGAAACATAAGTTACTATATTTTTGCTAAATGTTTCATGTTTAAATCTGTTTAAATCTGCTTATTATTCGTTTATTTTATTTTTAAGTTTCCACTTCAAAGTCAAAGTGGAATAAATTCCTCAATTTTTAACTCTCCCGTGCCCAGCATTTATGAACAACTCCTATTCTAATTTAAAGAAAGCTGTTCTAGTAGGTACGTAAGTACATATTACTTCAATGGTTTAATGTGAGGATGTGAAAAAATCTTGGAATATTTTTAAGGTTATATTTATAGACCGGGAGCTGGTGACAGGCGACGTTCCACGATTTTGTCGTGCATGCCTTTTTAAGGCTTGATAACTAACCCTAAAATATCAAAGATTGTCGGGGCTTTAGCCCCCCGCGCGTCCTCAAGGAAAAGCGCTTTTCTTTGTGTAGTGAATTTTCGTGTTTTTCCGTGATAGTATACTGCATGCCATTGTAATATATGGAAGTTCAAGCAAATTGACGCTCTAATAATTGATGGCATGCACCCCGCAGCGGCCCAAGATGATCAAAGGGTTTTGAAAACCTGAAAAAAATTAAAGGGCAATTCCGTGTTTTCAAATTGCATGCCGATGTAAAGAATGGAAGTTTTTGTAATAAAAACACTGGAAAAATTGGCATCCACCCCCTCGTATGACCATGGCATGCAGTTTGGAATCACGGAAAATCGGAGTTCAATTTTTACAGAGTTTTCCGGAAATTTTCCACCGTTGGTCAATGATTCTTTTACACACACACAATATATATATATATATATATATATATATATATATATATATATATATATATTAGAGATGGGCCGAAATTCGGTACAAGAAAAATAATACCTACTTGCACTTATTTTAACTGAAATATAAGGTGCTTCTAAACTACAATATGCCATGGCTGCAACTGGTGGTTCTACTCATGATACTGTACCACTTTCCCTAAGGAACCCATAGTCAATTCTCAAAAAAAAATTTGCACTTTGTATGGAAATCGGTCAGCTGATTGGCCAAGTCTCCATACAACAACCGTGGCATATATTTTAGAAGCACCTTATATAATAACATTAGATAATGTAAAATAAAAGACATTATTTTTACTCATTCCTAAACCTTATATTAAATCAGTTCTATCTTATAATTAATCTTAATCTTAGTTCTTAACCTTAATCTTAGTTAATTAGTTATTAATCTTAGAAATCCCTGCCTAATTAATAATTAGCCATATTACAAAAATGAAATAAACTTTGTATTCTCCTAGTAAACATCTGGATAGGAATCCGTAAATTAAATAAAAAAATAATGTTTTTGATTCAACATTCATTAACCTCAAGTATTTTTATTACAATTACCAAATACCCTTTGTATTTGTTTTCAACAATCATATTAAACCAACTTTTCTTGTCTATCTAGTCATATTTAAAATTTACCAGAGTCAGGTTATGGTGCAAAAACACCAAAGATCTGCCTTATCTGGCAGAAGTTTGTTACGTTTTTTTTCGTAGGTATATGTTTCCTGCGGTGTGCGGGCGGGGTATTTGAAGTAAATGCGTAAACAAGTCACGACGCGTCGCTCTCGAGAAAGCGTGCGAAAATGAACCGAAGTTCGGCCGAAGTTCGGATTCGGTTCAAATCACATTCGGCCCATCTCTAATATATATATATATATATATATATATATATATATATATATATATATATATATATATATATATATATATCACAATATTGATTCTACGTCCTTTCATTTCGCATTATTGTAGCGTCCACCACTTGTAAGCAATTTTAATACATTATGACTGCGAACATTGGTCCATGAAACAATTTCAAAGAGTGTTTAACTCATTTCTTTGAAAATTTACCATATATCGATATACAAATATTCGTATATTGCCAGACGGAGGGAAACCAATCAGGACTCCCTTCCATATTACAAATTATCCAGAATCCCCGTAATATACATAGTTTTTAATTCATTCTCCTGCTTAAGGTGACACTAGTCTAAATTATTTCCATAGAAATTTCGGAGGGGTTTTACTCCGCTGTTTGACAGTGTACATCAACAGTACATACAAGTGACAGTTAAACATGATATCGTTTTGTCTCATTATTAATTTTGTCTGTACGGAAACAGATTAGTAAAATAAAAAGTCATTAAAAATTTACGAGTTATCAAAGATTCGTTTTTATTGCCAATTTTAACACAACTTTGGGCGTAAATTAGTAATAAAAGCAGTGTAAAATTTCCAAGACAAAGTCGGTACCGACATAGCTCAATTATCGAAGAATTCAATAAATTTTATTTGTAATTGATTTATGCAGTGGTTTTTTCATAAAACCCCTTCTTCCAAAGCCCTTTTCGTATTTTTTTACGCGCGCGTGTTTATATGAATTATCGTGCATCTCACTGAATAATGTTTCCCCCCGGTGCGGTGCGGGAGGACGATACTTACACACACATGCATGCGCGGTGACGCGCGCTTATTCTAGTTTTATTCGACTCTGTCAGCTGCGGCCTGTGACGTTCGTATGACTATAGCTATACCTGCGCTCTAAATTACTACGCAACATTGACCCCTGCTTGAACTTTGGATTTCGATACTATTCTGTTTGGCATAGAAATTGATATTATTGGAAGAGATGATGCGTTTTGGACGGCAGACAAAATTTTAAAATTAGATAGATTTTATCAGAAATGTGTTTTGCCGGAGCTGATAGAACCCCGTTACCCTCGCAAACTACAATTTAGAGATCGAATGTAAATCAAATTGATATAAGCACAGGCAAAAATAGCGGAATATAAATAAAATTTGGAAAAAAAAAACGATCTCAAAATTTTATTAATGTTCCGCTAATTTTATCTGTACTTACCTATGTCAATTTGATTTACATTCGATTATAATTATATTCTCAGACGTGCAGGTTTCCTCAATATGTTTTCCTTCACCGCCGAGCACGTGGTAAATCAGCACAATTGCAATTAACAATTTCATTGGTGCCGGCGGGGATCGAACTCGGGTCTGCATGTCTGAGAAATTAAAAAATATATATTTCGAAGACATGTGAAGTTCGTCAACACGCATTGAGGCAGCGTGGCGGACATTTCCTTGCCTTAAAACCCTCTCAGAAATTAGAGGAGGCCTGTGCCCAGCAGTGGGACGTATATAGGCTGTAACTTTACTTTTTTTTTACTTTTATAAATATATTATTTTACCGACGAAAATTTTAAAGAAAAATAAAAAATAAGCAACCGACAACCTCCTAGGTTCCTAGGTGACTTGCGAGATGTCAGTGTAACAAAACAAAACGGCCCAGAAAAACAGACTTTCCAACTGATAGCTAAATCAGCACGCAACAATTTCATTGGTGCCAGTGGGGATCGAACCCGGGTTGCTCCCGTACTGTGATACTTATAACGAGCGCTAACCATGTGAGCAACCACGGCTCTCAACGACATCGTTCCGTTCGTGTACAGCGCTGAAGATAGCAGAGTAAAAATTAGAGATTGTGGTGTTTGAAATTTGTCATCTATGAGAGTGAATTTTATCTGTGTACTCTGTAACAAATAACTATATAGAAAAAAATGTGAAAATGACATTTCGCCATTTTTGTTTGTGTACTGGTTAGGAACTCGATCAAAAATTTGATAATTTTTCTGTTTTTATACGTTATTTCTAAAAAAATGTGAAAATGACTATTCGCCATTTTTGTTTGTGTACTGGTTAGGAACTCGATCAAAAATTTGATAATTTCTCCGTTTTTATACGTTATTTCTAATGTTATTTTACATCAAATTAATTGTGAAGATATTTTCTTTTGGAAATATGTATCATTACGACGATTCAAAAACGTTTACATATAATAATTTACCTCGAAATTCACTATACGCGATTATCGTTTATTGATTATATGTTGTTTAAAAAGTATTCTTATCAGTTTTTTTGTGTTAAATGGATGCTAAATATAAAAGAATGCTTCAGTATTGATAGCAATTTATTAACGAAATATCTGTTGAGATGTGTCTAGAAATTATTAATACTTATTTTTATTTATTTATTAAAATAATAAATAAATAAAAATAAGTATACATTTATCTATTTTGAGTACTAGTTGTTCCCCGCGATCTCGCCCGCGTGGAATATGGATTTAATGGGTTTTAATTTTTTTGCGCGGAACCCAAATTCTTTTTCTAAAACAAAAGTAGTTCAAGTTATTCCTTATATCATCAGCTATCTGCCAGTGAAAGTCCCGTCAAAATAGATCCAGCTGTTTCGGAGATTAGCTGGAACAAACAGACAGACAGACAGACCGACAGACAGATAAAAATTTTAAAAATTGTGTTTTTGTTACTAGTACTTTCATATGCATTTAATAAAAAGCTGTTGTTTTAACATTACAAACAGACACTTCAATTTTATTTATTTGTAGATATAGATATAAGATATTATTCATATTGGTGTCATTTTAAAGGGAATATCATGTACTATTATAATAATAAAATAATTGTCTCCAGTAAATATTATACTTTTCTTGTAAAACTCGAAATAAAAAATAAAAACGATTTATTTTTATATCCCCATATGCTTTATTTTCATCCTTTATTTTTTATTTGACCAATTTTCTTTTAACAAAATTAAATTCTGAATTCGTTGAGCTTTTTTGAGAATATTTTTATTTGAATGTTAGGTAGGTACCTATATTACTTTTTCAGTAGTAATCGTTTTTGTTGCGACAGTCTCGCGCGGTCGTAAAAAATGTTACTGCGCGGACAAGTGGGACGAGAATCACTTGCGCGGCGTTGACGGTTCGGTGGATAGGTACCTACCTACTGTTATTACCTTAATACCCATAACCTACTATACAACAAAATTTGACAAACTGTCGCTGCGTCGTGGACACTAAAATGTAAACTGCCTACCTACCTGCCTAAGTACGTCGGTACTAAGGAAACAGTCTTGACGGGTCACTTGTCTTGATAAAAACATGTGTTTACATCTAGTGATATTGTGTGTATATAAAAAAAGTAAGAAGACAGGTAAGTATTTTTGAAAACAATTTATAGGTAGGCAGAACTAATTACAGTTATTATCTAAATATTATAAATGCGAAAGTTTGGATGGATAGATGTATGTTACTCAATCACGCCAGAACAGCTGAAGGGATCTGGATGATATTTAGCTCAGAGATAGGTTATACCTAGTCTGGAATAACACATTTGATACCGTTTATTCAGGTATTTCGTTCCTGTGGGATAATTTTCGAGTTCACGCGTTTGAAGCCGCTGGCAACAGCTAGTACGGATATAAACTGCGATGACTGTTCCAGTTCATACTTCGGCGTCGTGAACTCTTGAGTGATCGCTGCATGACCACCCGGGGAAAACTAAACATAATAAAATAAGCAATCTATATTAGGTATCTATAGAGCCATAGGGGTATAGTATAAAGCGATAACGCAGCGCCTAATAATTTAGTACGAGTGGCACGATGCCAGGTGAGACAACGTGCTTTTTGGCCGCGCCCACCAATGAGTTCGAGCCCGCGACTTGTGCCACCTACGCAATTCCTTTGTATAGTGCGACGTTGCCACTCTTATTAGTTATTCCGCTTTGTAATATTTTATTTATAGGTGATATTTTGTTTATGTAGGTATTCGATAGATTCCTATAGTCTGTTTTTTTCGCAGGAGACAAAAATAACAGATATTTATTAGACGTTTATCACGAATAATACAGTTTTTATGATTCTGGTTCAGATTAGATTTAATTTTAGTCACTTAAATTTCGTACATTGTGAAATATATCCACAGAATCTGCAGTTACGAAAAAAAGCAATATCATTTTAGTCTCCGGCGAAAAAAAAAAAGATATATATCATGATTAATTTACCAACTAGTTATTCGTTTACTAAATACGAAAAAAATATTTAGACGTCATTTTTCTTCCAATATTGCTGTACTGAATATTTACGTAGTCCTTATATTAATAATTATAATTGCATAAGTTGATACAAAATGCTATGCAATAGCTTTACCGCGGCAGTCCCCGAGTGCCACACGTCTTTTTTTTTTAAATCGCATATTCATATTTCTGAAATAATACGTACGGATGTTTGCGCCTGTGCAGTGTGCAGTCACTGCCGGCCGAGGCCTGGTGGCCTGGAGAGACGTGTCGCTCTTTTTGCCGCAGTATTTACGTTAAGATTTTTTAAGGACGCCTTTACAAAATTGAAAGAGGTATAGAATCGAACTATTACATTGACATGGGTCACGCACACAAGTGTACGCACGGTTGGCTGCGGGAATCGTAGTCAAATAAAATTATTTTGATAATTTGAAAGATCGAATTTGTTTTTGATTTCTATATATAGAGTAATTAGACTTAGTCACGGTAATATTATCTATATAATATTACCGTGACTTAGTTACGAAATACGAATACCTACTCTAGAGACTGCTTTGCACTGGGAGCCCTCTGCTGGCACTGAGAAGTTAGCTGTGGACTTTGGGCTGGTTTTGTCAGTTATGATAAGACCTTACCTCCGGACTTGGTGGAGTGACCTGAAAGTGAACTTCAGTAACTAATACTGGAACACCTGGACTAGTAGAACTAGGTGTGCCGAGTTTGGGCTCGTTTTGTTAGGTATGATGAGTCCTTACCTCCGGACTCGACGGAGTGACCTGAAGGTGTACTTTGGTAATCGGCATTGGTACTGGTCGCCGAGTACTACTAGGTGTGCCGAGTTTGGGCTCGTTTTGTTAGGTATGATGAGTCCTTACCTCCGGACTTGACGGAGTCACCTGAAGGTGTACTTTGGTAATCGGTATTGGAACTGGTTGCTGAGTACTACTAGGTGTGCCGAGTTTGGGCTCTTTTTGTTAGGTATGATGAGTCCTTACCTCCGGACTTGACGGAGTCACCTGAAGGTGTACTTTGGTAATCGGTATTGGAACTGGTTGCTGAGTACTACTAGGTGTGCCGAGTTTGGGCTCTTTTTGTTAGGTATGACGAGCCCTTACCTCCGGACTTGACGGAGTGACCTGAAGGTGTACTTTGGTAATCGGTATTGGAACTGGTTGCTGAGTACTACTAGGTGTGCCGAGTTTGGGCTCTTTTTTTTTAACTCGGCACACCTAATAATACTATTCCAATGCCGATTACTAAAGTACACCTTCAGGTCACTCCATCAAGTCCGGAGGTAAGGGCTCGTCATACCTAACAAAACGAGACCAAACTCGGCACACCTGGTAGTACTTAGCGACTAGTTCCAATACCGATTACCAAAGTACACCTTCTGGTCACTCCATCAAGTACGGAGGTAAGGTATTTGAAACTATTCTTTTTCTCTTATTTTAGCTATTTTTGCCAACGAAAGTTGGGTTTTTTTAGAATTTGTGAGTTGGCGTTTTAAAAATTTATGTATGTAAATAATAAATAATAATCTAAGTACCTGCTCATATCATAAAACTGACTAAAAAAATATTAATAATTAAAATGTAGTATGATGTCCAGACTACCGATATTGTAAACAGTTTTGGTATTAGTGAGTAGGTACTCAAAATATTATTACTATAATACCTAGTAGTGTTGAGAACAGTAGACCTCACGGAAAAGTTTTTATTTGGAGGTGAATTGTCTGCTTGCTTTGCGCAACTATGTTCACGCTGCGCTCTCCGACAGCCGGTTGCGCTCCGCCCACTGCGGGACGCGCGGGTGAAAAACAAATTTGAAATCGTGCTAAGACCTCGTCTTAACCGAGGATATATATAGATGTCTATGGGCCACAGTACTGCGCCCTCCTTTCTGCCAAGGAGGGTCGCGTTCGTATACGGCTTAGAGATCTCTAGTCAGATCGTTAAGCCATTTCCTAAAAGGCGGTGTTTAGTGGGTAAAAGTCTCCACATAACCACGCAGCCGGCTGCGTGGTATGCTATGAGCATTCACCGCCTCCCTCCCCCGCTTTCCGGAGGGTTGCCCATATTTGCTTCGGGCGCAAAAAAAAAAAAAAAAAGCCACAGTATCCACTCACCATCACGTGGACTGTGTGTTCGTTTTCGCCCTTATTCTAGAAAAATAATATAAAAATGGTTATTTTAGCGATTATATTTAATTAATTTTAATTTAATTTATTTATTATTAAAAATAAAAAATTTAGTTTTTAAATATTCATATTCCCACAAAATTGCTTACACAGTTTGTCTGCAGGAACATTTGAGTCTCATTTACATGATATATAATATTAATGCTAATCACTGAGACTTGCCAATAAATATTTCTTTAATTTATTTTTAAATATGTTTTTTACTGGTTCACGTCGAATGTCCTCAGGCAAACTGTTGAAAAAGTACGGTAGTCGTTTCTTTAGAGTTCTATCCCCGAAGTAGTTATTTACTTTTGGTATAACAAATTTGCCTGTAGACATCGACCGTGTACCCTGACCATGCTTGACCAGTGTTAGGGTACGGTCTCGACAGTTGTAATTGTTTATGGCAAGTAAATATTTATGTTTTAAACTAACTGGGAGTATTTTACAGATTTTAAATAGTTTTGTGTAATCGCCTCTACAAGTAGCTTTAGTTTTTTTATTAACGATCCACATGCGTTAGCTTACAAAGTTGAAGTTTTTACTATATGGGCGGGTTTTTTTTAAAAAAGGAGATGGGGCAAACGAGCATTCGGCTCACCTGATGGTAAGTGATTACCGCCGCCCATGAGCAGCTGCAACACCAGAGGGATTGCAGTTGCGTTGCCTGCCTTTTAAAAAGGAATAGGCTCTTTTCATGAAGGTCCCTAAGTCGTATCGGTCCGAAAATATCTCTGGTGGTAGTCGATTCCATAAGGAAGTTGTGCGAGGAAGAAAACTTCTTTTAAATCGCTTACTATTGGACCGCCAGCCATCAAGATGGTATGGATGGTATCGCAAGTTTTGTCGCGATGTGCGATGGTGAAACTGCGCGGCTGGAATTAGTCCGAACAATTCCTCAGAGCACTCCCCGTGGTAGATGCGATAAAATACGGAAAGAGATGCAACATCTCTTCGCAGTGCCAGCGAGTCAAGCCGATCGGAAAGAGCTCGGTCGCCGACGAATCGAACTAATCTGTGCTGGATGCGATCAAATAGTAGGAGCTGGCACTGGGGAGCCCCGGCCCATATTCCATGTGCGGCCGAACCAGCGCCTTGTAAAGTTGCAGCGGTGAGCCGGTATGAATACTGTCCCACTCTGCTGCCAGTCAGCGAACAGACGGCGTTGTCTATGGTCATGAACTTTAAGCTCCTGGGTCAATTAGATCTTATACGAATATAGGTCTGAGTCCCGAGTTAAAATTTGCCAAGTTGAAGTCTACGAAGTCTGAGTCTTGTGTCTTGAGTCGTGTAGTGGCGGGTAAGAATATCCACTACCCAATATCTTCCCGGGTTCTTTGTGGGTGTCGTAAAGAGGGAAACAGGCAGGAGATGGGCAGCAGCATCTTCCTGATAACAGCAACTGTACACAAACAGACCCAGTCCCCGGCGGCCCCGCTATTCCTGGCTACGGTGGCGACCATGGTAACGGCGGGGCAGGGGGTGCTAAGAATCTCCGTTAGAGGTTCGGTTGCCACCTACGACGGCTCGACCTGGCAACATTTAACGCATGCACCCTGAGGACTGACGAGAAGATCCTGGAGCTGGAAGAAAAGATAGACAATTTGCGCTGGAATATTATAGGATTATCCGAGGTCCGAAGAGAGGGGAGGACACGGTGATTCTCGAATCCGGCAACTTGTTCTATCACCGGGAGGGCGACCATCAGTCCCAAGGAGGTGTCGAATTTATCGTCCACAAGTCTCTCGTCAACAACGTTCTAAAGATTGGGATTGTGTCGACGAGGGTCGCGTACCTGATACTCAGAATCACCAAACGGTATTTGCTGAAGGTTATACAGGTTTACGCACCAACCTCGGCACATCCCGATGAGGAGGTGGAGGAAATGTATGAGGATATTTCCAAAGCCATGCATTCCTCCAAAAACCACTACACGGTGTTGATGGGAGACTTCAACGCAAAACTAGGCACAAGAGAAAACGGTGAGCTGAAGTTAGGGGAAATTTGGAATAGGACAACGGAACCGAAGGGGCCAGCAGCTGGCCGACTTTATGGAGAAAGAGGGACTCTTTATGATGAACTCTTTCTTCCAGAAGCGGCCCCACAGGAAGTGGACCTGGTCGAACCCCGACGGTTCAACAAAAAATGAGATTGACTTCATTATGACGACCAGACGCCAACTGTTCAGTGATGTCTCAGTGATCGCAAGGGTGAAAACTGGCAGCAATCACCGAATGCTTAGAGGCACACTGAACCTAAACGTTAAGTTGGAGAGGTCTCGTCTAATGAAGTCAACGCTCCGTCCCCCTCGTGCTCTAATCTAGAATCCCGAAAACTTTCAGCTCGAGTTACGTAACCGCTTTCAGTGCCTACAAGATTGCAATGCAGTGGACGATATGAATGACAAGCTCGTGGAAACTGTCCATGCGGTCGGAGCTAAGTTCTGCAAGACCCGCCGCATAAGAACACAAAAACTCTCCGATCACACTCTTAATCTCATGGCTGTTAGACGGGAGATAGACTTCCAGCCTCCCGAACAAGCCGGTTTCCGAAAAGGCTTCAGTACCATAGACCACATACATACCCTGCGTCAGATTGTACAGAAGACTGAAGAGTACAATCTGCCACTTTGCCTGGCGTATTTGGACTATGAGAAAGCCTTTGATTCCGTCGAAATTTGGGCGGTGCTATAGTCCCTTCAGCGGTGCCAAGTTGACTGTCGGTATATCGAAGTGCTGAAGTGTTTATATAGTAGGGCTACGATGGCTATCCGAGTACAGAACCAGAGCTCGAAACCTATCCAACTGCAGAGAGGTGTAAGACAGGGTGACGTTATATCCCCGAAACTCTTCACCGCTGCATTGGAAGACGTTTTCAAGCTACTGGACTGGAAAGGATACGGTATTAACATCAATGGCGAGTACATCACTCACCTTCGATTTGCCGACGATATAGTCCTTATGGCAGAATCGCTGGAGGACTTAAGCACTATGGTCAATGACCTCAATAGTGCCTCCCAACGGATAGGTCTTAAGATGAACATGGACAAAACAAAGATTATGTTTAATGTCCATGCCGGTAATTGTTGGGAGCACTATGCACGAAGTTGTTGACGACTACGTTTACCTGGGACAAATAGTCCGACTAGGTAAGTCCAACTTCGACCGAGAGGTCAATCGACGGATTCAACTCGGCTGGGCAGCGTTCGGGAAATTACGACGTATATTCTCGTCATGTATACCTCAATCTCTAAAAACTAGATTGTACAACCAGTGCGTGTTGCCAGTGATGACTTACGGATCTGTGACGTGGTCCTTCACTGCTGGCCGTATGAGGACGCTCAAGGTCGCTCAGCGAGCTATGGAGAGAGCTCGGAGTTTCTCTGCGTGATAGACTCAGAAATGAGGATATCCGCAGTAAAACCAGAGTGACCGACATAGCCCAACGGATTAGTAAGCTGAAGTGGTCCATATAGCTCGAAGAACCGATAACCGATGAGGAAGAAAGATTCTCGAGTGGCAGCCTCATACCGGTAGGCGTAGTGTAGGGCGACCCCCCACTAGATGGAGTGACGACCTGGTAAGATATGCAAGAAGTCGATGGATGCAGGTGGCTCAGGACCGTGCTTTGTGGCATTACTTGGGGGAGGAAACTCCGAGCATAGCCCTCTCCATAGCTCGCTGAGCGACCTTGAGCGTCCTCATGCGGCTAGTAGTGAAGGACCACGTCTCAGATCCGTAAGTCATCATTGGCAACACGAGAAGAAAGGTTCTTGAGTGGCAGTCTCGTAGCGATAAATGAAGTGTTGGGCGGCCTCCACTGGATGGAGTGATGATTTGGTAAGATATGCAGGATCTCTATGAATGCAGAAGGCTCAAAGACCGTGTTTGGAGGAGTGACATTCTTTGGGAAAGTCTATGTTAAGCAGTGGGCTTGTGAAGGAGTGTAACTATAATGATGAATGATGACGAATATAAACATGAGACGTTTAAAAGTGTGGGTGAAGAAATAAAAGATTAAAAAGCAGGCGATATAAAAAAAAGCACGAAAGAAAGAAAGTCCGGACCGCCGCGCCGCCGGCGAAGTAAAGTGCTTTACAACAAAATGACGTATTTGGGACAGTTCGTCTAGTCGTATCCGGCTTTTAATGTTCTTTTGTTTTGTTCAGAATTGGCACAAAACTATTAATGTCCGAAGTACACAATCTTTTTGTTATTAGGTGGAGGCAAGAACAAAGGTTTGTAATAAATTTTAAGGACAAATAAATACCGTTGGCGACGCAAATGTATTTCATATGTAAGAATTTATTACTTACTTACTAATCTTTGATCGAAAAGAAGAAAACTTTGAATTTATTTAAAAAAGGTCCCGTACTGGATATGTGGAAATAAATAGGATTTTTTATGTGGTAGGATGCTTTTTCTACACAGGAGTCCGTCTGGGGACGTACCACTTTTTGCCACTGCTGTGTTTCGGTCTAAATGGTAAAGAAAGCCAGTATCATTATAGGCTGTGAAGCGTTCTATCTTAGTCCTTGCAAGTGACAAGATCTGTACTGGCCGGTCTACTTGGCTTGATTTTGGTCGCTATTTTTTCCACAGACTGCAGAAGTCACGCTGCAGCTATATTATGGTTGCAGCACGAATGGGTCGGCTCAACCCCTTTTTATTGGGAACGAGGTATTCCATCGTGGTCCTCAGGGGTGACAATTTTATTCTTTCTTTTTGTATTTTCATAAATCTTATTTTTCTTTCCTGATGTGACTACGAAGACACAAGAATATTTATGTTAACGAAATGATAATTTTGTTAGAATAATAACTGTGTACAAAAATTTCAAACTCTTAACAAATTATATTAATGTAAAGAGAAGGCATACGCTATATGTATCAAATAGCAGAAACACGTAGCCTTCTCCGTGTGTCATAGAAATAAGTAAAAAAAATGTTTTAAAAAGTGAACAAAACTGTGAAAACTGCCTATATACTCCTGTCAGTGGGGGTGCACCTACCGGCGGAAACCATAAAAAAACTAAATGATAACATTATCAAGATGAGGGCTATAATGAATATAATTCTAAATACAACGGTTTTTGTAGGATTGTCAAAACAAGTTTGTTTACTGAAAGCGTTAACACCTTGGTTTAACTAGCAATAGCAATCATACAGTGGAGTCAGCGTCTTCTGAAACTTAACACTTTATAACTTGTTTTGGTTAACATGTTGTAGTTTTGATCAATATGTTGTTGTAAAATTATGGCTACTTGCAAATATCATGTTTACGAGTAACCTAATATCAAAAGCTTAATTTATTTTTTACGTTAGCAGTATAGTTGTAGCATGAATGAGTGGGCTCGACCGGGGAAGGACCACGCTATCACAGAATACCAGCGTAAAATAGTAGGTTAATGCTGCTCTCCTTCGTATAGTGAGTGTAGAAAACCGGAGACCAGTTTTACTGGAATCGAAACGTTCCATCTTATTCCTCACGGGTGAAAACGCATTTGCATTTTGATTCTTAATCGGGAATAAATGTAGATGTCTATGGGCCACAGCAATCACTTACCATCAGGTGGACTGTGTGCTCGTTTGCCATTCTATCCTATAAAAAAAACAATTTGGAGTTAACAGGTAGTTATGATATTACGGCTGCTTCAAGACTGACAAGGGCGTAAATAGATAATGTAATCGTCATTTGACAACCCTATCCAATAAAATTGTTTTTGTTTGGTTGTTGCAATCTACTTGATAGTAAGTGGATGCTGTAGTCCGTAGACACCTACATCCTACATCTATCCTCCACTAAGAATCAAAATGCAGATGTGAATGCTTTCACTTTCAAGAACTAAGATAGTACGTACTAGTAAAAAGAATCTCCGTTTCTCTACATTCACCATACATAACAATACAGCATAAGGCTGCTATTTAACACAGGTGTGAGAGCTTGGTCATTTCCCGGTAGAGTCAACCCAGTCAAACTTTAAAAATATATACCTAAAGCTTGTCTTGTTTCCTCGTCTTCTCAAAGTAAAAAGGCGAAAAGTCTTCAGAAGAATGCATTATTACCATTATGACATTATATTTGATATATCTTAGGAAAATGAAAGGGTTAAACTTCCTCCCTTCTTTCTGTCATATTAGTTACATTTTATATAATTTGATTACAAATAAATAAACAAATTTTTTCCCTGATATTCCTAAAAGTAGAAATATTAAAAAGAGTTAATAGAATGTGAAAAATATTAAGGAGCAAACCACTGAGGCATATTTAAAACGCAACAGAACTTCAACTCAGTCCTTATCCTGGACACCTGGTTAACGGAGGGTTATTAGTTCTCATTCGGACAGTGCGACAAAACTGACAATACCATCGACACCTTCTGTATACTTGACGGGCCACCACTGTGCGATTTACTAGGAATTTTCTACTTGGCACGACTACTTTGCGAAATCATTTACCACCGGCAATTTTTCCGGACCGATACGAATTAGGGATAATCAAGAAACGAGCTTACTTCTTTTTGCAAGGCCAGCAATATACCTTCAATCCCCTGGTATCGCAGATGTTTATGAGCTGCGGCCGTCCTCAGACGAAATAAAGAGTTTTTATTTCGTCTGAGCGGCCGTCATTTACCATCAAGAGCCGGATGCTCGTTTGCCCTCTCTCCGTTAACAAACATATAGTGGAAGTGAAGATTGAACTGATAGCAATTGCGAAAATAGATTTTGTACTAAATTTTGAAAATTTTCTTAATTGAAAATTGCACTGCAATTGCAAAAAAATTTGCTATATTTCCACTTCGAGACAAAATTTATTGATAAAACTTACAGGAATTCTTATTGAATGTATAAGCTATCGAATTAAATAGTTTTTATAAATTAAAAAACATTCATAAATTACCCTTTAAAAAAACCGATATTCATTTTTTGTATGAATTTTGAAACAATAATTCAAAAAAATTTTTTTTGTGAATTTGCAATAAATATAACACATTTTCCACTAAAAATAAATTATAAGTTTTAAATTAGAAAAAAATCATAAATTACCCTCATTTTTTGTATGAATTTTGAAACAATATTTCAAAAAAATTTTTGTGTGATTTTGAAATAAATACAACGTCAAGTTATTTGAAATATGTTATAAAATTATTTTTTATTTACATTTTCCACTAATGGAATGGAATAAAATGGAAAAAATAACACATTTTTGACCCAACCGCGAAAACGGAACTTCTCTATTACGAAGTATTTTTTGCGCTTACTTTTCCTTTATTTATGCCACAAATTATATATTTACGCGTTAGTTATATTACAAGGAATACACAAAAGTATAAAACTTACCTTTTTGTTTTAAAAACCTTTATATTAGTATTACATAAATATATACATAAACACTCACGCCTGTCACCCAGAGGTGTAGGCAGAGACTACAGACTTCCATTTAGCACGATCGTGACATAGCTTTCTCGCCTCTTCCACATCCATATACCTACGCATACATGCTCGTCGGTTAAGGGTACTCTTAATTTGGCCCATTTTTAGTATATCGCCAATTTGGTCGAAAAACTTCCGCCTAGGACGTCCCTTTCCGACTCTTCCATTCACTTCTGCAACATATATTTGCTTTGTCAGTCTTTCCGCATTCATTCTTGAACTGACCAAACCACCGAAGCATTCCTTTCTTAATCCTGGTCACCGCATCATCTTGCAAACCACACTCTTCTTTTATCACACAGTTTCTCACCTTGTCACTCAGATTCAGCCCTAACATACTCCTTAGCGACCGCATTTCTAGTGCATTTATTCTACTCTCGTGCTTCTTCTGGCCACACCAAACTTTCACTACCATACGTTAAAGTAGGGACTAATACAGCACTGTGAATTGCCATACGTGCCTTTTTGACACATTCTGACTTTTTACAATAGAATGTAGAGCCCCATTTACTTTATTTCCTGCATTCATTCGTCGTTCAATATCCTTATCATATCTCCCATCCCTGCTGAATAGACATCCCAAATATACGAACTCATCCACTTGCTCAATTAACTCTCATTCTATTGTTATTTCTCATACCGTTTTGCTTTCATCTCTTTCAAAAACCATCACTTTCGTCTTACTTGCGTTCACTTTCATTCCCCTTTCTTTTAATGACCTGTTCATTCATGTAAACATCATTTGCAACTCGGCCGCCGACGACGCAAGTATGACTTGATCATCGGCGTACAAAAGGCATTTGATGGTAAACTCACCCATTCTTAATCCGCATTCTTCAACTTTCAAATTTTCCAAACAGCTGTCCATAAATAGGTTGAACAGCCACGGGGAAGCTACACAGTCCTGTCTGACACCTTTATGGATGCCAAACCAGTCCGAGTAGACCCCGTTGATTCTAACACAAGCACTCGAGTCCATACATATACAGAGACTTTAATGCCTGTATCAAACCAGCGCTCAACCTAAATGCGTTCAGCGTTTGCCATAATACATCTCTGCCCACTCTGTCATAAGCCTTTTCCAAGTCCATAAATGCACAAAAAACTTTTTCGTTTTTTGTGCGTTTCTCTTTCACCAAAAACTTCTCCGCGATCATGCGCATGGAAAAGACTTGATCTGTACTCCCCATTCCCTTTCTAAATTCCGCTTGCACATCCCAAATTTTTTCATCAGTTTCTTTCATAACTCTTTCAATTAGTACCTTAGTATACAGTTTTCCCACAATGCTAAGAAGGCTGATACCACGGTAGTTTTTACAGTCCTGCTGTGACCCTCTTCCCTTATATATTGGGACTATCACGGCTTTACACCAGTCTCCCGGTACCCGCTTTATTTCCCAACATAAATTAAACTAGGTGTACAGCAGGCCTGCCACCACGTCCTCTCCAGCCCTTAGCATTTCGAGTGAAACTCTATCATATCCGGCTGCCTTACCTACTTTCATGCTTTTCATTGCTTTCATTATTTCATCTATACTTATCTCCCTATCTCTTTCATCTTCTTTCGGAATTTCTATTTCATTTAGTTCACACTTCTTCTCACTTCCTAAATACGCTTTCAAAATATTCCTTCCATCTCTTTAGACTCCACACTTCATCATTCAGGATACAGCCATTCTCGTCTCGTATCGCATTCAATATAGGCTGTTTTGAAAGTCCCCTGTTATTTCTTACGAGTTTTCAGAACATTTTAATATTTGCCTGGAAGTTATCCGATATTCTTCTATCATTCTTATCTGTTCTTTCTTGCTTTTTCCTTTCAACTAATTCTTTTACTCTCTTATTTAAACGTTTAAATTCTGCCTTTTTTCTTTCATTCTCATCTTTCTTACCGCCAGAATTATCAGCTTTGGTCACTAGTAAATCTAGCCATGCTCTCTTCTTTGCTTCAACTTCCATATGTACCTCATCATCCCACCACAACGTATTGTCTTTCCTTTCATTCGTTCTCTTACTAACACCACATACTTCGGTAGCTGCATCCACTAATCCTTTCTTAACATTATGCCACACATTCTCCAAGTCTAACTCATTCACACACAACTCATCCAAATTACTTATATTTTCTGTCAGTCTGCATTTGTACTTGTCTTTCACATCTTCATCTTGTAACCTCTCAATTGTTGTACGCTGTAACGCAGTCGTAGACACAGATGTCCTATGCCGCCAACGTCTGAATAAACCCTTAATTCGGCATAAGACCAGGTAGTGGTCCGTCCCTACGTTGGACCCCCGGTAAACCCTTGTATCCACCACTGCGCTCCTCATTCCTTCATCCACAATTATGAAATCTATCATGCTTCTATCATCACCTCTTTCCCAAGTATACATGTGAATCTTCTTATGACGAAAGAAAGTGTTCGTCACAAAAAGATTCCTTTCCACACATACGGTGGCTTTCACCATTCTCATTTATACTTTCATCACCAAACGTTCCCAATATCCTTTCATAACCAAGCCTCCTCACCCCAACCCTTCCATTAAAATCTCCTAGCATAATAATATTTTCATTTCCCTTATACACTTCATTAATACCATCCTTACCATTTCCCAAAACTGCTCCCGGATATAAGTGGGCTTAGACATGTCTGGGGCGTAGACCCCTAACACAAACAACTTCTTTAAGCCCACTTTCATTCGTATACATAGCAGTCTTGGGCTCACACATTCATACTCTTTCACACATTGGCCCATTCTTTCTGAAAGGATGATACCTACTCCCCTGGCATGCCCGCGCGATCTCGTCTACACCAGACCAGTATGCGGTATACATGCCATGTGCAGTGACATCCTTATATTAGTATTAGTTTATATATATCATATATAACTATCGTATTTATTATTTTTATCTACTGATTTATTTTATTTTTGTTTATTGTTTTATTTTATATAATTTTCGTAACATTTTGTATATTATTTATTCATAAGTAGTAGTAAAGTATGCACTAACTTTGCCATTTAAATATAATTTCCTTTATGGGTCTTCTGGAAGATATTCAAGCAAATTATGGAATAAGTAGAACCTTTGTACAAACTTACGATAAGACTACTTCTGTATCTTGATGTGTGTACATAAATAAATAAAAAATAAATAATACAGAAAAACGGAGAAATTACTAAGCACTAGTTCGCGCACTACTGGTGTGAAAAGCCGTTACATCAGAATGAATTTTTACTTTTATTTTTTACTTGATATTGACGGATTATGATACAAAATTAAAGAGTATGTCTTTGTCTATGTCTGTATTATACATTTCAGTATATCTTTGTTATAGTTTGTAATAAACATCCTTTTTATATGAGGTTATAACTTGAAACCACATGAGGTACACATGTGTGTCTCTTCCGAGTGAGCCGAAGGTGTTTTTCGCGGGCACACATGTGTACCTCTCCCGAGCTTACGGGAAATGTGCTAACCCTCCACATATACTAGGATATCATAAGGCGAAAGAACTTCGCACGACTTTTATGTGCTTATGCACTCTATTGCATGTATGTGGAAAGGTGAATATTAACAAATCTGTTTCTATAGTTTTTTTAGAAACGTAACCCATTGACTTAACATTACTCTTTTGAAATTATTGATGTCACCCCAAAAATATTCCAAGATCCTTTTACATTCTTATATTTATAGTTTGTAAACTTTTTGGTATATTTCATCGAATAACGCAATATGGCAGGATTGAAAGATGACCTTATCACAAAAATTGATAGGGGCGTACTCCAATGGTTTGGGCACGTTGAACGAATGAGTGAAGACCGAATGGTGAAGAAAATATATAGAGCGAAAGTAAATATTAAAAGGCGTCAAGGTAGACCGAGACTAACTTTCGAAGACCATGTGAGCAAATTGCTCGAAGAGGGGAGGGTCAAGAGTACTCGGATACCTAGACGTGCATGTATGAAGAAGTTAATGAACCTGAAGGAAGCGAAAGAGGTATGTAAGGATCGTGACACTTGGCGATCTGTTCTCTCTGGCTACCCCGTTAGGGATTGTGCGTGAAGATAAGTAAGTAAGTAAGTCATTGAATAACTAATAAACATAAAAAAAATAGTTACTTTATCAATAGCAAAGCAAAATTATAACTAATTCCGCACGATTTCAGAAGCTAAAGGTGACGTAGCACTAAAACTACATAATAAATAAGTCAGTCTCTTCCCTATTCTGAAAATCCGTTATAATGACATTGTTATATCATCTACATAGCCAATACTTTAAAAAGCATTCCATTGATTCCACACGATAAAAAATACACTTTTTCATCCAACACCCCATAAATAAACCCTAAAGTTTAAAATTATAATTTCGAAAGTCACGTTTTTACTTATTTTGGTTAATGATTCAATCAAAACATTTAATTATAACAGTGCTTCAATATGTCGTCCAATCAAGCGACGTGACAATAATTGGAAGAAGCTCACCAAAACTTCATATTACAGGCAGTTCAGAAAATTAATGGCCCGTTTATCACTTATAAAATTACATTCAGTTTTTGGACTGAGGATGGAACCGATCAGCAAAAAGTGACAACTTTTTTATCTTACCAACCTAGAGCGCCTTCGCAACAATTGCATCAGATGTATTATTTAAGACTTCGTAAATTCGCCTTATTTAAAATATATATTTTCTATATGTGTGGCTATATATAAATATATCCGTGAGCACAAGAAAAACACCACAAATGTGCGTGTGCGTGTGCGTGTGCGTGTGCGTGTGCGTGTGCGTGTGCGTGGCGTGTGCGTGTGTGTGTGTGTGTGTGTGTGTGTGTGTGTGTGTGTGTATGTGTGTGTGTGTCTGTGTGTGTAGATTTAATAATTTTATAACTTAGTTTTCACAAAAATAAATTATAAATTTATATAAAGTTAATTATGAAAATAAATTTATTAAAAAAAAATATCTGAATAATTTTTTGAAACTTGTTCGACAGGAGCTGACACGTGTTGCTGGTAGCGAACGTACCAAGATATCATAAACAAAAGAAAGTTACATCGCGCTTATTTATTAAATAATGCAGAATTCTCGTTACCCTGTCCATTCCTGCTAATACGAGCAGGGAAGCGAGAATACAACTGTTGAATAAACACATTTTTGATACGGTTATAGTAATATCTACAAAGATTTGGTAACCTTAACACAATAGGTGGTCCCCATAAACTTCGAATTACGCGAGTAACTCAGGATCAATCCCATGGACAACATTGTTATTTGTAATTTATTAATCGTAATTTTAAGTTCTGATTTACCACGTGGTCAGTGAGAAAACAAAACGTCGAGAGGAAACCTGTATGTTGAAAAAATCGAAACCCTCAGAAACCTACATCAATCCTCAATTAAGAATCAAACATTTCTATTAATTACTTCTAACTAAATTTTATAAAATACATGCACTGCAGTTATTTGTTTTTAGCTTCTGTTTCAGTCCGAATCAAATTCGAATAAGCACACGTCTCGAAAATTTGAACTAAATTTATGTCGACTGTGCACTGTGTTTGATCTAAATCTGAGAAATACGATTGTAACTCGCGTGCGTAAGATTCGAAAATTTTGGCCATTCTGGTGTTTCACATACAAGGCTTTCAATAAGTGTCCTCTCAATTGCTATCAGCTTTTTTACTTCAGCTTCTACTTATTACACGTAAGAAGACGTAGAAAACTATATTCTAGGTAAGTAGGTAGGTCTTCTCTTCTTCCTAGAAGTCCGTCTGAGTGCCATCCTCTTATCTAGTTCTGGCGCCAATTCGCTGTGTTCTACTGTAAACTTCTGTAAACGAACGTGTTCCGGTAAACATAGACAGCCTGTAAAATAACAAGTTGTGAGGTATTCCATATTGGACCTCAGAGGTGACAACGCATATATAGCCTTCTATGTTTGAGGCTGGCTGTGGGAGTCCATGCACTGAGCGTGGAATTCATTACGCCTGTGGCATCGCTTCCGAGCGGTCGCATCCAGGTAGTCCGCGCTTTCGTTCCTGTACGGTAGTGCTCTTCCGCTCTCGCGCCCCCGCTGTCCCGCTCGCGCTGTACAGCGCCGACGCAGTGCTCAGTCCGCCGGCGGCATCGTTCTCGGACGGTCGCCTCCAGGTGGTCCGCGCTCCCGTACAGTACGGTAGTGCTGTCACGCTCTCACGCGCCTCCGCTGTCCTGCTCACGCGGAACAGCGTCGAGGCTGCCGGTGAGTCACTTTCACGCTACAGTTCTTGCCCCCCTGTCTTCGGGCAGGGAGGTCTGACTGACTTCCGCTTTCTTTTTCATTTTCACTTTTCATTTCATTTTCATTCTTTTTCATTATCATTTTTTTATTATCATTTTCATTTTTTTTTGTACTGTCTCCTTTATTTTTTCTTGTGTTCTTGTATTACTATTACGTGCATAGTGTGTCGTAGTACGTCTCGCGTTCTAGTCCCTGTTCTACCGAGAACAGGGACCCGTCCCTCATCTCTATCTTTACATAGCTCAGCTTGCTTACTGACCCAAAATGGCCAGACCCAGTTTCACTGAGTCCCTCGCCGCCCTCATTAACCAATTCGGTTTAAATGGCAATGAGACGGTCCTCGCCGCCATCGCCACCATCGCCGCCCAGGCTTCCCTCCCTGCCCCTCAGGCACACCAACCGCCGCCGGTAATCGCATCTTACCTCGAAACGAGGAACTCGTTTGCCCCGCTCGAATCTGCCCCCCTAGAAATGGAGTACGCATGCTCCGAGTCCTCGGCGCTGACCTCCCGGAAGAGGCCCGCCACTACCTCAGGCTCCGGTTCATCGGGGTCCTCTGACTCCGACGGAACCGGGGGAGTCCACTTTTACCACCGTCACCTCCAAGCGCAACGGTAAGCGCGCCGCGTTAAAACGCACCCCCCTATTTCAGCGGCCCCTGCCGCTCCCACAACCTCCGCAGGCCTCGACGCTGCCGCTGTCCCACTGATGTCACTAGACATCCCCAAACCGCCCAAACCAGTCTCTCGTTGTGCCCCAGTCCTTGCTAAGAAGCAAGTCCCGCCCCCTGTCTTCCTAAGAGAGAAGGCAAAGTTCACCCAGTTATCCAAAACCTGCTACGACGCAGGTATCAAGTATGATCATGCCGTCAACCTCGGGGAGGCGATCAAAATCATCCCAGCCTCGATCGAGGACTTTCGTCAGATCACCCGGCTATTCACAGCCGAACGAATCTCCTACCACACTTACGCTCTCCCGGAAGAGCGTAAAGTCAGGGCCGTCATCCGAGGCGTCCCATTTGAGTTCTCAAACGAGGAAATCCTTGAGGACCTTAAGTCCCAAGGTTTCCCCGTAGAAGCAGTGCACAAAATGCACAACACAACGGGCAAGAGATACAATCTTGCCCTAGTAATCCTATCGAACGTGCCGGAGGCTAAAGCCATCTTCCGGCAGGTACGCACAGTGTGTGGCCTGTCGAGGGTGAAGGTAGAGCCCCCACATAGGCCCGGATTCCCAGCGCAGTGCCACCGCTGCCAACTTTATGGTCACGCGGCGGCCAACTGCTCCGCCCCACCCAGGTGCGTTAAGTGCCTAGAACCACATAACACGAAAGAGTGTCCCCGGCCCAAAGACGCCGAATCCCCCGCCCGCTTGTGTCCTGTGCAACCAGACAGGACACCCGGCTAACTACAAGGGTTGCCCACGCGCACCTCAACCTCGCTCCAGTGGGCAAGCTCCACCGCCGGTGAATGACCGCTCATTCCCGGCCCTCCAACAACGGCCCCATCAGGGCCATTCTCAGCCCACCCAGGGCTTCTCTCGACCCTCTCAGGGTCCCCCTAGGCCCCCTCAGGGGCATAATTCGGCTCCCTCCGGGCTTCTCCAAGCCAATGCAGCCTCCAGTCTTTCCCTGGGGGCCCAAAAAGGCAGACCCACCGCGGACAACCTCGTACGCACATGAAGCAGAGCCCACAATCGACGACTACAACACGCTATATTCCGCTATTAGGAATATCGATGTTAGGGGAAATAACCGTAGTATTACGCAAACTGCGCGCGGCCAAGTCCCCCCAAGAACGTCTCCTCGTTCTTGCAGAACACAATAACCTTCTGTTAGCGTTGTAAGTTAAGTTAACTTAATTAACTTAACTTCAATGACTGAGCAAATTAACCTACCAAGATCTCACGGTCGTATCAAACCTAAGGGTTTATCGCTTAATATTCGCGGCTTGCGAAACAACCTCCCAGAGCTCAAGCTCTTTCTTCGGAATCGTGAAGTCGATTTCCTCCTCCTACAGGAAACTAATCTCAAAGCTAAGGTCACTAGAGGCCTTTCTATTAAAAACTTCTCTCTTCTTCGTAACGACAGACCCGACCGCCGAGGCGGCGGAACGGCCATCTATTACAAGAAGACACTTCATTGCTCGCTCATTTCTACTCCGCAGCTTACTAACATGGAAGCCACGGTATGCAGGCTAGCTATGACTGGATATCAGTCCATCCTCATAGCCTCCTGTTACATCCCTTCAGGAACCTATCCCCTCAAAAAAGATTTTGAGGCCATTTTATATTTAGGCAATTCAGTCATTATGTTTGGAAAATTTAACTCCAAGCATACTGAATGGACATGCCGCACTACGTCCCCTAGTGGCAAGATACTGCTCGATATCACGCAGTCTCTTGATATTACCGTCCATAGTCCTCTCGGTGTTACTCACTTTCCCGATAACACCGATCACGCCCCCGATGTGTTAGATTTTGCGTTACTCCAAGGAGTTTCTCTCAACCTCAGAGCAATCGAGACACTAGACGATCTAGGATCAGATCACCGACCGGTCTCCCTCATTCTTGGCCATCAGCCACCTCCCCCAACACATACGAAAATCTTCACTAACTGGAAGGGATTCAAGGAGTCCCTAGCTAAAGCTTTGGACTCACAGGACTCTACCATTTCCCTACCGTCGGACTTAGATAGTCCCGAAAAAATCGACACCGCGGTCGATTCACTCTCCACCCTTATTAAATCCTCCCTTAAGGAGAACGAAAGGGTCGTCCCGGTTGCTAACAATAGTGGGCTTCCCTACATATTAGCAACCTATTAAAAGCCAAAAAAGCTGCTTTCCGGAGAGCAGCAAAATATCCCACCCCCGAATATAGGCGCGCGGCCAATCGTCTTCAACGAGAACTCCGCTTCCGCCTCTCTGAATTTCGAGACCTCGAAAAGAGTAAGCTCATGGAGAATATCTCTCCATCTCACACAGCGTACTATCAGATGGCTAGAGCCCTCTGCATAGACGCTATCACCCACAATCCCCCTCTCTCCCGTCCCGACGGCACGGTTGCCTTCGAGGACGAGGAAAAGGCTGAGTGCTTTGCAGATAGCATTGCCGCTCAATGCTCTCCTAGTTCTCAACCCGTCGACCCCTCTCACGTCCAGGCAGTGGAGGATGAGGTCCGCCGCCGGAACTCACCCCCTACGGCCTCCGAACCTATCTCTGTGTCCAATGATGAGATTTCATCCCTCATCAAAGGACTTAAGCCCAAAAGGCTCCGGGCGCGGATGGCATCTCCAACCAAGCCCTAAAACACTTTCCTGAGCAGGTGTTAACCTTTTTATCTATTATCTTCAACGCCTGCTTCAACCTCAGTTATTTCCCCACTATGTGGAAAGAGGCTACTGTGATTGGAATTCCCAAGCCAGGCAAGCCTCTCAACCTCCCCCTCCAGCCATCGCCCCATTAGCCTCCTCAAGGCAATGGGCAAGCTCTTCGAAAGAGTCATCCAAACGCGTATGAGGCGCTATCTGTTTCCCACAGACGGCGACCCTCTTATCATTCCCCATCAATTCGGTTTCCGAGCCAAACACTCATGTCCCCAACAAGTTCACCGCATTGTGGAATATATCCTCAGCGGTTTCTATCCTCGTCGTCATAAGACCATCGCGGTCTTTTTCGATATAGCTAAAGCTTTCGATAGAGTCTGGCACACAGGCCTCATCTACAAGCTCTACAAAATAGGTCTCCCCGATCGTCTAGTTCGTCTCGTGGCCTCCTATTTAAAACATCGTACCTTTCGTTTCAGACACGAAGGCACGCTTTCTTCACAGCGAACTATCAAGGCTGGTGTCCCTCAGGGCTCAGTACTTGCTCCTCTGCTGTACATCCTGTTCACCAACGACATTCCCATCCCGTCGAAAGGTGTTCAACTCTCCCTCTTCGCAGACGACACTGCCATCTACTGCAAAGGTGTCTCACTACCCTTCATACGGAACAAGATCCAAAAGTCAGTTGATGACCTAGGAGCTTGGTTCAAAAAATGGCGCATCGATGTGAACCCGGAGAAGAGCTCCGCAGTTCACTTCGATTATAAACGACGCCGTCTCAAAAACACTCCACCAATACGTATGCTAGGGACCCCTGTCCCCTGGCATACGTCCGCCAAATATTTAGGTGTCACTCTAGACACAGGGCTCACTTTCAAGCCCCACGTCAAAAGAGTAACCCGTCATACACGATTTTATCTGAGTAGGCTCAACAGTATGTTGGGCCGACACAGTAAAATGTCCCTTCGAAACAAGCGTACCCTTTACAAGGTCTGTATACGACCAGTCATGTCCTACGCGGGCCCCGTCTTTGCCCACGCAAACCCTAAAATTTTAAATGAACTCCAAATAGTTCAGAACCTCTTCTGTCGTCGAGCTGCGAACGCACCTTGGTACGTCCGTAATGCCGACCTTCATCGGGACTTAGAGCTCCCAACAATTCAACAATTTTTTTAAAAAACTCTCTGAGAACTTCTTCAAAGCCTCAGAGTCGCACCCAAACCATTTAATTCGTGAGGCAGCTTCTTATGCAGCCCCACCCCCCTCTCGCTGTCGTGTCCGCAGGCCGAGAAACTCTCTCTCGGACCCGCCTAATAAACTGTCAAACGACCTGAACTGTCTCCTGGCGGTTCAGGCCAACTCTAATGAAATTAAATTATTGTAATAACTAACATTAATTTGCCTTCGTAGGCACTCCCTCAGCGGCACTTAGCCGTCTGCGCCCTCTTTTCCCAAAAGAGGGTCGCTCATGATAAGGCACAATACAGCTTGATCAGCCGGCTGCCTATCCCCAAAGGCGGTTTTATAGAGGGTATCACTTAGGGTCCCCGGTAGGACAGTGAGCCCCTCATAACCACGATAGACCGGCTATCGTGGTATGCGTAATGCATTTTCCGCCTCCCTACGTATAGGGTAGCCCTTTAATTGCTTCGGGCGCAAAAAAAAGCGTGGAATATAAGAGCGTTTGCGCACTCTCTCTTAGATAACTCTGAGGTTTATCGAAACATACGGTCTAGGCGTGTATCAAGACCATAAGACAGATCGACGTTTGAATACAAAATATTTGGTAAAATTAAAAATTTTATACAACTGACTTCAATATAAACAAAATTAAAACATCAACAATGTACTAGAAGTCAATTAAATCAACATTGTTAAGGATAACTACAAAAACAACTGGTCAAATCACGATCAAATTTATATGCGAACACAGAAAAAGCACTAGCTTTTAAATAAAAAAAGAATCATCAAAATCGGTTCGGTTGTTTAAAATGTATCTCGAACACATATAATATGTTATATGCGCAAATTAAAATTAAAAGGAATTAAGGAAAATATGGGAAAATATAATTTAAATTTAAAAACACTTCTAAGACATATTTTAAATAGAATAGAAATAAGAAATAAAATCTTTACTGAACCAATATTTCACTTGCAAGAAATTTTCAAGCAAGAAGAACTTTAAGCTAAAGTTTGCACCTGCATACAGAATTTGTACGAAAGCAACTTGGAATCTTTTATTGGACTTTTTGAAACACTGAAATATTATTTGTACATTTTGTTTTTTTTTTTTTTCAAATTACCCATATACCTTATTATAAAACACTGAATAAATATAAACAGCTTATAATAAATTTATAACCTATTCGTGCTACAACCATTATAGTCAAGCTGCAGCAATTAATATTATGGTTGTAGCACGAATAGGTCGGCTCCGACGGGGAAGGACCACGCTGTCGCAGAATACCAGCGTAAATAAGCAGCTTAGTGCTGTTGTGTATCGTATGGTGAGTGTAGGGAACCGGAGACCCTTTTTACTGGAAACGAGGCTAGATCCTAGTCCTCGAAAAAACACATCTTCATTTTGATTCTTAACTGATGATAGTTGTATGTGTCTATGGGCTACAGCATCCACTTGCGTTCTTGTTTATCACTCATATGCTATTAAAAAAATCGCATGATATACCTAGTACGGTTATAAATTTTAAAAACATTAGCATGAATAAAGGTTCGTTAAAAAACTAAAAAGAATAAAATGGATTTCCACATTACAGATTCTGAAGTCAGTGCTGAGGTATAGAATTCATAAGCGATTACGTGACGGTTATTTTATTCTTTTTAGTTATTTGAATCGAATTTCATCGGCCGGTTTATTACTTAAATCTGTTTAACTTCTTTTATAAAGTTTAGCTTTACCCCTTTTGGATTCTAAATAGTTACATTAAGAACTTCATCCCCTATTTTTCCACACTTAAAGGTGATTTTTTTCTCCAAATAATAGGAAGTTCAAACCTTTATCTCTCTCTGGCTCTGGCTGGATATGTTTGCAGCAAACCTTTCAAACAACGTGGTGAATTGTGTTACCAACTGCTATGGGCCGAATAGTTGCATCCTTTTTTTAAGGGCGCACAGGTTTGCCCCATAAAGTATCTGCGTTATGTTTGTCAAACTTTTCCGGAAAGCATTAAATTTACAAGCTGCGTCAAGACATTTAGGAGGTCTTTGCCAGTGTTTCCCCTAGCAACTGATAGAAGATCTTTCAAATGTTGATTTGAAAATCTTTTCCTACACTAAGTTAACTTTAAAACATCCAAAAAAAATAAAAAAAAAAAAATAAAAAAAACTTTAAAGCTTATAATTTTTCTTCTGTGAACACGTGCTGATTCGACAAATATACTAGGACATCAGAAGCCAGAGAGAGTTGGGTGGATTCGTACCTAATTCCTGCGTCAAAAATGCGGAAATGTGCAGTATTTTATTCTAATGACAGCTTTAAGAATGACAGATGCAATAAAAAAATGTTATAGAAATTTTCATAGAGCATTTTAATCCAAAATACTAAGTTGGTAGTTGCCAAACTAGGAAGAAAAGCTAGTCTAACAAATGAGTCACTTGTATTTATAATGCGTGATTGTAATTACAAATACTTACCTTAGCGTTTAATACTAGTTGCAAATAAAATAAGCGTTTATAGAAGTATACTGCAGTGACGTTGCAAGAGTGGGAGAGGGAGCCTTGTCCTCCAGGCGTCATTATCGGGCGTTTTTAAAGTTTTTAAATCACGCCGGTAAAAAGTCTAAAAATTCTGTAAATTACGTGTTATACTGAGTTGGTATCATTACCACTACAGCCTATAAAAGTTTTACTTCGAACATAGGCCACCCCCGAATATTGGTAATTGGCTTGGCAAGCAGTTCGGCAACCGCAGCATTTTTTTTTTCTTATTTATAAATATCATCAGGTATATCCCGCTCAGCATCTATTGTTTCAGTTCCCATATGCCTTGCCTGTTATGACACCCACGTGACGATTTTGCTAAGCAAAATTCTGGAAAACAATTGAGGTCTATAAGATCGGCACTTCTATATTACAGCCATAAAGCAGCGGCATTTACTGGCAGTTTCCGATATATGGCAACGAAGTGTTGGAATAGCATCCCACTGCCAATAAGAAATCTTAATACCAACTACAAGTTTAAAAATAAATTCAAAACATATCTTCTAGATAAACAAAAACAAGGTATTCCCGAACAATTAGTTTGCCAGCTATAAACCATAGCATTTTATTTTTTTCTTTTTTCTTTTACTAACTAATCATGGTTGGCTAAGTCATTTAGGTACTAGCCTTAATTGGGTACGCAGTCTTACACATCTTTTCCGTAATTTTTTTACTTAACTAAACCCAAGATATAAATCATAGAGCTAAAAGGACACATCTTTCAGACATAGTTACACTACAATAATATTAACGTGCAAAAAAAATAGTTTTTTCTTTATTTCTTTCTGATTGTACTATTGTGCTCATTTTCTTCTCGTCATCTCTCTGAGCAATGTTAATCGCTGAGCTATGACCCATTTGTTTGACTGCAACACACATGTACATTTAGATCATAAGTTTATGTATTCATAATATTTTGATTGTATATCTAGTTTAATCACTGAATTTACGTGTGTGATTGGAGATACAAATAAACGTTTTTATCTACTATCTATCTATCTATATGGGGTAGTGGATATCCTTACTTCTTACACCACAACTACACGAGTTTATACTAATTAAGATTAATTAAAATAATGACTTCCAAAAGGAATTTTCGTTTGGAACTCATTCTATTCGTCACGGCGGCCAGTCTAACTAGTGCCCGAACGGAGAGAGATCAGGCGCAGGATCGACGACATCACATGCTTTCCGAGGCATGAAGATAAAACACCGCCAAAAAAATCAATACTTGATTTTAGTTAATGTTTGGGGCAAAGTTGTTTTTACCCTTTTGAATTGACTAAGATATATATATATATATATATATATATATATATATATATATATATATATATATATATATATATATATATATATAGTGCCGTGTAGTGGCGGTTGAGATATCCACTACCCCATATCTTCCCGTGGGTGTCGTAAAAGGCGACAGATGGAGACAGGCAGGAAATGGGCAGCAGCATCTTCCTAATAACAACTGTGATAAAATTTAAAAACTGCGGTTGCCAACCCGCTCGCCAAGCGTGGTAACTATGGCAAATATACCCCCATGAATAACGACGCAAACAAACGGCCCCCAATCCCTGGCGGCCCCGCTATTCCTGGCTACGGTGGCGACCATGGTAACGGCGGGGCAGGGGGGTGCTAAGAATCTCCGGTGGAGGTTCGGTTGCCACCTATGACGACTCGACCTGGCAACATATAACGCACGCACCCTGAGGACTGAAGAGAAGATACTGGAGCTGGAAGAAAAGGTAGACAAGTTGCGCTGGCATATTATTGGATTATCGGAGGTCTGAAGAGAGGGGAGAACACGGCAATCCTCGAGTCCGGCAACTTGTTCTATCACCGGGAGGGCGACCATCTGTCCCAAGGAGGTGTCGGATTTATCGTCCACAAGTCTCTTGTCAACAACGTTGTAAAGATTGGGAGTGTGTCGACGAGGGTCGCGTACCTGATACTCAGAATCACCAAACGGTATTCGCTGAAGGTCATACAGGTTTACGCACCAACCTCGGCACATCCCGATGAGGAGGTGGAGGAAATGTATGAGGATATTTCCAAAGCCATGCATTCCTCCAAAACCCACTACACGGTGTTGATGGGAGACTTCAACGCAAAACTAGGCACAACAGAAAGCGGTGAGCTGAAGGTACGGAAATTTGGAGTGGGGCAACGGAACCGATGGGGCCAGCAGCTGGCCGACTTTATGGAGTAAGAGGGACTCTTAATGATGGACTCGTTTTTCCAGAAGCGGCCCTACAGGAAGTGGACCTGGTCGAGCCCCGACGGTTCGACAGAAAATGAGATTGAATTCATTATGACGATCAGACGCCAACTGTTCAGTGATGTCTCAGTGATCGCAAGGGTGAAAACTGGCAGTGATCACCGAATGGTTAGAGGCACTATGAACCTAAACATTAAGTTGGAGAGGTCTCGTCTAATGAAGTCAACGCTCCATCCCCCTCGTGCTCTAATCCAGAATCCCGAAACATTTCAGCTCGAGTTACGTAACCGCTTTCAGTGCCTAGAAGATTGCAATGCAGTGGACGATATGAATCACAATCTCGTGGAAACTGTCCATGCGGTCGGAGCTAAGTTCTGCAAGACCCGCCGCAGAAGAATACAAAAACTCTCCGATCACACTCTTAATCTCATGGCTGTTAGACAGGAGATGAGGCTGCAATCGTCAACAGATTTCACAGCATACAGGCTACTGAACAGACAGATCTCCAAATGCATGCGGCGAGACTTACGCAACTTTAATACTGCTCGTATTAAAGAAGCGATCAAGCGGAACCAGGGCTCCAAAGTCTTTGCCAGAGATCTGTCTGCCAGAAAGAGCCAACTGTCAAAGCTGAAGACTAAGTGTGGCAACATCGTTTCCGGGACACCTGAGATTCTGAGTGAGATTGAGAGGTTCTATGGGCAGCTGTACACATCATCGTTGGAGCCACACGCAAGTGTGAGTAACGATCCAAGAACAAGTCTTATCCGACACTATTCCGATGATATCCCGGACGTCAGTCTGAGCGAGATTAGAATGGCTCTCCACTACCTTAAAAACGGCAAGGCCCCGGGTGAGGATGGAATTACAGCGGAGCTTCTGAAAGCGGGTGGAACACCGGTACTTGAAGTCCAGCTTCAGAAGCTCTTCAATTCCGTTCTCCATGGTGGCACTACTCCGGAGGCGTGGAACAGAAGCGCGGTGGTCTTGTTTTTTAAGAAAGGCGACAACGCTCTCTGAAGTACTACAGACCGATTTCCCTTTTGAGCCGCGTCTACGTGCTGTTTTCGAGAGTCATTACTAAATGTCTCGCACGCAGACTCGACGACTTCCAGCCTCCCGAACAAGCCGGTTTCCGAAAAGGCTTCAGTACCATAGACCACATACATACCCTGCGGCAGATTGTACAGAAGACCGAAGAGTACAATCTACCACTTTGCCTGGCATATGTGGACTATGAGAAAGCCTTTGATTCCGTCGAAATTTGGGCGGTGCTTACAGTCCCTTCAGCGGTGCCAAGTTGACTGTCGGTATATCGAAGTGCTGAAGTATTTGTGCAGTAGGGCTACGATGGCTATCCGAGTACAGAACCAGAGTTTGAAACCTATCCAACTGCAGAGAGGTGTAAGACAGGGTGATGTTATATCCCCGCTCTTCACCGCTGCATTGGAAGACGTTTTCAAGCTACTGGACTGGAAAGGATACGGTATTAACATCAATGGCGAGTACATCACTCACCTTCGATTTGCCGACGATATAGTCCTTATGGCAGAATCGCTGGAGGATCTTAGCACTATGCTCAATGACCTCAATGATGTCTCCCAACGGATAGGTCTTAAGATGAACATGGACAAAACAAAGATCATGTTTAATGTCCATGTCACACCTATGCCGGTAGTTGTTGGGAGCACTATGCTCGAAGTTGTTGACGAGTACGTTTACCTGGGACAAATAGTCCGACTAGGTAAGTCCAACTTCCACCGAGAGTTCAATCGACGGATTCAACTCGGCTGGGCAGCGTTCGGGAAATTACGACACCTATTCTCGTCAGGTATACCTTAATCTCTGAAAACTAAAGTGTATAACCAGTGCGTGTTGCTAGTGATGACTTACGGATCTGAGACGTGGTCCTTCACTGATGGCCGTATGATGATGCTCAAGGTCGCTCACCGAGCTATGGAGAGGGCTATGCTCGGAGTTTCTCTGCGTGATAGACTCAGAAATGAGGATATCCGCAGTAAAACCAGAGCGACCGACATAGCCCAACGGATTAGTAAGCTGAAGTGGCAATGGGCCGGCCATATAGCTCGAAGAACCGATAACCGATGGGGAAGAAAAGTTCCCGAGTGACAGCCTCGTACCGGTAGGCGTAGTGTAGGGTGACCCCCACTAGATGGAGTGACGACCTGGTAAGATATGCGTAGGGGGTCGCCCTACACTACGCCTACCTTATCATCAGAAATCTGTGAAAATTACATTGCGCAGTGATTGTCTGTAAAAGATAAAATGAAAAACTAAATAACTTAAAGCAAATTAATAGAATCAAACGTTACTTTGTTGAAATCCATAATATTAGTTGTTTTTTTAATTTTTTTGTTTAATTGCAAAGTACCGCGAAATAAAATAAAGTAACGTGTCTTACTTAATTTGATGAGGACCTCCCATCGTTCTTCAATTGCGTGCACTAACTTCGTAACCACTACCCAGCACCACTATTCCCAACACCACTACACTAGGAAAGACACAACACCGAGGCATCAGAAGTAAACTCTGCAGTGGCTGACCGCTATCTTGGCGGAAGATCTTAACAAATAATACGTTCTAAAAAAAAACTAGAGAATAAAATAAATTAAAAAAAAGCTATAAGAAACAAATTGTTTTATTATTTTTAACCGACCTCAAAAAGGAAGAGTACTCAATTCGACTGTATGTTTATTTTTTATATGTGTTAGTAACCTCAGAATTTTTTTCCAGGTATACCGATTTTGATAATTCTTTTTATATTTGAAAGCAGTTGCTTCTCGAGTGGGCCTATATCAATTTGAATAAAATCTGACCAGTAGTTTTTGAGTTATCTTTGATAATGCATCATTTTATTTATATTGAAGTCGGTAGTACACAGTTTTTATTTGCCACTTGTTTTATTCTCGAAAGTTATGTACTGTTTTATTAAAAATCAGACAATTTGTTTCTTTACAGTGGATTAATATATCACAAGTTTAATGTATTTCTATGGACTAAGGGTAACAAAAGAACACACGGTCCACCTGATGGTAACTGGATACCGTGGGAAATAGACATATACAAACGTCTATCCTCGGTTGAGAATTAAAATGTAGATGTGTTTTCAAACCTGAGGACTAAGATAGACGCCCCATTTTTAGTAAAAAGTATCTCCTTTTCTCTTCACGCGTCACGCTGGTATTCTGTGAGAGCATGGTACTTCCCCGGTCTCGCTGACCCACTCGTGCTACTACCATAACACAGCTAAAGCATATCTCTACCACGTATATTGTAAATTTTAATCTATAATAAATCAAAATGATAATATGGTATAGATAAAAACTAAAAAAAGTTTGGAGTTCAATCTTCGAATGGGAAATCAACGGGACATTCAATAAAAAAAAAATCATTTGATGATAATATCGCATAACACGTAAAAAAGTATAAACAGTCGCATTGGAAATATACATTGTTAATACATAGTACTTTTAGCTCGCTGGTAACTTTCATTAACTAGTCACGGAAAGCAGCACACTCGTCCATCATTCGACCGCTAGTCGCTTCAAAGACAAGACTATATTTTTACGTGGTAAAGCCGTGCTGCAGCTATATTGTGGTTACAGTACGAATGGATCGGCTGGACCGGGGTATGACCACGCTCTGACAGAATACCAGCATAAAATAACAGCTTAATACTGCTATGTATCGTACGGTGAGTGTAGAGAACCTAAGGCCCTTTTTACTGGAAATCTAACTAAGGCATTCCATCTCAGTCCTCAGGGCTGGCAACGCGTCTGCGTTTTGATTATTAATTGAAGATAAATGTAGATCTCTATAAGCAACAGCATTTACTTACCATTAGGTGGACCTTGTGTTCGTTTTGCTACCCTTATTTTATAAAAAAAAAACTATATTTCTTTCTTCCACTACTTGCAGTTCAAATATGAAATAACAGCTGCAAATAAACTATTTCATATTTTTTTAAATACATATAGTAAAACACTAGAGCTAATTTTTGTTTTAATGTGAAATTTAAATCCCGTACTGGGACACTACACATTGAAATAATCAAAGAACATATAGCTGATGTGAAGAATCGACGCTCCGGGAAGTCTGCAGTCTGTGAACATGTACAGGATCGCCCCCATCACTACATCAGATTTGATAGACCACAAATCCTCGCTAAAGAACACCGATTCCTTCCAAGGATGATTCGCGAGGCTATTGAAATCAAAAAACATCCTAATTTCAATAGAGAAGATGGCTGGGTGCTACCATCTGCTTGGGATCCTATAATAAATAAAATTAAATCCCAACCCAAGCATACAACTGCAAGACTCCATGATACCATAAGTTCATACTGTGTAGATCAGAACAAAAGTTAAATTTTAATCTATGGTAACCGCGGTTAACTATGACAGCTGGACGTTGAACATCTCAGTCCTTCCCGTGACGATGGGTGCTGTAAAGCTCTCGAAACGTCAGGTAATTAAAAAGTTAAATATACGCGATAAATTCCGTAAAAACTAGTATTATTTCCCGTACTGGGGTTCAGTTTAATTCTATTTCTGACATAGGCAGCTTAAATATTCAAGCTCTCTAACTCCAGTACTGGATCTCTCTATCTGGTCTGATGAGCGTTGAGTGTTAACCGCTCACAATCACATCAAGTGGCAGGAAAGTGGTATTTCATAAAAAATGCCAACCCAAGTGTGCGTCAGTCGTGGATGATAGATGTCTATGGTCACAGCAACCACTTACCATCAGGTGGACTGTGTGCTCGTTTGTCACCCATTCCTATATAAAAAAAAAAACAATTTGAAATCATCAGGTAGTTATGATATTACGGCGCGGTCTATCCAATGAACATGAAAATGAAAGTGCTCCGAGATATATATGTAGGTAGCGTGCTGCTAAACTTAACGCGCTTGCCAGCCTCCTACACACTTTTTTATAAATAGCGCGCTATAACATAGCGTATTTAATAGCGCGCTAGAAATTTCTAGTTTATAGTCTGTAGCGTGCTATTGATTTATAGTCGTTTTGAACAACTTTAGTGACAGATACAATAAAAAAAATAAAAATGTTATAGAAATTTTCATAGCGCATTTTAATCTACAAGTAAGTTGGTGGTTGCCAAACCTAGGAAGAAAACCTAGTCTAACTAACGAGTCACTTGTATTTATAATGCGTGATTGCAATTATAAATACTTAACGAAGCGTTTTATAATTATTTCAAATAAAATAAGCTTTTATAGAATTTTAATTCAGTGACGTTGGTCATTTTTGGACGTTTTTAGGGATTTTAATAAAAGCCAATTCCCCGCCGTACATTTCAATGACGCCAGGAAAAAATTAAAAAAATCTGTTAATTAGCTGTTATACCGAACACCAAAACCATTACCATTACAGCCTACAATTGTTTTACGTCTGTACAGTGGCCTCCCGCGTAAATTAATAGGAAGAATTTCGTCATAACTGCCACGCTTAGCAAGCAGGTCGACAAACGCAGTATTTTTTTCTTATTTATAAATATCATAAGAAATATGCTGCTCTCCATCAATTGTTACAGTTCCCCTCTGTGTCCTGTTATAACACGCATGGGACGACATGGGGCAGTTGATATTCTTACTTCTTACATCGCAACTACACGGTGTTACTAATTTTGATTAATTAAAATAATATCTTCCATACTGAATTTTTGGTCCCGGCGACCAGTCAGAATAGTGCTCGCGTGGATGCCCAAGCATAGGTGCACTCTCTATTCCCCTACTATCATAGTCTCCTGAGAGGGTAATCTGGCTCGAATGGGGAGAGATCAGGCGCAGGATCAACGATATCACGTGCTTTCCAAGGCATGGAGATGAAACACTACAATCTTTCTGACTAAAAACTACTTTTAAGAATTTCTTGACATAAAAACCCAAAAAATGATTTTGGTCAGTGTTTGGGACAAAGTTATTTTTTTACTTTTTTGAGTGGACTAAGAAATATTACAATATCTATTTCACCTAAATAGTTACATAAAATTTATCCCCTAACTTGCCATCCTTAGCGGTGGAATTTTTCTCTAAATTCACATATAACCACCCCTGAATATGAAATAATAAAAGGATCTTCAAAATCGAATTTAAGTTGACGAAGATATCGTCCACAAAAAAAGAAAGAATTAAAAAAATAACAGCCCCGATTTAAGTTGGCCAAGAAACCTTCGTCTGTCACGTGCTCTTCTTTGTAGTGTACTAGGACATCAGAAATCTGTGGAATATACATTGCGTAATAATTGTCTGTGTTCTGCATTCACAGTTACCGTCTGAATGGATGAATGGACAGGTGTGGTGCATACGTCTGAGATGAACATCAGCAGTATTTTCTTAACTACATCGGTTTATATCGGTTTTAATTTTTTTTTGCTTTTTAGAAATTTACCTATTTAATACATATTTATGCTAGCTCACTGCTGACAAAACTTCTAATTTGCCTCGACGCAATAACACAAGATGAAATAGTCTTTTGCTTTGATCATGAGCTTTGAAGTACCTAGTGAGAATACTAAAATTATTGCATTGTCATCGGTTCATACTAGGGCTGCAAATTTTTAAATTTATAAGTTGTCTATAAGCAGGGGAAAACTTATTTCATTCAATATATTCATACATAAGATTTACATACAATAAGTACATGCATAATAAACGAACAATGGAAATAAAATAAGGCTTTGTAAAATTCGTCTTGACGTGGTAGAGTCAAGCTGCAGCTATATTATGATTGTAGCACGAATAGGTCGGCTTGACCGGAGAAGGAGCACGCTCTCACAGAATATAGCGTAAGCAGCTTAATACTGCTGTGTTTCATATGGTGAGTGTAGAGATCCGGAGACGAGGCATTCCATCTTAGTCCTCAGGGGTGACGACGCATCTCCGTTTTTATTCTTAATCGAGAATAAATGTAGATGTCTATGAGCCACAGCATCCACTTACCATAAGATGGACTCCGGGCTCGTTTGTCACTCTTATTTTATAAATAAAGCCTAAGTTCCGGCAAGGGTTGTAAAAGTGAGGATGATGATGATACATATAAATACAGATTAAAATAAAAAATCGTGTTAAAAATCGTCATAAAAATCAAAACGAAAATTTTGATAAAATGAGGCATTCATGATTTATTCTTGGTCCTTGTATATTTTTCTAAAACAAATTTAAATGTACAGCTAATTCCCACTGCTGGGCATAATCATTTCATTTCTGAAAGGGTTTTAGGGGAAGTAAATGTCCCCCCCTGCCCCACCTCTTGTTGACTAATTTCACGTTTTTTTTTTGAAATTCTCAGACATACAGATTCCACCAGCTTAACACGTGGTAAATCAGGACTTTAAAATAATCATAAACATTTCATTGTTGCCGGATTGTCCGGGTTGCTTATAATATTAGATTAAATCTTAACTATTCGCGACAATATTTTTGTTTGGTATAACTTAACGTTGCTTCCCTTAAACCACAGATTAAATAATAGTTACAACAAACTTAAACAAAATATTTTTAGATCCTCCCGTCCCGTCCACACACGTTACCCAAAACACGTGTTTGAGAGACCAAGGTACTAGGACATCAAAAAGCGAAAGAAATTATATAACTTGTTTCCATAGTGGTTGTAAAAAAAATTATATAAAATAAAAGCAAATAATTACAAACCGAGGGAAAAACTTTAATTATGAGATATATATGTTTTTACATCAGCAAAAATCAGTTTATTATTTTTTTTTAATATTTTACGTAGTTTAAAAGACTTGCCGCAACGTAAATGCTTTATTTAAACTTTATGTAGGACCTAATTTTATATTATAGCTAGCTTTTATATTACATTAAATAATGACATAATAATTTACTTTAAATTTTCGAAACTAGGTAACAAAATTTCTACTTAACTGGTGAATAGGAATTTCTCCAAAATCAGGTCAGAAAAAAGATTTGACTCGTATCTAATAATAAACTTAAAAAATTATACATCCGACTTCCACACGAGTTAACCGCTAGCGTAAGTCCGGGCTTAGACACACTAAACCTTCTATGTCAGAAACTATTAAATAGTGTTATTTCATTCTTTTATATTTTTTGAAGTTGGTTTTAAAATGTTTAATTATTTGACAATTTTGAGTTGATTAAGCAATATCACAAGCTTAAGGTGACAACGTATTAGTCGTCTACTATATGTATTATATTTATATTAAAATCTTCAACCACTGTAACGGATGAATTATTCAAATGGTAATGTAACAAATCTTGAGGTTTAGACCATTTTATTTAAAAAATGGTCATAAATATGGTATACAAAACAAAAAAAAAAAACTATAGTCAAATTGAGAACCTCTTCCTTTTTTTGAAGTCGGCTAAAAGCTCTTACTGAAATATTTTTGATAAAAATATGCTATATTTTTGACATTCCAAAGATAGATAAACAGAGATAATTTACACACACCCAACACACA
This sequence comes from Parnassius apollo, assembly GCA_907164705.1. NCBI lineage: Eukaryota > Metazoa > Arthropoda > Insecta > Lepidoptera > Papilionidae > Parnassius > Parnassius apollo. The sequence goes on from CAJQZP010001271.1 coordinate 4,215,541, forward strand.
CAAACCTACGATCGCTTCACACGTACACGTACACGCACGCGAACACGCACACATACGAGTACACGCACGTGCACGCACATGTAGTTGTGAGAGTTGTCAAATTTAAATGATCTTTAGGACGATAGACACAAGACTTGCATTTGTAGGATCATATTATATTTGGTTTAGGCAACTTTATGTTTATGTTTTTTGAATGTTTAGAATTTGCTTTTTTTTTAAACGCAACAATTACGCACTTGATCTTGGTGGCTCGTGTTCGTGCCGTTCGCGTTTGTGCATTTATTTGCAATATTTGTGTGCATTTTCTGCATTAGGTAGTTGTAATTCAGACAATTATGTGTAAAGTAAAATATAATATAGCATAGTATAGTTTAAGTTGATTTAGACTTTTAATCATTTTGAATAAAGACTTTCAAAATGTCGCGTAAGGCTAGTGAAATATGGTTTCACTTCGATAAAAAAGACAATTCCGACGACTTCTTCCACCGGAGCCAAATCAGCGGCTAGTGCAAATCAGATAAACCTGCGGTTAATACAGTTGAATTTTGAAATTAAATTCAGAATTCGAATTTAAAACTTTTCTGCTAGTCCTTTACCTAGTTAGGCATGAAGGAAAATCGCCAATTTATATTATTGTTAATAAATAAACTAAAATAATTTTCTATAAATATAGATAAATTATGTTTACTTGTTAGGATTACACTTTAATTATAGACTGAAAACAAACTCTGATCCTACGTCTCAATTTGAAAAAAAAAAATGGGTAAAAAAATTATAGAAATAAATGAGGATAGAATGAACGTAATTTTATCCACTACCGCATTATCATCCCGTGGGTGTCGTACAAGGTGACATAATGAAGCAAATCAGGAGATGGGGAGCAACGTTTTCGTAATAAAGACAATGAACAGTGTGTGTCGTCGAAGACATAATACGACAGAAGTGAAACTTTTGTATTACAGGGAAACATTTAAATTATTCATCAATGACTTTTGAATAACGTAGATTATGTATATCATTAATTTATTCACATAAAATTATTTATACATATGTGTCACAGTGCATCATCTTCTTCGATCTTAAGAAGAATTTTTATCGGTTTAGTTTGTTAATTAGGTAATTGTCTATTATTTATATAATTTTATTTTTGTTAAACCACAGTTTTATGTTATGTCAACATAAAAATATTTAAATAAAAATTTACAAATTATTATTTTAAATAAAATAAATAGTAAAATTTGACGTCTCCGTGGCACAGCAGCTTTGAATTACAACGCTTAATACCGCGGGTTCAAATACCGCATGATACAGGTATTTGTATGGCTTACAAATAATTTTGATCCGGGTCTGGATGTTTATCCTTGTACAATTTATGTATGTAAACTGCCTACATGATACAGGAGAAAATCCTAGTGTCGAGGTTACGTTTTAAAAAAATAAGAAGTGTTTTTTTTAGGTTTATGCCATCTAGCATCTACTCTACGTACCACCGTGTAAGTCAATCAATGTTTGTTCGATTAAATGACTTTACCTATACAACATAGTAGATGGCGCTATTACTGAAGTGCGCTCAGCTCAATCTTACTAAAATAAATACGGGTACCTTGGTAACGGTGATAAATAAAATTAATATAATATTAGTATTTGAACAAAAGACCGTTGTAATCTTGTAATTGTACTACTATATATATCGACCGAATGCCCGGTACGTACGTAGTGTTTACACCCACCACTTTTTGTCATAAAAAAGGTTGCGAATCAGCATTTCAATCAAAGCCCTCCCGTAAAAGGTTTCACTAAAAAAAACTGTAGTTGCCAACCCGCTTGCCAAGCGTGGCAACTATGGCAAATATCCCACCTATGATGCAATCTATGAAGAGGCCTATATGTTGAGCAGTGTGCTTTAATAAGCTGTAACAGTAACGGTATAATTTATTACTGCATAACATTGAATTTACAATTATTATATATTAACATACATGTTTAAATATTACATCTAAGATAACAATAACATTAGAACCTCTGACTTCTAATCTAGAATATACTAGCACAAAAAAAAAAATAACCCTGTCATTTCGTTCCATCTTCGATTCGGACCACTTTCCACTGGATGCGGTCAAGTGGAAGGAGCTAGTGTGAATTGTCATGGCCCAGAGACAAAAACAGTTTCCCAAGTGAGGATACACGAAAGCAGATATCCTCACTGCCGTAAAAATCAATTTTAAAAAATTGATACCGCTACCGTTTTTCAAGAGAGTAAGGTTGGACCATCGGTTACCTGCAATGAAAACTGCTGCTTCACGTCGGTATTCTGTGAGGCCATAATTCTTCACCGATTCAAGCTGGGCCCATTCGTGCACCAGCAAAAGCTAGTGCGTGGCTCTATCACGCAATAAGCGCTGCAGCAACGTAATCACCGACTCAGGATAAAGGTACAGTAATATGTGGTATGCACTTCTGTGCTTTGTGCCAGTACTTTGAACAAAATTCACGTCATAATAATTTATGTTTTAATACTGGCTTAAAATAATAATTAATAAAAACAGAAAAAAGGTAACAAATTAAAGAGAATACAAAAATAACAATGAACATTCCGTACACTGACCATACAAGATAGAGGTCAGTGATTCGGTATATATACTATATATATTATTTATTCCAGGACAGATTTACAGGGGTTCCGCTTCAGGAACGTCGATGTGCTAAGTTGTTTCGTTACCGCGATATTCACAAATATTCGCTGCCGCACACGATTGCATCGGAGGAGTTGCGAAACACGTGTTTCATGCGGCCAATGTACTAGGATTTCAAAAGCATAAGAAGACAGATTTCGTAATAATCAATGTGTGCATTATTCCTGTGTGCATCGTCATATTTACAGAGACGATATAGGTGGGAAAGGAGCACTACTGTGCGTTTTATAATAAATCCTTTAAACTAGGGAATCATGATAAATCAAGAAATGCCTTATAGATCATGGTATTTATTTAGTTATAAAAGTTTTAAAAAGCTACTTCAAAAACAAAAAGAATGAAATAATCTCCACATGAAATTCATCTTAATGCTTGTAGGTGACAACGCATCTGCAGCCTTCTTTGTTAGAATTTTCTTGCAGGTGTACATGGAATACAGTAGCTACTTACCATCATGAGTTCGTTTGTCACACAACACCATTATAATAAAAATATTCTTCCTTTTTTTTAAAAACAGTTTTTAAAGCCGTGGTCACTAGTTAGTTATTAGTTAGTTTATTTCCCTCTCCCATCTCTTACGAAACCACGGGATTATATGGGACAGTAGATATTCTTAAATCGCCCACGGTCACGGTTGTGGACTTGTGGATATTTATCGTAGCATTTTTGTAATGTTTTAAAGTTGTAACACTAATATTGTTTTTAATATTATATTTAGTTGAAATCTGCATTTGTGAAGACTTTTACGTATAGAAATATTTGGTTAGGTACGTGACTTTGCTTAAGTACATAAAGATTTTAGATTTAGGTATTTATGAATATATAAGTTGGTTAAAATTCCAAGTGTTTTAAGTTCCATGTAATATGATCTTATGCAAGACTGGATAAGATCATATTACATGTTATTTTTTTAAATTTAAAATAGACTTTCTAATTTTAACATATGTTCCTAGTATATGTTCCCATATTAAAGGTAAAAGAAGTATCTACTAACTAAGATTCATCCATGTAATACAAATTAAATAAAAGTACAAGTTAAATAAAAGTTTGTAATCCCTTCAAGTTTTTTTGATTAATGTTTACTTAATGTTTTCAATACTGATAAGACATACCAGTAATATGTTAGATAAGGACAGTTTAATGCTAGACTGAAATGGCGTATATGTCGTTGTCGATTGAAGTGTCGGACAAAGAAAAGTATATACATTAGAAAGGGATGGCAAGAGCCTTCTGTAGGATCCAGAGGGTCGTGTAAAATTGAGTTGGTCAACTAGTATAGTATAGGAAATTAGCAGAAAAGAAAAACGAAAGTCCGAACCACTTTTTAAGGAAATTAATTAAAATAGGAGTTTTTATTGAAAGTTTTAAAATTTATGTAATAGGGATTTGTAAACGTTTTGGTTAAATTTTGTATTAGAATAAGATAATAGAAATGTCAATAAAGTTCTATTCTAGTGATAAAATTGCTAAATAATGAGAAAAATTAATAGTAGATTACAGATTAAATTTTGCTCAAAGTTTTAATTCTTGCGTTAAACTGTTGTACTATATGAGATAGACGAAAATATTAATGAAAACTGTATTATAAAGACTGTATTTAACGTTTTAAAATTTTATGACCACAAGACATTGTTTATAGAATATTGGTATTATGCCTTATATTTTATTAATGCTTTATGTGATGTGAATATTTAATTGTTATTTATAATGTGTTTTATTTGCACTTTTTGTGAAAAACAGTTATTTTGTGATATTGTCTTGGGAAATAAAGTTATAAGACAATATATGGAAATGTGATATTGAAAATTATCGGTTCATGGGGGGTTTTCACGCGTGGCTCCCATTACTGTTTAGCTAGGAAGTACCTTAGTAGCTAAGTTGCCCAATTTTCAATTCATTCGAGTCCAGCTACTGTTTCCAGTTATAAATCGAGAAAGAGAACAAAATTAGTAAAAGTAAAGTACTGAAAATATTTAAATTTCGTTATCGCATTTCCAAGAGACATTTACGAAGAATTCCTGTTTTATTTTGCCAGTGTATACTCTATAAGTAAGAAGATATACAGTCCACTAAATAGATGACTAACGTCTGAACCAGGATCATTCCTTGGGGCCAACCACTTTCTCTTGAGAGAGCAGTCGAGGTTCCAAGTCTAACGTCATATCATGGGTCACGCCCGCCGCATTGTTTCCCAAACCCAACGAGATGTGGTATCGGAAAGGGGTCAGTAATTGGTTGATCACTGTTGAAGGCGTGAGATGAAGAACGCGACGATTCTTTTCAGCCTTGTTTCCAGTAAAAAGAGTGTCCGGTTCTCTACACTCACCATACGAAACAACAGCATTCAGCGGCTATTTTACGCTGGTACTCTGTTTGATCCTTCACCGGCAGAGGCGACCTATTCGTTCCATAACCATAATATTATATAGCAGTAACGTGACTATATTATGGCTGTAGCACAAATTAGGTGTTAATTTATTATAACCTGTAAAAATGAAAATTACAAATAATATTTCCATGGTTCAAAAAGTCCAATAAAAGATTCCAGGTTGCTTTCGTACAAATTATAGATGCAGGTGTAAGCTTTCAAATAGTTTAAAAGTTCTTCTTTCTTGAAAATGTATTCCAAGTGAAATATTGGATAAGTAAACATTTCTAGTCCATTTAACATATGTACGTTTTAACAGTGATTAAAAAAATTGAATCATACTTTCTTTAATTCGGAACGGAAGCAAAAAACGAAAATCTGCATATCTAATATAAAAAAACATTTTATTTATTCGTATTTTATGTGCTGCCATACCGTTCATCAGATTGCGGTTAAACTTTGTCCAACGAAAGTTATAGGCACAGTACAATTAACTTACAGTTCGTGGCGCGGTATCGTACCGACAAATTTATTTAAAAGCTATGTATCATTGTGATTATCATTCCTAAGTAAATAATATATCTTCTGTGGCAGTAATACACTTGGTACAGGCCAGTGTTTTATAGAATTTAGTTAAAAGTTGATTAATTGGAAAGAAATTTGAAACAACAGTTAGATTATCTTTCATAGGTATTGTTTTTTTTTAAATAAAAAATGGATTTATTTAATGATGATTGAGCCGTGGTCTGAAAACACATCTTAAGGCAGCAGCGAAGCGGACTTTTCCCTGCTACAAAATGCCTCCCAGTAAGGAGGTCCTAATTCCAATACAAAAAGGTATGGAAAGTGCTACTTTAATATTTGGATTTTTAATATTTTAATAACTTCACCATAATAATTTAATAAATATTCCAATTATTATTTTTCGGATAAAAAATGAAACACTGCTTAAAATTAAAAAATAAAACCGCAATTTTTTTTAAATTATGAAATAGGCAGAAAAATGGAAGTGAATGGAAATGTATTTTTCAACGCATACAAATTTTGATTCTTAATTGAGGACAGATGTATGCTTCTAGGGGCATCTACTTACATATGATGAGTGCTTGCTTGTCATCCATACTAGGGGTAATATGCAAAAAACCCATGCAACGAAGGGTAAATAAATAAATGCAAACGACGTACATTCCAGTGCTGGGTACAGGCCTCTTCTAATTATAAGAAGGCGAAGGACGGAAGAAAGGTATGGTGTAGTACGAACTGAGAAACTTTTTATGCCCATTTTTAATTTTCCAAACATACAGGTTTCCTATCAACGTTTTCTTTTCTCACTTAAATAGCACTTAAAATTACGATTAATAAATTACAAATAACAATGTTGTCCATGGAATTGATCCTGAGTTACTCGCGTACTTTGAAGTTTATGGGGACCACCCGTTGTCTTAAAGTAACCAAATCTTTGTGGAAATTATTATAACCCTATAAAAATATTTTTTGTTGTTTATTCAAAATCGCTAACTTGTATTTTTTATATAGAATAAAGGTGAGGTGATAATCGAACGCACAGTCCACCTGATGGTAAGTGGATGCTGTGGCCCATAGAATACATCTACGTACATCTACATTTATCTTTAAGTAAGAATCAAAATGCAGATGCGTTCTCCCCCCTGAGGACCGAGATGGAATGCCTCGACTATAGTGAAAAAGATCTCCGGTTCTCTGCACTCACCATACGAAACACTGCAGCATAAAACACTGGTTTATCATTCGTGATGTAGCCACAATATAGCTGCAGCATGGCTCTACCACGTAAGAAAACGATGTAGCATAACAGAGATGAACAGGGTGATGAAAACTGTATGTAATAACGCAACTTAACTTTTTCTGCTTTATGATGTCCTGGTACATTTGTTGCCAGCAACACGTGTTTTCAGCTCGTTTGAAAAAGCGGACAACAGTTGTTTTAAAACATTCCTCGTTCGTTTCTTTTAAATAAATTTATGTTCTTTTAAACTTTATATCAATTTATTATAAATTATACCAGCGTCAAATAGTAGCATAATGCTGCTGCGTTTCGTATGATTAGTATAGAGAACCGGAGACCCTTGTTACTGGAATCGAGGCATTCCATCTTAGTCCTCAGGTATGACACAACACATTTTCATTTTGATTCTTATTCTTCTCGGATAAAAGTGAATGTCTATGTATGTATATCAGGTGAACTGTCTACTCATTTGTTATCCAATGCTATAAAAAAATTCAATTGAAAATACCAAAAAGTTAACAAACTATAATAAAAATTTATTAATGTGAGGACGTGAAAGGATCTTGGAATATGTTTAAATTACATTAACAAAAATTTGAGAAACGGAGTTTTCATATTTCCCTGTACACACACGTACAATAATAGTGTGCATATGCACATACAAGTCGTACGAAGTTCTCTCACCTTATGATATCCTAGTATATGTGAAGGGTTAACACGTGATTACTTTTAAGTATTTATTTATTTATTTCACTGGGTGTCAGGCGCGCCATTTTTTTTGATCTTCAGTGTAGTTTAGTTAAGTTCGTTAAGTTTAGGATTTTTTTAGACAATTTTTAAAACTTTAGCACAAAATTTATCTTCGCAATTATTGTCAGCTTAATCTCCACTTCCACTATATTTTTGTTAAAGGAGAGGGGACCAACGAGCATGCGGCTCACTTGATGATAAATGACGGCCGCAGCCCACGAACATCTGCAACACCAGGGATTGCAGGTGCATTGCTGGCCTTATAAAAAAATTAAGCTCGTTTGTTAATTGTCCCTAAGTTGTATTGGTCCGAAAAAATCGCTGGTGGTAAACGGTTCCGCAAAGTAGTGCCAAGACAGAGAAGGTGGATGGTATTGTGAGTTTTGTTAATAACACTCCGTTAATCAGGTTTCCGGTAGTTGAGAATGAATTGAAGTTCTGTTGCGTTCAGTGGTTTGCTCTTAAATATTTTTTAACGTTTATTAACTCTTTTTAATCTTTCTACTTTGAGAATATTATACATATTTTTGTTTTATTAATTTGTTACCATATAAAATCGTTGCCATTAATACAATATGTATTATTATATAATTGATTACGTAATATATTAATAAATAAATAATGGGTTAGTTTTAACAAGAAAGGACCAAGCTCTCACACCTGCATGCAACAGCAGCTTTATGCTGCATCGTTTCGTATGGTAAGTGTACAGAACTAAAAAAGGGTCTCCTTTTTGCTGGTACGTACTATCTTGGTTCTTACAAGTGATAGCACATCTGCATTTTATGTAGCAAAAATGCAGTTGAACTCACAAAAATATTTTTTTGGGATTTACACTTATGTTGCTTCATTTCACCTATCACATTAGATTTGGAACATCGCTATTATATTAAAAAAATTAACACATAAATTGAAAAAAAAAACAAACATATAACTACGTACCTAAATCTAAATATACTGAGGCAAATGGGACCACAAATGATAGTAGTGTCGTCCGTATAGAAACACCACTAACTTTACTCCTCCAGCTGCTATTGAAAATTTCTTAACAGAATAACTCCAGAACTGATTTTGGCTTGACCCGGGATTCTTACCCGGAACCACATAATAAGCAGTTACGTTTAAATTCTACTCTGTAAATACGACGATGCACACAAGAATTATATGCACACATGGATTATAATGAAATCTGTCTTCTTCTGCTTTTGAAATCCTGGTACATTGGCCGCATGAAACACGTGCTACGAAATTTCATGTGTGAAATCGATGTGCGGAAGTGGCCCTGTAAATCTGTCCTGGAATAAAGAAAACGTAATATTATACCGAATGTTCATTGTACAAGTATTTTTGTATTCTTTTCTATATTTTTTTAAATTATATATATATGTATATAAACACTCACGCCTGTCACCTAGAAGGGTAGGCTGAGACTACGGAATTTCATTTGGCACGATCCTGACATACCTCTTTCGCCTCCTTTACATCCATATATCTACGCATACATGCTTGTCGGTTAAGGGCACTTCTAACGTGGCCCCTTTTCAAAATATATTTTTTTTAAATTGTTGTGTTTTATTAGTTATAGCCGTCAAAAGATTGGACTTTTTAAAAGTACCAGCAGAATAATAGTTGCATAGGCAATATTTACTACCTTATGCTGAGTCGGTGATTATTTTGCTGCAGCGCTTATTACGTGGTAGAGCCACGCACTAGCTTTTGCTGGTGCACGAATGGGCCAGCTTGAATCCATGGAGTATTACGGCCCCACAGAATACCGGCGTGGAGCAGCAGTATTTATTCTGCGTTTCGTCTGGCAAGTGCAATGGTAGCGGTGTTAAATTATTAAAAATTGATTATTACTTCAGAGGTAATATCTATTACGGTGGATCTTCACATGGAATACTATTTTCATCTCTGGGTCGGGGTACCACAAAGCCAGCTTCTTTCACTTGACCACAGCGATGGACGGTCTAAATCATCAACGACCGAGTTCTCTTTGATCGACTCGATTTACTGGCTTTATTACAAGCTGTTAAGCTATTTCTAAGATTAGCTCGGACCGACAAACGAAATGGTTACTGATGTCTCAATGGCATGTATTTTATATAAAAATATTAATAAACAAAATCAACAATAATTATGACAAAAAAAAACTCTCAGAACGTGTCGTACTTCACAAATTCGGACTAAGAAAACTGGACTGATTTTTTTTGGGATATTATGGCATTTGGTTACCATTGATTCCAATGACAAGTTGGACTGAAGTTAAAGAACGTGCAAAAATCGCATACCGCAACGTAGTGCTTTTGTAGTCTACCGGCGAGTGTGAGTATAGATGACGACAGTGTACGAGCGAGAAGTGAATAGAGGCGACGCCATTTTCGAATTAAAAAAAATTCTTTAACCGCACAGGTAGTAAAAATTATGATTATTGATTTTTATCGAACAACGTCAGCCACGTTGATCGTTGCAAAACAAAATTACCTATATAGTTATATTGTGATATTTTATGGTTAGATATATTGAGGTTGTAGCACGAATGTGTCGGCTCGACCGGGGAATGACCACGCTCTCATAGAATTCCAGCGTGAAAAAAGCCCCTTTTTACTGGAAACTAGGTTTTCCATCTTAGTCCTCAAGGGTGACAACGCATCTGCATTTTGATACTGAACCGAGGATAGACGTAGATGTCTATGGGCCACTCTAGTGTCTAGTATCCACTCATCATCACGTGAACTGTGTGTTCGTTTTTGCCCTTATTCTATAAAAATAGCTATTTTAGAGATTATATGTCACAATGCGTGGTGTAACTTCCCGTGCAGTGGTATAATTTTATTACGCTTACAAAGTAAAGTTTTTACTAAAGGGCTTTTATTGAATAAAACTATTATTTACGGATTTTATCGCGTTTAATTCAACTTTAATTTATTTTTATTATCCCGACGTTTCGGGTGCTTTACAGCACCCGTTGTCACGGGGGGGGGGGGGCTGAGATGTTTGACGTCCCAATGTCATAGTTAGTCCGGCTACCTTCAGTTTTTGAATATTAATTTTTGGTCCGATTTACGCAAAATGAGCTTATAGTATTATGAAGTCTTGCAGTGGTATGCTTGGGTTTGGGTTTAATTTTGTAAATTATAGGATCCCAAGCAGCTGGCAGCACCCATCCATCTTCTCTATTGAAATTTGGATGTTTTTTTAATTTCAATAGCCTCGCGTATCATCCTTGGTAGGAATCGGTGTTCTTTTGCGAGGATTTGTGGTTTATCAAATCGAATGTAATGGTGGGGACGATCTTGAACATGTTCGCAGACTGCAGACTTCCCGGAACGTCGGTGCTTCACGTCAGCTATATGTTCCTTCACTCGGGTTTTAATAGATCTTTTTGTAAGACCTATGACTGTATGAATGAATAGATCTTTTTATAAGACAGACCACATTCACAATCTAGCTTGTACACACCTGCATCTTGTAGAGGAATATTGCATTTGATGGATGGTAAAAATTGACTAATCTTCTTCGGTGGCTTGTAGTATGTTTTAATGGACGCTCGCTTCAAGATGTAGCCAATCTTGTCTGTGACTACTCTAGCATACGGTAGTACAGCTTTAAAGCACCCGAAACGTCGGGATAATAAAAATAAATTAAAGTTGAATTAAACGCGACAAAATCCGTAAATAATAGTTTTATTCAATGTGTAGTGTTCGCGTAAATTTAAGAAAACATTAAAGGGCTTTTAAATAAGGGCGGGTAGAAGTTGAAATGAAAATAACAAAATGTGTGTGAGGTGTTAACTAGATTCTTTTTTTATTTGAAAGGCCCACATGTGCCATTAAGTGTGGAATATGACATCGTTCAAATGCCCGCCTCAGCATGCATACAGTGGCACGGATCCGACTGGTCCAATTTTCAATGACTCTTCTGCATAGATCCGGCTGAACGATGGCCTGTGTTATGCTCACATTTAGGGTATCGGTCAATTGTGATTTGTTTACAAAAAATTGCAACTTCAAGAAAACCCACAAGAAACTAGTGGGGTCAAATCACATGATCTTGGTGGCCAATCACATCGCCCCTGCGAGAGATAAACTTACCCACAAATCGCTCACGGAGAATGTCATTTGTGACGTCCACTATGTGGCACGTAGCGCTATCCTGCCGGAACCATGTTTTTTTATAGGATAAGGGTGACAAAGGAGCACAGAGTCCAACTGATGGTAAGTGGATGCTGTGGCGCATAGACATCTACATTCGATTAAGAACTGAAATGCAGAAGCGTTTTCACCTCTGAGATCTAAAATGGAATGCCTCGATACCAGTAAAACGGGTCTCCGGTTCTCTAAATACGAAACACAGCAGCATTAAGCTGCTATTTTACGCTAGTTTTCTGTGAAAGCGTGGTCCTTCCCCGGTCGAGCTGACCCATTAATGCTACAACCATAATATAGCTGCAGTGTGGCGTAAAAAATTGGGTTCAATTTGGGCCATAAGAAATTGGTTATCATTGTTCTGTAGCACTCAATGTTGACAGTGACCGCCCCACCAGCGACGTTTTCGAAAAAGTACGAACCAATGACGCCGCCGGCCCAAAATTCACACGAAACTGTAACTTTTTGAAGATGCATTATCATCTGGTTAACCTCATGTGGGTTGGTGTTGTCCCCTATACGGCAACTCCGCTTGTTGGCAGGCATTCATCCTAAAATGCACCTCTCCGCTAAAGATAATTTTTCGACCAAAATTAGAGTCCTCTTTCAAACAATTCGAAGCCCATTCAGCGAACAGACGGCGTTGTCTATGGTCATGAGCTTTAAGCTCCTAGGTCAATTGGATCTTGTACGAATATAGGCCTAAGTCCCGAGGTAAAATTTGCTAAGTTGAAATCTGCGAAAGGACGAGTTCTTGTGCACGGCGAGGAATCGACTGAGAAGGGTTATACTGTACACTTTAACGAATCGAGTGTTGATTTAGTAAGATATGCAGGATCTCGATGAATGCAGAAGGCTCAAAGACCGTGTTTGGGGGAGTGACATTCCTTGGGAAGGTCTATGTTAAGCAGTGGACTTGTGAAGGAGTGTAATTGTAATTATTAATGATGACGAAAATAAACATGAGACGTTTAAAAGTGTGGCTAAAGAAATCAAAGATTAAAAAGCAGGCGATATAAGAAATGTACAAAACAAAGAAAGTCCGGACCGCCGCGCCGCCGGGGAAGTAAAGTGCTTTACAACAAAATGACATATATGGGGCAGTTCGTCTAGTCGTATCCGGCTTTTAATGTTCTTTTCTTTTGTCCAGAATTGGCACAAAACTATTAATGTCCGAAGTACACAATCGTTTTGGTTATAAGTGGAGGTAAGGACAAAGGTTTGTAATAAATTTTAAGGACAAATAAATACCGTTGGCGACGCAAATGTATTTCAAATTAAAGAATTTATTACTTACTTACTAATCTTTGATCGAAAACAAGCTTTGAATTTTATTTAAAAAAGGCCCCGTACTGGATATGTCAAAATAAATAGGTTTTTTTTTATTTGGATGCTGTTTCTGCAAAAGAGTCCGTCTGGGGACGTACCACTTTTTGCCCCTGCTGTGTTTCGGTCTAAATGGTAAAGAAAGCCAGTTTCATTATAGGCTGTGAAGCGTTCTATCTTAGTCTTTACAGGTGACAAAGCATCTGTAGCTAGGCCGGTCTTCTTGGCTTGAAGTTGGTTGCAAATTTCCTCAGACTGCAGAAGCCACGTTGCAGCTATATTATGGGTGTAGCACGAATGGGTTGGCTCAACCCGGGAAGGACCACGCTCTCAAAGAATACCAGCGTAAAATAGCAGCTTCATGCTGCCGTGTTTCGTATAGTGAGTGTAGAGAACCGGAGACCTGTTTTTACTGGGAACGAGACATTCTATCGTAGTCCTCATGGGTGACAACGCACCTGCCTTTCGATTCTTAATCGAAGATAAATGTAGACGTCTATGCGCCACAGCATCCACTTATCTTCAGGTGCACTGCGTTTGTTACATGTATTACCAGCGTAAAATAGCAGCTTAATGATGAATACGGATCAATTAAATCAAAGACGTTCTAATTAATTCACCTCTGAGGTATCTTATTTCTAACAAATATGAATTTGATGATGGAATTCATGAGAAAATCATAAAATATTCAATACAAAATACCAGGCTTTTTACCACGTCAAGTGATTTCGAGGATTATATTATTTTTAGAGGTTTGAAATCAAATTTTACTCTTAAAACAACGCATTGGAATGTGATAAATCAAATGTATTGTAATTTGTATTTATGTATTGTATGTGTTATATGTGGAATAAAGTAAAAAAGTGCTCGAGTGACATATTGATCCTGTCGTTGCGAAGTCCTTTTTATCCATTTTTCTAATGAGCGTCAAAAAATTGTCACGCATCAAACACATCGATCGAACATAATATACGCGTACCTTATGGAACAGGCCTAACTAACCATAGTTATTTGTTATGGCACCAAAGTTCTACAACAAATTGCCTGAGGACAACGTCAACAAGAACTGTAGAGTTTTTAATTGACAATGCATTATAATCATCAATTCATTAATTCGTGACATCAATTAATTAAATTAAAATGTAACTAATTAAGGATATTTTTATATCAGTAAACTCAAATGTGTTTCCTGTGCGTTCATTTGTAAAACTCACTATTGAGTAAGAAAACAACGGATAAAATTAACAAAAAGACAGTAAATGCATTAAATTTAAATCATCAGCAATCGTGTATTAAATTTAAAACATATAATGTTTTTCCTAAAGCAATTGGGCGTTATAATAATCTACTATAAAAACATAAAAAAAACATAAACACTCACGCCTGTCACCCAGAGGGGTAGGCAGAGACTACAGACTTCCATTTGGCACGATCCTGACATACCTCTCTCGCCTCCTTCACATCCATACACCTACGCATACATGCTCGTCGGTTAAGGGTACTCCTAATTTGGCCCGTTTTCAATAAATCGCCAATTTGGTCGATAAATTTTCGCCTAGGACGTCACTTTCCGACTCTGCCATTCACTTCTGCAACATAAATTTTCTTTGTCACTCTTTCCTCATTAAAGAATGACTGAGGAAAGAGTGACAAAGAAAATTGACCACATGACCAAACCATCGAAGCATTCCTTTCTTAATCCTGGTCACAACATCATCTTGCAAACCACACTCTTTTCTTATTACACAATTTCTTACCCTGTCGTTCAGATTCAGCCCTAACATACTCCTTAAGGACCGCATTTCTACTGCGTTGATTCTACTCTCGTGCTTCTTCTGCCAAATGCTTAATCTACTTTAATTTATTATAAAAAGGAAAGGAATTTTTAATATTTATTTTTCGAAATTAATATTTATAATTTCTTACTTATTGATATTTATCACAATTGGGTAGAACGGCTTTTTAAAAAGATAAATATATTTTACCTCAAAACATAAAAGGTGCCATTTACTATTAATTATCACGGCATAGAAAAAACAAGTTTTCGTGTTTATTATTTCGACAATCAAGCTTTCTGCTACCCAAATAAGGGAAAAAATATCTCGAGTGGGGCCGCAAAAAAGCGGAGTATAGGGCTGCTCTCATACAGGAAGTCGATGGATGCAGGTGGCTTAGGACCATGTTCGTGGCATTATTTGAAGAAATACTACTATTATAATACTACGAGTTTGTCAATGGACTTGTGACAGCTGTATTAATAATGATGAAGGTGATTTTTTTTTTGGAATTAAACCGAATAAAAAATTTTGTGGGACTTGTGTTTGTCTGTGCAATGTGCCATATATAAGGTTTATCTAAGCAGTGTACCAAGTATTTTAGAACTCGTGAAATGAAATAGATATAAAGTATCCTTTATATCTATTTTATTTCATCTCACAATAATTAAAATCCTAACTCTTTTGCACGAAACAGCATTTCACAGGCAGGGCGGTGCAATAAAAAATACACAATGGGAGTCTAGACCATAGAATACTATACACTCTCTTGACTTACAAACCATATTGCAAGCAAAACGAAATTAACTTTATGTATTCGTATCACAAGGTAATTATGGCAGCGAGATGAACGTTACTTATGTCATTAATACCAGCAACTAAGGTGGTTGGATTATTGAAAAGTAACATAAGTAGTCTAAAATAGACCTAAAAACTCACGAATTATAGTCGTTTATTGTGTTTATATCACGATTGCATTGAGCTGCATAAGAATTTAAGCCATAAATTCTAAGTCAAAAGGTTGAAAATAGTGCTGGATACTGTTTAGCATCTTCTTAACTTCTGATGTCCTGGTATTGAATGCCCTTTTACACGTGATGTCATGCCTCCAATTTAAGTTTTTTTTTCCGTTTCGCTATGATTATAATCAATCATGATCAGAGCCTATTAAAAGTAGTAAAAGTAAGTAGGGGGGGGGGGGATTTCCTATAGTTGCCACGCTTGGCAGGTTGTTGGGCATCCACAGATTTTTTATTATTTTGGGTTGATAATAAGAAAATGCTGCTCGACCATCATCTCTTGGTTTGTTTCCCTCGTCGCCTCTTATGACAGATACGGACACGGACACGGATGTTACAAGATGATAGTTGATTTTTATGCTGCCTTTACGCAGCATCTTCAACGTAACTGTTTAATTTATTTAATCTACTGGAATGTATTATTAGTAAAGTAAATTAATACATGATATTATAATTGTTACTTAAAATCAAAGAGTTGCGTTTTTATATAAATTTATTGAAATAAAAAATGATAAGAGGTTTTAGAAAAAACAGTAAAGAAGCTAAGTTTAAGTAATACACACGGAGAATTTTCACACCACAGGTAATAAAAAATAAGGCACTCATTCTTTGTAATCAGGGGTGACAGCGCGTCTGCATTTTAATTTTCAGTCAAGGATAAATATAGGTGTATAACGTTCTGTTACCATGGTCTATATGCTCATTGGCCACGATTTCTCCTTTTTAACCAGTAGCCCAACTGGGTTGATACTACCCACTTTCCTCCTTCTACCGCTAGCTTATAGTACATCTAGAGCTGTGTATCCGCTTCGGATGTGACAACGCATCACTGGCGTTCTTTGTTTAAAGTTACAGATTTCCATGGACTGCAGTAACTACTTACTTAATAGTTTTTCGCCAGGCAGGTTTGTTTTTGCGCAAAGCTTTCCGCAGTTTTCACATATACAACAAAATACTTAAAGTCTGCGACATCAGAAATTGTAACCAACGAAAGGTATCTCACAAACACACTAAACTATAATGACACCGAAAACTTAATATTAAAGAATAAATAATACCAAATCATCTCTACGTTTTACACTAAAAATATTGTATTATTTTATCTAGGAACAATGAACAAAATTAATGTAAGCGACAAATAGTTAAAAACTATCTTCCTAAATTAAGAAATAATTTGTTGTTTTGGATACTCTGGGTACTTACTACTGGGTGTTAATTACGTAAGTAAAACTGATAACCGTATTCCTGGTCTCTAAGATACAGACTATACCTAAGGGTCCGAAAGTTAATTTTTTTATAGGTAATAACAAATTAAAATTCATTTAATATGAGTAATTTATTTTTTTCAATGTCTATTTCTAGGAACAAATGATTTTTTAGTTGGTAGAACTCATACATGTGTGTATTTATCATATATCTGTCTTATGAAAGAAGAATTAAACGTAGATTTTGTCGTTTCAACTTAGTAGGTCCTAATGTTAGTCGTATGTTAATATTTTTAGTAGGTACGGAGTGCATGCTATATCGCAAGTAATAAGTGTAAAATAGTAACGTAATACTGCTTTATTTCGTATGGAGAGTGTAGAGAACCGGAGACCCTTTTTAATGGAAACGAGGCATTTCATCTTAGTCCACAGACGTAACAACGTATCTGCATTTTGATTTGTAATCGAGAGTAGATGTAGATGTCTATGGGCCACAGCAACCACTTACCATCAGATGGACTGTGTGCTCGTTTGTCACCCTATCCCATAAAAAAATGACTTAGCTGAAGTGGTAACGGAACTATTGATAGGATGGGAAGAAAGGTTCTTGAGTGGCAGTCCCGTACCGATAAATGAAGTGTTGGGCGGCCTCCACTGGATGGAGTGATGATTTGGTAAGATATGCAGGATCTCAATCAATGCAGAAGGCTCAAAGACCGTGTTTGGGGGAGTGACATTCCTTAGAAAGGTCTATGTTAAGCAGTGGACTTGTGAAGGAGTGTAACTGTTATGATGATGACAATAAACATGCGACGTTTTAAAGCGTAGCTAAAGAAATGAAAGATTAAAAAGCAGGCGATGTAAGAAATGTACAAAACAAAGAAAGTCCGGACCGCCGCGCCGCCGGGGAAGTAAAGTGCTTCACAACAAAATGACATATATGGGGCAGTTCGTCGAGTCGTATCCGGCTTTTAATGTTCTTTTTTTTTGTTCAGAATTGGCACAAAACTATTAATGCCCGATGTACACAATAGATTTGATTATAAGTGGAGGCAAGGAAAAAGGGTTGTAATAAATTTTAAGGACAAATAAATACCGTTGGCGACGCAATTGTATTTCAAATTAAAGAATTTATTACTTACTTACTAATCTTTGATCGAAAACAAGCTTTGAATTTTATTTAAAAAAGGCCCCGTACTGGATATGTCAAAATAAATAGGTTTTTTTTATTTGGATGCTGTTTCTGCAAAAGAGTCCGTCTGGGGACGTACCACTTTTTTCCACTGCTGTGTTTCGGTCTAAATGGTAAAGAAAGCCAGTATCATTATAGGCTGTGAAGCGTTCTATCTTAGTATTTACAGGTGACAAAGCATCTGTAGCTAGGCCGGTCTTCTTGGCTTGAAGTTTGTTGCAAATTCCCACAGACTGCAGAAGCCACACTGCAGCTATATTATGGGTGCAGCACGAATGGGTTGGCTCAACCCGGGAAGGACCACGATATCACAGAATACCAGCGTAAAATAGCAGCTTAATGCTGCCGTGTTTCGTGTTGTGAGTTTAGAGAACCGGAGACCACTTTTTACTGGGAACGAGACATTCCATCCAGTTTTAAAAATACTAACATGATCATTGTTGTTTCTAAGAACCTATTACTGCTGATAAGATTCATCGTCGTTAATATTTCTAAAATATATTTCATTACGTTGCCTAATGATATTTTTGTTTGAGGAACATTTTACCTTTTCAAACGAATTCAAATAAAAAATTCAACTATATAGTCGGAATAGTCTTAAACAAAATAATAAATAACGGATCAATGAAATAGAAAACTCGAAGAATTCACCCCTTAGGTACCTTATTTCTAATAAATATAAATTTGACGTTGGAATCAGTGAGAAAATTATCAAAATATTCAAGTTATAGAGGCACAAAATAAATGCGATTTTTTTTAATATTTCAGTGATTTCGAGGATTATATTCTTTTAAAGTTTTTGAAATCAGTTTTTGTCTTAAAACAATGCATTTGAATATAATAAATTCAAATGCATTGTAAATTGTATATTGTACAATATGTGGAAAAAAACAAAAAGGTGCTCGAGTGGCATATTGATCCCGTCATTGCGTCCGTCCTTTTTATCCATTTTTCTAATGACCGTCAAAAAGGTCTACGCATCAAACACATCGATCGAACACAATATACCTTATGGAACAGCCCTGTTCAAATTGTCTGAGGACAACGTCAACAAGAACTGATTCTTTATTTTTAAAATTCTTTATTCATTAATTTAATTCATCATTTCAATTTATTAAATTAAAACTAATTCGTGATATTTTTATAAATAGTGATTTTTAATTTGTAATTTTATTATTTCATTTAATTATGTTTATTCTAACCTCAATCTAAAAAATTAACATAACTCAAGTAAAATCCGTTTATTTTTATGATTGTATGTGGATAAATGAAATAATACTTTGTATTTTACACTAAATAGTAGATCATATGCCATTGAATTTCTTTAAAAAAAAAGGTGTTTCCAACACCTGATGGTAAATGGTGATGTAGCTTAAGATGGTGAAGCGCACTGATTTAACAAGAGCCTATTCACTCTTGCCTTGAAGATAGCTACACTGTTATCGGATGGAAAGACAGATGCTGGCAAGTTATTTCTCCTTTGTTGTACGCATGACGAACGATGTAGCAAAGCGTTTAGTTCGATTGCGTGGAGGGTCAACAACGAAAGGGTGGCGCGTGGCCGAGCGTCCGGTTGTCCGATGGTAGAAGAAAGAGGGAGGAATTAAGTTGTGCATGCGTTGTGTACAATTCATTATAAAGGTAAAGGGGGATGCCCATTTTTGGCCATGGAACGCCCAACAATATGCATTTGTTAAAAATATATATCTTTATTTATGATTATTAATCGCGGTATTCATTTATCCTAAAAAAAATGGGAATATTTTTGCACAAAAAAGGTACTGAAATGATAAAAATAAAATTAGGTAAATGCGTAATTCATTAGTTTGCGGATAAAATAAAAAATGTTGCCAGTCACAAATCTCATTTAAATCGATTCCCTTTTTTAATCGATTATATATGGTGTCATTATTACAATGCTAATATAACTTTTCGATAATTATTATGATGATATGATATAGGTGTCAAAGCAACCGTTGACTACGGATATTTATCCAAAGCAGCCGGTACGCAACTGTAGTCAACTAGTTGTTTATCCGACTACAGACGAAAAAGGATGTTTTTACTGTGTGAGCAGGTGGCTAAGTTGAATCGCTTTTTGCAATGGTGTTTAAAAACTACTTGACCGATTTAAAAAATTATATTATGACTGTGAAACGTACGATGCATTTTATGATAGAGGACGCTACTTTCAACGAATATATTTATTTAGCTAAATTCGTAAAATACTTTCACCGCCATAATATTATGTATAATTATAGATATCTTATTTAGGATGCATTTTATTATAGAGGGCGCTACTTTCTGTGAATATGTTATTATTAGCTAATCTCGAAAAATACTTGACCGATTTTGAAAATTCTTTCACCATTACATTGCTAATGAGGGCGTTAGTTGTGTGATAAAATTATATTATTAAAATAATTATTTGTGATATTAATACTTTCTAAATAAATAAAAGTAAATACCTACCTAAGATGATCAAATCCTATTATTATTTTTACAATTTAGCAATCGTATTTACACACTTTACCTACTTAGGTTGATTGTTTTAGATATAGGTAATAAATCTAAAATAAGAGAGCTCCACTTGAAAAAAATAATTAATAAAATATAACTAAAAGTTGGAAAAAGTGACACAATGTGAATCGGCCTCGCAAACCAATGAAGAGTTCCGTAGTTGTAACGTTGCACGTACATGTATGCATAATTATAATTAAACGGTTTATTAAAATTAAATAAACATTTAATAAACTAAATAAAAATAAAATAAAAGTTATTAACAAAAATAATTCTATAATTAACTTAGGTATCCTATTAATAAAACAAATCAGTAAACTAAAAGAACGAATTAAATAATAAATCAAATATTAAAATATTGTATTTCGAACAAACACTCTGACGCTTCGTTACTCTATGCGCTTTGCAACTCTCGCGTCAGAGTTTTACCCGGCCGGTATCATTCCACGGCGTCGCGCTCCCGGTCATTCTCCGCCCGAGCGCCCTGGGAGGCGCACACTACCACTGCAGCCGCGTTCACAAGCTCTGCTTTGTGTCCTCGTACGCGCTTGCAAATTTTAATCCCATTTTGGAAAAAGTTTAAAATAATATAATAATTCCGGCACTGTGGCCGTATAGTTTTTTCGTTAATTCTCGTCACCGAGACCTCCGTATCGTCTTGCACCCCCGTAAGGGTAAGTGTTGAAACGTTACCTAGTTTTAAGTACTGAAAGTGTTTTATAGGTAGTGTAATTTGATTATGCCAGGCTGTTTGCTTTTAGCTATTTAATTGCCACGTTATTAGTGTTATTTGCATGTAAGTAATGTATGTAGCCGCTGTGTGCGTTGGCAAAAGTACCGTTACAAAATGGCGTCTCATACATTTCGCACCGCGATCAAATATCGCAAGTCACCATCATGTTTCAACCAATGCACAGCCTAAATTAGTTATCCTGGTACATTTAAACAGTATTTTACACTTGCCGTAATTTTAATTCATGTGTATTTTAATTTGCGCCTCACCGCTATGACGCTTGCCTTCCATTCCGCCTTGTAACTCCGTTCTGATTATGAACACCCGCCAGCTACTCTCTGTGCTCCCATCTACTGCTAGCCTGCGATATACCGGGGGTTTATAATCGGCGGCATTTTATTACCTGGACCTAAATGTGGACGACGTTGTTTCCAGGGTGCAATTTTACGACTACAACCGTGGCGGTCGTCCTTCTTAAGAGGGCCTAGGCCTCCCCCTCGACGCCGCCACCGCCACAGCCAGCTGCCCACGGCGCTCCCCGTGAACAGTCCAACCCCCCGGCCCTGCTCGACCACCTCGCGGCCACATAGGGGAGTACCTGACCCTGCCAGTGAAGCCAGACGGGCATTTTTTTTAAATTATCGGAACCACGCCCACGACCTTTTCTTTTACCAATATATAATTTTTTTTTATGACTGGTTGTTGCCTTATTTTAAACATCAACCGTCACACTGGCGCCCATAAACGTGGTAAAAAAGGTCTGGTTTCACTGCGTAGGAGTAGTTGGTGTTTGTGTCGTTTTGTGTTTGTGAAACGTTTTTGTTTTTTTTGTTTTTTGGTTGCAGCAACTAATGTGTACGAATTTCATTATTGTGTTTGTTTTAGGAATTTTATTGAATTTCAATTGATTTATTTATTTACTTGTATTATTTGAGAGATCATAAACTTTAATCCCTAACTAAGAATTTGTTTAGTTTCGAATAACTTTTCGTAATCACTCTATGCCGTGCACTACCCTATGTTGTTTACGTTCTATCATTGTACAGAGTAGTTAGCGTGCAGAGTGGTCACTGTGTAATCTGTGATAGGGTAAATTTAATATTGTTCCGAGGTATTACTATTCTATTCTGCAGTAGGTTTTTTTTCTCGTGGTTTTTTTTTCTGTGATATTATTATTATTGAAATTTTATGAATTGTAACTATTCCCTATTGTTGCTGCAGAACTCTAGTTCAGTTGAGTCACGCATGCGTTGGTAGTATTTTAAATTATTCAATCAATTGTTTTTTATTCTAATTCTTAGGCATATTATTATTATCTTGTTGTTGTTTTATTTAATTGTTCGAGTACACATTAGTTGCGTATTTTAATTTTTGTTGCGCTGCTTCTTTTATTTTGGTGGCAGTTGCTTTATTCTTTTTACTGCTTCTTTTATACGCCAATCGTTTTAGTCAACCAGAACGTTCTTAGTACCTGATATTATAATTGTAACGGAACGGAGTAGATTAAGTCAGTAACGACTCAACACTTACCTCTTTGCGGTTATACGCGTGTTATAATGGCGCACTCGGTTAAATTCCTATCGTTGCAAAAGTCGGAGTTAGAATACGAAGTTGCCATTAGAGGTGCCACCCCGGCTGACACAGTCAGAGAGTTACGCGAGCAGATTGCTAAATTAGGTCCACTCTTTCCTTCGGAGGACATTCTCGAGAGCGTTTTGTCTGTCGGCGATGATTTAAAGGGAGTCAGCGATGCTTCAATTAAGCTAAGAGCATATATCGAGGCGCCTAGCGATGGGAATGCGTTGCTTCGTGCTCGCAACCCCATTAACCACCTCCATCATCGACTCAACCGTATAGTTTGTGATAGCACGACCCAGCAAGGGGTGGTGGATACGTGTGTTTCGGAATACAGGCAACTTTTGGAACGCTATAATGCTATTACTGCTACTGATTCCACCCCTTCTCTGGCATCTAGAGACCCTCAGTCTACTGCTGCTTTACCTCTCAACGTTAACGTAACTTGTGAGCGCGGCGTGGCTAGTGAGTTCACTAAGTTTAAGTTCGACGGCAAATCTTGCGTTCGTGCATTTATCCAGCGCATCAATGTATACAGCCAGTCGAGGAATATACCGGGGGAAAAACTGCTGTCTTACTGCGCTGAGATTTTTACCGGCGATGCCTTGCATTGGTATCGTGCCATTCGGGACCAGGTATCTAATTGGGACGAGTTAGTTTCCCTTCTTAGAGAAGATTTCGACCAGGCCGATTATGATTACAGACTCTTGTCGGAGATTCGGGCCAGAACTCAGGGCGAGTCTGAAAATATAACTATTAACATTTCTATTATGACTGGGCTATTCTCACGTTTGTCCAAGAGCCTGTCTAACGAAGACAAACTTGAGATCATTTTACATAACATCCGCCCATGCTACGCCAGCACCTTAGCTTCTGTCCCGAAGATCTCAGACCTCGACATCTTGCGTTCGCTCTGTCGTAATTACGAGAACATTCAGGCTCGCCTAGTGGGATTCCACGAACCTCCGAAGGTCTCTTCAGGAACACTGGCGCCAGAGTTTGCTTACGCTGGTCAGTCTGCAAGTAGGTTTAATCAAGGCAGCGGCCAAAGTTTCAATAAAAGACCTTACAATAACTTTTACAATAGAAGCAACAATAATTACAATACAGGTAATAAAACTTATACTAAAAATAATAATTATGTGCATGCGGTGCAACAGCAGTACCAAAAGTCTCCTTATTGTCCTAGGTGTCGTAATAACACCCACAACCTTCGTCAATGCAAAGCAAATAGGGATAGAATATTTTGTTTTGTTTGTGGCCAGGAAGGCGTCAAGTCACCAGACTGTCCGAAGTGTGGCAAGGATAAACCGAGCACTTCAAAAAACTGATAGACCAGCAGAATTGTACTGAAGTCCTGCCACCCAAGTTTGACCAAGAGGATTGGCAGAGCTGGCTTAACACTGTTAATGTTTTCTTCAATTCTTATAAAGTTGATACAATTCTGCTGGACAAACCATTGCATGATCCTAGACCTTACGCTTGTGTTCTAATCAATGATTTTAAGCTATTTGGCCTCTTAGATTCAGGCTCAGCTGTGTCCATTTTAGGTGATAAAGCTTATAGGAAGCTAGAGGAACGGGGTTTACAGCTGCATAGGGACAACTCAATTACAGTCACGGCTGCTGGGGGTCAATCTATGACCAGCATTGGCTATATGTTTCTCCCTATAAACTTTGAGAATGAGTACCATATAATTAAGTCATTTGTTGTGCCAGACATCAATATTGATCTCGTGTTGGGGATCGATTTTTGGCGTGAGTTTAACATTTAATTTCCTAGACATTTCTCAAGCATTACATTTTCTAATGCCGCAGTATTGAATGCTAGCCTTAGTACCGATTCTACCACTTTCATACAAGCGTATGACCACTTAACTGTTTCGGAGAGATCAGTGGCGGATGACATCATTTCTCAATTTAGGGACATTTCCGCCGAACGTCGGGGTTTGGGCGAGACGAGTTTGGTCACTCACCGTATTGATACGGGAGATGCTGAGCCAGTTCGTCAATTGAGCAGTGCGAAAGTGCTTGGTCATCACCAGTTCTCATTGTTACGAAGAAAAACGGTCAGCCTCGGTTTTGCCTCGACAGCCGCAAGCTCAATTCCATCACGAAGCGCGACGCCTATAGTCTACCCTACATTTCCGAGATCTTGGATAATCTTCGCGATGCTCGCTACTTATCTAGTATCGATTTATCCAAAGCCTTTTGGCAGATACCTATAGCACAGGAGGACCGGGACAAGACTGCTTTTTATGTGCCTAATCGCGGTACCTATCGTTTTAAGCGCACTGCTTTTGGTTTAACTAACGCCCCGGCTACACAGCAAAGGTTGGTTGATCTGTTATTTAGGGAATTTGACCTCAAAGTCTTTGCATACCTAGACGACATTATTATCGTCTCAAACGACTTCAATTCCCATGTTTCCCTGTTACTTCGGGTTCTTAATAAGCTGAAACAGGCCAACCTCACTGTAAACCTAGAGAAATGTCAATTCTTCCGCAGTCAGCTCAAATACCTGGGTTACGTCGTTGATAGTAGTGGTTTACGTACCGATCCTGAGAAGGTGGAAGCAATCCTCAATTACCCGACACCTACATGTCGTAAGGACGTTAAGCGCTTCCTCGGGACTGCTACTTGGTATCGTCGTTTCGTCCCCAATTTTAGTGCCATTGCAGGCCCCTTAAACAAGTTAACTTCGAGTAAGAAGGGTGGACCACCTTTTGCCTGGTCTGCCGAAGCTGATGCTGCCTTCAAGAAACTTAAGAAGTGTTTAGTTTCCGCTCCTGTTCTTTCCTGCCCTGACTACGATAAGCCATTCGAAGTACACACCGATGCCAGCAATTACGGCGTGGGTGCGATGCTGACGCAGACTATAGATGGTAAGGAGCACCCCGTTGCTTATATGAACAAGTCGTTGTCAGCAGCAGAGAGGAACTACAGTATAACGGAGCGTGAGACATTAGCTGTCGTCATCGCCCTGGAGCACTGGAGGTGTTACTTGGAGAACGGTAGGCCATTCACTGTCTATACTGATCACAGTGCGTTAAAATGGTTTCTGTCTCTCAGGAACCCTACCGGTAGATTAGCTCGCTGGGGTGTAAGATTGTCCTCATTTCATTTAGAATTCAAGCATCGTAAGGGTGTGGACAATGTGATCCCCGATGCCCTCTCTAGAGCTCTTCCCGTCTCGGCGATTAGTACTTCCGGTTCGAACATGGTGACATCGGATTCTTGGTACAAAAATATTTATAATTCTTGCCTTTCTAAGCCGCAAACTTTCCCGAATTTCATTATCAAGGATGGCAAGTTATTCAGGCGTGCCAAGAATAATCACTCACTTTCATCCGAGTTCTTATGGAAGGAGGTTGTACCTTTTGAGCTACGCGAGCAGGTGATCAACGAGAATCATGCGGAACCCACGGCTGGACATCTCGGCGTTTTTAAAACATACCATCGTATTGCCTTGCGCTACTTTTGGCCTGGTATGCACCAGGACGTGGTGAAGTTCGTTGCCTCCTGCGAGAAGTGCTTGTCTTACAAGGCTCAAAATCACCAAACCTTGGGAGCAATGGGCCGCCCGTAGCAGTGTTCTAGGCCATTTCAAATGATTTCAATTGATTTGATGGGCCCCTTGCCTGTCACTAGGAAGCAGAACACTTATATCTTCGTAGTCACATGCTGCTTCTCGAAATATTGCCTAATTTTCCCATTAAGAAGTGCTACTGCCACTACAGTCACGAAGTTACTGGAAGAGTCTGTTTTCCTCGTCCATGGTGTCCCTCAGACCATATTTTTTGGACAATGGCGGCCAGTTTATTTCGAAGGTCACTGAGTCACTTTTCCATCGTTATAAGGTCCCTAACGTGTTCTTCACGCCAAAGTACACCCCTCAAATTAATTTGGTAGAACGACATAATCGTTCAATTATCACGTGTATCTCAACTTTCGTGGACAACGATCATCGCAGTTGGGATACATATATTCCGAAGGTTCAGTTCGCCCTCAACAATTCGGTGAGTGAGGCGACTGGTTTCACTCCATACTTCCTGGTGTTCGGCAGGGAGCTCGTTACATGTGGCTCGCATTATTTAGATAACGATTTAGGCGATGAGGTTTTAATCCTTCCCCGTGACATCTACGCGGAGGATTTGGGTTGTCTTAAGGAAGTTTTCGATACTGTAAAGGCCAAATTGTGGCATGCTCATGCTAAAAACTCAACCCACTATAACCTTCGGCGCAAGCCTATGGAATTTAACATTGGTGACACTGTAATGAAACGCGCATATGTTTTAAGTGATAAGGATAAGTTCTTTAGTAAAAAACTTGCGCCAAAATTTATTAAATGTCGCGTCATCGGTAAAAAGTCACCCCTAGTTTACATCCTGGCTGACATGTCTGGGAAAGATATTGGCACCTGGCACATCAAGGATTTGAAATTAACAGGACACAATACTTAGTCATATATGTATACACTTTTTTTTAAAGTGGTACTTCCCCGTGTGGTGTCGGGTTAGAATAGCACCACCCCATTTCTTCCTGTGGGTGTCGTAAAAGTCGACTAAGGGATAGGGTAGTAGTGTGTTGTGGGAGATGGGCTAGCAACCATCACTGCAATATCACAAGATCTCCATGTTACACCTACAAGTACACTTAATTAAGTTGCATGTGTTCTGCTTGTTACTTAGGAATACACTAGCGTTATATTTATATATATACATGGTGCTCGTTTTACCCTGGTCACACTTTTACATCTTTAGCTCTAGGTATTCGTATGGGTCTTCCAGTCTAACCGATGCTGGAACACCTTGCCAAATGACAGGATGCGTCAACTACCCTATTGATGTTCGTTGACGCTGATATAATCGCGTGAAGTATGAGAGATGTTGTATAAAAGGATAATGCGAATACATAACAATTTAGAGCGGATTTTATTAATTAAGAATAATAAAATCCTTATGTAGCGCGCGGGGTACTGTAACGTTGCACGTACATGTATGCATAATTATAATTAAACGGTTTATTAAAATTAAATAAACATTTAATAAACTAAATAAAAATTAAATAAAAGTTATTAACAAAAATAATTCTATAATTAACTTAGGTATCCTATTAATAAAACAAATCAGTAAACTAAAAGAACGAATTAAATAATAAATCAAATATTAAAATATTGTATTTCGAACAAACACTCTGACGCTTCGTTACTCTATGCGCTTTGCAACTCTCGCGTCAGAGTTTTACCCGGCCGGTATCATTCCACGGCGTCGCGCTCCCGGTCATTCTCCGCCCGAGCGCCCTGGGAGGCGCACACTACCACTGCAGCCGCGTTCACAAGCTCTGCTTTGTGTCCTCGTACGCGCTTGCAAATTTTAATCCCATTTTGGAAAAAGTTTAAAATAATATAATAATTCCGGCACTGTGGCCGTATAGTTTTTTTCGTTAATTCTCGTCACCGAGACCTCCGTATCGTCTTGCACCCCGTAAGGGTAAGTGTTGAAACGTTACCTAGTTTTAAGTAGTGAAAGTGTTTTATAGGTAGTTGTAGCAGCCAGATTAATCAAACCGAAACGGGAATAAATAATATATACTCCGCTGCTACCATAACGCGGAAGGCGAGAATAAATAAAAAAAACATTTTATTTCCTAATTATTCTTGGCTACTGAGATACTGCGGACTGTATATAGATAATTTGACGTTCTTATAAAGAAACAAGAAGCAGCCGCAAATATCATTCAGCGCCACACCGACTTCACACGCCGCTATCGTCACGTATCCGTCGACCAATGGTGAGCCGTTTCTTCAACGCCGCAGTTCGTTTCCTCTTGCTGTTCCGGAGCTGTATTCCACACCGCCGCCGCCCGCCGACTACGCGTGCGCACCGATCTGCATGTCTTATATAGCCCGGTCCAGCGACGTAGCTTCGTGAACAACAAACAAGTCTCACGCCGGGAAACGAAACGTAGATAATTGTATATTTTAAATAGTTTTCATTGGTCATAAAATAAGCAATATAATTGGCTAGGCAAAATATTAATTGTTACCATTGGCAAATCAATAGTGAGCCAGCCATATAAATATAGGCAAGGTTGATGCAAAAGATATTCCATTCCGAATCCCATTCGACAGTACATTCATAAACATAAACAGTAGTTTCATTTCTCCACCTTAAAGAAAACCACTCGGAGTCTGTTAATAGTGGACAGTTCGTCTCCACTATTACAGTGGTGACCCCGTACGAACACCGAGGGGGAAGATCCGGTACGAACACCAAGAAGGAACACCCTGCGACGTACCACTACTATTGCACGAACACCGCGAAGGAAACCCGTACGAACACCGAGAAGGAAGACTTCAGTTTATATAAAATCAGTGTAATCAAGCCGTCATTATGGAGCAGGAGGCAAACACATATACATCAAACCCGGTAAAAGAACCAGAAATCGCCGGTATATCTCTATCGTTAAGAATACCACCGTTTTGGAGAGACAAACCACGACTTTGGTTCGTCAGTTTTGAAGCCGCAACGAATGGTTTAAAAGAAGAGCCAAGCGCAATTAGCACAGATGGTGATAGCCCAACTTGAGAAACAAGACATCGAACAAATTGCGGACCTGTTGTACAACCCACCAGCAGTCGACCAGTATAATTCACTGAAGGATCGGCTGATCTCCGCATACGAAGAATCCGACAGTCGACAGCTACAAAAACTTCTATCAGAAATAGAACTTGGAGACCAGAAACCCACACAACTCCTACGCAAAATGCGTACTTTGGCGCGAGATAAAGTTCCGGATTCAACACTACGGCTAATGTGGGTAAACCACCTACCACCACATATTCGATCGGTAATAGCAGTCAGCGAAACATTCAGCACGCAGACGAAGCTCGACGAACTGGCACTCCTGGCGGACAAGATGATCGAAAACAGCAGTAGCTCACACATATCGATCATCGAAGGCACTTCAACAAAGGCCAATGATACCCAGTTTCTTCTCGAAGAAATTCGGAAGCTATCATTCGAAGTCGCCGCGCTCAAAGCTTCCCAGCATCATACTTTTTACCAGCAACAGTACAACCAGCGCAATCAGCAACACCGAAGATCACCTTTTCGTCGCAACCGCTCTGCAAGTAGAAGTCGAATAAGCTCAACATCAAGATCCCCTTACTGCTACTATCGTCGACGTTTCGGGGTCGAGGCAAGAAAATGCACAGCACCGTGTACATTCAAAAATGAAAATACGAATACGGAAAACTAACTAGTACGCTCGATGCGACGGGATCCAGCGTAACAGCAAAGTCCTACCGTCTTTTCGTCACCGATAAAAAAAGCAAGCTTACTTTCCTTATCGACACCGGAGCAAATATCTCAGTGTTACCGCCGAAGCAAGGACAGAAGTTGAAGCCACTAGATTTTCAACTCTATGCAGCAAACAATACGGTTATTCCTACATATGGAGAAAAAACAATGGAACTTGATTTTAATCTACGCCGACCATTCAAATGGAGATTTATCGTCGCTAAAGTCAGCAAACCAATCATCGGTGCTGATTTTCTTCAACATCACCAGTTGGTCGTCGACATCAAAAATAGAAGAATCATCGACGGGAAAACCAATCTTGCATCTCAGTCTTTTGTACAAGCAACCAATCTGCCCACAATAAGAAGCATAGATGTGCAACAACCGTATCACAAGATCCTCGAAGAATACCCTGGTATCACAAGAATAACTTCAATGAAATTAACACCGAAGAACGACGTTGAGCATTTCATCGACACCAATGGACCACCACTTCATTGTCGCGCACGTCCAATCGCACCACACCTATACGAGCAAGTTCGAAAGGAATTCGAAAACATGATTGAGCAAGGAATATGCCGTCCAAGCAAAAGCCCTTGGTCATCACCACTTCACATTGTACCGAAGAAGAACGGAGAATTACGAGTTTGTGGAGATTACAGAAGACTGAATTCTATTACCACTCCTGACCGCTACCCAATACCGCGAGTCAGGGATTTCACTCATCAACTATCAGACAAGACTATATTCTCCACCATCGATCTCAACCGAGCTTACCAACAAATAAGAGTCCGCGATGAAGACATAGAGAAGACAGCAATAATTACCCCAATGGGATTATTCGAATTCCCAAGAATGATCCCAGGATTAAAGAACGGAGGTCAAACTTTCCAAAGATTCATACACGAAGTACTTCATGGACTGGATTTCGTTTTCGCATTTATTGATGATCTCCTTGTTGCAAGCCCTGATAAGAAACGCACGAAACCCATCTACGCACGGTGCTACAGCGATTAGAAGACAACGGAATCACAATCAACCCTTCGAAATGCATATTTGGACAGCAAGAAGTTCAATTTCTTGGTTTCACCGTCAGCAAGGAAGGAATAAAACCGCCTGCCGAAAAAGTCAGAGCAATCATCGATTATGCAAAACCTAAAACTATCGAAGAGCTAAGGCGTTTTCTCGGGATGATAAATTTTTACAGAGAACACATACCTAAAGCCGCTGAAATCCAAGCACCACTTCACGCCTACCTTCACAACACGAAGAAAAAAGATAAAACGTCAATCGAATGGAACGATGAAGCCACGAAGGCATTTGAAGCTTGTAAAATTGCGATCCAAAATGCAGCTTTACTCGCTCACCCATCACACGAAGCAACCCTTGCTATCTTCAGCGACGCATCCGATCTCTCAGCAGGAGCAGTTCTCCAACAATACAGCAATGGGAAATGGCAACCACTTGGATATTTTTCGAAGAAGTTCTCCGATACTCAACGTAACTACAGTACATTCGACCGAGAGCTACTCGCTATTTACATGGCTATCAAGCACTTCAGAAAAACGTTCGAGGGTCGAAACCTGATCGTTTTTACCGACCACAAACCATTAACATATGTACTTCCAAAGAAACCATCACTATCGGAAACACCACGAAGAGCAAGACAACTTATTTTCATAAGTGAATTCACGACCGACATACGTCACATCAGTGGAAAGGACAACATAGTTGCCGACGCACTCAGTCGCGTACCAATCGACAGTGTAACGTGCCCTACATCAATCGACTATCATAAGATCGCCGCAGCATAAGACAGAGATA
Source organism: Parnassius apollo (assembly GCA_907164705.1). Taxonomy (NCBI): domain Eukaryota; kingdom Metazoa; phylum Arthropoda; class Insecta; order Lepidoptera; family Papilionidae; genus Parnassius; species Parnassius apollo. The sequence continues at coordinate 4,247,737 of CAJQZP010001271.1, forward strand.
GTGACAACATAAAACATCTAGCGAAGCAAGGTAACTTGTCCATCAAGCAAGTTACAATGCCAATGACGCATCTACCTATATACTGTGAAGCCTCAACGACAACCATGCGACCATACATACCAGAAGAATGTCGTCGCGAAGTCTTCAATGCACTGCACAACATTAGTCATCCAGGTGTTAGAACAACAAGAAAACTCATCACTGAAAAATTCTTTTGGCCTGCAATGCAAGCGGATGTTGGCAACTGGGCGAAGCAATGCATTCAATGCCAAAAATGCAAAGTACAAAGGCATACATCAAGTAGTCTAGCTACATTTCCACCCACGGAGAGATTCGAACACTTGCACGTTGACATCGTTGGACCATTACCTACTTCACCGCAAGGACATCGTTATCTCGTAACAATGATCGACAGAACAACAAGATGGCCAGAAGCAATACCTACCGATGATACTTCAGCCGAATCCGTCGCGAAGATAATTTATGAAAATTGGATTACTCGTTTCGGATCACCTAAAACCATCACAACGGATCAAGGAAGGAATTTCGAAAGCAACCTATTCCTCAAACTTCTTCAAACTATGGGAATACAGAAGACGCGTACAACAGCATACCATCCTCAGTCAAACGGAATAATCGAACGATGGCATCGTACATTAAAGACTGCACTCAAAACTCGTTTATCTCAACATACAAAGTGGATTGATGAGCTACCTACAGTGCTACTCGGACTACGAGCAACAGCGCGTGCAGACACTAGTCTTAGCGCCGCTCAGCTAACCTACGGCTGCAGCATAAGGCTGCCGTGTGACTTCTTCAGTTCAGCAGCGTCAAACAAACAAGAAATGGATTACGATTTCGTAACTAAACTTCGAGAATCAATTAACAAAGCCTTATCGTTGAAATGCACCGAAATGCAATCACACAGAAATAATAAATCAGTATTCATTCACCAAGATTTGAAAACATGCAAACAAGTTTTTGTAAGAAACGACGCAATGAAAAAAAGAATTTCAACCTACCTACGATGGACCGTATAAAGTATTAGAGAGAAATAGCAAGACTTTTAAACTACAAATACCCGGAAGGAAATCTACGATTATATCGATCGACCGACTAAAGCCTGCCTATATTATTAACGAGGATACTGCAGAGGATTCATCATCATCATCAAAACCATCAGCGAGGAAGCTTGAAACTTCATCATCTACATCAACCCAGTTTAAACCTATTTTAAAAACTACGAAATACGGGCGAGTCGTCAAGCCTCCGGTACGCTTTCGCTGGGGGAGAGTGATGTAGCAGCCAGATTAATCAAACCGAAACGGGAATAAATAATATATACTCCGCTGCTACCTATTTAATTGCCACGTTATTAGTGTTATTTGCATGTAAGTAATGTATGTAGCCGCTGTGTGCGTTGGCAAAAGTACCGTTACAAAATGGCGTCTCATACATTTCGCACCGCGATCAAATATCGCAAGTCACCATCATGTTTCAACCAATGCACAGCCTAAATTAGTTATCCTGGTACATTTAAACAGTATTTTACACTTGCCGTAATTTTAATTCATGTGTATTTTAATTTGCGCCTCACCGCTATGACGCTTGCCTTCCATTCCGCCTTGTAACTCCGTTCTGATTATGAACACCCGCCAGCTACTCTCTGTGCTCCCATCTACTGCTAGCCTGCGATATACCGGGGGTTCATAATCGGCGGCATTTTATTACCTGGACCTAAATGTGGACGACGTTGTTTCCAGGGTGCAATTTTACGACTACAACCGTGGCGGTCGTCCTTCTTAAGAGGGTCTAGGCCTCCCCTCGACGCCGCCACCGCCACAGCCAGCTGCCCACGGCGCTCCCCGTGAACAGTCCAACCCCCCGGCCCTGCTCGACCACCTCGCGGCCACATAGGGGGAGTACCTGACCCTGTCAGTGAAGCCAGACGGGCATTTTTTTAAATTATCGGAACCACGCCCACGACCTTTTCTTTTACCAATATATAATTTTTTTTATGACTGGTTGTTGCCTTATTTTAAACATCAACCGTCTCATAGTAACAAGCATAGATTTTACATCGAGTTAAAATACTACTATCATTATCGCCAAAAAGTTACTTTGTTTTCCTAGTGTTTGTATAAAGGACAAAATTGTAATTGCGGTTCTTGAAAATAAGCTACTTATAGCTCAAAAAAAAGGACTAATCTACATTATAGGGCTTTCTGTGGTTTATTCCTTACGAAAGAGAAAAACTCATTGCACAAAAAAAATATTTTTATCAATTTCGAGACAAAACAACCGTTGTTATCGGCTTGGTTGAAAACGTTAACAACCGCCTTCACATCTGTATTTATGATAATTAAATAAGCGATTTACTAGCTGATTTACAATGAATTCTATGCAGTATAACACAACGCTACTGCAAAATATAACTGTTATTCTTATCTTTTCTTAACTATACATTTAAAATGAAATCATGTTATGATAATTGAACAAGTGAATTTCTAGCTGATTTACCATGAATTTTTAGAGCATAACAAAACGCTACTGCACAATTAACTGTTCTTAAAAATACACTTAAAATAGAATTTAAATAAATAAAGGAAAATACATTTTAAAAAGCCAGCAGATGTTAAAACACTTCCAAGATTACTCTCTTTTTATGAAATTATTAATCGAATAATAATCGAATCGCTATCGATATTATGATGTTATGATAATTAAACACGCGAATTACTAGCTAATTTACTATGAATTATTTAGAGTATAACAAAATGCTACTGCACAATTTAACTGTTATTTTTATCTGTTTTAACAATACATTTAAAATGGAATCATGTTATGATAATTAAACAAGTGAATTTTTAGCTGATTTACCATGAACTGTTTAGAGCATAACAATACCCTACTCCATATTTTAACTGTTCTTAAAAATACATTTAAAAAAGAATTTAAATAAATAAAAGAAAATATATTTTAAAAAGCGTGTAGAACTTAAAGCGACTCAAATATTTTTTTTATTAAATTACTAATCGAATAAAAATCGATATCGTTTCATTGTATTTATGTTAGTTATATGGCAACATCAAATCTGACAGCTAGGAAATATGTCATACGAATTGCAAATGAAAATGAAATCACAATTCAACAAGTAAAAAGGTACTAGAGAATTCACAACTAAATAGTCGCAATTGTGTTTTTTTGTTTGTTATTTTTTCAAATAAATTCTCAAAAACTCATATGGAGTGAGATTGTCGATCACATTATATTGTGATAACAGTTAAAATTAAGTGTTCAACAGTTTTTAATTTATTAATTCTAGTGCTGATATTTGATAGTGATGAATGAATGAAATGATGAAGTTGTTTTATTTTTTGACATATGCACAAGCCATATCTGACAAACATAATAGCTTATTTATAACATGGCGATAAGATCAGCTAGCTAACACCAGATAGTTACGAAATGGAAAATTTTTATCAAATACCAAGAAATGAGACAGTCGATTTTTAATTGTTTTTGAACTACTGGTAGGCAGTCAGTCCTTAATTATTAAATAATATAGGGCACTGATAAAGCAGCATCACATTAAACTTTAGAACGGGAACCATCTGAATCATCTAGTCCGTCCTCGTTGCAATCTAAAGTGAGTAATGTATTGAACCTAGAATAACAAAGCTTAGATCATACATCGTACAATATACTGCTGCCTAATTTTGTAAGAGCACCACTCACACAAAATCAATGTTTTTTTCCTGGTTGTAACAATTCCAATCAACTCACTGTTCCATCAGAATTGCGTGTATGTCTTTTTGTGATGTGAACTAGGTACCTCCAGAATGTAGAATCAGTAACTACCATTTAAATAGTAACGCTTGGTATTTACTTTTAGAATAAATATTGTTACGCGCCTAAGTCGACGGCACTATAGCGCCATCTAGTCTCGAACCGAAGAACTAAACTTCTTGAAGTATTGAATTTGGCGAGATAAGCGAAGGTTCGGAGCGAAATAAAGTGAATCAGTGTGATTAATTATTAGTGTTTTAAGGCTTAATTGGTGTAAAGAAAATTAAAGTGTTAATTTAGGTAATTCTATCGGTAATTTTTATTGTCACGAACCTCAAGCTCGTAACAATTGGTGTCAAAAGTGGGATAAAATCATGCCGATTTTACCTAAGGAGGAGGTGGAGGGTGTCCGTACCCGAAGTCAACGCCAGCAGGAGACGGACCAGAGGAGATTTGGTGGTGCAACGCCGCAGATATCTGAGGGCCAGCCGCCGGCCACGGAAGCCGGGACGTCAGCAGCTCCTACGTCTGTGGCACCTGACTTAGGTGCTCTGATGGTGATGCTGCAGTAGCTGCAGCGCGGACAGGAAGAACAGGCCCGCCGATTGGAAGAGCAGCTGCGGGGCGGACAGGAGGAACAGGCACGCCGGCAGGAGGAACAGGCCCGTCGTTTAGAAGAGCAACTCCAACGCGATAAGGAAGAGCAGATGCTCCTTATGAAGGACCTTCACGTTACCTTCGGAAAAGAGATACGGGAGGTGAAGGATAAGGTTGCTCAACATGACAACCGCCTGTCGGAAGCTGAAACCCGAATCGACCAAGTAAACAATCGGGTTGACAACGTAATGGCTGACGTGAAGAAAACGCAGGACGACCTCAAACTAGGGGATGGAACAACAGCTCCCGTAGTAGCTACAACACCTTCGCTACGTGGATTCAAAGTGCTGCCGTTCGACGGGACTTCTTCCTGGTCGGCCTACAAAATCCAGTTCGAGGCCGTCATGGAGGCGAACGGCTGGAATAAAAGCCAAGCCATGACTGCACTCACCCTAGGCCTGCGCGACCAAGCCTTAACTGTGTTGGAAGCTCTCGGTAAGAAAGTGACCTACGAGCAGCTCCTTGAGGCGTTGGAGGCGAGATATGGCGACGCTCACCTGGAACACGTCTTTCGCGCGCAGCTTAAAGATCGCGTGCAACGCAGCAACGAAAACCTGCAGCAGTGGACCCTTGAAAAGCATACCAGTCTGTACCTACGCTCATTGAAGGAAACCTGGTGTAGACATTCATCGACGGCATCCGCGACCTTGAAGTCAGAGCTGCTGTGAGGCTGGGACACCACGAGACGCTTAAGGACGAATTGGCCCATGCACTGGAGGTGGAAGCCGTACGGCAGGATCTTCCCTCCCATCGCATCAGGAAGATTGCAGCAGCTACGGTACGCGACCGCAATAAAGGATACAGCCCTAGGTGCTATGGCTGTGGGGAAAGGGGCCATCTTCGATCCAGCTGCCCTAAACGAACCGTAGAAAGGGAAGGTGAAAGATATCAGGAAGGTAGTGCAGCTACCAGCCCTGCCCAGCAGCAGCAGGGAAACGAGTAAAAGCCAGAACTGCGGGGCGGGTGCTGGCTGATGTTAAAAGAGCCCCAAGGATCTCGATCTCACAAACCCATGATGGGAACAGCCTAATCATCAAGGGCGAGATCAACGGAATGCCGTGTAAACTGACCATAGACACTGGAGCCTCTCGCTCGGTTGTTAGTTTGCAACTTATAAGACAGTTCCTTGGGGACTCCGCATACAACCGAGAACGCATTAATTTGGTAACAGCCACCGGTCAACGTATACCCATCCGTGGAGAGAAGGAGATGGAGTTGAAGCTAGGCAACGTGATCTACCTGCATAATGTCATCGTGGCTGATATAATGGACGACTGCGTCCTAGGCCTAGACTTTATGAGGAATAATTGTTGTGAGATCGACGTTAAGCAAGGTGTTTTGAAATGTGGACAGGAGGAACTTTTTGTGGAAGGTGCGTTACCAGGGAACGTGTACAGCATTTAGAAGATTGTTCTTCCGCCGAGATCGGAAACGATTGTTCCGGTTAATCTTCCTCGAAACGCTGGGCAAGCTCACCGTTGTGTTCTTGTGGAAAGGGTAAACAATGACCTTCCATGGAAAGTAGTTCGAACCTTGGTCAGAACTACTAACATCTCAAGAGTACGTGTGCTGAACCTTTGTGACCGGGAACAGATTATAGAAAAAGGCACACTGGTTGGTACTCGTGAGGAAGTGGATTGGTTACGTCGGTGCCAATATATATCAAGTGGGACCCCCAGCAAGGATTCAGAAACGAGAGTGACCACACTTTTGGAAGACTGTCGCAGTGTTCTCTCCCCGAACGAATTGGTCAAGGTGAAGAAGTTGTTACTCAAGTACGCTGATGTATTCTCATCAAACGATGCTGACATAGGAAAGACTGGCTTAGTTCAACACAAAATAAACACAAGAGAGGAATTGCCTGCGGCCAAGAAGATTGCCGGTAGCACGTGAAAAGGAAGTGAAAACCATGATTGAGGGGATGGTGAGGGATGGTGTTATTGAACCTTCATCTAGTCCATGGTGTTCACCCGTGGTGCTGGTAAAGAAGAAGGATAGCAGCACGCGGTTCTGTGTTGATTACCGCCGTCTGAACGACGTTACAAAGAAGGACAGCTATCCCTTGCCAAGAATTGATGACACGCTGGACATGCTTACAGGAGTAAAATGGTTTAGCACGCTGGATCTAAAAAGTGGCTACTGGCAAGTTGAAATTGGCCCTAAGGACAAGGAGAAAACTGCGTTCTCGACGGGAAAGGGTCTGTGGCAATTCAAAGTAATGCCGTTTGGGTTGTGCAATGCTCCAGCAACGTTTGAAAGGCTGATGGAGCTTGTACTTACTGGGCTAATTGGCGATGCCTGTCTGGTCTACTTGGATGACATCATCATCGTGGGCCGTACGTTTGAGGAACACGTTCAGAACCTGGAATGCGTGCTCATGAAGATTCAGAGTGCCAACCTCAAGTTGAGTCCGAAGGAATGTTAAATTTCTTCGGACTCAACTTGAGGTTGGCACTCTATTCAAACGGCAAGTCAACTTTTTGGGGTATGTAGTGTCGGAAGAAGGTGTCCGTACGGATCCGGAGAAAATCGCCGCTGTCAAAGATTGACCGGTTCCAAAAGACAAGACGCAGGTTAGAGCATTTTTGGGTTTGTGCTTCTATTATCGGCGATTTGTGAAGAACGTTGCAGATATAGCCAAACCTTTGCACAAGCTAACCGAGGAGAAGCGACATTTCTGCTGGGATAAAAGTTGCAATATCGCATTCCAGGAGCTCAAAGACCGTCTGTGCAAAACACCTATTTTGGGATACCCTGATGCAAGCAAAGAATTTATAGTTGACACAGACGCAAGTGATATAGGACTTGGCGGTGTGTTGTCTCAACGGAATGGTGACCAAGAGGTCGTGATAGCGTACTTCAGCAAGTCATTGTCAAAACCGGAAAGGAACTATTGTGTCACAAGACGCAAATTGCTAGCTGTGGTAAAGTCGTTGCAGCATTTTAGCAAATATCTTCTGGGGCGGAAATTTCACTTACGAACTGACCATGCTGCACTAAAATGGCTATTGCAGTTTAAAAATCCAAAAGGACAAGTTGCGAGGTGGATTGAACTACTGCAGGAATATGAATTTGAGATCGAACATCGCAGCGGGAAATCTCATGGCAACGCACATGCATTGTCAAGAAGACCTTGTCCTGAAGATTGCAAACATTGTACTAGGCAAGAGAGTAAGGAAGTGGTATCCGTGAGAATGCTCAGGGCAGACCACCTCAGCAACGAGTGGAAGGACAGCTTACAACGTGCACAGCAGGAAGATCCGGACATCAAGCCGATTCTGGAATGGATGAAGGCCAGTGTTCCCAAGCCGAAATGGAACGACGTCTCAGCGTTGAGTTCGACCACTAAAAGCTATTGGGCCAAATGGGACAGCTTGTTGCTTCAGGATGGAGTTCTCTGCCGTAAATGGGAAAGTGTTCAGGGAGACAGCTGTCATTTGCAAATGGTTGTCCCTAAAGCTAAAGTACAGGATGTTCTACAGCTGTACCGTAATGATTATTCAGGAGGCCATCTGGGAGTTAAACGAACTCTACTGAAGATCTGAGAACGGTTTCACTGGGTCCACTGTCGAAACGATATCGAGGACTGGTGTCGCAAATGTACAAGTTTTGCGGCTGTAAAGGAACCTCAGACTCGTAGTAGAGGTGCATTGAAGTTGTACAATGTTTGTGCACCATGGGAGAGAATAGCCATTGACGTGGCGGGGCCGTTTCCGGAGAGTGAAAGCGGTAACAAGTATATCATGGTTGTGATGGATTACTTCACTAAGTGGCCAGAAGTCTTTGCCATTCCAAATCAAGAAGCTTCTACAGTTGCAGATAAACTAGTTCATGAAGTCTTCTGTCATTTTGGAGTCCCTTTAGAGATTCACAGCGATCAAGGAAGGAATTTTGAGTCTCAAATATTCCAGGAAAATTGCCGAGTTATGGGTACTCATAAAACAAGAACGACTTTTTATCACCCGTAATCTGATGGAATGGTAGAACGATTTAATCAGAAATTGGAGAGGTACTTAGCAAAAGTTGTAGACAATCGGCAACGAGATTGGGACAAGCACATACAACCGTTTTTGTTGTCATATCGAAGCGCTGTTCACGAAAGTACATCAGTGACACCAGCTTTCGCAAACTTTGGGAGAGAATTACGGCTGCCTGCGGACCTGATCACCGGGATACCACCTGATGCTCCACGCAGTATAACCGATTATGCAAATGACTTGCGGAACAAAATGAATGACATTTATGAGCACGTCAGACAATCGGGACAGCAAATGTCTGAAAAAATGAAAACCCGGTACGACCGCAAAATGAACAACAAAGGGTTCGACGAAGGTTCACTAGTGTGGTTGCACAATCCAGTCCGCAGCAAAGGGAAATCTCCTAAGCTTCAAGCTAAATGGGACGGCCCGTACCGGATTGTGACCAGGATCAACGATGTAACCTACCGGATACAGAAAGGTGCAAGATGGACTCCTAAGATCGTCCCTGTAGATCGCCTGGCGCGTTATTATGGGGCCGATAATGCTCGGCACGGGCATGTCTTAGGAGGGGGCAGTGTTACGCGCCTAATTCGACGGCACTAGCGCCATTTAGTCTCGAACCGAAGAACTAAATTAATGCATCATTTTGTATCAACTACGTGTTATATTCCGATGCCTTATATGCAAAAGATCACGTCAGCATTGTTTAGAATTTGATGCGCAATGTTAATACAAAGAAAACATGATATTACATTTCGATGAATTCTTAAATAATATCTGTATAAAATATTGCAATTTTCATTATTAATAAAAGAAGTAGAATCTTCTTCTACTTCTTTTATTAATAATGAAATCTTCTAGAAGTATTGAATTTGGCGAGACAAGCGAAGCTTTGGAGCGAAATAAAGTGAATCAGTGTGATTAATTATTAGTGTTTTAAGTTTTAATTGTTGTAAAGAAAATTAAGGTGTTAATTTAGGTAATTCTATCGGCAATTTTTATTGTCACGAACCTCAAGCTCGTAACAATATATAACCATATTAACACATTTAGTGTAGCACAAATTATAGATTTTTCTACATTATTGTAAGATAATATTTACCATCATATAGACTTAAAAAATAGTCACAGTATGCCTGAATATACTGTACATTATTATCTAGGCTTATCAAAGGCACAATACCAATAAATTCTGTCTGAAGTTCCAAAAATGTCAAGTAAACATTGTGGATGTTTTGCACCTGCTGTATATTTGATGAAATTAAGAACAGGAGGCATTATTGCAAGTGCCAAGAAACAAATTAGAGCGGCTCATGAATATGGCCTACGAAATATTAAATCAGGATATTGTGACTATGAATTTTATCCTTCGTTACCACTCTCTGTGCCAAATTCCATTCAGTAATTACGATATTATATTAGAGGCAAATAATTTCTTAGCTTTCCTAGATGTTTTTGTTATCCAAAATCCTAACAACATCATAGGTCACACTGTGTATAGAAAAAAGACCCATACAAACTGATATTTAAGCGGTGAATCTCACCATCATCCTTCACAGTTAGTTACCGTGAGCAAATCTTTGTTACAGAGAGCATATGGGATCTGTAAGAGCAAGCACCTGGCCGCGGAGCTTCAGCACGTCAAGCAGGTTCTGCACAAAATCAAGCTTCGGGTCCCACGTTTACGTCACAGTGACCGAGTGAAGCCGGCCGCAGTTGAGCGTGTGCCTGCTGTACTACTGTATGTCAAGGGTGTCACCCCAACCAGATAGACATACATCAGATTTGATAGACTACAAATCCTCGCTAAAGAACCTTAATTCCTACCAAGGATGACATGTGAGGCTATTGAAATTAAAAAACATCCTAATTTCAATAGAGAAGGCGGTTGGGTACTACCACCTGCTTGGGACACTATAATTAATAAAATTAAAACTAAACCCGAGCATACCACTGCAATACTTAAAGATAAGGGAGAGTAAGTTCAATCTGCGTAGATTGGACTATAAAAATAATAATAAAAAAGGCGTGTGGCACTCGGGGACTGCCGCGGTAAAGCTATTGCATAGCATTTTGTATCAACTTATGCAATTATAATTATTTTTTATTTATTTTATTTATGCAGTATTTCTTTTTCTTTGATATTAATTCAAGTTACACTTTTTGAGCGTGGTGACCGATAAGAAAACAAATTTTTTTCTTTTATTAAATAAATAAAAAGTTAATATTCTTTAAAAATTAAGGCGCTCTTATACTGACACTTTAGGTATTTAGCGCATCTCCAGCGCGCGCGTTATAAACAACGCAAACACACCAAAACAATGAACTCACTTGATCCCGGCACCGCGCTGCTACAGACCACAGTACAAAATAGTTCGCAGTAGGATCACTTCTTATGATTTCAACTGTTTTTAGTTTGTAGTGAGTAGTTACAAATTACTTCTTTAGTTAATATTTTGTATGATGTTGTATTAAATTTATACGTATTTTGGTTTTTTTTTTACCGATTTCAATTATTTCAAAAAAAACTTCGTATAAAATGTTAAATTAAATTTCTTTTTAATAATTTTATGTAAGTTTTACAAATGCGTAAGTATTCAAAGTTAAATAATTACAATAATGATCTAAAACTACATCTTAAGCAATCAATCAACTATGAAACAATTTCTAAAACTCTTCCATACTGAGTTGGTGAATCCTTTCAAAATTTTTGTCAGGCTCGTTAGACGTTTGATGGTCAGTCCTGAATAAATCAGGTCTGTTATTTTCTTTATCTGGTACATCAATTACAGACATGGAGTCACATTCCAGTTTTAGATCTCGGATCACCATCCCACGTGCATATCTGCTGTTAACAATTTCTGTGAGTAAGCAACTTTTATAAAAAAAGTACTAACTTTGGCTCCATAGTTTTCCAAAAATCATCATCTCTTTCAATATATTTTGTGAAAATTGTTTCATTGTCACCTGACCAAATTCCTAATAAACAAACTTTCCTACCCGTAACAAGCAGCTGGCCCTGAATTTGGTAGTGCTAGTTACTAGGTAGTCTTCTTGTTTACGGTCACTGTGCCTGCTTTTTTTTGTCGTATTTGAGAATTTGAATTTTGTTTTTCTTAATTGAATTTTCAAGACCTTTTTTAGAAGCTGTAATGGGACACTTTATCTCGACTAGCATATCATCTCCTACCAGTCCGTCCGGAGTTGCACCGATACATGGATGAGTTTGATCGATAAATAATCCAAACAATTAATTATGACAAGCTTTTTTATTGTAACTCTTCTAAGAGGTAATTAATATCAATGAATCGCCGTCCTAGAACATGCTGAAATTCTTCATTGCTTTTTTCAGGCTCAATAACGTATCTATCGTTATTGTCTTCAGTTGGTCTGAAAAATAAATTCAGGGAAAAATAGATAAATTAAAATTGTAGATGAACCCCCTTGGGTTCATCTACCTGTGAAACTTAACAACTTTCCTAAAGAAACCCATATCGAAATCAGAAAAAAAAATCGATCTCCCAAACAAAATATGTTACTTGACTGGACAATTTGTATAGCAGAACGAATTTTTTTTAAATTTCGATATGGGCTTCTTTATTTTTAAATAGCTACTTACACATAATTAGTTATATTCTGTACATTGGAATACAGTGTAGTTGTGCTACTGCTGGGCAAATTACTCTGTTGTCTGAAAAATACATTATCCAATTATTAAAACAGCACTTGTCAGCAAGTAATGAGAGAAACTATAAGGCCTATTAAACTATAAAGCTGGCTGACAGTGGTGCGAACAATGGATTTCCATTGTCCGCGCCACTGTCACTAATCCCGCCAATATTATAAATGGGAGAGTTTGGATGTTTGTTTGTTACTTAATGTCCTTCAAAACCACTGCACCGAATTGGATGTTCACAGATAGTATATGACCAGGATTAACTTAGGTACTTTTTACCGGTGTTTATAAAATACATGTGCAGGATGTGGCGAAGATCAATTATTTTATATACCTAATGTATAATATGTAGATGAGTAAAATAATAATTTGTTTTTAAATGTCATTTTTCACTAACACACTTTTCATTGAGGTTTTTTTGTGATCTAAACATGCCTTTGGTCCGTGGTGCTTTTGCACTGAAAACAAAAAAGGTCACAATTACTACATTCAGGGGTCTTACTGTTATACTTATACTGTGACATATAAAGTAAAAATAAAACTATTGTTTTTATTGTTTTTACGTGAAGTTGCATTTCTTAATTTATTTGTTTTTATTAAAAAGTGAAAATAAATCGACAGATATTCATTCGTACTAACATTAATGTTTTTTTATATAAAACTTTAATCTTAAGCTTACTCGCGATCAATAAATATTTTCGAGATCGGAACGGCGGTGCGCGCGAAAATTAGACACAGAACCTGCTTCGGCAAGGCCCGGCGGGCGACTAGCGTGAGCAGATCTTGCATTCGATTATATATTATTTAGATTTATAAAAAGTAAATAGCAATTTTAAAAAACGAACCGCAGAATTGTTTGTTAAAAACATGCTTGAATATTGTAGTTTAATTTTTATAGTAATTTACGTGGTATTTCGAAAATGAAACGAAATAATAAAAATCAAAAGACCAAAGTTTAGATAAAATTTCTATCGAAAAATTTTTGAAATATAATGTTTTCAACCGCAGATTTGTAAACCTCATATCCTTAAATTTGTTATGTATTTTTTTTTGGGTCTTGGAAACTTTATTAGAGTCCATGAAATTGTTTTGAATATCAGTAATTTACTAATAACCGGGCCTTAATACTGCATTTGTGATAATAATAAAATGTATGTATATAGAGTACTCACTCATTTTCTTTCACTATTTTTTTCGTGACTTTCTTCATTAATAATAATAAATGCACTTTGTTCATTCATATTCAAAACACTTTATACACAAATTATACAAGTACAGCTATTCACTGTTGTACATATATACCTATACACCTATATACTTTCTCATAAACAGCTGCTTATGTATTCGTCCGATTTCGGAGCAGCTCGTTTCGATTCGTGCGAGCTTCGTAGAGTCGTACAATAGGTACGTCTAGTTGCACGCACACAAACAACGTGTCGCCTAAGAGTATTAATGTTCTGTGGTCGAAGACTGCCGAAAAGAAACGACGTTAGACAATGCACGGCCTTCAAGCCACATCTCCGTGCTCGTCGGAGTGGGGAGCGTGAGGTATTTTTTCGTTACGGAATTTCTGGATTCGGTCCCCGCGCTCAAGGCCCGCGATAGAAGCTATGCAATAGCTTAAAAAAAGCTGAAGGTACTCCAAGTCCCAATACTGACATTGGGATGGCAGTCACCTCAGTCCCCCGTGAACATGGGTGCTATAAAGCACCTGAAACGTCGGGAATTAAAAGTTAAAGAAATTAAACGCAATAAAATTGGTAAAAGTAGTCGTTAAAAACCTGTATTTGTGAAAATAAAAACTTTTATGTCGTAAAAATCCCGACTTTTTTTAAACCAATTCCTTAACCATTTCATTATTTTAATTGCATATTATCATTTCCATATGCTTTTATATGTGGGCACCCATGGGCGAAGTGTCTATGAACAGTGGGCATTCCCCTTTGTACTATTGCGGTCACCTCGTTTATTGTTCTAGAAAAACAAAAAAATCATCTGATTTCGATGATTTTTTTAAATCTTTATTACGGCGGATTTACCATTATATTTACAAGAATAAAAAAATGAAAACTTATAGTGGTTTCAAGGCTTTAAATGTTCATGACAATGCACTCATTCACGTATGATTATTGATAACTTTTTTTTAAATAATTAAATGAAGTTGTTATATTTTTTGAACGATACGAAAAAAACGAGCATTTAAAAAACCTGTCCGAGTCGGGATGCCCTAAGTCCCGAGCTCGCTTCGTTCGATCTTACACTCAATAAAACACCAAAATATCAACTTTTATAATTATTTCGATTTTCTAGAACGTTTATGATAACATTTAAAGTCAGAAAACCATATAAAAACTTTAAGTGAGATAAAAATTAATGAACAAACATTTTTCAATGTTTCTTTTTTTTAATGAGGGATGAGTCGCTCGCGTCCGTAGGCTTCGACCCCTTAACCTTAGGCCCACCCTACACGTGTCCCCCGGGTGGTGCTAAACGAGCGACAAAGCCGAAAAAATAGACTCGGTTCCTCGACGTATGGTAGCGGCGTAAAATCTACCACCACCCGTTGTTCGCACCATGACTCAGGAAATAAAAGAAATGGCCCCGAGTTCCCGGCGCCCCTTCAATGGGGCAGGGGTGCGAATAATCTCCGGGAGAAAAACGGGCGACGAGGTTCGACGGGTGGCGAACCTCGTCGCGGGTTTTTCTCCGGTTCTATCTCCGGAGGGGCGAAAAGTGGATTGCGGAAACCCGTCTGGCTACGCTGAATGTATGTGGAGGAATGAATGATAAGATGGATGAAGTATGCGAAATGATGAATGACAAAGGAATAGATTTTCAGAAAAAAGTGGGTCAATATGTGAAAGAGTATGAGTGTAAGCCCGAGGCTGCTATGGATACGAATGAAAGTGGGCTTAAAGAAGCTGTTCCTGCTAGGGGTGTACGCCCCAGACATGTCTAAGCCCACTTACATCCGAGAGCAGTTTTGGGACATGGTAAGGATGGTGTTGACAAAATGTAAGGAAAATGAAAATATTATTATGTTAGGAGACTTTAATGGAAGGGTTGGGGTGAAGAGGTCTGGTTATGAAAGGATATTGGGAACGTTTGGTGATGAAAGTATAAATAAGAATGGTGAAGACCTCCTCACCGTATGTGTGGAAAAGAATCTTTTTTGTGACGAATACTTTTTTCGTTATAAGAAGATTCACATGTATACATGGGAAAGAGGTGATGATAGAAGCATGATAGATTTCGTAATTGTGGATGAAAGAATGAGGAGCGCGGTCGTAGATACAAGGGTTTACCGGGGGTCCAACGTAGGGACGGATCATTACTTGGTCTTATGTCGAATTAATGGTCTTTTCAAGCGTTGGCAGCATCGGACATCTGTGTCTACCACTGCGTTACAGAGTATAAGAATAGAGAAGTTACAAGATGAAGATGTGAAAGAGAAGTATACATGTAGACTGAATATTCCCTATATTAGATGTTTGAATGAGTTGTGTATGAATGATTTAGACTTGAATACTGCGTGGGATAATATTAAGAAAGGTTTGGTAGATGTTGTAGTGGGATGATGAGGTACGGGTGGAAGTTGAATCAAAGAAGAAAGCATGGTTAGATTTACTTGCAACCAAAGCTGGTAATTTTTCTGGTATGAATGATGAGATTGAAAGAAAAAAGGCAGAATTTAGACGTCTAAATAAGAGAGTAAAAGAAGTTGTTGAAAGGAAAAAGAAAGAAAGAACGGATAAGAATGATAGAAGGATATCTGATAATTTCCAGGCTAACATAAAAATGTTCTGGAAACTCGTAGGAACTGCCAGGGTAAATACAAAACAGCCTCTAATGAATGCTATGAAGACGAGAATGGATGTATTCTGAATGATGAAGCTTCGAATTTAAACAGATGGAAGGAATACTTTGAAAGCGTGTTTATGAGTGAAGAGTCGTCTGAATTAAATGAACTAGAAATTCCGAAAGAAGTGGAAAGGGGTATGGAGATAAGTGTAGATGAAATAATGAAAGCAATGAAAAGCATGAAAGCAGGTAAGGCAGCTGGATATGATAGAGTATCACTCGAGATGCTAAGGGCAGGAGAGGGAGTGGTGGCAGGCCTGCTGTACACCTTGTTTAATTAATGTTGGGAATTAAAGCGGGTACCGGATGACTGGTGTAAAGCATTTATAGTACCAATATATAAAGGAAAAGGGTCACAGCAGGACTGCAAAAACTACCGTGGAATCAGCTTGCTTAGTATTGTGGGTAAACTGTATGCTAAGGTGTTAATTGAAAGAGTTATGAAAGAAACTGATGGAAAAATTTGGGATGTGCAAGCGGGTTTTAGAAAGGGAATGGGGTGTACAGATCAAGTCTTTTCCATGCGCATGTTTGCGGAGAAGTTTTTGGCCAAAAACCAAAAAAGTTTTTTGTGCGTTCATTGACTTGGAAAAGGTTTATGACAGAGTGGACAGGAATGTGATATGGTAAACACTGAACTCATATGGGTTGAGCGCTGGTTTGATACAGGCATTAAGGTCTCTTTATAGGGACTCTAGTGCTTGTGTCAGGATCAATGGGGTCTACTCGGACTGGTTTGGCATCCAAAAAGGTGTCAAACAGGGTTGTGTAGTATCCCCTTGGCTGTTCAACCTATTTATGGACAGGTGTTTGCAAACTTTGAAAGATGAAGAATGTGGGTTAAGAATGGGCGAGTTAACCTTCAAATGCCTTTTGTATGCCGATGATCAAGTCATATTTGCGTCATCGGCGGCTGAGTTGCAAATGATGGTTATTTTATTATTAATGAACTGGGAATTAAAAGAAAGGGGAATGAAAGTGAACGCAGGTAAGACGAAAGTGATGGTTTTTGAAAGAGAAGAAAGCAAAACGGTATGTGAAATAAGAACAGAAGGAGAGTTAATTGAGCAAGTGGATGAGTTTGTGTATTTGGGATGTGTATTTAGCAGGGATGGTAGATATGATAGGGATATAGAATGACGAATAAATGCAGGGAATAGAGTGAATGGGGCACTACACTCCATTGTGAAGAACCAGAATGTGTCAAAAAAAGGCTCGTATGGTAATTCATAATGCTGTGTTAGTCCCTACTTTAATGTATGGTAGTGAAAGCTGGGTGTGGCAGAAGAAGCTTGAAAGTAGAATAAATGCTGTAGAAATGCGGTCTTTAAGGAGTATGCTAGGGTTGAATCCGAATGACAGGGTGAGAAATTGCGTGATAAGAGATAAATGTGGTATGCAAGATGATGTTGTGACTAGGATTAAGAAAGGAATGCTTCGGTGGTTTGGTCATGTAGAAATAATGAATGAGGAAAGAGTGATAAAGCAAATTTATATGGCAGATGTGAACGGCAGAGTCGGGAAGGGACGCCCTAGGAAAAAGTTTATCGACCAAATTGGCGATATTTTGAAAATGGGCCACGTTAGAAGTACCCTTAACCGACGAGCATGTATGCGTAGATATATGGATGTAAAGGAGGCGAAAGAGGTATGTCAGGATCGTGCCAAATGGAAGTCCGTAGTCTCTGCCTACCCCTCTGGTTGACAGGCGTGAGTGTTTATGTTTATGTTTATGTATATATATCTTTTTTTAATGTTAATTTTTTTGTGTAGATTATGAAAAAAAAATGTAACAACTTCATTTGATTATTTAAAAAAAGTTATGAACTATTACACTCCAAGAAGTGCGTTTATAATCACATTTAAAGACATAAAACTATCAAAAATCTTGAGGTGAGATATTTTCCATATTTTTTCCATAAATCCGCCATAAAGGCGAAGATTTAAAAAAAATTATCGAAATCGGATCTACATTTAAATTTTTACTCGAGGGTAGATGTAGGTATCTGTGCGCGTGATAAATATCGAAATAATGTTATCCGCAGTTAGAGTAATCGACATAACCCAACGGATCGGTAAGCTGACATTGTATTGATATAGGTATATATAGCTCTAAGAACTAACAACCGATGGGGAAGAAAGGTTCATTAGATTATTTTAATAGAAATTGATTAAATTATGCAAAAATACTCAGGGTACAACTCTCACCAATATCTGCTTGTTTCAATCAGTAAACGCAAATATGTTTCATTTGCATTCATTTGTCACAATTGTCATTGTCATAACTCACAAATGAGTAAGAAAACAACGGACAAAATTAACAAACCGACAGTAAATGCCTTAAATATAAACCAACCGTATAATGTTATTTCTAAAGCAATAAGGTATATTATAATATTCTACTATAATTTTTTATGTAAGAGAAATAAAATTTAAATTATTTATTTTTCAAAATTAGTATTTAAAATTTCTTACTTATTGATATTTATTATCACAATTGGTTAGGACGGCTTTGACAACAGATATTTTGCCTCAAAACAAGTGCCATTTATAATTAATTATCACGGCAGAGAAAAAAAATTTTTCGTGTTTATTATTTTGGCAATCAAGCTTTCTGCTACTTAAATAGGGATAAAAAGTTCTCGAGTGGAGCTGCCAAAAAACGTAGTGTAGGACTGCTCCCATGCAGGAAGTCGATAGATGCAGGTGGCTCAGGACCATGCATGTGGCATTCATTCTTTGCGGAAATACTATGTCAGTAGCTTGTGACAGCTGTAATAAAGATGATGAAGGTGATAAATAGTTTTTGCAATTAAACTGATTAAAAATTTTAGTGGGTCTTGTGTTTTTGTGTGCAATGTGCCATATACAAGTTTTACGAAGCATTTTTGAACTCGTTTAACTGAACTAATTAACCTTTATTTCTATTTCATTTCAACACACAAGAATTACGATCTTTTTTGCACAAAACAGTATTTAACAAGCAGCGCGGTCTAATAAAAATATTCAATGAGCGTAGACTATAGAACACTATTACACTCTCTCTTGATTTAAAAACCATATTGCAAGCAAAACGACATTATCTTTATGTATTGCTATCACAAGGTAATATTGACAGTGAAGATGAACGTGACTTATGTCATTAATTACCGCAACAAAGGTGGTTAGAAAATTGATAAGTAACTTAAGTAGTCTAAATTAGAGCTTAAAACTTGCATGTTTAAGTAGTTTTTCCTTTATTGTGTTTTACCACTACGATTGGATTGAGCGGCATAAGAATTTAAGCGATAAATTAAAAGGCAAAAGATTCAAAATACAATAGTGCTGGATACTGTCTAGTATCTTCTTAACTTCTGATGTCCTGGTACTGAATGCCCTTTTACACGTGACGTCATTTTGTCTTTGTTCTTCATACGTTGTTATTTCGTCGTTTTAACTTAGTGGGTCATGTTAGTAGTAAGTTAATATTTTTTGTACGAAGTGCATGCTTTATGGCAAGTCTGGTACTTAATTAGTGATTATAAGTCCATCAATCTGCCAGGCGATGATAATTGGTTTTAATATATCTTTTCAAGAAATGCTTCGGTGGTTTGGTCTTGTGGAAAGAATGAATGAGGAAAGAGTTACAAAGGAAATTTATGTTGCGGAAGTGAACGGCAGAATCGAAAAGGGACGTCCTAGGCGAAAGTTTATTGACCGAATTGGCGATATATTGAAAACGGGCCAAATTAGGAGTACACTTAACCAACGAGCATGTATGCGTAGGTATATGGATGTGGAGGAGACGAGAGAGGTGTGTCAGGATCAGGATCGTGCCAAATGGAAGTCTAATAATAAGTAGTCTCTGCTTATGCGCTCTGGGTAACAGGCTTGAGTGTTTATGTATGTATGTTTATGTATGTATGTATTATCTTTTCACTTTCAAGGAGTGTTCTTTAATTAGAGTAGATGATGACATTGATTATTACTTTGCACTATAGTGCGTTGGTTAGTTTGAAATTTTTATTAGCCAAATTAAAAGTCAGTTTAAGTTAAAAGTGAAAAAAGTGACATCTGTAGAGGGATTTTTTAAAATGCAGAAATGCACAAGGTTCCACGTAAGAAACGTGAAGAAATGAAAACACTCATTACCGCTAGATGGCAGTAGCAGCTTAGTTTAAGCTACGAAGTTGTCCTGAAAAGGTACAAGTTTAGTTACTGTTTATTTAATTTAAGGTCTGTGAAACCTATGATTTGACAGTTATTCCTCTGATTTTAAATATTATATTTATTTTATTGCTTCATTGTGTAATGTTGACCAATCACAAACGTGCAAAAAATTGTGGCACAACTCTATGACTAAACATTACGTATGAAAAGAAGACATCCCATTACACAGAAATGAATATGTATGTAATGTCATTTGCATAGCCATTTGCAAACACTTGTGCATATTTAGATTCTTTCAATTAATCTCCCGAGAGGCACGATTTACTGCCATTCTATTTTTATGTCGTTTTTGTTAAGGTTCCTACGGCGAATTAACTTTGTAGAAGCTCGATGTAAAGTATTTGAATAGATTCGCCTTTAAGTATATTTTTAAAACGAGACAATACTTACTAAACATGTGAAAAGTTGACAATTGTTGCTAAGTGTGTAGTAATATGATTTTTTTTAAATTGTGAAATTGCATACAAATTCACAATGACTTGTGATGGCTCATAGCTAAACGCTCGTTGTAAATTTCATAACTGGTTTCGACATCCAATGAAACAAATGAATTCGTTAATTTCATTATAAGCGCCGCTGTTTTACCATGTGCTCGGCGATAATACAACACGTGATGAGGAAAGCTGCATAAGACCTTAAGGTCTATTACACTACTTTTGTTTTCTTTTCAATTTTCGAATCACTTTTGTAATGGTAATTAATGATAAGTCACGTTCATCTTCACAGTCGATATTACCTTGTGATATCATCATCATCATTACAGCCTTTCACAAGTCCACTGCTGAACATAGGCCTCCGCCAAGTAATGCCACAAAGCACGGTCCTAAGCCACCTGCATCCATCGGCTTCGATATATATATATATATATATATATATATATATATATATATATATATATATATATATATATTAAAGTTAATATCGTTTTACTCATGAATAAAAATATTTCTAAAGAAACGTGAAGTCAGTCAACGTTGCCGTTACCGCAAGTCTTCCATAGATTTTATATGAGTCGCAACACACATTCGTAAATTACGAACGGAACGCGCCCAGTGTGGGTTGCACAACCGAAGCGAATGGGTGATCTAGTACACGGAGGATTATATTTTTCATCATGAAGAATACTTGTTGTGTCCCGCATAGAGAAAGCAAGCGTATTGATTTCATATTACATACATAGTTTTCCAAAGAGAGTTCAGTTCAAAGGAACTGCAGAAGTTCTTTGTCAGTTGTATTTTTTGTCAGTTTGTCAAACAATGTCATTTAATTGATAAGTTTAAATAAAAATTTATCAGTTTCTAGACTATTATATTAATACACAAAACAGTGACTCAGTGGTTTAGTTTATTTTTTTAATCTAATTAATACAAAATATAACTATTGGTAAAAAAAAACATTATACTTTTCATTTTTCGAACAACTAACTTCCCCACTATGAAGTCTGTCAAATATTATACTTCATTTTTAAATGGCACCGCCCTGGAGGCAGAAAAAGTCGTGGATTCATCATTTCCATTATAAAACTGAAGCACCATAGACTTTACGCTCAACATGATTCTTGTACCCCTGTTACTGTCCCCTCTAGCTCATCATTAAGAATTGATGTAAGAAATGAAATAATTTGTCGTAAAGAGTTAATAGTCATCCGATAGTATTTAAATTAATTTGGATCTTTTTACATAATACTGGGATGCACCCAGTAACGGTGGCAATATGTTTTCTTCTTGGCTAAATACAACAACAATGCAATTGCAATATCGTCGTCCATATTCACTGGCGAATGAATACCTGTACTCAATGGCTGGCATCATTCAACTGAGCCTTGTTATTCCGAATGGAAGAAAACGTATATGTGTAATGTATGTACGGAATCCCGAATCGGAATTACGAAACGGAATCTCGAAACGGAATTCCGTAAGTATGTGGTAGGCCTTAATTATTTTGAAATCCTCTCAATAACTAGTTGAGGTTGGTGTCTAGGAGTGGTTATTTTTCAAAGAGATGAAAATGTTTATACTTAATTTCAAATACAGTGTGTCCGGTCACGGACTAGCGATATTTTAGGTACTTATAATACAGCTATTTTAATATAAAAATACACTACACACTGAGGTCTAATCCCCTCCCCCTCTATTTGGCAGCCATTTTGTTTTTCTCTTGAGATATTCTCTACGCGTTTACGAAAAAAAGTCATATCTCTGAAAGTTTTAGTCTTACTGAGATAAAAATTAACTCATTCGGAGGCCAATAATATTGTTTATCGTTTACATTATCAAAATTTTTGTTGACATACTTGTAACTTTGAAGAAAAAAATTTAACTTTAAATAAATATCAAAAAATATGCTAATCGGCAAATTATCGTAAATTACTGCAAAAACAACCCCGTTCACCCTTTTTAATTTTATATTAGATCGACAGATTTTGAGTTAAGCTAGAATACAACATAAAGTTTACAGCTGTATCTTTATTACTTTAAGAATTATTGTTGTTTGAACATAGCATATACGCAAACACAAAAGGCCTTTGTTAAATGACAACTGGCACTGCCTGCCTAGGAGTAATAGTGTGTAACTCAGTGTGTAGTGTATTTTTATATTAAAATAGCTGTATTATAAGTACCTAAAATATCGCTAGTCCGTGACCGGACACACTGTATATAAATAATGTTATGAGCTTAGGGTTCGAGACAATTAAAACTGTCAAGTGAATTACCAAAATTGAGACTTTAATTACGGAACACTAATTGCGACTTAAAACCACACTAATAACAAACAACGCACACAGTCCATCAGGTAGACTGTGTGCTCGTTCCTTACCCATATTATAAGTATATAAAAAGATACTAGCAGGTACGCAGTAATAATACAATATATTCTTTGTCGTAGGTGTATGATTCTAGATTATTACTTTATAAATTTAAGTTCTCTCATTAATTACATAAACCTGTTTTTAATTAAGAGGCACACATTCATGTTTACTTTTAGCATATAAACGCAAATGACTACCACTAAAATTAAAAAAAAAACTCACACACATACATGTAGGTAATTACCTCCTTTTAATTTAATTGGTGATATGTTTTTTTATTTGTGTTCATATTTATACGCAAAATAGTAATTATGCCATTATTTTATACAGTAGGCAACATAATAACATTGTAATGGGCTTACGGCCTATGATTGTGGGATTGAAATAGATGCGTAGGCGGAGGAAATATTGGCGCTTGACTGTATTCTTAAATAAATTGGATAGAAATATTTGACATTTAAATATGGGAATCGTTAACTAATATTTATGTCGCCATATCACAGAAAATTAGATTATATCTAATTGCGTAATAATTTTTTTTTTGTTTATTTTATTGAATAAAAATAAGTCGTGAGTGAGGCAAACAAACAAAAAAGAATTGTCTGAACAATTTTTTTCTTTTGAGTAATCTAAAAAAGTTGCGGTAATATTAATTGATAGCCATATTATTCACGTTTTAAGTTTATTGTTATCTTAGTTTTATTATATTGTATCGTATTATTTTTAAAATTGTTGGAAGTCAAATAGACCTAACTCCAACTTCTAAGTGACTTTAAAATAGAGTGCTCAGGATAATTCCGCGAGCTTCCATTCTTCCACTAGCCCACCCCCCTCCCCCTGTAGTGTTTGGAAACAACTCTTGGTTAAGTAAGTATATAAGATTATTTTGCAATAACCGGCCAAATTTGCAGAGAAGATTTAGTGTACGTAATATAGGCAAATGGTGAAGCAAATTTACTTAAAAAAATCTCAAACATTCTGTCCTTTTTATCTTTTGAATTCATAATGCGCGGTGATGCATAATTTGACCTGATTTTACTGCGCACGCACACAATCGTAAGGGTCGATCGGTAGGCAATAACGTTGTTTCCCTTAAATCACATTAAATTTTAGATAATTTCATATAAAAGTAGAAACCTTATTTACTCGTATTTTGAAAACCTGCAATAAAGGCTTATCATTATTTATATATTTAAACTTAAGTTTAAAATTTGGCTACTACCAAATTTGGTTTCTGAATACCCCACCTTTTACAATAGGACCAAAACACCAAATATTTTTTTAAAAATACCACTAAAAACCCTCTTTTATTTTTGTTTCTTCATTTTTGTTGTTTTTACTGTTTTTTGGTGTTTGTAATTTTATTTATGTAATTTATATTATTTTTAAAAAAATAATAATAAATATAAAAAAAATATAAAAACAATATACTCTACTGACGCGCGCAAGTTTAGCAAGTACTTGCTAAATGCAATTCCAAATTAAGTTAAATCGTTTTTTATATATAAATAATTATTTAGTTATTTTGCTTTTACATAAATGAGTTTTTCTTAACATATTTAGTTTTTAAATTGTGGTTTAGCGGTGTAATTGTGCATAACACTATTTTATACTTTTAGATTTTGTATGTCAAATTGTAACAATTTTAGCTAGAGTTCTTTTAAATAAATAAATAAAATATATAATTAATATTTTTATATATATTTTATTTGATATAAAAAATTCAATCTATGTAGGTGGTGGAAAATGGGAAATGGACTGTAATTTGCATAGACGCTAGCTGATTCTACTCTACCCCGTTGACTAGATAATATTACTAAGGTCTGACGTACCTGAATATACGGAGGCGGATGCTCCTGCTCTCGTGTGCTTCTTCGGGGATCCCAGCTACACGGATTTCGGTCACTCACGATGATCCAATTCGGGGAGGAACTTGCGGTAGAACATATATTTTGGGAGCAGCGAAAAACGTGCCCCTTTCAAAAGACGCGCGGCGTTGACTTTATGTTGATCACGTGACGACAAGATGTCCGTAATTTTAACGGACCAATAGTAAGCAAGAATCACATCGACCCGCGAAATACACGGACATCCAAACCAAAGTAACATTGGTGTAACGGTAGCGAGTATTCAGCGCAAATAAACAAACAAATTTCGGCTGTTTATTAAACTGGCCGAATCATTCCTCCCGGCCTTGAAAGGGAAAGTTTCAAAGGTGTAATCATCTTTATCGAGTAAATTAATCTATTCTTACTTCTAGGAACCTTATTACAAATACTAAAGAATGTTTGATAACTACTTATGTCTACTTAATCCCATTATCTTATCTATGACTTATTATCTAGAAGCTAATCTACCCTTTACCTAAATAATTTATGAATTTTACTGAGTTGGTAATGGACACAATTTAACCACTGGTCTTTGGTAAGTACCGTGCTTAGTCCTTACCATTGCTACACGTATAACGTCATCCTTACCTTTAAAGGTTTGTGTTATAATGCCTAAGGGCCAATGTAAGGGTGTGATGTTATCCTGTATTACTACAACAACCGTTCCTTCCTTAACTGGGAATGATGGTGAATTCCACTTTTGGCGGGTTTGTAGGCTATGAAGATACTCTCTCCGCCATCGCATCCAGAATGACTGTACCAACTTGTCTAAGAGCTCATATGGAGTTAGAAGATGCGGAATCGAATCATCAATATCAGGTGCTGGCAGGAAATCAAGCGGGACAGTATGTAAAAAATGAGCTGGCGTCAAAGCTGCTGGATCTGAAGGATCAGAGCTGAGCACTGTAAGTGGTCGTGAATTTAATATGGATTCAATCTGGCTTAAAACGGTTTGAAGCTCCTCAAAGGTAAGAATTTGTTGGCCGATAACTCTATATAAATGGGTTTTTATACACTTGATGTTACTTTCCCAGCAACCACCGAAGTGTGGAGCATTAGGAGGAATCAGTTTCCATTAGATACGACTTTCTGCTAACTGCTTTTCCCACATTGGTTTAAATTCATTCTTTATAAAAGCGTACAAATCTCGAAGATAAGACCGGGCACCAATAAAATTGGTTCCGTTATCGGTATAAAAACATTGAACCGATCCTCGTCTAGCTAGGAATCGTTTCATGGCTGCCAAGAAGCAAGCTGTGCTGAGATCGCTTGCGAGCTCAATATGCACCGCTCGTGTAGTAAGGCATGTAAACAGGCAGATGTAAGCCTTACGGCTTTTTATACCTTTACCACGATATGGTGTTACTAGGACTGGGCCGGCATAATCGCATCCAGTATGGACGAAGGCTTTGACAACCGCTCGCACTCGAGGTTCAGGGAGGTCCGCCATCATAAGGAACTCAGGTTGAGATTTAGATCGAAAACATACGTTGCATTTAGAGATGATGGCTCTAATTGCACGTCTAGCAGATAGTATCCAGTATTTAACACGGAGTACAGAAGAACCCCGGTCCTGTATGTAAATATTTGCAGTGGTATGAGCGTATGAGCAAGTCTACCATATGATCCTTACAAGGAAGAAGAATAGGATGTTTAAAATCAAAACTCTCCTCTGAGTTTGCCAAACGGCCACCCACGCGTAATACGCCATCCTTAAGAAATGGATTTAATTTTTTTAATAGATGAAAAACGACATCCCCCTTTCTCCAAACGTTGAAGGTCATCACTAAAATGTATCGACTGTATTACCTTCATAATTTCTAATTCCGTAAATTTCAAATCTGACTTAACTATGGGTCCCAGGGGCAGCTTCCTTATAAAGTTGTATATGTAGCTCGCCACGTTAAGAAACCGTTGCCACGAAGAGTAATTACGTGCTAACTTATACAGAAAAGGTTCTTCGGTTGGTTTTATTACTACTAGGGAAATAGACTTAAGCTCCGGCGCGTCGGAAGATTCCTTTGGCACAAACGTTTTTATTGGCCATTCGACTTTAGGTAAATTGGCCCAAGGAGGCCCCTGTAGCCACAGGGGGTGATTCATAAGTTGTGTAGGAGTTAATCCACGGGACAAACAATCGCACGGGTTTTCGTTACCCTTGATGTGGTAAAAAGTGATCCGATGGTAAGTTGTCCTGGATTTTGGATACTCTATTGGCAACAAACGTGTGCCATCGGTGCGGAGAAGAATGAATCCAATTTAACACTACGGTCGAGTCTGAAAATGCTAACACCGAATTAATTGGGTATCTACTCGAATATATTTCAAAAACCCTTTTTATTAATTTAGAAAGCAACAAGGCTGCACATAATTCCAGACGTGCCAATGAAACAATTTTCAAGGGCGCAACCTTTGACTTTGCGCAAGACAAAATGACAGTTGTCTGATTTTGTTTGACGTCTACTCGAATATAAACTGCGGCACCATAAGCCTTTTCACTCGCGTCAGCGAAACCCAGAATTGTTACCGAACAGCCATGAACCACTCCAAGGTGCCGAGGAAATTTCATCTGGGCAAGCAGGGGAAGTTCCCGTCGGAATTCATTCCACAGTCGTGTAATTTGTTGTGGGGGATCAGCGTCTCAGTCTATTTTAGCAATCCAGAGCTCCTTGATTAAAAGCTTGGCATACAAGATTACAGGTGCTACCAAGCCCAAAACATCAAACAAACGTGCGACAGAGGACAAAATGTTTCTCTTAGTGCAAGGGCGATCATCTGAAATCACCTCGAAAGCGAACTCATCATCACGAGGACGCCAGTAAAGACCTAAATATTTTAAAGGTATCGTCCTTGTGAAATTCGACATTTTGCGACAAGCGATAATCTTCAGGAATATGTTCAAGCACCCTTGTGCTATTGCTACTCCATTTGACTAGGTGGAAGCCCCCAGCCTTGAATAGCCCGACTAACTCTTGAAAGGCAGAAATAGCTTGATCGGAATTCATCAATGAGCTAGCTATATCGTCCATGTAAAGATCTCTCTGCGCAACTTCTTTACCTATAGGGAAACGGTGACCCTCATCCAGTACTAGTTGCGAGACAGTGCGAAGAGCTAAAAATGGGCTACACTTTAGTCCAAAGGCTACTCTATTGAATTCAAATGATTTTATTGGGTTTTGAATATCTGAACCACCTTCTAAATTGTCATCCCGACTGTAGCGATATAAGATACGCTGAAAACGTCGATCCTGCTTACGGACGCCTATCCTAAGATACATCTGTCTTACGTCGGCTGTGATGACAACAGGTAATAGTCTCATATTCATTAAGATTGTAAAAAGGTCGCGTTGAAGATTAGGACCGGCATATAAAAGGTCATTTAAGGAGAATCCGCTACTAGACTTAGCACTTGCATCCAGGACAGGTCGGATCCGTGTTGATAGTTTATCCTCCCTAAGAACCGCGTGGTGTGGTATGTAAAAGTGTAGAGGATCTTTATCGGCTGTATCAATAGGAGATAAATAACTTTGATCTATATAATACTTAATTACACTGTCGTACGCCTCTCTTAGAGCGGGCTGAGCAGCAAACCTACGCTCTAAATGTAAAAATCTACGCCTGGCAACTTCCAAAGAATTACCAAGAAAATCTGGACTGAATTTGAAAGGTAAAGCTACTTTGTAGCGTCCGAAAGCGGCACGCGTGACAGTCTTACTATAATTTTCTTCGCATGTTTTATCATCAGCACTAAAGATATGCTTAGGATCAATTTCATCGAGTTCCCACATTTTCTTAACTAAAGTCTCGACCTCAGATGTTGAAATAGCATGAAACGCTACAGTGGCTGGAGCTTGAGCCTGGATAACCGCTGGAGCATCTCCCAGAACGATGTATCACAAAACGGTCTCAAGAGCGTCCGGAGAACCGGGTTCCCCGATAATTCTACCAGGTCGTAGCATCTCCGCAAAAGGACTTACACCTATTAATAAATCTATTTCTCCAGGCATACCCCAGCCATCGTCTGCCATGGGAATACTACGCAGATTTTCAAGGAATCTAGTATCGACGTTACACGTTGGTAAATTACTAGTGATTCGATTTAACACTAGAGCCTGAATATTAAATTTTGTATTATTGAATCGAGATCGAAAAGAAACACTTGCCGCCCCCTTGACTATCTGCGATGAGCCACCTATTCCCTTCACCGTTACAGGTGAATTAGATTCGACCTTTAGCTGCAGTTTTGAACAACATTTTGTTGTTATATAATGTTTCTGGGAACCAGGAGCCAGTAAACATCTAACTATTACATCGCGACCATTGCGACCCGTGGCATAAACCTTTGCG
The DNA here is from genome assembly GCA_907164705.1 of Parnassius apollo. Taxonomy (NCBI): domain Eukaryota; kingdom Metazoa; phylum Arthropoda; class Insecta; order Lepidoptera; family Papilionidae; genus Parnassius; species Parnassius apollo. Next base: position 4,276,954 of record CAJQZP010001271.1, read on the forward strand.
GTTGCGAGAACTTGCGTTGTTGATGATGAATCATTTTTGTAGAAGACAGCGAACAGTACGATACTTCTGGATTTCCTTCTCCAACCAAATAACCGTCAAGCACTTGATCAGAGGAAGACTCTTCTTCAAGTTCTAGTGAGTTCAGTATTTCACTAGTATCATGTTCCTCGTTTATAGCTACAGTGGCGGCGCACGACTGCGCTGGAAATGGTTCGTTTCCAAAATGAAGCAACGTGTGATGTCTGGCGTTACACTTGCGGCAAGAAGTGTTTGAGTTGCAATAAAAAGAGGTATGTTGGTTACTCAAACAATTAACGCAGTAACGATTGTCTTTAACGAATTTAAATTTGTCGGCAGCCGAAAGGTTAGCAAAAGGTTTACATGCATAGAGATGCGTATGCGCCGTGTTGTTGCAAAGCTTACATGGCCTAGTACGAACTTGGGTCTGCTGCGTGAAAACTAAGGCGCGTGGCGGCACGGTTAAAATCCGTAAGCTAGATGGGCGACTACCCGAGTAGGGATGCGGTGCCATGGAACTGCCACGAGTCTGTGACGAAGTGCTGGTTCGATACAAAATTTTTACCTGTTCTCGTAAGAACTTGACAAATTCGTCGTATTTAGGCATGTCTATTTGACTACGAATCGCTGTTTCGAAACACTTTGCAATATCGCAATCTTCAAGCTTTAGGCCCATGTAAACAAAAACAAAGTCACTTAAATTATCTATTTTAAGTTGTTTGAGTGCTGCGATCGTGGCCGCGTATTTATCTACCAATTTTTCTAAATTTATTGCAGAGGTACCGTTAATATTTTTTAATGCAAATAACTGATTTAGATATGTCGTAGCTAAAGCTCTGTTATCCTTGTATTTGTCTTGTAACGCTTGCCAAATAATTACGTAATTATCTGCCGCCGGGACTATACCAGCACATATATGTTTTACCTTTCCGGAAAGGTGGCTCATTAAATAATGAATACGTTCCGAATCCGTTAACGTTTTATTTTCGTGTATAACACGTTTAAATGTTTCGTAAAAATAAGGAAAGTTCTGTAATTCACCATCGAAAATAGGCAATTCAATACGAGGAATCATGGTATGTTCTTGAGTAATTGCATGCGTGACGGCTTGCGATTGTGGATTTGGTCTCTCCATACAGTCCTCCTTTGACATTGTCGCTAAACACACGCTTGTTCGTTTGAATAGTTATCTCAATCTTTCTCAATCAGTCTTTCTCAAACTTTTCATAATGTTTACCTGCTCTGGTTGCGGCCTTCAACACTCTGACGGTCCTGTTTGCAGTTTATGTAAGAATCGGTACGACTTCGGTTGTGCTGGAGTTACTGAGACCGGGTTTCGGAAGCTTGGTGACAGGAAGAACAACTGGCGCTGTCCGAAGTGCAAGGCGGGCCCACCACTTTCGCCGACTCCTAACTCACCAGCGATTAGTCAGATGGATAGTGTGCTAGAACAGCTGAGCCATATTAATCTACGGTTGGCTCCATTGGCGTCGCTGATGGAAGACATCAAATCCATCAAGTCGGATGTCATTAGTCTAAAGTCGTCGTTAGAAATGGCACATGAGTTAATAGATAAATTTTCGAGTACTGTTAAATCCCTGGAATCGAGGATAGCTAAAGCGGAGGAGATGGCGAATGACGTATCAGGGCTGCGTGCGGAAATAACCAAGTTAAACCAGGAACTTGACATCAGGGACCAGTGGGCTAGATCCAACAATATTGAAATCAGGGGAATACCACAAAAAAATAATGAAGACCTCTATGATTTAACTCAGAAAATTGGCAACATGTGTAATTTTCCTGTAAAAAAAAGAAGATATAAATTATATAGCCAGAGTGCCCACTCGTGTACCGAATGTTGAGAAACCAATAATTGTTTCCTTTAACAATCGATATATTAAGGAAAATTTTGTTTCATCATCGCGTAAGACTCGGCTGTCGGTGTCGGACATGGGCTTTGCATCTACTGGATATTGTTATGTGAATGATCACCTAACTCAACGGAACAAGGTTTTACTGAGCAAAGCCAAATCTCTGGCGAAAAATAATAATTTTAAATATATATGGGTTAAGCACTCAAAAATTATGGCCAGGAAGTCTGATACTTCTCCTATATTTTTTATAAGGTGCGAGAAAGATCTTGTCAGAATAGTTTAAATATTAATTTGACCTTTTTTCTTTTGTACTCAAAAAAATTTATTGTCTTATGAAATATTGTTACAAAGTTTGAGAGCCGTCACCGTCTGTTTGTTAACGTTTTATTTTATCCATAAATATGACTGTGTTGCAGAGTTCAAGCTAATATCATATGTAAGTATGCAGCCATTGACGCAACGTTCACCCGTATGGGCACGTTTATACATCAGCGTACTACCCATTTTAGATTGCGCGCTACTAAACTTAAGTCTGATTTTGCCTGTCATTTACTTCGACTGCACAAGACCTATTATTAACTATTTCATATTTACCCTACTATTTATTGCTGTTATTATTTGCTATTTTAATATGAAATTATCTCGAATTAATACTAATAGCAATCGAAATAGTACCACCAATCGTAATCTATTACCATTTATATTTTCTGGACTTGTCGTCTTAATGTTAATGTTAAACTGGAATTTGTTACGCGTTTACGCTCAATTTTCTCTCCTATGTTCAAGTAATTGCCAGTACATAGGAATTGTAAATGGCTGTCTCTTCAAGTACTATACGCGTAAAGGTATATTATTATTACAAAATATATTTTATATACTCTTATATTTTACGGATGCGAACACTTTGTTACTAAGTCTGAGTACCCGCCTCTCCGGGTATTATCGGCCTGAAGGTGTATCCTTATTTGTATTTTTATCATTATATACACATTCTTATATATACGTAATAATGAAATTATACTTCATGTTGTTATTATGGGCTGAGAGTGACTGTTACACTCATACGTCCACTGGTCTTGTGATTATCTATAGTGATAATTGGTACCTCATGTTTTATTTTTTTGATAATAATCTTATTAGTTGCGGTTTTGCTCAAGTTGCGGATTGTATGTATATTTATGTATCACATGTGTGTGTATATATGTTTTTATGCGTAGGTATGCGTGTGCATGTATGTGTATGTTTATGTGGTTACATATGTAAGTGTATGCGCACGTGTTTGTATATGTTTTTCATGATTACTAATGGCTTCGTACGACCTTAAACTGTATTACCAAAATGCTCGGGGTCTACGCACCAAGACTTACGCATTCCAGCGGAGTTTACTCCTGTCCTCTTACGATATTATCTCACTAACGGAGACCTGGCTTACGGATGGTCTAAGTGATAGCGAATTATTCGATGATAGGTACATTGTCTGGCGGCGTGATAGGAATTATCAATCGACACAGTTGAAGTATGGAGGTGGGGTATTGTTGGCTACTCACCGTCGGTTAGCTGCAGTGGAACGCCCAGAATGGCACTCCTCTGCCGAAGACATCTGGGTTACAATCACATCGAAAAAAGGAAAACGGGGATTACATTCAAATAATATTCACATTTGCACCTTATACTTGTGTAAGGAAAATCTAGGTAATTCTTTCAATACGCAATTGCAAAACTTCTCAGAGAAGCTGTCACTCATTGTTAGTTCATGTCCGAACGACTTATTTTTAATAATGGGAGACTTTAACTTAAGTAACATCAACTGGAATGGTGAGATTGACTGTCTGCAACCTATTGGGATCCTTGGTGAATCGCAGTTATTATTTTTCGATACATTAGCCGAGTGCAACCTTAATCAGTTTAACTTGAATAGAAATATTAACAATAGAATACTCGATTATGTTTTGTGTAACAAATACGTGTGTGTATCGGCATGTAACGATCCTCTGGTACCAGAGGACCCTCACCACAAGTCGTTAGATCTGACCTTGACCTTTGCTCTAGACGATTCACTTGGAACTAATCTCAGACTCAAATATTTTTATGACAAAGCAGATTACGAGGCCATTTCTTCCTCACTAAATAAAGTGAACTGGGTGATAGACTTGAACAATGGTCCGTTGGACAATGCCGTTGATATATTTTATGCCCACTTATATAATGTTAGAGATAAACATGTCCCTCATAAAATAATAACTTCTTCCTCTTTTCCACTTTGGTATAGCTGTTCACTCAAGAAACTATTGAAAGAAAAATACAAATATTATAAAAGATATCAGGTATATGGTAACATGGTTGACCTCGATACTTTTCGACTTCTTAGAACTAGGGCTAAACGCCTGGAACAGGAGTGCTATAATAATTACATAAAATGCACGGAAGATGCGATAGTTAGGCAACCAAAAAAGTTTTGGTCGTTTGTAAAATCATTCAATAAGGGCTCTAACTCACTTCCGTCTAAATTACACTACGAAGGACGGTCTGCAGATACTGGTCATGGTATTTGTGATCTTTTTGCTTCGTATTTCCAATCCACTTTTCTTACTCCATTGTCACATAGTAATAACTTCAAATACTCACCTTTAAACTCAAATAGCGTCTCTGTTTGTATTAGTAATGTGGAAATCAGTACGGATTCAATTTTAACGTTATTAAAGGCTTTAGACTTAACCAAGGGTTCAGGGCCAGACCAGATTGTACCGATCTTTGTCGTCAAATGCGCAGAGTCAATTTCCGTACCATTATCTATTCTATTCAAGCGCTCAATCACGGAGGGACTTGTACCTCGTATTTGGAAATCCGCATTTATTTCCCCGATACATAAAGGTGGTAGTAAAAATGACATCAAGAACTACAGACCTATATCTAAATTATGCCTGTTCGCTAAAGTGTTTGAACGCATAGTGTATTCTCAAGTTTATCAATCATTATCATCATTTTTTATTCCAGAACAACATGGATTTTTAGCGATGCGTTCTACTTCGTCTAATCTTTTATTTTTCACAGATTTTCTTACAGCTGGCATGGATTCTGGGGGTCAAGTTGACGCTATTTTTACGGATTTTAGCAAAGCCTTTGATTGTATTGATCATCAAATACTGCTACAAAAGCTCCTGTTTGCTGGAATTCATGGTAATTTATACCGTTGGTTTACATCCTACATTGAAAAAAGATCGCAAGCAGTAGTAGTGAATGGATTCTCATCAAACTGGAATGATGTCCCTTCTGGAGTTCCCCAGGGATCTTTGCTGGGACCTTTACTTTTTAATATTTTTATAAACGACGTAGCCTCTTGTTTCCAACACTCTAACTTCCTTCTATACGCGGATGACATGAAGATATTTAAAAGGATTGATTCACTACGCGATACTAAGCTATTACAGGAGGATTTGGAACGTTTTGAACAATACTGCTTTCGTAATAACTTACGGCTAAACATTCAGAAATGTTACTGTATGACTTTCACTCGCAAATTTAAATTTGTGGAAACTCTATATAAACTTACTGATCAGGTGTTACACAGGGTAGATGAGATTCGTGATCTGGGTATTATGCATGATCGTAAATTAACATACGAAAGGCATATAGACCAAATCTGTAGAAAGGCTAATAAAACTATGGGCTTTGTTTTTTCGGTCGAGCTCCCAATTCCATAGTATAAAGGTAATTAAGGTCCTTTATTGTTCCTTGGTGCGTAGTATTCTTGAGTATTGCTCACAGGTATGGAATCCACGTTACAATGTATACATTGATAGGATCGAGTCCATACAACGTAGATTTTTGAAATATCTACAGTACAGGCTGGGAAGCAACGATTGCAATTATGAGGCGGGGTGCCGTAGACACCATTTACTACCCTTAAAGGAACGGAGACAAATTGCCGACGTGGTTTTCCTAGTCAAAATTGCTCAAAACCGTGTAGATTCTCCGCATTTACTCTCGAAAATCAACATGAGGGTGCCTTATAAAACATCAAGGCAACCTATATGTTTGGATATTCCACAGTCCTCATCCAATTACAGACAAAACACTTTCTTTATTCGTGCCGCAAAAACTTTAAATAGTGCAGTGGCGTCTACGCAGCTTGATCTCTTTACTTCTTCAACACTTCGTTTCAAAACCACTTTGACGGACTCTTGGTTTGATGGCTCTCGAACTGATCCTTAGGTGTCATTTACCATCTTAATAAAAGTGTATCAAGTGAACAAGCTCTTTTGTAATTCAATTGCGAAAACATGTAAATGGTGTATAGTTTTAATTCAGTTATGTTGTTTTGTAATAAAACACTGTTTGTTTTCCTAATAAATAAAAATAAAAATAAAATAAAAATACTATTCAGAAGATCCTTAATAAAATAATATAAATCGTCAAACGCTGATAACGGCTGGTAATTAATACTATAATCGGGATCTACTTCCAAATTTAATAAATTTATATCATCAACCAAAGTCACAAATTCTTTACGTAATTGATCGACGGCGCGAGCTTGTGATAAGAAATTATGCCGTGATTTTTCATCTGTTTTCGTTGATAGTTGAAAGCATTGAGTTATACAACACTAGAGGAGCAAACCACATTACCGCGCGTCGAAAAAAGTGTAACCACTATCCAAACGCGAAGACGTAGCTTTGAAACTAATAACAATTTTAAGTAAACATATATCTATCTCACTTACACAAGTTGCGAAAACAATATCGTAGCTAAGATTAGATAAAGATAGACACACAAACATGCAATGGCGGGTTGGTGTGGCTTACTATATGAAATTTTACCTAAAATACGCAATAAAAATGAGTTTTTTTAAGCTGCAGTTAATTGTTTTTATATTAAAAAAGGTATATTTTATTTTAAAATCTTTATTACGTCACCTTAGAAAAAAAGATACAAAGCTTATCAGATGAATAGAAGTAAACATAATGATGAAATAAAACGTATTTTTATGGTTCTAATAAATCAAACAATATAAAATAGGTAGTAAAATATAATTAATATAAAATTTATATGAAATTATAAATAATATAAAATTATTAATAAAAAATATGTAATAAAATATAATTAATATATAATTCATGAATAAACTAAAATAAGAATAATTAATTATTTTGTATGAAAGTTAAAACGTAGTTTTTATTATAATTTCCAAAATATTTAAAATCAGACGTATCAAATTAACTTACTCCATTAATTATATAGTTTCCCATTAATGTAGGATAATCACAAATGCGGAAAAGTGGCAACATTGAACCTAAATGGCAATATTCGATAATTTTATTCAATTATTTGAGGTTTTTTACTTTTATATGGAAATAAGAACTAAAAATTATGTGTTGAAAGTGATTCCGCTTGATTTATTACGTTTTTTTGACCTTGAATAGCATTTTTTCACTACGCATTTACCCATTTTTGTCGCGGCTCAACTCTGTCGGCGTCACATTGAACAATGAACTCACGTTAGCTAGGTATATGGCTGTGGCCATATGTGCAGTGGCAACGCTTTGGCGCGGTTATTACTGATCTAGTGTTATATAAATCAATGGTTGAAAGGTCTTATTTATTTGTGAGAAATACAATTGACGCTTAGCTTCTAACAATTTAATTTGCATAAGGCGTCTATCTTTTCCTGCACCCTTTTCCGTCATTGTGAATATATTTATTAGAACACGAATATATTACCCCAAAGTGAGTAAAAGTATCTTTATGGTTACGAATTAAATGTAAATTAATTTTTACGCGTGATTGACGAAATTTAAATGAGTAGGTTGGTTAATAAGTATTTAAGAATTTAACTGTATTTATAGTATACAAATTCTGAGAACTTCGCTAGAAATTCAAATCAGTTTTAATATATATAATGCGCTGCATACGCGTACGCACCTAAGGTACGATACGGTACTTACATAAACTGCACACCGGTTGTCGGCGCGGCGCGGCCGCACGGCGGTGATTTCTACCCACTAGGTAAATTATCGAACCGATTTAAATATTCACGGAGCGAGATGATAATAATAAGTAAGTAAATTAAATGCGACAGCTGTCTAAGAGTCGATGCGATTAATAAGAATGTTTCTTAGTAATAACATATAAAATCGATTTTGTAAACGGCTGTATACGATGCGGAAAATACTTTAAAATTAAGTAATATTTACAAGTCAGCAACTAACAGTATAAAATAGTCGACATCAACCTAAATATGCTGCAATAAGGTTCAGTATCAATTACGTCGCAGAGTCGAATCACAATCGGATTTACGTATTTAGTAATTCCAATCCAATTGTCATCCTGTGAGATGGACCATTTTTTTTGGTGGAAAATGGGATATGGACTGTAATTTGCATAGACGCTAGCTGATTCTACTCTACACCGTTGACTAGACAATATTACTAAGGTCTGACGTACCTGAATATACGGAGGCGGATGCTCCTGCTCTCGTGTGCTTCTTCGGGGATCCCAGCTACACGGATTTCGGTCACTCACGATGATCCAATTCGGGGAGGAACTTGCGGTAGAATATATATTTTGGGAGCAGTGAAAAACGTGCCCCTTTCACACGACGCGCGGCGTTGACTTTATGTTGATCACGTGACGACAAGATGTCCGTAATTTTAACGGACCAATAGTAAACAAGAATCACATCGACCCGCGAAATACACGGACATCCAAACCAAAGTAACATTGGTGTAACGGTAGCGAGTATTCAGCGCAAATAAACAAACAAATTTCGGCTGTTTATTAAACTGGCCGAACCAGTAGGTCCTACTACATGGCACAGGCGTCCTCTCATTTCTGAGATGGTTTAGGAACAATTAGTCCGCCGCGCTGCTCCAGTGGCGGACTACACATGTCTTTGAAATATTTTATTCCTCAGACAACTTTCTTCAGAGCCAAGCTGCGGCTATATTATCGTTGAAACATGAATAGCTCGGCAGAATTTTAGAGTATTATAGACAGAGTTCTCACAGAATACCAACATAAAATAGCAGTTTAATAGTGCTGTGTTTTTTATGGTGAGTTTAGAGAACTGGTGTTTTGGTGCCGGCGGGAAACGAACTGGGGTTGAAAGCTGGGAGATTTACTGCGAGCGCATGTCTTAACTATGTTTTCAGAGTTATCATGCTTAAATATACGAAATATATAAATATCACGACGGAAGTCAAGTTTCGCGTCCACTTGTACAGTTCAGTGGGGTCTGTGTGCCATTAGGCATATAATACTCGTAAACCGATAGATATGCTATACGCATGTAGTTCGTACTATTCCTGTACAAACTAATAACGTAGCCATGAAATGGAATACAGTTCGTGTATATTATAAATAAGATTTATAGCAACTAAAACGTTGCCAGACTGAGTTTATAATGTTTGGATTTGGTTGGACGTTCATAAGACACATAACACTTATACTGAGATTGAGATGTTTAAATTATGTCCAAATTACTCTGGTAAGCATATGCTTACTATAATTGTTTTTTTTTTAAATTAATTGAAGGATCTTCAAATTAACGTTACGGCCTATATTATATATCCATTTCTATGCATAGGTCTTTTCTAATTTCTGAGAGGGTTATTGAGTAGTAAATTAGCCTAGCCTATACAGGGCATGTTGGAGAACTTTTGACGTTTTAGGAAAGTTTTCATTCATAGGCTTGTAGGCCTAAAGTTACCTCATGAAGTTTTCCTTCACCGACAAGCACATAGTATATTAGCGGTCAAAAATGCAATTAACAATATCATAGGTGTCGTCAGGGATCGCACGACACCTTTGATGGCGTACGGGGTACGGGGTTGAAATTCAAGCTGTTAGTCCCGGTATTATGTATAAAAACAAGGAACCCGACTGCAGTGATATAAGATATATTTAGTATTCATATATGATTTTAACATATATAATATAAACCACCACCTTTCGTGAGATATATATTATATACTATGTACACAAGCCGAGAGAAGAGACGACAAATCTGTAGCATTTTTCGTTTCAAGATAGTTCCAGTAGACGATTATCAATAAATGGAATATAGTTATGATGAACGAATGGCACACGTGCCATCGATTGCACGCGACACAATTTTTTGGGCACGCCACCGATCACAAAGTTCACCTTGAAGTATTATATTACGAGAGAACGCGAGTGATCCTTGTTATCGAAGCTTGTTATAGTCAATTTCGTTGACACTACTGTATTTAAAAATTAATTTGTGTAATATTTAGAATTTGACAACCCCAATATAAGTTATTTGTCAAATAATATGCAACAACATAAGTCACTTTATAATGTGACTTTAATTTGAATTACGCGTACTCGTATAACTGAAATAAATTTTGCAATGTATAATAAATAATGAATGTCACAACTCAAAACTCTTTATTTTTTGTAGTAAACAATGAGTTTTGAATCGATAGTATTTCGTATTATTATTTTCCCGATAATTACGAAGTCAAAATTATTTTATGGCACGTCTATGACGTCATTAAACATTTCTTTAGAAAAATGGCACGTTGATATATAAAAGTTCGCAAGCCTGGACTGTAAGGTAATGGGACGCCTCACAACCTATAATTGTACTGAGTCTCTATATCCTTCAGACTGGGACGTAGTGGTGCAAGCACTGCTATTTGTCGACAGGGGTAGGTAAGAGGGTGGCATATCCAGCCAGACAGACTCTTAGGTAGAAGTGGAATTCTACCACTTAGCTATCCATTACAGCATATAAAAGTACACTCCTGAACATTAGCCTCGCCCATAGATAGTCTCAAGTCAGTAATTTATTCTTAGGGCGATGTATACAATTTTACAACAAAATTCCAGAAAATATACAAAATTAGAACTGCACAAGGATTTTTTTATAGAATAAGGTGTCGTAAAGCGACAGTTAAAAACTAAAGAACCTAACCTAACAACAACGAAACAACCAAAAAAATAATTTATTTAAAATTTTAAAAGATATTTACAGTTTTTATATAAAAACTAAAAAAAAATATGAAAATGATGATGGGGTTTCAAACTAGAAGCATCACGGAGTATGCACAAGCTATGCCTGTGGTAGGTGCGCAGCGCCTGATCTAGGCACACGCAGCGTCTGGAGTAGGCACACGCAGCGCTTGAAGTAGGCACACACAGTGTCTGGAGTAGGTACACGCAGCGTCTGGAGCAGGTACACGCAGCGCTTGAAGTAGGCAAACACAGCGCCCGGAGTAGGCACCCACAGCGCTCGGAGTAGGCCCACGCAGCGCCCGGAGTAAGCACACACAGCGCTGGGTGGAAAGCCCGGAGTAGGCACACGCAGCGTCTGGAGTAGGTACACGCAGCGTCTGGAGCAGGTGGAGGCGTAGGCGTGGCTAGGCGACGACTTCAGGTGAAGGCAGAGGCTTGCAGGATCCCGGGGCAGTGCGGAAAAGTCCTTTAGGAGATGCTTCTAGTATGAAAGCTGAAGCAAGACTTCTTTATTGGCCGATTGTTCGGCTTTTATACTTTTTTAGAGAGCTCCGCGTTCGACGACGGATTTGTGAAAAGAACGGGAAATTATTTAAATTAAAAGCAAATTTTTGTAAATGGCCAAGAAGAAAAGAGTATTTTTGTGGAAGTTTTGAAGTAAAAACATCAGACCGGTAACGAATACGAATAAAAATTGCCATGACCACCAGATAAACAACGATGTCAAAACATGTCAAATTTTGGTTTGTTAGGTCTCGTAATACGGCAAGATTTTAGTGAAAAATGAGATATTATTGATATAGGAAAAAAGGTAGCGCAACAGTGCATACGAAGCCCGAAATTGCAAAGTTATGGAGAACTAAATAAAAGACCGAAAAAGGTAGACTCCATTGACACCGATTTAAAAAGTGCTGATAACGTGAAAATACGAAGTGTAAATGATTTGTTATTGTGTTCTTATGGTTTAAAAATGTTACAGGATCCTATGGAAATAAAGGTGATGTAAAATATCCAGTAATGAGGTGAATACAGAAAATCAAAAACAGAATGGAAAAATAAATTTAAAATAGTGTAAAATGATATGTAAGTAGCATAACACTACAAAGGGTGACAAATGAGCACAAAGTCACTTTGTGCTCATTTGTCACCCTTGGTATGGTAAGTGGTTGCTGTGGCTCATAGACATCTACATTTAACCTCGGTTAAGCATCAGAATGCAGATGCGTTTTCACCTCTGAAGAAAAAGATGGAATGCCTCGATTCCAAAAAAATGGGTCTCCGTTTCTCTACACTCCTCATACGAAGCACAGCAGCCTTAGGCTGCTATTTCACGCTGGTATTCTATGAGAGCGTGGTCTTTCTTTGGTCAAGCCGTTAATATAATAAGGATTATTAAAATATTAAGGAATTTATGAATAATGATTTCTTAAATTTACGCGAACACTACACATTGAATAAAACTATTATTTACGGATTTTATCGCGTTTAATTACTTTAATTTATTTTTATTATTATCCCGACGTTTCGGGTGCTTTACAGCGCCCATGGTCACGGGGGGGGACTGAGATGTTTGACGTCCCAATGTCATAGTTAGTCCGGCTACCTTCAGTTTTTTAATATTAATTTTTGGTCCGATTTACGCAAAACGAGCTTACAGTATCATGAAGTCTTGCAGTGGTATGCTTGGGTTTGGGTTTAATTTTGTTGATTATAGGATCCCAAGCAGATGGTAGCACCCAACCATCTTCTCTATTGAAATTTGGATGTTTTTTAATTTCAATAGCCTCGCGTATCATCTTTGGTAGGAATCGGTGTTCTTTTGCGAGAATTTGTGGTTTATCAAATCTAATGTAATGGTGGGGACGATCTTGAACATGTTCGCAGACTGCAGACTTCTCGGAGCGTCGGTGCTTCACATCAGCTATATGTTCCTTCACGCGGGTTTTTATAGATCTCTTTGTTTGACCTATGTAAGAGAGACCACATTCACAATCTAGCTTGTACACACCTGCATCTTGTAGAGGAATATTACATTTGATGGATGGTAAAAATTGACTAATCTTCTTCAGCGGCTTGTAGTATGTCTTAATGGACGCTCGCTTCAAGATGTAGCCAATCTTGTCCGTGACTCCTCCAACATATGGTAGTAGAGCAGGTGCGCGCTCGACTGTTGCCGGCTTCACTCGTTCACTGTGACGTAGGCGCGGGACCCAAAGCTTGTTGTCTTGCAATACTTGCTTGACGTGCTGAAGCTCCGCGGCCAGATGTTTTCTGTCACAGATCCCTCGTGCTCTCTGAAACAAAGATTTACCCACGGTAGCTAACTGTGAAGGATGATGGTGAGATTCACCATTTAGATATCGGTTGGTATGGGTCTTTTTCCTATACACAGTGTGACCAATAGTGTTATCAGGATTTCGGATGACTAAAACATCTAGGAAAGCTAAAGAATTATTTGCCTCTAACTCCATTGTGAATTGTATTTTAGAGTTTATGGAGTTAAGGTGGTCTAAAAATGCAGTTACTTTGTCAGATGGTAAAATTGTGAAAGTGTCGTCTACGTACCGCTTGTAGAACCTTGGATTTACAGGAGCAGTAAGAAGGGCTTTCTCCTCAAAGTCCTCCATGAATATGTCGGCGACTATGAGAGACACAGGTGAGCCCATCGCCACACCATCTACTTGCTTGTAGAACTCCTCCTTCCACAATAGATAGCCAGATGTGAGGCAATGTTCAAGTAGTATTGCATATTCTTGAGGCATGTTATTTTCTTCTAGCTTCCTAGTTACAATTGAGATGCAGTCCACAATAGGTAGGCATGTAAATAGTGACTGAACATCAAAACTGACCATAGTTTCATTGTTAGCGAGATGTAGGTCTTTTATCTCACTCACAAAATGGTATGAATCCTTTGTGTGTGCTCTGCTATGTCCTCTCAGTGGTGATAGTATTTTTGCTAAGTATTGTGCCAGCTTATAAGTTGGTGAATCGATCTGGCTCACTATGGGACGTAGTGGAGCGTTTGGTTTGTGTATCTTCGGTAACCCATACAACCTCGGTGGTTTGGCACATGATGGTATTAGCGAATTCACGTCGAGATTTAATTTTTCGGAGTATTTCTTTATTAAATCGCTAGTTGTTTTAAGCGTGTTAGTTGTAGGGTCTGTTTTGACCTTTTTACATGTACTTTCGTCCGATAAAAGTTGTTGTATTTTATTTAAATACAACAACTTTTATCGGACGAAAAGTACATATAAAAAGGTCAAACAGACCCTAGCAGTATTTTATTTAAATACAACAACTTTTATCGGACGAAAGTACATATAAAAAGTCAAAACAGACCCTACAACTAACACGCTTAAAACAACTAGCGATTTAATAAAGAAATACTCCGAAAATTTAAATCTCGACGTGAATTCGCTAATACCATCATGTGCCAAACCACCGAGGTTGTATGGGTTACCGAAGATACACAAACCAAACGCTCCACTACGTCCCATAGTGAGCCAGATCGATTCACCAACTTATAAGCAGGCACAATACTTAGCAAAAATACTATCACCACTGAGAGGACATAGCAGAGCACACACAAAGGATTCATACCATTTTGTGAGTGAGATAAAAGACCTACATCTCGCTAACAATGAAACTATGGTCAGTTTTGATGTTCAGTCACTATTTACATGCTTACCTATTGTGGACTGCATCTCAATTGTAACTAGGAAGCTAGAAGAAAATAACATGCCTCAAGAATATGCAATACTACTTGAACATTGCCTCACATCTGGCTATCTATTGTGGAAGGAGGAGTTCTACAAGCAAGTAGATGGTGTGGCGATGGGCTCACCTGTGTCTCCCATAGTCGCCGACATATTCATGGAGGACTTTGAGGAGAAAGCCCTTCTTACTGCTCCTGTAAATCCAAGGTTCTACAAGCGGTACGTAGACGACACTTTCACAATTTTACCATCTGACAAAGTAACTGCATTTTTAGACCACCTTAACTCCATAAACTCTAAAATACAATTCACAATGGAGTTAGAGGCAAATAATTTCTTTAGCTTTCCTAGATGTTTTAGTCATCCGAAATCCTGATAACACTATTGGTCACACTGTGTATAGGAAAAAGACCCATACCAACCGATATCTAAATGGTGAATCTCACCATCATCCTTCACAGTTAGCTACCGTGGGTAAATCTTTGTTTCAGAGAGCACGAGGGATCTGTGACAGAAAACATCTGGCCGCGGAGCTTCAGCACGTCAAGCAAGTATTGCAAGACAACAAGCTTTGGATCCCGCGCCTACGTCACAGTGAACGAGTGAAGCCGGCAACAGTCGAGCGCGCACCTGCTCTACTACCATATGTTGGAGGAGTCACGGACAAGATTGGCTACATCTTGAAGCGAGCGTCCATTAAGACATACTACAAGCCGCTGAAGAAGATTAGTCAATTTTTACCATCCATCAAATGTAATATTCCTCTACAAGATGCAGGTGTGTACAAGCTAGATTGTGAATGTGGTCTCTCTTACATAGGTCAAACAAAGAGATCTATAAAAACCCGCGTGAAGGAACATATAGCTGATGTGAAGCACCGACGCTCCGGGAAGTCTGCAGTCTGCGAACATGTTCAAGATCGTCCCCACCATTACATTAGATTTGATAAACCACAAATTCTCGCAAAAGAACACCGATTCCTACCAAAGATGATACGCGAGGCTATTGAAATTAAAAAACATCCAAATTTCAATAGAGAAGATGGTTGGGTGCTACCATCTGCTTGGGATCCTATAATCAACAAAATTAAACCCAAACCCAAGCATACCACTGCAAGACTTCATGATACTATAAGCTCGTTTTGCGTAAATCGGACCAAAAATTAATATTAAAAAAACTGAAGGTAGCCGGACTAACTATGACATTGGGACGTCAAACATCTCAGTCCCCCCGTGACCATGGGCGCTGTAAAGCACCCGAAACGTCGGGATAATAATAAAAATAAATTAAAGTAATTAAACGCGATAAAATCCGTAAATAATAGTTTTATTCAATGAATTTATGGATGATAATAACCCGTGCAAAAGGTGATCGCTACGAAGCTATTTCTAATTTGTTGTGTGTTGTTAATTGTAACATACATGATTGTAAGTTAGTTTTTTCTTAAAAGTTCCGCTGGATTTCTTGTTAGTGCTTCCCCAGAGAGAGGTTATTTCGAACCAGTGGTAAAAAAGGAGAATTTCAATAAATATTATTTATAATCTATATAGAGTTAAAAAGTTTCTGTATCTGTTGCTATGGTTACGCATGACAAGCGCGTTGGCAACTGCAGTTATATCCACAGACTTAGAGTTGGTCATACCTATATAGTTTTGAGTTGATATCAGGAAGACGTTTACCTCTCTCTAGTATATACACAGCAATCTATGTTTACCTCTTTCGTGTCTTACAACACTCACGGGAACGATATGGGATAGTAGATATACTTACAACGTCACTTCACGGTTCACTTTTTAGTTACAGCACTTCTAGTTGTATTATTATTTATCCATGTTACTATCTATTTACATGATTTTGTTGCCTTGAATAAATTATCTACGTATAATGGGACAAATTGAAAGTTTTTCACAAACTCCAATTTTTTTGAATATATTCAATATACAATTACAAAATGCAATGCAATATTGCAATGAAAGAAGAAGCAAAAAAGGTTTTACGAAGGCCTTTTTAAAGAGGAATTTGTATTTAATTAAACTTTCCAAGATTTTCTCTCCATTTATCTCTCTACAAGCTTTACTTTATTCCAACATCAATCCTTTGAGCTTCACTCTGTTTGAACTGTATTCTATTGTATTTGTAGTTAATAAACTAAAACTAAAAGCAGTACTTAATATATTTTATAAAATCTACGATGACATTGAGGCTATGGTATCATCTTTACCATAATATGTCTAGAAACTAATACACATATAACCTCAGAAAAGAAATCGTTAGTGGAGGAGGCTTATATTGTCGCAGGGTTAACCTAAACATAAACCTAAAACTTATTATATCTTATTATACCTAACTCTTATATACACAATGCCCCACACACACACACACACACACACGCACGCACGCACGCACGCACGCACGCACGCACGCACGCACGCACGCACGCACGCACGCACGCACGCACGCACGCAGCGCACGCACGCACGCACGCACGCACGCACGCACGCACGCACGCACGCACGCACGCACGCACGCACGCACGCACGCACGCACGCACGCACGCACGCACGCACCACGCACGACGACGCACCACCCCCGCACGCACGCACGCACGCACGCACGCACGCACGCACGCACGCATCACTCACATCACACAAGTGCGCTTCTTATCTTTTTTGTATTTTGTACTTTTATTTGTTCTAAATTGCATACTCTGTATAATGTTAAGTGAAAGAGCGGAGTCACCTAACACAAGCACCTCCTTCTTTCAAAGGCGATCTCCAAATCATGTATGTTAAAGCATTATGTAATTGAAATAAACATTTTTTTAAATATATATTTAATCTTAGTCTCTGGGATCGAAACATATATTCTTGCCTGGTCGGCTGTGCAAGCCTTTTTGAAATATCTAATAGACTTTGGCGTTACTTTGCGTAAATCCAATATTAACGATGTTAGAAAATTAACTTTCTATAATCCGCGTAATAAAATCGCGTCATTTTCATCATCATTACAGCCTTTCACAAG
Organism: Parnassius apollo; assembly: GCA_907164705.1. NCBI lineage: Eukaryota > Metazoa > Arthropoda > Insecta > Lepidoptera > Papilionidae > Parnassius > Parnassius apollo. Next base: position 4,294,562 of record CAJQZP010001271.1, read on the forward strand.
TCCACTGCTGAACATAGGCCTCCCCCAAGTAACACCACAAAGCACGGTCCTGAGCCACCTGCATCCATTGACTTCCTGCATATCTTACCAAGTCATCACTCCATCTAGTAGGGGGTCGTCCTACACTACGCCTACCGGTACAAGGCTGCCACTCGAGAACCTTTCTTCCCCATCGGTTATCGGTTGTTCGAGTTATATGGCCGGCCCATTGCCACTTCAGCTTACTAATCCGTTGGGCTATGTCGGTCACTCTAGTTTTACTGCGGATATCCTCATTTCTGAGTCTATCACGCAGAGAAACCCCGAGCATAGCCCTCTCCATAGCTCGCTGAGCGACCTTGAGCGTCCTCATACGGCCAGCGGTGAAGGACCACGTCTCAGAACACTTTAGTTTTCAGAGATTGAGGTAAACCTGACGAGAAGATGTGTCGTAATTTCCCGAACGCTGCCCAGCCGAGTTGAATCCGTCGATTGACATCTCGGTCGAAGTTGGACTTACCTAGTCGGACTATTTGTCCCAGGTAAACGTACTTGTCAACAACTGCGAGCATAGTGCTCCCAACAACTACCGGCATAGGTGTGACACGGACATTAAACATGATCTTTGTTTTGTCCATGTTCATCTTAAGACCTATCCGTTGGGCAGACACCATTGAGGTCATTGAGCATAGTGCTAAGGTCCTCCAGCGATTCTGCCATAAGGAGTATATCGTCGGCAAATCGAAGGTGAGTGATGTACTCGCCATTGATGTTAATACCGTATCCTTTCCAGTCCAGTAGGTTGAAAACGTCTTCCAACGCAGCGGTGAAGAGTTTCGGGGAAATAACGTCACCCTGTCTTACACCTCTTTGCAGTTGGATAGGTTTCGAACTCTGGTTCTGTACTTGGATAGCCATAGTATCCCTACTGTACAAACACTTCAGCACTTCTATATACCGACAATCAACTTGGCACCGCTGAAGTGACTGTAGCACCGTCCAAATTTCGACGGAATCAAAGGCTTTCTCATAGTCCACATATGCCAGGCAAAGTGGCAGATTGTACTCTTCGGTCTTCTGTACCATCTGCCGCAGGGTATGTATGTGGTCTATGGTACTGAAGCCTTTTCGGAATCCGGCTTGTTCGGGAGACTGGAAGTCGTCGAGTCTGCGTGCGAGACGATTCGTAATGACTCTCGAAAATAGCATGTAGACGCGGCTCAGAAGGGAAATCGGTCTGTTGTTCTTCAAGAGAGCGTTGTCGCCTTTCTTAAAGAACAAGACCACCGCGCTTCTGCTCCACGCCACCGGAGTATGCCACCATGGAGGACGGAATTGAAGAGCTTCTGAAGGACTTCAAGTACCTGTGTTCCACCCGCTTTCAGAAGCTCCGCTGTAATTCCATCCTCGCCCGGGACCTTTCCGTTTTAAATAAAATCGTGTAATAAAATAAAATGACGTATCTTACCTACTTTGAAGAGCACTTCCCACCCTTCCTGAATTGCGTATACTATCCCCGTCACCACTAATAACTGTCACCATTAATTAAATTTATAACATCTTTTAATTAAATTTTAATAATTTTAACATTGGTTAATATTTTTTAACATGTGTAAATTAATTTTTAACATCTTTAAAATATTTTTTTAACATCTTTAAATTATTTTTAACACTTAAAAATATTTATTTAACATCTTACAGTATTTATAAGCATAGCTTATATAAACATAGCAAGTTTAACATCTTTAATCACAAAATCAGTCAGAAGGATTAGGAGTCAAGAAAATTTAAGTAGCAACCTGGACTCAGAAAGTTTGCGGTGTTTAACCCCGTGCTTCGACAAGCACGTACAACCGTTGGTTTTGCTCATGATTTCTCTTCGGTAGTGTTGAATTGCCGTCCCGTCGGATTATAAGAGTGCACCTGTGTTTGCGCACAAACTCGTGCACTATATCCTAGAGGAGATGGCTAGTCTCTGCTGAGACTAAAATTCAGTCTGGAGGACATTATTATTATTATTATACTACGTTATGAGACCTGGGTTTGAATTCCAGCTAGAGCTAAAATTGTGAGATAAAACAAAATATTGGTTATCGGGACTGAACCTATTGCAGTTGTCTCCGTGTTTATGCGTGAGTGTCTCTGTTTTAACGCGTTAACTAATGGTAATGTTACGAGCTTGGGGTTCGAAATAATAAAAACTGCCGAGTGAATTACCAAAATTGACTTTTTCATTACAGAACACTAATTACATCTTAAATCACACTAATAACAAAATACGATTATACTACTGATCACTTTAATTCGCAGTTGCATCGCTTCGAAGTATTCGCTTGAATCGCCAATTCAATAATGACCCGAGTCGCGGTCTATACCGGCCTTATATAAGGCCTCAGATAGTTCCAGAAACTTCTACTGTAGAAACATCTAGAATGTTCGAGTACATACCGTCCCTACTGGTGCATAGTTCTAGAAAGTTCTTCCATGGAAATTTCTAGAAAGATCTTGACTCTGGTGATAACTAGTATCGCCATGTACCAGGCATTTCTGAGAGGGTTATAGAGCAATTTGTCCGGCGCGCTGCTAAAGTGCATATTTGTGGACTTTACATTATATCCTTGAAATATTTTATTCTACAGTCACGCGTCCTACAGGTTTCCTCACGATGATTTCTCTCACCACCGAGTAAGTCGTAAATTAGCACTTCAACACAGCACAAACGAACCCGCGTTTCACATATAAATTTGTATTTGTATTTGTAGTTGTTATTTTTATTAAATAAAAAATGTAAAATTTACATATATAAATTTCATAAGGATAAATATCCAGACCTGGAACAATTATTTGCAGGCCATACAAATACTTGTTACGTACGGGAATCGAATCCGCGGTCCGCAGTGGTGTAATTAATTGTTAAGACACTGTACTACGGAGCAGTAAACCACCATGGCCACCACATCTTCACACATAATGTGACCAATACGTATAGATATATTATGTGTGTGTAGAAGTGGTGGAGTTACCACGAGGGAATAGTTACTTGATATTAGTATTTAGTGGTAGTGGTATTTCGATTTTATTCAAAGTCAAAGTCATCAAGAATCTTAAACTGATGACCACGAAGTTGTATGTTCGTTTATTTCAGTATTAATAAACTATTTTTAATTTGACCATTTTATTACTAAGCACCTTAATGTTGCCAACATCACGTTGCCAGATTGCTCCCCAAGCGTGCCAATATGGCAATATACCCTCTATAAAGAAAGGTACACAGAAAGGGGCCCAATCCCCTAATATTTCTTGCTATCCTAGCTCGAAGAATCGATAATCAATGAGAAGAAATTTGCTCGAGTTACAGCCGCATGAGGGAGACCGAGTGACCACTTGAAAGACCTGCCTGCAGGAAGTCAGTGGGTGAAGGTGGCTTAGGACCGTGCTTTTTAGCACAGCTTAGGGGAGACCTATGTTCAATAGTGGAATTGGGAAGGGATGTAATATGGTGATGATAATGATGACTCTAGGTTACAGCTCATGTGCTGCCAACAGCTGGACACAAGGTTGTTCTCATTTCTGGGACGGTCATCAACGCGTGTTGGATGACTTCAGATGTCTTTGAAACACTTCATTCACAGACATGCGGGTTTCCTTCACCGTTAAGTACGTTACAATTTCTGTGGAACTGACGAGAATCGAACACATACTGCTCACTTTAGTGCGTGAAAAAATTACGGGATACCTCGTCTCCTACTAAATCGCTATTTTTTGAGAGTAAATTGTTGTATTTATATAGACACTCTTTATAATATTATTTTAAATATAACAAGTATATAAATAAATGTATAAAATGTAATCAATTTTTAATTTTAGCGTTCAGATATTACGAAACCCATTTCAAACAATTTATAGAGCACCAACCTCAAAATGTCATGACTAATCACATTAAAACCGCCCAAACGTTGTTTAAAAAACCTACAATGTCTCAACAATGTAATGTTAAATATATAAAAATTTACGTCGAACCGATTTTAGGGTCGTTTATAAATAGCGCAAAATGTCCACTATCCACTGAACATATGATTCGATTCACAAGAAAAACTGTGAAATAGAAAAATACGCGGCGACAAAGCAGCCGGCTTCCAGTCCGCCCTACAACTTTTCGCGTGTTGGTCGACACCTACGCGCCGCCCCGCTGTACTTCACTTAAAAACGTAAATAATTATATGTTTCCATCAAATAAAAACAGACATAAGACAAAAAATAAAGTTGGTTAATTAACATCAGTGATTGTGTAAAACATGAGAACCTCGTGTGAATGGTTCTTGTTCGGTGGTATGTTTTGGCGGCAAACTCAAGCGTCAGCGATTTTGACAGATGATGTTCCCGCGTTTTCCCTTCAGGTGCGTTCTAGTAGGATACTTTGATATTAATGAGTAATGAATGATGAAAAATAATTATTTGTATGCCAATTTTATCCAATCTAAGAATAAGACTTTTCTCTCATCTAATTACAATTACATTTAATTGTAAGATTTGTGTAAGAATAAGCAAGCAAACAGTGCAAACGATAACAACATCAAACGTTAAGTGCTATGCTGAGTAGAGAATTGTGTCATTTTGAGCAACAAATTGCTTTGACCCAGTTTTGAAGAATTATTGGTGATTAGAAGAGCGTTTTCTTATTTAAAGTAAAACATCAAAGCTATGAAACTAAATTTTCATGCTTTATTTTTATGAACTTCAAAAATTCTGGGATAGTACACCGAACAACTTCTTAAAGTGGTCGTCGAAAGAATTATTATTAAAATACATATATTTAATATTACAAGTTATTTTGTCAGATGAATATCTATTTAAGTTTTGACATTTTCTGAATTGATAGTTCTTTTTCGCCATTTATTGCGACAAATTGATGTTTTAGACAAATTTCCAACAAGCGATTTCTCATATTGGTGTTTTTCTATTTGTTTTTATGACTTAGTTAAGGTAAGCTTAGATTTAAATATGCATTTCTTTTTTGTAACTTTATTGTTTCAACTCCGTGCTGAGCGTTTACACAGTAGTATCTTAGTATCTTATTTTTCCAATAAAAGTAACTCCCTTTTTTGTACAAATAAGATAAATAATTAATTTTTTATTTTATTTTGTAATATTGTTCTCATCTTTCATCACACAACATGAGATTATAAGAGGGTTAAATTTGCTGACAATGTGATAAAAATTTTAATAAATTATTTTCTAATTTATTTTATTTTGATTTAGATATAAATAAAGTTAATATATTCCAAAAAGTAAAAGAAGGTCACGATGTACTGTTGGCTGCGTGAGAGACTCCATTTTTCCATATTACACGGTAAGGTGTCTTAAGAGACGAAAGGAAAACTGAAACAGGGTCTAGGCAGCAGCATCTTCCTGATAACAACTGAAAGTAACTAAAAACTGTCATTGCCAACCCAAGTGTGGCAGTGTCTAGGTGTGGCAACTCTGCTAAAATCCTATTAGGCATTCTATGAGGAACGCCAAAGACAATGGAATATTCCAAGGAATAACACAAAATATAATTGTTTATAAAAAGATAAAATAAAGAAAAAAATATTAATTTATTTTATCATTTTCCTTGTAAGCGAGCTGAAATATTTACATCGTATCATTTTAGGAACATTTAATATCGGAATATATTTTTAGTTCTTTATAGTTTTTATAAAAATAAAATGATATCTAGAAGAATATTCACAATGTGTTATTTCAACGGTTTATCTACTGTCCATACATAAGGTCACATTATTACAGAGACTTTGTCCTTATTATTATATATACCTCTCTTGTTTTAATACTATGGTTCTGGTTGTCGAATACTTTGTAACAGTGACCGAAAACAAGGCCGAAAAATGACATTCTACAAGAATTATGTCTATAAATAAAATAAAATAAAACGATTGCATTCAAGCTGCGTACGCCCATATAGTAATCCAGTTAAATCTTACCTTGTACCAGCCACGTGAGTTACCCTTCAACGTGGTACCGATTACAGAATAGCACAGTACTCGTAGCCGGCTGGTAACATTAGAGCTAATTAAATAAGTCGAAGTATTTTAAATCGTGTGTACGTACATTGCTGTTCTGGTTGTAAAATTATATAACTTTTTAAAAATTACGCTTTTTGTTTTACCAAAAAAAAGCGCAAAATAGTTTTCGGAATCAACTTGATTGAATTTTTAGTTGATTGAGTTCAATATGAAAATAAAAATGCATCATAGGAATTTATTATGAAACATCATACACGCTCCCTCCCATTGTAACATTTTTTTTCTTAAAATTGAAACAAAAATTAATAAAGACAAGAGAATTCATCACTCTCTTTTTCCCGTGGTGTGTCGTAAGAGTATCTGCAGGCCTCCGCTAGATGGAGCCATGAGCATATGGTGCCATGATTATGTCATCTGTCCGCCTACGCGAGGATGACGTTTTTTTAATTCCCTAGCAATGGGACTGTTCCAACTCATAATACATTTCCTGCTATTTACGATTTTGCGATGAATAGAAGTCCTATAAATAATAGTGAAGTACTTATTTGAAAAATAAATCTTGAATGAAACTCAGTGGTGTTGATGAGGATAGAATATGATCAGTTAGTTCAAAAGATAAAATTTTAACAAATATGCAAAGTTAAGTCTTATAATTATTAGCGAAAAATATTACAAATATATAAAGTAATTTAAAAGTAAAATTACCGTCTATATAGATGTTCTTAAATGGGGAAGAGTTGAGTCTCGTGGATACCATTGTTTTTCTTGGTATTACTATTGACGCAAAGTTTCAATGCGGCCCCCATATATCTGAATTAACAGGCAGTCTGAAGCATATGCTGTAAGAAAGATTAGAAGTCTAACCAATGTTGAGACAACTAGATTAGTTTATTTTAGTTACTTTCATAGCGTCTTATGGAATCTTACTATGGGGTAATGCGACTGACATTGAAGTCATATTTGTTTTGCAAAAGAGAGTCGTACGGGCGATTTATAATTTAAATTATAAAGAGTCCCATAGAGAAAAATTCAAAGAAATAAACATATTAACTTTGGCATCTCAATATATTTATGATAATGTAATATATGTTCATAAAAACATAAATAGCTTTCATAAGAATAAAGATGTTCACACTTTAAACACAAGGAACAAACATAAGCTTGTAATACCAGTTACTAGACTCCACAGAAATAGTAATTCATTTATGAGGCAATGTAATCGCTTTTACAACGAAATCCTAGAAAATGTACAAAATTTGTCATTAAACAAGAAAAATTGTACAAAAAGGGTTATTATAATATAAATGAATACATAAATGAAAATAACCCCTGTGAATGAGGTGACCACAAACATACAAAACTTGTACAAAATAAATTCATTGTAAATTTAAATATATTTTAAAAAAAAAGTCCCGCTGGGTTTCTTGCTGGTTCTTCCCAGGACAGAGGTTTTTTTGCGAACCAGTGGTAAATAAAAAAAAATACTTTTAACAAGCATTGGGTTAAACTATAGATATCCGGTACTCGCGTACGGTGGTGGGAGTGGGAGGGCAGAGGGAGAGGGTTCAGAGGAAGCTCCCCTACCCTTCCCCATTTGTGGAAATGTATAGTTTATGAATAATATATTTTTTGCAAAATCATAACCTCCCTTTGTTACACAGAAGTATTGATGCAAAGTTACTACTGCAACGGCTTCGGCACCGTGAGAAGTTCAGGCCAAAAACAGTGTAAAAGGTTCAAGCTTAACCCTGAAAAGCCTCTTTAACTGAAAACTTAATTAAAATCAAATACCGGATATCTATACCTAACCCAAGCATTATACAATTAAAATTGCAACTAACAATTTCGTTGGCAACGGCAAGACCGAACCCAAGTTTTTTTAACGTTACCTCCACGCTAAAATTTTCTCGTTTATCGTAGGGGTATATAAGTAATATATAAGCTAACATACATAAATTTCACAAGGTCAAACATCCAGACCTGGAACAATTATTTGTAGGCTATATAAATATTTGTTCCGTGCGGGATTTGAACCCGCGGCCTTTAGCGCTGCAACTTTAAGCCACGGAGCCGTCAAAGTTGCTCACGTACTGAAATTTACGAGCGAGCGATTAAATCTATAGCTACCTCGGCTCAATCAACATATTCATTCATTCAATATTGAATAAAGTCCATCAAATATTCACTATTGCGTATAGGCCATAGTTGCCACGCTTGACTAGCGTTTTGACAACCACAGTATTTTTATTAACTTATGTTGTTCTAAGGATCATGCTGTACTCATACAGGCACTGCCAACCTACCATGCGGCCAACATTTTCGCCATATGATTTTTAAACCAGTTCTCACTTCGTAAACTGCTAAAGTACAGCCATGCTGCAGGTATAGTAGTTTAGTTGTATCACGAATGAATCGTATCGACCGGAGAAGGACCAAGCTGTCACGGAATACCAGGGTAAAATATTAGCTTAATGCTGCTGTGTTTCGTATGGTAAGTGTAGATAACCGGAGACCCTTTTTACTGGAAACGAGGCATTTCACGGGTGACAACGCATCTGCATTTAGATTCGTAATCGAGGATTGATGTATATGTCTATGGGCCACAGCAACCACTTACCATTTGTGGACTGTGTGCTCGTTTGTGACCCTATCTTATTAAAAAAAAGATAAGTGTCATGAAGCTGCAAAAACCTTCTGTCTAACAGTAAAGACAGCAATCAAGGAGTTTTGTTTAAGCTGTGTACTTTCGATATTTTCAGTAATCCTTCTATTTACTAATCTACTTTTATGTTCTATTTTTATTTCTCTACTTAGATTAATTACATTTTTATTCATAACAACTATATTTTTAGTCATTGCTATAGATTATATTTTACTTTTTATTCATGTTGCTCGTCTTGTATTTCATTTAACTCTGTCGCCTTTTAAGACACCCACGGAAATATGTGAATTCTCTTAGTTTGTCACTAAATGCCGTAAGAGAATGCACTACCTAACACTTAGGAAACAAATAGGAATTAATGTTTTTTTTTCTTTTTTTAATTCGATTTATTATTCATCTACACTAGTGAGGGTTAATGATCTGCTCACCAGATATCCAGTTGACACTGAAGTAAAAGATTTTGTTACACAATGTCTTTTAATTTTAAATAAAATTCTATCAGTTTCTAGATTATCCTATACCTTTAAACGAAGCAATTCTTGTATATATATATATATATATATATATATATATATATATATATATATATATATATAATCGGAATCTCGGAAACGGCTCCAACGATTTTCATAACATTTTGTGTCCAGGGAGTTTCGGGGGCAATAAATCGATCTAGCTAGGTTTTATTTTTAGAAAATGTTTTTTGTCTGTGTTTTCAGGCAATGAAAGACTGTTACAATATAGAAGGTACATTTTGACACTGTGTTAATGGTCATAATAGCTCATGTGGATATGAGTAGCGAGTGGTTGCGAAATCGTAATGCCTTGGTTCGCGTCCCGCATTCGGTCCTACTTTTTTCCTTTTTTTTTTCAAGTTCCCTTCTTTTGTGAGAAAATCTATTGTTTCGAGCCCTTTTGTAGTATTTATTAAAAATACGAAAATTTTAATTAAACTAATTACACTCATGATTTTTTATTCAAATAACCAGTTCAGTTTTTTCTATTATGTCAATAAGATCAAAAAATATTATTCATCAGTATGTAATTTGTATCTAAATGTAATTTTAAAAAAAAACCGAGGAAAGCTCGGTCATCCGGGTACTTATATTAATACACAAAACAATTCTTCAGTGGTTTGCTCTTTAATTTTATGCACATTTTAAAATTCTTTTAAATACTACTTTTACTAATATCTGTGGTTTGATTTATTTATATTTAATCTAATTAATATAAAATATAACCAATAATACAGAATGAAACATTAACCTTTATATTTTTCGAAACAAAAAAATGTCCTCATTATGAAATCTGTCAATTATTACACCTCATTTCTAAGTGTCTGAAATAGTCGTGTATCAAATAAAGGATCACTGACTTTTGATAAAAACATCTCCGCGTTATCTTAATAATTTAACGAAGCAATTATTGCCTAACGAACCGCTCCGGCTAACGACACCTACCGGTTCCAGTTTTGAATCTAAACCATACAGGGACCTACTCAAACACACACAAAACATAATCAAAATCGATCTAGCTTTTTATGAGGAGCTCAATCGCAAACACACGGACAGAAGAGTTTTATATACATATAAAGACGAGCGATCCGTTCAGCTTTGTACGAGTGATTTCTGGATAGCGACAACAGTGCCACCTACCGGGTCCAATTGTGAATTTAAACCATTCTCGAATCCATCGAAAACCAGTGCTATCACTAAGTCCGGTCCGTTTCACGGTTTCATGCTGCAGCACAGGGTTTTTTTTTTAAATTCTTAAATTTATAATGATGTTAAATTACTTTTAAGTTAGTTATATTTATCTCTTGGCATTCAATTACTATTTACTTGTTATGCTGCATGCCTAAACTGTAATATAATACATTTATAACATTAAAATCTGCCTAGCCGTTTAGAAGCTTAGTCACATGACATGAGGACACGAAAATTATATATACTGGATGACCTTTTTTTCGTCGGGAAAAAATAGGGTGTAACATGTGTACGAAGTAGAAGCCTATGGCACTGATATTTTACAAAAAATAAAAACAAAAATTTTGAATTAAATAAATAAAATAATTAAAATCTATCGAAATTCAAATCATATCCACCCTACTTTACGAACGGCAATAAAACAATAAATTTAGTAGGCATATTTGACCTTGTCACTTTGCAGGGTCACAGGCTCAAGGGCAAAGGGCAAAGTAACTGTTCAAAAACATTTTTCAAATGTAATTCAAAATTTTTGTTTTATTTTTTATAAAATATCAGTACCATAGGCTTCTACTACGTTCACATGCTACTCCCCATTTTTTTGCAGACGGTAAAAAAAGGTCATCCGGTATAAAGATATAATTGATGTTATTGAGTTTTCGGACACTGCTCTTACTATTTTGATTAAACTTCGTACTGAGATAAAGTTATAGTTTCCTAGTTTATCTAGATAGGTATATCCCAAAGAAAAAATATCTACCCTCTAGTGAAGTTCGGTCATCCAGGTGCAATCATCTTTAAGGCGAGCGCTTATCTTGTGAGCTACAATGGCTCTATGGCAAATAATAGCACGGTTTTATATTTTTAACGACTATACGTGATAGAGCCATGCTGTAACTACATTGTGGTTGTGGTACGAATGAGTCAGTTCGAATCACAGAATACCAACGCCAAATAGTAGTTTAATTCTGGCTATTTTTCATGAGGCGAGTGTGGAAGAACCGGAGAAGCTTTTAACTGGATACGATGCATTCGATTTTAGTCTATAAGGGTGACAATTTATCTAAATTTTGATCCGTAATCGAGGATAGATGTGAATGTCTGTGGGCCACAGTATTCACTTACCATCAGGTGGACTGTGTGATCGTTTGTAACCCTCTTAGGTAACCCCGATTGGTTATTTATTGCATTGTTTGCAATTAATTGCAAGTATTTTTTCACACCAACAAAATACATTTCAATTATATTCTTACGAATATTATTTATACAGACCCTAATTAAATTTATTGTTAGAATTCCTTACTTATATTATTATTAGTGTAAGCGTCACTGTTGTAGCTTTTTTATTATTTTTTTACAGCCTAACTACTGAATCGAATTTCATGATCATTTAGCAGGAAGATTACTTACATACAGAAAAAGATCCGGCCGCTATTTCATTTTGTTGATCCTACGCTTATATGTCACTGTTAAAATTTATATATTGATAGTTTTAAATTAATTTATATATTGTTCCATATAATCCAAAACTTAGAAATTTTATGGTGATGGGAAATACGATTTATAGGGTTCCGTGCCCGAAGAGTAAAACGGAGCCTGTCTGCTTGTTAGCCTGTCCGTTCGTATGTCTCGATCTTTGCACGCGTTACGGACCTGAAATTCGGATATTTTGTAGAATTTTGTTATAAAACTCAATGATAATAATTTTTTTATTTCATTCCTAATTACTCATGTTTACATACAGGGACAAATATGATTGAAATTAAATAAAATAAAAATAAGACGAACAAAAATAACATGCTATAATAAAATTAAAACTATGTGTAGCTTAATGTAGAATCTACAAAGGAAAAATTGAAAAGTCAAGTTTATAATATTAGCTACCTACCTGCCTGAACTAGGTTGAGTAGGTATCTGTGTTTCAGACATGATTATGTATTAAATCAAAATTAAGTTACGTTATTTTCCCGTATTTCCCTAAAATAAAGATAAGAATACATGAAAATAAAACCCTTTTTATCTTACCTTAGCATGTAGGGTAGTTATTGTAAAGAGCTCATTGACTGGAGTGCAAATATCTTTTAATCTCTTTTATCTTAGAATTTGGGGGTTTAATAACATTTTCTATAGTTGTTACGCTTTGAAAGCGGGTTGGCGACCGCAGTATTTTATTTTTAGTGTTTATTAGGAAGCCGCCGCTGCCCGTCTGCTGATTTGTTTCCCTCTGTCGCCTCTTACGATACCCAGAGGATGATATGCGGTAGTAGATATTCTTACACTGCCACTACACTACTAAAATAAACAAACACTTTTTAGTGAAAAAGTTAATTATTAACATAATATCGTACGGAACTCTAACAAAGCGAAGCACGGCTCGCATTTGGCCGGGTTTTCATTATTTCGGTTTACTCGGCAATAGGCAACAGATGTACATACAATGCGTGAAATTTTTTGTATAAATAAATGTTACTAAAAGTTTAAAATAGAAAAATCTATAGTCATATATATCACACTGTAACAAGGTCTCTCTTAATGTATGCCATTGGCACCAATTTTTTATTTCTACCTTCTTACGCACGGCTATCGTCTCTAACGTTATAGAATTAAGGGTGACAACGAACGTGGTCTGTGTCCACCTGATGGTTAGTGTAGATGGTGAGTATATAAATGTATACTTATATTATTAAATACAAGCATCATTACATACTCCACAGGCCCCGTAACCGCTAGATTCCGACGACTTAAATGTCGCAACACACAAAACACACAGACACTATAGTCCGTTCGCGTTAAGAAAATAGTGAGTCATCGTTGTCCGCCGGCCTGGCCACGCCCCCCAGCCAATTAAAATGCAAGAAATTAGGAAGTCGAGTTCACAGTGACCAGTTGAAGTCAGGCCTTCGAACAAAACGGTTGTGTATTTTGCGTGTTACTCGTTCAACATTAAATTTTGAAAATGAATACCTCACCTATTCGAAAGAATAAAAGTGGATCAATAATCCATAGCGGAGAGAGACGCGTAATTTACAATGTTTATAAGTACTTTAAACTGTATGATTCAAATGCGACTGTGGAGAGCACAGTAATAAAAACAGCAAGTGCATGTGGTGTGTCCGAAAATACTATTTATAAAATTATTAAATAACAAAAGGAAAGTAACACATTAAAATCACCCGTGAGAAAAAGAGCTCGACTATCGACGGTCGATAAATTAGATAAACTAGACAAATATGCAATAAGGAGAAAAGTTCACTCAATATATTTAAATAACGACTACCTGCCATTGGACAAAATTATGACACTTTGCGAAGCTGACGAAGATATTCCTGTTTTCAAACGTGTGAAATGACATTAAAATTCTTCGCCTACCGCCTTACCATTGCAAACTTAATCCAATTGAACTGGTTTGTGCCTAAATAAAAAATTATGTTGGTGCCAATAACTCCATGTTCAAAATGAGTGACATAAAAAAATAGATGACGCAATAGCATTAATAGACGCTAATCGTTGGAAGAAGTGCTGCGACCACGTGATACGCGAAGAAAATACCATGTGCAATTTGGATGACATCATGGAACTTGCGGAACAAAATTCTTTTATAATTAATGTAACCGGAGAATCTAGCGATACTGATTAGTGATTTAAGTAATTTTAAGAAAATTTCTTTCCATAAAACTTAATTAAATGTTTGAAAAAAAAAGAGAATTTTTACTCCACTGTGAATACACCTTTACCCTGTAGTTGCACTGATGACTCACTATTTTCTTAACGCGAACGCACTATACACATTCACCTAGTGCCACAAATACTGAAAAACGTTATCAGTATAAAGGATCTTTAGCCCACATTGTTTACCAAACGAAATTTAAATTCAGTTAAAATAAGTAAATTATCCATCTGATAATGTGTGTGGTTACTGCATCCTGTGGACGCCTAAAATAAACTCCAAGGGAAGGCTACATTTGTGATGTTTATGAATTCTGCACAGCCTCTAATTATAATAGATTACTACACGTAAAAGAGCTTTAAGAGTAGCAGAAATAGATATAAGTTTTAGTATCTACCTAGACCACATCCTAGCAGAAAAACGTGCTACTTTAGATGGTCAGATTAATAGCGAATGGTAGATAATAGAAAGTTCTTTTTATATACATTTTTTACGTGGTAGAGCCACGCTGCAGCCATATTTTGGTTGTACCACGAATGGGTCGGCTCGACGAGGTAGAACCACGCTCTCGCGGAATACTAGCGTCAAATAGCAGCTTAATGCTGCTGTGTTTCGTATGGTGAGTGTAAAGAACCGGATACCCCTTTTACTGGATACAAGCATCGTCATAGTCTTCAGGGGTAACAATGCATCAGCATTTTGATTCTTGATTGAGGTTAACTGTAGATTTCAATGGGCCACAGCATCCACTTACCATCCGGTGGACTATGTACACGACGTGTGTGACACACGAGTCACTTTGATTTTGCAATAAAGATGATTCTTCTTCATCAGTTCCAGATCTGTCTGAATTGTCAAGATCATCACAGATATGGGCTTCTCCGTTGTATAAAGGATTCGCTTTATTCTTCACGATTGACCATTTTAGTATCAGTCGTCTCGCATTTTCGATAGAGCTCACAATTACCAGTCTAGTGTTAACAAGGTGGCTACATCGCCATCTATCAAAAGTCATAATATTTTTCTGGCATTTTACGTCGTGCCCTCTTAAAACACCTACGAGATGATACGACGGATCTTACTATGTTTATTATATTATTATTATTATATTATTATTATAGTTTGAATCTTTGCACAGCACGGATCTTCGTGAATTAACTTTCTTTCTCATTTTAAAATAGTGTTTACATGATACAAGTAGCAATCACCATTCACTACTGTCTTTTATTATTATTACACTTGACGCTCACAATTTAGCGCTTACTTTAAAATGACTAAGACATAAAAAAGCTAATTAAAAATAAAGTTACGGTTTGGATTTTCAAGAATTAATAGTCTTTCGGGTTGTAAAATAGAAATTAGACTATATTATGGCAACAAAACAGCTACTGGATGATAGTAACAGCTTATGGATGATAGTAACCCCTGGAAAGGGTGGTCGCTACCAAGCTATTTCTAATTTGTGTTGTGTTGTTAATTGTAAACATGATTTTAAGCTATTATTTGAAAAAAAAATAGTACCGCTGGGTTTCTTGCTGGTTCTTCCCAGGACAGAGGTATTTTTGCGAACCAGTGGTAAATGAAAAAATTGACTTTCAATAAGTATTGCTTATAATCTACATTGAATAAAAAAGTTTCTGTTTCTGTTTCTGTTACTGTTTTTTTATTGCTTTTAAAAGCCTGAGCGGTGAAAGTATTTTCGCTAAGTGTTGAGCCAATCTGTAAGTTGGTGAATCGATTTGGCTCACTATAGGACGTGGAGCATTGGGCTTGTGTATTTTTGGTAACCCATACAACTTTGGTGATTTGGCACACGTAGGTATTATCGAATTTACGTGCAGATTTAATTCTTCGGAGAATTTCTTTATGAGGTCACTAGTTGTTTTAAGTTCGTCTATGTCTATTTGTTGGATCGTACACGTACATGATCATAGAATACTAAAATACACAATAAAATGGCTGTCAACTTTATTTTGTACGAGCTTTGGTGTCGCCAAACGCGATTCGCTGTGTTGACAGACTGAATAAATTTACACATTTTAGACTTTTGATTAATGTTCAAGATCATCATTAAAAAAATCGTTTAAATTTTAATACACATTTATTTATAAATAGGGTGCAATTTTTCATTTTTTAAATAATTTGCATGTGAAATTTGGAAACGATTGTAACGTCAAAACACATCTCGTGTTGACATTTATACGTGTGAATCGACGTGTTATTGACATTTTAGTGGCTACGCGGGCTCCGCCCACTCTCCCGTTCTATTATGTATTTGGTCTCTCGTCACTACATCAGGCCATTTAGTCTTTACAATTTAGCGCTCACTTTATAATGACTAATGCCCGAATACTCAAACGCTACTCAATTTTAAGACGGCTATAAGTCTCGTGTTGTCTCTTCTACTTTACATCAAAGTGACTGTGACATCACGAGACTTAACTTCATATTAAAATTGAGCAGCGTTTAAGAATTTGGGCATAAAGTTTCTTTAAAAGAACCTATTAAGAAATAAATTAACGTTTAGACAACTCTGTCATATCGATTTCCCGCGTTTATATTACCCGAGGTCGATGGAGTGTATCGAGTCAGACGCGCCGTCAGCGGCCGTCCAAGTTTTTATGACACTTGGGCAGTTCTCGTGGCCACTCGACGCCTAACGACTCCGGGCTGTTTTCGTACGCTCGTTAAACGTTTAGTCGGCTTTATCTGCCTCATTCTTCACTTGCCAGCGTTTTTATCGACGCCGGAATTCATTTCCATTAGAATGATTTTCGGAGGATGTTATTCGTTTTTCTTAGAGAATAATGGTGACAAACCAGCACATACTCCGTCTGATCGTAAGTTGATACTGCGTTATACGTTTATTTTTTATAAAATTTGTTTAATAGATGAGCAAACAGTCCACCTGATTATAAGTGGGTGCTATATCGCATAGACATTCTACATCTAACGTCGATTAAAAATCAAAATGCGTTATCACTCCTGAGGACTAAGATGAAATGCATCATTACAAATAAAAAGGTTCTCCAGTTCACTATACTCACCATACGAAACACAACACCATGGCTTGGTTACAGTTGTTGATGCTCGTTTGCTTCCACTTATATTAAAAAATAACTCTCAGAGAAAATGCTAAATGTAATTTCATTTGGTATACATTTTGCTTTTGATTTTGGTTTCACCGTGCGCTTAGCCATTTGAGTTATTATTTGAACAGGATAACACTACACTCATTTATAAAGTCAGGGACACGGAGATGTTATAAGATATAGAGATTCGATAGTCGTTAACTAGCGTTTTGCACGAATATTGGCAGTATTTATTCGTAGTTTAAAGGACATAACACAAATACGAGCATCAAAAATGGAGTCGAATGAGTAGAATATGCATAAATTTAATAACTTTAACAATATAGAATAGAATAAACTAGAATAAAACAGAATATAATACACAATTTTTTTTAATACAATAGAGATTAAAAGTAATTATTATTGATTTTCTTTTACTTTTACCACTGGTTCGGAAAAAAACCTCTGTCCTCGGAAGAACCAGCAAGTAACCCAAATAAACATTTTTCCCATGCTTGTGTTCTTACTGTATAATATACAGTAAGAACTCAAGTTGCACAAACTACGTACTTACAAAGCATATTTCAAAACGGCTTGCAAGCGACCATGTCAATCCCAGGGGTTATTATCAACCACATATTAATTTATATATATATATATATATATATATATATATATATATATATATATATATATATATATATATATATATATATATATATATATATATATTATGCAGTTTATGTATAATAAAATATGTAATATTGGTAATAGATAAATATAAATATTCCGCAATGATATAAATTCGGGATTCATGACGTAGTAGTAAGATATTCTATGTATTTAACTACGTTATGAAATGGCTATTTACATACTATACGCGGAACTAGAGTTAGAGGGGAATAGGGGAAGTTGGAAATTGGAAATTAAAGCTTCTCAAAGTTTAACATTGAACATATAAAAAAATATTAGAAGTTTAAGTTTTCAGGGACATGTCAATGAAAGATAAAGTTTAAGCTTTTGAATGTTATACAACATGCTACAAAATCTCTGTGGTCCCCGTAAATGCGTTATCAGAATCAGTGTTCAACCGTATAGAAATAATTTATTTTTCATTTAAAAAAATATTTGCAAATTGTATGTGGTTTTATTTCCTGTAACTCATACGAGTATCGGTAATGCGGGGTCTTTGACAATCCTCTTACTCCTCGGCCAATGCAGAGATAATAAAACCACATACAATTTGCAAATTAATTTTTTTAAATTATAAAAAAATTTAAATGTGTTTTTAAAAAAAAAACTATACGCTGGGATACTAATTCTGATAACGCACTTAACGGGAACCACTGGGTTTTTGTTACATGTTGCATACGTGGTAGAGCCACGCTGCAGCTGTATTACGGATCGGCCCTTGACGTGGTAGGACTAAGGTCTCACAGAATACCAGCGTAAAATAGCAGCTCAATGCTGCTGCGTTTCGTATGGTAAGTGTAGTGAACGGGAAACCCTTTTTAATAGAATCGAGTCATTCCATCTTAGTGCTCAGGGGTGACAACGCATCTGCATTTTGATTCTTAATCGTGCTTAAATATAGAGATCTGTAGGCCACAGCATCCGCTTACTATCAGGTAGATTGTGTGCTCATTTGTTACCCTTATTCTATAAAAAGACCTTTTGAGTGGAATGAGGAATATCCTATACTGAAGATAACTACCAGAATGTCGTCTAACTTTCAAACTTTAAAACTTCATGTCTTACTGTTCCAACCTAAAGCTGTAATTTTTTCTTACATACATATTATAATTATCATGCAGGTGGCTGTATACTGTTGTAGACATTACCAGGTAGTTATGCAAACTACTCTACTCAGTTAGCATAGACCCAAAAGCAAAGTGACAATTTTAAAAAGTCGTTTTAAATTCGCTGTCTATGCCACTTATCACACTTTAAATAGACATAAAGTTCTAATATAAGAGGTTTCGTAACGGAGCAGACAATGGCATTCCGTGCACTAAGGGGATATTGAACAGTACTTGACGTCGTTTTACGCCGTGTTGACGAATCATACGTGCTTCCTGATCCTCTCCCTTTTGCAAATACTAAAGATTTACAGTTTTATTATGAGTATATATATTATTATGCTCGTACATAATATAATACTTCAAAGTTAGGTCTTCTTTTTTATAAAATAAGGGTGACAAACGAATACACAGTCCACCTGATGGTAAGTCGATAATGTGGCCCATAGACTGCATTTCTCCTTAATTAAGAACAATGTGCAGATGTATTGGTACCCCCTGAGGACTGAGATAGTTTGCCTTGTTTCCAGTAAAAACGGTCTGCGGTTCTCTACACTTACTATACGAAACACAGCAGTATTAAGCTGCTATTTTACATTGATATTCTATGTGAAAGCGTGGTCCTTCCCCAGTCGAGCCAAGCGTGGTCCTTCCCCAATCGAGTCGACCCATTCGTGCTATATTGCGTATTCGTGCACCTTAAAACGGCTGCAGCGTAGCTCTACCACGTATAAAATGCCTGAACTTTCTAACTACAGTGTTGGCATAACATTTACGATAATATGTAATTTTTATTGAAAATGGTCACATATTTTGTTTTCTCTTGAAATATATTACAATTTGACGCTGAACCGTGTTGTGGCGGTGCAAACACATCCACTGCTCCATATTATTACTCTTATTATTATTATTACTCTGGATGTCGTTTGAGGCAACAGGGGGAAACAAATCAGGAGATGGGCTGCCCATCTCCTGATTTGTTTCCCCCTGCGTCTTCCTGGTCACGACTAACCCGCTGACCCGCAACAACCGTGGTAACGGTGACAAAATGAAAAAAAAATGTTAGCTTTATTTATGTGTTTATTTACGTGGTATACTCGTATTAGAGGGAATCTGCAGGGAAGACTATGGCGTAGAAATAATTATTAATAAATTTTAAATACGATTAATTATTAATAAATTTATAACAAGGAAGTCTGCCGTCTGTGAACATGTTCAAGATCGTCTCGACAATTACATAAGGTTTGATAAACCACAAATCCTCGCAAAGGAACACCGATTCCAACGAAGGATGATACGCGAGGCTATTTAAATTGAAAAGACATCCTAATTTAGAAGATGGATGGGTGCTGCCATCTACTTGGGATCCTATAATTAACAAAATTAAATCCAAACCCAAGCATACCACTGCAAGGCTTAAAGATACTGTAAGCTCGTTCTGTGTAGATCGGACTAAAAATTAAAATAAAATAACTAAAGCTAGCCGGGTTAACTATGACATTGGGACGTCAAACATGTCAGTTCCTCCTGTGACCATAGGTGCTTTAAGGGTGTAAGGCACCCGAAACGTCGGGAATTAAAAATAAGCGAATTATACGCGAGAAAATCAAATCGTATAGACATATAGATTAGAATGTTTAAATAAAAACACTTCCCCCCATATAAGACAACCAAAAGGGGAGGCTTATGTTCAACAGCTAACTTTGATAAGCTGTAGGCTTTGGGTGATGATGATTTAATGGAATAAAAAGTCACTTAGTCAACAAATATTTATTTATAATCTACGTTCATTCCTTACGCCATTTTCGTGTGAATGTTATTGTGTTGATTTTTGGATTTTTAATGTGTTTTATTAGTGTTTTAATAAAATGCTTTATTATAAAATTGTAATGAAAGTCTCAGTGATCGCAAGGGTGAAAACTGGCAGCGATCACCGAATGGTTAGAGGCACACTGAACCTAAACGTTAAGTTGGAGAGGTCTCGTCTAATGAAGTCAACGCTCCGTCCCCCCTCGTGCTCTTATCCAGAATCCCGAAACCTTTCAGCTCGAGTTACGTAACCGCTTTCAGTGCCTAGAAGATTGCAATGCAGTGGACGATGTGAATGACAAGCTCGTGGAAACTGTCCATGCGGTCGGAGCTAAGTTCTGCAAGACCCGCCGCAGAAGAACACAAAAACTCTCCAATCACACTCTTAATCTCATGGCTGTTAAACGGGAGATGAGGCTGCAATCGTCAACAGATTTGACAGCATACAGGCAACTGAACAGACAGATCTCCAAATGCATGCGGCGAGACTTACGCAACTTTAATACTGCTCGTATTAAAGAAGCGATCGAGCGGAACCAGGGCTCCAAAGTCTTTGCCAGAGATCTGGCTGCCAGTAAGAGCCAACTGTCAAAGCTGAAGACTGAGTGTGGCAGCATCGTTTCCGGGACACCTGAGATTTTGAGTGAGATTGAGAGGTTCTATGGGCAGCTGTACACGTCATCGGCGGCAGATTGTACAGGAGACTGAAGAGTACAATCTGCCACTTTGCCTGGCGTATGTGGACTATGAGAAAGCCTTTGATTCCGTCGAAATTTGGGCGGTGCTACAGTCCCTTCAGCGGTGCCAAGTTGACTGTCGGTATATCGAAGTGCTGAAGTGTTTGTACAGTAGGGTACAAACACTTCAGCACTTCGTACGATGGCTATCCGAGTACAGAACCAGAGTTCGAATCCTATCCAACTGCAGAGAGGTGTAAGACAGGGTGACGTTATATCGCCGAAACTCTTCACCGCTGCATTGGAGGACGTTTTCAAGCTATTGGACTGGAAAGGATACGGTATTAACATCAATGGCGAGTACATCACTAACCTTCGATTTGCCGACGATATAGTCCTTATGGCAGAATCGCTGGAGGACTTAAGCACTATGCTCAATGACCTCAATAGTGCCTCCGAACGGATAGGTCTTAAGATGAACATGGACAAAACAAAGATCATGTTTAATGTCCATGTCACACCTATGCCGGTAGTTGTTGGGAGCACTATGCTCGAAGTTGTTGACGAGTACGTTTACCTGGGACAAATAGTCCGACTAGGTAAGTCCAACTTCGACCGAGAGGTCAATCGACGGATTCAACTCGGCTGGGCAGCGTTCGGGAAATTACGACATATCTTCTCGTCAAGTATACCTCAATCTCTAAAAACTAGATTGTACAACCAGTGCGTGTTGCCAGTGATGACTTACGGATCTGAGACGTGGTCCTTCACTGCTGGCCGTATGAGGACGCTCAAGGTCGCTCAGCGAGCTATGGAGAGGGCTATGCTCGGAGTTTCTCTGCGTGATAGACTCAGAAATGAGGATATCCGCAGTAAAACCAGAGTGACCGACATAGCCCAACGGATTAGTAAGCTGAAGTGGCAATGGGTCGGCCATATAGCTCGAAGAACCGATAACCGATGGGGAAGAAAGGTTCTCGAGTGGCAGCCTCGTACCGGTAGGCGTAGTGTAGGACGACCCCCCCACTAGATGGAGTGACGACCTGGTAAGATACGCAGGAAGTCGATGGATGCAGGTGGCTCAGGACCGTGCTTTGTGGCATTACTTGGGGGAGGCCTATGTTCAGCAGTGGACTTGTGAAGGGCTGTGATGATGACGATGATGAATGAAAGTTTTTGTGTGAATATAATTTATCTTTTTACGTAAATATTTTCGAGTAATGTATAGAAATAATAGCGATTTTCACGCTACCGACATCCTCTTGGTATGTATTTTTTTTTGTTATCAATAAAATATTTTTGTACTGAAGAAAACCTGACTTTTGTTTATACCACAAGATAGAGAATTTTGTATAGATTTTATAATGACAAACTTCTTCATAGAAAAGTAGTCTCTAAATACAAGTTTTAATGGTTTAAAATGCTGTGGGTGGGTGCAGGCGACCGCTCGGGATTTGACAGACGCATGCGACTGCGCGGGATTTTAAGTTTAAAATTTTTTAATTCTAGGGTAGGCGAAATAGATTTAAGAACAATTATAATTTTCTTAAAACAAAATAATGCGTAGTATGATACTACGCTAGTAATTATTTATCTTTGGTTATAAGACTGTATAGTCTAAGACCTTTGGCTGCTCTTAGAAACTGTAATATGGCTGATTTATCGCGAGCTCGACGGTAAAGAAAAATTAAATTTTTTTGAGAAATTTATAGTAAAAATATTTCATGTCGTTTAAAATCCCAGCAGTCGCATGCGTCTGTCAAATCCCGAGCGGTCGCATGCGACCGCACCCACCCACAGCATTTTAAACCATTAAAACTTGTATTTAGAGACTACTTTTCTATGAAGAAGTTTGTCATTATAAAATGTATACAAAATCTCTATCTTGTGGTATAATAAAAGTTAGGTTTTCTTCGGTACAAAAATATTTTATTGATAACAAAAAAAAAAAATACATACCAAGAGGATGTCGGTAGCGTGAAAATCGCTATTATTTCTATACATTACTCGAAAATATTTACGTAAAAAGATAAATTATATTCACACAAAAACTTTCATTACAATTTTATAATAAAGCACTTTAATAAAACACTAATAAAACACAATAAAAATCCAAAAATCAACACAATAACATTCACACGAAAATGGCGTAAGGAATAAACGTAGATTATAAATAAATATCTGTTGACTAAGTGACTTTTTATTCCATTAAATCATCGTCACCCAAAGCCTACAGCTTATAAAAGTTAGCTGTTGAACATAAGCCTCCCCTTTTGATTGTCTTATATGGGGGAAGTGTTTTTATTTAAACATTCTAATCTATATATATCTATACGATTTGATTTTCTCGCGTTTAATTCGCTTATATTTAATTCCCGACGTTTCGGGTGCCTTACACCCTTAAAGCACCTATGGTCACAGGAGGAACTGACATGTTTGACGTTCCAATGTTATAGTTAACTCGGCTAGCTTCAGTTATTTTATTTTAATTTTAGTCTGATCTACACAGAACGAGCTTACAGTATCTTTAAGCCTTGCAGTGGTATGCTTGAGTTTGGATTTAATTTT
The DNA here is from genome assembly GCA_907164705.1 of Parnassius apollo. Classification (NCBI taxonomy): domain Eukaryota; kingdom Metazoa; phylum Arthropoda; class Insecta; order Lepidoptera; family Papilionidae; genus Parnassius; species Parnassius apollo. The sequence continues at coordinate 4,318,523 of CAJQZP010001271.1, forward strand.
GTTAATTATAGGATCCCAAGTAGATGGCAGCACCCATCCATCTTCTAAATTAGGATGTCTTTTCAATTTAAATAGCCTCGCGTATCATCCTTCGTTGGAATCGGTGTTCCTTTGCGAGGATTTGTGGTTTATCAAACCTTATGTAATTGTCGAGACGATCTTGAACATGTTCACAGACGGCAGACTTCCTTGTTATAAATTTATTAATAATTATTTCTACGCCATAGTCTTCCCTGCAGATTCCCCCTAATACGAGTATACCACGTAAATAAACACATAAATAAAGCTAACATTTTTTTTTCATTTTGTCACCGTTACCACGATTGTTGCGGGTCAGCGGGTTAGTCGTTACCAGGAAGACGCTGCTGCTCATCTCCTGATTTGTTTCCCTCTGTCGCCTCTAACGACATCCAGAGTAATAATAATAATAAGAGTAATAATATGGAGCAGTGGATATTTTTGCACCGCCACAACACGGTTCAGCGTCAAATTGTAATATATTTCAAGAGAAAACAAAATATGTGACCATTTTCAATAAAAATTACATATTATCGTAAATGTTATTGCCAACACTGTAGTTAGAAAGTTCAGGCATTTTATACGTGGTAGAGCTACGCTGCAGCCGTTTTAAGGTGCACGAATACAAACGACTCCAAAACTCCAACCATCACAGAGAATATCAATGTAAAATAGCAGCTTAATACTGCTGTGTTTCGTATAGTAAGTGTAGAGAACCGCAGACCGTTTTTACTGGAAACAAGGCAAACTATCTCAGTCCTCAGGGGTACCAATACATCTGCACATTGATTCTTAATTAAGGAGAAATGCAGTCTATGGGCCACATTATCGACTTACCATCAGGTGGACTGTGTATTCGTTTGTCACCCTTATTTTATAAAAAAGAAGACCTAACTTTGAAGTATTATATTATGTACGAGCATAATAATATATATACTCATAATAAAACTGTAAATCTTTAGTATTTGCAAAAGGGAGAGGATCAGGAAGCACGTATGATTCGTCAACACTGAGTAAAACGACGTCAAGTACTGTTCAGTACCCCCTTAGTGCACGGAATGCCATTGTCTGCTCCGTTACGAAACCTCTTATATTAGAACTTTATGTCTATTTAAAGTGTGATAAGTGGCATAGACAGCGAATTTAAAACGACTTTTTAAAATTGTCACTTTGCTTTTGGGTCTATGCTAACTGAGTAGAGTAGTTTGCATAACTACCTGATAATGTCGACAACAGTATACAGCCACCTGCATGATAATTATAATATGTATGTAAGAAAAAATTACAGCTTTAGGTTGGAACAGTAAGACATGAAGTTTTAAAGTTTGAAAGTTAGACGACATTCTGGTAGTTATCTTCAATATAGGATATTCCTCATTCCACTCAAAAGGTCTTTTTATAGAATAAGGGTAACAAATGAGCACACAATCTACCTGATAGTAAGCGGATGCTGTGGCCTACAGATCTCTATATTTAAGCACGATTAAGAATCAAAATGCAGATGCGTTGTCACCCCTGAGCACTAAGATGGAATGACTCGATTCTATTAAAAAGGGTTTCCCGTCCCGTTAAAATAATGCGTAGTATGATACTACGCTGGTAATTATTTATCTTTGGTTATAAGACTGTATAGTCTAAGACCTTTGGCTGCTCTTAGAAACTGTAATATGGCTGATTTACCGCGAGCTCGACGGTAAAGACAAAATAAAAAATTTTTGAGAAATTTTGAGAAAAAAATATTTCATGTCGTGTGGTGTCTGTCAACACACAGTGACTGGAGCAGCGCATATATATATATATATATATAATAAAGTTACAATATGTAGGTTATATATAGCTGTGTTACAGCTATTGAACAGTAAAATTGCGCTGCTCCAGTCACTGTATGTTGGCAGACCACCACACGACATGAAATATTTTTTTCTCAAAATTTTTCAAAAATTTTTTATTTTTCTTTACCGTCGACTTCGCTATATATATATATATATATATATATATATATTTATATATATATATATATATATATATATACTACCATGTTTGATATATTGCGTTGCTATACACACCTGCCTTCGCATTATCGCATTTTTGAACAAATCTATCAGACAACAACCGATTAAAAGCCGTAAAATCAAATTACTAATTGTTATTCTTTTGTGTAATTGTTCCCATTTCCTTGTGGTGGCGATTTAAGAGAATCTACTACCATCTTTCGTCTCATGGATATCGTAAGAGGCAGCTATGGGATATAAAAGAACAGTGTTATGGTGGTACAACCATCGCCCTAGGCCAGGCGTATAAAATCCAGACCCGCGACACGACGGGCAGTAGCGTTAAAGGTAGAAAACGTCTGGTCGATATTTATTTCATCAAATTGACAACCACCAGAGATTTTTCCAGATCGATACGACTTAGGCTCAATTTACATTTCTGCGGAACGGAATGGAAGCGAATTTTTGTAACGAAATTGTACATAGTAAAATGAGTCTTATGTCAATTGTGTAACGCGCAAACTAGATATAAGCCAAAAAAAAGTAGCGCGTCTTCCGGGGAATTCTCGAACATTTGCGTAGCTACTGTCGGCGAAGTCTGTGGAATTCGCGGGAAGTGGCGCGAAGGGCGTGGAATCTAGACTAACTTTTCTAGAGCCGCTACGCGATGGTCGAATAGTCCAAAGGCGAAGTAGAATGCTCCAGCATTCCCGCGAATCGCGGCAAAATTGATGCTTCTGTTCTATTTCATTCAGCCGTAACGTAAATTAAGCTTTAGGGAACTTCAAGAAAAGAGCCTACTCTTTGTTCAAAGGCCGGCAATTCATCTACCCCTGGTGTTGCAGCTGTTCAAGGGCGGCGGTAATCACTTCCTATCAGGTGAGCTGTATGCTCGTTTGCCCCCTTTAGTATTAAAAAAACCTGCCATGTGTCACAATTAGGGAAAATCTACCTTTCAACGGGAGAGTCTATTGTCCTGCAGTGGACTTTAAAATGGTGGTAAAAAGTCAGAACTCTTACCCTTAGCTAAAGCAACAATTAGCCTGCCATGTAGCTAGATATAAAAAACAATGGTAAGTGAGTGAAATCCTGCTATATAGGTAAGCGGAGTATACAACAGGGAAGATCTAAAAGTAATGAACCGACCGCCATCTAAAATACGTATCAATAAATTTTCCGCATCATAATTCACACTGGCAGCCTAAAGCATTTTTTTTCGTCCGCATGATTTTACGTCAGCTTCGTTGCCAAGATGGCGGGAAAGGGCGTTATCTTTATGGCATCTACACCCATCGGTCCGTATTTAGGAAGCTCGAATGGGTGCAGACAGTTTGTCAGGCTCGCTAATCCGCGCGTTGGATCTTATCTTGAGAATGCTACATCGTATGTCACGCGATAATCCATATGCATATAAAAGAGGAAATGCCGACTAAGTGATTAAGTCTAGTCAAATATGCTTAATATTTATTATTATTTTATTAATCTGAACATTTACTTTGGCGCCTTTTTCAACTGTACATGAGAAGATTAACAATACAATACAATACTCTATATTGTACACCAAGAAAAGACAAATATAACAAAGATAAACAAATATTTAGTTTTCTCTCTCAGATAACTTAGAAAAATAATTAAATAAAAATTTGAAAAAGTAAACACGTAGGTGCACTAAAATAAGAAACGGTAGATCAACGAGCATAAATAAAAGGAGGAAGAGAGAGGGGTTATATAGAAGCATTAATTTGTTTCTTGAACACACGTAAGAATTAAGCACTTTTAATCGTAGGGGGCAAGGAGTCCAAAGTCTTACACCAAGGACAAGAAGAATTACATAATACCTTAATCAATTAATTCCAGAAGGAGAAGTGTTATATACTTGTATTTGAAGAAGAAAGACGTGACATTCGCTTGAAAATTTGAAAGTACGCGAGCAAGCCGATTTCGACCTCCGCCGATACAAATATTTTATGTGCTATTTTAAATGCTGATTTTGAACGTGTTTTGCGATTAATACCAACAACGGTGTTAGCCAATGTCCAGTCAGGGAAATAACCCAATTTCTCTTCGATAGCCCGACTTCTTGGCTGAACATGAATATGGTAGGAGTATTAGACCCTATAGACCCTAACTAACTTCCCCACACCCAGCAGTTCTCAGTAGTCCGAAATACCCTACCATATAAATATATAAGTAGTAGACGGTCAGAGACAGGATGTCAGGGATAGGTGATGGGGTTCTCTCACTGCCAGTTCAGTAAACTTGCAAGACTGATCAGGGGTTTCGACGGTTCAAGGTGTCTTGGCCGTAGTAAGAACTTACCAGGAGTCTCGGCGATAATAATGAAGTTGTCATCCAGCATTGAAACAGAATTTTATTTACAATACTTTCCAATTTATACAATTTCATTTATTTAATTTAAACGTGGTAGAGCCATGCTGTCGTTATATTGGGAGTATAGTTGTAGTTGTATCTTCTCGTCAGGTATACCTCAATCTCTGAAAACTAAAGTGTACAAACAGTACGTGCTGCCAGTGATGACTTACGGATCAGAGACGTGGTCCTTCACTGCTGGCCGTATGAGGACGCTTAAGGTCGCTCAGCGAGCTATGGAGAGGACTATGCTCGGAGTTTCTCTGCGTAATAGACTCAGAAATGAGGATATCCGCAGTAAAACCAGAGTGACCGACATAGCCCAACGGATTAGTAAGCTGCAGTGGCAATGGGCAAATATAGCTCGAAGAACCAATAACCGATGGGGAAGAAAGGTTCTCGAGTGGCAGCCTCGTACCGGTAGGCGTAGTGTAGGGCGACCCCCCACTAGATGGAGTGACGACCTGGTAAGACATGCAGGAAGTCAATGGATGCAGGTGGCTCAGGACCGTGCTTTGTGGCGTTGCTTGGGGGAGGCCTATGTTCAGCAGTGGACTTGTGAAGGGCTGTAATGATGATGATGATGATGATAGTTGTAGCACGAATGGGTCGGCTCGACCGGGGAAGGACCACGCTCGTCTACATTCACCATACGAATGGTGAATGTAAAGAACCGGAGACCCTTTTTGCTGGAAACGAGGCATTCCGTCTTAGTCCTCACGGTGACAGCGCATCTGCATTTTGATTCGTAATCGAGGATAGATGTAGATGTCTATGGGCCACAGCAACCACTTACCATCAGGTGGACTATGTGCTCGTTTGTCACCCTATCCTATAAAAAAACTTAAATACAAACAACAATTTACATCATATGCTAAGATTACTCAACAACAACTATTATTGTGCGTGAGTTTTGTTAAATCGTTCGCTGGCGTGATGCGTTGCTATGTTCAGTGTTGAACAGCCAAAATGAAATTCTACGATTGTTAACGCTATGGATAACTTTAAAAATAAACGAGTGTTTTAATTTCATCATCTTAATCATTAGGGCCTATCAAAGTCGACAACTGAAAATAGACATCTTCCATAAATTGCCACATCTATAGGGAGATATTTACCAGAGTTGCCACGTTTGGCAGGCAATTATTTCGAGTTGATATCAGGAAGATGCTGCTACCCATCTCCTGTTACTTTTGCCTCTGTCGCCTCATACCTGCAGATTTAAATTTAATTGCCATTATTATAAAACGTGGTTTATTGATTAGTATCGGTTATGATACGGTTAGATTTTACAATCGGAGCAAAATTAAAGTCTTGGCAAAATTCAAAATTTACTGTCAAACTCCAAATGTCACATATTTTCCAATCGATTTATCTCTTGACTCTCGCTTAAACCTGAGAATAATTTAGAACTACTTTTTGTAATAAGACGGCCTAGGTTTGTTTTATAACTGACGTCTATTAAATAACGGACATTTACGTCGTGCGGTACGCTACCGACAAGGCTTTATGTAGGTTATACGTGTGTCATGGAAGCCGTACAGGGCCGATCTTTGAAGGACAAAGGATTTCCCGATTTGTATAATCACTAAAGTAAGTTAAGTAACAAGCACTAACGGTACTTGTACTCGTTTGACCGAGTTTTGAGTAGACACATTCAGGTGTGTAATTTTCTATTACACACCTGACCTGCGAATTAACAAATTACGGTAATACAAGTCCCGCCACATTCATACGGAATTCCGTTTCGGGATTCCGTTTCGGAATTCAGATTCGGAATTCCGTTTTGGAATTCCGATTCGGGATTCCGAATGCAGCAAGTCCATATAAAATCAAGGACCCGTCACACACCTACGATAGTTTCCGTTCGAAATTTTGCGGGCGAAACGGGATTCGTATGTGTGTGGCCGACCCAATCGTCGCGTTTCGGAATTTTGAAACGGATTTCCGTATGAAATATGTGGCGGGCCTAACATATAAAGGAGCGCAACTTTATAAAAAATAACCCACACTCATAAAAAATGTTAACTCGTTCAACGCATTCAAGAAACAATTATATGAATATCTTGTTGCAAATAACTCACTTAAATAATCGTGAACGCTTTTCACGTGTGAAGTTTGTGTCCTTTTGATGAAATTAATTTGGTGCCACTTTCTCATCTACTCGTATATTTCTGCCAAGCGTCTCTGCATCGACTATTGTTTTAAAGAGTACATAAAGTTAGTATAATCACGAGGTATTCTGTCTTAGTTCTTAAAAATGACATGACAACGCACTAAGAGACTGCATACCTAGTGTAAACAGTGGATTGGTAACTTGTTTATCATTTATTTTTAAATGAAAAAAGTAAAAACTTCCGGCATAGTTTAGTCCAAACTTAAGAGTATAAAATATTTTTTTTAAATAACGATGACAAACGAGCACACTCGATTAAGAATTTAAGTTATGCGTTGTAACCCCTGAGGACTAAAATGGAACACTTAATTTCCTTTTAGTCTTTGGTCTCTATACTCACTATACGACCCATTCGTAATACAGCCATAATTCGTAGTACAGCCATAATTCGTAGTACAGCCATAATTCGTAGTACAGCCATAATTCGTAGTACAGCCATAATTCGTAGTACAGCCATAATTCGTAGTACAGCCATAATTCGTAGTACAGCCATAATTCGTAGTACAGCCATAATTCGTAGTACAGCCATAATTCGTAGTACAGCCATAATTCGTAGTACAGCCATAATTCGTAGTACAGCCATAATTCGTAGTACAGCCATAATTCGTAGTACAGCCATAATTCGTAATACAGCCATAATACAGCTGCAGCGTGACTCTACCACGTTTTAAGTATTACAACATATGACGATGGAATAGACGCTACTTAAAAAAAAACACCGCCCTGCATTAAGACTTCATGTATTATGTGTGCGTTTAATAAACATAAATTGCACACGGACAAACATCCAGACCAGGACCAATTATAAATATTCGTCACAAACACTTGGTTCGTATGGAATTCGAACCAGCGCTCTGCAGCGTTGAAATCAAGCACTTAGTAACTGTACGAATAAACGCGTTTTTATTTTATAGTTTAAACTTTGATTAATATTATCATGTCATCAAAAATATAGAGTTACAGCCTATATACGTCCCATTGCTGGGAACAGGCCTCCTCTCATTTCAGAGATAGTTTTAGGGCAAGGAAGCCCGCCGCACTGCCCCAATGCGTGTTGGCGAACTTCACATGTCTTCGAAATATTATTTCTTATTTCTCAGACATGCAAGTTTCCTCGCGATGTTGTCTTTCACCGTCGTGCAGGTGGTAAATCAGTACTTAAAATTGCAATTAACAATTTAATTGGTGCCGATGGGGATCAAACTCGGGTTGCTCGCGTACTGTGTAATTTAACAGCGAGCACTAACCATCTGAGCTACCAATGCTCTTTTAAAAGAAACTCTCTTAAAATTTATTAATACAATCTTGAAAATTCCTAATTCAACTGCGGTTAACTCCAATGACACTAACACAAGGCAGACACTCGACGAGATTGAGTGGTGAATTATTTATTAGATAGAAAATGTGTTTGTCTCACAAACTGAAGTGAGACGTATAAACAGTTAGTGTTTAGTGTTAACGTAGTGCGCTAATAATGATTTCTTATATTTACGCAAACACAACACATTGAATGAAAATATTTTTACAGATTTTATCGCATTTAATTTTTCACTTGTTTTTAATTCCCGACGTTTCGGGTGCTTTGCAGCACATATGGGTTACGGGATTAAACTCGAAATGTAGTGTTGTTTGTTGTTGTACTGTTTGGTTTTTTATATCTTTAAAAGTATGTAATAAATCGAAAGATGTGGTAGCTCAGGGGCTAAACACTCGCTGTAAACGCAAGAATTCAGGTTTGATCCCCGCAGGCACCGAAGAAATTCACTATAATCCGTTCGCGTTAAGAAAATAGAGTCATCAGTGCAACTACAGGGTAAAGGTGTATTCACAGTGGAGTGAAAATTCATTTTTTTTCAAACATTTAATTAAGTTTAATGGAAACAAATTTTCTTAAAATTACTTAAATCACTAATCAGTATCGCTAGATTCTCCAGTTACATTCATTATGAAAGAATTTTGTTCTGCAAGTTCCATGATGTCATCCAAATTCCACATGGTATTTTCTTCGCGTATCACGTGGTCGCAGCACTTCTTCCAACGATTAGCATCTATTATTGCTATTGCGTCATCCAATAACTTTTTATGTCACTCATTTTGAACGTGGAGTTATTGGAACCAACATAATTTTTTATTTGGGCCCAAACCAATTCAATTGGATTAAGTTTGCAATGGTAAGGCGGTAGGCGAAGAATTGTAATGCCATTACTTTTGGCAGTCTCACATCATCTCGGCAGTCAGTTATTAAATATTTATTATACTATGGGGCGATTTCGGCAACTTTCATTAATATTTCTTTTTTTAAATAAGTCATGTCCATGGATTTGCCTTTGCTTTGCAGCCAATCTATTATTTGCTGCTTGTTCCAGCTGGTTGTTGGTATTTTTCGTCACTCTTACCGAATGATAGGGAGCGTTATCCATGACAACCACACTTCCTGGTTCTAGCTTAGGCATTATATTAATGAACCAAATAAGGAATCTTTCACCATCCATCTCTTCATGATAGTCTTTTGTAGATTTAGATTCAAATACTAGCAGACTTCCACGAATCCTTTGTCGCTTCCAATGTGCAATACAATTAACCTTTTACCTTTTCCTGTCGGAGCTTTTGGACCGGCTGATAAGCCATCTAGAAAGGCTTGTCTTTTATTTTTTACCATTATATGTGCTCGGCGGTGAAAAAAATTTAAGGAAATCTACATGTCTGAGAAATTAATAAAAACATTTCGAAGGCATATGAAGTTCACCTATACGAATTGGGGCAGCGCGGCAGATTTACTTGCCCTAAAACCTACAAATAAATAAAAGACGTAAATAGATTTAATTTAATAAAGTAAATGCACAAAATACTATTTTATTAATCTCTTCGCATCATCAATATTATTGCTGTAGCAGGAATCGGCTCGACTGAGGTTGTAAAATAGCAGCATAATGCCGCTGCGTTTGACATACATATTTAGGAACGAGGATCAGAGACTTTTTTGATGGCAACGAGACACTCCATCATAGTATTTAGGAGAAACTTGCATTCTTAAGAAAATAGATGTACGTGTTTATAGGTCATTGCATACTTTTACGGCTAGAGGCAAAAATGCGGCAAAAATGTACAATAGACTTCAATATAAATAAAATGAGAACATCATCAACGTAAACTAAGTCAATTAAATACGCATTATTAAGGATAATTCAAAAACTACTTTTCAGATCTTGATAAATTTTATGTGCGACTACGTAAAAAGCACCAGATTTTAAATGAAAAAAAAAATCGGTTCACCTAGAAAAAAGTTCTAAGGTCAAGTAAAGTATAGTCGAATTGAGCGCCTCCTCCTTAGGTTAAAATACATGTGCGTGCTCAATTCTTTTATATTATAAGTTGTTTTTAAATAAAATTGAAATGTGATGCGAACATATTATAGTCCACCTGATGGTAACTGGCTCCTGCAGTTTATGGGCACCTGCAGCAAACTTCACTCAAAGAAAGCCACAGATTTTTCACCTCCGAGGACAAAGACGATTCAGACCTAAACACTGCAGTGCAGGCACAGCCTGACGGCAAACATTAGTAAAACGGTGGTGTCACCTACTACCTAAACGAGCTGATAGACATACAAGGGGTAAAATAAAAAAAATACAACCGACTTTAAAATAAGAACATCATCAATGTATTTGCAGTAAAATAAATACGTGGTAGAGCCACGCTGCAGCTATATTGTGATTGCAGCACGAATGGTTCGGTTCGACCGGGGTAGAACCACGCTCTCACAGAATACCGCGTAAAATAACAGCTTAATGCTGCTGTGCTTCGCATGGTGAGTGTAGAGAAGCGAAGACCTTTTTTACTGGAAACAAGACATTCCATCTCAGTCCTCAGGGCTGACAACGCATCTGCATTTTGATTTTTAATTCAAGATGGGTCTATGGGCTACAGCATCCACTTACCATCAGGTGGACTGCGTACTCGTTTGTCACTCTTATTCTATAAAAAAAACAGTAAAAATTAATATATTTTCTTGTTAAAATACTTTATCTAACTAACTGTCTGACTTTTCCAGGGATATTCAGGAGTTTTGAAAATAAACAACTAATTTACTAAATTTTATATAGTTTTAGTAACATACATAGTGATATTGTGAAGTAACTGATAAACCGGTAAAATCGAAAATTTTGTACAATCGACTTCAATATAAATAAATAGAGAACATCGTAAATTAATTCGAAGTCAATTAAATACGCATTATTAAAGATAAGCCAAAAACTTCTGCTACAGATCTTGATTAAATTTATATGGAACTACACGAGATGCACCAAATTCAGATAAAAAAAGAATCATCAAAATCGGTTCACCCAGCGAAAAATTATGAGGTTAACACACATAAAAAAACATGCAGTCTAATTGTATACCTCCTCCTTTTTTAAGTCGGTGTAAATGAGTCCAATCACTAAGAGAAAATAATTTAGATAACAGAAAGTTGATACTATATTGTTCGGCTTGTAATTTAGTTATTTAAGTGGAGGGCTATGCCAAATTTGGCTAATAGTATATGATATTAGGAGAAAATGTATTGAAATATTATATGTGTCGCTGTTCTTGGCAATGACGATGCCGCCGTCTGTCTTTTATGATGTGCTTAAAAAGGTCATTACAACTTGGCCTGGATAGCACTATTTATTTTACTTTAAAAATTCCGTCGTTAAATATATTTTTATAGAATAAATGTGACAAGCACACAGTTTACCTGTTAGTACGTGGATGCTGTGGCTTATAGACATCTACATTCATCCACAATTAAGAGTATAAATGATGATGGGTTGTTGTCCCTAAAAACTGTCTTGTTTCCAGTAAAAAACGATCTTGGCATGAAACACAGCAGCATTAAGCTGCTGTTTTACGCTGTTATTCTGAGAGCGTAATCCTTCTCTGTGCGAGGTTCTGCTTTCACATGCCACCACGTACGCATGTTACTCCTTTTCTTAATAATGCAGGCCTATTAAAAATGTCGTCGCGTCGAAGGTTACACCTTGCTACCTTATTATTTGGAATAACTTCTTCAAAAACACCTCGTTACTTATATGACAAATTAGTGTCGGTTAGCGAACAGTCAAAATATCCGAAACGTAAATGTTCTAACGTCTTTGTTATTCCAAAACATAGAACAATGGCATTTAGAGGATTCTTCAGGTATGCAGCTTCTCGCTGCTGGAACGATCTGCCTCCACCAATGGTTACTTTAAAAACTATAGCAGCAATTTTAAAACAAGACCATAATCCCTCGTAATTTTAAAATTATTTCTTTTTTCACTTTATTTTTTTTTTGTTTTACATGCACCTCTAATCAATGATGGAAAATTTGCTGAATAAGATTTACTGCTTTTTTTTGATTGCCTCAGTCATTTTTCAGTTTACTCAATGTTTCGTTTCTTTTTGTTTATGGTTGTTAAATCGTAAAGTCTTTACAATTAAATTAAGTTTTTAGTTTATTAAGATTAGATAATATACATGATGTTGAGCTGTTGAGCACTTTATAATGTATATGTACGTATATTTAAATGTGTATGATGTATATACGTATGTATTGATGTATAGATATATATGTGATATGCAAGTGTACAGTTCACTTATGCATTGTGTTATTAGTTCCAAATAATACCTCTTTTATACTGATTCCTTCCCCACTCACTTCTCAGAATGGTTCTTTTTATTTTTTTTTATTTTTAGCTTTAAGTAATGTATGACCGTCCGTGAAGTGAATATTGGGCTCTATTTGAAAATCAGCGCTGCTGTCATTTGGTACAGCAGCAGTTAGCTGAAATAGGGACCTAATTTGACTTCACAAAAATCCATTTTATTTTTTTATTGTAATATTTCAAGTTTTTTTTGTTTCTCTTTGTGATTTCAAATAAAGGTTTTCTTTCTTTTTCTTTCTTCTCCGGTCGAGCCGACCCATTTATAACAGAACACAAAATCTGTGAATTAAATAAACTGTATATTATTTTTAATTTTATATACAGTTTTGTGAATTGGAACCTCATCATCATTATCAAGTCATAAACAAGTCCACTTTTGAACATTGGTCTCGATCGTAGGCTCGTGAAGTTTAGTGAATATAATAAGCTTCAAGATATTTAAGACATTTTAGAGACAGTAGCCTAGTGCTAAAGGTGCCGACTACAAATCTTGAAAGTCGTGGGTTCAAATCCACATTTCAACTTCTGTCGTGAACCTCTCCTAACACAAGAATTTAAAGCTTAATTGGAGTGGTATAAACATAAATATTAGTGTTGATAGCACTTCTAGTATTCTTTTAAAAATATATAAATGATACTTCCATAATAAATAAATAATGTGTTAGGATAAATATGTATTTTCATAGTAATTCTATTAAGTATTATATTCAAAAATTAGTGTCGAAAAAAAAACTCCCGACGGTTTCTTTGCTGATTATTACCAGGATAGAGGTTTTTCCGAACCAGTTGTAAAGCTTACATAACTTTTAACTTTTGATATTTATTATTGTAATCTATATTCCATTCTATAAAAAAAAAAAAAAAAAAGAAAAAAAGTTTAAAAAAAAATAAGAACCAACACAAGGGGAAAGCAAAGAGTTCAAACCTATTTATCCCGATAAAGGAAAATTTTCTGAGAGAGGTTCAAAAATACTTCTGCAATTCCAATCAGGAGGTACTTGAAATCTTAAAGACAATAAAACTGCGTCGCTGAAAGACTTCACCGAACCCAAATGTAGAAAGCAGTGCTCCTCGATACTTCTCCGACTTCTTTATTTTCCCTTTAACCTCTATCAATTTTATTAACTATATTTAATTAATAATAAAAATATATTCTTATAAGTCTTACATGTTTATATATCTAGTTTTAAGTATTTATGTATCGCAACCAAATTAGAACACAACGGAAATATTACATAATAATAATAATAAAGCCATTTATTTGTCTCAATTTACACATCGTTATTACAAATTTACAAAAAATCATCATAAATTTAGGATAAAAGCATACTTACGTTTAACAAAATTAATAAGACAAAATGGTCTGTGACTCATGTAATCATGGCTTAATGATTTCGATAGAGGGCGGCATAACTATCTCGTTTTTTTGTATGAGGCAGGTCGACATTGCGGTTTTCAATCCGTCCGTATCATGATCTACTATAGAATATACGTAGAATATCTCCAATAAACTACGACGAGACTTTTACGTGGTAGAGCCATGCTGCAGCTCTATTAGTAGTATATTTTTAGCATGAATGGTTCGGTTTGACCGGGGAAGGACCACGCTCTCACAGAATACGAGTATGGTGAGTGTAGAGAACCGGAGATCCCTTTTAATGGAAACAAGGCATTCCATCTTAGTCATCACGGGTGACAACGCATCTGCATCTTGATTTGTTGTTGAGGATAGAGTCTGTCGGGTGTCTATGGCCCATAGCAACCACTTACCTTCAGGTGGACTGTGTGCTCGCTTGTCACCTTTTTCCTATAAAAGAAAGTTGGTGCAAGAATTTTCCAATTCTATTTCTGGTTAAACACACTCACTGGACGAAAACAAATTCACATATGACATCATTACTTGGCACTGTATAATAACGTTGATTTATGGTTTATTTTTTATCTGTGGTGTATTTATGAATATTGGATGAATGTAGGTTGCAGTTGAACTATTCATTTGATGAATATTAATTATTACGACACAAGTGTCTCAAGTTGACTAATTACTTTCAAAGTTTACGCATAACTAATGATGCGAGGAAACGTAAATCAGAACGCACCCGATCTGTCATTAACAAGACGCGGGAAAACTACGCAAGATGGACGTCGTAAAATGACCCCTCATATCCGCGTACATGAAATATGCTTGTCTGTTGCAGCAGATAATTCTAGATTTATTTGTCTTGCGTGAATAAATATTATTGAAATACTAATGTCAGAAGAAATAAATGTTTTATTGGAAGAAAAAAATCTATTAGAAATAATGGCCTCGTTCAGTCTATCGAACAATTATAAGTCCACAATTATATTCTGCGCCCTTGCATTTTCAAATTACTCCACTTTCTTTTCTTTATCTTGACATGTAATTGTTTCTTCCAGTCCTTTAGCTTTTAAAATTATTTTAATATGATACATCTAAACATGCCAATTTGAATAAATTTTAAGTATTGTATAATTTTCATTTTTTATTTCCCTGCTCATCTTTCTTTACCTTTTACACCTTATCTACTTTCTACTTCTGTCCTTATATCAACTATACCTGAAACAGTTAAGAGTCTGAGTCCATAACCTATTGCGAGGACATATTTATTTATTATTCTAAGCCAGTGCATAACTACAATCTCACTTGATGGTAAGTGGTGATGTAGCCTAAGATTGTAAAGCGCACTGACTCAACAAAAGTAATTTAAAAAAAAATAAAAAATTCATATGGGAAACAAATCAGGAGATGGGCAGCAGTCCTAATAACGACTATAAAAATTGTGGTTGCCAAAACCTTTGCCAAGGGTGGCAACTATGGTAAATGAATGAATGAATGAATGCATTTATTCTCTCTTCACAATAGGTATTCTTAATGCTAAGTGTTTACGAAAGTGCCAGACAGGTACCTAACTTGTGAGAGACTAGTGCCTGATGTAGGTGTAAAAAACCTGTATTACAGGTCACCAGGGCTCCCTCGCGTACAAAGCAACAGTCTGAGGAATACAAATCGGAAAGGAGATTATAATTAAGTAACCAAAATGAACGCCGTAATTACAAATTTCACATCAATAAGTGAGTGTACTATGAAAAGTGTAGTTGTGCGTGTGAGCTAGTGCAGGCAAGTGCCTTTTGTGTGTGCGTCGTGTGTGTGTGTGTGGTGTGTGTGTGTGTGTGTGTGTGGTGTGTGTGTGTGTGTGCGTGTGCGTGGTGTGCGTGCGCGTGTGCTGGTGCGTGTGCGTGTGCGTTGCGTGTCGTGCGTGTGCGTGTGCGTTGCGCGTGTGCGTGCGGCGTGTGCGTGCGGCGTGTGCGGTGCGCGTGTGCGGTGCGCGTGTGCGTGCGCGTGTCTGCGCGTGGTGCGGTGCGCGTGCTCTGCGCGTGTCTGCGCGTGTCTGCGCGTGTCTGCGCGTGTCGCGGGTGCGCGTGTCGTGCGCGTGTCTGCGCGTGTCTGCGCGTGTCTGCGCGTGTCTGCGCGTGTCTGCGCGTGTCTGCGCGTGTCTGCGCGTGTCTGCGCGTGTCTGTGCGTCTGAGCGTCTGAGCGTCTGTGCGTGTGTGTGTGTGTGTGTGTGTGTGTGTGTGTGTGTGTGTGTGTGTGTGTGTGTGTGTGTGCGCGCGTGTGTGCGCGCGTGTGTGTGTGCGTGCGTGCGTGCGTGTGCGTGCGTGTGTGCGTGCGTGTGCGTGCGTGTGCTTGTGTGTGTGCGTGTGTGTGTGCTGTGTGTGTGCGTGTGTGTGCGCGTGTGTGTGTGCGTGTGTGTGTGCGTGTGTGTGTGCCGTGTGTGTGTGCGTGTGTGTGTGTGTGTGTGTGCGCATGTTTGTGCGCGTGTTTGTGCGCGTGTTTGTGCGCGTGTTTGTGCGCGTGTTTGTGCGCGTGTTTGTGCGTGTGTTTGTGCGTGTGTTTGTGCGTGTGTTTGTGCGTGTGTTTGTGCTAGTGTTTGTGCGTGTGTTTGTGCGTGTGTTTGTGCGTGTGTTTGTGCGTGTGTTTGTGCGTGTGTATGTGCGTGTGTTTGTGCGTGTGTTTGTGCGTGTGTTTGTGCGTGTGTTTGTGCGTGTGTTTGTGCGTGTGTTTGTGCGTGTGTTTGTGCGTGTGTTTGTGCGTGTGTTTGTGCGTGTGTTTGTGCGTGTGTTTGTGCGTGTGTTTGTGCGTGTGTTTGTTCGTGTGTTTGTGCGTGTGTTTGTGCGTGTGTTTGTGCGTGTGTTTGTGCGTATGTTTGTGCGTGTGTTTGTGCGTGTGTTTGTGCGTGTGTTTGTGCGTGTGTTTGTGCGTGTGTGTGTGTGTGTGTGTGTGTGTGTGTGTGTGTGAGTAGTGTGTGTGTGTGTGTGTGAGTTAGTGTGCGTGTGTGTGTGAGTTAGTGTGCGTGAGTGATCGTGGACGTACCTGCTGTTGCGTGAGTTACGACTAACATATAATTGCACTTATACCCAAATAAGGAGAAGAAAGTGTGAAGACTTCGACGACATTAATATAAATTATATGGACGGCTTTAGTAGGTTTTTGGTCGCTTCGTAGTCTAAAGATTTTAGATATTTTGTAAGAACGGATTTGCCGCTCGATTTAGGTAAGGGATAGAAGTTTAGGATATTGTTCAGTTTATTATACATGTATGGTCCTAGGAAACAGAAGAAGTTATGTGAGGTGGCAGAATGTAAGGATTGGGTTCCTGCGTTTGTCTTTTAGGAGCTCCGGATCGTATTTACATTGAGAGTGTTTCATTAGGACAGTTTGTATGATGAAAGACTGTCTCACTGTTAGAACGTCCTAATTTCTGTAGAGATCCACTGTATGAAAGAAGAACAGGGACCTGCACTGCACTTTTAGGATGTCCCTTTGGGCTCTTTCAACCTCGATTAGGTGGGTTTTAGCCGCACCACCCCATGAGCTGATGCAGTGATCTACAAGTGATTGGCATAGAGCGTGGTAGACCACCTTGATGATTCAGCAGTCTGCTACGTGTTTAAGAGATTTAAATATGTCAATGAGCTTGCGTAACCTAGTGACAAGTATCTCGATATGTGGCTTGAAAGTCAGGGTTTGGTTTATTATAATTCCGATGTATTTGATTTTGTCTGTTCTTTAAATAGCGGAACAATTGCAAATAGTTGGCTCAGAGTTGCCAACATGGGCTGTGATGGAGAGGGAGTGAGGGGGACTTTGGTTCGACCTAAGTATGAAGGTTATGTATTTTGTTTTATCAGTGTTTAGTGTCAACACATTCTTTTGTAACCAGAGGCAGCACTTAGTAAAACCTCTTTGTGCAGAATCAAAAACCTCCGTCCAACTATTACCACTGAAGAATAGTGCAGTATCGTCGGCAAATGAGAATATTTTTCCATTGTGTAGCTGAAGCTGGCATAAATCGTTGACATATATCAAGAACAGCGTTGAGATGAGTATGCTACCTTGGGGCAGACCAAATTTGACAGTTAACTCTTCACTTATCGTATTCTCTATTCCAACGCTCTGCTTTCTTCCACTCAGAAAGTTTAATATTAACTGCAGAGGTAAGCCTCTCACACCGATTTTTTCCAGCTTGGTTATGAGGTGTGGAATTGGGACTGCGTCAAATGCTTTCGCTAGATCGCGAAATATTGTTAGGCATTTTCTTCTTTCATCCAAGTTGGTTATGACTGAGTTAACAAGCTCATGTACCGCATTATTTGTTGACTTGCCTCGCCGAAATCCGAATTGCGCTGGTGAAAGGAGATTATTTCCCTCCAGGAAATTGATTAAGCGCTTATTTATTAGG
This sequence comes from Parnassius apollo, assembly GCA_907164705.1. Lineage (NCBI taxonomy): Eukaryota > Metazoa > Arthropoda > Insecta > Lepidoptera > Papilionidae > Parnassius > Parnassius apollo. The sequence goes on from CAJQZP010001271.1 coordinate 4,336,524, forward strand.
CGCTCCAAGATTTTGGACAGAGTGGGTAAGATGGAGATTGGCTAGTTATTGACACAGTCCCTCTCACCACTTTTATGAATAGGTTTGATGAGCGCTGTTTTGAATGCTGTGGGAAAGATTCGAAAGACAAAGACAGGTTGCATATATGTGTAATAAGGGGGTAAGGATATGTATATATCTCTTGAGTATTATGCTAGAAATCTGGTCGAGCCCTACTGCACAGTTGTCTCTTAAACCCTGGATCAGCAGGAATATTTCATCCTCATCCGTAGGTAGCATGACAAATGAATTGGTGGGGGATGGATACAAGACGTCAGGTTCAGTAAATTTTCTGTGTCCAGAACGTAATATAATGTCTTCAGCTACGTTCCGTCCAATATTAGCGAAGAAATAGTTGGTGTCGTTTATACTCGTACTTTTTTCCGGATTTTCGGGAGAGATAAGACAGGATGAGTGATCTACTACCCTATTGGAGTCGGTCAGATTTTTTATGGCTTCCCACAGCTTTTTTTATTATGTTTCGCCTTCTCGATCTCTTGTTTCTCATAATCTCTTTTCGCCTTTTTAAGAAGAGAGTTACAGTAATTCCGGTCCTTTTTTAATTTCTTGTAAATGTTGTCCCTGTTTTTCATACACCGCATTAATCCTTTGGTGACCCATGGTTTTCCTTATAAGTTTTCTTTTAGGTGTTTTAATCAAGGTGGTATTATCTCTTATGGATGTATTTAAATATTTCAGAAACAGATCTGTTGCTAGGTTTGCTTCCATGCAAAGAAGAATTTTCTGATATTTAAATCTTTGCATAGTTTTGTCTAATTACGAAAAGTTAATGTGGTAACTTGACTTATTTAAGTATTCTGGGCGAGAAGGTTGAGTAAAACTGACGGCTACACTTTCGTGATCAGTAATCGATGACTCCAAAATGAAACAAGTAGCCACTAAATTAGTTTTAATTATAGTGTGATATAGGCATGTTCCAAGTTCGCACAGCATTTACGGACGGGAATCGAGCGCTGAGAGAGCAAGCCTTCTCTCAATCATGCTTGATGATGCATTCGCGGACCGTTGGGGTAAGATTTAGCAGCTCTAGCCCACCACTGTTTCCTGTGTAGAAACGGACCCCCGGACGGAGATGTTCAGAGCCGTGGTAGCTCAGTGGTTAACGCTCGCTGTAAATATAACAGAACGCGAGTAACCCGGGTTCGATCCCCGCCGGCACCAATAAAATTGTTAATTGCAATTTTAAGTGCTGATTTACCACGTGCTCGGCGGTGAAAGAAAACATCGTGAGGAAACCTGCATGTCTGAGGAATAAGAAAAAAAATATTTCGAAGACATGTGAAGTTCGTCAACACGCATTTGGGCAGCGCGGCGGACACTTCCTTGCCCTAAACCCTCTCAGAAATGAGGGGAGGCCTGAGCCTTAGGCATGTCCTACCACGAGTGGGCTTGGTGTGTCCTGGAAGCATGCTATGACTCGCCAATACATTTAGGTAGTCATGTGAGCGCTTATCAGCGCTATCCGGGACAATATCTACATTGATGTCGCCACAGAGAATTATGTTTTTATAGTTCTTAAGTTTAGACAGAAGGGAGTCGAGAGAATTTATGAAATTGCCGGTATTAGTTTGGCTAGGCGGTCTATACTATACACGCCAATAACACAGGTTTCGGTATTAAGCCTTAATAGTAGACAATTGGCATCGCTGATTTGGGGTTCTTCAAAAGATACCTTTAGGTGTTTATTATAATATAAGAGTATTGCCACTCCCTCGTTCTGGGTCTTATGGGTTGTTGTTGTTATTTAATTGTAGTTGTTGAGATTGGGTATGAACTTAGCCGATGGTAACCAACATTCAGAAAGTACTAGTATATCCCAGAATATTTCGGATCTTTGTAGGAATGTAATAAAGTTAGGCATATTACGGTTAATACTACGGATGTTTTGCGAATGAAGGTTTAGTGTGCAATTATTGTTTTTAATGTGTTGTTTCATATCGTCAATGTCGCATACGATTGCTTCAGCCACTTTTATCGTATCCAGATCTGAATTTAAAATTTCAATATTTTGCATATTTATTTCTTAAATTTACGCGAACACTACACATTGAATAAAACTATTATTTACGGATTTTATCGCGTTTAATTACTTTAATTTATTTTTATTATTATCCCGACGTTTCGGGTGCTTTACAGCGCCCATGGTCACGGGGGGGGACTGAGATGTTTGACGTCCCAATGTCATAGTTAGTCCGGCTACCTTCAGTTTTTTAATATTAATTTTTGGTCCGATTTACGCAAAACGAGCTTATAGTATCATGAAGTCTTGCAGTGGTATGCTTGGGTTTGGGTTTAATTTTGTTAATTATAGGATCCCAAGCAGATGGTAGCACCCAACCATCTTCTCTATTGAAATTTGATGTTTTTTAATTACTATAAGCTAATGATACTATAAGCTCGTTTTGCGTAAATCGGACCAAAAATTAATATTAAAAAACTGAAGGTAGCCGGACTAACTATGACATTGGGACGTCAAACATCTCAGTCCCCCCCGTGACCATGGGCGCTGTAAAGCACCCGAAACGTCGGGATAATAATAAAAATAAATTAAAGTAATTAAACGCGATAAAATCCGTAAATAATAGTTTTATTCAATTTTGCATATTTGTAAATGTCCAATATTAGTCACGGAGATTTACTCGTGACTGAAGAACTATACATTTTATGCGTGGTTTTTGATCTGTTAGGATATTTGTGGCTGACCAGGGAGTAATGCGATATGTTTTTATAGTTAGAGTAATTCTGTTATTCGATGATATAGTTCGTTTGTGTAACGTGCATTGAGTATAGAGTGTGATTAGTGTATGTTGTGTGAGTAGTGACTTAGAGTGTGAATATCTGAAAATCTTCTGTGAGTAAAAAATGTATAAGTAAAGGAATTGAATGTAAAATAACAAAATGATTTCTTATATTTACGCGAAAACTATACATTGATTAAAACTACTTTTACGGATTATATCGCGTTTTATTTATATTAATTTTAATACCCGACGTTTCGGGTGCTTTCCAGCACCCATGGTCACGGGGGACTGAGGTGACTGACGTCCCGATGTCAAAGTTAACCCGGAGTACCTTCAGCTTTTTAATTATTGTCTTTGGTCCGATCTACGCAGAATGAACTAACTGTATTTTGAAGTCTTGCAGTGGTATGCTTGGATTTAGTTTTAATTTTATTAATTATAGGATCCCAAGCAGGTGGTAGTACCCAGCCTCCTTCTCTATTGAAATTAGGATGTTTTTTAATAATTTCAATAGCCTCACGTATCATCCTTGGTAGGAAGCGATGTTCTTTCGCGAGGATTTGTGGTCTATCAAATCTGATGTAATGGTTGGGGCCATCTAGGATATGATCGCAAACTGCAGACTTCCCGGAACGTTGATGCTTCACATCAGCTATGTGTTCTTTTACGCGGGTTTAATTGATCTCTTTGTTTGCCCTATATATGAGAGACCACAATCACAATGAAGCTTGTACACTCCTGCATCTTGTAGAGAAATATGACACTTGACGGATGGTAAGAACTGACTAATCTTCTTCGGCGGCTTGTAGAATGTTCTAATAGAAGCTCGCTTCAAGATGTAGCCAATCTTGTCTGTGACACCTCTGACATATGGCAGTATAGCAGGTACACGCTCGACTGTGGCCGGCTTCACTCGGTTACTGTGACGGAGGCGCGGGACCCGAAGCTTGTTGTCGTACAAAACCTGCTTGACGTGCTGAAGCTCGGCGGTCAGGTGTTTGCTGTCACAGATCCCACGTGCTCTCTGAAACAAAGATTTGCCCACGGTAGCTAACTGTGAAGGATGATGGTGAGATTCGCCATTTATGTATCGGTTTGTATGGGTCTTTTTTCTATACACAGTATGACCTATGGTGTTGTTAGGATTTCGGATGACTAGCACATCTAGGAAAGCTAAGGAATTATTTGCCTCTAACTCCATAGTAAATTGAATTTTAGGGTTTATGAAATTAAGATGTTCTAAAAATGCAGTTACCTTGTCTGATGGTAAAATTGTGAAAGTATCGTCTACGTACCGCTTGTAGAACCTTAAGGTAACAGGTGCACTATGGAGGGCTTTCTCCTCAAAGTTTTCCATGAATACATCGGCGACAATGAGAGATACAGGTGAGCCCATCGCAACACCATCTACTTGCTTGTAAAACTCTTCCTTCCACAATAGATAGCCAGATGTAAGGCAATGTCTTAGTAGTACTGCATATTCTGGTGGCATGTTATTTTCATCTAGTTTCCTAGTTATAATTGAGATGCAGTCTTCCACAGGTAGGCATGTAAATAGAGACTGAACATCAAAACTTACCATGGTTTCATTGTCAGCAAGACGTAGGTCTTTTATCTCACTGACAAAATGGTATGAATCCTTAGTATGTGCTCTTGTGTGTCCTCTGAGTGGTGATAATATTTTGGCTGTGTTTTTTTTTTTTCTTTATTAGGAATAACAAACAATTGTACAATATAATCTTATTATTAAACACAATACTATATTTAAGCTTAATAATCATATAATAAACACCGTTATCCACATATTACCACTGGGTCTATGTACGTAACAATTAAAAATTAAAATATAATGTTCTATTAAAAACGACCCGTTCACCAATAAATACAGAGAAAAACAAGCTAATTTACACATATGCATGTACATGTTCACGCATATACATACACACATATATACAAACATATTCATACACGCACATACACATATATAGATAATACACAGATGTGAAAAATTAAATTTAACCTAATTAAGCAATTACATTAACTTGCATCAAATTCAGATAGAACCTCATACACAGCTTTTTTATATCTAGAAGAAGTTAATCCAAAGATATCTATGTCATAAAATTTGTTGTTGTATAATTCCATTATACGATTTAGAGGTGCACGTGCACCTGCATTTGTTTTACTTGGTTTTGTAGCGAAAATTTGATGTGAATGTAGCTCACGTATACGATTCGAGCGACTAGGTATACGAATGTATATTTGATTGGTGAGTTCATTACAATCAAATTCGTTATGGCAGATTTTGTAAAGCAAAGTTTGATCCAAGAGCATCCTTCTCGATTCTAAAGAAAGAACATTAAATTTTCTTAATAAAAGTTCATAACATTCATTATAATTACTTTTAAAGCATTTGTACATTGTAGATTTTAAAAATTTTCGTTGAACACGCTCCAACTGTAAGCTATATTTACTATATATTGGACTCCATATAACTGATGCATATTCGTCGTGTTGAGTCAATCTGTACGTTGGCGAATCGATTTGACTCACTATTGGACAAGATTGGCTACATCTTGAAGCGAGCTTCTATTAGAACATTCTACAAGTCGCCGAAGAAAATTAGTCAGTTCTTACCATCCGTCAAGTGTCATATTTCTCTACAAGATGCAGGAGTGTACAAGCTTGATTGTGATTGTGGTCTCTCATATATGGGGCAAACAAAAATATCACTTAGAACCCGCGTAAAAGAACACATAACTGACGTGAAGCATTAACGTTCCGGGAAGTCTGCAGTTTGCGATATTCTAGAAGGTCCCAACCATTACATCAGATTTGATGGACCACAAATCTTCGCGAAAGAACATCGATTCCTACCAAGGATGATACGTGAGGCTATTGAAATTAAAAAACATCCTAATTTCAATAGAGAAGGAGGCTGGGTATTACCACCTGCTTGGGATCCTATAATTAATAAAATTAAAACTAAACCCAAGCATACCACTGCAAGACTTCAAAATACAGTTAGTTCATTCTACGTAGATCGGACCAAAGACAATAATTAAAAAGCTGAAGGTACTCCGGGTTAACTTTGACATCGGGACGTCAGTCACCTCAGTCCCCCGTGACCATGGGTGCTGGAAAGCACCCGAAACGTCGGGTATTAAAATTAATATAAATAAAACGCGATATAATCCGTAAAAGTAGTTTTAATCAATGTAAAATAACAAGTAAAAATAAAAATTAATAAAAAAATTAAATGACAAAACAAAACAATGATCGCTGTAACCTAGCGTGGCTAGTCATATGATTAATTTATGTAAATCATTTTCTTCTTCAATACGAAATGGCGCTGCTCCCTCCTCCTTTTTCACGTAGACCTTCCCATGCGTTGTCCAGGCTGCAGCAAGCTTTCTGCTTTTGACATTTTCGCGTGCGAGGTAGAATATTCTTCTTACTTTATTTGTTAAATACTCAGATATAGATATATATATATATATATATATATATATATATATATATATATATATAAATATATATATATATAGGGCGCGATGGACCTGTTAGATTTATGTGATCCGAATTTAATTGCGGCTCCTTACCTTAGTGTTTTGCTTTATTACATATTTTGTATTTTGATATAATGGATTCTTTCCGAAGGGACGTGATGAAGTCTACCACCAGTGCCTCAGATTTGAAGCGATAAATGTTTGTGATTTCCGATTCCTGAATTGAGGTTTCCAAGCCCAATGTCGAACCAAGTTTCTGGATTATGTGAGTCAGAGCTTCTTTATTTCCATTATTTTGTTTGGATAAGTTGCGGATTTTAATAGTTGTACTACTCGCATTTCTTTCTAAGTGATCTAATTTATGTTCCAAGACGCACACTCGCTTCTTATAATCGTTATTTTCTTGTTCCAGGATATAAATTTTTTGTAGTAATTCTTCATGCCGATTAGTAAACATTTCGAGCGATTTGTGTAAGTCTTGGTTTAGTGTCATTATAGCAGTGAGAGTGTTATTCAACAATTCAAACTTATGATCTTGTTGTTCTTTAAGTTCAGAAAACATATTTTTAATTTCGGATATAGATGACATCGATTGATCTTTTAAGTCATCAAATGTACGGTGCTGTCGCTTAGTGATGCTATAGCTATAAATATTTTCATCTATGTTGGCAATCTCGTTAAGGGTCGGATCTGAACTATAGTGCATTTTAGTGCTTGGTGGAGCTAATTCACCGGGTGGAGAGCGTTGCACCGACATCGTATTTAATTGCAAGTGTTTAGGCCTAAATGTTCCGACGGCCGGCGATCGATGCAAGAGGCGAGTCTTGCGTACACGCACACTAGGCGGGATGAGAAGGGTGTGGCCTTGGGCACGTCTTTGGAGGGGTTTAAGCGTGAGATTGGTGTTTTGTAACACGTTCAGTTAGTGCAAAGACTCACGGCAATATTACCTCCTTAATTTTATGCACTCCTATTATTTCACTACACTTTTATGAAATTAATTACTATAATATTTTTACGAAAATTAGTATATCGAGAGGCACGTCTGCACACTGCGGTGTCTACGCGGGGAGAGCTATCCCCGATATGAGGCAATCTGTGGGGAAGGCCTATGTTCAGCAGTGGACTTTAATAGACTGTAACGTTAAAGGTGGAGTGTATGTCAAAGAAAAGCCTTTATTTTATATTTTGTATATATCTAATGTATGTTTTGTATATTAACAATATAATAATTTTATATACAACTTGTTTAATATACAAACCTAAATATTTAATGAATTACGGTCGAATTACCACTTTTTTTATAGAATAAGGGTGGCAAATGAGCACACAGTCCACTTGATGATAAGTGGATGCTGTGGTTCATAAACATCTACATCCATCCTTATTTAAAAATCAAAAGGCGTTGCCAACCCTAAAGGTTAAGATGAAATGCCTCGTTTCCAGTAAAAACAGTGTCCGATTCTCTACACTCACCATTCCAAGCACAATTACATTAAGTATACTGGTAGACGAAGTATGAGCACATATATATTATATAATATGTTTTAAAGTTCTAGTAAATATAATAATTCATGTAATAGATTATTAATATTGCAATGATATGATAGAGATAGTACCAGTTCTGAGCTATTTTCTTGCTTTTTTATTAAAATATTCTAAATCTATAATTTGATCTGTGTATCTTAATATTTAAGAATAAATAAAACGTCTGCTTTTTACATTTTATGAAATCATTCTATAAAATATTACATACTGCAAATTACAGCAAAAAGAAAATAGATAGTTATCAGATCTAAAGATGTACGTAAAGGCCAAAATATTAATACCCTTATCGTTAAAACCTACGAAAATTTCACTGCTGAACATAGGCCTCCTCCATTGGAAATAACAATACATTCAAATGATATAATATTAACAATAATAATATACATTCATTTTTCCCACTTTTGACACAGATACATTTCTTTCATAAATAGTTTAATAGTTTTAAGTTGTTGTGGGAGACACGAGCCCAAACTGGGACTGGGTTACCCTGTGCTATGGGTCTCCTGATTCCCTCTCTTGGCTTTATTACAATTCGATGACAATGTTCCTAGACATGAAGTGAGAGTTGTATGTGAAGTTTGAATATGAGATTTCTAAAGGGCAAAAAACAATAAAATGCACATTGAATACATACAACATGCAAAGTGATTAAAAGTATATAATCAAAATAATATATAAAAGCATATACACATTTGTGTGTGTGTGTGTGTGTGTGTGTGTGTGTGTGAGTGTGTGTGTGTGCGTGCGTGCGTGCGTGCGTGTGCGTGCGTGCGTGCGTGCGTGCGTGCGTGCGTGCGTGCGTGCGTGCGTGCGTGTGTGGGTGCATGCATGCGTGTGTATGTCTGTGTGTGTGTGAGGGAAAATAAAACAGAAAATGTAAGTATCTCCCTGATAACAACTCAAAATAAAGAAAGAAAGAAATACGTTTATTTGGCATATACGGTATATTTAAACAATAAAAATAAAAAACTGCGGCGTGATAACTATGGCAAAATTCCAATATTGAGACTGTTAATTTTCTGATACTTTCTTAAACCAAAGCTAATTCGGTTTGTCTAGACGAATATGCGATTGTATCAATTAACGAAACGTTTTCTTAAGACACAGTTATCTGTCAAAAAGATAAATTATGTGCGATTTGTGGGTGCTAGAGTGTCTAAATAGCGCTTCTGTTGAGTATTTTTGTATTTAAATAGTTATAAAAGGTAAGTCTCAGTTTTAATAGCAAACATTAAACACACCTACGTTTTAATAATAAAATATTTTGATTTTGTACTATAGGTTAATATTTGTGTCATCATTATCATCATTACAGCCCTTCATAAGTCCACTGCTGAACATAGGCATAGAACATGAAGCGACAGTAGCCTAATGGCAGGGCGCGGATCGCGAACTCAAAAGGTCGTGGGTTCGAATCCGCCATTTGACTACTGTCGTGAACCACTCCTAACACAAGCATTTTCAAGCTTACTTATTTAAAATATATATTTATATATATATATATATATATATATATATATATATATATATATATATATATACCCAAAGTATGCCACAAAGCACGGTCCTGAGCCACCTGCATCCATCGACTTCCTGCATGTCTTACCAGATCGTCACTTCATCTAGTGGGGGGTCACCCTACACTACGCTTTCCGGTACGGGGCTGCCACTCGAGAACCTTTTTTCTCCAAAGGTTGTCGATTCTTCGAGCTATATGGCCGGCCCATTGCCACTTCAGCTTACTAATCCGTTGGCCTATGTCGGTCACTCTGGTTCTACTGCGGATATTCTCATTTCTAAGTTTATCACTCAGAGAAACCCCGAGCATAGCCCTCTCCATAGCTCACTGAGCGACTTTTAGTATCCTAATACGGCCAGCAGTGAAGGACCACGTCTCAGTTCTATATGTCATCACTGGCAACACGCACTGGTTGTACAATTTCGATTCGTCGATTGACCTCTCGGTCGAAGTTGGACTTACCTAGTTGGACTATTTGGCCCATGTAAACGTATGTGTGTGTGTGTGTGTGTGTGTGTGTGTGTGTGTGTGTGTGTGCGTGCGTGCGTGCGTGCGTGCGTGCGTGCGTGCGTGCGTGCGTGCGAGCGTGCGTGCGTGCGTGCGTGCGTGCGTACGTGCGTGCGTGCGTGCGTGCGTGGTGCGTGCGTGCGTGCGTGCGTGCGTGCGTGCGTGCGTGCGTGCGTGCGTGCGTGCGTGCGTGCGTGCGTGCGTGCGTGCGTGCGTGCGTGCGTGCGTGCGTGCGTGCGTGCGTGCGTGCGTGCGTGCGTGCGTGCGTGCGTGCGTGCGTGCGTGCGTGCGTGCGTGGTGCGTGCGTGCGTGCGTGCGTGCGTGCGTGCGTGCGTGCGTGCGTGGGTGCGTGCGTGCGTGCGCGTGCGTGCGTGCGTGCGTGCGTGCGTGCGTGCGTGCGTGCGTGCGTGCGTGCGTGCGTGCGTGCGTGCGTGCGTGTGTGTGTGTGTGTTTTATCAAAACTGTCAAGTTTTTATAATCTACAGTAGGGTTTCCCCCCTGTATCGTGGAAGCGCTCTATATACATAAGTTGCTCATAAACAATCATCCAGACCCGGAACAATTATTTATTGACCATACAAATAATTGTTCCGCGCGGGATATGAAGCTGTGGCCCTGGATCGCTTTTACCAAACGCTACCGTACCGTCAAAGTAATTATAGATTGTTATGAAAGAAATTATAAAATCTTATTTTCCCTCTTATTAAAAGCTTTTCTTTAACTTACAGTGTTTGTGCGTTTGTTAGGAAAAAATCTTGCAACTGAATTTTAAAACAGTTATGCTTGACCGTTGTGCTGTTTTTTTATTTTACCACGTTTCATCGTCACGTTAGGGTGGAAATTAGTTATTTATTTTAAAGTGATTTACCAATGAGCTAAGGACTGGAAATTTGTAACATAGCTTCGAATTAGATGACAGTGTAACACTGTAAAAAATTTACTGTAAAAATATTAAAAAAATACAATTTCTTTTTAAAATTTCTCTTTTTTAAAGATGAAAAAATAACGTTGGAAGACGCACTGAAAACTTACAAAACTAAGTATATAAAAGTGTCATATGTACTTTATGAAGAACTAAATATTTTATCTGTTGATATTAACAATATGTTTCCTGCCAACATCAGTGTGCAATCTCATGTGTCCGCCATTGTGGACGCTTTTTATCGCGCGGAAATTCGCGACCATTAGACAAACCTGAATACTATTGTACACTTTACATTGTTGTCACAACTTTTCATTTCATTTTGTTAAATGAAACCATTGTCATAAATGTATACTGTACTGTACTGTAAGAAACGTTTTCTTACTATCGCATGTTATTTTTTATATTTTATAATTTTTATTTACTTACTTGAATCTTGAGTTAAGCAATATGTACACAACATATATTATATTTTCACTACAGTACGTGAGAATAGTATGGTCATCCGGTTAATTTAGTTACTTTGATGTAACTGAAAAACTACAGTCTTGTTCGCATTGTTGGCTCTGTGATACGATAGCTCTTCATCAGTCTATCAAATAATAAAGTGTCAAAAAGGCGCTGCTTTATCGACGCCATTTTGACAGTTGACATTATAGTAAATATTTTAGTCGATTTTAGTATTGTGTAGTGCTGTTAGTTTTTTTAAGTTACTTTTTTGAAATGTTCCTAATGATTGCCAAAGCTTGTTTGCTATTTTTTCCTAATGTATTAGTTATAGCATACAACTGTGTTTTTTCTCTGTGCTCCTCCCAGTTTTGATTTTATAGGGCAGCAAAACATAAGATATTACCCTCACGTACCTCTGCCTACGAGTCCATCTGGGTAATTTTTTTGTTTCCTGGACTCTTTCTCGATGTAAACTTTATTTTTTCAAAATTTGACTTCTCTTTGACTCTATTTGACTCATTCGTATAAAGATTACACGGCTTATTATAGGACTATCCATAGATTACCTAGGGGGAATATTTGTCGTAGTTGTTACGGTTTTTTTACGGTTGCCCTTTGTCCCTTCTTACGCCACCCACGGGTTGGTATATGATATTATACTATAAGACTATTCATCATACCAGGAGGCCAATGTTTAACAGTGAACATTAGAAGAATAGATGGAGAAATATAGCAAAGTTGCAATAACTGTGCTGTAATTTCTCCATCTAAAGTTTTTTAAATATTTTTTATTAAAATTTTGTTTTCAAGGGAAGGATAAAAATAATTAAAAAATTTACAACTTTTCACAGCTACATAAAAAGTGTAGCTTTTTGAACTTAAAATTGCCCTGATTTAATTGTTGACAATGAGGACAAATATAACAAAATATGTTGTGATACTGTTTTCTTTTATATAAACTACGATTTATAAATTTCAAAAAGGATATCTCGTAAGAAGGAACTTTGTTCGGCCCCCATTCATAAAGTAAAAAGATTTCCTTAAACATGATCGTCGCATATGTAAATTTAATTTCCGCTCAGTATACGTTTGAACCAAATGACAGAACCCTCAAATGTCTTGTTACAATAGTGAGAAGTAAATTTTAAAAATCGTTTACAAAAAGAAATCATAGGGAAGAGATTTTTAGTTTGATTTAGGAAGATTTTGAAATTAGAAAAAAAAGAATTATTTTGTTAATACATTGCTGCACGCCATAATTATGCCCGGTACATGGTGACACTAGTTACCACTAGCCCTCTAGTATCGATTAGCAAAACTAGGAGAGTCAAAATCCTTCTGGAGACTTCCATACCAACTTTCTACACCTTGTCAATCCAGACCGGTATGTACTCGAAAATTCTAGATGTTTCAGTAGAAGAGGCCCTATATAAGGTCGGTATAGACCGCGACCCGGATCGGTATTGAATTGCTTCAAGAAAAAAGCTTACTCCTTTCTAAAAGACCGGCAACGCACCTGCAATTTCCCTGGTGTTGCAGTTGTTCATGGGCGGCGGTAGGCACTTAACATTAGGTGAGCTGCATGCTCGTTTGCCCCCTCTTCTATATAAAAAAAGATTCGTTACCGATCTTTAAGAGTATTGCTTGCTTTTAACGCCGTTTTGTCGAAGGGTTGGCTACCATCAGATGTGCCGTATGCTCGTATCCTATAAAAAAGGATGAATATATGAATTTAGTTTAGCCAATGAGACAAAGACAACCGTAATCCAATTCTATACAATTTTTAGTGAAGCTTCTTTAATACATTATTACGTAAATATAATCCTTATGTCCAATATATTTATGCAGTTATATCGAAGGAACATTAAGAAACGGAGCCAAAATTGTATATTTTAAGTAATTTAATTGTCTCGTATTCAGCGAATTGTACAAAAGTGCATGTAGTCAGTGGCAAGCATTTAGGAAAACTGGGCGAGTGTCCAATATACGAAATGCCTTTATAGTTTGGTCGCAATGAACGCCAAGGCTGTGCACTGATAATGTTCTCGTAAGTTATAAGCTTGGAAGGAACAGCTAATTTAATTTAAGCTATGTGGGAAAGGTCAAATAGAAATAGTCAATCAAATGGCCGATAAAAATCAACTTCTAGATTTCTCGGTGGTAGTGTTACGTGAAAGAGGCACGCCGCAGCTATATTATGGCTGTAGCACTAATAGGTCGGCTTGACAGGGGAGGACTACGTTCTTACAGAATACCAGCTTAAAATAGCGGCTTAATGCTGATGTGGCGGCGCTGTCGTCGCGCAACAAGCGAAAACACATCGGAACCTAAATCACGCTATCAAAGTTTCGAAATAAAAACAGTATAATATATAGAATAGCTCCGCACTACCACTTAGTGCCTTGGCCGCTCCTCGGGCTGAATACCTTGTTTGGCGGAAGATCTCCCCTTTTCTATCCACGACCAAAGTGGCGACTAACCGACGTGATTTGAACACACAACCATACAACTTTCTGAAAATATGACTTCAAACCTTCGTCATTTTCTCAAGAACCCCTACTACTACCATTTATTCCCGATAATCGTCTTCTATAGTCTTCAGCTTCTGCAAGCCAGTCCAACTTGTCTGTATCTCGACCCACCGCAGATTTATAAGGCAGACTTCTGGCACTTGCTCCTACACTTCGCTCTCACCGACATTACTTGCAAGTGTACGGCATGAATTACACCCCGGCATATCGTTCGCACCAGCGTCACTGGCCTTTACGCAAACAGCATGCATTCCCCACTGGTATTAAGGACGCACTGGCAATCGGACTACCGATCTCCGATCTCACCAGGGGAGTGATGTGGCGGTGTCGTCGTGCCACGATTAAAAACGAAGTTCCGAAGTAAAAACAGTATGTATATATCCGTACTACCACTTGAAGTATAAGCCGATCTCCGGGCCCAGGCGGAACATCTTGCCCGGCGAGAGATCGTCCCTTTACCTTCCACGGTCAAACTGTTGTATATGTATTTTGTATAGAGAGTGTAGAAAACCTGAAAATATTTTTACTAGAAACAAGACCTTCCACTTCCTCAGGCGTGACAATGAATCTGCATTTTTATTCTTAACCGAAGATAGAAGTAAATGTCTATGTGCCACAGCCACCAGCTACCGTCAGATGGACTGTGTGCTCGTTCGTCACCCTATTTCTTTAAAAACAAATCTAGAAAAAATATTTTTAGTCGATAAACTCCTTTTTTGTCTAGGAATCAGTTCGAGTAGGAAGTACTAGCTCCTACTCGAAATCCTACCGGCGTGCACAGCGGTGTTCCGGTTAATTAGTTAATTTTTGATCAGATCTACGCAGAACGAGCTTACAATATCTTAAAGTCTTGCAGTGGTATGCTTGGTTTTGGATTTAATTTTGTTAATTATAGGATCCCAAACAGATGACAGCCATCCATCCATCTTCTCTATTGAAATTCGGATGAAACAGAAACAGAAACTTTTTTATTTAATATAGATTATAAACAATACTTATTTAAAGTCACTTTTTCATTTACTACTGGTTCGCAAAAAAAAACCTCTGTCCTGGGAAGAATCAGCATGAAACCCAGCGGGACTATTCTTTTTTCAAATAATAGCTTAAAATCGTGTTGTATGTTGCATTTAACAACACAAAAGAAATTAGAAATAGCTTGGTAGCAACCACCCTTCCTAGGGGTTATTATCATCCATAAATCCCTTAATATTATAATAACCATTTTTATGCAAACTTACTTTAATAAAGTTGTGGCCGTGGTAGGAAAAGGGGAGATCTCCCGCCGGGCAAGGTGTTCTGCCCGGGGAGCGGCCGACACTCCGAGTGATAGTTCGGAGAAGTTCTATATATACTGTCTATGATTCGGAATGTTAATAGCGCGATTTAGGCTTCGGTGTGTTTCGGTGTGCTAGTGGCGCGACGAGCGCCGCTACATCACCCCTGATCAGACCGGAGGTCGATAGTGCAGCCTCGTTGCTGACGAATGTGCAAGTGCCAGGAGATTGCCTTGTAGTCTGCGGTGAGTCGAGAAGAAGGCAAGTAATCTGCGAGAGTGCCGTGAGGCAGAGGCGAGTAGTAAGGCTCAGAGCCGTGCCGAACACTGTATAGCGCAGAGAGTAGCTTGAAGGAACAGAAAGCATTATTATTCCAGTGCTGCGATGAACCTCGTGAAGCTAGATGGCTTGCAGGATAAGAAGACTGCAGACGATATCTGCTCGGGAGCGAATGGGTGGGGTATTCTATGACGATGATGAAGCTTGAAGTTTCCGAAGGTTGTTTGGTTGCGTGTTCAGATCACGTCGGATGGTCACCACTGTGGCCGTGGAAGGAAAAGGGGAGATCTCCCGCCGGGCAAGGTGTTCTGCCCGGGGAGCGGCCGACACTCCGAGTTATAGTCCGGAGAAGTTTTTTTTTGAACTTTGTGTATATCAAATTTTGTATATTTTCTGGGATTTTGTTGCAAAAGCGTATAATACATCGCCCCAATAATGAATTACTGACTCGGTGGAGTCGAGTAACTGGTACTACTAGCTTGTGTCTGTTCCTAGTATTTACAGAATGAATATCGCTTATTTTTGCAAAACTACTTTTATTTTTGTGTACGTACAATACATTTTCATAAATATTTGAGAGGCCAGAGTTAACATATTACTTTCCTTAAATTTTTGTCTCAGCGACTCTTTATATATATTTTTTTTGGTTTTAAATTATATATTGCTCTAATGGCCCTCTTCTGTAAAACAAATATAATTTCAGTGTTAGTCGCGTGTCCCTATAGCAAAATACCATACGACATAATGCTACAGAAATAGCTAAAGTAAACTATTCTAGCTGTTTCAACACTGGTAAGAGTTCTAATCTTTTTTACAGCATATGTTGCAGAACTAAGTCTGCTCGCTAGTCTTGATAAATGGTGACCCATTGAAGATTTGAGTCTAATGTGATTCCAAGAAAATGGTGGTATTAACAAGACTCAGCTCCTCTCCATTTAAAATAACATTAGTATTAAAATTTGACATTCGGAGTTACGAGTTTTATACATTTAGTTTTAGTTCCATTTAAATGCAAATTATTAACATTAAACCAATTAAATAACTTAGTTATAGCATTATTTACTTCGTCGTAATTTAACAACTGTCGTTTTAATTTGAATATTAATGAAGTATCATCAGCAAATAATACTATATAATGGTTATCCCCTGCTATGTAAGGTAGGTCATTAATATATACAAGAAACAGAAAGGGGCCGAAAATTGAACCCTGAGACACGCCCATTTGTACAATCAACCCAGAAGAACTCGTACTATTAATGACAATTTTTTGCATCCTGTTACTTGAACATGAAATAATTAATTTAAGAGCATCACTTCTTACACCGATGTTTTTTAATTTCAATAGCCTCGCGTATCATCCTTGGTAGGAATTAATGTTCTTTTGCGAGATTTATCGTCACCACCATTACATCAGATTGATGTAATGGTGGTGACGATCGCGAACATGTCCACAGACTGCAGAGTGCTGTAAAGCACCCAAAACGGCGAGAATCAGTTGAAAAAAAAAACAGTTATTTAAACGTGATAAAATCCGTATAAATAGTTTTATTCAATAGAATATAAGTATTTTTTGAGTTATTTTTCTGCAATATCGCTTTATTTATGGCCATAGACTTTGAGAAAATTCGTGTTATTTCTGAATATGAGTATTGTATCGACGTGGAAATAATGCGTCTCGAACGGCACGCATTATCAATGACTCACGAATGGATTTCGCGTTATTGGTTCTATCCCTTTCCTTCGGGAAATCTGGCGCGAGTTCAAACTCTGCGATAATTCGGGACGAGCGGATTTTTGCTGCATTAAGGATGGGTCTATTGGCCAAATAATAAAATAATGTTCAATTTTAAGATGACGTTAAGTCTTGTGGTGTTAGAGCCATTTTGACTTAACGTGATAAGACGAGACTTAACGGCTTCGGGGTCTTGTTGGGGCTACCCCGATTTTGCAGTACATCAAGCATGTTTGCAAAGGTGCACACGGATGATTACTACACTATATAAAAAGAAAACGGCCTCGTTGCTCCGCAGGGTGCGGGCTAGCTCTAAGTCTATCATGAAAATAATTGCTGACATATATGACTCATTGATTTTTAAGCAATATTACCGCCTCTGTTTAGTTGATTAAGCACTTGTATTAAAGAATTAGATTTAGGCACTAACATTAAATTATAAGTTTCATATTTACTAATATGGATTACTTGGATATCTGAAATAAAAAAAAATATTATTTTTATTTATTTATTTATTAGCGTATTCTCATCTGGTTGGGCTGAATAAATATATAAAAGGAAATGATAAAAATACATAAATATATATTTCATATACTAACATAAATAAATAAATAATACATAAATAAATAAAAGCCCAACCAGATGGAGGCTCTCGGCAGGGGAGACCAAACGGCCAAGGTTTAGGGGGAAAGGGAAAGAAATCGGCGGACGATGCGGGCGGTATCGAGGAGCACCGCCTTCTGCATTTGAGCCTGGAGCGGTCTGTCACGGAGTCCTAGCCGCCTCAGATGACCCGAGAGGCTGACTGGGATTAGCCCGTTTGCAGAAAGGACTATAGGTATAATTTCGGTCGGTAGACCAACCCACATTTCGGTCACCTCGTGAGCCAGGTATCTGTTTCAGATTTTTAATTATTATTATTTTTAACGAAATCATAAAATTGGATGGCGTTTCAGTATTTGGCCGTAAGATATTTTACATCTCTCATTTCATTATCTATGTTATTTTTATTTTATTTTGTTATTTAATGACATTGAAAAGCTCCCGGGTTCGAACCCCGGATGGAGCCTAAATTAGTAGTTGGGATTTTCAGTCAGGAAATTCGCTGTAATAGTCTGGAGTAAGAAAGTTGGTGGTGTTTTACCCCCGTGCTTTGGAAAGCACCTAAAGCCGTTGGTCGTATCAGAGTGCCGCTCCGTCCGACTATGAGGATGAGGAAATAGTGCGCATGTGTTTACAATAATCCTGTCCAGTTAGGCTAGTCTTCGTTAAGGTTGCCAATCGAAATCTTGTCTGAAGGACTTTATTATTAAATTTTGTCTAGAAGACCGCGTATAGGGGTAAGAGTTATCAGATCAGATCATATCAGATCTGCTGTGAACAGGCTGATGCAGTTATTCTTTTCAGAAAACTTTCAAACAGATACATTTTCCATTTCATCTTTATCTATATGATTCTCCCGTACGCCCGTATGTGACTGAACTCCTCCTAAATGGCTGGATTGATCTTGATGAAATTTTGTGTATGATTAAGTTAACTTGAGAATGGTTAAGATTCAAAATTGGACCCGATAGGTGGCGCTGTTGTCAAAATTCATAAATCGCCCTTGCCAAGATAGGACGGGTCGCTAGGTGTTTTTTTATAGAATAAGGGTGACACAAACGAGCACACAGTCCACCTGATGGTAAGTGGGTGCTGTGGCCCATAGAAATCTACATTTATCCTCGATCAAAACGCAGATGCGTTGTCACACCTGAGGACTAAGATGGAATGCCTCGTTTCCAGTAAAAAGCATCTCCGGATCTCTACATTCACCGTACGAAACACAGCAGTATTAAGCTGCTCTTTTACGCTGGTATGTATATTATCTAAAAGAATCCTCCCAGAAAAAAAAAACATTTTTATTTTTTTTTTTCGTAGGTAGTGGGCATGAAAAAAAACATTTTTTACTTTTCCTCATAGTATGCACTGCTAAAAGGAAACAGTTTTTAAACATGGCACATGAAAATTTAATGCCACGCCACGTACAAGCGAACCCAGACAAGCGATGCTCACGAATTTTCTGCGCCTCGATCACAAATTGTAAAAGTAGTACGGAAGTCATGATCTGAATAAAAAGACGCCGACGTTATTCTTTTCTTTATATTCTTTCCAACAAAGTTTTATTGTTTTTTAGCTTATTAACATAGAAATATTGTTATACTCGAAAATGTAAATGTACTATACTATAGTAGTGAGCGACAATTATATATTGAATAGAACTCATTTTACGGATTTTATCGCGTTTGATTTAATTTAATTTCAAAGTTTACTAATTTTCTCGCGTTTATTTGAAGTTTTTTTTTGTTTACGGATTTCATTCAATATGTTCTTGTACTTGAGTAAATATACGAAATGTTTAGACAATGACTTAATAAAATAGTATCTAACTACATAACTAACAATTATAACATATTTTGACTTTGAATTTACTTTTAACGATTTTAAAGGAAAGGTTTGAGTAATTTAATTTGTCTATTTTTAGTATTTATGTTCCGCCACAGATTAGATGATTTACTGCGTAAGCTACGCGATGTCTTACTTTTTTTTTGTTCGTTATCGCTTATTTCTTATTGTTAGTTGCCAAATATAAACCGTAATGATTATTTTTTATTAAATAGGTTATGTCTAAACCGGTTACCGTGGCGGTGTTAGAATACCCACTACCCCATATCATCCCGTGGGTGTCGTAAGACGCGCCAGAGGTAAATTAATCTGGAGATGGGCAGTAACGTCTTCCTGATAATGAATAAAAAAAACTGAGGTTGTCAACACGCTTTTCAACCGTGATTTGTATCGCAAATACGTTTAGCAGTGGACTTTAATATTCTGTAACGGTAGATTAAATACCTGAAGCACATATTAGATTTTTGATAGGAGATGGGGCAAACTAGCATAGAGCTCACCTGATGGTTAGTGATTACCGCCGCCCATGAACGACTGCAACACCAGGGGATTTACAGGTGCGCTGTCGGCCTTTTAAAAAGGAGTAGGCTCTTTTCTTGAAGGTCCCTAAGACGTATCGGTCCAAAAAATTGACGTTGGTAAACGACTCCACAGAGGGGTCATACGAAGAAGAAAACTCCTAGTGAAACGCACAGTGGTGGACCGCCAAGCATCTAGATTGTGTGTGTGGTGTTAGGAGGTTTGCCGCGTAGTGCGATTGTGTAATTGTGCGGTTAGAACCAGTTCAAACAATTCCTCAGAGCTCATATTAGATAAAGGAAATTACTACATCTATAGAGTATAATCTTATTCAATTTTGTAAAGAAAAAATTCACTATTAAGCATCGGAAAATAGGAATTGAAGCTTTTGATGTAATTAGTTAGACGACTTTCTAGTTTTTACTTTGAGCTTACGATACTGCTTAGTTCATTCAAATGACAGTGAGATTTACCACCTAGGGCTTCATCACCACCTACCACCAAGTGGGATTGTGTTCAAACACAGGCTTACAATATGTAATAAAATGGATCAAGTAGTAAAACAAAAAATCATACCCAATTTAAAAAAAAACTAAGAAGAATAAAATATATTTTGTCTTATTTATCATCTGAAGTTGTTCTAAAACACTGACTCAAAGAATGAGGGCTAATAATCAACCGCTCACCAGATGTCGCTAGCTGACAATAAGATGAAGTGTTTGTCACATAATGTAATTTAATTGAAATATTAAATATAAATAAAAATTTATCTTTTTTTTTTAATTTTTCTTCTTTTATGAATATCAGTGGTTTGGTTCAGTTATTTCAATCTAATTCATATAAAATACAACTAATAGTAAAGAAATAAACATTAACCTTTACATTTTTAGAACAAATTAACTACCCCGCTATGAAATCTATACTACACAGAAAATGTCATGAATTAAGTCCTGAGTTTAGTATTTTTTTAAAATCGGTTTTAATTTTTGATGTGTCACATGTTTCCTCCCGCTTTCCTGCAATCTGTGAGAGTGGTTTCCTAAAAAGGGACGGAAATGCGTGACAGGAAGCCGGGAAGCGCGCGCTATTTGATTTGACCAATGAGGACGCGCGGTGGTAATAAATTGTGCTGTTATATAAACTAATTTGTGTATATAACCTATATTAATAAAAATGTACTTGGTGTTGATAATAAAAAAAGTGCAGATCGTTGATAAAATATGCAAGTGAGTAATAATGATTAATTATTCGGCTAAATATTTCAGTAAGCTTTTCTAAATTTTGAGGTTTATTTGTCGTGGTAATTCTCGCTGCTCATTTAATTAATATTTTTAATTTTGATAAAAAATACAAATAGCTTTTTTCAGGATACATTGTTAATGTTGCTTTTATTATCAAGGTGAAATTTACATATGAAATCAAATCAAATCATATAGTTTATTTGTGATTCACAAGTTACAAAAACGTCTTAAATTAAAATAAATTTCTTTCTCGTAAAAAGTCTGTGTGGTACTAAATATAGTCCAGTTCAATCTCCAGGCGATACAAGTTTGCGCCTTTACCGGCAAAAAGAAACCCTTTGTCATATCTCCTCAGTTTCAAGGCACACCCTTTGCTGCCTCAGCTAGCATCCGAATCCTCGGCGTCGACATATCGAATAGTGTGCAGTTTCATGTTCACTTGGAGGGGAAGGCCAAATTAACCTCTAAAAAGCTTGACATGCTCAACAAAGCGAGACAGTATTTCATTCCAGCACATCGCTTGCAACTTTACAAAGCGCAAGTTTGGCCTAACATGGAAATCTGTTCTCATTTCTGGGATGAGGCTCCCCAGTACCAGCTCCTTCTACTTGATCGCAACCAGCGCACAGGAATTTGAATCGTCGACGACCGAGTTCTTTCTGATCGGTTCGATCCATTGGTGTTGCGTAGGGATGTTGCATCCCTTTGCATTTTCTATCGGATCTACCACGGGAAGTACTCTGAGGAATTGTTCGGATTGATCCCAGCCGCCAAATTTCATGAACGCACATCGCGTCAAAATTCAAGATACCATCCTCACCATCTGGGTGCCCGCCAATCCACTACTGTGCATTTTACTAGGAGTTTTCTTCCTGGAACAACTTATCTGTGGAATTTTATACCACCGGCAATTTTTTCGGACCGATACGACTTAGGGACCTTCAAGAAAAGAGCTTACTCCTTCCTAAAAGGCCGGCAACGTATCTGCAATTCGCCTGGTGTTGCGGTTGTTTATAGACGGCCACTTCGACTTAATTCAATGAATTCATTTAACCCCTCAGTTCCAGCTAAAATGTTCGACACTGCTCGCGCGCTTCGCGTGACGCGGCGTTGCTAATAAAAACCTAACATGGAATTTGTCGTTCATTTATTTTCAATAAAATTCATTATAGATTTCAATATAATACTTGTTTCTGTTTATTTATTATGTTATATTACTTGTTTTAGGGCTTTTACTTCATTACAAATAGATTTTAATTGTATTTTCATAGTAAAAAATGTACATACCCAGCGCAGGACAGCAGCGTTAATATCGCAATTATTTCTATATATTACTCGAAATTATTTACGTAAAAAGACAAATTATATTCATGCGAACACTTTCATAATTTCATAATAAAATGCTACAAATACTAAACACTAATAACTCACCAGAAAATTCAAAAATCAACACAATAACACGCCACACCTAACAGGCGAACGAAATGAATAAATACCATAGAGTAACTGAGTTTTTATTGCATTAGCGGATAGAAAATTTTATATGGAGCCTATAATACCAAACTTCTTTATAGACAAGTAGCCTCTAAATATAAGTTTTTATGGTTTAAAGTGCTGTGGGTGGGTGTGGTCGGATCTAACGGCTTGGAATTTGACGGAATATCGCCGTGGTCGAACCCGACCGTACGCATATTGAAAGGTTAACCACATTGAATAAAATAATACAAGATGCACAAACTTGGGTTATAATTTTCATCACAAAACCCCAAAATCGGATCTATGTGCACATTTTATGTAGTTTAGCTTCAATGGCCAAATATCAAAATATCGAAATGCATATTCTCTGAATTATATTATTGACGCAGAATTAAAAATTTTGTACAACCGACTTCGATATAAATAAAACGAGAACATCATCAATGTAGTCGAAGTCAACTAAATAAGCATTATTAAGGATAATTCCAAAACTACTGGTCAGATCTTGAAAAAAATTATGTGGGATTAAATGAGAAGTGCCAGAGCTTCATAAAAACATACAGTTTAATTGACAACTTCCTCCTTTTCCCATTTGAAGTCGGTTGAAAATCACAAAAAAGGGTGAAATATCAATTATTCATTTATTAAATATTAGCACTGTGCAATAACGAAACAGAGGGTAGGCCAAATACTAGATGATTTTCCTTTTTAATTTGTTTTTAAATTTACTCAACGGTTGACACGATGACGGTTTGTAATTATACCGGTGTATAATATACACCGGTATAATTACAAACCAGTACAACAAAACATATGTGCAGTTCACACGTAGTAGAACTGAAACCTTCAGAAAAATTTCAAAAAGTAGGAGTAGGATAATTGTAGGGTTTATATAATCAAAATATAAATAAATTTATAACAAACACTGTTTACTGCATTCTATCTTATTCTCTCGCAGGCTAAATCCTACAGACGTACTTGTATATGTTTCTATCTTTTAGTGTAGTTTTTTATTTCATTGAGTTCATATCCACGCTGCACCTATATTATGTTTGTAGTACCGGCTCGACCGGGGTAGGACCACGCTCTCACATAACACCAGCGTAAAATAGCAGCTCGATGCTGCTGTGTTTTGTATAGTAAGTGTAGAGAACCAAAGGCCAATTTTAGTGGAATCGAGGTATTTCTACTTAGTCCTCAGGGGTGGCAACGCATCTGCATTTTGATTTTTAATCGAGGTTAAACGTATATGTGTATGGGCCACAGCATCCATTTTCCATCGGGTGGACTGTGCGGTCGTTTGTCACCCTAAATCTATTTAAAAAATGTCTTACTTTTACGTCCTTTTTACTGGAAACGAGGTCCAGGTCGAGGTTCCATCTTAGTCCATTCGGGTGACAACGCATCTGCATTCTGATTCGTAATTGAGGATAGATGTAGATGTCTATGGGCCACAGAAATCACTTACCATCAGGTGGACTTAGTGCTCGTTTATCACCTTATCATATTAAAAAAATTAAATTGGTTACCCGCTCCCATAGAGTTTCATCACGGTTAGGAAGAGCGTTTAGCTCCGGAGCTACCACAAATGTCTTACTTTTACGTCCTTAACTGAACTCACAGAATACCAGCGTAAAAAAGTAGCTTAATGCTGCTGTGTTTCGTATGGTGAGTGTAGAGAACCGGAGACCCTTTTTACTCCTTTTCAACCGACGAAAAAAAACGGAGGATGCTCTCAAGTCGACGCGTATATGTTTTTGAGTATGACCACGCATAACTTTTTACAGAGTGGTCTGATTTTGATAATTCATAGGGCATAGGGTTATACCTTGAAATTGTAAATTTGTAAAAACAATTTTTACGCTAAGGGTGGGAAAATAGGGGTGATTTATTACAGTGTAGTCCGATTTTAGTAATTCTTTTTTATTGGTAGGGTACACCACGAAATTGGTTCCATATAAATTGGGAAAAACAGTTTTTACCCTAAGGTTGGGAAAATAGGGGTGATTTATTACAGAGTAGTCCGATTTTGATAATTCTTTTTTTATTGGGTAGGGTATACCACGAAATTGGTCCCATATAAATTTGGAGAAACAATTTTTACCCTAAGGGTGGGAAAATAGGGATGATATATTACAGAGTAGTCCGATTTTGACAATTCTTTTTTTATTAGGTAGGGCGACGAAATTGGTTCCATATAAATTTAAAAAAAAACTTTTACCCTAAGAGTGGGAAAATGGGGGTTATTTATTGTTTACTCACAGATTTTAGTGCTAACTTGTGTATTAAAACATTACATAATAATTACATTACATTACAAGAAAAACTCACGATGAATGAGATTTAGACCTGTCAGTCTCTTGTGTGTAGACCTCTCAGTCTCTGAATTTCTGATAAAGCTAGTTCATCATGAGGTTTGTGTAATATCTTATTTGGCTCTAGATCAGATAAAGCTAGTTCATCATGAGGTTTGTGTAATATCTTATTTGGCTCTAGATCAGATAAAGCAATACCCTCAAATGTTTTTACTCTACTCAGTCTCACATATGCCTGCCCTTTGGCAAACACTTTCTTTCCGAGGTCGATTATAGCTTTAAACAAATAATAGTTAAAGGTGGGATTATATTACAATTAATAGCTAAAGTAAGGTAATTAGCTATTTAAAAAGTAATCAAGAATTAAGCATGTAGTAATTAGTAGATTATAGTCACAAAAAATTATTAAATTTAAGGTAATTTTGCGATTTTTGTTCATTGATTGCTCGACGCCGACTCAAAATTACTTAGGTATATATTAGTTTAAGAACTTAGATATTAAGGTTAATTAAAACTCAAAATAATTACAAAAATATATACTTAGGTACACTTACATTAGTTTAAGAACTGCATTAATAATGTAAAAGAAAAAGGTTTATTATTTTTTACTTTTCAGTTTTTTCGGCGGTTTAATTTTTTGTTGAAAAGTTTTTATTATTAGTCCCTTTTGATGTATGTAAACCAACAGCAACAATATGACTCAGAGCAGTCTCTACCGCCACGCGAACTTCTTTTCTTGTAGTACCCACTAAAAGTATTACCACACCTGGCAAAATCACGACTACGTGTGATTAATACTCGTAGAATAATTGCACGCACTACTCAGAGGATACTACGCAAATAAGTGATCTCTGTTAGTCGCCTCAATCGTACTTTACCTTACTCGAACGAATGTGATTTTAGAGTTCTACCCTAAATTCTTAGTATTATATTTCTTTTTCTACCCTTATTCCTAACATACATATTAGATAATAAAACATCCCTAACAAAAACAATTTATTTGAAATAACTAGTTTTATGAATAACTAACTTAATTTTACTCTATTTATTACTAGAACGTAAGTGGCATCAAGTTTTCTTCTACCAGTGCAATACTTACTCGTAATACTCAGATTAGAATACAGCAGTAGTTGTTATTCGAGGCTGCATACCTTTTTGGTTTATTGGTCATAAGCGCGGCTCCTGGTCATGGGGAGGTTAGAATCTCGGGTCGGTCCAAAATCAGTTAATGGGTTTTTCTATCAAGAACTTCTCACGAAGAGCCCAGAGTCAGAAAGTTGACGGTGTTTCATTCGCATGCTTCGGAAATCACGAAACATCGTTGATCCCTATTCTTTAATTCCTTTCACCCTTTCCACTATCTGATTACAGACGCTCGGGTCTTCACCCCTTTTGTTGTTGTTATTCACACATTCGAACTTTCGTTTTTCTTAATGAGTACAATAATAGGTCGGAATAATTTTCCAGCATCTGTCTATTTATCCGATTACAATGTCCTGCAAGTTATCTCTTTCTTTTCGTGTCTGATTTCCTTTCCAACGGACTATGGGAGTGAGGGAGTAGAGAGTGCATCTGTGCTTGAACACATGCTGTACACTTTAATTCCACCACAGAAATTCAGTCTGGAGGATATTTTACAGCCGTAAAATGATAATCAAGAGGGGTACATATTGATTGTTTTTAGAAAGGTGGTCATCCGTAAAAGAATTATAACCCGAGCAAAGTTCAGGCACCCAGCATGCTCTTTATTGATATATCATGGACACATAATTGTTTCATGTATGATTTTTAATATAAAATCGATTGGTTTCGCCTAATAGCATTATCGAGAACAAAAATAAACATAGGCAGCTGCAGTAAATTTGGGAACACTTATTATCAAAATTGCATGTATATATATTTAACATATTGCTATTGTTTTCACGCTTTTTTGTGGTTATAATAATTAAATGTTTTTGCATTATTATAATCCTAAAAATGTGTCATTAATTTCATTATAAATGATACTTTTAATATTTTAAAAACATTAAATAATTTTCACTTTACCGCGTAGAGCTTGTAGTATTCGGAGAGTGCTACAAAGAAATGATTCTAAGCGCGCCACATGAAAATTTAATTTCCGCAGGCATAAGCACGACCCAACAAGAAACTTTTCTTCGAGTTCTGAATGAAAATTGGTTGATGTTGTAGAAATAAATATCGATTTTATAGGAAATGAAATATGCGGAAAGGGTTTTTGTTGCTCTTTTTATACTTCATGAAACGTAATAAAATCTATTTGTGCTTTGTGTAATTTTTAACCAATCCTCACATTTTTTTTACTTTACTGCTTCGTTGGTCTCGTTCTTCGTCGGTCTTCGTTGTGAGGTTTTGAATCCCGGGTTGAGGAAAAATTGGTTATCAGGTTTTCCTCTCAAGAAATTCTTAATAGCAACTCAAATTTAATATATTTTCACCTCCGTGCCTTGGAAAGCACGTAAATCCGTTGGTTCTGCGCCTGATCTCTCTATAGTCATGTCCGATTATCGTCCCATGAGAGTGATGAAACAAGACACATCTCATACACTTGGAGACTATAATCCTATTCTTCATCTATCTCTGGCCACCCCGAAATTCGGTCTCGTGTGAAAAATAATTTAAAGTGGAGGATTTCAAATTATTTTCACTCGGCCGTCTGGAATATTTTTTTTTCGGAATTACTATCTGGATAACCCATCTTTTCAATATTACACAGTAGACAGTCCAATTTAAAATTTAATTAAAAATTGACCAGATCATAATATGACTGTAAAGGTTTTTCTGATAATAAGTACTATGAGATACTTATATTATCATATTCAAATCTTATAGTTTCCCGATAAATAGCTTTTTCACTATACCGTTTACGCGACAGTAAGCAAAACATCTGACACAGTGATCGCCGACCCTCGCTGCCAACTGCCAGCCAAGCTTTACGTTAAGTTAAATAAAAAAGATGTTAATTATTATTTTGTTTTAATTTTTTAATATTTTTATTATAATCTCAGCTGGTCAACACCGCGTCGGCGTCACCGCCGGGTAGGAGGGAAATAAAATACCTCCCGCGGACCAACAGGCCGGAGAAGGAAACTCCGTTATCAAACCCCTGCTACGAGCTGCTTCAACATATTTGTAGTTAAGATCGTGAGCAGTGCTGTTTGCTTAGGCTGGAGCACTACAGAAGGGACGGCGGCGGATGAGCTCATGATGAGTCAACGGCGGCGCCCGCACCCTGGAAGGGGGTGACAGCAAAAATACACTACCAAAACAAAAAAAAATCTCCTAGTATGAAAGCAAAACATAAAAGAAAAAATATAAGGGCTAGGACGTACCCCTCAAGCGACGACCAAATACGATCCCAAGCGAAAAATGCTAAGGCGTCCCCTGTAAGCGACTAAACAAAACGCAGCGCGAATAATTTGCGTATAGCCACATTGAACATCGGTTCCCTTACCGGACGCAGTTAAGAATTAGCAAACATATTGCATGCACGAAATATTAACATATGTTGTATAGAGGAACTCAAACGGAAAGGGTCAAAATCCAGAGATATTGGTAGAAACTATCAACTATTGTATAACGGCACATCTTCGACAAGGAACGGAATCGGCATCATCCTCAACGAAACATTACAACAACGAATAATCAAAGTAGAAAGAATAAGCGACAGAATTATGTACGTTGAATTAGCTTTAGACAACAAATTAACTCTTAACATAGTCTCAGTATATGCCCCTCAAGTTGGATGTAGCAATGAAGAAAAAGATTTACCAAAGTCTCTTTTTGTAGCTATACCCAAAGATCTTTTCTTCATCTAAAGATGAGAAAAAAATTATAGCAGGGGATTTGAATGGCCATGTAGGTATGAAAGCACCTGAAATCTCAAACATACATGGAAATTTTGGATATGGCACCTCTAATAGCCAAAGTCAGGATATAATAAATCTAGCGACCCAATTTGATCTCCCGATCGTTAACACTTACTTCCAAAAAAAAAGATGAACACCTCATCACCTACAAAAGTGGTGGTTCGGCCTCTCAAATAGACTTTTTTCTTTGTGACAGATCGATTCTTCGCAATTTTAGGGACTGTAAAGTTATACCAGGGATTCCACTAACAACCCAACACAGAGTACTGGTAACCCGTCTGAAAATACCAAATTGGAATACAAAAGAGAAATATCAAAATCATGAACCCCGCATAAAATTATATAACATACACAAGGATAAAGGCACTTTATTTATTGATCAGGTTGATAAATACTTCAAAGAGACACTTCAAGTCCCAAAAGACAGCAACACTCTATGGAACGAATTTCAAATGTTTTGCCTAAAAACCGCCAGAACAACCCTAGGTATTACAAATGAAAATTGAGGATTAATAAAGATCCTACTTGGTGGGATGAGAATGTTAAATTTCTGTTGTTGGAGAAGAAAGAATCTTTCAAGAAATGGCAACAATCAAAAAGTGACAGCGATCGGCTGGATTACAATATAATTAAAAAGAGAGCTAAAAAATGTGTTGCAGTAACAAAAGCACTATCCAAAGATCACTTTTACAAAGAATTAGAAAACACAAATCAGACGCAGAAATATTTAAATTAGCAAAACATCGAAATAACCAAACAAAAGATATCAAACGTAACAAATATATCAAACTCATCGGGTAAATTGTTAACCAGAAACAAAGAAATTAGTAAGAGATGGCGAGAATACTACCAAACACTACTGAATGAGAAATTTCCACAGGAACCACTCACATCCCTCGGATCCACGGAGGGACCAATTGAGGAAATTTCACCCCAGGAAATAAAGGCAGCCATTCAAAGAATGAAAAATAGGAAAGCAACCGGACCGGATGAGATTCCAGCTGAACTATGGAAAAATGTGGGCAATACCGGCGTAGCATGGCTGACAAATCTATTTAATGTAATCCTTAAAAGTACCAAAATACCAGGTATGTGGAGAAACAACAATTTGATACCCCTATACAAAAATAAAGGGGATGTTGCGAACTGTGAAAATTATAGAGTAATTAAACTAACTTCTCAGATCCTTAAGATTTGGGAATGTGTCCTCATCAAAAGACTGGCAAAAATTACAAAAATTACACCGAGCCAATGTGGATTTACTGGCGACGTGGGCACTACAGATGCAATTCACTCAGTAAAAATACTTATGGAAAAGTACAAGTTACGCAAACAAGATCTTCATCTTATTTTCATTGACCTTGAAAAGGCGTTCGACCGAATTCCTCGAGAACTAATCTGGCAAGCACTAAGGGCGCAATTGGTGCAGGTGCATTATATTGAACTCCTCAAAGATCTGTACCACGACGTAACTACAAAAGTGGTCAGCCCAGCAGGGACAAGTGAAACATTCGAAGTCGGAGTAGGGGTTCACCAGGGTTTGACCGTAATCCCTCTTCTATTCAACCTAGTAATGGACTATATCACTGCGGACATTCAGAAGCCAGTACCATGGTCACTCCTATACGCTGATGATGTAGTACTTATAGCCGAATCGATGGAGGAAGTACAATCAGACCTGATAATATGGCAGAAGTCCTTAGAAAGAAGAGGGTTCAGAGTCAATAGAGAGAAAACTGTATATATGTACTGTAACTTTTCTAATGCCAATGTGAATGTTATTCCGTGTCCTTCTATTAAAGGCAGTCCTCTTAAGAGAGTTGAAGAGTTTAAATATCTCGGATCCATTGTAGCACCAAAGGCATTTATAGAAAAAGACATACAAAATAGAACCCAAACAGCTTGGTTAAAATGGAGATCGCTGTCTGGCATTCTATGCGACTCCCGTATGCCTATTAAAATAAAGGGCGATGTATACAAAGGAGCAGTAAGACCAGCTCTTCTATATGGATCTGAGTGCTGGCCGTTGAGAAAGACGGATGAACAGAAAATTCACGTCACTGAGATGAAAATGCTACGTTGGTATGGAGGAGTTTTAGAACAGATAAAATAAGAAACGATTACATTCGTGGTAGTTTTAAGGTTGCTATGGTGCACGAAAAACTTAGAGAAAACCGTCTACGCTGGTACGGACACGTGATGAGACGGGATGATGACCATATGACTAAAAGAGTTATGAACCTAGAAGAGGGGAAGAAAGGCCGTGGACGACCACCAATAACCTGGCTGCAAACACTAAAAAACAACCTGAAATCTACTAACATATCAGAAAGGACAACCTACAATCGCACGATGTGGCGCAAGATTACTAGGAGATCTGACCCCAATTCGGGACAATAAGGAGGAGAAGAAGAAGAAGAAGAAGAAGATAATCTCAGCTGGCGACTCTTTTGGTTCCACCTATCATCAGATAGATGAAAAAGAACTGACATTTTTTATATTCCATTTTATAGGAATATGTGTTTCTTTTTCTAGCAATAGACTTACTTAGAAATCCGTTTATTGCGGTTCAAGGATATACGCTACCCCATATCGTTCCGTTGTAAGAGGCAACATAAGTAAAACTAAAGCCCGAAGATGGGCAGGTTTTTTTCTGATAACCACTCAAAATAAAACGTAAACTGCGGTTGCCAAGCTGCCTGCCAAGCGTGGCAACTATGGCGAAATCCTCCTCGTGAAGCAATCCATGGGAGAGTCCGCCACGTTCAGCATTGGACTTTTATAGTCTATAATGGAAGAGCTTGTTTGGTTGAAGCGATGGCGTAGCTGTTTTGTCATTCAAAAAATTCTTTGTAAAAGCCTTATTTGAAAAAGAGTATTCAATGTTACAGCCTTTATACGTCCCACTGGGCACAGATCTCACCTCATTTCTGAGAGGGTTTCAGGGCAAGGAACTGTCCGCCGCGCTGGCCCAATGCGTGTTGGCGAACTTCACACGTCTTCAAAATATTTTTTCGTCTTATTTTTCAGAAATGCAGGTTTCCTCACGATATTTTCTTTCTCCGCCGAGCAGATGGTAAAAAAAGTGTGAATAAGAGTATTTGACTTTTTGACGAGGTTGAAATCAACTTCTTGGCATTATTAGTTATTTTAAGTAGTTTATATTAACAAAGAAAAAGTACCTATATTTAAAAAAAGCAATGAAGGTTTGTAAAATTCCAATTTTAAAATATTCATTTTACAATTTTCGCATCGCCTGAAATAGACACGAATATGTATTTCGATGTACACAGGAATCACGGATAGAAATATATCTTATCATATATTTCGCGAATCTGGTTTAAAACAATATGACATTAGAAGAAAGGCTTAATAAACAAATGCCAATTATTTTCAGTCGAGATAGACAGAATAAATAATGGTGAATATCGACCGGAAGTACTGTAAATGAATGTGGTCGTAGATTTATAGATTTGAAAATAATGTATACATTTTTATATTTGTGTAATGGTTAATAGGTCAAATTAACGAACATAGACTAAATGATCAATATTTTTTAAATATATGCAAAAGGAATTGACTCACAAAATATCCTTAATGCAAATAATTAATGTACCTATGTTAGCGAATTTGACTCCCATGCAAGTAGTAGCCTTTGGCGGTGGAAGGAAATGAGGAGATCTCCCGCCGGGCAAGGTGTTCTGTCTGGGAGCAATGCTCCGAGTGGTAGTTTTTATTGTGCCCGAAGCAAATAAGGGCAACCCTCCGGTCAAAAAAAATCAAAAAATCTTTATTCTCAAACCAGTAATACTTAAAATTAAATACATTATTGGAACACTCGTTTTAAGTTCTCCGCTCTTCCCGTCCTTCATTTATATAAATTAGTGTTTAGAACTTGGGTAACACATAGATTTTTGACTTACAGTTAAACTTATGTAGTATTTTTACAATAAAATATCCGTTAGTGTTAGTTGTGTGATTGTGTAGTGTATGTGTATGTGGTGCAGCTTAAGCAGGACTCTTCCGGTAACGGGGGAGGGTGGTGAATGCCCATAGCATACCACGCATCCGACTGCGTGGTTATGTGGAGACTTTTACTCACTAAACACCATCTTTTGGGATTGGCTTAATGATCTGGCGAGATATCTTTAAGCCGTAAATAAACGCGACCCTTCTTGGGTGAAAGGAGGGCGCATTAGTGGTAGCTCGGAGCTATTCTATAGATACCGTTTTTACTTCGAAACTTTGATAGCGCGATTTAGGCTTCAATGTATTTCGCTTATGGCGCGACGATAGCGCTGCCACAAGCCTATAGTAGAATTTATTTTTACTCGACTGTCCCAGGATTATATATTTTTGCAATATTTTTGAGGGTATGTATTGTTACGAGCTTAGGGTTCGTGACAGTAAAAACTGCCGATTGAATTACCAAAATTTACACTTTTATTAACGAACACCAATTAAAACTTAAAAGACACTAATAATTAACCACACTGAACACTTTATTTCGCTCCAAAGCTTCGCTTGTCTCGCCAAATTCAATACTGCCCCGATCTCGGCTTGCAGCGGCTTTAAATACACCTTTTAGACCGAAACATCCAGAATATTCCAGTATTTACTGCCGGTGCCGACCGACCAGACGCAGAAAGTTCGAGTGTGGGGCTTCTAGAAAGCTTAATTCTTCTGTTCGATACTAGATGGCGCTGTTGGTCGAAAGTTCAAGATTGACATTTTCTAGGAAGCCCTCCTCGCTCTGGTCCCCGACACTAGATGGCGCTAGTGCCAGGTACCTGACGTCAACTTAGGCGCGCAACAGTATGTATGTCTATTTCTTTGACATGCTCTTTAGCTTAAACGGCTTGATGGATTTTAGCATATGAGGTGTTGCTAGATTGACATAGGCTATATAATATTTATATATTGCATCTGCAATCACAAAAATTGGGAGGGGAAGATGTTTTTCAGTTAACAATTTATCGCAGACATGTTTTTTGATTACTGTTTTAAATTTTTGAAGTTGGTTGCAAGTGTCTCTCAGAGGTGACAACGCATACAGATGCATTCTTTGTTTGAAATTGGCTGCAAGTGACTAAGGACTGCAGTCGTCACTTACCACCAGGTGGACTGTAAGTTCGTTTGTCACGTCAGTTTTTTTTACAAACAAACCTACCACCTCGTAAATTATGAGATATGTGCTATTTGTATAGAAAAAGGGTAACAAACGAGCACACAGTCCACCTGGTGGTAAGAGAATGCTGTGGCCCGTAGATATATACATCTATCGTCGATTGAGAATCAAACTGCAGATGCGTTGTCACCCGTATGAACTAAGATAGAATTACTCGTGTGCAGTAACAAGGGTCTCCGGTTCTCTACACTCTCCATACGAAACACAGCAACATTGCGCTGCTAATTTACGCTTGTGTTCTATGAGAGCGTGATCTTTCCCAGATCGAGCTGATCCATTCGTACTACAACCATAATATAGCTGCAATATGGCTCTACCACGTAAGAAGTTTAATGCGTTTTCCCCATCCCAAAAGTGCCCAACGTGTTCTGTGAGAGCGTGATCTTTCCCAAATCGAGCTGATATATTCCTGCTACAACCATAATATAGCTGCAGCATGGCACTAACACATAAAAAACACTTAAAAAGATTCAATTCAAACTCGCATCTTACCCGCACTCTGCTTCTAGGCCGATTTTTCACAAGGCAGAAGTGCATACTGAGATGTATTCAAATGCCTCCTTTGAGAGCAAAGCGATGTCTACTGTGCAAACGGCACATGCAATAAAGGGTGCGGCCGACGGCGGACACGACGCGACGGTTATGCTCGCCACCAACTCAGGGCAGTCTACCTGTCCACGGACAATATCATACAAAAAACATACGTCCATTAATTTACGTATGTTTTCGAGTGTCAATAAATTATAAGATTGACAAGTATTTTCATAGGTTACAAGTGGTGATTTGAAAAAACGATAATTTGGATAATTGATGAATTTTCCTATATGCGTTCTATACGATCTTTATAAGTAGCGTATTGGGGAGACCAAATTGGACTGGCATATTCTAATATACTGCGAACATAAGCATTATACATAATTTTAAGGGTATTAATATCTTTAAAAGGCTTGCAAGTTCTCATCACAAATCCAAGATTTTTAAAAGCCTTGTTAACAATTTCGTAAACATGCTCTGATAAAAGCATTTTATTGTCAAAATGAACTCCTAAATCTCTAACAGTAGATGTTCTTTGTATTGGAATACCGTTAAAATTGTAGGAGAATGAAATAGGGTTTTTTTTACGTGTGAAGCTAATACATTCGCATTTATCAATATTAATTGTTATGTTGTTAGCAGTATAATAAGCTGATAAAGCGGTTAAATCAGATTGCATTTGATGACAGTCCTGCTCAGTACGGATATTGTAAAAAAAAATTTTTTTGTCATCGGCGTACATTAAATGACGATACGATTTTTCACAAGGCAGAAGTGCATACTGAGATGTATTCAAATGCCTCCTTTGAGAGCAAAGCGATGTCTACTGTGTTCCATTTACGTTTCTAATACGTTTTTTATTTCTCTGTTCTCTGTGAAGCAAACGCAGACACTAGGCTATGTTTATTGTGATATTAAAATTTTTCTTACTCAAATCTCACTTTAGTTTTGTACGTAAATTACAAAAATTCATAAAAAATAATCAAAATAATATAAAAAATCACTTTCAATTAAAATAAAAAAAGGTAATAAAGTGTAGTGGCGGTGTAATATCATCCCGTGGGTGACGTACAAGGCGACAGATGGAAACAAATCAGGAGATGGGTAGCAGCGTCTTCCTAATAAAAATAGAAAGTCTGAAAAGCTGTTGACCGGTAGGCCAACCTTGGAACTTTCAGCTTTTTTCGAGCTTGAAACGCTCGAAAATTTTCCAATTGGTTGATTTTTAAGCTCATCGAGCTCAAAAATAAGTAAAAAAATAATAAATAAAATTTCTTATCATTGATAGCTAAGCAAGTTGTTCGAATAAAATCAGTTTAAAGTTATTATCATTTATTTTCAATATGCAGGTTATAAAGAATTCGTTGACGTACGAACGTTCAAATATACTATAACTAGCGATCTGACCCGGCTTCGCACGAGTAATTTCTTATTCTCGACAGTAGGTCCAATTGTGAAATTAAAACATCCATGGACCCACTCGAATGCACACAAAAAATTCTTCAAAGTCATTTCAAGTATCAGGAATATGTGGTTCTATTACCTCAAACTGACACGAGTATCGGGGGTCTTTGACAATCCTCTTACTCAGCGAACAATGGAGAGGTAATAAAATCACATTCAAATTGCGACTTTTTTTTAAAAATATAAATAAAAAAATTAAAGGTTGAGTTTTTTGAAAAAAAGTTATTTCTATATGTTTGAATACTGATTCTGATAACGCACTTAACGGGAACCACAGGGTTTTTGTTACATGTTGTAATATATATATACTGAATGACCTTTTTTACCGTCTGAAAAAATAGGGTGTAACATGTAAACGGAATAGAAGCCTATGGCACTGATATTTTACAAAAAATAAAATAAAAAATTTGCATTAAATAATAAATTAATTAAAATCTATTGAAATTCATATCATATCCACCCTACTTTATGAACGGCAATAAAAATAGACGGTCCACTTTAGACGTGGTCTATGTACACCGTACCGTAAAAAAGTGAAAAATTCAGGGATTTTATTAAAAATAAAATAAGAAAATAAATCAAACTGAATGACTTGCTAAAAATAAAAATACAATCCCAATTTCTGATGATTTTATAAGATGGCGCCCTTCCAGTCATAAAATTATACGTCAAATATCATGTCTGAAAAGTGACTTGAGTCACGAAATAATGTGGGTAGTGTGATATTTTATTTATTCCGAGCTTGTTCGTGCGGTTGTGAACTCGTGAATGCGTTTATTGTGTTTCTTTTGGATTTCTTTCGCGATTTGCTTTTTTTTTATTTGGTCTTTGGATCTGTTATTACTTGTTTGACTCGGATTTTGTTTAATCGGATATCTGTAGATCACATTTTGTATCACTAGACATGAATAACCTCATGACAGTTGACAGCTAACGTCAAAACGCCATTAATTTGCCATTAGTGTTACAGTTTTTGGTGAGAATAAAATATTAATACCACTAAAATAACGGCAAATTCGTGTATTTGAATGACCAAAAGTAGTGTTATATATTATTTTAATTTATCGCCCTATTTGTACAAAACCAGGCCTACGCTTTATAGAAATTCGGACCGTCTCCTTTGACTGGCATATTTGACCTTGTCATTTTGCAGGGTCACAGGCTCAAGTGCAAGGGGCAAATTAATTGTACAAAAACATTTCTAAACGTTTAATTCAAAAATTTTTGGTTTTATTTTTTGTAAAATATCAGTGCCATAGGTGCTAATCAGTTCCCTATTTTTTATACCTTATTTTTTTCCAGACGGTAAAAAAGAAAATACAGCTTACTTCATATGCAAACTTAATTTTTTATGAATAACGGTCGAGATTCAACTACTTAACAACCACTAGTGTAGTTTGATTTAAACTACATATATATCGCAGTCGTAAACTCGAATATAAATTCGTTTCATCTTATTTATTTATTTATTTTATTTTAATATTTTTTATTGCATATCATATACAAAACATACAGAAATTATTCATGCAAAGAAAGTTTGCAAAGGGCAGTCTTATTGCTGACAGCAATTTCTTCTAGAAAACTAATAAATGGACATAATTGCAGTAAGAATGACAGGTGTGAAAACCTATACGTCTGTGAAACAAGAAAAAAATATTTCAAAGATATGTGAAGTTCGCCAACATGCATGGAGACAGCGCGGCCAACACTTCCTTGCCGTAAAACTCTTACAGAATTAAGAGGAGGCATGTGCCCAGCACTGAGACGTGTATAGTCTGTAAACTGTTTTTTTTTTTTTAATTTTTTTATTCCACTTTTTACGCCTGCTCCTAGCCAGTGCCCGCAAGTATTTATTTGTTTAACTGAACCAGATTTCCAATTTCAATCCAACCCTCTTTAATTGAATATATGGCCGTTTGTTAACTTAAGAACATTGATGAAATAATTTACAAACGCAATTTCGACGTTATTAGTACCGCTTAAAGTACTATTTATTTTGTACCGTAAAATCGTATATCACAAATTGCGGGATCGCGGCCTATATCCCTTAGTTTTCGTTATAAATAAGTGCT
The DNA here is from genome assembly GCA_907164705.1 of Parnassius apollo. Lineage (NCBI taxonomy): Eukaryota > Metazoa > Arthropoda > Insecta > Lepidoptera > Papilionidae > Parnassius > Parnassius apollo. The sequence continues at coordinate 4,374,737 of CAJQZP010001271.1, forward strand.
AAGATTTATCACTTTGCTGACAAAGCCGTTGTTAAGGGGTTCAAAACAAAGAAAATAGCATGAAAAGGTGCTAACCTATCTCATCAATATTATAGGCTAGCGACCCTCGCCAGCTTTGCCTGGTTGTGATCGGAGACCAAAGGTAAATCATTTTCTTACCGCCTTAAAACAGGAGGAGGTACTGAATTCGGCTGTCTGATTTTAACTTCCCGCTAAGAAAATTAAAAATTTTCAATAATCGGGAAGTTATTGTTTTTAATCAAATCTTGACGTTTTGAGGTCACAGGAAGCTTGACAATTTTTCGATGGTGTCTGTTTGTCTGTATGTAATAAGCGCGCGCGCGCGTGTGTGCGTGTGTACATGCGTGCGGCGTACGTAATAGCGTGGGTGCGTGCGAGCGTGCGCGCGTGTGTGTGTGTGGATGTATGTAAACCTCATAAATTTCGAACGGTTTGACCGATAGAAATGACCTAAGTAGATTTCCAAGTGTTTCATCAAACTTAAATTTCCTATGAATTTTAATTACCGGTAGATTTTCAGAAATCCCAAAAACAAAAATTTTTAAAAACTGTTTTTTGGAATAACTTTTAAACGGCTTTACCAATCGATTTCAAAAGCTGATAAGCTTTTAACCTTATCAGCTTATCAGAAAAACCACGTCGATCGCCGTCGGTCTGGTCAAAATCTGATGATTCGTTCGTGAGGTTCGTTATCGTTAACGACAAATTTTGAAAAAATGTATTTTTTTAAATTACTCCCATATTTCATATTCAACGTCATAATTTGGTAAAATTTGGAGCGCTTTGCATTTGAATTTAGATGGAAGTTCCAAGGATGGCCTGCAGGGTCAACCAATTTTTTTAAGTGGTTTACATAATAACTGACATTGAAGTAATGGCAGGGCGCAAACCGCGAACTCAAAAAGGTCGTGGGTTCGAATCCGCCATTCGACTACTGGCGTGAACCACTCGTAACACAATTTAAGCTAACCACGAGTGGTTAAGGGGAATATTAGTAATGTCTATAGCATTGTTAATTTTTTTTTAAAAACTTTTCTCTGGGTGAACCGATTTTTATGATTCTTAGTTTATTTGAAAGCTGATGCTTCTCCTATGGTTCCATAATATAATCAAGACCTGACCAGTAGTTTTTGAGTTATTTTTAATAATAAGTGTTTAATTTAAAGTTAACCGCTAAAAAGAACCCCTTTGTCGTATCTCCTCAGTTTCAAGGCACTCCCCTTGTTGCCTCAGCCAGTATCGGAATCCTCGGCGTTGACATATCGAGTGACGTGCAGTTTCGTGGTCACTTGGAAGAGAAGGCCAAATTGGCCTCTAAAAAGCTTGGCGTGCTCAGCAGAGCGGGAGAGTATTTCATGCCGGCACACCGCCTGCAACTTTACAAGGCGCAGGTTCGGCCGCACATGGAATACTGTTCCCATCTCTGGGCTGGGGCTCCCCAGTACCAGCTCCTTCCACTTGACCGCATCCAGCGCAGAGCAGCTCGAATCGTCGACGACCGAGTGCTTTCCGATCGGCGCGATTCACTGGCACTGCGAAGAGATGTTGCATATCTTTGCATTTTCTTTCGCATATACCATGGAGAGTGCTCTGAGGAATTGTTCGGATTAATCCCAGCCGCCAAATTTTGTGAATGCACTACGCGGCAAACGTCCCGATACCATCCACACCAACTGGATGCTTGGCGGTCCACCACTGTACGTTTCAAGAGGAGTTTTCTTCCGCGTACAACCTCTCTGTGGAATAGTTTACCACCAGCGATTTTTCCGGACCGATACGACCTTGGGACCTTCAAGAAAAGAGCGTACTCCTTTCTAAAGGGCCGGCAACGCACCTGCAATTTCACTGGTGTTGCGGTTGATCATGGGCGGCGGTAGTCACTTAACATCTGGTGAGCCGCATGATCGTTTGCCCCCTCCTTTATAAACGAAAATTAACTAAGAATACATTGATTCGATCGTATTGAATCGATTGTACAATTTTTTTTTTATTTTTACCACTTGTTTTAATAATTTTTCGTAGCTATAAAAAATATTATAACAAAAATTTTATTTCAAATATTTTTTTTTGGGGTGGAGTTTTCTGAAAGAAATTATTATTACGTGTAGCAACGTTTGAATACTGGTTATGATAACGTACTTAACAGGAACCACAGGGTTTTTGTTACAACATGTTGTATATATACGACGGCGACTATTTCTACTTTCATTCAACAGTCACTGTTTGACCATAGACAGTTATGTATTTGACAAATGAGGTTGACAGAAAGAACGTAAATGAGGAATGTTTTACTTTATTTTATTTAATGTATTATTCATAATACATATTGTCAATAAAATTTAGCTTTTTGCACTCCTCCATATGAAATTTAACTATGTAAATTTTCATACTCCCCCGTGCGCGCAAAATGCTTAATAATAACTTAATTATTATATATAATAATAAATAAATCAAAAACCACTGAAACATAAAGAGCTGATGATCTTCAAACAGCTGAACAGATTTTCTTGAAACATAGCTAAGTACACTCCTGATTAAGACATCTTCAAACGAAAAAAAAATTAATCAAAATCAGCTCATCTGTTCAGGGGCTATATATGCCCAAAGACACGCTGTTACACAGATGCACACCAACTTACAACACCTCTCTGTTTTATCGGGGGTTAAAAAGTGGTACAAAGTTTTCTCTTTACGTATTAAACGTATTAAAATTACACATATAGAAATGCTATAAAAGTTAACAGCTATAATAGCCATGTAAACGTTCAAAAATTCCATTCGAAGTCTGGCAAGCGTTGATAGTAATCAATCTTTAACTGCAACGAACGGTTGACCTTATTTACTTTATGTCTGGGGAACTATGAAGTGAATGAGGTCTGTTAGTTTCATGTACTCGGAAGTATACCATTTTATTTATGTCAAGGGTGAGAAATAAAGTTACACTCTATAATATGACTCCTGCTGCTGCATACAGGCCTCATCTTGTTTTTGAGAGAGTTTTAGGGAAAAGTTGTGTCCGCTGCGCAGTCTCAATACGTCTGGGCGGAACTCATATGTCCTCGAAATATTTTATTTATTTATCAGAAGGACAAGGTTTCCTCACAATGTTTTCCTTCACCGCCGAACACGTGGTAAAGCAGCACATAAAATTGCAGTCAACAATTGCAATTGCATAAAATTTCATTGGTTCAAGCGGGAATTGAACCCGGGTTGCTAGCGAACTGTAAACTTACAGGGCTCTAACCTCGATCAAGAACCACAAAAACTAACCGAATAATATAAGGAATCTCACAAAGCACAGTCCTGAGCTAACTGCATCCATCGACTTCCCGCATCTCTTACTAGGTCGTCACTCCATCTATTGGGGGACGCCCTACACTTCACCTATCAGTACGTAGTTGCCACTGGAGAACGTTTTTTCCTCATCGGTTGTTGGTTCTTTGAGCTATGATTGGCCCATTTCCACATAAGCTTACTGATCCTCTGGTCTATGTCGGTTACTCTGTTTCTATTACGGATAAATTAATTTCTAAGTCACCCAGATCACCTAGAGAAAATTCAAGCTTGCCCTCTCCATAGTTCGCTGAGCGACCTTGAACAACCAACAGGGGAAAAACCACGTCTCAAATCCATATGTCATCACTGGCAGCACGCATTGGTACTACTATTTGGTTTTCAAGTGACGAGAAGATGTGTCCTTATTTCCCGAACGCTGCCCAGCAGAGTTGCATTCTTCGATTGACCTTTCGGTCGAAGGGCTTACCTACTTGGATTATTTGTCCTAAATAAACACACTCGTCAACAACTTCGAGCGTAGTGGTCCCTACAACTACCGGCATAGGTGTGAAACGGACTTTGCTCATGATCTTTGTTTTGTCCATTTTCATTTTAAGACCTATCCGTTAGGGGACTTATCTCGTCATCACATTAAGCATATAGCCAATGTGTAAAATATCTTCAGTAAAATATTAACCATTTCAGACAAATTTCACATTTAAAGAGGATTTGTAAACCAAAGGTTAATTAGGCAGCTTAAATTAAGGTCCTACTTAACCGCTAAATACGTGTTTCTTTAATTAACATGGCGGTAAATAGTCGAGCTAAGGTAACCCCCAAGATTTATTCCCATTACATAAATTACCTTTATAGTCATTTGCACTTTCTTCCAAGTACATAATTAAAGCTTTGTATTTTTATACAAATAGGATGCTCAACGAAATAGAGACCGAACGTCGAACTGGTATTCGTCATTACCTTTTTTTTCAAGACTGGGAATCGGGCCCAGCTTCGCACACGTGATTTCTAGATCTCGACAACAGTGCCACCCACCGGGTCAAATTATGAATATAATCCATTCAGGGACCCATTCAAACACACACAAACAATTTCATCTAAATCGATCCAGCTGTTTAGATGGACCAATACACGTGTAGAAAATTATCGACATAGGGCACAATTTTGACCTATAGATGTAGTAAGATATAATGTAAGAGTTATCATATAGAGCACTAATTCATTTATCATTGGGTATACCAAACAGGGTCGATCCTATTGGGAATCCTATATATCCTGCGCATCGGCAGTAAAATTTGTTATATTTTAGTTAACAGTTCTTTAAGTGGAAGGGGTACTGTAATCAAATACTCTCGTAAACGTATTGTGCGAAAAAGAACAGTCGGTTACTGTGATATAAAGATTGTTCAAACTTTTACCCCAAGGTTTCTTCATGTTGCAATTTTTATTCTATAAGAAATAGCTACAGATAAACACACAGTACACATAATGGTGTGTTACGCCAGAGGCATCTACACCTATATGTAACTAGTACTACTATGAAATGTCTTATTTCCAGGAATAGGGTTTCCGGTTCTCGTCTCGCCTCATACAAAACGAAAATTATCTTACAGATTACAGAATACTAACGAAAACTACCAGCTTAATTCAGCTGTGTTTGTAACAAGGCATTCCGTCTTTCAGGGGTGACAACGCATCTGCATTTTGATCCTTAATTAAGAATAAATTTTGAAAAAACAGTTTGTGCCGTGTAGTGGCGGTTAAGAATATCCACTACCCCATATCTTCCCGTGGATGTCGTAAAAGGCGACAGAGGGAGACAGGCAGGAGATGGGCAGCAGCATCTTCCTGATAACAGCAACTGTACGACAAAAAAAACTGCGGTTGCCAACCCGCTCGCCAAGCGTGGCAACTATGGCAATATACCCCCCATGAACAATTACACAAATAGACGGCTCCCAGTCCCCGGCGGCCCCGCTATTCCTGGCTACGGTGGCGACCATGGTAACGGCGGGGCAGGGGGTGCTAAGAATCTTCGGTGGAGGTTCGGTTGCCACCTACGACGACTCGACCTGGCAACGTTTAACGCACGCACACTGAGGACTGACGAGAAGATCCTGGAGCTGGAAGAAGAGATAGACAAGTTGCGCTGGAGTATTATAGGATTATCCGAGGTTCGAAGAGAGGGGGAGGACACGGTGATTCTCGAATCCGGCAAATTGTTCTATCACCGGGAGGGCGACCATCTGTCGGATTTATCGTCCACAAGTCTCTCGTCAACAACGTTGTAAAGATTGGGAGTGTGTCGACGAGGGTCGCGTACCTGATACTCAGAATCACCAAACGGTATTCGCTGAAGGTCATACAGGTTTACGCACCAACCTCGGCACATCCCGATGAGGAGGTAGAGGAAATGTATGAGGATATTTCCAAAGCCATGCATTCCTCCAAAACCCACTACACGGTGTTGATGGGAGACTTCAACGCAAAACTAGGCACAAGAGAAAGCGGTGAGCTGAAGTTAGGGAAATTTGGAGTAGGGCAACGGAACCGAAGGGGCCAGCAGCTGGCCGACTTTATGGAGAAAGAGGGACTCTTTATGATGAACTCTTTCTTCCAGAAGCGGCCCCACAGGAAGTGGACCTGGTCGAGCCCCGACGGTTCGACAAAAAATGAGATTAACTTCATTATGACGACCAGACGCCAACTGTTCAGTGATGTCTCAGTGATCGCAAGGGTGAAAACTGGCAGCGATCACCGAATGGTTAGAGGCACACTGAACCTAAACGTTAAGTTGGAGAGGTCTCGTCTAATGAAGTCAACGCTCCGTCCCCCTCGTGCTCTAATCCAGAATCCAGAAAACTTTCAGCTCGAGTTACACAACCGCTTTCAATGCCTACAGGATTGCAATGCAGTGGACGATATGAATGACAAGCTCGTGGAAACTGTCCATGCGGTCGGAGCTAAGTTCTGCAAGACCCACCGCAGAAGAACACAAAAACTCTCCGATCACACTCTTAAACTCATGGCTGTTAGACGGGAGATGAGGCTGCAATCGTCAACAGATTTGACAGCATACAGGCAACTGAACAGACAGATCTCCAAATGCATGCGGCGAGACTTACGCAACTTTAATACTGCTCGTATTAAAGAAGCGATCGAGCGGAAACAGGGCTCCAAAGTCTTTGCCAGAGATCTGTCTGCCAGAAAGAGCCAACTGTCAAAGCTGAAGACTGAATGTGGCAGCATCGTTTCCGGGACACCTGAGATGTTGAGTGAGATTGAGAGGTTCTATGGGCAGCTGTACACATCATCGTTGGAGCCACACGCAAGTGTGAGTAACGATCCAAGAGCAAGTCTTATCCGACACTATTCCGATGATATCCCGGACGTCAGTCTAAGCGAGATTAGAATGGCTCTCCAGCACCTTAAAAACGGCAGGGCCCCAGGCGAGGATGGAATTACAGCGGAGCTTCTGAAAGCGGATGGAACGCCGGTACTGGAAGTCCTTCAGAAACTCTTCAATTCCGTCCTCCATGGTGACACTACTCCAGAGGCGTGGAGCAGAAGTGCGGTGGTCTTGTTCTTTAAGAAAGGCGACAACGCTCTCTTGAAGAACTACAGACCGATTTCCCTTCTGAGCCGCGTCTACGTGCTGGTTTCGAGAGTCATTACGAATCGTCTCGCACGCAGACTCGACGACTTCCAGCCTCCCGAACAAGCCGGTTTCCGAAAAGGCTTCAGTACCATAGACCACATACATACCCTGCGGCAGATTGTACAGAAGACTGAAGAGTACAATCTGCCACTTTGCCTGGCGTATGTGGACAATGAGAAAGCCTTTGATTCCGTCGAAATTTGGGCGGTGCTGCAGTCCCTTCAGCGGTGCCAAGTTGACTGTCGGTATATCGAAGTGCTGAAGTGTTTGTACAGTACGGCTACGATGGCTATCCGAGTACAGAACCAGAGCTCGAAGATAAAAGACAGGATGACGTTATATCCCCGAAACTCTTCACCGCTGCTTTGGAAGACGTTTTCAAGCTGCTGGACTGGAAAGGATACAGTATTAACATCAATGGCGAGTACATCACTCACCTTCGATTTGCCGACGATATAGTCCTTATGGCAGAATTGCTGGAGGACTTAAGCACTATGCTCAATGACCTCAATAGTGCCTCCCAACGGATAGGTCTTAAGATGAACATGGACAAAACAAAGATCATGTTTAATGTCCATGTCACACCTATGCCGGTAGTTGTTGGGAGCACTATGCTCGAAGTTGTTGACGAGTATGTTTACCTGGGACAAATAGTCCGACTAGGTAAGTCCAACTTCGACCGAGAGGTCAATCGACGGATTCAACTTGGCTGGGCAGCGTTCGGGAAATTACGACATATCTTCTCGTCAGGTATACCTTAATCTCTAAAAACTAAATTGTACAACCAGTGCGTGTTGCCAGTGATGACTTACGGATCTGAGACGTGGTCCTTCACTGCTGGCCGTATGAGGACGCTCAAGGTCGCTCAGCGAGCTATGGAGAGGGCTATGCTCGGAGTTTCTCTGCGTGATAGACTTAGAAATGAGGATATCCGCAGTAAAACCAGAGTGACCGACATAGCCCAACGGATTAGTAAGCTGAAGTGGCAATGGGCCGGCCATATAGCTCGAAGAACCGATAACCGATGGGGAAGAAAAGTTCTCGAGTGGCAGCCTCGTATCGGTAGGCGTAGTGTAGGGCGACCCCCCACTAGATGGAGTGACGACCTGGTAAGATATGCAGGAAGTCGATGGATGCAGGTGGCTCAGGACCGTGCTTTGTGGCATTACTTGGGGGAGGCCTATGTTCAGCAGTGGACTTGTGAAGGGCTGTAATGATGATGAATGATAAGAATAAATAAGGACGTGTATGGGCCACAACATTCACTTACCATCAAGTAAACTGTATGTTTTCCCCGATCCCTATATTCAAGAAACCTTTCGTTCTCCATAACGATCCAATTTATTATATACAAGGTGCAATACGCTTTGATCATGACCCGTGATGATTATTTATTTTTTTTTTATATAAGAGAGGGCAAGCGAGCATACGACTCACCTGATGTTAAGTGACTACCGCCGCCCATGACCAACCGCAATACCAGGGGAATTACAGGTTCGTTGCCGGTCCTTTAGAAAGAAGTAAGCTCTCTTCTTGAAGGTCCCCAGGTCGTATTGGTCCGGAAAAATCGCCGGTGGTAAATTATTCCACAGAGAGGTCGTACGCGGAAGAAAACTCCTTTTGAAGCATACAATGGTGGACCGCCAAGCATCCAGATGGTGTGGATGGTATCGGGACGTTTGCCGCGTAGTGCGTTCACGAAATTTGGCGGCTGGGATTAATCTGAACAATTCCTCAGAGCACTCCCCGTGATATATGCGAAAGAAAATGCAAAGAGTGTTACGGTAAATGTTTTATTTTATCCTGATGATTATAATCAGTATGCCAGGATAAAGTTATTAAACTATCGTATTGTCGTTGGATCTTGATACGAGTGCAGATTTTCAGGTCAATTGGCCATTTAAAATGTTGGTAAAAATTACATTAAAATATTCCGTTAGATAAATAGATACATATGAGCTAATAAAAGCGTATCAAAAATAAAAATAGTTTATACTACAAACTATTCATTCGTCAACTTAGGATGACTTGAATCAAACAAAACTTTAAGCTGTTCACAAATAGTCCAACTAGTATTTTGTATCAGGAATAAATTTTTCATTGCACTGCATTTACTGCAAAACGCCTCGCTAAAGAAAACGAAGCGTTCTTAAATATAGAAACCCCTTTTGTCACCTTTGTTTGTGTACTTTATAAATTAAAATGAATATAATGCAATGCTTACAACATCATGTGATCATTTTAGGGGTTATATACCGAATTACCTGTCTCTTTGCTGACGCGTGGTAGCTTCGCACAGCCATGTCACAATCTAAAACTGCATTCTGCATTTCTTACTGGTCAATTTATCCTCGAAAAGCATTTCCTATACTCTTTTTCAAATAAAAAATGATACGCTTTTTCACATAACCTTTCCATCTCTTCTATTTCATTTCATTTCTTTTTTACAGAATAAGGGATACAAAAGAACACACAGTCCACCTGATAGTAAGTGTATGCTGTGGCTCATAAACATCTACATTTATCTTCGATTAAGAATCAAAACGTAGATGCGTTGTCACCCCTGAGGATTAAGATGGAATACCTCGTTTCCAATAAAAAAGGGTCTTCAGATCTCTACACCGCATATGAAACACAGCAGTATTAAGCTGCTATTTTACGCAGGTATTCTGTGAGAGCGTAGACCTTCGCCGGTCGTGCCGACCCATTCGTTAATGAATTGATTAATGTATGTATGGTTATTAGGATTACAACTGTCGATCTAAGTATTATGATCGCTGACCTTTTCGCATCTTTACACCTCACCGCCTCGATTAACCTCCCTTGTTCATTACAGGAGCAGATTAACTCGGCATAAAATTAAGCGCTGTTAATGAGATGCTTAGGCCTTAATAACATGAAGATAACGGTAATTGCGGTACGTTGGTAGAGCGTAAGGAAAATTATTATAAGGGATTCGCTGACGGGGACACACTATATAAAGATTAGAGATATTTTCTAGGTAACTTGTTATTTTCATATAGGAACAAGTTATTTATATACGATAAAGTAAAGTAAAGTGAAGTTATAGTCTATATACGTCACACTGCTGGCTTCCCATCATTTCTGAGAGTGTTTTAGGGCAAGGATGTGTCCGCCGCGCTGCCTCTACGCGTGTTCGCGAACTTCACATGTCTTCGAAATATTTTTTTTCTTATTCCTCGGACATGCAGGTTTCCTCACGATGTTTTCCTTCGCCACCAAGCACTTGGTGAATCAGCACTTAAAATTGCAATTAACAATTTTATTGGTGCCGGCGGGTATCGAACCCGGGTTACTCGCGTTCTGTTATATTTACAGCGAGCGTCTACCATGTCTACCATCTGACCTACCACGGCTCTGATTTATACAATGGGAGATTAAAATAATAGTATGAGAGAGGATATAAGAATACCCACTACCTTATATTATCCTTTGGGATAAGAGGCGACAGAGGGAAACTGAAACAGGAGTAAGGCAACACCATCTTTCTAATAATAACTCTAAATTTATATAAACTGCGTTCGCCAATCTGCAAGCTAACATAATCCCATCTACGAGATGACCGATATAAAAAAAGAGTCCTTACAGAAAAAGAGTTCTAGAACCATAGATCTATGAAGGGCATTGTTGGATCGGTTACCTCTAACATACAATATGTAACGTAATTAACGCACACCCTCATACACCCCATTTAGTATATTATGTTATAATCATAATACATACACTGAATTTTAGTTAAACATTTTTATGCACTGATTATTTATCAAATTAGTTATACTAATTCCGGAAGAATGTTGTGGTCACAGTACAAATCCACGAACGCAAAGACGTGCTTGAAATAAAGTTAATTTTTCTTTATTTCTATTGAATGACAGAATTAGTAATAATACAAATAAAACTGCACTTTTAAAATTCTTATTGCCTTAAGTTACGGTCCATTTCAGTTTGTTATGACTGTAAAGATCTAGTGTGACTGTAATTTACGTAGATTTAATTATTTTTGGGTTAAAAAATTACCTGTATTAAAAATGATAGGAATCGATTCAGTAAACTATTCTGAACAAACTACTTCCTCAAAGTGCGTTAATTATGTTACGTGTTGTATATAACATTAAGAAGATGTACTTACATGCGACGTCTATGAACTTTCTGAAGTGAATTTTGAGAAAATTATTTAAAAAACATTTAAAGGGAGGGTTGTTACTACGAGTATATAACAGAAGAATGACTGACAATCTGGCACACAGATCACCTAATTGTAAGTTTATGCTGTGATTCGTAGACCCCTATCTATCGATCGATTAATCGTCAAAATGCAGATGCGTTGTGACCCTTGAGTACTAACATGGAATGCTTTGCATCACAGCAGCATTATGCTGCTATTTTACGGTGGTATACTGTATGACCGTGGTACTTTGCCTAATTTTATTAGCTTCACCCAAAATAAAAAGGTAGACTTTACCAAGCTATTGTGTTGACACCCACACCATCATTATCACTTAAAAAAATATATAAAATAACTGGCTGAATATAAAACATCAGAAAATTTAAAAATTCATAGTTTGAAACGTTTTATTGCTTTTCCCCTTATGACTAATGACAACGCAATTCATCCGATTGTGAAATTGAAGCTCTCTCGGTTAACATTGCGGGCGATGACTTCGCTCTAATTGGATTTCCGATTTTCGTTGCAGACGGCGTAATATTTTCTGAAGGAGTTTTGTTGCTGTTACCATTTTTTTCATTTTATGAATTGTATAGAATTAAAATATTTAGCACAAAATATGAATAAAAATGCAGAAATGGCTGGTTACAGATATAAATTTGCATTAGCATATACGTAATATATATATCGCCATCGCCATCGCCTGTATAATACCTATAGAGGCGATGACCAGGAGGCAGTCAAGTGTAGAAAATATGGCAAACTGTAGTGGAGATCTATGGCGAGTGGAGTTTTAATAGGCTGTAATCAATGTATGATTAATTTACTTTTGTAGAAGGTGCACATTCCATACGATATTGTAGTGCAAGTAGTGAGTTGAACCGTGTAATAGTGGTGAAAAGATATCATCCACCCCAAATAGTCTCATGGGCATCGTAAGGGCGACAAAAAACATGCCAGAGGATGGATGGCGTATTTCTAATCGCAACTAGAAAAAAACTACGTTTGCCGACCCACCTACCGTGGTAACTATGGCAGAAATAGCCCTATGAGGCGATCAATGGGCAGACTTATATGCAACAGTAGACTTTAACGGACTTTAAGGTTTTCATGATGAATGAAATAGTGAACAAATTGATTACTTCATTTTATTTGCACAAATTCTTCCCATGGATTGTAAAAAATAGCTTAAATTCTACCGTCCTTTAATTTTACTTATTTTAATCACTTTGCTACAGAAACTTTTACTAATAAAATATATCGTCTTACACAACCTTCGCCTTCCCTCCCCCAAATCGAAAGATTGTCCTGCTTTACCCGTTTTTTCACTACACTTTGACCTCTCACTCACACCTATAGCTCATTCATAATATCTTCTCTTTCATACTATCATCACGTCATATCCTACTGTATAATAAGCAATGTTTTTAAGCTATTGCATAGCTTCTATCGCGGGCCTTGAGCGCGGGGACCGAATTCAGAAATTCCGTAACGAAAAAAAAACCTCACGCTCCCCACTCCAACGGGCACGGAGGTGTGGCTTGAAGGCCGTGCCAATCTAACGTCGTTTCTTTTCGGCAGTCTTCGACACGGTGTTGATAAATATTCCTGAATAACCAACAGCTACTGAAAGATAATAAAACCCACATGTATTGTAAAATAATAAAAATATTTTAAACAATATTAACTTTTTTATTTATTTAATAAAAGAAAAAAATTTGTTTTCTTATCGGTAACCACGCTCAAAAAGTGTAACTTGAATTAATATCAAAGAAAAAGAAATACTGCATAAATAAAATAAATAAAAAATAATTATAATTGCATAAGTTGATACAAAATGATATGCAATAGCTTTACCGCGGCAGTCCCCGAGTGCCACACGTCTTTTTTTTAATTTAACATTTATTGATCTCAATCATACATCCTATATTCATATTACAGTATATATACATCAAGCTATAGCAAACGGAGACGTTTTTGTATTAAATATACTTTTACAATGATATCTTATATTTACGCGAATGCTTCACAAGGTGGTCATAAGTTATGCGCTGCGAGGAACATTTCTTCCATTTATTTTAGACTTTTAAAGAATGAATGTGAAAACTTTATGTTCCTTTTGAAATTCAAGTGTTGTTTCAATTTATTGAAATTTTTAGGAGGTACTTCTGTTGTTTTCATAGTTACGAGGACACAGTTATTAAGTTTGTTCTTCTTCAAATCGTTTGCTTGCACACCTCTGGATTGCTGAAAATAAAACTTTTACTTTAAAATGTAAAATACAGCGACGCTAGCTAAGATTTCTTTGTGAAATTTCAGATTCGTTAGTTACTTTTAAGTTTGTAAAATGTTAAATTTTATTATTAGAATGAATTTTTGTTATATTTTCAACATTGTTGCTGACGGGAATGTTATTATTTGTTTTTTCTTTATATAGAAGAGGGGGCAAACGAGCATATGGCTCACCTGATGTTAAGTGACTACCGCCGGTTAACCGCGGGAATTGCAGGTGCGTTGCCGGCCCTTTAGAGAGAAGCTCTTTTCTTGCAGGTCCCAAGGTCGTATCGGTCCGGAAAAATCGCCGGTGGTAAACTATTCCACAGATAGGTTGTACGCGGAAGAAAACTCCTTTTGAAACGTACAGTAATGGACCGCCAAGCATCCAGATGGTGTGGTATCGAGACGTTTGCCGCGTGGTGCGTTCACGAAATTTGGCTGCTGGGATTAATCCGAACAATTCCTCAGAGCACTCTACATGGTATATACGAAAGAAAATGCAAAGAGATGCAACATCTCTTCACAGTGCCAAAGAATCGAGCCGATCGGAAAGCACTCGATCCTCGACGATTCAAGCTGCTCTGCGCTGGATGCGGTTAAGTAGAAGGAGCTGGTACTGGGAAGCCCCAGCCCAGAGATGGGAACAGTATTCCATGTGCGGCCGAACCTACGCCTTGTAAAGTTGCAGGCGGTGTGCCGGCATTTGAAAAATGTAACTTAATAACAAAATATCATACTACTAAGGCCATCTATTGGTATATGAGTGTAAATCTGCCTACTCTTTAGACTATAATGACAAAATAAAGAGTCTTCAAACCACCAACAGTTATTTTATTAGAAATACTGTCCCGCTCTGCTGAGCACGCCAAGCTTTTTAGAGGCCAAATTGGCCTTCTCTTCCAAGCGACCACGAAACTGCACGTCACTCGATATGTCGACGCCGAGGATTCCGATTCTGGCTGAGGCAACACGGGGGAGTGCCTTAAAACTGAGGAGATGTGACAAAGGGGTTCTTTTTAGCGGTTAACGCTAAACCATTAGGTAGACCAGAAGATCACCAGCTGACCGACCACGGCGACAACCGTATTGGCGGTCACTAATCAGCTGGTGATCCTCAAAGTACCTCATGAGCTGGCAGTTTACAATGGACTCCATTGTTTTGGAGAACAAGGAGGTGATGGCGACAGGCTGGTAGTTGGACGGGTCTGAGCGGTCGCCTTTTTTAGGGATCGGGGGGACGAAAGCCGTCTTCCATGATTTTGGAACTACGACTAGGGAGTAGGAGTACTGGAAAAGACGCATTAAAACCGGTGCCAACTCTGGAGCACACGTCCTCAGCACAATTGGGTCGATTCCGTCAGGCCCACTCGACTTGTGAAGGATGTCCAGGGAGAGGAGTGCTTTGCGAACCGAGCGCTGTGTGAACTGCACACTTCCGGCATGGAGCACTCATACCGCGGGATTGGTCGGCGGCGCGGGATGGTCCCCCGTCATCGAGAGTCGAGTTGGACGCAAAGAAAGAGCCTAGAAGATCGGCTTCCTCCTTTGCGGTATGGACCAGTGAGTCGTCCTCCCTGTGCAGAGATGGAAGAGATGGATGACAGAAATTTCCCTGAAAAGCCTTGGCAAGAGACCAGTATGCACGGGTTCCAGAAGGAAGGCGAACTAGTTTCTCGCCAATTCTGCCTACGCGCTCTGACTTTGCCTTGGCAATGACACTTTTGAAGGACCTAGAGGCAGAATTATACTTCTTTTTTAGAGCGCTGGTGATTACATCCCGGGACGCTGATGCGTCAGCCCAGGCTTGGTAGCTCTCCTACTTATAGCATGATGCTGTTTTAGAGGAGCGACTAAACCATGGCTGAGATCTGCCTCCGATGGGCACCACAGAGCAAGGAATATAAATTCCTATACCCTGAAGTACCACATCAGCTACAGAATCAGCAACAACGTAGGGATCGTCCGGCGAGAAGCAAACCCGCCCCCGAGGGTAGGATGCAAAGAAAGACCGTATCCCATCCCAATCGGCTGACCTATAGTGCCAAATACGGCGGCAGCCTGCAGAATGTAACTGCGGTTTCAGTGTGAGTGGCACCACACTCCGTACAAGACAATGGTCCGAGGCGCCTAAAGGGGCATCGACGGAAATCTGATATCCGTCCGGGTGAGTGGTCAGCAGAAGGTCCAACAGGGAAGGTGCATGATCCTCCACATCTGGAATCCGCGTAGGCGAAGTAACCAGTTGTGTCAGACCATATGCCAAGACAAAATCATGAACAGATCTCCCCCGCATAATCGGTTAAACGTGAACCAAGCCATTTGCCGTGTTGGGCGTTAAAGTCGCCGAGGATCACGATCTCTGCGGAAGGGATCTGCTGTAGCAATGAATCTGTAGCCATTTGGACGTGGTCGAAGAGTCGGTCTGTTTCGGCATTACCGCTGTGGGACCTATAGAGGCACCCGTAGACGCGCGGATGGTCGTCGCCGTCTACGCGTAGCCAAAGGATGGACCGGTCCGAACCTTCAAGTCTGCCGAGGCGTCGAGAACAGATGTCCTCTCTGACGTAAACGCCAACTTCAGCCCGAGGCACAAAGGAGTGTTCCAGTTTGTAC
This sequence comes from Parnassius apollo, assembly GCA_907164705.1. NCBI lineage: Eukaryota > Metazoa > Arthropoda > Insecta > Lepidoptera > Papilionidae > Parnassius > Parnassius apollo. Next base: position 4,390,786 of record CAJQZP010001271.1, read on the forward strand.
CCCGGTTAGGAGAAATACGAGATATCAGCAAACTCGTGCGAGATTCTCCAGGGGTGCTGGTACCCTCCTGGGGTAGTCCATCATCATTTGATTCCGGTACCATGTTGATGGGGGGGGGGTTGGGCCTAGTTGATCATAGCAAGGGGTTTACATCGTCACTCCATAATTTCTAAGATAAAGTAGTCTTTAAAAACTTTGGATGTACGTTTTCTCACACATGTTAAATCTAATTAAATTTGTCATCATTTAGGTGTATCTTTCATCAATCCCGTTTTATGGGAATGAAGCTGCAAGAGCGAATGAGAAACCCTGAAATGAGGAAAATGGTGGAAACAAAAACAACGAAGATATAACCTAAATTGAAATGTAAATAATAGGTTGGGCGTGTAAGGAATCCTGGGTTAGAGAAAAACAAGCTCACAATTTACCTTATGGTGAGTGATTACTGTGGCCTATAGATATCTACTTTTATCCTTGATTAAGAATCAAAATGCGGATGCGTTGCTATCCATGAGGACTAAAATGGAATGTCTCATTTTCAGTATGTGGCGGCGCTGTCGTCGCGCCGCAAGCGAAACATATCCGAACTATTACACGGAGCGTTGGCCGCTCCCCGGGCAGAACACCTTACCCGGCGGGAGATCTCCCCTTTTCCTTCCACGGCCACAGTGGTGACCCCGACGTGATCTGAACACGCAACCAACAACCTTCGGAAACTACAACTTCAAGCCTTCGGTATTATCCTCAAGAACTCCTACCATTCACTATTGAGAATCGTCTTCTGCAGTCTTCAGTTCCTGTAAGCCAGTACAACTTGTCTTCATCTCGACTCACCGCAGATTTATAAAGCAGACTTCTGGCACTTGCTCCGGCACATCGTTCTCACCGGCATCATTTGCCAGTGCGTAGTACGGTATGCATTACACATCGGCATATCATTCGCACCGGTGTCACTTGCCTTTACGCACACAGCATGCATTCCCCATCGGCATTAAGGACGCACCGGCAATCTGACTGCACTATCGACCTCTGGTCTGAGCAGATGAGGTGAGGTGATGTGCAGCGAAACATACCGAAGCCTAAATCACGCTATCAACATTCCGAATCATAAACAGGATATATAGAACATCTCCGAACTATCACACGGAGTGTTGGCCGCTCCTCGGGCAGAACACCTTGCCCGGCGGGAGATCTCCCCTTTTCCTTCCACTGCCACAAGTATAAAGTTACCCTACAGTCACCATACGAAACAGCTGCTGTTTCGTTTTTATTAAGCTGCTATTTTACGCTGGTATTTTATGAGAGTGTGGTCCTACCCTGGTCGAGCCGACAATAACATAGTTGCAGTGCGGCTCTACCACAAAAAAGTTTGGATGGTGATCATACACTACTACAACAAGACAAACTTTTTTATATTAACTTATTAGCCTTGATTTTTCAATCTGCAGATTGAAATTTCAAGCCTAGATAAGTTATCCATCAAATAAATTATAACCTGTCTAGATATAAAAGAAATACAGCTAAAACCAAAACTAATTTAATTCTTATATTTTATTTGTGTAAATTAATATAAACTACTATTGCTACAAACATTTATATTTATTAAGCTATTGCATAGCTTCTATCGCGGGCCTTGAGCGTGGGGACCGAATCCAGAATTTTTTTTCCGCCGTAACGAAAAAAACCTCACGCTCCCCACTCCGACGGGCACGGAGGTGTGGCTTGAAGGCCGTGCATTGTCTAACGTCGTTTCCTTTTTTCGGCAGTCTTCGACACGGTGTTTGTGTATAAAGTGTTTTGAATATGAATGAACAAAGTGCATTTATTATTAATAAAGAAAGTCACGAAATAATAGTGAAAGAAAATGAGTGAGTACTCTATATACATACATTTTATTATTATCACAAATGCGGTACTAATTTTGAATTGAAAATATAATACTGCTATAAAGATAACCTAAATTTTTGATATTAAAATGAGCGATATTAAAAGTAGCCCTCTTTATATACACACAAACACACACACGCGTATAGTTTAAATTCTCAATTTAGATTCTCAATATATATATATTAGAGATGGGCCGAAATTCGGTACAAGAAAAATAATACCTACTTGCACTTATATAACAACATTAGATACTGTAAAATAAAAGATATTATTTTTACTCATTCATGGTCAATTATTTATTTATTTATTTCGGAACATTGTAAATGTAAACCATATATTAAATCAGTTCCTATCTTATCATTAATCTTAATCTTAGTTCTTAACCTTAATCTTAGTTAATTAGTTATTAATCTTAGAAATCCCTGCCTAATTAATAATTAGCCATATTACAAAAATGAAATAAACTTTGTATTCTCCTAGTAAACATCTGGATAGGAGTCCGTAAATTAAATAAAAAAAATAATGTTTTTGATTCAACATTCATTAACCTCAAGTATTTTTTATTACAATTAAAGGGTATTTGTTTTCAACAATCATATTAAACCAACTTTTTCTTGTCTATCTAGTCATATTTAAAATTTACCAGAGTCAGGTTATGGTGCAAAAACACCAAAGATCTGCCTTATCTGGCAGAAGTTTGTTACGTTTTTTTTGGTAGGTATATGTTTCCTGCGGTGTGCGGGCGGGGTATTTGAAGTAAATGCGTAAACAAGTCACGACGCGTCGCTCTCGAGAAAGCGTGCGAAAATGAACCGAAGTTCGGATTCGGTTCAAATCACATTCGGCCCATCTATATATATATCACAATATTGATTCTACGTCCTTTCATTTCGCATTAGCGTCCACCACTTGTAAGCAATTTTAATACATTATGACTGCGAATATTGGTCCATTAAACAATTTCAAAGATAGTGTTTAACTCATTTCTTTGAAAATTTACCATGTATCGATATACAAATATTCGTATATTGCCAGACGGAGGGAAACCAATCATGACTCCCTTCCATATTACAAATTATCCAGAATCCCCATAATATACATAGTTTTTAATTAATTCTCCTGCTTAAGGTGACACTAGTCGGCATTATTTCCATAGAAATTTCGGAGGGGTTTTACTCCGCTGTTTGACAGTGTACATCAACCGTACATACAAGTGACAGTTAAACATGATATCGTTTTGTCTCATTATTAATTTTGTCTGTACGGAAACAGAATAGTAAAATAAAAAGTCATTAAAAAGTTACGAGCTATCAAAGATTCGTTTTTATTGCCAATTTTAACACAACTTTGGGCGAAAATTAGTAATAAAAGTAGTGTAACAGATCAATTATCGAATAATTCAATAAATTTTATTTGTAATTGATTTATGCAGTGGTTTTTTCATAAAACCCCTTCTTCCAAAGGCCTTTTCGTATTTTTTTACGCACGCGTGTTTATATGAATTATCGTGCATCTCACTGAATAATGTTTCCTCCGGTGCGGTGCGGGAGGACGACACTTACACACACATGCATGCATTTTATTCGACTCAGTCAGCTGCGGCCTGTGACGTTCGTATGACTATAGCTATACCTGCGCTCTAAATTACTACGCTACATTGACCCCTGCTTGAACTTTGGATTTCGATACTACTCTGTTTGGCATATAAATTGATATTATTGAAAGAGATGATGCGTTTTGCACGGCAGACAAAATTTTAAAATTAGATAGCTTTTATCAGAAATGTGTTTTGCCGGAGCTGATAGATCCCCGTTACCCTCGCAAACTACAATTTAGAGATCGAATGTAAATCAGATTTATATAAGCACAGACAAAAATAGCGGAATATTAATAAAATTTTGAAAAAAAACGATCTCAAAATATTAATGTTCCGCTAATTTTATCTGTACTTACCTATGTCAATTTGATTTACATTCGATTATATTCTCAACTCAGATTTCTCAATATGTTTTCCTTCACCGCCGAGCACGTGGTAAATCAGCACAATTGCAATTAACAATTACATTGGTGCCGGCGGGGATCGAACTCCGCATGTCTGAGAAATTAAAAAATATATATTTCGAAGACATGTGAAGTTCGTCAACACGCATTGAGGCAGCGTGGCGGACATTTCCTTGCCTTAAAACCCTCTCAGAAATTAGAGGAGGCCTGTGCCCAGCAGTGGGACGTATATGGGCTGTAACTTTACTTTTTTATTACTTTTATAAATATATTATTTTATCGACGAAAATTTTAAAGAAAAATAAAAAATGAGCAACCGACAACCTCCTAGGTCCCTAGGTGACTTGCAAGATGTCAGTGTAACAAAACAAAACGGCCCAGAAAAACAGACTTTCCAACTGATAGCTAAATCAGCACGCAACAATTTCATTGGTGCCAGTGGGGATCGAACCCGGGTTGCTCCCGTACTGTGATACTTATAACGAGCGCTAACCATGTGAGCAACCACGGCTCTCAACGACATCGTTCCGTTCGTGTACGCGCTGAAGAAGCAGAGTAAAAAATTAGAGATTGTGGTGTTTGAAATTTGTCATCTATGAGAGTGAATTTTATCTGTGTACTCTGTAACAAATAACTATATAGAAAAAAAATGTGAAAATGACATTTCGCCATTTTTGTTTGTGTACTGGTTAGGAACTCGATCAAAAATTTGATAATTTTTCTGTTTTTATACGTTATTTCTAAAAAAATGTGAAAATGACTATTCGCCATTTTTGTTTGTGTACTGGTTAGGAACTCGATCAAAAATTTGATAATTTCTCCGTTTTTATACGTTATTTCTAATGTTATTTTACATCAAATTAATTGTGAAGATATTTTCTTTTGGAAATATGTATCATACGACGATTCAAAAACGTTTACATATAATAATTTACCTCGAAATTCACTATACGCGATTATCGTTTAATGATTATATGTTGTTTAAAAAGTATTCTTATCAGTTTTTTGTGTTAAATGGATGCTAAATATAAAAGAATGCTTCAGTATTGATAGCAATTTATTAACGAAATATCTGTTGAGATGTGTCTAGAAATTATTAATACTTATTTTTATTTATTTATTAAAATAATAAATAAATAAAAATAAGTATACATTTAACGTGGAATATGGATTTCACGGGTTTTAATTTTTTTGCGCGGAACCCTAATTCTTTTTCTGAAACAAAAGTAGTTCAAGTTATTCCTTATATCATCAGCTATCTGCCACTGAAAGTCCCGTCAAAATAGATCCAGCTCTTTTCGGAGATTAGCTGGAACAAACAGACAGACAGACAGACCGACAGACAGATAAAAATTTTAAAAATTGTGTTTTTGTTACTAGTACTTTCATATGCATTTAATAAAAAGCTGTTGTTTTAACATTACAAACAGACACTTCAATTTTATTTATTTGTAGATATAGATATAAGATATTATTCATATTGGTGTCATTTTAAAGGGAATATCATGTACTATTATAACAATAAAATAATTGTCTCCAATAAATATTATACTTTTCTTGTAAAACTCGAAATAAAAAATAAATACGATTTATTTTTATATCCCCATATTCTTTATTTTCATCCTTTATTTTTTATTTGACCAATTTTCTTTTAACAAAATTAAATTCTGAATTCGTTGAGCTTTTTGAGAATAATTTTATTTGAATGTTAGGTAGGTACCTATATTAGTTTTTCAGTAGTAATCGTTTTTGTTGCGACAGTCTCGCGCGGTCGTAAAAAAAGTTACTGCGCGGACAGGTGGGACGAGAATCACTTGCGCGGCGTTGACGGTTCGGTGGATAGGTACCTACCTACTGTTATTACCTAAATACCCATAACCTACTATACAACAAAATTTGACAAACTGTCGCTGCGTCGTGGACACTAAAATGTAAACTGCCTACCTACCTGCCTAAGTACGTCGGTACTAAGGAAACAGTCTTAACGGGTCACTTGTCTTGATAAAAACATGTGTTTACATCTAGTGATATTGTGTGTATATAAAAAAAGTAAGAAGACAGGTAAGTATTTTTGAAAACAATTTATAGGTAGGCAGAACTAATTTACAATTATTATCTAAATATTATAAATGCGAAAGTTTGGATGGATAGATGTATGTTACTCAAGCACGCCAGAACAGCTGAAGGGATCTGGATGATATTTAGCTCAGAGATAGGTTATACCTAGTCTGGAATAACACATTTGATACCGTTTATTCAGGTATTTCGTTCCTGTGGGATAATTTTCGAGTTCACGCGTTTGAAGCCGCTGGCAACAGCTAGTACGGATATAAACTGCGATGACTGTTCCAGTTCATACTTCGGCGTCGTGAACTCTTGAGTGATCGCTGCATGACCACCCGGGGAAAACTAAACATAATAAAATAAGCAATCTATATTAGGTATCTATAGAGCCATAGAGGTATAGTATAAAGCGATAACGCAGCGCCTAATAATTTAGTACGAGTGACACGATGCCAGGTGAGACAACGTGCTTTTTGGCCGCGCCCACCAATGAGTTCGAGCCCGCGACTTGTGCCACCTACGCAATTCCTTTGTATAGTGCGACGTTGCCACTCTTATTAGTTATTCCGCTTTGTAATATTTTATTTATAGGTGATATTTTGTTTATGTAGGTATTCGATAGATTCCTATAGTCTGTTTTTTTCGCAGGAGACAAAAATAACAGATATTTATTAGATTCGTTTAGCACGAATAATACAGTTTTTATGATTCTGGTTCAGATTAGATTTAATTTTAGTCACTTAAATTTCGTATATTGTTCAAAATAATGAAATAAATCCACAGAATCTGCAGTTACGAAAAAATGCAATATCATTTTAGTCTCCGGCGAAAAAAAAAGATATATATCATGATTAATTTACCAACTAGTTATTCGTTTACTAAATACGAAAAAATATTTAGACGTCATTTTTCTTCCAATCTTGCTGTACTGAATATTTACGTAGTCCTTATATTAATAATTATAATTGCATAAGTTGATACAAAATGTTATGCAATAGCTTTACCGCGGCAGTCCCCGAGTGCCACACGTGTATTTTATATTATATACACTACAAATATTCACTTCCACCATCGGAGGGTCAGGCGCTCGACGGGTCTTCACCTCTTTGTTGTCGATATTCCACGCGTTACAATAACCAAACGGTTTGATTAGACTTTTGCGTACAGCAAAGGAGTGGAATAATTTGCCGGCGTCTATCTTTCCGTCCGAATACAATATGGGCGTCTTCAAAGCAAGAGTGAATAGGCTTTTGTTATGCTAAGGCAGTGCGATTTACCATCTAAGACTGCATCACCTTATAATAAGTTAAAAAAATCATTATAGCTGAGCTTTCCAATATATTACAGATTAAGGATTAGTCACACACGGTTTATAATGTATTTTATACTTAGATTTTTTAATAGAAAACTGTTTTACACCCCCTTATAACTAAAATAATGAGACACTATCTTAAAATTCTCGTCTTATGCCGAAGCACGCGCGGAGAAGTCCAAGTATCGCCGTAAGCGTGTTGCTAGAGGAACACACAAGAATTTCGTTTAAATCAGCTACAATTTGCATACAAAATATACTTTATTAAATAACAAGCTTTTCCCACGGCTTTTCGTGGCCTTTGCTTTACCAACATCGTTAGTCTTCCATGAGAAAATACGGAATCATCTTTTTGTTTGTCGGTGTGTAAATCTGTTACAAACGTTCTTCGCAGTTAATATCTAATAGTACGTTTACTCTGTGATTAATGAGTTTAATAAATATGCATATAAATAAATTCAATGTTACTGTCTGTAATGTTAAAATAACTGGCATATATTTCACTCAGAGGGTTATTTGCATCCTATTAAAATATATAACCATTTAAACAAAATAACTGATTATGTGACCGAGCTTTTCTTGCGAGCGGAATCGTATACATACGTGGTAGATCCACCCTGCAACTACATTATGGTTGTAGTACGAATGTGTCGGCTCGACCGGGGAAGGACCACGCTTTCACAGAATACCAGCGAAAAATAGCAGCTTAATGTTGCAGTGCTTTGTATGGTGAGTGTAGAGAACCGGAGACCCGTTTTACTGGAAACGAGGCATTCCATCTTGGTCCTCAGGGGTGAAAACGCATCTGCATTTTGATTTTTAATCGAGGTTAAATGTAGATATGTATGGGCCACAGTATCCACTTACCATCAGGTGGACTGTGTGCTCGTTTGTCACCCTAATTCTATAAATAAAAACAATTGTGATTAGATTTTACGAACAGATAGAGAGCATTGTTACCAGGGATCTTGGCTAAATTTTCCGAAATCCGAAAAAATTGAAGATTTTTTGGAAAGCGAAAAATTAATTGAATATATGGTCTTTTGTTACCTTAAGTCTAAAAACGTCAAATTAATAGATCATATCCATGCGAAGTTGCGAAGCCAAGGCCAGTCATTAGTTTATTAATAACTCGACTGCCTCGTTGGTCTAGTGGTTGTAGTAGTGTGACTGCTAATAGTCCTCACTATTATATATAGGTCCTGGGTTCGAATTCAGGATCGGCCGAAAAAATCAATAATTGAATTTTTCCGTCTAGAAATTCTCAGTAGCTTCTCGGAGTCAGTAACATGGCTGTGTCTGACGTGGATGAGACACCGCCAACTTACTTCCCTCGGAAAGCACGTAAAGCCGCTATTCCTGAGCCTGATCTTCTCTCCGGTCGTTTCGATTTACCGTCCCATTGGATTATGAGAGTGAGGAAATAGAGGGTCCTGCGGCGATGGTTATTCTCCGTTGAGGCAGGTCGCCGTGAACGAAATTCGGTCTGGAGGACATTATTATAAATAATTCGACTACAGCGCCACTTGTTACGTCCAGATCCATCAGTGGATTGATGATTACAGTAGGAGACGTCTTTCACCTTTGATACTGCCGCCGATGTGGTATTTTACGGCAGATGTTCAGAAATAGCTACAGCGCCATTTATCGAAAACCATAGGATCTTTCTCGCCTTTCCCATAGTCGAATCTTACTACACCTACAGGAAAATAAGCGTGACGCATTCTTTTACACATATATTGAGATATTATTACATGCAAATATAAACCTTAATTAATAAAAATACAAATCAATTTTCTTTAATACATCGCATGAAGTGCTCTGTCAGATTTGAATAGTACTTACTAAGCTGTTAGTAAACTGATGTGGCAATGGGCCGGCCATATAGCTCGAAGAACCGACAACCGATGGGAGAAAAAGGTTCTTGAGTGGTAGCCTCGTACCGTTAGGCGAAGTGCAAGACGACCCCCCATTTGATGAAGTAACAACTTGGCAAGACATGCAGGAAATCGATGGATCGTGAGATGGACCGTGTTTTGTGGCATTCTTTGGGGTAGGCCTATGTTCAGCAGTGGACTTATGAAGTGCTGTAATGATGATGATGATGAAATAGTAGTCAGATAACAGAATAATGTTTTCGAATTGATAATACACAAGTTTATAGTTTTAATATATTTTTGTCATAAGGTTTTAGTAAGTAAAAATAAAATAAATTTCTCAGAGTATAACTGTACTTCAACACTGTTTAATTTCCAGGTCTATAGCTGATGGGCTTATGGCTCTCGGGTGAGACAGACTGAACCAATATAATAATTAATAATTTGCTTAAAAAATATTTCAGTAGATTTAATTATATTTAGGAGGCATCGCTTAGGGTGCTCTGTCAGATTTGAATAGTCAGTATATACCTGATATATAGGTAACAGTTAGTCAGGTAACAAGAAAGTTTTAGAACTGATAACAAAACAAGTTTTAAAAATATTTGAAGTGAATATTTCTTCAGGCACGTTGGGCATTTTTGGGATGGGGAAAACGCACTAAACTTCTCACATGGTATACTTACGTGGTAGAGCCACCGTGCAACTATATTATAGTTGTATCACGAATGGGTCGGCTCAAGTGGGGTAGGGCCATGCTCTTACAGAATACCAACGTAAAACAGCAGCTCAGTGCTACTTTCGTATGGTTCGTGTAGAAAACCGGGGACCCTTTCTACTGGAAACGAGACATTCCATCTTAGACCACACGAGTGACAACGCACATGCATTTTGACTTTTAATCAAGGATAAATGTGGATGTCTTTGGGCCACAACATCCACTTACCATCACGTGGACTATGTGCTCGTTTGTCATCCTATTCTATAAAAGAAAACTTGCGTGACAGTCATGCTCAGATATATATTAAAATACTCACTAAAAATGATTTCTTAACAACACAAAAATAAAGAAACTAAGAAGTTTTCACTTCTGACGTGCAGTCCTACAACTGACAGTTTTTTTATTATTGTTTTTTTTTTAAATAAGTAAATAAAAATTCTCAAAGTATTATTGTACTTCAATACTGTTTAATTTCCAGGTCTTTAGCTGAAGGGCTTATGGCTCTCGGGTGAGGCAAACTGTTCCAATACAATTTTCTTAGCTTGCTTAAAAATATTTGTAGTAGTTTTAATTGTTTAAAATAGTTTTATTATTAGACGTCTACGTAGTAGTCTAGTGTTCATAATAGTTGGGTAGCTATGCCATGGATTTCAGTTCGAAACTCGGCAGGAGACATTTGTGTTAAAACTAAATTGCAATCTTGCATGTGCAATGTACGTCCTAAATTAGACTTTGTTGACACTATCAAAAACTATCATATAGGAAATAAACATATAGCTGACGTGAAGCACCGACGCTTCGCGAAGTCTACAGTCTGTGAACATGTTCAAGATCGTCCCCACCGATCAGATTTAATCAGATTTTAATAAACTACAAATCCTCGCAAAAGAACAGCAATTCCTACCAAGGATGATTGATACGCGAGGCTATTGAAATTAAAAATATTCTTATTTCAATAGAGAAGATGGATGTGTGTTGCCCTCTACTTGGAATGCTATAATTAACAAAATTAAATCCGAAGCAAAGCATACCACTGCAAGACTTCAAGATACTGTAAGCTCGTTCTGTGTAGATCGGTCAAAAAAATTATATTAAAAAACTGAAGGCAGCCGGGCTAATTATGACATAGGGACCTCAATAATCTCAGTCGCCCATGACCACGAGTGCTAAAGCACCCGAAACGTCGGGAATTAAAAATAAGTTAATTAAACGTAATAAAATCCATATATACTTAAATAGTTTTATTCAACATATAGGAATTTTGATAATTATACACTTTTAAAGACTTTGATTACATAGTATAATTAATAAATAGCATAATCAAAAATATTTCAAAATAAAAAATGAATTGGGGTGAATTAAATTATTATTATTATTTACTAACGTTTTAACTATTATTATTACTACTCTTACTCTTTTGACTGACTCTCTACTACTGATACTCGGGAAAGTAAAATTTTAAGCTTCAAAATACGTGGTAGATTTACGCTGCAGCTATGCAAGCTAACTGTATAATAGCAGAAATGGTTCCGGTTCCACCGGGGTGAGACCACGCTCTCACAGAATATCGATGTAAAATAGAAGTTTATTGCTGCCGTTTTTCGTATGGTGAGCTTAGAGAATCGTAGAGCTTTTTACTGGTAACGAGGCATTCTATCTTAGTCTCAGGGGTGATGCTGCCACAGAATAAGTTTCACGTCAGTGGTATGTGTGCTCGTTTCTAACCCTTATTCTATAAGAAGTGGTAAAATTAAAAATTTTGTACAATCGACTTCAATATAAATTAAATGGGAACATCATCAATGTATTCGAAGTCAATTAAATACGGATTATTAAGAATAACTCAAAAACCACTAGTCAGATCTTAATAAAATTTATATTTACACGCAAAGCACCAGCTTTCAAATAAAAAAAGAATCATCAAAATTGGTTCGCTCAGGAAAATTTTCTGAGGTGACACACATAAAATCATACAGTCAAATCGAAATGTTACCCCCCTCCTTTTTGAAGTCGGTTAAAATACCTATTAACAGTGGAATTTAACGAACTGAGAAAGATCTGAGTATCGAGGTCGTCAGTTGAATTAGTAAAAGTGTGTAAGGCGTGAGCAACACAGAGCTCGGCACCTCACTAATTGCTCTGTCTATTATTTATCTGAAGCTGGGAAAGTGGAGCTGCGTTTTTTTATTCATTTAGAGTCTGCTAACAAGGCGTGGTGCGATGACTAGCGTGTTAAGCAACTGAATGTTAGACTGTGAGTTTTATTTCACACAATTGCACATGGTCTAGATACAGATTTGGATTTGTTCTGTGCTACAGTATTTTTTTATAGATTAGGTTGTCAAAAGAGTACACGTCTACTTGATGGTAATTAGATACATTCAAATTCAAATTCAAATCATTTATTGCGAATATAGGTTGATACAGATGGTATTGTGATAGTTTATCACTTAGAGAACAAACACTTAGTACAGCTATATTCCGCTATTTGGCATGCAATATTCATTACATTTTATTAGTTTTATATTAAATTTATTTAACATCTTTATTTATAACTGGAGTTCAAAATCAAAATTAATAGCGATATGTCAATTTAGATAATATTATATAAGTCAAGTCAATTTAGTTATACTGTCATATATTAGTCAATTATTGAATTTCATATTTATCTTCGAGATATTCTTTCACACTGTAGTATGCCCTATTAACGAGAAATTGCTTCAATAGTATTTTAAAAATATCAATGTTGGAACATCTCAAAATGTGTAATGGTAAATGGTTATAAATTCGAGGGGCCATACAAAATATGCTGTTGTTAAATTGGGCTGTTTTGTTTGATGGAAAATATATTTTATGATTATTACATTTACTGTGTAGGCACTCAAATAAAGAAATATGCGTAATAACAAAGACGGCTATCTCATATAGATAAAGACATGGAAGTGTTAACAGTTTCAGACTAATAAAAAATGGTTTACAACTATCCGTCTGTTTTAACTTTACAATAGCCCTTACACATCTCTTTTGGGCTCTAAATATCATATCATTGTCTACAGAGTTACCCCAAAAAATGACACCATACCTTAACACTGATTAACACTGATTACATTCGCAAAACACGAGCGGCGAATAGGGGAAAAAAAGACTATTCTGTAGACACCTACATCTGTCCTCGATTAAGAATCAAAATATAAACGCATTGCACTTAAGGACTAAGCTGGAATGCCTCATTATCAGAAAAAAGGGTCTCTAGTTTTATACGCTCACCATAGGAAGCATTACGCTGTTATTTTACGATGGTATATTGTGAGAGCGTAATCCTTCTTCAATTGCAAACACAGTGGTACTACATGATATAGCTGCAGCGTAGCTCTACCAAGTAACAAAATGCATAGTAGATTTCTAATGGTAGGCATACACTAAATATTATGATTATTAATCTACCTGCATCCACTGACTGCCAGCGTTTTATCAGATTGTCACTTTATCTAGTGGGGCGTCGCCCAACTCTGCACTTGCCCGTACAAGTCTGCGAGAATCTTTCTTCCTCAACGACTGCCAGTTCTTCGAGCAATATGTCCAGCCCATTGCCACTGATTGTCGAGTACACAGGAGATGGGCAGCAGCACCTTCATCATAACAGCTTAATAAAAATAAAATTCGGTTGGCAACCTGCTTACCAAGGTAGCCACTGTGGCACATATACCTTTCATGAAAGCTACAAATAAGACATAATAACTCACATAGATGCGCGCGAAACCATATAAAAGTAAAAAGTAAAGTTACAGCCTATATACGTCCCACAGCTGGGCACAGGCCTCCCCTCATTTCTGAGAGGGTTTTGGGGCAAGTAAGTGTCGGCCGCGCTGCCCCAATGCGTGTTGGCGAACTTCACATGTCTTCGAAATATATTTTTATCTCTTATTTCTCAGACATGCAGGTTTCCTCACGATGTTTTCCTTCACCGCCGAGCACGTGGTAAATCAGCACTTAAAATTGCAATTAACAATTTCATTGGTGCCGGCGGGTATCGAACCCGGGTTACTCGCGTTCTGTTATATTTACAGCGAGTGTTAACCATCTGAGCTACCACGGCTCTAACCATATAATCTCAATAAATTAATAAAATAAGCAATTAACGACATCGCTTCCTTTCAGCTTCGAATAAATAATAGAAGACCAATTAGTGAAGTGTGAGATCCAGTCACTCGAGAGACACTACAAAAATGGCGAACTGTAACCATTCAAACGCAGTGATTTTAAAACAGTCTCTTACTAAACGTAGTTTAGCAATTATAATTAATTTTGCGTATTTTGACTATTTATACTAGAAAAAACAGACTTACGTAATTTATTTTTCAATTACCTTATTTGTCAATTTTCGACGTGGTATAGCTATGCTGCAGCTATATCTTGGTTGTAGCACGAATAGGTCGGCTTGATCGGGAACGCTCCCCTAGAATACCAGCGTAAAAAGCAGCTCAATTCTGCTGTGTTTCGTATGGTACCGTAGAGAACAGGAGACCATTCTTACTAGCGATGAGGCGTTCCATTTTAGTTAGTCAGTCATTAATCAGTTTTAATTCTTAATCGAGGATAAATGTAAATTATGTCTATGATACACGGCATCCACTTACTATCATTAAGTATACTGTGTGCTCGTTTATCACCCTTATTATATAAAGAAAATACAGCCACGCTGAAACTATATTAGGGTTGTAGCACTAATGTAATGTAGCTCAGTGGTTAACGCTCGCTGTAAATATAACAGAACGCGAGTAACCCGGGTTCGATCCCCGCCGGCACCAATGAAATTGTTAATTGCAATTTTAAGTGCTGATTTACCACGTGCTCGGCGGTGAAGGAAAACATCGTGAGGGAACCTGCATGTCTAAAAAAAATATTTCGAAGACATGTGAAGTTCGTCAACACGCATTTGGGCAGCGCGGCGGACACTTCCTTGCCCTAAACCCTCTCAGAAATGAGGGGAGGCCTGAGCCCAGCAGTGGGACGTATATAGGCTGTAACTTTACTTTTTTACTAATGAATCACCACGCTCTTACAAAATACCAGCGCTCTTACAAAATAGCTTAACTGCTTTTTTGTATGGTGAGTGTAGAGAACCGGGGATCCTTTTTACTGGAAATGAGGCATTCTATCTTCGTCCTCAAGGGTGATAACGCATCTGCATTTTAATCCTTAATTAAGGATAGATATAGATGTCAATGTTAAATTATTATTATAATATAATTATTAAGAGTTAAAATGCAGCTGCGTTTTTACCCCGGGGACAAAAATGGAATGCCTCGTTTCCAGTAAAAAAGAGTTTCCGCTTCTCTACACTCGCCATATGACTGCTATTTTGCGCTGGTATTCTGTAAGAGCGTGGTGATTCATTAGTGCTACAACCATAATATAGTTTCAGCGTGGCTGTATTTTCTTTATATAATAAGGGTGATAAACGAGCACACAGTATACTTAATGATAGTAAGTGGATGCTGTGACCATAAGCTGCTAGTTTATTTTTCATAAAATAAAAATTAAAACGAATTTGTAGAATGTGTTTTCTACTTGAAGCAAAAATATTAAGCTTTTTAATTTTATATAAGTTTTAAATGATTTCATTTTGAATACTCTGCGAGATACACTTTTAGATAAATATTTAGCGTCATCTTTATGGTTTTTTTTATCGAGTCAATTATTATGATTCGCGTTCTGTCTTCTTTAAATGGTCTTTACATAACCTTTGTCTTAATCGGGGAACAGCTAGCTTAAATAGCTATTTTCGTTTTCTAAAATAAAAAATAAATAAAAAAGTAGCCTAAGTTACTCTTTATAACATCAGCTATATCTTCCAGTGAAAGTTCCGTCAAATAGGTTCAATTTTTTTTTTCAAAAATTTGCCGGAAAAAACAGACAGACAGACAAGTTTTTTTTGTTATAAGTACAGTACAGTACTTTCATATGCATTCAGTAAAAAGCTGTTTTATTTTGAAACTACAAACAGACACTCCCATTTTATTTATTTGTATAGATTTTATAAAATGATTGCGTTTTAACGCTATAATTACACTACAGCATATTTTAGGTTAAAGTTAAAAAGTACTGCAACGTTGCTTTAATACACAAATATTGGTACTTAAGTAGTAGAACTCCTTATTAGCCTTAGTGGTATGCCACGCTAGCGCGACGCGTCTTGCGTCTTCGGTGAGCGGGAAAAATAACAATACGGGACGAGGAGGTGTCACGTTGGTGCGTCTTGCGTGCGTGGCAAGCGACCACGACCAGCGAAGGACACAGCACGTGTTCGTGCATCTAGCGTATTAATATCAAAACGTGTTGATTTTTCCGCGATGAAAAATAAAAATACGGAGACGTTTATTAGTGAAATAATGTCTCGGTCTGCAATATGACATAATGAAAATTATAAGCATAATATTATATTTATCAAAACTTTTTGAAATACGTCATATGTCATCATACAGTCTACGATATTTACCAAACTGAGGCCTGTTCTAGCTTAAAGTATGAACTCCTATTGTTATTTGCATTATATCTTGTGCAAAAAAAATACGTGTGGCACTCGGTGACTGCCGCGGTAAAGCTATTGCATAGCATTTTTTATCAACTTATGCAATTATAATTATTTATTTATTTTATTTATGCAGTTAAGTCTTTGATATTAAATCAAGTTACACTTTTTGAGCGTGGTGACCGATAAGAAAACAATTTTTTTTCTCTTATTGAATAAATGAGAAGTTATATTGTTTAAAATATTTTTAATATCTTACAATACATGTAGGTTATTCAGGAATTTTTATCATTGAGTTAGCAGCTAGTGTACACGCATACGTCTAGTCGCACGCACACAAACACCGTGCCGAAGTCTGCCGAGTGCCGAAGTCTGCCGAACTGAAACGACGTTAGACGATGCACGGCTTTCAACGCCACACCTCCGTGCCCGTCGGAGTGGGGAGCGTGAGGTTTTTTTTCGTTACGGAATTTCTGGATTCGGTCCCCGCGCTCAAAAGCGCGCTTAAAACCATTCCCTCCGTAGTCGTTTTTTTTTGCACAAAGTAAAAGTATTAATTTAGAAAGCTCCATTTTTTAGCCCGTGCGAAAATAACAGGAAGAAACCACTCCAGCCTCCGCAGTTCGGCTCCGCTCCCCGCAGTCGCTATATCGTAGCCGAGGCGTAAGAAAGAGTCCACCTAGGTAGATACCGCCTTCTTTATTATTTCTGACCTGCCAAATAGTAGTTCTTCTTCAATTCAATCTGAAGGGAATAGAAAGCCAGTATAATTATACGCAACTAGACATTCCTTCGTACTAATCAGAGGTAAAAACGCATCTGTAACCTGTATTTGAAGTTGGTGGCAGGTGTCCAAGTGTACATTTTCCCATGTAGTGGCGGTGTAAGGATATTCACTACCGTGGGTGTTGTAAGAGTCGACAGAGCGAAATTGAAACTACCTGATAACAATTTAAAATAATTAAAAAGCTGCGATTGTAAACTCGCCTGCCAAACGTTAAGCCATCTATATGGGAGGTATGTGCCTTACATTGGACTTTTGAAGGCTGATACATGGAAAATGGATGGGCTGTTGCAGCTACTTACCATCAGGAAATTTACAACACCATACCACAGAATAAATAATATAAATAATAGTACTACGTACTGAAGTTGCCGTCCTTTGATGATGACTGCTTGCCGACGTTTAATAGCCTACATAATTATTATTAATTAAAAAAATCGCGCACGCAAGCTAAATAAAACTTTATCTCTGCGCGCGAGTGTCTGTATTACTTTGTATCTTTTCCCCTTCCTACGTCACGGCGGACTTTCCGTGGTTACTAAGAGCTGTCAATAAAGGGTAAAAAATTACATTGAGAAATGGTAATTAAGTTACTTAGGTGAAATACCTATTCTGACTATGATCGACTAACCATAATTTCGCACGTATGTGAGTTCTGTGAAACCCAACGCATGCAACTTGCAAGGCCATTCGTCGGGAATCGCGATGCTTGGTTCGGAAGAAATAGGTAGATAGCGCTAACAGCAAATAAACCTTTAATAGATTTTTAACAGAAATGTGATCGTATTCTACTTTGTTAAAAATCTTGTTAGTATACAAAGTTATAATTTCAGTACGTATTTTGTGTTTTACAACTTTCAACAGAATATTTTCATTACAAAAGACAAGTATAGGTATGTAAGTAGATACTTGGATTGTGAAGTAAATTTAAACTAATTTTTTTAATAAAGTACTTAGGAATTAGTTATGTAGTTAAATTATTACTTAATTATTTTTTGCTATAAGTACCTATGTAAGAAATAAAGTGTGAAATAAATTCACCTTTCCTAACTTCTTACCAAAATCCTTCGGTAACTTAAGGTGCGTGTCGGAGCAAAATGCCGCGCTAGTCGTTATTTGTGAGGTTTTTAGGAGCTAATCTATTTGTTATTAAAAGATATATATCAACTAATAAAAAATCTATTAAATTTCTACATAATCTTGATTCCATAACAGAAATGCGAAATAATTATTGATAACATGCATCTCCTCATAAAGTAAGCATTATTTTATTTTTCTATAGACACTAATGGATAGGCAATTTATTAATGAACATTTTGATCTATTTAATTTTTTCGAATGACTAAAATTTGATTTTATAAATAAAGTATTTTAATTAAATTAGGTCCTATTTCTTACGCGATGTATTGTAGCGAGAGCGCATGGAATGTATAGGACCGAACGTTCGAGGTCGTTCGCTAGGAGTAGCGCCAGCTCCGTGTCACTCTTGCTACCTGCGTGAAATAATTATACCTACAATCGCGACGCACCCAGGGTAATAATAAATAATATATATAATTTTTAAATTACATTTAAACTTTTTAACTACTTTATACTACAATTAAATATATTAAATACTAAACAAAAACCATAATATATAATATATAACCAAATATTTACAAAACACTTTTTACGTAAACAGCGTTAAAAACATTAACATTCAATTGCGTACAACGTGCTAGACCCGAGTGCGTGTTCGGCCCGGACCATCTCGCGATTGTAGGTAATTATTTCACGCGTAGTAAGTGACAGAGGCCGACAATACGGTTTTAGTAGGTAGCATTGCGGACTCTTACGTAATCCTGAACGTTTATTTAGAAATACTAATAAATTGTAGATATCCAGTACAAAAAAAAAATTGGCTCGCAACTTAGAGTAAAAGGTGACTTCAAAAAACTAAAAAGATTGTAATGTTTTCCACATAACAGCTATATAAATCGGTGTTAAGCTTTGAGTATTCAACCAACTGGAGAGGCCATGCGCGTTAATTCCGAAACAAAAATTCTGTCAACATCAGGGGGCGCAAGATAAACACACAACTGTATACTTAACTACAAATGCAAAATTAAATGGTGTCACTATAAATGCACACTACAACATTTGTGTTTGTGTTCATCGCGTTTACGCATACCATCAAATCGTACACGTGTCGATAAAGTGATAGCGCTGGCTGAATGCGTAAGCAACGTAAGGCGTGGACTATGTCGATATTTTTTATCGATAAACAAACATAGTCCGCACAAGTTTTTATTTGATTATAAGTAATACATTGATAAATAATACCAAGGTGTTACATGAAATTCTTTTTTTAATGTATTTAAAAATGATCTTCGAAAAAAAAACTTATATATTATTGAAAGAAACTTTATTATTTTGCTACAGATTTATTTTACATTATGCAGGATACAATTTAAAATATTTAACAAACCAAAGTAGGAGGTTTAGTTAACTTATTTTAAAAATCAGATTTAAGAAAAGAAAAATCCTATCAGTTTATCATCTTAGATGGTGTTAACCAAGTTTTTGTTTTTATTATAAGGCTTCAATCACTAAACTGCTATTTATATGTTGTTAATTTTGAAGAGTTATTAAATGAACTATCTGGAAAATATTTAATAAATTAGGAAAATAATAAAGTTTTACACTGTATAACAGTTGAACAAAGTGAACTTTAAACAGACAGCTGCTTAAAAATAAAATGTGACATCTACCTAGGGCTAAGTATTCCCCAGAAAGATGTTTTGCTAAACTAATGTACAATTCATGGCCGACGACTTGGCTATACAAAAAAAAAGTGTTAACTTTTTTTTAAACTTGGACTAGAGAGTAACCCTGACAAGAAATTGTATTGTATATTAGTGATAGATGAAATGAAAATAAAACAATTGACGGAGTAGTATGCCAGTTCTACATGAAATTTTGTTTATATACATAATGCCTTTGGCTGCTAGCATGGTATTCCATCAATTGCCTAATTTTTATTTCATCCATGACCAAGGTACAACAAATTTTTTTTATCAGAGTTACTCTCCGCTCTCAATTTTAATGCCATCAGCGCTTCTTGAGTAAACCCTGATCGGCGATCGATGGTAGTGTATCACTTAGTCAATGTCCGTGGTGCAGGCAAACATGTTCCAAAAGTTTTACGTACATAGCGATAGGCTTTTGGTGAGTAATAGTTAAGTGTTAGGGCAAAGTATTTCTTGCAAACTTGTGAAGCCTGTTTATGCTATTGTTTTTTATGTCAAGGCATTTTTAAAGTTTGATTTTCCTAAGTGTTTGCTCGTATTCGCAGTGAGATTAGGACTAGTTTGGGCTATATAAAGATTTTTTTTTCGAATTGTGACTTTCGAGATAACAATTTTTCCGGAACATCCAGCTTTCTTTTTTCGATGTTGCTGATATTGTGCAATCACCACGATCACCCTAAAATATATAATTTACTAATTTACTTACGTAAGTCAGAAGGTTACAAGATATATATATATATATATATATATATATATATATATATATATATATATATATATATATATATATATATAGCTTGTATATATATGTATATAAGTATATGAATTAAATTTGATAGATTAATGCTTTGTAAACTTAATAAAATATTTTCAAGTAAAACAATACTGGGGTCACAAAGGTAATAATAAAAATATTAATCTAAATCTAATTACAGCCAAACATTACCTCACACAAGTTCACGGTTGGTACTGCAGTGTCAGCTAAGCTTCTTTTATTGTAAGCTTGGGGTATGAAATATGATTTTTCAAAATGATCAGAGCAAATGGAGCTAGTCCGTTTGTGTATCCAAGATTCATGGTTTCTACAAGCTACAATCCAAGTTTGTCGCCTAAAAGGATCCTTTAGAAATCTGTAAAAACAAACCAATAATAGAAAAATTTACTACTTTTTGTAAAACTTTACTGTAAAAGCTAAATAAAAACTACAAACCGGTTTGGGAGACAAACCCGCGTGGTTAACTAACTTATCGATAGCTAAAGTTGTGGCGTCCATCACTATAGTGCAATACTTTCGGTTGCAGTGATACCAGTTTATTTTTATAAAAATTGCACACTTTTGCTGCGAAGTAGCAAGTTTCGATTAGACTTATTTGGCCTTTATTTTGTATTGTATAATATTTTGATAAATACTACTTATCGACTATATTAAATTATATAATATTCAATATCTTGTTGAATTTGTGCTGAATATATAAATAATTTAACAAAATCCACTACACATTTATATGTAGTGATTATTATTCATCACAAACTGATTTTGTTATTAGGAAATATATTTTCGTTAATATATTTAACTTGTGTAGTAAATTATATTTATTTAAAAATAGATTATTTTTCACTTATGAACTATGATGGCCACACTTGGTATTGGACGAAAATGTTCACAAAGTACGAGTTTTAATGATAAAATTACTTTAATATTATGTTAAAAATACTCACAGATGAAAAGTCACATTGTCCTTTGTATACTTGACGTTTTTGATTGTTTTTTTTTTCATGTAAATACACTGCAATCCGGCATTTTATCGGAGCTCGATTTACTGGCACGATCACTTCGGAATGACGCACGACGCGGAGCAACTAGTTTTATATAACGAGTATGAGTTGGACTCTCGTACCTTTTACAGAAGGGTATGCCTTGCGATGCCGTCTCCTTTGGTTGAATACTCAAAGCTGCTAAGACATAGTATTAAAAAAACAGTTATTTTGTGGAAATTAATTCATTCTTCATAACACATTGACAAGGGCCTAGACCCAGAAAATATTTTTATGGTAAAACAAATACTGTTTCTTCTGGTCTTTAGTAGTAGATAATTGAACAATTTTTTATCGATTAGAATTGTTTAGTAAACAAAAAATCATCAGACGATATTTTATCGATAAACAGCTACTTAACTAGATAAGGTCATATTCACCGCAGTTATTACCTTGATCGACGTTAAGGTAGTTCATTCACTGTGCCTAAGTGAAAAGTTTTATCTGCAATCTAAAATTACTCTAGCAAATAGCTGTACATTACAAAATAGATATTTTAGTAGATTATCTCAATAATATCAAAATTTTAAAGCCTGATATGTCTCTGCACGGGTGAATAAAATATCTATTTTATTTTTTTTTACATATTAATACTCTTATTAATTAACATTACTAATATTCCTTTTAACCGCTCCTGGTAAGCTTGAAACGCTTGTGTTAGGAGCGGTTCTCGTTAGTAGTCAAATGGAGGATTCGAACCCACAACCTTTTGAGTTCGCTATCCGCGCCCTGCCGTTAGGCTACTTTCAGCAGAAACAGTAAATACAAAAAAACTGGATACAGACATCGAACTATATTACTAACGTATAATAATACCTCAATGGATACAGATTATCATTTTCTTTTATTTTTTATTGCATCCTTAAACAAAAGAATACAAAGGGCGGACTTAGCAAACGAACATGTGACTCTCCCAATGGTAAGTGACTACCGTCACCCATGAACAACTGCTAGACCAGAGGAATCGCAGATGCGTTACCAGTCTTTTAAAAAAGAGAGGATTTTTTCTTTAAGGTCCTTAAGTCGTATCGATCCGGAAAAATCTCTGGTGGTAGTCAAGTACAAGGAAGTTGTTCGGGGAAGAAATTTTCTTTTAAATCGCAGAGTGGTGGACCGTCAATCATTCAGATGGTACAGAATAGATGGTATCGCGAGTTTTGTTGCGATGTGCGATTGTGAAATTGAGCATCTGGAATTAGTTCAAACAATTCCTCAGAGTACTCCCCGAGTATAGTAGATGCGATAAAATACACAAAGAAATGCAACATCTCTTCGCAGTGCCAGTGAGTCAAGTCGATCAGAAAGTGCTCGGTCGCCGACGGTTCGAACAGCTCTGCGCTGGATGCGATCAAATGGAAGGAGCTAGCAATGGGGAGCCCCAGCCCAGAGCTGGGAACAGTATTCCATGTGAGGCTAAACCTGCGCCTTGTAAAGTTGCAGGAGATATGCCGGCATGAAATACTGTCCCGCCCTGTTGAGCACGTCTTTTCAAAGTATTTTCCAAGTGACAACGAAAATGCAAGTCACTCGATGCTGACTCAGGCAACAAGGGGAATAAGTAAAGTAAGTGCGAGAAACTAAGGAGATACGACAAAGGGTATTTTAGCGGTATACGCACAAACTTTTGTCTTCTAGGGGTGGAACTGGACTAGATTTAGTCGCCCCCAGTCCGATACTTTGTTCAACAGGGCTTGACTTCAGACACAAGTTTGTGCTGATACTCGGCGACGTTTTCCCGATAAATATCGGCACGGCCGGTGTATAAAGTATCACCAGTGCTGTCGTCCACATAGCAATTATATTAAATACTACGGCTTTGCAACATATCATTGATGAATGCAGAAAAAACAGCAATGGTGATAGCACGCAGCTTTGTGAAACACCAGCGTTAATGAACTTGTAATTGGAGCATGCAACATCTACTGCGACTTTGTGCTCCAATCTGCAAGAAAACTGGTGATCCAATTGCACAATTTCTTCGTAAGCTCATAGGAAGGAAGCTTCGAAAGAAGCGTTTTTTGCCAAACCCGATCGAAGGCCGTCGCTGGGTGTAAGCTTACGGCCAACGCGTCCCCCATGGACTTTACTGTCTCCGCCCATCTATGTGTTAGGTAACCCAGAAGATCACCAGCGAAAACACTCCAACGGAAATCGTACTGGCGGTCACTAATTAGCTGGTGACCCTCAATATACCTCATGAGTTGGTAGTTGATAATTGTTTTTATTATGTTGTAGAACAAGGAGGCGATAGCGATAGGTCTGTAGGTAGACGAATCTGAACAATCGCCTTTTTTAGGGTTCGGGTGCACCAAAGATGTCTTCCATGAGTTCGGGACTACGCCTAGGCACTAGGATAGGAATAGGAAAAGACGCGTTGAAATCGGTGCCAACTCCGGAGTACACATCTACAGTACATTAGGTGGGACTCCATCAGACCCACTTGACTTGTTGACGTCCAATGAGAGGAGTGTTTTGCGCACCGAGCGCTGTTTAAACAACACATTCTGCATGTCGCAATCATATTGTAAGATGGTCAGCGGGGTGCTCTCCCGTCATCGAGATTCGAGTTGAAAATAAAGAAGGAGTCGAACTAGCTTCTTTCCAATTTTGCCGATATGTTCTGACTTTGCCTTGGCAATCACACCTTTGAAGGACCTTATACTTATTTTTAACAGTGCTGATGTTTGCATTCCGAGACGTTAATGCGTCAGCCCAGCCAGCATACTCTTAACATCATGTGGATTGTGTCACCCTATTTCTATTAAAAAAGCAGCCCATAACTACTGGTCATGTGACCTTTCCACTACCAAGATATAATTTCCGTGATTGTTTACCAGTTTCTTATAATTTTGAGTCAATAGCTTTCCTCATTTTAGCTTTTATGTTCATATCAGACCCTTTTTACTGAAAATGAGGCATTCCATCTCAGTCCTCACGGGTGACAACGCATCTGCATTTTGATTTGTAATGGAGGATAGATGTAGATGTCTATGTGCCGCAGAAACCACTTACGATTAGGTGGACTGTGTGCTCGTTTGTCAGCCTATTCTATAAAAAAAATATGAATTTTAGGAACTATTAAAAATTTAAATAAATAGACCTCTAAATTCTTCTCTATCATTAGTTACCTTTTAAACACCTACACTTTATTCTTTATTGACAGTGGAATTTATATACTCTTTAGTAAGTAACAACTATTTGATTAATGCCTAAATTAATTAGTGGTAGTAGGTTGTAATTAGGATGAAACGGTAGAAGATGACGTGCCAACAAATAGCAGCTTTTGTCCTTGTGTCTGAAGAGATTAGGGATTAGATAGTTTTGTTACAAACGCGAATGCGTAAAACAGTTTAGTGAAAAGTGAATAACTATGTTTCATGCGATTTTGAAACATTTTTGTCATAGCTTTATTATACGTTTCGAAAATTTAAGTGAGAATGGTTGCTAATCAACTTTAAATCGTTACACATTGAAGCCTAAATCACGCTATCAAAGTTCCGAAGTAAAACATTATGTATAAAAAGGCTCCGAACCACTACTCGGAGTGTTGGCCACTTCCCGAATAGAACACATTCCCCGGCGGGCGATCTCCCCTTTTCCTTCAATGGCTACAGATCTTAAATGGTGATTCAAAATGACAAAATGATTAGAGATACCTAAAGATAAAAATATAAACCCTACCCTATTACACAATATGGCGTCTCATTGTCGCTATTTTGATTTTTGATTACTATCGTGTCTTCAGTGCCACTCACAAGATTAAAACAAATCGATCGATGTAATTATCTACAAAACCGGCTTACACGTTTGGTCTCCAGAGTACCATAAATGAACAAACATAGATATAATATATATACTCTGATAAGCACATTACTCTCCTTTGCGTTGCACAATTTGGTTAAAGCGTGGCGTCGACTACAGCAGAAACGCGTCGAATCGATGCAAGTCGCATTTATTCCTAGTAAGTCCATCTCTGAAGAATCGAATCGAATCGCTCATACATCACAAAATCTTCATCAAATTAGGTCGTTTTTGCGTCATGGACAGCACGGATAAAGAGATGTTTTTATTTCAAATTTTTGATGAAGCAGAGGAGAATAGTAAAAGGAAACGGTGTGCTTACAAATACTGAATACACGACATTTATATGAAAATAAATAACTATGGCGAATTTCATCATTTATATCCAGATTTGAAAAGGGGCCCTGTTAAATTTTTTCAATACTGTCGTTTATTCTATGAAAATGTTCTTCAATCATCTTTATTTAAACAAATTTTTTTTTATAAAAACTAAAAAAAATTAATAATAATACGTTAGCGAGCATCAACTTCTCCGCGTCGACTGAAGGGCACCGAATTGAATCGAATCTCATCGGCGAAGAAATTCGCCCGTCAAGCAATTCGCGAGGTCGATTCAATTCGACGCGCCGCGACTCGTTGCTAATGGACGCAGCTTCATAGTATCGGAGGCAGGAGGCAACTTTCTGCGATTCGATTCGACTCGGCTCGGCGAGCCTAGTGGACGCGGGTCTTAATAGGCACCCTACTTTCAGCTTTTGACATGTTTAATAAACTAAATAGAAATAATTTTCGAATGATTTGATCAAGGTTGTTTATTATCAACAATTCCAAGCCAAGTAGATGGACAGGTATCCTTAAACGCTGGACTAGAATGCGCCAGGTGTATATCCAGCAGTTCGGCCACGGGCAATAGACGGGAGGCGAGCACCTTCAGCATGTCAATGACGTTGGGGCCCACCTCCTGCGGTTTCGTGCTGAGGACTTCCAGCATTTTCGACCGTATCGCGAAGTTTATGGTATTCCTGAGGTGATACTGGAGAGGAAAATAAATGTAAAGAGAAATTTTAATCATATTAATAACTTGAGGCGTTAAAAATTTCAATGTCACTAGCTATTTTATAGAAGAAAGAATGACAAAAGAGCACACAGTTCACCTCATGGTAAATGGCTGCTGTGGCCCATAGACAAACGCCTACATATTTCCTCAATAACCATTTGAAATGTAGATATTTTTTATACATTTAAGGCGACATACGAGCATACAGTATAGTACAGTAGTAAGTAAAGGCTATGGCTTATAGACATCTACATTTATCTTCGATTCAGAATTAAAATGTAGTTGAGTTGTCAACACCCTTGAGGACTAATATAGAATGCCTTTCTAATAAAAAGGGTCTCAGGTTCTCTATACTCATCATACAAAACACAGCAGCTTTAAGCTGATATTTTACTCTTGTGTTCAGCCAGAGCGTGGTCCCACCTCGGCCAAGCCGACTCATTCGTGCCACAACCATAATATAGCTTCAGCGTGGTTCTACAATGTAAGAAATGTACTTTGTAATTGTACCTTGAAATCCCTGAGGACTAAGATTAAATGCCTCGTTAGCATTACGAAACACAGCATCATTATGCTTGTATTTGACGCTGGTACGTATTTGAGTGAGCGTGGCGTTTCCCGGTCGAGCCGAATTATCCGTGTTGTAGACATAGGTAATAGATCTGCATCGTGACTCAACGACCATCTGGGATACAATATTTAAGATAATTAATATAATCAGGTGTTATTTTGCGAAACTCCGTTATATAAAAGATTTATTTATTTATTCATTCATTTATTTCTACCTCTGTCTTTACAGGCATTCCTAATACGACAGTGTAGGCACATAAAACTATCTAATTTAATAAGTACAGAATACAACTTATCAACTATTATAACACAACACATATAATGTCACTTTTGTGAATTCACCCAAGGAACAGCAGAATAAATCTATATATCCTGTGCTACTTTATTTAGAGTGTGCAGCACTCGGGTCAGTGGGGCCTCCTTTAGAAGGTTGGTGCGTGCGCGCGGTACCGCGAACAGCGGCGGCCGCTTCCGGCGCCACACGTACCTATCCGGCACACACAACTTAGCCATTCGCAATATCGCCTCCTTATACACTTTTCCACGCAGCAATTTAAACATATATGTTGCCAAACTTAACTCCCTCCTAACCTCCAGTTTGTTATACTCCCACCATGCCTAGAACAAATAATGTTGGGTACATTAATGGGTAGAACGGATACACTCCATATAATTTTAAATAAAGAAATCGAATAAATTTATTTTGTATCCGTTCCACCATCAATTTGTACTTACCTTCGTGCGGGCTCCATATAAAGCCATTACACTCTAGGTGACTTTCCCATACAAGAGCAAATTCCCGCAACCACACCTAAACTATACCTTCTTGCAAATCTTATGAATGTGGTCCCTAAAATTGAGTTTTGAAGTAAAGTGAACACCAAGGTCTTTTACCTCTGTTACCCGCTGCAAGGCTACTCCATCTAAATTATATTTGTATGTGTGAGGCTGGCGTGAATATGTGAACGACATGACTGAGCATTTGGAAGTGTTAAAAAATAACTTATTCCTATGACTCCTTTGTACTACTCTGTCAATGTCTGCCTGTAGCTTGCCACAGTCAGCTGAGTCCTTAACTATTGACACCAATTTTAGGTCATCAGCAAATAGAAGACATGTTGATTGCCATACAACATCGGGTAAATCATTAATCATTAGGACAAATTTCAGGGGGCCTAAATTACTACCTTGACTCACTCCTGACCTGGTAAGGTATGGTTCTGACAGTTGACCAGCCCAGTCTACAAATTGGCTCCTGTTTCTCATGTAACTGGCGAAAAATGACAATGTTTTCGGCGTACAACCCGCCTGCGTCAGTTTCATGAGTAAGGTATCGTTGTCGACCGTGTCAAACGCCTTACGGAAGTCAAGGTATGCGACATCCACCTGTGCTCCCGAATCCACTGCTGGTACCACTTCTGACATCAGATGAAGCAGATTACTGCCGGTGCTACGCGCCGGGCGAAATCCATGCTGCGCGTTCAAAATTTGAGCGCTTACCTGCGTATATAGTGAGTGATGTAATTCTGACTCAAAAACCTTTGCCAGCGTACACAGAACTGCCACAGGTCTATAATATGAAACTTTTGTACCACTCATTGAGCTATTATGTACTACGTACTAGAGGCGACACTGCATTCAGCTACTCTGTTTCACTCAACTGTGTGCATACACCGCACCTTAATCAGTCACTCGCTAGGCGCTTGTAGAGTTGTCACGTGTTGTGTTAATTTAAAAAAAGAAATCTCTTGATAAAAATATGCCGTTGTGTGTACTTAGATACTGCACAAATGTCAGTAAAAACCAAGGAATTACTTTTCATCGGTTAATAATATACTTAATCAATAAAAAAAGTATTATAAATTAATAATAAAGCAAATTATTCCTAAGACGCCATCTCGTGTCATGGAATACAGGTTATGAAATTAATATGTTCAGATACGACATTTATGTGGGTACTTAAATATAGGACGAATATATTATTATACACATTTTTTTTGTAGAAACTAATATAAGTTATTATAATTAGGCTAAATTTTTTATGTTTAAATCTGCTTATTATTCTTTTATTTTATTTTAAGGTTTTCACTTCAAAGTCAAAGTGGAATAAATTCGTCCAATTTTTAACTCTCGCGTGCCCAGTTCGCGTGCCATTTATGAATGACTCTTATTCTAATTTAAATAAATATATTTGTAATTTAAATATTATGCTAATAAGTTTTGTTAAACATACATTTAGTATGTTTCTTTTTATATTTGACATAGATACCTTTTAAAATATTCAGATAAAAATATCATTAAAATGTAATTGTGATATAATATTATATTAAATAAGCGAATATAAAATATAAAATAAATGACAAAATTTAAATGTTGTTCCCGATATAATTTACCTATTAACAATACAATCTACTATTACCTACGGATCATTCTACCAATGTTTATTCTATGATAAAAAAAGCAACCGCGCGAACACAGAGTAGCGCACATTTTTGTTTGAGATAGCTGTTCTAGTACGTAATTACATATTACTTCAATGGTACCACTACTGCCTTTGGGTACCGGCACCACCCTGGTTAACTTCCATATATTCGGAAAAACTGCACTGTTGAGACAGATATTAAATATATGGAGAAACGGGGCCTCAAATGCCTCACGACAATCTCTAACAATATCGGAAAGAGCGCTACGTCTAACACGGCAGGTTCCGAGTTATACACCGAGTGAAAATATGCCGCTAATTCATTTGCACATTCGCTCTCTGATAAGAAACGCCCATCCTTAATTAATTTATTTTTATTGATACCACCTCGTTTATTTTTCACGAAAGTTCAAAACCCCTTTGGATCTTTCACAAAACTATTCTGCGCTCGCTCCTGGTAAGTACTATGAGCTTCATTAATTGCTTTTTTAACTCGCGCTCTACATAGCGAAAAAGCATGATAGTCATCTTTTGACCCACTGGCATTATATTTTTTATGTAACTTGTATTTAAGTTGTATTTCGCGAATGACCTCCATCGAATACCATTGTGGGTAGCTATACCTACTATTTGCTAACCTATGCTTTTTAACAGGAACACAGTTATTAAATATATTATTTATAGTACGATAGAAATAGTCTAGAGCAACCTCTAAATCAAAAATGGTGTATAGTTCACTCCAATCAATCACAGAAATAATACTGTATAACAAACTGAAGTCTGCCTTAGAAAAGTTCCATTGTTTCTGGTCACCTGAGCATTTGTTGTCCTTTGTAGCATGTTCTTCAAAATCCATCGCTGACAGGCAGACCATCAGTGGTGGATGACAATCATCTACCGGTTATAAACCCTCAGTCTCACTCATTGATATCACACCTGTTATACCACTGCCGTATAATACTAAGTTTAAATGTCTGCCCATGAAATTCTCAACACTACTGCCCTGGATGAATTCACAGAAGGACATAAAATACTCAAAATAATTACAAACATCTTGATTGGCTGAATGTAGATTAAAATCTCCTAAAACTAAAACATTATTTTTGTACTTTACACATATATCCTCTATGACGCTAAACATAATCATATATTCTTCAAAAATTAGTCTGAGGCGGAATGTACACTACGCAACATGTAAATAAGAATCTGTTTCTTAAGTGTATTGTAGCACAGGTTAATTCAAACGCATGATCATCCACGTTAACATGATCCGGTGTAGGCACGTTACGCAGCTCAAAACTGGGTGCTGCCACTAAACACGTTCCTCCCTGCTTACGGCCGTCTGTTCGATCGCAGCGTTAGTATTTGGTAGCCGGGGGGGGGGGGGGGGACGATTTCTGCATCTTGGAATGATGCGTAGAGACCAGTTTCCGTTATCGCAAGTAAATCATATACCGATGACTCAACGAGCGAGAAGAATTGCATTATTTTTGTTCGTAATCCTCTTACATTTTGGTATAATATTTCTATCGTTTTATTTTTACCAACAAGGTTACGCTCGTTTCTCTTTGTCACGAAAGTACTGTCGCCACGGTTTTACGCAGATATCTTCAGCCCAATTATTAGGTGACATAATACTGTCAGCAATCTTCAATGGTACTCCCAACTTAAATGATGAGTAGCGCCCCCGAGATTTCAGTTCTTCTACTGTGCAATTATTATTACCGCAAATTGAATACAAATGTGCACGCACCTGTTCAACAGTGGTACCCTCCTGCACGTAGTAGAGATGTAGGTACCTCCACCGCTCAGATGCACGAAGCTCAGTTGTTCCAGGTGCAGCCGTTCCACGGAGCACTCCCAGCCGTGATGCTCGTCCAGGTTTCCGTCGCACCTGTATCCACTCCTCCTGGTTTTCTTGTTCAACTGTATCTGCGGTCTCTAGGGTTGCGTCAAGATGTATATTTATATTCGATGCGTCCAACACAGAAGCAAAGGTCGGAGGAGGTGGTGGCGAAGAAGATGTAGTTGTTTTAACTTTAGAAGATGTATAAGGCTTACCAGCATCTTCCTTTTTTTTCTGCTGTATGCCTGTTAGATTTTTTACCTTTGTCTTCCCAACATCTAAGTATAAGGCGGGATTGGCGGAATTTTGCACCGCTACTGTACTGCCCTGCGTTGGTGCACTGTTACGTTGATCTACTATTTGGATATTTTTTCCAATGTATCAATTTTACATTTAAGATGGTTTATTTTATCAAATACTATTGTCTTGAATTCATTAAATTGCTCAGTTAGTAACATGCAAATTTTCGTAGTTAAGCGTGATTCGAATTCGTCCTGAATTTGTTTAATTTCCTGCACTACAGGGGCCATATTATGTGGGCACTGGTCGGGCTTTATAACCCTTGGTGCCTGGCTCTGTCTATTACGGAAGGTGACATTATCGGAACCATACATCGATACATCTAAGCATTCATTAATAAAACTCACATCATGGCTTAGCTGTTGACGCACCGGTGTATGTATCATCGTTTTTGGGAATTTTGCTTCGACATTCAAAACATATCCATGTCTTCTTAAATTTAGTCGTCAGCGTAGTAAACACCTCTGTAGCAAAATTGGCACATAAATTATCATAATATTGCTTGCACTTAGTGCATCTCATAAATGCGCCGTCTTCCTTAATTACGCCGCGGCATCCAGCGCAGCTCATCTCGCGTGACGTCATCTCAGTCGCCACACACTGCTCGAAACACTCGTCAATATTCGACAGCTGCCGACCGTAGGCGAAAACTGTGATTCAATAAGCCCCGTTGTCTTAGGTCAGGTTCTTAACGGTCAAATTATAAATTTTTAAAATGTATTTGATTATATCTTTGATGTTTCAACACGAAATGAAAACAGATTTCACCACTAGATAGCATAGTTATCAGGCTTCAACAATATTATAAACACGACACCTCAGATATACTTTATAACACCACTTGGCAATTTTTTTGCGGAGACATTCTACACAGATGTTTACCGTGCCGTTGTTGTACGTTGTATAAGATGTTAAAAGTTAGCTAAGATCAGCGTAATAACATAAAATGATGTGCCTTGCCTAGTTTGAAAACCAACTCAATTGTGTGCATTATCCTTTATACCCGTCACAGATTAGTTTAAAGACGTACTTACTCTTTACACAAGACACTTAAAACAAATCATTTTATTTCATTACACGGATTTTAGCAAACAAATTTTCAATATTTGATGCAATATTTAGGTGGTTTTCCCTAGTAAAAGTTTCTAGATAAATTTCCTTAGTTTTTTGTATAGAATTAGGGTGACAAACGAGCACACAGTCCACGTTATGGTAGTAAGTGGATGCTGTGATCCATAGACAACTATATTTATCCACGATTAAGAATTAAAACGCAGATGCGTTGTCACCCCTGAGAACTAAGATGGAATGCCGCGTTTCCAGTAAAAAATGGGCTCCGGATCTCTACACTCACCATACGAAACGCAGCAGTATTAAGCTGCTATTTTACGCTGGTGTTCTGTGTGAGCGTGGTCTTTACACGGTCAAGCCGACCCATTCATGCTGCAACCATAATAAAGCTGCAGCATGGCTCTACCATATTACTATACCATTACTCTTTTTTTCTCTCTAATTTACTGGAAACTTGTCATGTTGCATAATGGCACTCATTGTTCATGACACTTTTATACAGTATCAAGTTAAAAAGAAAATTTAAATAAAGGTGGTATGAAAGGAGTTATTATAATATTAATGGGTACATTGTTGATAATAAGCCCTGGGAACAAAGGGATGACGTGTGTGTGAGCACTGAGGGGCCAAGCCGGAGGTTCGCGAAATAAATTGTTAAAGATTTAGTAGGTCTACTACTAAATCCGTAGCAATTTATTCTTTTTAAAACAATTGTAGAACGTATATACTTTTGAAACAATAGTAGAATTCTGAAATTTAGAAAAAAATAAAGTGTGGTCCTTCAGTTCTCAGTTCAGTGAGGAACGAAGTTAATTAGTTACAAGGATTTAGTAAATAATTTGTAAAGCTTATTTTAAAATAACACACAACATTGTGTTAAAGATAAAAGAAACAAATATAAGCTGTGGTTTCTGAGTTCACACAAAAATATATAAAATTAGTGAAATTTTCTTAATTAATTGAATTAATAAAATCTTAAAAATGGTAAAAATTACAACATCAGAAAGTATAACTCCCGCCCTCACGAGGGAGAGCGGATGGTGCTTTACAAACTAGTGTGAAAATTTTATTTCATTGAGAGAATATAGGCAAGCAAATTATACCATCTTTAATATAATGGTTTCCAACAAAGTAGCACCTGATTTTAATAATTATCTGAATGAAATCTTATTGTTTTCTTGTTAAGATTTTAGTAGAAATCTTAAAGCATTTTGTATAAAAAGTAATTAAGGACAAGCAATTGGTCCCTGATTCCACATACACAGGTTGTTGGACACGGACACGGACTAATGAAAAATCAAGAAATTTAATGAGGCTTCCTTTACATTTATCCCTCTTTCTCTATTGCTTATCTCTCTCACAATAAGAAACCTGTCGATCGTGTGCTCACGCACCAGGTAATAAACTATTGTAGGTCAGCTCTCTAAGCTTGAGGCCCGCTTGTCCCTTTCCGAACTCTCGTCAACATTTGAACATAATTAGGTACTCGAAATGTAATTAATTGCAAGTGATTTTAGTAACTTTAATGATTATAAAATTTTGTGAAAATCACCCTTCCGGAATATACTTAATAACTTAATTAGGTATTAATGAATTTGTAGCAGTAGTACTTTATAATCTGAACGGAAGTTTCAAATTTCATACTTTAAAAGAAGTAATTTTTTCCAGAATGCTACTGATATATTTTTTATTTTATTTTTTTCTGAGTGGCCGAGGTGCCCTCCACTAATACCTGCGGGGCTATATATATATATATATATATATATATATATATATATATATATATATATATATATAGATCAAGAAAAAAAAAGAGAAAAGAAAAGGAGCTTACTCCTTTCTAAAGGGCCGGCAACGCACCTGCAATTCCCCTGGTGTTGCGGTTGATCATGGGCGGCGGTAGTCACTTAACATCAGGTGAGCCACATGCTCGTTTGCCCCCCTCTTCTTATAAATATATATATATATATATATATATATATATATATATATATATATATATATATATATATATATATATATATATATATATATATATTACTTACCGGACACTCTGTTATGTGTAATCAGGGACCGGGTGCTTTTCCTCCACATTACAGTCTACAGATATATTATGTCATGTGCTAACTCTATGACAAAAAGAATATTAGTAGGTCTAGTGTTGTCTTAGTAAAAGATGTATACGCAATAATCGAAAACTTAAAATATTTATTGACGACTTATTAGCTGAGTTAATCATATTTATATTTATTGTAATAAAATACACCAGTTAGTGTGATCAGACTGTATACAATAGTTTATTTTTGCCTAGCATTTTTAAACTTTAATTACGAGTGGTAAAAGTAAAATATTACTATTACTATTAATAAATATTATAATCTATATTGATCAAAATTATTTTATTCTAGTAGGACGTTAATTTATAGTTACTTGTATAAGCAGAGCAACACCAAGATGCACTGGCTTTATTTGCATTTCCATCAAATGTTTTGTGAGCAGTCTTGGAGTTAAGTCCTCCAAGTTACCCAACTGCGCCAATATCCTCGGTGCCTGATAAAATAGAAAACGAACTGTGTAATTCATTCATTTTCTTTTTAGGGTTTAGTTTTGGTTTGGTTTGGATTCAAACGGGTTTCTTTGTGGTTCATAATGCAAACAGCAAAGGAGTGAAATAATTTATCAGCGTCCGTCTTATCAGATTACAATGTGGGTGGATAGACTTTTGTAAAGCGATGTAAGTGCGCTCCATCGTCTTCGGCTACATCACCACTTAATGTCATGTGAGGTTGGAGTCTAAAACACTAGAACCTCGAACCTTGATATACTGACAGTCAATTTGGCACCGCTGAAGGGGCTGCAGCACTGCCAAAATTTCGACAGCTTCCTCATAGTTCACATACACAAGTCAAAGTGGCTTATTGTTGCCTTAGGTCTTCTGTACAGTTTTCCGAAGAGTATGTGTTCTATGATACTAAATTCTTTTCAGAAACCGGTTTGTTCGGGAGGCTAAAAGCCGTCAATTCTGCGTGCGAGATGACTTGTAATGGCTCTCGAAAACAGCACGTGGACGCGGTTCAGAAGGAAAATACGTCTATAGTTCTTCAATAGAGCGATGTCGCCTTTCTTGAAGAACAAAAACACTACACGATCTGCTCAACGCCTCCGGTGTAGTGCCACCATGGAGGACGAAATTGAATATGACATAGTAAGGTAATGAATATATAAATAGAGTCAAACACTAAATTCTAGTGCTAAATATGAAGATTAGTTTTTCCTCATATTTTGGGAAATGCTTGGATTCAGAGATGGTTTATTCGCAGGATGATATTGAACTTAAATTCTGACGAAATAGCATACCGTGAACATGACGTCGTAAAGACGCGCGCACGCATGGAACACTTGCGTGTCGGCCATCTTGTCGTGGGTGTCGTTGTTCTCCACGCTCGTGTAGTACCTGTGCGCAGTGTCGATGCGATTGGCGGCGCTAGTGTTGCGCGGCAAGTCCTTGTAAGAGAAATTAAATTAATTTGAAATAAAAACGTGACGTAATTTTGCATCAATCTGTAAGTAGTTTTTCCGAAACATGAATGGGATATTATAATAAAATAATAATAGATGATAGTTTTTTTCATAACCAATGTTCTCGTAAGGTTGTAGGTAACGAGTGACATGACCAAATTTGATGAATTTTTCGGATGGTTTTTTCATCATAACCAAAATAAAAAATCTTTTGGTGACTTGGAGCAGAGGATTGTCTTACGCCGTTACTACATGGTTCAATTTACGTGTAGTTTCCACGTAAAAAGTGTCTATAATCGTGTACGTTCGTTTAGTGTTAACCAATATCGATACATTAATAAAAATTAAAAAAGAATATAATTATATAATAATGAAGAAATAATATAGTTACAAGGATCAATTTATTAGTAATAGGGTTATTTTTCACTAATTACTAAATAATATTTTTTATTTCATGGAGACGGGGAAGCCTATGTAGTTGCTAAGTGTAGAGACCCGCGTGCTTGTATGCGTAACTGTAGTAGTAGTAAAGTAAGAGTCAGCTCGTCGTAAGATCGTAATTAAACATAATAATATAATTTATTCCTAACTATTAAGTTAGCGCACACCAAAACAATGTACTACACTCCAAGTAAGACCAATCCACCATCGTGAAATAAAAATACTATTGTAATTGTTTGTATAGAAAATATCTTGTTCACGGTGCAATTATTAAAGAAGTATTCAAAATAACCTACCAGGATAGGATCTCAATCAGAAAATAATAAACAAAAACACCTTTGCGATATCAATCAGCTTCATAATAAGCGACGAATAAATGCGACGGCTGATGGCGCCGGTCCGACGCGATCTGTAGTTGTCGACCTCTCTGCAAAGAAATAAACACAACGCAACAATCATGAATCAAAAACATTCAGATAGTAAAATATTGAAGGAAGCAAAATTGTTAATTGAAAAACATTCAGATAGTAAAATAATAAAGGAGGCAAAATTGTTAATTGAAAAACATTCAGATAGTAAAATACTGAAGGAAGCGAAATTATTAATTGAAAAACATTCATATAGTAAAATACTAAAGGAGGCAAAATTGTTAATTGAAAAACGTTCAGATAGTAAAATACTGAAGGAGGCAAAATTTTAATTGAAAAACATTCAGATAATAAAATACTGAAGGAGGCAAAATTGTTAATTGAAAAACATTCAGATAGTAAAATACTGAAGGAGGCAAAATTGTTAACTGAAAAACATTCAGATAGTAAAATACTGAAGGACGCAAAATTGTTAATTGAAAAATATTTAATTTAATTAGATTAGACAAATAGACATACTAATGTAGATTTTGTATGCATTTTTTACTAAAGTTGACTATATTGACTTTCGCCTAGTGAAAAATGGTCATGTATCATGTGTAAAAATAAGTAGGACCTCACAGGACTGTGTTTGACATGACCTCGGTTTGTCATCATCTAATTTGCTGATGCCGGGCAAGAACTTTAAAACCTCGGACATTTAGTTGAAATCAAGTTTTTTACAGGACACTGTGACAATAATGTTAACAATAATCGCATAAACATAGTTTTAATTATTTTTTGTTTTTCATGTTTGCTGTTTTAGAAATGCTTGACAAAATCGTCATAAATTACAGCAAAACGCATGAAATATATAACTACCTATACCTACACCTTATACTAATCTGTACATATATATAAAATTCAAGCATCTTTAAGTAATATCGAAATCTCAATTAAGCTCAGGGGTCAGGAATAAATTATATAGTTAAAACGTCTTCTGAGAGATAAAAAGGATATTTTAAGGTTAAAGTAAAAAAAGTAAAGTTACAGCCAATATACGTCCCACTGCTGGGCACAGGCCTCACCGCATTTCTGAGAGGGTTTTAGGGCAAGGAAATGTCCGCCACGCTGCGTGTTGGCGAACTTCACATGTCTTCGAAATATTTTTCTTATTCCTCAGACATGTGGGTTTCCTCACGATGTTTTCCTTCACCGCTGATTACGTGGTAAATCAGTACTTAAAATTGCAATTAACAATTTCATTGGTGCCGGCGGGGATCGAACCCGGGTTACTCGCGTTCTGTTATATATACAGCGAGCGTTAACCATCTGAGCTACCACGGCTCTACAAACCCTCTCAGATTTTAAGGTTGTTATAATTTAATTATTGATCATCCAATTAATCAGGTGATCCTCGTACAAGAATTGAGTCCCTTAAAACTAGTGCAAATCCGGAGAAACCTGGACGAAAACCGTCACGCTTAGCAAGCTGATTGACGACTGCAGTAGCAGACATCTCGCACCTTCATCGTGACTGCTCCATGCTACGTGTAGCATAAGTGAGAATATTCAAACTCACAAAAAAATAAAGAGTTACTCGTTCAAAAAATACATGCTAGTTGGCGCGTACTGAAATAAAGTAATGTCCTCCAGACTGAATTTTTGATCACGCTGGCCAGCCTTAACGGACACTAGCCATCGGCACAGGACAGGATTATAGTGCCCAAGTGTATGTGCAAGTATAGGTTGCACTCTCTATTCCCTCACTCTCATAATCCAATAGGATGGTAAACCAACACGACCAGAGAAAAGGATCAACGGCTCTACGTGCTTTCTGAGGCACGGGAGTGAGACACCTGCAACTTCCTGATTTCGGGCAGCTACTGAGAATTTCTTGACGGAAAAATCAATTATTGATTTTTTGTCCCAACCCGGGATTGACCCCAGGACTTCATGATAAGCAGTCGCACTACTACAACCACTAGACCAACGAGGCAGTGGGAACTGAAATATACCTTAACGGGATGACATCCAATGGGGAAGAAAGGGTTGTAGTTTCGTACCGTCAAGCGCAGTGTTGGGCAACCCTCCAATAGATGGAGTAATGACCTGTAGATACATTCAGGTAGTCCATGGATCTAGTGGCCTCACATCGTGCTTTTTGGGTGTCTATAGTAGAGGCCTCGTTGTGTGTTTGTAGCGTAAGAGAAACTGTTCCTCATTTTCACCCCGTGGGTATCGTAAAAGATGATTGCTCCCTAGGAGATATACAGCAGCGGTAATAGTATGACACCTCAGGTACTATGATCTTCATTCTACCTGCTAGGTGTAACAATTATGACAAGTTCTCTCAAAAACGAGGGAGAATCAAGTCCTGCAGTATTAGAGCCTCGACTATTGATTGAAGGAAAGCATTGTGAGGAAACCCGCATGTCTGAGAAATAAGAGAAAAAATTCTAGGACGTGTGAAGTTCACCAACACGCATTAAGGCAGCGCGGCGGACTCTTACTTCCCCTATAACCCTCTCAGTAATGGGAGGAGACCTGTGCCCAGCCATGGGAAGTATAAAGGCTGTAATTTTAACTTTTTTTTTAACTTTAACCTTTTGGTAACTGCCTTGAAAAGAAAACCGAATCTGAACTTCTAGTGTTTAGAAAAAATTGTAAAAACTTCGTAATTTGTAACGAAAGCACCCCATATATATATATATATATATATAAAAAGTGAGAGTATTATAAAGTGTAAGGTAAAGTGAGAGGGTTATAGGGGAAGTAAGAGTCCGCCGCGCTGCCTTAATGCGTGTTGGTGAACTTCACACGTCCTAGAATTTTTTCTCTTATTTCTCAGACATGCGGGTTTCCTCACGATGCTTTCCTTCACCACCGAGCACGTGGTAAATCGTGCCGGCGGGGATCGAGCCCGGGTTGCTCGCGTACTGTGAAATTTACAGCGGGCGCTAACCCTCCGAGCTACCACGGCCCTTACGGCTATGGATCACAGATTAATTAAAAATAAGCCAATACCTGGTCATAGATAATTCAGTGTGGTGACTATAAAGAATTTGCTATAGATCCATTTTCGAGGTCACACTATGCGAACATCATTGCTTAAGGGGAAATATAACCTCAAATGGCTTAGCAAGATCCTCCGTTATGCCGAAAGTATTGCAGCATTAATTTTGAAATAAATATATGGTAAAGTTGAGGATTAATGTTAAGGTTTATGTTAGACGAAAACACGATTCCGTAAAATTTTCTCGATAGAAAAAAAATCCAAAGTTACCTCCAAACTGAACAATAAACCGCTGTTATTCATAAAATACTTTAAATAAGATCATGAAACTTTCCATACTAACTGAACTAACCATAAAGCAGTGCTTATGTTATTTACTTTTTTTAAAATATCATTATTTTCACTGTAAAAAGAAATTACCTAAACTATCGGCGCGTAAGCTTGGTTCCTGTCGCTCCGTTAGTATTGCTCCGGCTTTTGAAGGGAGAAGTTGTGTCGCTTACGATCAGAAAACACATTACGCAACAGGAAGACGTAAAATTAAAATGGGAAATAACCGTCATAAAAATAAGAAGCGACTGGGTTGGCGTTAAGAAACAGGCATAAATATGATAAACCTAATGAAATAAGTGTCTAACGACCTATCTAATTAGAGTATTAGTGATTACAAACATGTCGGTACATAGCATACGACGCGCGGGGAAGTGGAGCCGAAATTAGAATTTGAGCTGACTTACTCTCACCTCTTAATACAATCAACAATAGAATTATTTTCTACTTATTATTCTGTTGTTATAATTCACCTCTTTACTATGTACTTGATGATGAGTGACATAGTGCGGTTGAGGTAGACTTGGTTCTCCTTCTTCAAGTCGAACAGCAACTCCTCGTCGTAGCGATAGTCTTGCAGGGCCTCGACAATTGCCTTGGAAAGTCGGCGATTTTCTTGAAAATATTTCTGTAGATGTTATTATTAGATTCAATGCTTTATTAGTCATGAGAAAACGCACTATAAAATAGAAACAATATCCATTCCATCCATTCAGCTAATAAATATTTACTTCTGAACATTGAACTCTCCCACAGATCGCAACAAAGGGAGGATTTTGTCATAGCTACTATACTTTTATAATGTGATCAGGAAGATTCTTTTTATGGCATTGGAAGACAAACGAGCACACAGTCAACCTGATGGTAAGTGGGTGCTGTGGATCATAGACATCCACATTTATCCTCAATTAAAAATCAAAATGCAAATGCTTCGTTACCCCCCGAGGACTAAGAGGGAATGCCTCAATTCCGGTAAAAAGGGTCTTCGGTTCTCTATACTCACCATAAGAAACAGCAGCACTACGCTGCTATTTTACCCTGGTATTCTGTGAGAGCGTGGTCCTGTCCCGGTTGAGTAGTCCCATTCGTGCTACAGCCATAGTATAGCTGCAGCATGGCTCTACCACGTTCCCGTGCTGCTGACTATCATTGGTTTTAATTTCCCTCTGTCGCCTCTTACGACACCCACGGGACGATACGGGGTCGCGGATTTTCTTACAACGCCACTGCATTATATAAATTAATGGGTTGCACATAGTATCTCGATGGTTGCATCAAACAAAAAGCCAACGTCCTGTCTGACAATAGTAAGTATTAAGTAAAGTAAAGTAAAGTTACAGCCTATATACGTCCCACTGCTGGGCACAGGCCTCCTCTCATTTCTGAGAGGGTTTTAGGGCAAAGAATAGCCCGCCGCGCTGCCTCAATGCGTGTTGGCGAACTTCACATGTCTTCGAAATATTTTTTATCTTATTCCTTAGACATGCAGGTTTCCTCACGATGTTTTCCTTCACCGCCGAGCACGTGGTAAATCAGCACTT
This sequence comes from Parnassius apollo, assembly GCA_907164705.1. Classification (NCBI taxonomy): domain Eukaryota; kingdom Metazoa; phylum Arthropoda; class Insecta; order Lepidoptera; family Papilionidae; genus Parnassius; species Parnassius apollo. Next base: position 4,432,829 of record CAJQZP010001271.1, read on the forward strand.
AAAATTGCAATTAACAATTTCATTGGTGCCGGCGGGGATCGAACCCGGTTTGCTCGCGTATTGTGAAATTTATAGCGAGCGCCAACCATCTGAACTACCACGGCAAGTATTAAGTGAAAGTGATGATTCATTAGCGAAAAGGCTCATTTACATCGTTCAAGTTTCCTGCCCATTGCATATGATAAATTTGAAGCAATGATTAATTAACATGTTTAGACAAAGCAATGTTTATATTAATATTAATTATATAATGTTAATATTTTTGCTCCGACAGGGCAAGTTGAAATCAAATCTATCCTTAGTGTAAACAGCGCATAACGAAATCAACTTATAGATAAAAAAGTTTAAAATTGAACAAAAAAATTACGTCGGAAATACGACACTTGGTGTAACGTGGTAGAGCCATGCTGCTGTTATATTAGTAGTATAGTTGTAACACGAATCGACCGGGGAAGGACCATGCTCTCACGGAATGCCAGCGTAAAATAGTAGCTTAATACTGCTGTGTTTCAAATTCAAATTTATTTATTGCTAGAATGTAGTACATAATAATCTGATGTTTTTAGTTATTAACGAGACCTTACATTCTACCATGATAATGGCGTGCAATCTTTTACAGTAAACAAAAAAAATATTAATACTCAATTCGTATGGTGAGTGTAGAGAACCGGAGACCCTTTGTACTGGAAACGAGACATTCCATCTTAGTCCTCACGGGTGACAACGCATCTGCATTTTGACTTGTAATCGATGATAGATGTAGATGTCTATGGGTCGCAGCAACCACTTACCATCAGGTGGACTGTCTGATCGTTTGTCACCCTATCCTATAAAATAAAAATCTTCAAAAATAGTACAAGTAACTGCTTAAACAAGTGAAACTTTGAAATTCCCTCCATTCTTAAATGTTTGTATAAACTGACAACTGTTGCATTAATTACTTGTCAAAACCTGTGTATAATACTAGCATAATATAGAAAATGTATCAAACTCATTTAAATAATTATTTTAAATTCTTGAATGGTATTATTGCGCGCGATTTATTGATTTCAATTATTGCCATTTTTGAATAGAGTACAAGAAACTTGAACAGTGTAAATGGAACACACACGTGCAATCGTTAAATTCACAGTTGTTGGATTTTGCCATAGACAAAAATCGAAAAGACGGAGCATAACAGTGAAAATCTTAGAACGTAATAAAGAATACTTTTATGCAAATAATACAGTATAAATAATAATTTGTGTTAAAAGATGTCCAGCAACTGCTCGCAAGTCGCTTTACGAGTATATGTATATGTGTAACTCAATTATTAAATAAATTTGTTATTACTGAATTAGTAGCCTTATTGTTACTCACACGCATACACTACGTATACACTATCGTACGTCGCGTAAGCACGAGCGAACGGACGTGTAATCGGTTGAACATAATTAATAGCGGAAAAAGTGTATTTTTCAAATAAATGGGTCGAAAATTTAAAGGCTGCGATGCCGTACTATACGACATTTCGTACATGGAATGTGCAAAAGATGGATGCAAAAAATTGTACCATCTTAAGTGCTTGGCTCTGACGAAGGATATATACGAAGCATTTACCAAAGAATACAAGTGCAATTGGAGATGTGTTTGTAGTGCATCGAAGCGGGATAATTCGGACTCACCAGTTCGAGGTAACCAGAATATAATGAATAAATCTTCTACCCCTTGCTATGTAAACTTAGACCGAGGCAATAAGATAATTCCAAAGGAAGTTATAGAAGTGGATATCAGTAGTAAAATACTGCAAGAATTGCAAGAATTTCGATTTGAGATGAACTTTAAAATAGATGAGCAAATAATTATAATAATATTAAATAATTTGCTCAAAGACAGTTCTGTTGATACCGAAACAGAATTACGTAAATTACGAGATACTATGAAAGTAGTGCAGAAAAAGGCGAGCAAAGTCGATGAATTAGAAGCGCAAATAAAAACATCGGAGCAAAAAAATGAACAATTAAAGAATTGTCTGAACAAAAATCAGCCTACAAAAGAAAGACATGAGACAGTTAAGAAAATCAGAAGGAAGACTTTATCATTTGCAAAGGTACTCACACAAAACGAAAAGCAGGTACTAAGCAAAAATCAGCCAGTAAACAAAGATAATAACAAAGATAAGCATGTAGTGGCATGCGTGGCCATGAAACCGACATGTAATATAAAAACCGCTACGGAAAATTTTGATAAAGAACAACTATCGTCAGATAATACAGAACATAAGATGGAAACTAGCAAAAATAAAGGATCATGGATAACTGTACAGTAACAGAAAAAGAAATATCCTGAGAGGCAAGTCTTAAGAGGAGGAAATACTAGTACAGGAAATATTCAAGGTACCTACTGAAAGGAAAAAAATTACATGTTTGGCGATTAAAAAAGGATACTACAGTAGAAAGTTTGGAAGGACATGTAAAGAATATTTGTGGAAAAGACACGGAAATAACAGTGGAAAAATTAAACATAAGACGGAACGAGACTATGCGTCATTTATAATAGGTGTTACAGAAAGTTCAGCATTGAATTGTGAATGGGTGTGGTTTCGTAAACCACCCAATGAGTAATAAGAAACCACTTAATTTTTTGGAGATATACTATCAGAACGTGAGAGGGTTGAGAACAAAATTACACGATTTTTATGTGGGAATTTCTTCCCATAGTTATGATATTTTTGCAATAACACAAACAGGATGCAACAATTCTATCTATGATTCAGAACTCATCCCACCTGGATACATGATATTTCGGTGTGATCGGGCAGACGGGCGCAAGCAGGGTGGCGCGTGTTTAGCGGCCACATACGATACGAGCTGCGGCAACTAAATACCCCGAACAATGTACGTATTCAAGATCACGCATTTGAACTGGTTAGCGCTGCGGTTTATCTAAAAAAATAAGTTCATGTTTGTGTTGTGTGTAGTATACATTCCACCGAGTTGTAGTGATAATGAATACATGTTGTTGTTTAGTATAATGGAAAATTATCGTGATAACTACAATGATTTAATAGTGATAGGCGATTTTAATTTATATTCTAGCTCAACAAATGTACGCAATCATTTTGAGTACTTTTGCACATATTGTGAATTCAACCAGTACAACAAAATAAGAAATTGCAATGAACGACAATTAGATCTTGTTTTGAGCACGCGTTCAGTGGAAGACGGGTTGGAGGTGCGCGCGGCTGAACCAATCGTGCCGCCCGACCCACGTCATCCGCCGCTCGCTACTGCGGGGGCGAGCGCGGTACGGCGGGCAGCCCGCGCCCGCGTCGTTGCTTGCTGAGTCTGAGGGGAGCACCCACACGCGTACTGGATGGAACTTCTATAAAGCAAACTTTTCGTTAATGTTCGTCAATAGCGGCAATAGATTGGATGCCAATGTATAGGTTAGATGTAAATAGTAGTTTAGATTATTTTTATGAGGTTTTAAACAAAGTTGTGGATGACTGCGTTCCAAGAAAAAAGCGAAGACGTGTAAACTCGGAGTACAGTTACCGCGAGTGCTACACGATAGACATTATTCGCAACATACAATTAAAGGTTAGGCTTCATAGTCAGTTTAAAGTTAGCAAATCAGGGGCCGATTATGAGGCGTTTGCTAAGTGTAGAACGTATGTAAAATATTTAATAAACTCCACGTACAAAAATTATAAAGACCGGATGCATAGTGAGTTTCAAGAAAATCCAAAGGCGTTTTGGGCTTACATTAACTCAAAAAAAAAGACAGCAGATGTCAACGCAAGATTTTAAAAGATGATAAGGTACTTACTAGTGAGCAGTGTGCTACTGAGTTTGCTCAGTATTTTTGTTCAGTATTTAGCCCTAAGATGTCTAAGCTGGACGTGGAGGCGGCAGTGAAACAGGCTGGTGGTGAGAATGGAGCGGCTAGGGTACACTTGGAACAACTAAAGCTTGATGAAGTACTTTACGCTCTGCAAAAACTCAAGCCAAAAAAGTCAACGGGACCCGATGGCATACCGCCCTACATTTTCAAAGACTGCCGACTAGTACTTTGTAAGCCAGTTCTCTACATCTTTAATCAGTACCTGGTAGAGGCAATGTTTCCAGAAAGATGGAAAACAACCAAGGTCGTCCCAGTACCCAAAGGAAAGTCAGCATCAAACGTGGACCAATACAGGCCGGTTGCTGTGCTTTCGACACCAGCTAAAGTATTGGAGGCTGCAGTATACAAGAGCATACTCTCGCAGGTTAATGTACAGCTTTCAGATGAGCAACATGGTTTTAGACCCGACGGAAGCACCACCAGCAACCTAATTAATTATATGAATTATATTGTACCTGAAGTGGATGCTGGAGGACAGGCAGAAGTAGCTTTCTTGGATTACAAAAAAGCTTTCGACCCAGTGGATAATAACATACTGCTAACAAAACTGGCAGGCGTAGGATTTACTCCCCATTTACTAACATTTTTTGCTAGTTATATGCGGGACGGACAGCAGTATGTAGAATATACGGGGTGTAGGTCTGAAAACTATTGAACTAGCTCAAAGAACAAAAAGACAAACGAGTTCACAGTCGACCTGGTGGTAAGTGATTGCTGTAACCCTCAAAGGCGTCAGGGCAGCAAACTCGGTCCATTGCAATTCATATTGATGGTAAATGACTATCCGACGGTTGTCAAAGATGCTCATTGCACTCTATTTGCAGATGACCTGAAACTGTATCTTGCTGTTAGGAACAGAGAGGATTGCCAAAACTTACAACAAGATATAGATAGGGTGGTAACCCGGAGCAAACATAATAACTTACAATTTAATATCACGAAGTGCATAACTATCACTTTCAGCCGTGTACTGTCTCCAGTTACGTACCAATACCAGATTAACGGGGTACCAGTAGCGAAGGTGTCAAAAGTCAAAGATCTAGGCGTTAATTTCTCCTCTAAACTAGAATTTTGAGAGCATATAACCCAAATCTGTAAGAAAGTCTACAGAAATTTGGGACTCGTACTACGGGTAGCTAGGAACTTCACTAATATAAAGGCAGTTATTGCATTATATAATTCTTTAGTGAGGAGCCAATTAGAATTCAACGCGGTCATCTGGTCTCCACATGAAACCAAGTATGGTATCATGTTGGAGAGAGTGCAGTATTCTGCACTCTCTCCAACATTTATTAGATATTTATATCAAAAATGTATGGAGTATACCCATTTTACCCAAATAACTATCCTACCTTATTCACCTTAGGTATGGTAGGATACAATGAGCTAAAGGTTAAGAGGAATTTAGCGCTTGTTTCATATATCTTTAATGTGATGAGGGGAAAGATTCACAATCCAGACGTATTGCAACAAGTGGGCATATGTGTTCCGGACAGATACGTGTGGCGGCGGCGGCGGGCGCAGCTGCTAGCTGTGCCACCCGGCCGCATTAAGCTGGTGACTGAAGTGCCGTTTACGCGCGCCCTCCGTATCCTCAACCATATAGTAGAAGACATAGATCTATTTTGTTGTACTCTGGGTGGGTTCATAGTAAGAGCTCTATTTGAAATTAGCTATGGTCCTACTGTGACATAGATACGGTGTTTGAAATAGCAATAAGTACATATTTATAATCGAAAATTATTAGCTTGTAACGGTGTAGTTGGAGTTGGTAAAAATAGTTGTCTACATTATCGCATTAGGTGATAAACCTGTAAAGATAATGGTATAGTGGGAAATAAATAAATAAATAAAAATAAATAAATAAACTACGCATCCACCGAGTGCCACAAAGACTGTTACGACAACGGATGGGACGCAACGAGTCCGCAGACGGGCGCGCCGCACACCACTTTACAGCGCGTATACACCGTACACCCGCGTCCCTAGGCGGTTTTCACCGCCCAAACATCGAACGATACGAGTTAACCGTCAGAGCCAGGACCCGCCATAGCTTGCTCGGACGGCCGTTAGATAACTCACCCACGTGCACTGTACACTGCCATAGGAGTCATCTTTACGTAAGTAACGATGCGGATCGATTAAAATTCACCCTCGTAGAAAGGCCCTGAGACCTATTAAGTTGTAAAAGCCTAAAAGCTAACAGCATTACCATCATCAGAAACCAGACCTTATTATTACAGTAATCTAGTGAGAACTTCGTATTTTTTTGAGTTGTTATTTAGTTATTAGTTTCTGTATTTTTATTTCTATTTTATATTTAAAATTGTAGCAACGAATAACTGTATTCTTCCTTTTTTTCCTAGTGTGGCAACTTTCAATAGATTCAAACTACGAAAACTATTCCTTTACTTTTTTCTTAAAATCTGTCAAAAGAAATGTCAGTAACATTTTGTGACATTTAACTGATGAAAACTAATTATTTTCCAATGCGGAGACAATTTGCCCGCAGTATTGCACCTCTAAACTTTTGCCATTTTCTATCATTATATTTTTAGTTTTTTGTGGTGGGAGTTGTAGTGTAGTGTAGCCTTCAAGTTATTATATATAAGTGTAAATTGTAGTAGTCAATAATCTATTGAAGATGAGCCAAATTAAGAGTTCTTTTAACCGACGAGCGTGTATGTGTAGGTATATTGATATGAAAGAAGTGGGAGAGGTGTGTCGGGATGCCAAATGGAAGTCCGTAGTCTCTGCCTACTCCTTTAGGTAACAGGAGTAAGAGTTTGTATACGTTACATTTCCTACATAAATTGAGTTAATACACTTATCTAGTTTTTTTAATTTAATTTTGAGGTATGACAGAAAGAGACAAACTATTGCAAGTTGTTGCGTGTAATTTATGCGTGCATATAGAAATGTGAAGTGGTCATCTTTGGTATCTTTATACTATGCTAATTAAGAGAGTAAGTACACTCTTATCTTCTGATTTACTAGAAAAAATGACATCCCTATTGTAGTACTATTATATGTGACGTTACTTTCCAAGAGACGTCTATTATCTATAGTGATATCGTTCGCAATGTTAGCCAAAATCGACATCGACATACTCGTTTTTGATTAGTTATTTATTTTTATTACTTTATTATATATCTAAAAATTTATTACAATTACATTGTTATATGTCTAAAAATATAAAAAAGAGGACTAGACTCATTATAAATTGAACGATAACGTAAACAGTTTTCTAATCCAAGTGATTATGATTATTATATTATATTGCATATATTTGTTTCGCAAACTTTAAAAACTAATAGAGAGGTACGAATACTAAGTTTTGACATACACATAGTACATAAGCGAGTTGGTTCACACGACTGTTTTTGAGACAACAGCGCCTCTTACCGGAATTAATAGTGAGTGTGAGTGTTCACCAAAATCTCTCCAGCCGTTCTCAAGTGATGATCTTTCATACGTGAGACATTTGATTTTAATTTGCATAGATTTACCACTTGCTTAGCAGAAAACTAAACCATCGACTATATTCAACAAAGCTTTATCTGCTTGGATAAAAATATTTCGAGATCATGAAATTAAGACAGGATCTTGATAATGCCGTATAGCGGCGGCGTAAAAGAAACTACTTCCTCCTACCAAATAATATATATTACTACTTAGAAGCTCTAAGACCCCAAACGATCCCGTGAGTACCGTAAAAGACGATACAGCGGGAAATGACACAGGAGTTAAGCAACAGTATCTTCCTGATATCAACACAAAATAAAAAAAAATTGCGGTTGTCAAACCACTTGCTAAGAAAGGGATCTATGGGAAATATTCCCTCTACGTTCGGCAGTGGACTTTTGATAGGCTGTAATTAATGAATTAATGATGGATATTATCTTGAGGGAGCAGAGGGTAAACATGTAATACGTTCATAATCGATTTATTGGTAGTTGTGTTCTATTGGATCGATTGAAAGGCAGACCACGGTGGTGTCTCTGTGTACGTTCCGTAAAGCAAACCCAGTGTCGATTGGACAAAAGAAGTCATTATTCCCAGTGAAACCCAAAATAAACCTAATGATAATTTGGCCGGAATATACTGACTGAATTTAAGTGAATTTCATAGTGACCTTCTCACTATATATTTTAAATTATACAACGATAGTACGAAATTCCGCATTATTCGACTACGTTTTTGTTGTAAGATGTCAGATGAAGCTTCCATAAACTTTAATTGATAAAAATAAGTTTTACGCACTGGATTAATAAAAGTCCTTAATTTTACAAGTCATAGACTAACGACTAACGACAAGTGAATTTATCGACAACAATTTTGATTGAATTGAAAAACGGCAACAACCTTGTAAAAGAAAGAAATATATAACTAATATAGCTTAGCTATAGCTTTATCTTATTTTGTTCCATATTAAACGTCATGTGTATAAAAAGTTCAGCTATAAGAAATTTGTTCTTATTTAAGGACTCTATGCTAATAATTACTCTGAGCAGTTTAAGAAATGCTTATAGTTTTTACAGTCATTAAATGACAGTAGAAAGAGACATGTATAGAGATAATCTTGGGAGGTAATTAACACTTAGTTTAAGTAAGCGATAATCGACGATAATAAAGAAAGGCCGCATATTCTAAATCTGAATTTATGAACAGTCTTTCATTCATTCATCCGCGTGACTACATCGTTCAATTCATTACTAACGAAGGCGATTACCCTAAATGTCTGATTGCGATTTTTATCTAGGGCGCCTAGGTCGCATTGGTATCATAAGTTTGATTATTACTGCTAAAGACTTGTAACGACAATGGAAAACAGTTCTTTGTGTTTTGAGGTCTTTTGTAATTTGTCTATTGATAAAAGTTCGTTATGAAGTTCAAATTTATGTGTCATATAAAACAAGGAAAAAACTGAAGACTGCAACGGACTTTTAAACGGTACATACATAAATGGATGTATCTTTGTGTATTTAAATGATTACAATAACAGAAAACTTATGAACTACTGTTGGTTGTTGGTTGAACTTATTTACTACGTATATATTCTTTGCTACTATGTGGTTATATCGCTTTAAGCAATTTCTACGTAACAAACTGAACGTGAAAGAACATGGTAATTTTATATTTTGATTTTCGATAACCAAGCTGCAGATGTATTCTGGCTGCAGCACGAATGGATTAACTAGATCGGGGAAGGATAGCCCGAGGCAAGGCAAGCCTAAGTGAAAACTTAAGTGAAAATTGCCTTCTGTAATCTATGGTCATCTACAGCCAACTTCGAATTCAAACAAAGAAGTCTACTGATGCATTACCACCTTTGAGGGACTTAGTTGGAATTTATTTATTTTATTTTATTTTTACGCAAATATGATTGAGTCTACCACTGGTAGACAAATATAGAAGATATAATATTCGCTTTCCTTACTTTTTACAACCTTCAAAATCAATAAAATCGCAAAAGATGTCTACGGGAACGGCAAGAATATATTGCGTTCAAATGTTTTTTTAATTTAAAAACTTAAGTGATAAATGAACTAATTGAATTAAGTAGATACAGCATTCGCAGCGAATTCCAAACGAAGAAGGCTCTTACAGATACATTACTACCTCTGAGGAGTAAGATAAAATGGCTCTCAGCCTGTGATTATTCTTACTTTATTATTCTTAAAATTTTCTACCACGGAAGCCCACATAGTGGAATTTACAGTCACCAGCAGTTTTCACTAACTAATAGATTTAAGAACCTTTAAGAAGCCTCCTCCTTTTTTAAGCCAGCAATCCAGTTTTGCAGATGTTAATGGATCGCAGTGATCTCTTACCTTCTAGAGAGTGTCTCTTTGCTTCTCCTTGTATAAAAAAATGGTCAGAATGATCGATAGAGGACATCACCATCTCGCTTGCAGATTGAATTCCAAAAATCAATATAATAATATAAGAGAAAGACATACATTTCTCATTAATATTACGATTGCTAATTCTCGTAACAAGACCGGCGATTACCGCTATAAGCATAAGCGAGTATTACTCTCCTACCAGTAAGTTCGGGGGACGCATTCTGCATTTTGATTCTTATGTCGAGAATAGATCTAGATATCTTTTGTACGTGGTAGAGCTATGATACAGTTATATTAGTAGTATAGTTGGCTCGACCAGGGAAAGACCATGCTCTCACAGAATACCAGCGTAAAATAGTAGGTTAATGTTGCTATGTTTCATATGGTGAGTGTAGAGAACCGGAGACCCTTTTTACTGGAAACGAGGCATTCCATCTTAGTCCTCACGGATGACAACACATTTGCATTATGTTTCGTAATCAAGGATAGATGTAGATGTCTATGGGCCACAGTAACCACTTACAATCAGGTGGACTGTGTGCTCGTTTGTCACCCAGTCATATAAGAAAAAGGTCTATGGCCCACAGTATCTACTTACCATAAAGAGTAATGTGTGCTCGATTATCTCCCTTATTTTATAAGAAAAGGATAAAAGGAAATACAACGTCAACAAGGATCAAACATATCGTTATTTCTGCAACAGTGGAACGAAATCAGATCTTGCGAATATTGGATTATATCATTACGCCATAAATGGATTCACATGCATTTATATGACTGCTCAGAGTTCGAATCAAATAATATACACAGACACACAAGGTGAAGTACCTCAGGGGTGACAGCACATCCACTTAAATTCTTATTCTAGAAAATATGTACCGCAATTGGTTTTAAAAATGTTACAAAAGCAAGCGATCGTTTCGAGAGGAAATTAAAACAAAATAGAACACAACTAACAATCAACGGCACGTTCTCAGTGAGCGTTCCCAAAGTGCGATATAAAAGAGACGGCAACATTAGTAGAAGCCATTTCAACTGAAATATTCACTTAAACAGCCTATACAAATTTCGTTTTAAGAAATAAAAGCTATCTCTACACAGGAGATATCAAACGGTCAGTTTAAAATTCAGCAGCGGTAGCTTCAAGCGCAAATGCAGCCATTCTCCTTTAAAAGTGTACCATAGCTATCGCGCTGAATTTGAAATGCTTTATAGACGATATGGATAAAGTGCATAATATATAATAAGCATATATAAATAAGACTTCTCACAAAATACTATCATAAAATAGCAACTTAATACTGCCGTGGTTCGTATGGTGAGTGTAGAGAACCGGAGACCCTTTTTACTGGAAACGAGGCATTCCATCTTAGTCCTCAGGGGTGACAACGCATCTGTATTTTGACTCTTAATCGAGGTTAACTTTAGATGTATGGGCCACAGCATCCACTTACTATTAGGTGGACTGTGTGCGTTTATATATTTTAAAGTTCTTTGGCGACAATCTCTATTGTGTGACTCGGTGCTCTGTGCGACTGTTTGACCATAACGACATTATTTAATTTTATGTATGTTGTCAATACATTTTATATATTAACGCTTTTACGCAAAATCTCACACTCCCCGTGCACGCAATATGCTTATAAATCGGTAGGTACAAAGTTCTTTTCACCTATATATATATATATATATATATATATATATATATATATATATATATATATATATATATATATATATATATATATATATATATATATATACAAAATATTTATATATATAGGTATATATATAACTATTTTGTTTATGTTAAAAAGACAACATGATAATAAGATTATAAATAAACAGTTAGCTAACTAGTACATTTATAATGATTTCTTATATTTACGCGAACACACAGCGATTGATTAAAACTACTTTTACGGATTTTATTGTGTTTAATTCCTCGATTTTCAATTCGCGACGCTTAGGGTGCTATCCTTCACCCGTGGTCGAGGATTGGGGACTGAGGTGACTAAGGTCCTGTGGGGCCACTTACTGTGTCTTGAAGTCTTGCAGTGGTATACTTGGGTCAAGGATAAACCATTGCAAGACTTCAAGACACATTAAGATCATTCTGCGTACATCTGTCCATAAATAATAAAAAGCTGAAGGTACTCCGGATTAACACTGACATAGGGACGTCAGTCACTTTAGACCTTTCGGGTGTTGGAAAGCACCCGCAAGGTCGGGAATTAAAAAACGAGAAATTAAACGCGATAAAATCCGTAATTGTAGTTTTAATCAATAGAAATTTTACAAATAATTTATAAAAAAATCAGTGTTTCTTACTACACATTTCAATAGACGAATAAAAAAATAAAATATAAATGACGTCAAATATAGCTCCTAGTTTTTAACACAAATAATTACTACATAATTTAACGAAAGTATTATCCTTTTTTAATTTTAATATTGATGAATTATTAGAATAATATATTTTATATACATACGTATTATTCTACATAAAAATTAAAATAAATTAAATGCAAATAAAATTTGTGATATTATTTTTTGTAAGTCGTATTTGTGTAAATTCAAGTAGTCTATATATAATTATCAGTATAAAACTAAGGAATCAATTATTAAGTATTATCGTAAAACTGTTTGTCACGTAAACGACTTTAATCACAACCCCCGGTGCAGCAGATGCCATTAAGCTTATCTATGCTGGGTCGTTTCAATTTACGATTTGTATTTTTTGGGTAAAATAAACGCATTCGGTTTTTTTTAAACTGAAGTAAATAACGAACACTCTACCTGATGAGAAGTGGCTACTCAACTTCAAACAAAGAGGCTACAGATGCATTGCCAACTATTAAGAGTTAGATCGAATACCACACAGCATATAAGGTACGTGAGGGTAACATGGTCACCTTAAACTACTTTGCTGCCCTATAAAACCCAAACTACGAGAAGGAAAAAGACAAAAACACAAAGTCGTATTAAATAACTGATATATTAAGAAAAAAAATAGCAAACAAGTTTTGGCAATAATTAGGAACATTTCGAAAAATCTATTAAAAAAAACCTCACTACACTACATCATACTAAAATCTTTATATATATATATATACATATACATATAAAATACTTGTCACGTTGTTTGTCCGCGACGGTCTCCTAAACTATATAACCGATTTATATCAAATTTGCACACCGTATGCAGTTTGGTCCAACTTGAGAGATATGATAGTTTTTTTGCCCATGAGTGACCCACAATTTTTGTTTTTGCAAAGTTAAGGATTTTTAATAGGACATGACAAAGAGTCATCGAAAAGGGCAGAACAACGTCTGCCTGGCAAGCTAGTATTTACTATAATATCAACAGTCAAACTGGCGTCGATAAAGCAGCGCCCTTTTGATCCTTTATCATTCGATGAAGAGCTAACGTATCACAGAGTCATCTATGCAAACAAAGCTGTAGTTTTTGAGCTACAAGAAAGTGACCATATTAATCGGATGACCACATTACCCTCACGTACTATAATCATATTTGGTTTCTATATATCCTTTAGACAGGAATGCATTAACGCAAGTACTGCTATTTGGCAGCAGAAATATATAGAGAAGAAGGAGCCAGACGGATTTGATTGGATTGGTGGATGGATTCTTATAAGCAGAAAAGGAATTCTTTCACTTACAAACTAATACTTTTGAGTTGTGTTTCAACAGGGTAGGGTCTATATTCACTTAGACTCGTTTTAGACAGGGTAGTGCCATGCTGCAGCTATATTAGTAGTATAGTTGTAGTACGAATGGGGTTGGCTCGACCGGGGAAGAACCACGCTCTCACAGAATACCAGCGTAAAATAGCAGCGGTAATACTGCTGTGTTTGTAAGGGGAGTGTGGAGAACCGAATACCCTTTTTACTGGAATCGAGGCATTCCATCTTAGTTCTCACGGGTGACAACGCATCTAAATTTTGATTCGTAATCGAGGATAGATGTAGGTGTCTATGGGTTACAGCAATCACTTACCACCAGGTCGACTGTAAACTCGTTTGTCACTTTCTACCATAAAATACTTTCTTTTTTTCATTAGCTCATAGGAATCCACTAAAAGCCAAGTCAGAGTCAAAGACGGAACTTTTTTAAGGCTAGTTTAATGCTCCTATGGAGGTTGAATTTACCACGGTTCGCAAAAACAAAAAAAAAATCAACAAGAAGAGCTCTGAAGCCAAGAAACTCTTCTTTTCGGGGTCTTTCTCTTTCCTTTAAGCCATGATATAATTTCATTTACAATCACAACTTACAATAAAACATAGCATGCGTCGGCACCCTAATGACAGGTTGCGGACATTTAAACTAAAAACAAAAAAATAATATACTTTATTAAAACAAAAAAACATTTAAAATGTCAGTTTTAATAAAAAAATATTCGTGTGGCACTCGGGGACTGTCACTGTAAAGCTATTGCATAATATTTTTGTCAACTTATGCAATTATAATTATTTATTTATGTAGTATTTTTTTATTTGTTTTTTTCTTTGATATTAATTCAAGTTACAGCAGCTATTCTACTCGCATACGTCTAGTCGCACGCACACAAACACCGAGCCGAAGTCTGCCGAACTAAAGCGACGTTACGGCGCCTCTACACGTTGGCCAACACAGTGGCGAATGTAGTGGCCAATAGCATTGGCCAACGTGTAGACGGGGTGTTTGGGCTTCATTGGTATGTATTGGAACGATGGCCCACAAGTTGGCGCGAGATCCATGTGGTGTCGGTTTTTTACAAAAGATCAAAGGATTGTTGGCAGAATTTGGTCGCCGCGTCCACACGTTGGCCGCGAGTTTAGTTTGCTACAAGCTCGCAGAGTGATTACACGCATCTGATTAAAATTTTATATTCACGCTTTGTAGGGTGGATGGCCCAATTACCAGCCTTTTAGTGCCAATTTCAACTTTAAACATACTTACTACTTTAATTAGCACGATTCAATTATTTTTAAACATTTGTTTTAATCGATAAGCTATTTATAAAAAAAATAATGAACATTTATTTACAATCAGATTATTACGAGAACAATTTTAAAATGAAAAAAAAAATGAAGCACGTCGTTTATACGTGGTAGAACCATGCAGTTATATTAGAAGTATAGTTGTAGCACGAATGGGTCGGTTCGACCGGGGAAGGACCACGCTCTCACAGAATATCAATGTAAAATAGTAACTTAATTATTGTGTATTTCGTATAGTGAGTGTAGAGAACCAGAGACACTTTTTAAATGAAACGAGGCATTTCATCTTAGTCCTCATGGGTGACAACGCATCTGCATTTTGATTCGTAATCGAGGATAGATGTAGATGTCTATGGGCCACAGCAACCACTTACCATCAGGTGAACTGTGTGCTCGTTTGTCACCCTATCCTATATAAAAAAGCGTCGATTTCTTATAATTTAATCGCGCAAGTTTTCGAATCATCATCATCATTACAGCTCTTCACAAGTCCACTACTGAACATCTTCCTCCAAAGAAAGCCGCAAAGCAAAAGTTTTTCATTTATGTTCTAAGTTATAATTAGTACCTATTATTAAGTCAGTGTTAATTATATTTATTGCTACTGTTTTCAAAAAATAATTAAATTACCAATAAATTATAAGGTGTTTTTTATATACATCAAATGTCTGATAGAAAAGCAAGTACATGTTTTGCTAAACTTTGAAAACAAAACCCAATTTTAAAACATAGACTTATCGATTATAACTCCTTTAACTTTAAAATAAGTTTAGTTCTAATTAATGGTATTTATTCCAGTTTCTGATTCATGTAAAGAATAAATAAAGCTAATTGTATATCTATTTACAATCCATTAATATTCACTATTCTTTTATAATTATTTTACAAAAACGTTACCCCCCACACTTGGATTTTCTCCTGGATCGCGGAGGCAACTTACAAACATAAATTGCATAAGGACACACATCCAGACCCGAAACAATTATTTGTAGGATATACAAATACTTGTTCCGTGCGGGATTCAAACCCGCGACTCCTGGCACAGTCACTCATTGCCAAGCCAATGCGCCACGGAGCCGTCGTCTAAAATAAAATAAATTCGTCCGCACATAAACGACGTTAGACAATGCACGGCCTTCAAGCCACACCTCCGTGCCCGTCGTAGTGTCGAGCGTGAGGTTTTTTCGTTACGGAATTTCTGGATTCAGTCCCCGCGCTCAAGGCCCGCGATAGAAGCTATGCAATAGCTTAATAATACCTATATAATAAATAATAGCCTTTCAGGTGCAGAGTGAGAGTTATTTCTGCACGTAATTGTCCCCAATATATTACTTAAAAAACCTAAATTTAAAAAATATTAATCTGTTTTATTGTAGATTTCTTTTTTAATTTCCTTAATAAGTTTTTTAAAATTTGCATTTGGTTGTTTCACTATATTTTTAAGTATTCTATACCTTTAAACGAGCAATTCTTGTATATATATATATACAATATATATATATATATATATATATATATATATATATATATATATATATATATATATATATATATATATATATAATCGAAATCTCGGAAACGGCTCCAACCATTTTCATAAAATTTTGTGTGCAGGGAGTTTCGGGGGCAATAAATCGATCTAGCTAGGATTTATTTTTTAGAAAATGTCTTTTTTGTCCGTGTTTTTAGGCAATGAAAAACTGCTACAATATCGTTAGTATAAGAAGGTAAATTTTGACAGTTTATTAGTGATTATAAATAGCTTAATTGGTATATTGGGCGGTCACAAAATCGTAATACCATGGTTCGAGCCCAGACCGACCGACCGACTTTTTTTAAATTTTTTTTCAAGTTCCTTTCTTTTTTGAGAAAATCTATCTTTTCGAGCCCTTTTTTTAGTATTTTTAACAACACGACAATTTAAATTAAACTAATTGCACTCATGATTTTTTATTCAAATAACCAGTTCAGTTTTTTCTATTATGTCGCTAAGATCAAAAAATATTATTCGTATTTCATCAGTATGTAATTTGTATCTAAATATAATTTCCAAAACACACGAATTGAAAAAAAAACCGAGCGAAAAATACCGAGCAAAGCTCGGTCAACCGGGTACTTTTACTTATATAAATAAATATTGGCTACGCCCATGCTCTTTTTTGTTCAAACTTAATGTCCATTTTTACGATTTACGCAAATAACAACAAATGCGTACTGTTAAATAATAGTTATTGAATAAAATTTATTTAGCTCACCTCTGGCACATTCGATGAAAATGTTTCTATAGTGCAACACAATATTAACAATACAAGGGCAACCATTTTTAAAACAGAGTTCACTTTAATGATGTGTATACATTTTATTTAAAAAATCCGTAGATGTCACACTCTATATTGTTCTATTTAAAAGCAGATTTAAGCAAATATAACTTTAAAACCATAAAAATGTTTCTTTTGCAAATCACTTTTATATTATTTGTTAACAGTAAAATGTAAATTTTAAGATCAGAATTGGTATTGCCTAAATTTGGGTCATTCTGTGAAATTTTTCGATTTACGAAAACATGAAATGGTGTATAGCAGTAATATTTTTTTAAGTAAATAAGCAATGCTTGCACTTTTTGCTATCCAAAATAAAATAAGAAAAGAAAACATTTTTTTTAAATAAAATTTGAAAATCAGAATAGTTCCAACGAGTACCGAGTTCGAGTATTTGATTCCCTGGTCTGTGCCGGCGGGAATTAATAATACCATCCACACCATCTGGATCCTTGACAGTTTACTACTATGCCATTCAATTATTTTTCTTTTCTTTCTCGCATAACTTAGTCAATTATCTACCACCAGCGAAAGGCCGATACGATTTAGCGACCTTCAAGAAAAATCCTACTGCTTTTTAAAAGGCATACTGCAATTCCTTTAATATTGCGGTTGTTTATGGGTAGTGGTAGTTACCTATTATCAAGTGAGCCTTGTGCTCATTTACTCTCCCTTCAATATGAAATTAAATCTGTGTGAGTGTGTATGTGCGTGTGCGTTTCCGTGTGTGTGTGCACGTGTGCGTGTGCACGTGCGTGTATGAATGCGTGTGCGTGTACGCTTGTGTGTGTGTGTGTGTGTGTGTGTGTGTGTGTGTGTGTGTGTGTGTGTTGTGTGTGTGTGTGTGTGTGTGTGTGTGTGTGAGTGTTGTGTTGTGTGTGTGTGTGTGTGTGTGTGTGTGTGTGTGTGTGTGTGTGTGTGTGTGTGTGTGTGTGTGTGTGCTGTGTGTGTGTGTGTGTGTGTGTGTGTGTGTGTGTGTGTGTGTGTGTGTGTGTGCTGTGTGTGTGTGTGTGTGTGTGTGTGTGTGTGTGTGTGTGTGATGTGTGTGTGTGTGTGTGTGTGTGTGTGTGTGTGTGTGTGTGTGTGTGTGTGTGTGTGTGTGTAAAATTTATCAATATAACGTTTATTACCATGGACCACTAGAATATACACTTACCACTAACTTTTCGGTTGACTGGTAGAAAATGATATAAATAGAACGGTGATGGTTCATCATTGTTTTTTCTGTTAATAATTTTGAGCGCATTTTATTTGTGTACTGAAACTCTACTAGCGTAACGATCCACGTGCAAAAGCATCGTTAAAATTGCGTTAAAAATATCACGTAAAAACAATGTTTAATACTAAATTTTTCCGGGGTAGAATGACCCACATCGGCTATAAATCGGCGCATCATAAAGTCCGGCGTTGCGACACTGGCGTTTGATTTGTGCTGCGCTATCGGTTTATAAAATGTGCACGTGAAAAGTGACTGCAGAATGTTGGAAAAACATTAGGTCAATAATGTCAATAGTAATTTTGTACGTGGTGGAGCCTTATTGTGGTTGTAGCACAGGTGGGTCGGGTCGACCGGAGTAGGACCACGCTCTCACAGAATATTAGTGTAAAACAGCTACTTACTGCTGCTGTGTTTCTTATGGTGAGTGTAGAGAACCGGAGGCCAGATTTAATGGAAACGAGGCATTCCATCTTAGTCTTTTAGGGGTCGCAACTGCATTTTGATTCTTAATCGAGGAAACTGTAGATGTCTATGGGCCACAGTATCCACTTACCATCAAAACACAATCTTAAATTACATGCCATGCAAATACAAATTATAAATAAGATTGTTACCGATGTGTCGATTGATGGTGAAATAGATATCGATCGATAGTTTCTACCGCACCGATGGATCGATGGTAGAATCGATTAGTCGATGTCGATCGAACTGCTTGATTATTCGAGAACCCGTACGACTCATCGTAAAATATCTTTAATACCCGAACGTATTAAAGATATTTACGATAAGCCCACAACTACATCGATTAATTGTCGATCAACGTTGATCGGCGATTGAGCAACGTTTTATCGATCAGTATCCGTCTCGATGCCATTACATATACGTTAGTATACAAAATTCGAAATTAGGTTGTGTCAAAGAGATAGGTGATTGAAAATGGTAAATTGTCAAACTATTTTAAAATGATTAATAATAAAAAAAATATTGTAATATCAATTAAATAAAAAATCACTATTAAAATACTATATTAAACTACCTTTTACTTTTTATCGGTTATTTGTTTTTTATACTATTCGTGTATATTGTGTTCTATAGTATGACAAGTCATAGTGTGTTTTTGGCCTTAACCAACTCTTTCTACTCCCACGGGACGAGATAGGAATATCCCTCCAATGCACCAAGAAACAGGGAGTATTAAGTTTTCATTATCTTGAAAAGCAATATGTGTTATATTGCTTTTCATGATATTGAAAACTTAATACTGACCAAATACGAGGGTATCGAAGTATTTCAACGTTCTCTTATCGGCGGACGGAACTTATCCCCTGGGACCATTCGCGCGTCTTCAACGAAACTAAGTTCAATTTCCGAATGTTTTCACGCATTACAAAGTTTTATTATAGCTTTAGGGTTAAGTAACTAAAATATTGAGTGATAAAAGTATTTAAGTAATAGCTGGAATTTTTATAAAACTGAAGTGTCAAACGAACTTTAGTACACTGGTAGTAATTAGTAAACCTTTGAGTTTATCTAAAATTACTATAAAAAACTGCAGGTGCCAAGAAACTCGTAGCATGTCTACGCTTACAGCAAAATCTCATTTTTGCCGTATACTGGCTCTGTTGATTACTTGATAGTAACTAGCTGGTACCCGAATCGTCGCAGCCGCAGATGAAATAATTGCGGAAATATCGTTTTCAATTTGAAAGAGTTACATAGTTTAATTGAATTTTTCATTGAACTTTCAAATAAATTTGTCCGAACGATGAGCGTTCCACCTACTGTAAGTTACTACTGTAAGTACTACGCCTACAATCGTCGCGAAAGTGTAAAAAAAAAAAGACAGTGAAAGCTTCAGTTTGATCGTAATTAAGTGTCTTAAGCCACTGTATTATTTTTTTTCTTACACTCGTATGTCTTTAATGGATATATTTGCAATATATTTGTATATAAGTGTTTTGATTATTTGTCATATTAATGTTAATAATATGTTGAGAAAGTTTTACCGCAAATAGATAAACGGTATGGCAGCGCACAAAATACGAATAAACAAGCCCTAATTTTTATATATATTAGATACCATGCTGTAAATTTAACATTAATATTGGTAATTGTTAATATTTGCTGAGCCCTTGCAGGGCCTTTGTTTGACCTATGTTTAACCCCCGAATAAAACAGGGGGATATTACTTATACGTTTCTAGTATATATTATTTCAAAGTTGAACGCCACTATATTATGTTAGTGTTAGTGATGCTACAAATAAAATAGGTTTTTCAAAATATACCTTTTTAATTGAAAACGCGGAGTTTTATGCGCTGGTTTCTGGTGACGAGCAAATATGCGTTGACGTCACATTATAAATAGTTACCGGCATCGTCACTATTGTTTTGGTTTAGTGTTTGAATATACTAGTCTACAGACTGGATTTCAGATTTTATATAATACAAATGAAACTCTCGTCCTTAGATATTTTATCACATGATATCTCGTCTGAAATTTTATATAATAAGTACGGTTGCTTAACTATAGAGGGATCTACGCTCAAAGCAGTCTTATTCGAGAGTGTTCATAGCTATATTTCAAGAAAATCTGTTAAGTCGTTTGGAAATCATCAGTTATTTTCATTTCGGTTTTTTTTTCATTTTTAATTTAAGTTAATTTATAATTAAGACCTAATGTATATAAGAATAGCGAATAAATTTAATTGAACTAAAGTGACTTTTAAACAAAAAAGGATATAGATATAACCTACCAAGAGTAGGCTATACAAGTTTATACCATTAGGTGTAGTCAATCGATGAAGTTTTTAAAGGAACTGACTCCGCGACTGGTTGCCGCCGCTGGTGACAATAGGGCTGTTAAGACAATTATTTTGTCCATTGGCTAAATTATCGCTTACATATTCATTAAGGAAACGCAGCCAGCGTTCTTGGCACTGTACCGCGAGCAAGAGTTGTTCTTGTTACATAAATAAAGCATATTATTACAACAATAAACCAATAGTAACTGTTTAAAAATGATTGCTGTTAGATCTTGAACATACGAAAATCTTTGTCATCCTGCCAAATCTTAACTCATCATCATCATCATCATTACGGACCTTCACAAGTCCACTGCTGAACATAAGCCACCTGCATCCATCGACTTTCTACATAACTTACCAGGTCATCACTCAATCTAGTGAGGATATGCCTCACACTTCGCTTACTGGTTCTCGAGTAGCACCCGTGACCACGGGTGCTGTAAAGCAACCGAAACGTCAGGATAATAAAAATAAATTAAAGTTGAATCAAACGCGATGAAATCCGTAAATAATAGTTTTATTCAATGTGTAGTGTTCGCGTAAATTTAAGAAATCATTATAGGAATATCATATTAAAAAAATTACAAAAATTATACCTGCAGAGTTTCTTTCACTGTTTCTTCTATGGACAAAGGAATTCCACATTTTGAAATGGTAGTTAGATTATACAACATGGTAACTTTTAACAAACGAAGCGTACAGAGTGAAACTTCTTTACGACATATCATCCTACGCATTGGAGCCACGCTACAGCTGTATCATGGTTGTAGCACGAATGGGTCTGCTTGACCGGGGAACGACCACGCTCTTACATAATACCAGCGTAAAGTAGCAGTTTAATGGCGCTGTGTTTCTTATGGTGAGTGTAGAAATCCGGAAATTCTTTTTTACAGGAAACGCGGCATTCCATGTTAGTCCTCACGGGTGATAATGCATCTGCGTTTTGATTCATAATCGAGGATAGATGTGTAGATGTCACTTACCATCAGGTGGACTGTGTGCTCGTTTGTCAATATCTATTACATTATTCACGTAAAACGTTACAAGTAAACGTGACGTTTTTGTAATACCTTATTAAATTTCTCCACCACGTCGAGAAAGAAGCCTCGCTTCAAAGTAGAGAGTTTTTATTTAATCTCATTTCATTGTTATCAGGTAGATGGTACCGCCCATCTCCCGTTACAGTTTACCTCTGCCATCTCTTACAACACCTATGGTTTAATATAAGTGAATTCACAGCAAAAGTATACGCCAAGTATTGCCGGTGAAATAAAATCAACTACCTCGTACTAACTCTTGGGTATCATCCCATAGCAACTATCTATGTAGCAGTAGCGAATTTAGTTACATCTTTTGAGTTTGAATGTTCGGACCACACAAGATAAATTCACTAAAGAAGGCTTATTAATACGCTATATCTATCTTTTTTTTCTATAGCATTGGGTGACAGACGAGCAAACAGTCCACCTGATGGTGAGTGGATGCTGTGGCCCATAGACATCCACATTTATCATCAATTAAGACTCAAAATTCAGATGTGCCGTCACCCCTGAGGACTAATATGGAATACCTCGATTCCAATAAAAAGGGTCTCTGGTTCTCTACAATCACCATACAAAACACAGCAGCATTACGCTGGTATTCTGTGAGAGCGTGGTCCTGCCCCGGTAGAACCGATCCATTCGTGCTACAACTATAATAAAGTCCTCCAGACCGAATTTCGGTCACGACGGCCAACCTCAACCGAGGCTAGCCATCGACGCAGGACAGAATTATAGTGCCCAAGTGTATGCGCAAGCACAGGTGCACTCTCTATTCCTTCACTCTCATAATCCGATGGGACGGTAAACCAACACAGAAGAGAGATCAGGCGTAGGATCAACTGCCTGACGTGCTTTCCGAGGCATGAGGGTGATACACAACCAACTTCCTGACTCCGGGCAGCTACTGAGAATTTCTTGACAGAAAAACTCAATAATTGATTTTTTGGACCGACCCGGGATTCTAACCCAGGACCTCATGATCAGCAGTCACACTACTACAAACACTAGACTAACGAGGCAGTCACTATAATATAGCTGTATATAATATAACTATAATATAGCTGCAGAATGGCTCTACCACGTAAACAACGTATCTATGTAACAGAATACAACTTTATACTTGTTGATCCTGACGTGATTAGGATCACCAGGATAACATAAAATAATCAGAATAGAATCGATGCGTGTTATTTAATTTCATGTTTCACAATAATATTCAGTGTTTTACAAAATTTGAAATTTTCTCAATATTTTATAGGCATGCTGCCCCTAGTCCGATATCAGGCGACTTTATTAGCCGCCCACATTTTCGTAAACATTTTACGAGCCGTGGTCCTCATATTTCGGAGTCTGTGACTGATGCAAACGTAACGGCGTGAACATAAAATATTTATCTGTCGCGTATACTTTATGTGTTCCATTTAGGCTGATTAGCTTTATTATAGATTATATATTAGAGGCGTGGTAGCTTAGGCACCGATTACCTTATCGCTACCACGTAAGCACAGAAGCTAAGTGCTCATTGTAAATTCCGAAGTACTCAAGCAGCCCGGTTTATTTCCCGCCGGCACTATTGATATTATTTAAATATTTAATGATGTTTTACCTAGTGCTTGTCGGTGAAGTAAAACATAGTGGGGAAACCTGCATGACTGAGAAATAAAAAAATTATTTGAAGAATGAAAAATCCCAAAAATTTAACGAACAAAACGGTCATTCCGCTTGTTTAACCTAAAAATTCACCCTAGGGTGGAAACTCAAAAACTCGTGTTTATCTGTCCATCATAGACGGGGTGGATAATCGAAAGTCACTTTTGATTGTTCTTTTGATTTTTTACCCCAAGTGTAGTTCAAAAATAAATGTACTCATACACTTTAATTATTAATTATTTTTAATAACCACTAACTTGAACAAAAATAATATTATATATTGCATTTAAATCGAATTAAACTTCCTCGTTTTGAATTATGTAATTTATAAATATTTACAATACGTCTAGTACCAACACTAACTTCATTTGATATCTTGGATAGATTCGTATCCTTTAATGTATATTTGTAATTGTTTTCTAAATTTCTTTGCTACAGCAGATGTATTAGCGAAATACTGGCCGTTTTTTTCAAGCGTTCCTAAAACGTTGGATGTTCGTCTTCAACTTAATTTAAAATTTGTTTTAAGCGAATATTAAAATCAATTTGTAGTTCTGTGAGATACTCCTTCTTCCAGTTTTGACTTTTCAAATAAGAATTATGTATATATATATATATATATATATATATATATATATATATATATATATATATATATATATATATATATAGATATAGATACCTATCAGAAATATATATATATTCTGATAGGTATGCTAATATCTACGAAGTATCTTGGACCAGTTTTATAATGTTTCTATAAATGACTGTACACAGCTAAGGGAGAAAATCGTAAGAAAAATAATGTACGGGTTTCCATTATCCACCCTGTTAGGGTTGGATGTAGATGAACACGCGTTTCCGAGTATCTTGGGGTAGCTTTTTGGGTGTTGTTAAACGGAATAACCGCATGTAAAGTTTTTCAACACGCATTGCGAACGTCGCGAAACACTTCCTTACCCAAAACTGTCTCGGAAATTGAGGAAGGCATTGGACATATATAAGCTGTAACTTTAACATTAACTTATTTTAACATATTTTATTATATTTTTTTAAGAAATTATCATCATAAACGCACCTTGTAGAGCCGCAACACAAACTCAACTCAAAGTAAGACACTTTATTTTTAAAGTTCAATTTTTCGAAATGCCTAAATATACGTTTATATGGTTAAAGAAGAAGGAAATCTGTCTAGTAGACTGATTTTGAGTTATTACAGTAACTTTCTGTAACAACCCAAAATAATAAAATAGCATAACAAATTTTAAAAAAATATTAACGTTTTTTTATATCCTTACGTTGTCATCCGATTCTGAGCTGTTCCAAATTTGATGTTTCTAAATCACAATTAGGTTAATTTAAAATTAATTATTAAATTCAATCCCACCAGACATACACAAAAGAGAGTTTAAAAAAACATGGCAAAAACTTTTGTTGACTCTTTGTTATAATGTGCGTCATACGGTCAGTAGTCTGCAGATTTTACCCAAAAAACTGTGTGTTAATTTATACACGTACGAAGTAAAACTTTTTTAGTTTAAACTTTACAAGAAAACATGACGCGTTTTATATTGTTCTAAATTTCTCAACTACGTCGATAAAAAGTTTCATATCAAAATTAAAGTTTCACTTCAAATTAATAAAAGACTAACCCTATAAACTAGCAACAAGTAGCCATTTAGGTAAGGAGACGTCACTGTTATATAATAAAAATAGTTATAAGGATATATTTTGCTAAAATATTACATATAACTTTTATCTTCGAAGTGCTATGTTCATTTTTGTAATGGCCAAATCCTTTTAGGCTAAAAGATACAAAAATCACACTAGCTATATGCAACAAAGGGTAACTCTCTTCACTGTCGTACCAAAACGAATATCATGTTCCCCCATCTAAAACGTAGTCATCTGCATAATCTAATACATTGTAGCTATTGACATTTCTACTGCTTGTATTCATTTATATAAGACGTGCGGGTCGGCCATATAGCTGGAAGGACCGACAATCGATGGAAAAAAGGTTCTCGGGGCCACCCACTAAATGAAATTAAAAAATAAAATCTTCTTACCACTGAGATTTCTACTTAGGGTATTGACAGAAAGTCACAAATTAAGATTTGCAATGAAATTATCAGTGATTTCATCATCACAAGGGACAATGGCCAAACAAGTAACGCACCAATTGGCATGGATTTTATGTGAGATTTGTTCTCGCTTAGTAAGCTGGGCGAGCGGACTGGTGAGTGCTAACCTGGTACCCTTGCACTAAATATGTTGCTTCAAAGTCAAGGTCATTTTATTCAAGCTTGTTTAATTATTCATCTATTACAGCCTCTATAAGTCCATTGCTTAATAAAAGCATCCCCCATAAATTTCCTCATAAAAGGATTCCGTCAGAAGCTCTGTTATCTTTCGCTAATCGAGGATAAATATAGGTGTCTAAGGACTGCAACGTTCAGGTGGCCATCTTTCACACTGGCTCGTTCTACAACCATAATATAGCTGCAGCGTAACTCCACCAAGCCGAGTTTGTATTAAATCATTCTGTGTACGAGGTTTAACAAAGGCAACGAAATTTTCAGTGTTTGTTCAGAGTAGAACAACAAAGATAGAACAAGTGTTAAAATAAAAAAAATTGTACACCCTTCTTCAATATATATACAAAGAAAACATTATCATTGTATTCGAAGTTAATTAAATAAGCATTATTAAGGATGCTCAAAAACTACTGGTCAGATCATGATCAAATTTATTTGGGATCACACGAGAAGCACCAGCTTTAAATAAAAAAAAAGAATCATCAAAATCAGTTCGTCTAGAAAGAAATTCTGAGGTAACACACATAAACAAAAAAACATGTAGTTGAATTGAGTGCCTCCTCCTATTTGAATTCGGTTAATAAAGCTCTTTAGAACTATAAAGAAATATATTTCTGATACAATTACGGTAGGAGCAATTCGGTTGCGTATTCGATAAGATATAAAAATTTTTTAAATTGTCGTAACGAACGTATAGTTTTATATTGAAATATCGCGTGTTAATTTAAATTAATACTTTTGAAAAATTATTTCACAATCGCCATACATTATTTCTATAGATATGTCTGCTTGCCAAGCATAACAACTGTGACAAATATCCTCTTTATGAAGCAATCTACAGGAGGTGGGGGTATGTTCGACAGTGGACTTTTCATGAGCTTCGGTAACGGTGTAACGTACAACATTGAATATATTATTCGCGAACTCGAACAAAAAGAAAGAACATAATCAGACAGAGTCAATTTTTTTTTGTAGATTTGTTAACATTATCCTGTCTGCAGTTGTTCTAGGCGGCCGTTAGATGGCACCGCACGCACTCCGGGCGCGCGAGACTAGGCGCTAAAGTGCCTGTCGCTCGCCGACCACCCGATGGGAAAGACGTCTGGAGGTCGCCCTGACGCTGGAGTCCGTGCTCTTAGAATCAATAATCGCAGGTAGTCGCATGAGAGAAAAGATTTATCCTAAAATTTTATGCTGTAAAAATGCTATACTTGCGCATGTCATGCAAATGATTTCGGTGAATATCATTTAAAAATTTGCTTACTTATCGCTTCTTCTTATTTGTTATGGCCAGTTATGTTAAATAACTATTTGTATTAATTTCTATTACGGATATCGTCTGCTTTTAGGTATGCCGATATTAGGGATAAAAACTTCAAAGAAAATAATAGATTTTATTTATTTTATATAGATTACAAGAATACTTCTTGAAAGTTGTTTATGTTTTTTCCACTAGTTCGGAAAACCTCTGTTCTGGGAAGAACCAGCAAGAAACCCCTCGAGACTATTTAATTACAAAAAATAATTGTCATCATAAGACGTTATGTTTTGTTATAGGACAAGATAAACGAGTACACAGTCCAATTGATAGTAAGTGATTGCTGTAGCCCATAGACATCTACATCTATCCTCTTTTTATTATTAATCAAAACACAAATGCGTTGTCACGTGAATACTAAGATGGAATGCTTCCTTAACAGTAATAAGGGTCTCCGGTTTTCTACACTCACCGTACGAAACTTCGCAGTGTTAATCTGCTATTTTACGTTGGTATTATGTGAGTGCGTGGTCCTTTCCTGATTGAGCTGACCTACTCATGCTACAACCATACTACTAATATATTTTTTTATAGAAGAGGGGGCAAACGGGCATGCGGCTCACTTGATGTTAAGTGACTACCGCCGCCCATTATCAACCGCAACACCAGGGGAATTGCAGGTGCGTTGCCGGCTCTTTAGAAAGGAGTAAGCTCTTTTCTTGAAGGTCCCCAGGTCGTATTGGTCCGGAAAAATTGCTGGTGGTAAACTATTCTACAGAGAGGTCGTAAGCGGCAGAAAACTCCTTGTGAAACGTACAGTGGTGGACCGCCAGGCATCCAGATGTGTGGATGGTATCGGGACGTTTGCCGCGTAGTGCGTTCACGAAATTTGGCGGCTGGGATTATTCCGTAGAATTCCTCAGAGCACTCCCCATGGTATATGCGAAAGAAAATGCAAAGAGATGCAACATCTCTTCGCAGCGCCAGTGAATCGAGCCGCTCGGAAAGCACTCGGTCGTCGAGAATTTGAGCCGCTCTGCGCTGGATGCGGTCAAGTGGAAGGGGCTGGTACTGGGGAGCTCCAGCCCAGAGATGGGGACAGTATTTCATGTGCGGCCGGACCTGTGCCTTGTAAAGTTGAAGGCGGTGTGCCGGCATGAAATACTGTCCCGCTCCGCTGAGCACGCCAAGGTTTTTAGAGGCCAATTTGGCCTTCTTTTCCAAGTTACCACGAAACTGAACGTCACTCGATATGTCGACGCTGAGGATTCCGATACTGGCTGAAGCAACAAGGGTAGCTCTACCACGTAAAAATGCAACATACTTTTTTTCCTAGTTTTACAACTAGCAATAGATTCTGACAGCGTCAAGTATTTCATGAAAGTTACACAGTTTATCAGACTAAAAAGTTTTCTTCCTATGGGCTTCCCGAGAAATTGTGCTGTTGGATCACCAATTTTCTTGCAGATTGCAGCATCAAGGTCGTAGTAGACGGTGCATGCTCCTATTACAAGCCAACTAACGCCGGTGTTCCACAAGGCTGCGTGCTATCACCAACATTGTTTCAAACAGACATGTAGCAAAACACTAATATTCATTGCTATGCGGACAACAGCACTGGTGATACTTCATACACAGGCCATGCCAATATTTCTAGGAATAACGTCGCCGAATACCGGGCAAACTTGTGTCTGAAGTCGAGACTTTGTAGAATAAAGTTTTGGAGTGGTAGCAACTAAATCTAGTCCAGTTCAATCCCCAGGAAACAAGCTTACGCGTTTACCGCTAAAAAAACCCTTCGTCGTATCTCCTCAGTTTCAAGGCACTACCCTTTTTGCCTCAGCCCGTATCGGAATCCTCGGCTACGACATATCAAGTGACGTGCAGTTTCGCGGTCACTTGGAAGAGAAGGAGAAATTGGACTCTTAAAAGCTTGGCGTGCTCAGCAGCGTGGGACATTATTTCATGCCGGCACACCATCTGCAACTTTACAAGACGCGAGCCGCACATGGAATACTGTTCCCATCTCTTGGCTGGGGCTCCCCAGTACCAGCTCCGTTTGATCGCATCCAGCGCAGAGCTGCTCGAATCGTCGGCGACCGAGCTCATTCCGATTGGCTTGACTCACTGGCACGGCGAAGAGATGTTGCGTATTTTAGCGTATTTTATCGCATTTGCCACGTGGAGGCTCTGAAGAATTGTTCGGAATAGTTGCAGCTGCACAATTTCACCATCGCTCGTCGCAACAAAACTCGCGATACCATCCGTACCATCTGGATAACTGGCGATCCACACTGTGCAATTTAAAGATTTAAAAAAGTTCTCTTCCTCTAACAACATCCTTGTGGAATCGACTACCATCAGAGATTTCATCTAACATAATATCAGAGATTGAAACCACTCCTCACCAACTCGTATACGAGCAATTCACTTTGTTTGCTACCTACAGATGAAGATGAGGTTGGCAAAATAATAATGGGACTAAAGAGCGATTGTGCTGCAGACATTGACTTAATTCCCGGTTGGCTATTCAAGCAATATAGTGATTTGTTGACACCACCAATAACCCACATTTGTAATGCTGCCCTCGAAACCGGTACATTCCCTAGACTTCTATGATCTCGATTATCAAACCAATTCACAAAGGAGGTGACAGTGACTGCGTTAATAACTATAGACCTATATCAATATTACCTACTTTATCTAAGATCCTGGAGAAAATCCTAAATAAGAGACTTATTGACTTTCTAAGTTCAATGAAATTAATCTCAAATAATCAATTTGGATTCCGAGCCGGAAGATCAACTGAGGATGCCATTCTTGAGTTAACAAGTACATTAATCTCTAGTCTTGATAAAGGCAAAAAAATGTAGCAGTCTTTCTTGATTTAGCTAAGGCCTTTGACGCAGTTTCTGTTCCTCGTTTGTTAAACAAACTCGAGGGAGTAGGTGTACGAGGCGTAGCATTAAATTTATTTGCGAGTTATCTAACCAACCGTAGTCAGAGAGTCAAGCTTGGTGGTTTTCTCAGCAATGAGCTTCCTGTAACCTATGGTGTGCCGCAGGGAAGCATTTTAGGTCCAACGCTGTTTCTCATCTATATTAATGACCTGTGCGAGATCCAGCTACCTCGAGGCAAAATAGTTACCTTTGCCGATGATACAGCTCTTGTTTTTGATGGAGACTCATGGGAGGAAGTCTTTGAACTTGCGCAAAAAGGGTTTAATAGTGTTAACAAATGGTTGGTGGATAACATACTTACTCTTAATGTTACAAAAACAAAATACGTGACGTAAATAAGACGAGTCTACCTACTTCTGGCTCTATCTTTACTCACTACTGCGACTCTCTAAATTACACCACTTGCTTGTGTCCTACGCTGGAAAGAGTTGAATCTATTAAATAACTAGGAGTCATTGTTGATTCTACTCTCACTTTCAAATTGCACATCGATTCCCTGGTATCTAGACTGAGAAAACTTATATATATTTTTAAATCCCTCCGACACATAGCTGATTGTTCTATTATAAAACCTATTTATTACGCTCTTAGTCAATCAATAATCAGCTATTGCATCACAGTGTGGGATGGTGCATCCAAAACTCGCCATAAAGAAGCTGAGAAAGCTCAACGAGCAATACTCAAAACTGCAGCTAAACTCCCTTATAGACGTGCTACGTCGGAGCTGTACAGGTTATGGGATGTCCTCACCGTTAAGCAAATATTTATTTTAAAAATAATAACCAGAAAGCATTCCCAAGTGGATTACAATCCGAATCTCAGCACTACAAAAAGAAGAAAGGACAAAGCATGTCCTTCAACGACGGTTAAATCCAGCTTAGCCAAGAGATAGGTATAGTGTACCTATCTCAGTAATTACATATACAACAAAATAAATAGGCTGCTATCTATATATCCTCTTCCTGAACACGAGTGTAGAAAAAATACAATAAACTGGCTCAAATCTTTAACATACGAATCCACTGAAAGTTTCTTACATCCTCAACTTTAATATCACGCACATTATATATATAATTATAATATTATTATGTACTTTAATCTAAAATACGTATCTGTATAATTTAATTAATTGGCTTTGTTACATTATCCTTCAATTTACGAAATGTCGATTTTCTCATAACCAATAAAATGAAAATATTGATGTCTTCAATATACTATAAAAACTTGTAATTTAAGATGTACAATCCGTGGGGAGGGACCTGGTGACCTATAGAACAGGTATTGTTTAATACCTTTATTAGGCACCTGTCTCTCACAAACTAGGGTTCAATACGTTTATACATAGTATAACATGTTTGTCATCAATAATACTGTACCCGTTTGTGATGAGAAAATAAATATAATTTCTATTCTATTCTATTCTATTTTGCCGAATCGAAACGACTTAAGGTCCTTCAAGTAAACAGCGTTCTTTTTTTAAAGTCCGACAACGCATCTGTTATTGGCAGGTCCAGGGTGTTGCAGTTGTTCTTGGGCGGTGGTAACCGTACCGTGTGGTGTGCCGTATGCTCGTTACCTCGTGTGATGATGATGATGATAATGACAGCTGTAGCTGATAATGACAGTCGAGAACAAGTCATTTGATGAAAAGGAAATGATAGCTAGTATTTTCTGGTGTTACCCTAAATTAAATGAACTTAGTTGCGTTACGTACGTTAAGAAAATTATACAAATGAAAAATAATAAGAAAGTTCCTTTCAAAAATCTTTATGAGATTCTATCAAGCGGTCTTAAATAAACATAATTGTTTATAAAAGTAGGATGTACCGAATCGAATCGAATAGTCAGATGTTTGACCGGATCCTAAATATAATCTTGGTTCGGAAGTTCTTAACATAAACATTTTTATATATTCCATTGTTAATAAAAAAAATTTACTAATGTTTGATGACAATAATCATATCCATTGCAATAAGTTTTGTAATAAAATTACAATCTTTATAAATGTTCTATCGTGGCCTAAAAACCTATTTATATCTAAGTTTTTTTGAATACTCTAAGTTATTATTCTTACTTATAAAAAAATTTTAAATCGATAATTAGTTTATTCTCAGTTGTTATGCTTTCAAGTATTCCCGATTGTTGATTTTAAAACGTTAATTTATTTATTTAGGGTCGTTGGCGTCTGTACACTAAATTAAATATTGAAATAGAAACATTGTTTGATGATATAAGTGACAAATCAACTTAATCCTTCTGATGATAAATGGCCACGGTAGCCCATGTATTCTTGTAAAACTTCAAGTAAACGAGGCTACAGACTACTTTAATTATCAACTCAATGATAATTAAAGTATCTTTTGTTTTAGGCACGAGAATTATTACAAAAAAAAAACTTATTAATATTTATTTGAATTCTTTCGGTTTTACTAACTGTGTTAAAGTAAACACAGCTGCGAAAGAAGCGAACGCAAAACATCGAAACTAATTCACGAATTGGATATAATAATATGTTTGACCGAATTTCGAATATACTTCTGTTTCGAAGTTTCTGTGCAAATAGACAAAACGATTAGTTTAATCGAGTGGCCGCAATTGTAGCATCGTCAATCTTCTCATTTGACATGTGGGATTGTTTGACAGAGCTTATTATTATTGTACGTGGTTCTTTAACCTAAAGTATAAATGCTTTCTTACGTTTTGGTTTGGGGTCACCCAACACTGCGCTTTCCAGTACAAGGTGGCGATTATAGAGGTTTTATATTATATTTATAGATGATATTAAGATACTATATTAGATTATACATTTATAATAAGTGGTCCGTAACCTGAGTTTTTTTTCTCAATCTGAAATGACAAACGAACTTAAATTTCAGCTGATGGTAAGTGGCTATTGCAGCCTATAGATATCTGCAGCCAACTTCAGAGCAGACTACAGATGCGTTGTCGCCTATGAGGACCAAAATGGAATGAGCCTGTATTTTATACTGGCTCTCTTTAATTTTCAGACTGGAACACAGCACTATAAGCCCTGCTATTTGACAGTACAAATAAGTAAGAAGTACCTACCCGGGCGGACTTCTATGCAGGAATGGAACGCGGTAGCAAAATCCTAAATTTCCTCATTTGTACATAAGCATTCGAGGGGATTAAGAGCGTCAAACGTGCAAAACGTCTGGTATGCGATGACTAATCATCCGCCAAATGTAGCGATTAAGGCAATTTTTCCTAAAATGAGAGTGTCCATGTCCAGTCGAGCAATTTTATGATTTGGTGATGATTAAGGAGAAGAGTTCCACATGGTTGTATTATGTAGCCATAGTTTTTTTTATTGCTTATAAATCTTTTTAATAGGAATAGAATAGCATCATTTCTATTCAATATAGATTACGAGAATTCTTATTGAAGGTCATTCAAGCTTTACCGCTGGTTCATAAAAAACCTATGTCCTGGGACGAATCAGCAAAAAAAATCCTAGCGGGGTTTTGTTTTAAACGTTAATTAGCAGTGTATATGAAAATATTTAAAAATAGTATGATAGCGATAACTTCATTCCCAGGTGCTATTATCAATCACGTAGGATTTACTTTATTTACTTTTTAATATAATCATTACCATTAAAGCCTATCATAAGTCCACTGCTTAACACCTCTCCCACGGATTGCTCCATAGGGGGAACAGTATGGTGGCAGTGAAAGAATGTCCATATTTATGTTTTGTAACAAATAACAACACAAACCAAATTAAAAATAGCTTGGTAGCAATCACCTCATTCCCAGGGGCTATTATCAGTCATACATTTTATAATAAGAACTTTGAGGAGGTCAAATTTTTTATATTTTCTGGGATTTTGTTGTAAAATCGTTGCCGAAAAGAAGGAATTACTGACTCGGTGGAGTTGATTAACTGGTGCTAGTAGCTTGTGTCTGTTCCTAGTATTTACCGAATAGAATTTCACTTACTTTTTTAAACTACTTTTATTTTTGTGTTCATTTGCATAGAGAGGCCAAAGTTAATGTATAAAGTTCCTTAAACTTTATTGTGATTCCAAGAAAATGGTAATATCGACAAGAATCTGCTCCTCCCCATTTAAAATTACATAAGTACTTACATGTTTGACATTTGGAGTTATATTTAGTGCCATTTAAATGCAAAGTTTAACGTTAAACCAATTTACTAATTTAGATATAGCATTATTTGCTTCGTCATATTTTAGTAATTGTTGTTTTAATTTAAAAATGTATTAAGTATCATTAGCAAATAACTTTAAATAGTGATTATCCCCTACTATGTAAGATAAGTCATTAATATATATATTTATATATATATATATATACTATATAAAACAGAAAAGGGCCAAGAATTGAGCCTTGAGGTACACCCAGTTATACTATCGACCCGAAAGAACTCGTACTATGCGTTAAAGTTTTTTGATTAATATCTTACGGTGAACACAATAGAAGGCTTTGGATAGGTCACGGAATATACACAAAGCATCTTGTAAATTGTCGCATGCATTAAAGATATATTTAATCAGCTCAATATAAGCATCGGTTGTTAAACGATCCCTATATGAAACTGAATTGACTTTTATAAAGTAAATTATTTGCATATTAAAAAACTAACATAACATAAATTTAACATAACACAATAATTGTGTTTTCAGTACATAAATAGGTCTACAGTTTGCGTGGTTCAAAGTACTAACAGATTTAAATAAAGGCCGGCTGCGGTTGCCAACCCACCTATCACCTATGGCAACTTCGAAAAAACCCCCTTTTTGCGGCAATAATATTGAGTTGAGCCATAGGGACAATTTTTATAGAATGATAATGATAAGCTAGTCTAATTATTATGATTAGCTAATTCACCCACAACTAAGTGCCCGTAGACACATCTATCTTCGATTAAGAATCAAAATGTATATTCGTTGTCTCCTGAGTACTAAGATGGAATGCTTCATTATCAGTAAAGAAGTTCTCCGGTTTTTGATGCTCACTATACTTAGTACCATTAATTTTAAACATGTACGCTGCTAATTAAATAAAACTATTTTTACGGATTTTATCACGTTTAATTTTACTCATTTTTAATTCCCGATGTTTCGGGTGTTTTGTAGCTCCTATGGTCACTGAGGTGATTGACGGTCCGATGTCGAAGTTAAGCCTGTGTACCTGCAGCTTTTTATTATCAAGTTTGGTCCGATCTACGCAGAATAAGATCACTGTGTCTTCAAGTCTGTGACCATTGGGTATTGCAAAGCACCCAAAGCATCAAGAATTAAAAATTAATGAAATTAAACGTAATAAAATCCTAAAAAATAGTTTCATTTAATGTGTAGGGTTTGTGTAAATATAAGGAATCATTATTAATACTGCTGTATAATGTATAACATTTCACGCTGATATTCTGTGAGAGCGTGGTCCTACCTCGGTTGACCGATCTTTGCATGCTATAGATATACTCGTATTTTAGCTGCAGTGTGGCGCCACAACGAAAATTAATTTATTTAATTTGAATTGTAAAATATGATAAGATTGAAAGAATAATGTACCACTGCGACCAAAAGTTAGTTTATTTTAATTGAGCGATGAATTCGAAACGAGAATTATGTAAGGCCATTTAATAGTGTATTTATCAATGTATAATCGGCTATCTGGAAATCATCCAAGTGTTGTTTTTCGACGAAATTACAAAATAAAAAATTGCACAATATGAAATTATAAAATCATTGTGAATGTTGAGAGATTATTTACAACCAAACTCGCTAAAAAAAGGTTATTTAATAGTATAATTAACAATAATTTCACTTGAACTTTATTGATTGACTTGAATATAATGATTTATTATATTTACGCGAAAGCTATATGAAATAAAACGAATTTTTACAGATTTAACCGCATTTAATTTAAACTTTTTTTTAATTCCGGAAAAGTGCTCGAAAACGTTTCGAGCTCTTTACATCTATGGTCACCGATCATGAGTGATGTAAAGGTGATGTTGACTTCCCGGAGCGTCGGTGCACCAGCGATATTATGTTGTTTACGGGACGTTTGGAGGTATATGTTAACATATTTAGAATCGTCCCAAGCACAATCACAAATCCTCGCAAAAGAATACCGATTCCTACCAGGATAGGACATCAGGACGTCAAACACTTGAGTCCCTCCCGTGACTGCTGTAAAGTACGCGAAACGTCGGTAATTAAAAAAAGAAGTAAAATTTAAACGCGATAAAATCTGTAAAATTAGTTTAATTCCACGAATTTGAATATTATAATCAGTTATTTTTGCATTTAATATTAAAATGTTAGAAGAGGTGTGATGATACCATGATAAAGAATTATCCATGTAGTGGATGTGTTAACCGTGTGGTGTGGTGTAACAGTATCCTCACGTCATCTCGTGGGTGTCGTAGGAGGTGACAGATGGAAGCAAACCAGGAGATGCTCAGCAGCGTCTTCTCAATCATTACTCAAAAAAAAAAAATACTGTGATTGAAATACGCTTGCCAAGCCATATATGCAAACTTGCGATGCGGCACACGAACTTGTTGATCATGTGGTAAAAAATATTGAGACTGGCAAAAAAATAATAGGCGTATTTGTTGATCTAGCTGAGGTCTTCGATACAGTTTCGTTGTCAATATTACTTAATAAACTAGACAGGGTGGGAATTTGAGGTAATCAGCTAAAATGAATTGAAGATTACCTTTCCGTCAATGCAGCAAGATGGCAAATGTCACCTACTGGGCATTCTGTGAGGGAGGCCTACGTTCAGCCGTATATGTAACGCTTGGCAAGCGGTTGGCTACCGCAGTTTTTTAATAATTTTATGCAGTTGCACCTCTTCTGATTCATTTCTCTCTGTCACCTCCTACGACACCCACGGGATGATAGTTGCTCTTGTGATGGGCCGTATTGATAGTTATAGTTGTAATAATAGTGATAGTGATAGTCAATATCAATCCTTTTTATGAGCCTATTAATATTCCACTGCTACAGTTGGACCTGTCTTATAGTAAAGTACCGGATATTATTACACAGTTACGACACACACTGGACAATTTTTTTCGAGATGGTTTAGCATTATAATTATGTCCTCCAGACTAAATTTCGATCACGGAGGCCAGCCTTAAAGGAGACTATCCACCTTCATCATCATCATTATTAAAGCCCTTTACAAGTCCACTGCTGAAAATAGGCCTACCCCAAGGAATACCACACAGCACGGTCCTGAGCCACCTGCATCCATCGACTTCCTGCATTTCTTACCAGGTCGTCACTCCATCTAGTGGGGGGTCGCCCTACACTACGCCTACCGGTACGATACTGCCACTCGAAAACCTTTTTTCCTATCGGTTGTCGGTTCTTCGAGCTATATGGCCAGCCCATTGCCACTTGAGCTTACTAATCTGTTCCACCTACCAAATCCAATGTCATAGGACAGGACTACAGTGCCCAAATGTATGCACAAGCACAAGTGCACTCTATATTCCTTCACCCACATAATCCTACGGGACGCTGCCATATGGAGCTCTTAACCGACAGGATATGTCAGGCGCAGGACCAACAGCTGTACGTGCTTTCCGAGGCACTGAGGTGAGACACCGCCATCTTCGGACTTTAGGCAGCTACTAAGAATTAAAAAAAATTTGAGAAAACAGAAAAAGTCCATAACTGAATTTTGTTGGCCCGTAATAGGGAGTCGAACTCGGAACCTCATGATCATGAGTCGCGATTGCGACTACTAGACCAACAAGGCAATCCACAACTACTTACCATGTATATACCACGGGAATTTAGCAATTATAACAACAAAAACTTAATAATAGTAAAGACTTTTCTAATCGCAACAAAGGAAGCTTCTCTTTAAAATAGCGCTCTGTTAATCTGGACGGCGGTGAAGTAAAATCGATTCATTGCAGTGTTCCAGTTAATTCCCTCGGTATCGTTACGTCGTGGTGTCTACGACGATATATCACAAGTGCAGCGGTGCAATCCGCAGAGTTGGCTGAATGGACTTCGGAGACATTTTGTACGGACCGTCCCATTGTTAACGACGATGTCTATAAATTTTCTAACTATGTCAGAGTCTCTCCATCATTGTTCGTATATTTGAATCGGTCCAGGAATCGAGGACGGTCTTTATTCGTTTCTCAGCTTAATGATTTTTAATTTTTAAGATATTATTCTTTGGATTAAGAAAGGAATACTTCGATGGTTTAGGCACATAGAAAAAATGAATCAGGAAAGCACGGGACATCTTAGATGGATGTTTATTGAACAAATTAGCGATGTATTGAAGATGGGCCAATTAGTTATTCTTTTTTATAGGATGAGGATTAGAAGCAAGTACAAAGTCTACCGTTGTTCTTTATTTTACATGGGGAAATGCCTATGCATACCCGCATCGCGGGGGCAAGAACGGATATGCGTAG
This sequence comes from Parnassius apollo, assembly GCA_907164705.1. Classification (NCBI taxonomy): domain Eukaryota; kingdom Metazoa; phylum Arthropoda; class Insecta; order Lepidoptera; family Papilionidae; genus Parnassius; species Parnassius apollo. Next base: position 4,471,576 of record CAJQZP010001271.1, read on the forward strand.
ACATTTCCCAAGTATCGGACTCGCACAGACTGAAACTCCATGGTCTTTCACCTTCACCACATATTGGCAGGGCCACAAGAACGCTATCGCACTCATCTGCGGCCCCAGCAGCGCCAGACACCTCATGGCAGCCACTTCTCGGGTGAGAACTTCTCCTCCCTCTTTTATTTCTCAAGTAAGGCGCTATGAACTCAATGCGCGCCTTCCTTAGTGGATTTTAGTACGTGGCCACCACTTAATGAAACTTACTAAGTCTCATTAAAAATTTAAACATAAAATTTAGATATCTAATACGTACATTTGGTCAGTTTGCATTACTTCCATACATATAAATAAAATTAAAGTGTGTCTGTTATATTGAATTCAATGGCTTAACAGTTAGAGAGCTCTGCCAGGAGAGGAGGGATCTAGCTTATATTTTATCCGAATATCTTAGAATTTTTGTAGAGAAAAATTATATCGATATCGATAAAATAAATAGGCTTTGATTATCTTTTATTTTATAATATCAGGGTGAAAAACGAGCACACGGTCCACCTGATGGTTAGTGGATGCTGCGGTCCATAGACATATACATTTACTATTGTTGTCACCCCTGAGGACTAAGATGGAATGCCTCGATTCCAGTAAAATGGATTTCCGGTTCTCTACACTCACCATACTAAAGACAGCTGCATTAAGCTGCTATTTTACGCTGGTATTCTGTGAAAGCGTGGTCCTTCGCCGGTCGAGCCGACCCATTCATGCTACAACCATAATATAGCTACAGCGTGGCTCTAACAACCATATATAAGCAGTGACACAGTGGTGAGAATCACCGTTTAAATATCTATCACTATTGGTATTTTTTCTATACACAATGTGGCTACTGGTCTTGTCGGGATTCCGAATTACAAACACATCTAGAAAAGTAACCAAACAAAACAAATCTACAAATATAACATAACAAAGAGCGGATTATATGTAAAATTTGGCGGCCTTATCGCTACACAGCGATCTCTTCCAGGCAACTAAAGGTAAAACATAACATAACATAACATAAACACTCACGCCTGTCACCCAGAGGGGTAGGCAGAGACTACGGACTTCCATTTGGCACGATCCTGACATACCTCTTTCGCCTCCTTTACATACATATATCTACGCATACATGCCTCGGTTAAGGGTACTTCTTACGTGGCCCATTATCAAAATATCGCCAATTTGGTCGATAAAATTTTTTCTAGGGCGTCCCTTCCCGACTCTGCCGTTCACCTCTGCCATATAAATTTGCTTTGTCACTCTTTCCTCATTCATTCTTTTTACATAACCAAACCACCGAAGCATTCCTTTCTTAATCCTGGTCACAACATCATCTTGCGTCATCGGCGGTTGAGTTGCAAATGATGGTTACATTAATGAACTGGGCATTAAAAGAAAGGGGAATGAAAGTGAACGCAAGTAACACGAAAGTGATGGCTTTTGAAAGAGAGGAAAGCAAAACGGTATGTGAAATAAGAATAGAAGGAGAGTTAATTGAGCAAGTGGATGAGTTTGTGTATTTGGGATGTGTATTTAGCAGGGATAGTAGATATGATAAGGATATAAAACGACGAGTAAATGCAAGGAATAGAGTGAATGGGGCACTACACTCTATTATGAAGAACCAGAATGTGTCAAAAAAGGCACGTATGGTAATTCATAATTCTGTGTTAGTCCCGCCTTTAATGTATGGTAGTGAAAGCTGAGTGTGGCAGAAGAAGCACAAAAGTAGAATAAATGCAGTAGAAATGCGGTCTTTAAGGAGTATTCTAGGGTAGAATCTCAATGACAGGGTGAGAAATTGCGTGATAAGAGATAAATGTGGTATGCAACCAAAGGTCTAAAGGAATAAAACAATAAACACTAGTTGGGTAGTGCAATATAAATATACATAGTATAATATCAATAGATGCGTTATATAGACAATATTTACAATAAAATAACTAATACATGAAATTATATAAATTACTAATACATAATAAAAGATAAGATAAAACATATTATATACACTTATACATATATAGAAATATATAAACAAACTGACATATCTACTCTTTTTTTTTAATTTTTATAAGCCGGTGCTTGACCACAATCCCACCCGGTGGTAAGTGGGGATGCAGCCTTAGATGGTAAATCGCACTGTCTTAGTGCAACAAAAGCCTATTCACTCTTCCCTTGAAAACGCCCAGATCGTATTCGGACCGAAAGATAGAGAATAGAAAATTATCCCACTCCTTTGCTGTATACAAAAAGTCTAAGTAAACCATTTGGTTCTAATGCGTGGAATATCGACAACATAGGGGTGAAGACCCGCCGACTGCCTGGTCGTCCGATGGTGGAAAGTAGAGAGAGGAATTAAAGCGTGCAATTCTTGCGCACTCTCTGAAATGTATCCTATAAAATACCGAGAAGCTGGCTACTCTGCGCCTGTGCTCGAGGCTGACAAGGTTGGGTTCAACAAAATCAAGGTCACCAATGAGCCTCTTACAACGTCTCTGCACTGAGTTCAATGCTGCCAGGTGGCATTTTGCGGCACCAGCCAAGTGACAGCAGTACTTCATGCAAGACCGGACTTGTGCTTTATATAAGGTAAGGAGCTGTCCCGGCTTGAAGTACCGCTACACCCTTGCAAGAACACCAAGTTTCCTTGCGACTGCTTTGGCTCTGAACTCAATGAGCCGCCCATAGTTGAGGTTCGGAGAAAATTCAACCCCTAACAACTGAAGGCCGTCAGTGTACTCCAAGGATACATTCATCATTAAAATTTATGGAGTTAAAATGTTCTAAAAATGCAGTTACTTTATCTAAATGTAAAATTGTCACAATTTTACCCGACACAAACAGTGATTCTCACCACCATCCATCACAGTTAGCTACCGTGGGTAAATCTTGTTTCAGAGAGCTTTAAGAACTGTGACAGTACACAGTTAGCCGCAGAGCTCCAACACGTCAAGCAAGTTTTGCATAACAACAAGATTCGGATGCCGCGCCTACGTCACAGTAAACGATTGAAGCCGCCTACAGTCGAGCGCGTGCCTGCTGTACATATATATGTCAGAGGTGTTACTGACAAGATTTAAGCGCGCTTCCATTAAACATACTTCAAGTCGCCGAAGAATATTAGTCGGTTTTTACCATCAGTCTAGTATATGTCCCTCTTCAAGTTGCAGATGTGTGCAAGCTTGATTGTGAATATAATTTCTCTTACAAAGCAAATACAAAAAGATCAATGAAAACCTGTAATAAAGAACATGTAACTGATGTGAAGAACGACGCAGGGAAGTCTGCAGTCTGTGAACACGTACAGAATCGTCCCCGTCACTACTACATCTGATTTGATAGACCATACAAATCCTCGCTAAAGGACACCGATTCCTTCCAAGGAAGACGAGAGGCTATTGAAATTTTAAAAATTTCAATAGAGAAGATGGCTGGGTGCTACCATCTGCTTTGGATCTTATAATTAATAAAATTAAATCCCAACCCAAGCATACAACTGCAAGACTTCATGATACCATAAGTTCATACTGTGTAGATCGGAATACAAATTAATAATTTTAATCTGGAGGCAGCCGTGGTTAACTGACATTGGGACGTCGCCTAAAACGCCTTTGTCCCTCCGTGACCATGGGTGCCGTACAGTGCTCAAAACGTCGCTAATATAAAATAAGTTAATATACGCGATAAAATCCGTAAAAACTAGTTTTATTTCAATGTGTAGTGTTCGCGTAAATATAAGAAATCATTATTAAGCTGATATTTGACGCTTGTATTCTGTTGGAGTGTTGTCCTTCCCCAGTCGAACTAAACCATGCTTTCTACAACCATAACGTAGCTGCAGCATTACTCTACCACGTATGAGTTGTAATAATGACAAAATGACAGGAATCAGAATTTGCAGTATCAGGGTATCTACCATATCTTGTTCACCAGCTGCAGCGTTCTTGGAAAGAAAAGTGACTAAAAATATTGGCTTCTGCTGCCTAACCTCCTTTTTCTATTACCTAGAACTTAGGACATGAGTCCATAGAATAGGAGTACGTCTGTACTACTTCCAACTATTTTGCATGCGCTCCACCTTATTCGTTTTATCAGTATGGGGCATCGATCCTAATGTTCTTTATTAGTGATCGATGGTATGCGGTTAACATCTGTAAAGGACTAGAAGAAATTATTTTGTACTTTTAGTCCTTTTCAAAAGCTTGATATAAACAAAGTTGATTACGTTCTGCTTTGTAGTCTGTCAGCCAGTTCAGAGATATGTCTAAAGTTTTAAATATCTACTTGCATCAGAAATTATAAAAAAATTGTACCGAACATGCAAATTGTTTGTATTGAGGTCGAATAAGGTCATATAGATGGATAGAAAAGAAAATGAGTTAATATTGTTTTGTCATCCAGTAATGAGTTATAATTAAAGGTTTAAGCCTCTACCTAACTCGAACAGGCTGACAGACAAAAACATGCTAATATCATTTGAAAATAAAAAAAGATTTACTTGAATATGTTCAAATTTGGAGGAATTAGTTTTCTTCCCTCTACACCTGTCTATGGTACATATTATACATATTTTCGCTTAAATAATAGAATTTAAAATTAATCAAAAATAACTCAATATCAGTGACAATATCATGAGGAATATTTTAATGTAAAATGATTTCTTATATTTACGCGAACACCACACAATTTTAAAACTAGTTTTATTTAAATTTCTAATGTATTTTCTTTTCGCATATATTTCACAGTAAGGATTAAAATAATCTAGTGTCAGTTTTCACCATTTTTTCCATCATTGGCTCGTTCTAATTAAAACTTAGTCAAGTTCATATTTACATACTTCTACTGGAAACAATCTTCTAAATTCTATGCCTATCCACCATTCATTATCGTTTAATATCAGCTCCGCGTCTATCTTTATAAACGTTCATCTAAACAAGACAGCTTTCGTTTCCATTCAGCGTTAGGTTTAGTTCACAGTGAGCGTTAAATCGACGCGCGTCTACCGCAGATGCGTTAAATTTATTCCCGCTTTTCTAAAAATGTCACGTGTTTGTTTTTAGAAGACGGAACGTTTACGCGCAATTTTAAGTAAGATTTTTCTTTTCCTTTGTTTTAGCTATTGATCGCCTGTAACCAATTGTAATATTGCTTTTCTTTGTGGATGATTTACAAATACGACTCACAACTTGTTTATTTTTATCTAATTCGGGAAGTTAGGTCTAGGTCGCGTGGTTGGTTGTTAAAATGGTTTAATTGTCTATATTCCCTTGCGTCATATGGCTTTTATTTAAATTATTGTTCAATCCTTTGTGTTTGTATATATATTTGTACAATTGTATACTTTACATGAGTTTTTAAATTTAATTCTTCTATAATTTGCATACAGTTTGCCTTACCCGTTGCCTTGTGGTTATCTGAGATTCCAATCAGTATAAATAATTTAATCATGAACCTAATTATGAAAAATTGCCTAAGTTTATGTTGAGAAGTCTAATTCAGGGTTCCGCTGTGCAAATTGTCATTCAATTTTTATGAGATGCTACAATGTTAGTTATAATTTTAATGGAAAGTATTCTGAAATATCTAATAATAATGTTATGATTTAAAAAGTTTTATTTTTTGAGTTCAAATTTGGAATGCATTTGTAATGTTAGAAGGTGTCAATGAGAGGAGACGTGTTGTTCTGTCTAGGAGTTTAATTAGACTACCACTAGCAACAACAATTAACAATAATATTTTTATAGTGTGCAATAAAGAATATTAAATAATATTCTTTATTGCACACCATGTGTTTGTGTATCGCACTATTGACAGTTACACTTATTACCGATAATTTATTTCTAAAAAAAAAGGAAACAAAAATATTATCGCGTGAAATTAAAATTCCCTTCCTAGGACCCAGTCGCGAATTATTAAACAAGACTTAAAGAACTAGGTGTTTGTTTTTACCGTCGAAATACTGGAGGAAGACAAAGAAACGTGATTTTTAAAGATTTTTTTTTTACTATTGAAGAGTTTCATAATTACAACAAACGAAATGCCATTGTGTATGCTCACAGCTCTGAAGAGGCCTTGCAACTTATTTGAAAATTTCAACGTGTTCATCATTCTGTATCAATTATGGTATGTTATCCTCTTTTATAGAATAAGCGGGATAAACGACCATACAGTCGACATAAGTGGATGCTGTGGCCTACAGACATCTATATTTATCTTCAATTAAGAATCAAAATGCAGATGCATTGTCACCCCTGAGGACTAAAATGGAATGCTTCGTTCTTATTTAAAAGGGTCTCTGGTCCTCTACACTCAACATATGATGAATAGTAGCTTAATGCTGCTGTGTTTCTCATGGTGAGTGTAGAGAACCGGAGACCCTTTTCACTGGAAATGACGCATTCCATCCTACTCCTCACAGGTGACAATGCATCTGCATTTTGATTCGTAAACGAGAACAGATGCAGATGTCTATGGGCCACAGGAGGCACTTACTATCAGGTAGGCTGTGTGCTCGTTGGTTACCCTATCTTATAAAAAATACGAAACGCAGTAGCATTAAGCTGCTATTTTACGATGGTATTCTGTGAGAGCGTGGTCCCACCCCGGTCGAGCCGACTCATTCGTACTCCAACCACAATATAGCTGCAGCGTGGCTCTACCACGTAAGCTCTACCAAAGTGTAAGGGAGTTGCATTTATTTTTATACAACTGAAGTTACAAAATAAACTACGCCCTTGAACATCTGCAACCAATTTTAAACAAAGAACGCTATAAGTACGTTGTCACCTCTGAAAACTAAGATGGAATGTTTCGCAGCCTGTAAATATACTGGCTCCTTTTATCCTTCAGATTTGAACATAGCGCATGCTTACACAGACGGACTCCTGAACAGGAAAGAAGTTCTTCCACCAAGTAAAATTATATGAAAATATTGTAATGGTCAATGATACAATATTCTTTGTAAATTTAAAGGGAATATACAAATAGGTATTAAGGCATGCTTTATAATAAAATTATATAGTATAAAAGCTAGCGACAGTAGCCTAATGGTAGGGTGCGAACTGCAAACTCAAAAGGTCGTGGGTTCGAATCCGAAATTCGACTATTGTTGTGAACCATTCCTACCACAAGCAATTTAATTTCGCTGCCGTGAAGTCACTTTGTACGAAGTATTACATTTTAAACGTGGAACATTAGTAATTTTAATAGCATTCAGTACTCAAAAAAAAAATTAAATCTTATAATGATTAGTACCCGGATGACCGAGGTTTTTTTTTGAAATTACATTTAGATACAAATTACATACTGATGAATAATATTTTTTGAACTTATTGACATAATAAATAGAAAAAACTGAACTGGTTATTTGAATTAAAAAATCATGAGTGCAATTAGTTTAATTAAAATTTTCGTATTTTTAAAAAATATTAAAAAAAGGACTCGAAATAATGGATTTTCTCACAAAAGAAGATAACTTGAAAAAAAAGAAAAAAAATCAGACCGGAGACAGGACGCGAACCTAGGCATTAGGATTTCGCGACCGCTCTATATCCACTTGAGCTATTAGAATCATTAACACAGTGCGAAAATTTACCTTCTTATATTGTAGCAATTTTTCATTGCCTGAAAACACGGACAAAAAAACATTTTCTAAAAATAAATCCTAGCTATATCGATTTATTGCCCCCGAAACTCCCTGGACACAATCAATTTTATGAAAATCGTTGGAGCCGTTTCCGAAATTATTATTATATATATATATATATATACAAGAATTGCTCGTTTAAAGGTATAGAATACTAATAAGTATACAGTAAAGCCGTGGTAGCTCAGATAGTTAGCGCTCGCTGTAAATATCACAGTACGCGAGCAAACCGGGTTCGATCCCCGCCGGCACCAATGAAATTGTTAATTGCAATTTTAAGTGCTGGTTTAACACGTGCTTGGCGGTGAAAAAAACATCGTTAGGAAACCTGTGTGTCTGAGAAATAAGAAAAAAATATTTTGAAGACATGTGAAGTTCGTCAACACGCATTAGGGCAGCGCAGCGGACAATTGCTTTCCCTAAAATCCTCTCAAAAATGAGCAGAGGGCTGTGCTCAGGAGTGGGACCTATATAGGTTGTTAACTGACAGTTAGCTTTAACTTTAAACCCAAGCGTTTAAGCCCCCTTATGCAGCATCATCCTCTGCGACCGTTTTGCAAACGAACTAGACGATCTGTCACATGCCGCTGCAGCAGAGACCCTTCAGCAAGCACGATACGCCCAAGTCATGCTCTCTAAAAAGTTCACCAACCACCCATACACTGAGAAATCATTAAAGCCCTGATATTCTGAGGACGTAAGCCTTTAGTATTCTCTTCCCCCTTGCAAAAGTCTCCAAGTTACGTGTCTACGCGTGAAAAGCGAACAAGCACTGTTGTCGAGCGCCGGTCACTGAACTATGTGCCGCATAGAGTAATGATATTTCTAGAGCATGCCACCACAGTGAAGCTAGGTACGGCGAGTGTAGATATTTTTAATATGAATGATTTTGTAAACTATGCGACCGTCAGAATTGTATCCTCTTCTTACCTACAATTCTGTCGATTGTTATTTAGCTGTCTTTCATTCTTAATTAAAGTCGTCATAAAAGGATCACTTTTTAAATTACTCCAGGTGACAAACTGTGGTAGTTACGTATAGACATCTACACTACATTTATCCTTAATTACGAATTAAATGCAATCAGAAATAACCGTTCTCAAATAACCCTAACCTACAAATAATTACAATATTAAAACTTTTGAGTGTAAAACCGGAGATCTATTTTAGTGGATACGAGCTATTCCATCCTAGTCCTCAGGAGTTACAATGCATCTGCATTTTGATTCAAAATTAAAGATAAATGTAGATGTCTATGGGCTCGTTTTTCATCCTTATTCCATAAAATGTGACGCCATTTTTGAAAACATTTTAGTACTTGCGGTATATATCTTGTAAAAAGCTTTAAGAGCTTCTAAAGACCTTTGAACATTTCTTCTCTTTGCTTTCATGTAATATTATCTGCCTCAGTAAATTGTCACAAGCATTAATATTACTTCCAATGACATCGGCAAAGTACGACATCTGGACACGAATTTTCCTGGTAATCATTATACCCTCAATCGAATTCATTAACCTTAAGTAGCTAAAGGCTGATTTGTACGTATAAAGTATTCAGGTAATAAAAATAACTTTAACTTAACTTTAATGCATGTAAATGGCAAATTTGATAATAACTAATTCAGCTATAATCACTGGAGCCCCCTGAAAGAGTTAAAAAAAAAAAGGTTCCCCCCCGGAAAAAAAAAAGCCCATTTTTCTCCCCCCCGAAAACAAAAAAAAAAAAGGGGTTTTTGCAACTTATTTAGTAATATTTAGTAATAGTGTAGTAGTAGTATAGTATAACTTATATAGTAACTTATTTAACTAAATTTACCAAGTTAAAATTAAGTTAAGTGACTGCTGTGGCTCATAGAGATATACATTTATCCTCAACTAAGATTCCAAATGCTGATGCGTGTTCACCTCTGAAGACTAGGATGGAATGCCTCGTTTCCGGTAAAAATGGTCTCCGGTTCTCTACACTCACAATATGAAACACACTTTCATATGGTAGACCATACTATATTTATTATAGTTTTAGTACGGATGGGTCGGCTCGCGCAGAATATTAACGTAAAATAGGGGCTTCATATTGCTGTTTTACATTGTGAGTGTAGAGAACCGGAGACCTATTTTAGTGGATACGAGCTATTCCATCCTAGTCCTCAGGAGTTACAATGCATCTGCATTTTGATTCAAAATTAAAGATAAATGTAGATGTCTATGGGCCACAGCATCCACTTACCAGAGGGACGACTGTGTGCTCGTTTTTCATCCTTATTCCATAAAACGTGACGCCATTTTTGAAAACATTTTAGTACTTGCGGTATATATCTTGTAAAAAGCTTTAAGAGCTTCTAAAGATCTTTGAACATATCTTCTCTTTGCTTTCATGTAATATTATCTGCCTCAGTAAATTGTCACAAGCATTAATATTACTTCCAATAACATCGGCAAAGTACGACATCTAGACACGAATTTTTCTGGTAATCAGTATACCCTCAATCGAATTCATTAAACTTAAGTAGCTAAAGGCTGATTTGTACGTATAAAGTATTCAGGTAATAAAAATAACTTTAACTTAACTTTAATGCATGTAAATGGCAAATTTGATAATAACTTTTTGCAACTTATTTAGTAATATTTAGTAATAGTATAGTAGTAGTGTAGTATAACTTATATAGTAACTTATTTAACTAAATTTACCAAGTTAAAATTAAGTTAAGTGATTGCTTTGGCTCATAGAGATATACATTTATCCTCAACTAAGATTCAAAATGCTGATGCGTGTTCACCTCTGAAGACTAGGATGCAATGCCTCGTTTCCAGTAAAAATGGTCTCCGGTTCTCTACACTTACTATACGAAACACAGTAGCATAAACTGCTATTTTTTCGCTAGTATTAAAGAGCGTGCTCCTATCCGATGGAGCGGACCTATTCGTGCTGCAACCATATTAATAAAGTTACTAAATATCGCATAACGGTCTGTTATAAATACACTGTTCTTAAAACAAACATTAATAGTAATAGTATAACAGTTATCACAGTGGCTAAATAATAGGACGGTTAATGAGATTTTTCTGCCACCAGGGCAGCGCCACTTTGTAACGAGATGGAATATTTGATAGATTTCATAGTGGGATAGTTATATTGTTAGGGAAATGAAAGTGTTAATCTCTCTTTCTGTAATATTTTATTTATAAGAGCAAATCACTCAGTCTTTGTTTTATGTATGTTTGAGTAAAATGCCGCGCTAGTCGTTATTTGTGAAGTTTTTAGGATCTCCTTGTTATTAAAAAGATATATCAACTAATAAAAAATCTATTAAATTTCTTCATAATCTTGATTCCATAATGGCAAATTCCAATTTTTTTAAAAGGAGTGAATAGTTGATGAATCTTCCTGCAACTAAACCACACAAATGCGAAATAATTATTGATTCTCCTCATAAAGTAAACATTATTTTATTTTGCGATTGACACTCATGGATAGGCAACTTATTAATGAACATTTTGATCTATTTTTTTCTAAAAAGATCATTTTATAAAGAAAATTTTTAAAATTTGGGCATATTTCTTACGCGTTATATTGTAGCAACAGCGCGTGGAATGAATACGACCGAACGCTCAAGGTCGTCCGCTAGGAGTAGCGCCTTAATATAATACTCTAGAAAATTGTAAACTTTTATTTAAAATTAACTTCTCAATTAAATTACATTATGTAACAAAAAAAAAATTGGTTGTCTGTAAAGTCGGTTTACGGACGATAGTTTAACATGACAACGTCATAACAAAACATTGACGAAATAGATGTAAGTTGTGTGCTGTCGCTGTCTTTCTTCTCCTCGGATGCATAGGCCAATCGAGTGGAAGAGAGATCAAGCACAAAAAAGAGAGAACAAGAGCAGCACAATGCGAACGCTCAAGCCGATCGTGCCTTTCGCTCGCTCGTGCAGCGCTCTCGCTCCGATCGTAACGTTTCAATGAGCGTAACGTTACAATGAGTCATCCTTTTTCGTGCGTGCAGCCAGCGTTCATCGATTTATTAGACGTTGTCTCGTCAAAACTTCAACTCAGTTCCAACTAGGTGAGGTCTGGTGAGCGAAAGATTATTATTAGTCAACAGATTATAATTAGCAGTATGCTCAACTTTTTAAACACATATTTAATAAGTACTTACGTTTTATTTTCCTACACGAGTTTTGGTTTTCTGAACACCCAAAGTCTCGGCATTTGGCCAACAACTGAGTTGATTTGTTTACAATAAAGTATTTTCCTTCAAATGTCTTTGATCCCGCGCATCACAGTGACCGAGTGAAGTCAGCCACAGTCGAGCGTGTGCTTGCTGTACTATCGTCTGTCAGAGGTGTCACAGATAAGATTCATTCCTCTAAAAGATGCAGAAGTGTACAAGCTTGATTGTTCATGTGGTCTTTCATATATAGGACAAACAAAAAGATCAATTAGAACCCGCGTGAAAAAACATATAGCTGACATTATAAATCAACGCTTCGGTAACTCTGCAGTTTGTGATCATGTCCTAGACGGCCCTCGCCATTACATCAGATTTGATAGACTACAAATCCTCGCGAAAGGACACCGATTCCTACCAAGGATGATACGTGAGGCTACTGAAATTAAAAAAAAACATTCTAATTTTCATAGATAAGGAGGCTGGGTACAACCACCTGCTTAGGATCCTGTAATTAATAATATTAAATTTAAACCCAAGCATACCACTGCAAGACATCAAGACACAGTAAGTTTATTCTGCATAAATCGGACCATAAATAATAATTAAAAAACTGAAGGTACTCCGGGTTAACACCGACGTCGTGACACTGTCACCTCAGTCCGCCGGGATCATGGTTGCCGGAAAGCACCCGCCGCGTTGGGAATTATAAAAGCAAGTAAATTAAATTCAATAAAATCCGGAAGTAGTTTTAATCAATGTGTAGAATTCGCGTAAATATAAGAAATCATAGTGTCTTAAAATTCTTTTTAACCGGAAATAAATCACTTCAGATATAATTCAATTTTTGCATTATAAAGTTTAGTCTGAACAGTGCCATACTAAGACTTAAATAGGAGTAAAAGTCATAAAAGCGTAGAAGTAGTAACACGTAAGCGTCTCCTTTTTTCATCATAGTCGTGTGAGACATTTTAAGCCTTTGTTTGGGAATGAATTTTGTAAAAATAGGAATAATGGACTTCTTTTGTTACTAATGAGTAAAAAAGCAACATATGTAGAAAATGGTTGCTTAAACGTGATTGTGTTGAATAGTTACCAAGTTGGGAATTATATCCAAAACCCTCGACCACCGCTTCCCTTATCCAGTCTGTGAGACTGCTTCGGCGTTGTATGTTGGATTTTGCGTCAAATCAGTTGGTTGCAAGAGCTCTATTAGCAGAGAGTGACATGTACAAATGAGCTTGAAATATTAAGAAAAAGTTCATCTACTATATTACATGGAGGAGGCCGTGGAAAAAGCGCGTCGAAACACAAGGCGCCTGAGTAAAAATATTGTTTTTTACATAAAATACGAGCATTTGGCTCACCTGATGGTAAGTGACTACCGTCGCCAATGAACAACTGCAATATCTGAGGAATTGCAGGTGCAATGCCGCCCTTTTAAAAATGAGTAGGCTCTTTTCTTGAAGGTCCCTAAGTCATATCGGTCTGGAAAAGTCGCTGGTGGTAGTCGATTGGAACGAAGTTGTTATGAAGGGAGGAACTGTTCTACCCCGAGAAAGAGCTATTGAGAATGGGCGCTGGAAATGCCGATGTGTTGCAAGTGCTTCTGCTTATATGCAGCGAAGGAGGAAAGTTGTCTGATTTGATTCGATGCGAATCTGTCAAACCCGTCTCTGCACTCACGAGGCAAGTTTGCGGTGACCCTACCCCTCTTATTTTACCGACTATCCCTAAATGACGGTAATGTTGTTCGGGAGTTTAATGTCTATTTTTTTTGGCACGTTGTGTAATCTTAACGGCTTGATGGATTTTAACATATGAGGTGTACTTAGATATGTCTTAATGTGGAAGTGACGTATATTTAGACTATTTAATATTTATATATTGAAGCTGCAAGTATAAAAAGGGAATACAAAAGTTTTTTTCCGGTTTTAGTTTCGCATGTATCTATCTTTGTAACGGAATCTTTTTTCACCAACTTATAGGCAGCCGATTGACTTGAAAATTTGTACTCCAACCACAGACCGATGATAACTTTACCTCTGTATCTGCTCAGGATCACCATGACAAAATAAAATAAAATAATTATCAGGATCATCACAACTCATGATCAAAGCGTGTTATTTAGGTTTTTTTAAACTCAGCTATTATGGTTGAAGCACGAATGGGTCGTCTCGACCGAGGAAGGACCGTTTTCAGAAAATATGATGAAATTGCAGTTTAATTCTGCTATGTTTCGCAAATGAGGCATTTCATTTTAGTCCTCCACGAGTTCTACGGCGAAGAAAAATATCGTAAGAAAATCTGCGTGTCTCAGAAATTAAAAATAATATTTTTAGCAGGGATAGGAGATATCATAATGATATAGAACGATGAGTGAACGCAGGAAATAGAGTAAATGGGGCTCTACACTCTACTGTGGGAAGTCAGAATGTGTCAAAAAAGGCACGTATGGCAATTTACAATGCTGTGTTTGATATTTTATCGTATAGTGGTGAAAGTTGGGTTTGACAGAAGAAGCACGGTGGTAGAATAAACGCCGTAGAAATGCAGTCGTTAAGTAGTATGTTAGGGCAGGATCTGAGTGCCAGGGTGAGAAATTGTGTGATAAAAGAAGAGTGTGGTATGCAAGATGATGTTGTGACGAGGATTAAGAAAGGAAGGCTTCGGTAGTTTGGTCATGTAGGAATAGTGAATGAGGAAAGAGTGACAAAGCAAATTTATGTGGCAGAAGTAAACGGCAGAGTCGGTAAGGGACGCTCTAGGCGAAAGTTTGTCGACCAAATTGGCGACCTATTGAAAAGGGGCCAAATTAAGAGTAATCCTTAACCGACGAGCATGTATGCGTAGGCATATGGATGTGGAAGAGGCGAGAGAGGTGTGTCATGTTCGTGCCAAATGGAAGCTACCCCTCTGGATGACAGGCGTGCTTATGTAATATATGTATTTTGACGGCATGTAAGGTCCACCAACACACATTGAGACAGCGTGGCGGACTTTTCTTAGCCTTAAAACCTTCTGGAGTAATGAGTGCAGGCCTGTGCCCAGGTGTGGAGCGTAGTAAGCTGTAACTTTATCTTCAACGCATCTGAAGTTCGACTCTTAATTAAAGATAGATGTAGGCGCCTATGGGCCACGGCATCCAATTACCAGCAGGACCGTGTACTCGTTTGTCGCCCTTATTCTATATTAAAAAAAAAACTCTTATATTATTTTGTGTTACTCAACAGGGAGTCAGGCGTGTCGTGGGGGCGACGCGGCTGGAGCGGGCGGGGCGGCGGTGCGGGGCGGGCGGGTGGTCCGACCGCGGCCTCGGGCGCGAGGCGGCGCGAGCGCGGGGGCCAGCCGCGGAGGCCCATGGAGATCCTCACCAGCATCTACGCGCTGCTCTCCGGCGGGGTGAGACGCAACCCACCACACCAACAAGATGTAACCACATGCCTGATATACGTACGCGTAGCTAGCTACACTTGCCATGCTTACCAAGTAGACCGACTTGTCCATGGTGCTGGGTTTCCCCGTGCTATCAATTTTGGACCAGTAGATATTAGCAATATTTCTTTTTCCACGGTCGTAAACTATATACCACTCTTTAGGACTTCTACAACAGATCACGGATAGTTTATATTTCTCTGAGGGATCATAAATAGTAGATAGGATTTGAAGTTAACACCACGCTTGGCAGGCAATTTGCCAATCACAGTACTATCGTATTCCTCTGACGCAGCTTTCCGTCTCCAGTTATCATTTTTCCGTCTAGTAAACTTACTTTTTTCATACATTACAGCCCTTCAGAAAACTGCTGACCGTAGGCATAGTAAAAACATAATAGTAGGATTTATCCCACGCCGCGCGAGACTTAAATGCCTACTGTTTCAGGGTCGTCACTGTCTTTTTATTTAACAGCTAATTTTCATTTAGTTTTACATTTAGTTTTATAAGTAGTTATAATATTTACAAACATAATACATACGGATACGTACCCATGCATCATATTTGTAAATAATTTCTTTAGTTTCATCTCAAAGAATTAATGTTTGTCAAAAAAATCTAGCTTAACATTATAATACATACCAAATAACTAAAACTATATATATAACCAAATAAATAAAAAACGAGTAAATTAACGTTGAGCATATGGTGTCAGCTCAGATTAAATGTTTAAAATTAATTTGATCTGATGTGATATGATGATTAATGTACCTATTATGAGGTACGCATCTATGTATAGATATAGTAATATAATATATTAATAAAAATCTAATTTGCTTAAACAAACGCATATATTTATTTATTTTATAAAAAGAAAAAACAAAACGACTGCCAGCAAAATTTTATTAAAAGTCAACAAAATGTCAAACAAAGTGGATAGCGGAGCGCGGCGGTCGGCGTGTCCGACTCAGCCCGATCTTTCCGGCTTAGCACGTATTGTTGTGTGCGTGATGTGGCTCGTGCGTACGAGTCCATACTGACACGTGCCAGGTACATTTCTTAGAAGATAGCCTACTATTTTATTTTTCCTGTGACGTAGGCCTCCTCATAGATTGCACTATCGCTAGATTTTTCCATAATTCCACGCTTAGCAAGCAGGTTAAAACTTGCAGTTTCTTTTTAGAAGTAAAACTTCTTTATCGACTTAGTGGAGAAATTTAGTAAGGTATTAAAATATTTAAAAACGTCACGTTTTGTAACGTTTTCTTGTAGCGTCTCACCGTCGCCGCTGCATTAGTATAGTAGTACATATGATATAAAATACTTATGTGAATATAAAATAAAAGAAGAATGATATTTCGTAAAGAAGTTTCATTTCATACGTGTGTACACAATTACACGCACAATTTTTTAAATTATTATTTTGTTGTTTTCAGGAACATACTGCCCATATTTTCTGTGTGTCATTTTAACTTTGTCGCCTTTTACGACACCTACGGAATGATATGGGGATCTGAATTCTTTTATTCGGCCAATATACATATAGTAGGATATGTATAATAATAATAATGTCCTCCAGACCGAACTTCGGCCACGGCAGCCTGCCTCAGCTGAGGCTAGCCATCGGCGTAGGACAGAATTATAGTACCAAGTGTATGAGTAAGCACAGGTGCACTCTCTATTGTTCACTCTCATAATCCGATGGGACGGTAAACCGACACGACCGGAGAGAGATCAGGCGCAGACCAACGGCTTTACGTGCTTTCCGAGGCGTGAGGGTGAGACACCGCCTTCTTCCTGACTCCCGGCAGTTACTGAGAATTTCTTGACGGAAAACTCAATAATTAGTTTTTTGGACCGACCCGGGATTCGAACCCAGGACCTCATGATCAGCAGTCGTACTACTACAACCACTAGACCAAAGAGGCAGCCGATATGTATATTGGTCCTCCAGATCGATCCAGATTTTAGTCACAGCGGCCAATCTCAAAGGAGACCAATCAGCTCTGCAGAACAGGATGATAGTTCCCAAGTGTATGCGTAAGCACAAGTGCACTCTCTATTCCCTCACTCTCTTAGACCCGACAAGACCGCAGAGAGATCAGGCGCAAGAACAACGTCTTTATGTCTATTGCTTGCACAGGGGTGAAACACCGCCAACTTCTTGACTCCAGGCTGTTATTGAGAATTTCTTATAGAAAAATCTAATAACTGATTTTGACCGTTATTATTTCTTTGAAAAGTATAAAATCTTCACAGAGAAACAAGTCGGATTTCGAAAGAATAGAAGTATAAATTTAGTCGCCTTTCAATTTCTACGTACTGTAATGTCAAGCCTTAACAATAAGCATTTAGTATCTGCTCTATATATGGATTTAACTAAAGTTTTTGACCATGTTAATTACAGTATCCCCTTAAGTAAATAAGAAGCGTACGAAGTCCGAGGAAAAGTCCTCCATCACCTAAAACATACCTAATAAATCGACAACAATTGCGTCCCAAATAGCGAAATATATGTGTACTCATTAATCCATCCGCAAAAAAAAAAGGTGTACTGTTTGTTCTATAATTGATAAACAACGGCAACACCAATTACATCTAGGTTGATATTCGCAATAAACGATTGGAATTTGAAAAAAAAATGTTTTTGGTCTAACCCGGGATTTAAACCAAGGATCTCATGCTGTCGCGTTTAGGACCGCTAGACCAACGAGGCAGTTAGATACCGTACGGAGCTTGTTGTGCGGTGTACGAATACCCACTACCTATATCGTAACGTGAGTGTCATAAGAGCCGACAGAGGGAATCAAATCAGATTTTTCATTCATATTTTCACATATCTTATACAATTCAAAAGTTTAATACAAGAATTAAAACTTTTAAGCAGAATTAAATCTTCAATCTTGTTGTATATTTCTTGTTATATCTTATAACTAGAATAGAAATTATTAACATTTTTACTATCTTATCATCATACAAAATATATCTGAAATATTAATAAATCGCTAGGGTATTATATGAATTTTAGAACTTTAATTAAAATATTATTTTAATTAAAATTCTTAAATAACGATTCGGACTTGCGTTTAAAATAAAAAATATTATTTAAAAAAAATATAAATATTGAATTACCACTAAAATAAAAAGGTGCACTTGCCAACCCGACTGCCACGCATGGTAATTATGGCAAAGAACCTCCTTTGAAGCAATTTTTGGGGACTTTACACGTGGTAGAGCCATGCTGCAACTATGTTATGATTGTAGTACGAATGGATCGGCCCGATCAGGGAAGGACCACGCTCTCACATAATACCCGCATAAAATAAAAGCTTTATATCGCTGTTTCGTATGGTGAGTGTAGAGATCCGGAGACCCTTTTTTACTGAAAACAAGGCATCCCATCTTAGTCTTCAGGGGTGATAAAGCATTTGCCTTTTGTTTCTTAATAGAGGATAAATGTAGATGTCTATGGGCCACAGAATCCACTTACAATCAGGTAGACTGTGCGTTTGTTTGTCACCCTTATTTTACAAAAAAAGATTGTAATAGTAATGGAAATAGGGCATGAAGTCGTGATTCTCCTGTACCTCAAATTTTAAGGTAAGTTTCTAACTTCCCCTTTCTGAACGGATCCTATTTTTCGGTAATTATTACTTACAATATTTTAAAACCATATAGAGTTAGTTTTTAGTAGTTTAGATAATTCCAAAGCTATATTTCCAACTTGTTAATAAACGCATATTTTTAATCAAAAAATTTGATTATTGATCTGTGTTATACCGTAGTAAGTCATATTTTTTTCGCGTGATAAAGCTACGCTGCAGCTATGTTATGACTATAGCACGAATGGGTCAGTACGACCGGTGAAGGACCACGTTCTCGAAGAATACCAGCGTAAAACAGCAGCTTAATACTGCCGTGTTTCGTATGGTCAGTTAGAGAACACGAGACATTCCATATCAATCCTCAGTGGTGACAACACATCTGCATTTTGATTCTTAATTGAGGACAAATATAGATGTCTATGGACCACAACATACACTTACCATCAGGTGGACTGTGTGCTCGTTTGTCACCTCCATTGTGTAAAAAATGACTAAAACCCAAACAAGTGCAATTACCTTAAAAAAATTTATGAAGCCAAATAATTTGAGAGTACCTTACCAAACAGTTCAACATTATGTCATCTAACTAAAACATACATGAGCAACGAACTCTGGTTACAAACAATCCCGAAACTTTGTTACTTTCTAACATATATTTTTACACACATATATTTTATTTTTTTGTAAAAAATAAAATATATGTAAAAAATATATTCAAAGTACACAGGTTAAAATAACAACGATATGTACTTAAAATCTAGAAGCTATTTAGTTCAATTCACGGTGGTTTTACGCTGGAAGAGTTAAACAGTAATGTGGTAGTTTTATTCTTTAAAGGTGATATAAATTTATTAAAGAATTACAGACCGACTTTCGCTATGAGCCGTATCGACGTGCTGGTTGAGTAAATAATTATAAAAACAAAAAACGGATCTATAAGAAGATTGATCTACTTATATCTTAAATATATAAAAGTGTAATAAATTACCATCCATATACGTCCTACCACTAGGCACAGGCTTCCTCGCATTATTTTCTGGGAGGGTTATGGATTATATTTTTCTTATCTGCGAAACATTATTTTTCAGTCATGTTTCTTCGCAAAGTTTCCTTTCACCGCTTGCACGTTGTAAATATTTATTAAAATATCTTTGTATTTATTTATTTCAAATCTTTATCGCACCCCCTTAGAAAAAATGGATACAAAGCTTACTAAATGCATTAAGTTAATTTTAAGCATTTTTCACTGGTAAGCATTTTCTACAAGTCAAACCATGGAGTGGTGAGATTTTGACGCAGGTGTTGTAATTAAAATGAAATAAGAAATGAATAGAATCTGAAATAAATTCACATTTTAATATAACAAAATATATTATTATTTATTTATCCGGTAAGTGTAGTGACCTCCCACACTATCTGGAGGAGCGAGCGTCTTGATGAGCGAAGGGTGCAAGATACCATGCTGTATAGCATTCTTTGGAGATAGTCTGTTTACCACAACTTGCGAAGGACTGTTGTGTATTTGTTGCAATTCAAATAACTACCTCGTATGCGGTAGCGTTCGATATTTCTCTGTCGAAAGCAATATTTCAAACAGATTTTACGAGATTTCCATCACTTGATTAGTTATATTTCTATTTCATCTCTGTTAAATATTTCTACGTAAGTTCTTTTTGTTTTGGCAGACAACCAAACGTATAAATGTTAGACAGATAATTGAAATCAACACAAATCTTCGTCAATAAGTCATTTAAATTGATTGGCCATCATGATCAGCACGACCCTTGAAACAACTGATTTTTAAACATGGGGATCTCACTTGAATTTTAATTTAATTTTAGTTTTAGGTAGTAGAGTTATGCTGCAGCGATATTATAATTGTTACACGAATGGATCGACTCGAACAGGGAAGAACTACGTTCTCACAGAATACCGGCTTAAAATAGCAACTTAATGCTGCTGTGTTTTGTGTAATGAGTGTACAGAACCGGAGACCCTTTTAACTGGAAACGAGGCAGTCCATCTTAGTCCTAAGGTGTGACAACGCATTTGTCTTTTGATTATTAATTGAAGATAGATGTAGATATCTATAGGCCTCGGCATTCACTTACCATCAGGTGGACTGTGTGCTCGTTTGTCACGCTTATTATTCCTATATAAACTAGGAAACACGGTTTTCAGGTATTGCGTCTATTGACTTACTCATTTTCGTAATGAATATTAAAAGGGTAACAAGCGAGTCTCGTTGGTCTAGTGGTTGTAGTAGTGCGACTGCTGATCATAAGGTCCTGGGTTCGAATCCCGGGTCGGGCCAAAAAATCAATTATTGAGTTTTTCCGTCAAGAAATTCTCAGTAGCTGCCCGGAGTCAGAAAGTTGGCGGTGTCTCACCTCCGTACCTCGGAAGGCACGTAAAACTGTTAGTCCTGGGCCCGATCTCTCTCCGGTTGTGTCGGTTTACCGTCCCATCGTATTATGAGGGCGAGGGAATAGAGAGTGCACCTGTGTTTGCGCATACACCCGGGCACTATAATCCTGTCCTGCGCCGATGGTTAGCCTCTGTTGAGGCAGGCCGCCGTGGCCGAAATCGGGTCTGGAGGACATTATTATTATTAACAAGCGAGCACATAGTGCAAATCATGATAAGCGTATGCTTGTAGACGTCTACATTTGTTTGCAAATTCCTTGTCAGCCAGGGACTAAAATCTCTCTTTAGCAAACCTCGTCAGCATATCGTGTAGTGGCGGTGTAAGAATATGTACCACCCCATATCGTCCCGTGGGTGTCGTAAGAGGCGTCAGAGCGAAACTGGAACAGGAGGTGATTAACAGGAATCTTCCTGATAACAGCAAAAACCTACGAAACCAATTCGCCTGCCAAGTGTGGCAACTGTGGCAAAATCCTCCCTGTGAGGCAATCTCTGGAAGTAGCCTATGTTCTGCAGTGGAATTTTATAGGCTGTAAAGGATGGATGTATGGCGGTGCTGTCGTCGCGCCACAAGCAAAACGCACCAAAGCCTAAATCGCGCTATCAAAGTTCCAAAGTTACCGCGCTATATATAGAAAAGCTCCGAAATAACACATGGAGCGTAGGCCGCTCCACGGGCTGAATACCTTGCCCGGCGGCAGATCTGCCCTTTTCCTTCACGGCCACAGTTGAATGAAACTTTGTTAGCAGTAAATAAAATTAGGTATTTGGTTCTCTTCAAAACCATAAACACAGCTGCATATTACGCTTGTATTATATTCTATGAGAGTGCTATTCTTCCTCGGTCGACGTGACTTAATCTCATCTATCCTCGATTACATATCAAAATGCAGATACGTTGTCACCCGTGAGGACTAAGATGGAATGCCTCGTTTCCAGTAAAAATGGTCTCCGGTTCTCTACACTTACGATACGAAATACAGCAGCATTAAGCTACTATTTCATGCTGTATTCTGGTATTCTGTGAGAGCGTGGTCCTTCCCCGGTCGAGCCGACCCATTCGTGCTAGAACTATACTACTAATAAAGCTGCAGCATGGCTCTACCACGTAATAAGCTAGTAATTGGGGAAAAATAAGTGCTTTTTTTCTCTCTTTAAATTTTTAAAAAATGAGGTTCGCCGCTTTGCAGCCTCAGCGGCGAATTATTTGACTTATGCAGCAATCTATGGACACACCTATATTCAACAGTAGACATTTTAGTCTATAATTAATAACTAAAAAAGTTTCATTTTAATATGAAGCAAAGATATAGTATCGTTAAGGCGAGGTAACGACATCGAAGAATCCATTATTTTATCTTATCCCGTGGCTTTCCCGAGGGTGTCGTAAAACTCTACTAATAGAAATGCCAGTGAAATCGCGCGTTCCCGATAGGCCGCAAAAGTTCACTAGCCGTTCCAAAGCCAATACAAATATACAAAGGTAAAGACTAACATATAAATCTACATTATACAAACATATCTACGTACCTACACAAATACATGAGATCAAATGGGAATTTCTTCTTAGTCCTCATAGTGACAACAATTTCTATAGACTTCTTGGTTTAAATTTGGTTACAAATGTCCACGCCACTCTAAATTTAAACTCTCAAATTATTGCGTTTTAAATAATACAACTTCCCGAGTGTAAAGCGGTCTCTCACTAAATGCACTTTCGACTTTGTAAAACTTACAGGAAGTGGATGAATGCGGAATCTTGTTTATCAGTGATGAATGAAATATGTTCATTTTTTTCTACGTAATAAAATAAAGTATCGTTTCCAACGACATCTAATGTTATTGTTTTTAAATCTATCACTACTAGTACTACGATATGAGGTTCCTTTGACTGTGGACATGTATGTACTACGTACGTGAAAGACAGTAATGATAATAATGATAATTAGTTTATGGTGATTGTTCTTTTTACATTTAAGTAAATTAAATAATAATTAAGTAAAGTTTAACATTTAAGTAAAGTATAAATCAATAGGAAACTTTAATAGTTATGCGCCATCTTTAATTTTTTTAGTAAACTAGAATCCACTGTAGATGTTAAAAAATAATAATTTGTAAATAACGAAAAAGTATGTATTTTCTGGGCATTAACCTTTATCGTGTTTACAGCAAGGAGTCAACCCGAAAATTGACTCAGTTGCGTTTCGGCTACACTGTGGGGCAACCACTGCGGCATTACTGGCTGCGAGTGCTGCTCTCACCACGCGCCATCTTGTGGGCAACCCTATAGATTGCATTCACACAAGGTTCGTATCAAAGTAGTAAATAAGTTGTTGTTGTGTTTTTTTCTACTCATAATAGATGGCGTTATTTTTATATTTTGTGACGGAAAATTTTTACGCTGTTTCGCTGCTCTTTTGACTAATACAACATATAAAATATACAATTAGAAATAATTATCAAACTTTATACGTAGTACAACCATGATGCAGCTTTAATGTATTTGTAGCATGAATAGGTAGGTTCGACCCGGAAAGGACCACGCTCTCACAGAATCCAGCGTAAAATAACGGTTTGATGCTACGGTGTTTCGTATGGCGAGTGTAGTGAACCGACGGCCCGTTTCACTGGAAAAGAGGCATTTCATTTTGTCCTCAGGGGTGACAATTGACAATACAAGATGCATTTTGATTCATAATCGAGGATAGTTAAAAGTGGTATTGTGCTTGATTGTCACCCTTATTCCATAAATAAATAAAAAAATGAATATACGACATTTATTACTTTGTTTTAACTACCTGAACTACTGTTAGTTGAACTTAACTGAAAGAATAGAAAACTTTATCATCTAAAAAATATTGTGAGATCCGACAAACAGCGAAATATCATTACAGCCCTTCACAAATCCACTGCTGTACATAGGCCTCCCCCAAGGTATGCCACAAAGCACGGTCCTGAGCCGCCTACATCCATCGACTTCTTGCATGTGTTACAAGTCGTCGCTACATCTAGTGGGGGGACGCCCTACACTTCGCCTGCCAGTACGAGGCTGCCACCCGAGAATCTTTTTTCCCCATCGGTTATTGGTTCTTCTTGCTATGGCCGGCCCATTGCCACTTCAGTTTACTAATCCGTTGGGCCACGTCGGTCACTCCAGTTCTACTGCCGATATTCTTAAGTTTATCACGCAGAGAAACCTCGAGCATAGCCCTCTCCATAGTTGGCTGAGCAACTTTGAGCTCCCTCATAGGTCTAGCAGTGAAAGAGTATCAGATCCAGTCATCACTGGTAGCACGCACTGGTTGTACAATCTAGTTTTGAGGTTTTGAGGTATCGTTGACAAAAAGATATGTCGTAATCTCACCTACGCTGTGCTTCCCAGTCGTGTTGAATCCGTTGATTGAGCCCTCGGTCGAAATTGGACTAATCTAGTCGGACTATTTGTCCCAGGTAAACATACTCGTATAGAACTTCGAGCTTAGTGCTCCCTACAACCACCGGCATAGGTGTTACATTACACATGATTTTTGTTTTATCCATGTTCATCTGTAGACCTATCCGTTGGGAGACACTATTGAGGTCATTGAGCATAGCATACTTTCAGAAGCTCCACTGTAATTCCAGCTTCGCCGTTCAGCGTTGCCATTTTTATTGTGCTGGAGAGCCATTCTTACCTTGCTCAGATCATTGTAATAGTGTCGGATAAGACTTACTCTTGGATTATTACTCACACTTGCGTGTGACACCAATTATGATGTGTACAGCTGCCCATAGAACCTCTGAATCTCACTCAAAATCTCAGGTGTCCCGGAATCTGCCATATTCAGTCTTCAGCTTCGACAGTTGGCTCTTTTTGGCAGACAGATCTCTGGCAAAGACCTTGGAGTCCTGATTACGATCAATCTCTTCTTCAATAGGAGCTATATTGAAGTTGCGTAAGTCCAGCCACATGTGGAGATCTGTCTGTTCAGTTGCGTGTATGCTCACAAATCTGCTAAACGTGTAGCTTCATCTCCCGTCTAACAGCCATGAGATGAAGAGTGTGATCGGAGAGATTTTGTGTTTTTTTGCGACCGGTCTTACAGAACATAGCTCACTATAAGTATTCACAAGCTTATCATTCATATCGTATACTTTATGGCAGTCTTCTAGACACTGAAAACGATTTTTTAGCTTGAGCTGAAAGTTTTCGGAATTTTTGGATCAGAGCACGAAGGGGACGGAACGTTGACTTCTTTAAACATGACCTCTCCAACTTCAAGTTTAGCTTCAGTGTGCCTCTCACCACTCGGTGATCGCCGCCAGTTTTCACCCAGACGATCACGGAGTCATAACTGAATAGTGGTCGTCTAGCCGTCGTAATGAAGTCAATCTCATTTTTAGCCAAACTGTCTGGGCAGGTCAGTCTTCGACCAGGTCCACTTTCTGTGGGGCCGCTCTTTAAAGAAAAGTTCATGATAGTCTATTCCAAACATCCCTACTTTTAGCTCACCGTTCGCTCTTGTGCCTAGTTTTGCGTTGAAGTCTTCCATTAACACTGTATAGTGGGTTTTAGAGGATATCCTAATACATTTCCTCCACCTCCTCATGGGGATGTGCTGAGGTTGGTGTAAAATCCTGTATGACCTTTAGCGAATACCTACCGTTTGATGATTCTGAGTATAATCTACGCAACCCTCGTCGAGACACTTCCAATCTTTATAATGTTGTTAATGAGAGCCTTGTGGACGATAAATCCGAGACCTCCTAGGGACAGATGGTCGCCCTCCCAGTGATAGAACAAGTTGGTGGCTTCAAGGATTACCGTGTCCTCCCCCTCTCTTCGGACCTCAGATAATCCTATAATATCCCAGCGCAACTTGTCTTTCTCTTCTTCCAGCTTTAAGATCTTCTCGTCAGTCCTCCTCATATGTTGCCAAGTCGAGTCGTCTTAGGTGGCAGCCAAATTGCCACCGGAGATTCTTAGTAACCCCTGCCCCGTCGTTAGCATGTTCACCACCGTAGCCAAGAATAGCGGGTTGCCGGGGACTGGCGGCCGTTTATTTGTGTTATTGCTCATGAACGGTATATTGCCATAGTTGCCATGCTTGGCAAGCGGGTTGGCAACCACAGTTTTATAGCTTTTTCCTGTTATCAGAAAGATGCTGCTGCCCATCTTCTGCCTCAGTTTTCCTCTGTCACCTCTTACGACTTCCACGGGAATGATGTATGGGTATTCTTACCCGCCACTACACGGGGGTACCATTTAAATGCTCACCTGCTTAAAATCATACACTACATGGCACAGCATCCTACTATTGTACAAAATAAATTTAAAAAATACATGGAAGTACTTTTCTTATTCAAAATATCCAAATAACAGGGATATACCGGAGGATGTTCTAAACACCTACTGCTGGATCCATTCTACGTTCACGGTGGCTGGAGAGGCCATGGGTGGGGCGTACCCCGGAGTGAGGAGTGCGGGAACGGCTCCCCGTCGGTACGGAAAGTACTATCAGTGGGTGGCTTTTACTCTGTTTTTTCAGGTAAGTCATATCTTAACTTACAGTTCAAATGGACTCTATACAGCTGCAGAAATTATTATTAACTGATTACGGTGAAGCACACGAGGGAAGTAAAATTTTATCGTATATTATCTATGTCCATTTTCCATTATATATATATATATATATATATATATATATATATATATATTTCACTTTTTTTTAGTTAACAAACAGCTCCGCAATAAATTGTCATTCGAAAATGATAATTTATGTAAGAGGTGACAGAATGTAACCTCTGTCTCTTCTTGTTATTTACATATGGGTTACGTATTTAAAGGTTACATACACAATCTAATTTTCTACCAAAAACTATTAAATATTTATTTTATACTAGATTTCCAAAGTCAAAGTTTAGATTAAAATAAATTACAGGTGGATAGATAAATTCTTTGTCCGAAGATCTTTCTATTTCAATTTACCTCTAACCCAGCCGAACTTAGGCGCCGAGTTAAAGAATTGCCTTTTAGGACACAAGACATATAGCGGAGACTTGCAGATCATTGTGAAGGTCCGTTAAAGAAATATTTCACTATTTAAAATAATACTGGTCGTATGTCAACTGACATTGGCTTTATATTTCTGGATTTGCCAGCTTTATCGGCATTTACGCTACAAATCTGCAAACTTACCGCAATTTGGCCAGTAGAGGACTTTACAAAATGACCGCTGTCTATATAAATTTTTATTTTAGGAAATTTATCAGTTTTTGACAGTTGTTTTTAATTTATTGTTGATTCTTTACTGGCTCATTTAAGTTTGTTTACTTGCTATTCGTTCCTCCTGTTTATTTATTTATTATATGGACAACAAAACATACCAACAAAAAGTTATACCAAGTTTTAACATTAAGATGCATATTGTTGAGCCAGGACCATTCCGATATTATATCAATATTTTCTTGTAGCTTACCACAGTCAGAGATAAATCCTGTATTACACAGTATATTTTGAAAGTCATCTGCATAGAATATATAGAAGGCAAGGACTAGACAGTTTACAAATCAGATCATTTATAAATATAATAAAAAATAACCCTGAGGAACACCGGATTTAACTGTAATAAGTGATGACGTGAAAAATTTGAGAGCGAAAAGTTGACTTCTATTATCGAGGTACGAATGAACCCAGTGAGGTAGATTTCCATGAATACCTGAAATAGCTAATTTTTTACGGAGTAAAGAATGATTTACTTTGTCGAAAGCTTTTGTATAAGCAGTGGACACGGCATCAACCTGCCCACTCACGGCGAAAACTTCGCACAAGTAGTTTATGTATTTCAACAAATTAATCACTGTTGGTCTGCCTCTCACGAAACCGTGCTGCTTGCGAGATATAAGGCTTAACTTGAGAGTAGAAATGATCATACAACGCAGATTTAAATACCTTAGCAACACAGCACAAAATGTTAATAGGTCTATAATTTTCGCTGTTGGACTTCCTTCCGGACATGTGAATGGGTACGATATGAGGGAATGGGAATGGGATGGCAAGCACCAGACTTTAAGGACTTATTTAACAATAATGTTAGTGTCATACTTGCCTTGCACAATTTGAGAGAAATATAGTGAGAATTCCATTATACCTTGGATCTTTGCGAGTGTCTAATTTCTTTAATTTGTCTAATATTGTATGCTGACTTAGTTCTATGTTACACATACTGTAATTACAATAACTATCATAATTTACAATATCATTAGTAACCAAATCATGGTTGATGACAGGTTGAGAAACTTCGAAAGCTGAACTGAAGTACTGAGAAATAAGTTCACATATTCCTTGTGTGTCAGAAGAAGATTCCGTACCGAGAGTCAAAGTATGTGGCATACTTGATCTTTCTATTTTATTAATAACAAAATTTCGAAATATCTTTATGTTGTCCGATAGGTATTCCATGGAGGTAATAAACGATACGAAGTTGAATTATCTTCTTTTCTTATACATAAACGGCCATATTTAACCCAGATATATTTATATGACAAGTGTTTGGTTAATCTTGCTGCGGCGTGAAGCTGTTTTATTTCTGGTGAAAGGTGTTCTGAAACATAAACGGTAAACTCCTCTCCATGTATGCCCAAATATTCAATGGGGTTGATTTACTGTTCTTGTTGTAACGTTTGTAAACAGATATCACGTTATTGCGGTTGCGCTCCGATGGTCAATCTACAAATGTTCCACGAGGTCTTTTTGAATTTTTATCAATTTTTGCAACTCGGCTTACAGCTTTGATGTTAGTCTCACTAAACTATATTTTTATTTCTGTAACAGATTATACACAATGGAGACCAAATTTCCGTTTTTCTTTTCTGGCACACACTGTATTTCAAAATAACAGACAGCCTCTAGAATATTTTTCTAATGTGAAGATACGATTGTTTAATTTGTTTATCTGCGATTATAGTGTGGTTTTCCCGTCTCCAGTTTACGATGTTTTGACGATTTTTATTTTTTTTTGAAAATTAGATATTGCTACAAAGCAATATCTAATTTTTGTTGCTTATCACATTGTCATCATGTGTGGCAAAGTGGTCAGTCATCTCTGTGAACTCTACCTTAAGCTTAAATATAGCGCAGTTCATATCCTTCCTAATTGCAGACCTCATATCCGACAATTTTAAGTTCAAGGGTGCGCTAAACTGATCATATATAATAGTCGCTGATTGCTAGAGTCAGGGTGATAGGAGACACTTTTTTCGGTAAAATGAACCGTCTGCGGCATAGAATACTATAACACACAATAGAATGGCTGTCAACCTTATTTTATACTACGATAGGCTTCGCCGGGAGCACACATACAATCAATAACGTCGTATTATCACTACTACAAACCCGATTCACTGTGTTGACAGACAGATTTTAATACACATTTATTTGTAAATAGCGTGCAATTTGGCATTTTTTAAATAATGTTGCGCGCCTAAGTTGACGTCAGGTACCCGGCACTAGCGCCATCTAGTGTCGGGTACCAGAGCGAGGAGGGCTTCCTAGAAGATGTCAATCTTGACTTTCGACCAACAGCGCCGCCGAGTATCGAACAGAAGAATTAAGCTTTCTAGAAGCCCACACTCGAACTTTCTGCGTCTGATCGGTTGGCGCCCGTATCTACGGGAATATTCTGGATGTTTCGGTGTAAAAGTGTATTTAAACCCGCTGCATGCCACGATCGGAGCAGTATTGAATTTGGCGAGACAAGCGAAGCTTCGGAGCGAAATAAAGTTAATCAGTGTGATTAATTATTAGTGTATTTTAAGTTTTAATTGGTATTCGGTAGCAGAAGTATAAATTTTGGTAATTCAATCGGCAGTTTTTACTGTCTCGAACCTCAAGCTCGTAACAATAATTGGAATGGGAAATTTGGAAACGATTGTAACATCAAAACACATCTCGTATTGACGTTTATACGTGTGAATTGACGTGTTAGTGACATTTTAGTGGCTATACGAGCTCCACCTACTCCACCGTTCTATTATGTATGTATTATAGTACTCTATGGTCTGCGGTACTATGTTATCGGAAGACATATCCGAGTTGTCGGTAGGCAGTAATTGAAGTTACTTGCGGACAGGCGCATTATTGCGTTTCTTGCTTACATGATTGACACTTCAATTGTCGTTTCAGTTCATGTGAATTGTCTTTGTGGAAAGATGTTGACAAATTATAGCACTTGTAATGATAACATCCCTTAAACGCAATACATTTAAGCTGTTTGTCACTACGGCTGATTTCATTGCACGCTAAACAATGCATTCTAATAGTATTGTCGTAGGCAGTTTGAAGAAAATAATATGTTACCTGCTTTTAAGCGATATTGTAGCAAAAACAGCGCACACGCAACGTGTTTCGTCTAAATTAATGAAATAATATGAAGCGCTAAATGGATTATTTGTTTTCAAATAGGTGTATTACGCTAATATGAAGAAAGCAAGCGCTGTAGATTTTGGCATCGGTCAATAAGTTACTACTGGAGTTAGCGCTTAAACGACGTTCTTGTATACGACGTTGTTGTAATGAGCGGTCGAGCCGTGGGTCAGAATAGGTCATGGATATATTTGATAATGTAGATTTTTAACTAAATATTTTTTTTAAATCTTTTTGTAATGTTAACTAACATTAAACAATACACTTCATTCACATTCAATAAGTTATTCATTACTCTACGGCACTTTTGACGATATTTTTGATTAAAACACGAGAAGCAGATCTTTACTGTGTCAGCGTAGTTATGATTAACATGTTGTAAGGTGAATACATCTTAATCGTTACGTTTGGCCGCAATTATACCACGAGCGTATAAAAGTAGTAAAATTACAGCCTATATACGCCCCACTGCTGTCCACAGGCCTCCTCACTCTTCTGAGAGCGTGACGACAAGGAAGTTTCTTCAAGATGGTTTTATTCACCGCCGAGTACGTGGTAAATCAGCACTTAAAATTGCAATTAACAATTTCATTGTCATTGGTTGCTCGCGTACTGTGAAGTTTATAGCAAGCGCTAAGCCCCTAGGCAACCGCGTGTGTATATGAAGTTTTAAAATAAATATTATCTTCAACTAAAAGTCAAAATGCAGATGCGTTGCCAGCCCTGAGGACTGAGATAGAATGCCTCGTTTCCAGTAAAAAGTGTCTCCAGTTCTCTACGCTCACTATACGAAACACAGCAGTATTAAGATGCTATTTTTCGCTGGTATTCTGTGAGAGCGTGGTCCTACCCCGGTTGAGCCGACTCATTCGTGCTGCAACCACAATATAGCTGCAGCATGGCTCTACGACTTTGAAAACTCTTACGACTCCCACGGAACAAAATGGTTTCTCTTACGACGCCCCCAACCGGTTTAATTTATTAAAGTTGTAAAGGATTAATTTGCTTTTATACGCGTAATGAAATGATGTGTCTTACCTAGTTTGAAGAACACTTCCCGCCTTCCTTTAATTGCAAGCACCACTCCCTTCACCACTAATCCCAGCACCACTACTCCCAATACCAGTACACTAGGAAAGACTCATCACCGTCAATAATACGACTCGTGGTTGCCTCTACACGAGGCATCCTCAGGTGAAGTAAACTCTGCGATGGCTGACCGACGAGATCTGAAGTAATACCTGATACAATTAATTGGCTTAATTTATGTAAATGTGCATAGCTCTACATATTATAGATTTTTTTATAAAACTAAAATGACAACGAGCTTATAGTCCATCTAATAGTAAGTGGCTAATGTAGTCGATGGACACTTGCAGCCAACTTACAACTAAGAAGGCTACGGGTGCGTTGTCACCTCTGAGGGTTAAGATAGAAGAGTCTACAGCCTGTGATCATCAGGCTCTCTATGTCCTTCAGACTGGAAAACAGCAGAACAACTACTGCTATTTGGCGGGAGAAATAGCCAAGGTGTTCCAAACTGACTTCTTAGCAAAAAATGAGTTAAAAGTTACAGCCTATATAGGTCCCACTGCTGGGTTTTAGGGCAAGGAATTGTTCGTCGCGCTGCCTCAATGCATGTTGGCGAACTTCACATGTCTTCGAAATATTTTTTTCTTGTTTTTATGACGTGCAGGTTTCCTTCACCGCCGAGCACGTGGTAAATCAGCACTTAAAATTGCAATAAACAATTTCATTAGTGCCGGCGGGAATCGAACCCGGTTTGCTCGCGTACTGTGAAATTTACAGCGAGCGGTAACCATCGGAGCTACCACGGCTCAAAAAAGGAGTACTACCAGCTAATTATCTTAACAAATTCACTGCCCCGTTACTCGCATATGAGCCATTGCCATTATCTTACTACTTTGCCTGGAAACCGGACTTTTAAAGTATTAAATACACATATTTAAATCTGAAATGTGATTTTTGTTTTCAATGTCAATGGGGTCATTTTATTTAGTGAGTACTTTAAAGTTTGAATCTAAGACTAATATAAAAACTTTCCACTTGCTGCAATCTGCGTTTGAAGTTACTGCAAACATGTTCATTTACTTTCTAAATCTGTTTAAATTTTGTCTGATTCTAGGACCTAGCACATACCTTGTAAAATTTTGTTTTCAATTATAATATTTTTTCGTATTCTTACATTGTCAACTGATGGTGAGATATGTTCAAAATTTCAAGTCTAGCTCATCGAGAAGTTAGTTTAAAATATATTACTAAATTCCACCCAAACAAGTGAGTTAAAGAAACTAAAAATAGTAGTAAAATAGACAACAATAACGATTTCGTGATGTTTCTTCCATTTTTAAACAGTAATTTAATGATGTACTGTGTAGTGCCCGTGTAAGAATATCCGGCACTTCATAACATACCGTGGGTGTCGTGAGAGCCGACAAACCAGGAGGAGATGCGCGCCTCCCTAATAAATAAATAAATAAATCCTTTTATTTCTTCCAGAAAATGCTGGTTTGCAAAGTTAATTAGCTTCGTTAGTATCAAAAGAAGTTAGTAGTTTATTATATTAGTAGTAAGTAGTTACAGTTTCATGAAAAGAATTTTAGATACGTTAATATTGTAGTGAAATTATTCTGTAAGAACTCCTCTGTAGGAAAAGACCTACTTCGAATTTAGCTAGTGTTCTCTGGATTGCGCTACTTGTATTCAGCTTAGACCTGTTGAGCGTTTAATATCATCCTCCCATCCTTTGCGATGTCTCCCTTTCTTTTTTTACCCACTGACCCTCCATTTTCCATTTTAATGTAATTAAATTCCTAATAACTACTAGAAAATAAAAAACTGCGGTTGCTAACCCGCTCGCCGAGCGTGGCAAGCGGCTATTGCTTGGCAACTGCAGTCTTTTTTAGTCTCCTGATTGCTTTACCGCTATCGTCTCTTACGACACCCACGGGACGATATGGGGTAGTGGATACTCTTACATCGATATTACACGGTCTTGCGTGGTTATGATGATGATGATGATGATGAATTTAACGATTGAGAACATAATATTAATTTTTTATTATTATTTATTTTTTATTTTACATTTTACATATTTAATGGAGTTACAACGTTCAATTTATATTACAAACAATTATAATAAAGAACCTAACTAAAATAATAATTAAAATTATAATATTAAAGATTAAAACTAATTATATACAACATAAAAGAAGAAACTATAATATAGAAAATCTAAAACTAAAAATTTAAATCGTCAAAAAGACCTGCTCCCCGTGGTATAGTGCCAAGAACGCTGGCTGCGTTTCCTCGCTGAATAGCTATACTTAGCCTTTGAGCGAGGAAAGAACCAGCCCTCTTATCACCAGCAGCGACGACCAGTCGTGGATACAGTTCCTTTACACGAAACTTCATTGCACGTGGACCCCACGGACCGATAGTCTATATTAGATTTTATATTAATTTAACGATTGTGAACTTATTAATTTCATACTTTTTGTAGAAACTTTGTAAGGTGGAGGTGTTTAATATATAAATTGCACAAAAAATAATATTAAAAGAAATAAAACAAAATATTTGTAGACCATATAAACATTATAAATAAATTATGTTTTGTGCGGGAATCAAACAAGGATCCCTTTACACCGCAAACCATTCATTCTTTTCTCCTGGTTTAGACACAACTGTATGAAAAAATGTGCCCTAAGAATTTTACCATTTTATTATACATACCTACCATCTCAGTGAAAAGATTTCTTTTTTCCTGTTGTATTTATTGGATCCTAGTATTTACAAAAAGTGTGTTTACGCGAATTTTACATTTATTCTATAAAAGAAAACATAACGCGACAAATACATCTTAATAAATCAAAAGGCATGCTTAATGAAATTCAAGTGAAAAATACTAAACATGCATTAATTTTAGCTTTGATGATCCTAGTGAAAATATTAGGTATTAGTCATATGATTAATGAGTTAACATTAGCTCATGATTGTAAAATTTCCCTCAGACCACTATCCTCCGTGATGGTACTTTGAAGCACCAAAAACATTATGTATAAAGCTTTCATCATGACGTGTCCTCTCCCTTACTTGTGTGTACATAAATTGTTAAAAAATTAATTAATTAGACTCGGTAAAATCCGTAAAATTAGTTTTATTTATTTCCAGTATCCGTGTAAAATATAAGAAATTATTAATTCTGTAAACTTTCAGAATAGAATAGAATAAAATAATAATAGAATTATTCATGCGCCCGGAAGTGGGAGAAATATAAATTACATTACATTAATTCATACATACATATATACGGGTAAAGCTTATAAGAGCGGGTTTAAAATAGCCCAGCGATTTTAGTGAATAACATTGCATTTCTGCCAACATGCAAAGCTTAAGAATGGGTTGATATCACTTCCGTTTTCATTGATATTTTCCTCGTTCCCGTTTCATGAATTAGTCATATTGTAAAATAGCTTTTCTTACTATGGTTAATCACCAATGCTGTTACACTGTTAATATTTTTAGGTAGGTAAATTTTTTTTACCTCTTTTCATCCTAATTCTTAAAGGTGACAACACACCTGTAGCCTTTTTTATTTAAAGTTGCTTACAGATAGAGTATATTGGCTGTGTTAGAAAAATTCACTACCCCGTATCATTCCGTGGGTGTGGTATGAGGCTAGAGGGAAACAAATCAAAAGATCGGCAGCAGCGTCTTCCCAATTACGAAAAAAATTAATAAACAACGGTTGCCAACCCGCTTGGCAAGCGTGGCAGCTATGGCAAATATCTCCCCTATGAGGCGACCTAAGGAGAAGGCCTATGTTCAACAGTGGACTTTTATAGGCTGTGACGGTACGGTAACGGTAACGGCATATTTTCATACGCTTCAGTATCCACTTAACATCACGTGGGCTGTAAGTTTGTTCATCAACATTTTTTTATCAAATCCCATTGCTGAACGTTGATTTCCCCTTAGATTATGATATTTTATAATGACTTCTTATATTTACGCGAACACTACACATTTAAATAAAACTAGTTTTAAAGGATTTTATCGCGTATATTAACTTATTTTATATTCCCGACGTTTTGAGCACTGTATGGCACCCATGGTCACGGAGGGGACTGAGGTGTTCAACGTCCAGATGTCATAGTTAACCGCGGTTACCAACAGATTAAAATATTAATTTTTGTCCCGATCTACACAGCATGAACTTATTGTAGTTATATTAATAGTATAGTCGTAGAACGAATGGGTCGGCTCGACCGGGGAAAGACCACGCTGTCACAGAATATCAGCGTCAAATAGTAGCTTAATGCTGCTGTGTTAAGTATGGTGAGTGAAGAGAAAAAGGAAGGGCATTCCATCTTAGTCCTCACGGGTGTACCGCATCTGCATTTTGATTCGTAATTGAGGATAAATGTAGGTGTCTATGGGCTACAGGAAACACTTGCCATCAGGTGGACTGTGTGCTCGTTTGTCACCCTGTCCTGTAAAAAAAAGTTGAGATTTAATTTTTTTAAATAAGATCCCAAGCAGTTGGTTGCACCCATCTATCTTCTCTATTGAAATTAGGATGTTTAATGATTTCAATAGCCTCGCGAATCATCATTGGAAGGAATCGGTGTCCTTTAGCGAGGATTTGTGGTCTATCATATCTGATGTAGTGGCTGGGGCAATCCCGTGTTCACGGATCGCAAATTTGGTTGATGTTGATGATGTTGAAACGTTGATTCTTCACCCCCCTTAGATTTCCTTACAAGAGAGTTATTCGCAACAGGCGCCACGCTTTGCGAGCGAGTTGTCAACCGCAGTTTATTTTTAAGTTGTTATTAGAAAGACGCTACTGGTCGTCTCTCGGTTGGTATCTTCTGTCGCCTCTGAAAACACCAACGGGACGAAATTTATTGGCTATTTGAATACTGCCACCATTCGGTAAAAGGTTTGTTTGATTATTTGAATACAATCTTTATAAATATGATGGTTGCGCTCGTTAGTGCTTATGTAACTTCAGAATAACTTGTTCGATTGAGACGTTGGTTTAAAGCTATACTAATACGTAGGCGCTGTAGGCAAGTTATTAACAAATTCTATATTTATACATCAAAAGGAATCATTTTCACAATATATCTTTTTTTTATAGAATAAGGGTGACAAACGAGCACACAATCCACCTGATGGTAAGTGGATGCTGTGGCCCATAGGACATCTAAATTCATCGTCAATTAAGAATCAAATGCAGATGCGTTATTATCACTTTTGAAGACTAAGATGGAATGCCTTGTTTCCAGTAAAAAGGGTTTCCGATTCTCTCACGCATACCATACGAAACACAGCAGCAATAAGTCGCTATTTTACGCTGGTTCTGTGAGAGCGTGATCCAACCCCAGTCAAGCCAACTCATTCGTGAAACTATCATGATAAAGCTGCAGCATATCTCCGCCACATATATTAAGTCATTTATGTAGAGGTAGGCAGTTGTAGGCAGTTTTTAAAATAATAATTAACAAATTTCATTTGTGCCCGCGGAACCTGGGTTACTAGCGTACTGTGTGGTCATACAGCGAGCGCTCAGCTACTGAGCTATGATGGACCCTAGGTAAAGTAGTAAATTAATGAATATTAAATAATTATTAAAATTAAATTATTCGTTTTTTTTTTTCTCTAAAAATGTTACCTTCACATTAGAATTTTCTCCTGTATCGTGGTTTACATACGTAATTTCTACTAGGACAAAATTCCATACCCCGAACAATTACTTGTAGGCCGTACAAATACTTGTTCCATGCGGGATTTATACCCACGGCTCATTATTTTTAATAAATATTCTTTATATAGGATGGTTCAACCTAAACGCAGATGTTAATTGTAAATAAAACAAAAAGTTTTCAGAGAATTATCATAATATTTTTATTATGATAAAAGAATCTATGACAATTATTTGTGAAACAAAATATCGGCCAAATGCTCGCCACGGATTCGGTGGCATACTTCTACCCGAGGGTCCATATTTTCAATGTCTCTGAGACATAATTGAAGCTCAATGTTAATGTGCCGAATTATCTCATCCTTTAGCTCTTAAATTGTTCTTGGCTTATTGACGTACACTTTTTCTTTTAAATATCGAAAGAAGTCCAACGGTGTCAAATCACATGATAGTGGCGGTCAATTAACATCGCCACGACGTGAGATAACATGGCCATTGAATTTCCAATAATCCTATTGGAACCACATATCGTCCAGGATCATATCCTCAATTTCTGGCCACAATAAATCCGTCACTCAACAAGTCACTCTTTGTGAATACATCGGCTTTTCAACAAACACTCGTGGATTCTCATTTGCCTAAATGCAGCAATTCTGCGTGTTAACGAATCCACTGAGGTGAAACATTTCACATTTCCTATAGACCCGGTTTGCTGAAATGCGCACGATTCTCACGATTGTGGATATTTGATCGATTATGCTAATCAAAATAATCAAAAAGTGCACGAAATGCATTTTGATTTTAACGCCCATGTTCGTAAAAAGTTTCAACAATCTTAACGCGCTGCTCAATTGTGTACCTCTCCATGGTTGAGTTTGTCAACCACTGAAACAAAGAAATGTCAAATTAAATTGGGGTTGACGTTAAGGTGTGACTCACAATTAACATCGTGCATTATGGTTGGACTACCTGATACTATTGAATAAAAATAAAGTATACGAAAATACTTTATTTAGTATCTGTATTGTGATATGCAAAACAAAACACTCCCATACGCAATTTTTGAATGATGGATATCTAAGTTAATAAAATCTACTAATAATGACAAATAATTTTCGAAGAAAAATACTGGAAAATGGCAATATATACCAAAACTTGCGTATGACAACTTACCAAATATAAAAAACATCTTATTTACTTTCGGTTGCCACAACTTCAGCTTTCGCTGAAAGTTTTTTCGGTAATTAGGGTGAAGTGGCGAGAAAACAGAAAAAATCGTCCCTAAATTTAATAAAAAATTAATTATTTATCTATTTAAATATAAATTTACATAAAAGAAAAAAAAAGAAATTTTAATGATAACCAAAAATTATTAACGTGTGCTGAAATCCCAAAAAATATGTATTTAAATAAAAAAAAAACTTTAATTTTAAAAATGCATTTTCTTCTTACAAATAACTTATTTTTACCTTATTCGGAGAATAAAATACGTTTTATTTCACAAAAAAAATTGGCAACCCCACCTGCAACTTACTGCTATGTCAATTATATCATCTGTTTTAAATAATCATCATTTTTCAATACGACTGAAAACTTACATTAAAAGCTTTAATAAAACCACCGCACTTTGATTATTCAACTGTGAAAAATATACGTGTTTATGTTCCCATAGTACACATTATGTGAGCCTTTTTGCAGTGCTAACTTTCACCTAGTGTTGAGCTCACCTACAAGCACTTGTTAATGCTTCCCCTGCTTACTCCACTTTACTCTCCAAGTCTGGTTTCAGGAAGATCGATCGCGGCACAGTCACGTAGGCCCGCGTCAGCACCTTTGCATCCACTCTTTAGTTCGTGCAACAGTTTTGTACTTGCTTAATAATCAGTTTGCTTTAGAACGGGCTTAGTATTTTAAGTTTTGTTTAGTATTGATTTTATTTCAAAAGACCACAATAGAAAATTTAAATTAGTCTTCGAAATAAATTATCAAGGATGATTATTATTTTAAAACTTTAATTAAACAGCGGTTTAAACTCAAAGCCACTCAGCAAGACCCATGACTTGCTGCAAACGCGATCATGAGATCCCGGGTTCGAATCATGGGTCAGGCCATAATCAATTCCTAGAAGTTGGTGGTTGACACCGTGCTTGGAAAGCACGTTAAGCAGTTGGTCCTTTCTTTTTTCTATCTTAATCTATGGAGAGCCGTAGTAACTCAACGCTCGCTGTAAATTTCACAGAACGCAAGTTTACCCGGGTTCGAACCCTAACGGCACCAATCAAATTGTTAATTGCTATTTTAAGTGCTGATTTATCACGCGCTCTGAGGTAAAAGAAAAAACATCGTGAGCGAAACCTGCATATCTCAGTAATAAGAAAAAAATAGTTTCGAAGACATGGGAATTTTGCCAACACGCATTGGGGCAGCGCGGCGGACACTTCCTTGCCCTATAAAAAACCCTCTTAGAAATGAGAGGAGGCCTGTGTACAGCAGTGGAACTTATAAAAGCTGTAACTATGAAGATTAAGATCAAAGAAAAAGGAAGGAAGAGACTGCCAAATTGGCCTCTAAAAAGCTTGGCGTGCTCAACAGAGCGGGACAGTATTTCATGCTGGCACACCGCTTGCAACTTTACAAGGTGCAGGTTCAGCCGCACATGGAATACTGTTCCCGTCTCTGGGCTGGGGCTTCCCAGTACCAGCTCCTTCCACTTGACCGCATCCAGCGCAGAGCGGCTCGAATCGTCGACGACCGAGTGCTTTCCGATTGGCTCGATTCACTGGCGCTGCGAAGAGATGTTGCATCTCTTTGCATTTTCTTTCGCATATACCATGGGGAATGCTCTGAGGAATTTTTCGGATCAATCCCAGTCACCAAATTACGTGAACGCACTACGCGGTAAACGTCCCGATACCATCCACACCATCTGGATGCTTGGCAGTCCACCAAGCAGTGCAGTGTTCTTCTGCGTACGACCTCCCTGTGGAATAGTTTACCACCGGTGATTTTTTCGGACCGATACAACCTGGGGACCTTCAAGAAAAGAGTTTACACCTTTCTAAAAAGCCGGCAACGCACCTGCATTCCCCTGGTGTTGTGGTTGATCATGTCCTAACCTTTGCCCCCTCTTCCATAAAAAGAAAGCTTGAATTTCTTTGCGTGATATTAGGTAACCCTACTCCTCAAGATAGTGTGATGGAACATGCAGGGACCTGCTGATTTAAGTTCGCTTAGGGCCGTGCTTTGTTGCAATTTACGAGAGAGAACTGAATGACACGTGTTAAGCAGATGACGCCTATTATTCATCCCATCACTAAGTGATGATGATGATTAAGTTGGTTTTGGTATTTCGTTTCCAAAACTTTTAAACAGATTATTTCAGCGTTTGACGTAACTACCGACGGGGTTATAAGTTGTTCGGATGATCATAAGTAATGTGAGGTGTTAGAGAAAATATGACAATCGCGTACGGCACCATAAGATTGATCGTGTTGACATGAGGTTGAAGAGGCTCTGGCTACAGAATGACAACGGAAATTTTTCTAAAAACACTAAGCTATAATTTCAGAAAATGACTCCTGCTACATAGTAACAAAGAAATATATAATAATATAAGAAAGAAATAAATTCGTTTAATATAAATAATAAATGAATGGAAGTATCTACCAACATCATATATTTAAGAAAATACATTTAAAAAGCCCTGCTGCAGCATGAAACTGCGAAAAAGTCCGGTCTCAGTGATAATACTGGTTTCAGTCCGGCCCATATTCGGGCTGAGTGCACGTTTGCTCTTGATGTCCAAAACTAGTGGTTGATTTAGCCTTTATTAATATATTATCTATTTATAAAACAACGAAAGCAAAACTTTTGTGAGTTGATTATGTGATGGTGATTAAAAATAAATTTACTCCACGAGACTTAAATGTATTTTCTATTAAAAATACATTTAAGTAATTAGTCAATCATGTAATAAAACTGGTCAAGTCTCTGATTACCGAAGCGTGGAAGACTAAATGAAATTAATTGCTACTAAATCTTGTCATTTCCTCTGATAGTCAACGTTAAGCTACAATTACAATAAATACATTTATTTATTTTTACAGTATTTGTAATTATAATAGTATTTCTAAACAGCTGGTTTTAAGAATGCGGCACCAGTCAAGCATTCAAGTGTTTTCTGGGTGGTAGGACTACCTTTCTGTCTCGGAGTTCATCTGGATGCTACCCTCTTGCTTATTTGCCATGCCATACCAGCAATGCTATCATTATTATGTTTCTATCTAAAATTTAAAAATGATGTGAATAAATGGTTCTCGAGTAGAAGCTTTGTACAGATAAGTGGACTGTAGAGCCACCCCCTACTAGATGGAGTACTTAATTTTTTTGTACAGGATAGGGTGACGAATGAGCATACAGTCTACCTGATGGTAAGTGATTGCTGTGGCCTATAGACATCCTTCCCGATTACGAATCAAAATCCAGATGCGTTGTCACCACTGAGGACTAAGATGGAATGCCTCGTTTCTAGTAAAAAAGGTCACAAGTTCTTTACACTCACCATACGAAATACAGCAGCGTTAATCTATTATTTAACGCTGGTATTCCGTGAGAGCGTGGTCCTGCCCCAGTCGAGCCGACCCATTCATGTTACAACTATACTACTAATATAGTTGCAGCATGGTTATACTGCATAAGACAATACTAGCGATCATACTTATGAAGCGTCCGTGTGCATGTAGCTCAGGATCGTGTTTTTGGCATATCTTGTGGGGGGCTTATGCTCAGCAGTGGACTTGCCGTTATGATAGCTATGATGAATTTTATATAAATTCTAGCGATCCATCTCGGCTTTGCGCGGGTGATTTCAGAATCTTGATAACAGTGCCACCTACCGCTTTCAATTGGGTTTTTAAATCATCTAGGTACCTATTTAAATACACACAAAGAAGTTCATCAAAATCGGTCGAGCCATTTTCTAGTTTTTGCGAGACTAGCGGACTGCAATTGATTTTTACATATAGTATTTGAATACCAGCATATTTAATTCTCCATATTTATAATCCGGTGGATATCGTAAGAGGCGACAGAATTTTCAACAGCCCATCTCTGGCAGCAACATCTTCCTAATAACACTGAAATTTAAAAAAAAACTACGGTTAGCAATCAAGCATGGCAATAATGGCAATATCTCCTCTCTGAGAAAACTCTGTGTGCGAGGCCTATATTTAGCTGTGGACATTTATAGACAATAAGGATCTATCTAGTTTGATCACATTAAATGGAGGAGTTCGAGCTAACTTTAACACAAGGCATGCGATTGAGACGTTAATATTAATACAAAGATATTAATAAAATCATGGTACAATTATTCTTTCGATATTTCCTAAAATAACA
Source organism: Parnassius apollo (assembly GCA_907164705.1). Classification (NCBI taxonomy): domain Eukaryota; kingdom Metazoa; phylum Arthropoda; class Insecta; order Lepidoptera; family Papilionidae; genus Parnassius; species Parnassius apollo. The sequence continues at coordinate 4,514,413 of CAJQZP010001271.1, forward strand.
AAAAAATTCTTCGAAATTTACAACAAACCAATGATATGTTAAATGTAAACAAAATTTTGGTATTTGTAACTTTAATCTTCCATAAAGTCAAAGGTTTACTTGCCCTCTTTTTTATTTTTATTTAACTGGCTTTACGGCTCTGGGTTCCAGCCCTTCTGAGACTATCATTTCTCTCAGAATCATTTTATATATTTTTTTCTTCACAATATGCTGATGCGTCACATTGTGAAGTTTTTTGAAGATTTTGACGACAGCTCAACCCAGCGGACTGTTGATGACGACAGCCAATCAAGTTAATACAGCGCCCAAGCGATTAACTTAACTTAAGGTTTATATCAACATCAAAGCATTTGTTTCGTCGTTTTCTCTAATAGTTCACACGCGCAGACAGTTAATTCACAAAATCGTATCACTTTTACGATCAAAATCCACTTCAAACCATTATTCAAGCGACAAAACAGGAGCGACAATCCGTCGACGGCCAAGTTCCCGCCAAAACTCTATTTTCCCTCTATTAAGACATATAGAACAATTTTTAAAATGTTTTATGTGTGTCTGTCAGTCTGTCCGCGCTAATGTTCGGAATGGCAGAATCGATTGTAATCAAACATGACGAACGGATACAAAGGTATCTAAATTATATTTTATCCGAAAACCTTAAAGGTTTATTTTTTGTAAAAACGAAAAATTTATTTATAAACGCCATATTAATAGATGTACTTTGCCTATGTAAGAGAAGCCGGGGCGGGTCGCTAGTTCACAAATAATTTTGATGGACCGCCAACCAATAACTGAGCCAGCAATCACTTAGCGGCAGTGCGTTCTAATCGGCGATAATGTATGTCATCGTAGACTGTTAACGAGTACTTGATTGGTCTCCGTATTATGTGGCACGCTATATAGTTAACCTATTGAGAATTGGCATTTTAATCTTTTTTATATAAAATAAGAGTGACAAACGAATACACAGTTCACCTGATGGTAAGTGGATGCTGTGGCTTACATTTATCCATACATTTATTCCCGATAAGGAATGAAAATGCCAATGCAATATCACCCTTGAGGCCTAAGACATCTCGTTTCCAGTAAAAAGGGACTCCGTTTCTCCACACTCACCATACGAAATACAGCAGCACTAAGCTGCTATTTTACGCTGGTATTGTGTGAGAGTGAGGTCTTATTACGGTCTAGACGACCACCACGCTCTACCACGCAAAAAGATTCCGTAAATATTAATAATGAAGTATCGAGATATTAAAAAAAGGGGTAAGGGGACAGGTGCCATTGCCGGTTAAGATTTTGCGAAAATAATAGAGTGGTCGGGCAGGTTCAAGCAAACGATGCTATGCCACTGATATTTTAATTTATATGAACTGATTTATAATTGCAAATTAACTGCGTAACGCTATGCCGTGTCGGATACTTTTCATTGCTGCACCCCAGTGTATTCTATGTAACTATTTATTGATATTAAACATTTATTGGCGAGTCTAGTCAGTAAAACCGACTCGTATGTCATGACTGCAAACGGCGTAACACTCTTTTTTGCCGTCATGTCGCCTCTACGCCAACGCTCTCGACTCCCTTGTGTGTGCGTGTGCGTGTAATGTACACTTCATTGCTTCTCTGTTTGAGTTGTGTACTGCGTATGCCTTTCTATATTTTTCTTTGTTGGTTTTCATTAATTGTAAATTCTACCATCATATATGACGTTTCTCATCTGCCGGGTGTCCCGTCACGGGCAACTTTGTTTTAATCTGTTATTTTCTCGTTAACGTTGTGTTTGTTGTGAAGAATAAAGTAGTTATTTTTTCAATACATTATGTATAAACGAAAACGTCACGTTGATTTTTGTTCAAGTATCGTAGCTCCGTAGCACTGCTACGCCGTAGCACGTAGGCTGTTTTATGTAATTTGAGTTAAGGGAAATGTAATATTTGTCGATGTTATATGTCATTTATTATTAACATATATTCTATATACTTAATATATAATATGACAATCTTAAAGAAGTGCAACTAGAATTGTGGTGCAAGTAAAAATATTCACTGTCCCATACATCCTGTGGGTGTCGTAAGCGGCGACAGAGAAAAGCAAGTCAGGAGATACCTACCTTATAATGACCAAATATATAAACTATGGTTGCCAAGCCGCTTACCAAGCGTGCCAACTATGGAAAATATCCCCCCTATGAGGCAATCTCTGGGGGTGATTTATATTCAGCTGTGGACTTTATAGGCTGTAACGGTAACGATAAATAGATACATAATTTAGGCAGTAGAAGAAGTGTGAGAGTATATTTATAGATCTTCATATCTACTTTTGTTTCCTTTTATCATCATCATAACAGCCGTTCATAAGTCCATTGCTGAAATGAAATGAAATGATTGATTTTCATTCAATGTAGGATATTGCATAATACTTTTTGAAAGTCATTTTTTAGTTACCACTGGTTCGGGAAAAAACCTCTGTCCTGGAAAGAACCAGCAAGAAACCCAGCGGGACTTTTTTTTAAAATATATTTCACTTTACAACTAAACATAGACTTCTTTCAAGGAATGGAACAAAACATGGTCCTAAGACACCTGTATCCATCGATTTTCTTCACAAAATCCAGGGAGCAGCCGCCCTATTCGCTTATCGATACGAGGATGCCACTTAAGAACCTTGTGTCCCCATTAGTTGTCGGTTCTTTGAACTATACGGCTGCCTCATTGCCACTTCAGTCTGGTGATACTTTGCGCTATTTCAGTTATTCCGGTTCTACTTCGGAAATTCTTATTTCTAAGTTAGTTACTTGACTCCACCGAGTCAGTAATTCATTCTTGGGGCAATGTTTACGCTTTTACAGTAAAGTCCTTGAAAACATACAAAATTTGACTTTCACAAAGTTCAAAAAACTTTATTAATCTAAGTTTGTATAAAATGGGTTATTATAATATTAAAGAACTAATGAATGATAATAAACCCTGGGAAGGGTGATCGCTACCAAGTTACTTCTAATTTGTTCTGTGTTGTTAATTGTAACATACATGATTATAAAATGTTATTTAAAAAAATAGTCCCGCTGGGTTTTTACTACTTCTTCTCAGGACAGAGGATTTTTCCGAACTAGTGGTAAATTAAAAAAAACGTGACTTTCAATAAGTATTATTTATAATCTATATTGAATAAAAAGTCTCTGTTTCTGTTAAGCGTATCGCATCGAGAAACTCTGAACATAGACCTCTACATACCTCGCTGACCGACTTTGAGCTTCCTTATATGGCCAGCAGTTAAGGACTACATCTCATATCCATATATAATCACTGACAACACGTACTTAATATACACTCTTGTTTTCAAGTATTTAGTTATACGTGACGAGATCTATTGTAAACTCCCGAACGCTGCTTGGCCGAGTTTGATGCGTCAAGTAACCTCTCGGTTAAAGTTGGAAAGTAAAAGAAAATAAAAAATGGACGTTACATATAAGCTTTATATTGCTGTCATTTCTTTCTAATTTGGTATTAAATATTTAAGAAAACTATAATAAAAATAATAAAACTAAATACTTAATAATAAAATGATCATAGAATCCTACTCCTCGTGTTATCAAGCTAAGGACCCTGTCCTCGTTAAATCACTATAAGAAAAAAGAACCATCACTCTTATCACCAGCACTGACGACCATTCGCGGATATAGTTCCTCTAGGAACTTCACCACACGTAAACTCCACCAACCGATAGTCCCTACAGCAAATGGCACAAATACGAAGTCATTAGTCAAATATTTTTATATATATTGCCGTGTAGTGGCGGTTAAGAATATCCACTACCCCATATCTTCCCGTGGGTGTCGTAAGAGGCGACAGAGGGAGACAGGCAGGAGATGGGCAGCAGCGTCTTCCTGATGACAACTGTGACGTAATAAAAAACTGCGGTTGCCAACCCGCTCGCCAAGCGTGGCAACTATGGCAAATACCCCCCAATGAATAAATACACCAACAGACGGCCCCCAGTCCCCGGCGGCCCCGCTATTCCTGGCTACGGTGGCGACCATGGTAACGGCGGGGCAGGGGGTGCTAAGAATCTCCGGTGGAGGTTCGGTTGCCACCTACGACGACTCGATCTGGCAACATATAACGCACGCACCCTGAGGACTGACGAGAAGATACTGGAGCTGGAAGAAGAGGTAGACAAGTTGCGCTGGCATATTATTGGATTATCCGAGGTCCGAAGAGAGGGGGGAGGACATGGGAATCCTCGAGTCCGGCAACTTGTTCTATCACCGGGAGGGCGACCATCTGTCCCAAGGAGGTGTCGGATTTATCGTCCACAAATCTCTCGTCAACAACGTTGTAAAGATTGGGAGTGTGTCGACGAGGGTCGCGTACCTGATACTTAGAATCACCAAACGGTATTCGCTGAAGGTCATTCAGGTTTACGCACCAACCTCGGCACATCCCGATGAGGAGGTGGAGGAAATGTATGAGGATATTTCCAGAGCCATACATTCCTCCAAAACCTACTACACGGTGTTAATGGGAGACTTCAACGCAAAACTGGGCACAAGAGAAAGCGGTGAGCTGAAGGTAGGGAAATTTGGAGTAGGGCAACGGAACCGAAGGGGCCAGCAGCTGGCCGACTTTATGGAGAAAGAGGGACTCTTTATGATGAACTCTTTCTTCCAGAAGCGGCCCCACAGGAAGTGGACCTGGTCGAGCCCCGACGGTTCGACAAAAAATGAGATTGACTTCATTATGACGACCAGACGCCAACTGTTCAGTGATGTCTCAGTGATCGCAAGGGTGAAAACTGGCAGCGATCACCGAATGGTTAGAGGCACACTGAACCTAAACGTTAAGTTGGAGAGGTCTCGTCTAATGAAGTCAACGCTCCGTCCCCCTCGTGCTCTAATCCAGAATCCCGAAACCTTTCAGCTCGAGTTACGTAACCGCTTCCAGTGCCTAGAAGATTGCAATGCAGTGGACGATATGAACGACAAGCTCGTGGAAACTGTCCATGCGGTCGGAGCTAAGTTCTGCAAGACCCGCCGCAGAAGAACACAAAAACTCTCCGGTCACACTCTTAATCTCATGGCTGTTAGACGGGAGATGAGGCTGCAATCGTCAACAGATTTGACAGCGTACAGACAACTGAACAGACAGATCTCCAAATGCATACGGCGAGACTTACGCAACTTTAATACTTCTCGTATTAAAGAAGCGATCGAGCGGAACCAGGGCTCCAAAGTCTTTGCCAGAGATCTGTCTGCCAGAAAGAGCCAACTGTCAAGGCTGAAGACTGAGTGTGGCAACATCGTTTCCGGGACACCTGAGATTTTGAGTGAGATTGAGAGGTTCTATGGGCAGCTGTACACATCATCGTTGGAGCCACACGCAAGTGTGAGTAACGATCCAAGAGTAAGTCTTATCCGACACTATTCCGATGATATCCCGGACGTCAGTCTAAGCGAGATTAGAATGGCTCTCCAGCACCTTAAAAACGGCAGCGCCCCAGGCGAGGATGGAATTACAGCGGAGCTTCTGAAAGCGGGTGGAACACCGGTACTTGAAGTCCTTCAGAAGCTCTTCAATTCCGTCCTCCATGGTGGCACTACTCCAGAGGCGTGGAGCAGAAGTGCGGTGGTCTTGTTCTTTAAGAAAGGCGACAACGCTCTCTTAAAGAACTACAGACCGATTTCCCTTCTGAGCCGCGTCTACGTGCTGTTTTCGAGAGTCATTACGAATCGTCTCGCACGCAGACTTGACGACTTCCAGCCTCCCGAACAAGCCGGTTTCCGAAAAGGCTTCAGTACCATAGACCACATACATACCCTGCGGCAGATTGTACAGAAGACTGAAGAGTACAATCTGCCACTTTGCCTGGCGTATGTGGACTATGAGAAAGCCTTTGATTCCGTCGAAATTTGGGCGGTGCTGCAGTCCCTTCAGCGGTGCCAAGTTGACTGTCGGTATATCGAAGTGCTGAAGTGTTTGTACAGTAGGGCTACGATGGCTATCCGAGTACAGAACCAGAGCTCGAAACCTATCCAACTGCAGAGAGGTGTAAGACAGGGTGACGTTATATCCCCGAAACTCTTCACCGCTGCATTGGAAGACGTTTTCAAGCTACTGGACTGGAAAGGATACGGTATTGACATCAATGGCGAGTACATCACTCACCTTCGATTTGCCGACGATATAGTCCTTATGGCAGAATCGCTGGAGGACTTAAGCACTATGCTCAATGACCTCAATAGTGCCTCCCAACGGATAGGTCTTAAGATGAACATGGACAAAACAAAGATCATGTTCAATGTCCATGTCACACCTATGCCGGTAGTTGTTGGGAGCACTATGCTCGAAGTTGTTGACGAATACGTTTACCTGGGACAAATAGTCCGACTAGGTAAGTCCAACTTCGACCGAGAGGTCAATCGACGGATTCAACTCGGCTGGGCAGCGTTCGGGAAATTACGGCATATCTTTTCGTCAGGTATACCTTAATCTCTAAAAACTAGATTGTACAACCAGTGCGTGTTGCCAGTGATGACTTACGGATCTGAGACGTGGTCCTTCACTGCTGGCCATATGAGGACGCTTAAGGTCGCTCAGCGAGTTATGGAGAGGGCTATGCTCGGAGTTTCTCTGCGTGATAGACTCAGAAATGAGGATATCCGCAGTAAAACCAGAGTGACCGACATAGCCCAACGGATTAGTAAGCTGAAGTGGCAATGGGCCGGCCATATAGCTCGAAGAACCGATAACCGATGGGGAAGAAAGGTTCTCGAGTGGCAGCCTCGTACCGGTAGGCGTAGTGTAGGGCGACCCCCCACTAGATGGAGTGACGACCTGGTAAGACATGCAGGAAGTCGATGGATGCAGGTGGCTCAGGACCGTGCTTTGTGGCATTACTTGGGGGAGGCCTATGTTCAGCAGTGGACTTGTGAAGGGCTGTAATGATGATGAGTCAAATATGAATCTAAGAGACTCGTATGTTGTGATGTACATCGCTTGTACATCACAACCGCATTTTCCCCATTCTCATCACTCCGTACAATACTACTAGACAGTCTGTAGCTGTACTTTTTCTATAATAACCTCCGTCTGGATATCAATAAAATTGTTACATTTTTTTGTAAGAATACCAGAAGCCTCTCTTTCTTGAACAACGAACAGCTCTCTTAAAATAGTGCCGGTGTAGAACAAAGTCTAAACACTGGCTATAATTTCACATTATGCAGGCAAACAATTACACGACTAATTGTTTGTTAACCCTCTCAGATACAAGACGAGGCCTTTGCTCGGTAAAGTGACGTATACCGGCTGTAACTTTATGGTATTTAAGCTGAGTGAGTAAGCCCGGGATCCAATGTTTTTATAAAACAAATATAATGAATTTTGTCTCATTTAGTTTTAACTTTTTTAATTCCCGACGTTTCGGGCACTATTTAACACCTATGGTCACGGGGTCAGTCCACGTAAAATAAGTTTAAAATAATAAATAATAATCCGTAAAAGATCTTTTATTCTATCTGTCGTATTCGTATGAATATAAGAAATTATTAACCATATCATTGCTTTATTCCTACTAAGGAATTTTATAAGCTCCAATGTCATCTAAATATTCTTCCCAAGTTACATTGAAAACTTCATTTACTATTTTATGCAGAAAGTAGCATTTTTTCTTCAATTTACTCACATCTACTTATCTGTTTATCCCCTAGATTAGAACCTAAATAATTTAAAAGGAACCACTGAAATAGTTTCACAATTGAAAAAGATATCGCTAACATACATACTAAAAAGTTCTAAAAACTAAAAATTCTTTCAAATTCTTTTATATTTTTACTAATTTAAAATGTTTAATTTGTAATCTGTAAAACAACGTCTTTATTATAATAAGAATGTTGTGCACCTTTAATTAAATGCATATGTATAATGTATTTCTACAAAAAGTGTAATATCATAAGTTCCTTTTATGTATTTAGTTGGTAAGCCTTATTAAATAAAATAAAAAAAACATACAGTCGAATTGAGAACGTCCTTCTTATTTGAGTTGACCAAAAATACATGTAACTAAAATAACTATCAAAGACTTATCAATTTTTACTGTCTCGGTCATCCCGAACAGAATAAATAGCTCCGATAGGGATGTATAGCGTTTTTGGACCTCTACTTAGCCCACGAGGGGATATGAATGTGGAGATATAGATTTATACGTTGTAATGGCAACACTAAAAAAAGTAATAAAATCAGTTTTCAAGATAGGACAACATATTTTACTACTCTATTTTTAAAATAGCCCCTAAAAGACTTTGTTATTTCTATTCTTGAATATCTCGCTCAAAAACAAAAATAGTTTTATTACAAATAGTGATGTATATTCTGCAAGTACTAAGAACAAGCACAAGCTGGTAATACCAGTTACACGACACTTAAGAGTAAAAAATTTCTTCTTAGGGGGCTTCTTGACTTAACAACAGTCCCAGAAAATATGTAGGACCTATAAATTGTTTTATACTTGTTATTATACTAATAAGGAGTTCAAGATGGGCACCAGAATTTTGGTCTTAATAACTCAAAATACAAATGGGAACCTTTACACTATGACGAAACAAGATGGAATGGTTTATTTGCGTAAGTGATTGAACCTAAAAACCTACAAAGAGAGACCCAGCTGCAGCTATTATGGTTGTAGCATGAATGCTATTATAGAAATTTTATGCGTGGTAGAGCCATGCTGCAGTTATATTATTAGTATAGTTGTAGCATGAATGGGTCGGCTCGACTGGGGAATGACCACACACTCTCACAGAACTCCAGCGTAAATTAGTATCTTAATGCTGCTGTGTTTCGTATGGTGAGTGTAGAGAACCGGAGACCCTTTTTACTGGAAACGAGGCATTCCATCTTAGTCCTCACGGGTGACAACGCATCTGCATTTTGATTCTTAATCGAGGATAGATGTAGATGTCTATGGGCCACAGCATCGACTTGCCAATAGGTGGACTGTGTGCTCGTTTGTCATCCTTATACTATTAAAAAACCCAAGGGATGTTATCTGGTAGGGTTTATTATGATTATAAAAGTGATAAAACAAATTTAGTTGATTTTTTTTAAACCGGCATGTAGCATTTTGGCGCCAATTCTTATAAGTCGCACTAAAATAATTCCGTTAAAAAGCTGTACCTAAAGGGTTAAAGGATCGCCAATTCATGTAATCTCAATTATCATGCTGTCGTACTTCACCTTTCCTTTGCTGAAAGATTGGATTGTTTTGCTTTATAATATCATACATTTTATCGCTGATTTTGATAATCACTTCATAAATGCATCATATATTACATGTGAAAATAATAGAATAGAATAGATTTTTTTTTCATTATTATGATATATTAGTCCTCCAGACCGAATTTCGGACACGGTGGCCAGTCTCAACGGAGATTAGCGATCGACAGAGGACAGGACTATAGTGCCCAAGTGTATGCGCAAGTAATGGTGCGCACTCTATTCCCTTACTCTTATAGTCCGATGGGGCAGTAAACCGACACGACTGGAGAGAGATCAGGCGCAGAATCAACGGCTTTACTGCTTTCTAAGGCACGGGGGTGAGACGCTCCCGACTTCTTGACTCCGGGCAGCTACTGAGAATTTCCTAATCGAAAAACTCAATAACTGATTTTTTTGCCCGACCCGGGATTCGAACCCTGGAAACGAAAAGAGCTGATGATCTGCAAACCGCTAAATAAGTTTTCTTGAAACATAGCTAAGAACACTCTTGATTAAATTTTCAGATGGAATTAAAAACCTAATCAAAACCGGTTCATCATATCAAAACACACAGATACACAAATAAACACTAAAATCTTTATAACTACCCTCTGTTTTTGTTGAGAGTTAAAAATGTAATTTAGTAAAGAGTAAGATTAATAAACAAAAATTGCAACAGGAAATTCATTAAAAAGGTCTAATTTTGGCCGTACAACAGTTGCGGCTGCGACGGCTGGTCTACTAGGTAATAAACTACAATTTAGGATTTGGCGCCAGTGCCCGGGAATTAATATAAGCGCATTAGTTTTATAATACAATATTATCTATTTCCCTAACGATTAATATAACGTCAATATAATTTAACAATTATGTAGCGCAGTGGCTTGGCAATGAGTTGCAGTACTGAGGACCGCAGCAGGTTCGAATCCTGCACAGAACAAATAAATTGAAGAACAAGAAGTTGTATTACCTACAAATAATTGTTTCGGGTCTGGATACTTGTCCTTGTGAAACTTATGCATGTGAATTTCCCCACCGATACAGGAGAAATTCCTTGCGTGGAGATACCTTTTTATAAGGTAAAGAACAATATCATCATTATCTTTTACCAAATGGTAAGATCCTTTATCTGCCTAGGTGTCCGTCGATTCGTTGATCGTAAGATTTTATTGCTATGTTCAAATTTGAACAGTGTAGCCACATGCCTATATTCAAGAAAGGTTTCGTTCTTTTTTTATTGAATAAGGGTGACAAAACGAACACACAGGCCATTTGATGGTTAGTGGATACTGTGGCCCATAGACATTTACATCTATACTCGGGTAAGAATCGAAATACACATAAGTTGTCACCCCTGAGGACTAAAATGGAATGCCTCATTTTCAGTAAAATGGGTCTTCAGTTCTCTACACTCACCATACGAAACACAGCAGCTTTGAGCTGCTATTTAACGATGGTATTCTGGGAGAGCGTGGTCCATTCCCGGTCGAGCTGACTCATTCTTGCTGCAGCCATATATAGCTTCAGTGTGGCTCTATCATAACGTTACGCTTCAATACATACAAGATGCATGTAAAAACAGATTATGTTACAAGCTATTCATTCAGGAACTTGGATGACTTAAAATTAGAATAATATTACCGTTATTGCATAAAGTCCACAGCTGTACATAGTCCTCATTTATTGCCTCACATGAGGAATATTTGCTACATTTGTCACACTAACAAGCAAGCTGGCAATCACAGTTTTTATTTCTATTTTAGTCGTTATTAAAAAAGACACTACTTCCCATCTCCTGCGTTTTTTCTCACTTGAACAAACATTTAGACCTATAAAAATACTTCTTCCGAGCAGATTCGAACCTGAGACCACGGATCGCTGATATATCGATTTGATTCATAAATTGTGATTAACTTGAATTGTATTACATGCTGACACCACTGAAATTGTTAGTCTCAATTTGAAGTTACCATTTAAAATTTACAATGTGGCAGCTTAAATTGTGAAAGCACATGTATGTCTGAATAATATGTTTCGCGGATATTTTATGTCTGTTTTATTCGTCTATTGTTATAAGAAAAGGCAATTGTCTGAAGAACAAATTCAAACCCAGCAATTGAGTCGCAGATGCTTAATATGGAGTTGAAGTTGTTAAAACAGTATAAATGTATTTTGTTAGAATCATAGTGATAAACGAGCTCACCGTCTACATAATGGTAAGAGGAAGTGGCCCATAGACATCTACTTCTATCCTCGATTACAAATCAAAATGCAGATGTGTTATCACCCCTGAGGACTAAAATTGAATGCACGTGGCATTCAATTTTAATCCTCAGCCAGCTAGCTAAAAGGGTCTTCTATTCTCTACAATTACATACGAAACACAGTAGCATTAAGCAGCTATCTTACGCTGATATTCTGTGAGAGCGTGGCCCTTCCTGGTCGAGCTGACCCATTCATGCAACGATATAGCTGCAGCATGCAGAAAATATGGGTGGTCAATTTATTTCAGCCGCTCTGAAACATTCCAACGGCATTTGTCAACCGGATCCTTGCGAATGTAAACTATGTTAATGTTCCGTTGCGCTGGCGACTGCGGTGTTTGTTTTTAATTTATTATCTGCGCGCACATGGCGACGAGCCTTTCGGCCAGCGGCACAAGTAATGGGATTACAGCTGGAAACTTGTACAAAAATAGAACGTTAACAATTGAACATAAAAGTAAATGGTTATTGTTAGATATTTTTTTTTTGTTTTTCGGTAAACTAGTTTGAAATTTGGTAACACAATAGAGCTACGTTGTTTCACACTAATGGTTTCGTTTTAGATATCGATATCAGAATTTTTGCCACACTGATTTTAGTGTGTTGAAATATTTACAGAAAACCATGTTTACTTTCGTAGTGTAATTCTTACGACTCTGGCTCTTTCAGTCATACTATATTATATATGTACAGTACAATATAGAGTGATAAATGTATGACGTGGTAAGGGCATATTCGGCAAAGTGAAGTAAGTGATATGTTTAAAAGGGTTCAAAATGAAAGCAGAAGAATGTAAGAGAAGAGATAAGCTTAAAAAATAGCTTCGGGAAGATATGCGTGAGAAAGGAGAGGGAGAATAATGGAAGAGAGGAGATAAGGGGAAAAGGAGACATGATATCAAATCTAAAAATAATTGGGGAGGTGGTAGAGCAAGTGGATGAGTTTGTGTATTTGGGATTTGTATTTAGCAGGGATAGTATATACGATAAGGATATGGAACGACGAGTAATAGAGTAAATAGGGCTAAGGCATGTACGGCAATTCACAGTACCGAGTTAATTCTTACTATTCTTATAAATATTGTAAAAATATTGCCATTAAAGTGTATGTTAGGGATGAATCTGAATGATATTGTGAGAAATTGTGTAATTAGAGAAAAGTGCGGTTTGCAATAATGTGTAGTCACCTTAATATAAGGAATGCTTCGGAGGTTTGGTCATGTAGAAATAATGAACGAGGAAAAAGTAACAAAGCAAATCTATGTTGCAGAAGTGAGTCAGAGTTGGGAAGGGACGTCCTAAACGAAATTTTATCACCACATTGACGATATATTGAAGCTGAGCCAGATCAAGAGTACTCTTAACCGACGAGGATGTATCCGTAGGTATATAAAATGTAAAGGAGGCGAGAGAGGTTTGTCAGGATCGTACTAAATGGAAATCCGTAATCTCTGCATACCCCTCTGGGTGACAGGCATAGACCAAGTAGTCACAAACTCAAGGTAAAAACTAGAACTTTATCTAAATTTAACATTAAAAAACTTTTTTTAGGGACAGCCCCTGAAGTTGAATCAATTTAATAAAGAATGAATGATCAAAATCGTTTACATACATTAGAATTCAGATATTCTTCATTTTTGATGTCATCTAAAAATGGGAGAAAGTGTTCTTAGAATTTTTACTAACTCGCCCGTCGCTTTACCTTGTACCGCATGAAGGGAAGCAGTTTTACAATCGCTAGGTGCGCGGGACTTTACGGCACGCACCTGTGTATATGGGTCGGCCAACACGCCATGTCAATATGACATACGAGTGAATCGTTTGCGGTTATTCCTGCTCCTACCAAAATGTCGCGTTCTTCGAAAGATTACCTTAAGTGCATGAGTTCACAATTTCTGGCTATAATACTGAAATTCTGCTTTAATACCCATGTTGCTAAGTCGTGTTGTGGTAGATTAAGAGAATCTAATACCATATATATATGACGAATATCTCCCTATAATATGGAAATCTGCATGGACCCTCTGTCCAGTAGTGTACTTTCGATTTCCTGTAATTATTGAAGGGGTACTGATCAAAAGCTTAGTGAACAACCAAAAAGACTATACAATTATTTACTACATCATCTGTGGTGCCCACTAGAGGCAGAACTCAGCCATGATTTGGTCACTCCTGTAAAATTGCATCACGCCATAAACAGGAGTGCTACCAGGCCTGGGCTGACGCATCAACGTCTGGGGATGCCAACACCAGCGCTCTTAAGAAGAAGTACAAATTGGCCTCCAAGTTCTTCAAAAGTGTCATTGCTAAGATAAAATCAGAGCACGTCGCCAGAATTGGCGTGAAACTAGTTCAACTTCTCTCGGGAACACGTGCATTCACGTCTCTCGCCAAGGCTCTCCAAGGGAACTTCTGTCAGCCATCTCTGCTATCTCTGCATAGGGAGAACGACTCATTAGCCCATGCCGCATAGGAGAAAGCCGATCTGATAGGCACTCTCTTTCCGTCTAACTCGACTCTCTGACAGGGGGAACACACCGCCGACTATCCCTCGATGTGAATGCTACTGGCAGGATGTGTTGTTTCCACAGCGCTCTGTGCGCAAAGCACTCCTCTTCTTGGACGTCAACAAGTCGAATGGGCCTGATGATGGAGTCCCACCTATGGTGCTGAAGACGTGTGCTTCGGAGTTAGCACCAATTTTAACGTGCCTTTTTCGGTACTCCTACTCCCTAGGCGTACACCCTAAAAAAGGCGACCGCTAAGATACATCCAACTACAGACCATCACCACCACCTTGTTCTCCAAAATAATGGAAACAATTATTAACTGCCAGCTCATGAGGTACCTTGAGGATCACCAACTGATTCACTAGTCAATACGGTGAGCACGGTTTCCGTCGGGGTCGCTCAGCTGCCGATCTTCTGAGTTACCTAACTCATAGATGGGTGGAGGCAGTAGAGTCCAAGAGGGAGGAGTTGGCCGTTATTTTGGACATAAAGAAGGCCTTTGATCAGGTTTCGCATAAAGCGAAAGCTTCTTTCGAAGCTTCTTTACTATGGGCTTCCCGAGAAATTGTGCAACTGGATCACCAGCTTTCTTTTTGATCAGAGCATCAAGGACGTAGTTGACAGTGCATGCTCCGATTACAAGTCTACCTACCTAGTCTACCTAGTCACCAACGCTGTTTCTTCTGCACATCAATGATATGTTGCAAACCGGTAACATTCATTGCTATACAGACGACAGCACTGGTGAAGCTTTATACTCCGGCCGTGCCAATATCTCTCGAAGTCAAGACATTGTTAAAAAAAAGTCTCGGACTGGGGGCGATTAAATTTAGGCCAATTCAACTTCCTGAAGACACACATTTGCGTGTTTACCGTTAAAAAGAACCCCTTCGCCCAATCTCTTCAGTTTCAGGGCACTTTCTTCGATGCCTTAGCCAGTTTCGAAATCCCCGGCGTTGACTTATCGAGTGACGTGCAGGTTCGTGGTCACTTGAAAGAGATGGCAAAATTGGCTTCTAAAAAGCTTATCGTGCTTAGCAAAGTGGGACAGTATCTCATGTCGGCACACCGCCCGCAACTTTACAAGGCGTAGGTTCAGCCTCACAAGGCATACTGTTTCCATCTCTGGGCCGGGGCTCCCCAGTGCCAGCTCCTTCCATCGCATCCAGCGCAGAGCGATTCAAACCGTCGGCGACCGCGTTCCTTCTGATCGGCTTGACTCACTGGCACTGCGGAGAGACGTGGCATATTTTTGGATATTTTATCGCTTCTTCTTCGGGGAGTGCTCTGAGAAAATGTTCTAATTAATTCCAGGTGCTCCATTTCACCATCACACTCACACACTGTGTGATTTAGAAGAAGTTTTCTTTCTCGCACAACTTGTTTGTGGTAGTTAATCCACCAACAAGTTTTCCGGTTCGATACGACTTAAGGACCTTCAAGAAAATAGCCTACTTTTTTTTAAAGCCCGGTGACGCATCAGCAATTCCCTTGGTGTTGCAGTTGATCATGGGCGGCGGTAGTCACTTAACATCAGGTGAGCCACATGCTCGTTTGCCCCCTCTCCTATAAAAAAAACTTATGGTGGTTGGTCTGCTCGGTTCCAACATTAAATGAGATTTCCATCGTGGTAAAGCCACATTGCCACTATATTTTGGTTGTAGCACAAATGAGTCGGCCCGAACGGGTTCGAAACTGACAAAGTTTACTCGGGAAACGATAAAAAGGGCTTCCAGTTCTCTACACGTATCATACGAAACACATCAGCATTAAGCTGCTATTTTACGCAAGTATTCTGTAAGAGCGTGGTCTTCCCTGATCGAGCCGACCCCGCGCTGCAGCTATAATAGAGCTGCAACATGGCTACCACGTACAAAATGTATCCGTCTATCTTGCTTTGTCTGTGGTGTTACATTATAGCTATTGGGACAGCAAACCCTCTCAAAAATGAGGGAAGGCCTGTGCCTAACAGTGGGACGTATATAGGCTGTAACTTTACTTTAATTTATGCCTCAAGTTAAAAACAAATACCTAAATTTTGTGCTAATCCTATAAAAATAAAGTATTGTATTGTTTTTGAAAGTGAATTTTTTTCAGTAAACCGAATTACTACACTCTGAGTAGGTACGCACGCGCTGAAATGGTGTGATTGCTTATTTTTCGCCATTACGTGAAAAAGATCACACTCTTTGTAAATATTTAAATATTTAGAAAGCATTACTGCCCTTAAATAAATAAAACAAGCAGATAAACAGGCATCTTATTACGTACAAATAAAGTTTAAATTGAGACATAAAAAAAAATTGAAATCTAGAAACGGTCTTCGGTTGTATTTTCCAGACATCGCTTTGCTAACAAACATTGTATATTATAATTTTTGTCAGTTGTTGATATACAATGGCATGTTTTGACAGCTCATGACATTGATTTAAATAGCCGCTTACGAGCTTTTAGTTATAATAAACAAAGTCTAAAACCCATCAAATTTTATTTACCATACATCATTGAACAGCATAAATATGTCAAAATCGACGTTTATCGCCGCAATTCATGATTATGATATCGCCGAATGTGTTATTTCAATAAATAAAATCGATATCGCCTTGCTCAAATCAAAGCCGATTCATTAGACAATCATAATGTTACGTCTCTATTATTATTGGAGCTCCTCCAACGTAAGTTACGACCACCGTCGACCTCTTTTATACAACTTACAGGCGTAGCCGAAAGCTTAAAGAGGCGACGTAACTGATGACAGATATATATCAATTTTAATTATCTATAATGTAGGGAACGTAAACACAGGAACCTGTTTCATCAGGAGAGTCGATAATTTCAAATATTATGATGTTAATATAGGTAGGACGCGTGGACGCGTGCCGCGAAACCAACTTAAGTTTATAAATAGAATGCACATCGGCTCTGTGTTTAACGCAAGAAGCTTTTTCAGTGAGGCCGGCCAGTCGACGCGATCTCTCCCGCGCGCCGCTCGCGCCATCACGCGCAACTGCCGCCAAAAGTGACGAGTACTCAATATTCGAACGCGATCTTTCTTTTTAGTTCTTTTTTCGAATCTAACTTTTTTAATCGCGCCCGCAGTGGAGTAGGCGAAGACTTACGTGAATCGACGAATAATAAAACGAAACGTGTTCATTTGCCTTTTGGCAAATCCAATATTTTTAACGATTTTTTTTTAAAACAATGTGAATAGATTTCGCCAAGATTCTTCGTCCTGGATCATCGTAATATCAGGTGGGATAAAAGTTAAATGGTATATTATATAAAATTGAAAAGAATTGTATCATCGAACTGCGGGCTTTGACGAATCCCACCATTTTTTTTAATATACACTTTTGGCAGAGGCGCATCGTAGAAAATCAACCAGTCCCGTGAAAGCCGGTGTGCTACAGCTACATGTGACAACTGTCCAGTGAGTGATAACAAAATGCGATTTCCGAACGTGTTAAACGTTTCTGCCACTAATCACCGCGCGTAACCGTGTTTCAAAAATAAAACGCCTCCGATTCGAAACCGGAGCATCTCGAAGGTTAATGAGAAAATAAAAAAGCGTGCATTAAATTAGTGTCGGAACGGTCACAATCTGGATTCCATATCACCGTATGTCTTACACCGAAACAAGTTCGTATGTAATCAAACGTTCAAACATTTAATAATCACATTCAGTGAAATATTACTAAAACCCGCTCTAGTTCATATTTAGACCGGATATAGTATATTGTAACACGTCCGTATTCGTTAGAAACATACAATTATTCGTAACTACGAGCGAAACAATACACGAACGGCTCAGTTTGTTAAAGTCATCAATACGTTAATTGTGTTAAGACGGCATTAAGATCGCACACGTTTTTTTTTCTGTTTATTTTACTTCTTTGATTAGGGAGAAAGAAAAGAATAGATGTAAGAAATGTACATAATATTTTTAACATATAATTACACTTTTTTATACGTGATAGAGCCACGATTCAGCTATATTATTGGTTGTGGCGCAAATGAGTTGGCTTGGTCGAGAAAGGACCACCCTTTCACAGAATACCAGCATTAAAAAGCAGCTTATTATTGCTTCTCATATGGTAAGTGGTGACAGTGTATTTGCATTTTGATTTTAAATCAATCATAGATGTAAATACCTATATTGGCTATATAGCATCCACTTACCATTGGGTGGACTGTGTGCTAGTTTGTCACCCTTATTCTATATAAAAAAAGTAATTTGTGTGGTGTTAAGGATCCTGCTTCAATGATAATCCTTGGAGTAGGTACCACGACACTGGTTTGGAGTCGGTACTACAGTTTCTGACTGATATATTTACGAAGGCTAGCCGCTTTTTTAGAGAGTCCAGTAATAGTAGGTAATTTACGCATAGTTAAGCGTATCTTCCTTACCTTACCATAGTTCATCGAACGTAGCGTTTGGACAATGTTGACCCATATCGGCCGTGTAAAACGGCCCGCCGACGAATTACAATGTACCGACACAAAACAGCAACTGAACACGCCTTTTTCTCTCCAATATATAACAGATATGTCACATAAACTTTATGGACAACCGTGCCCTTTTTATGTTACCATGTTTTTCTTAACACACTTTCTTGTATCTCTGTTTGGATCAAATTTTGTAATTGATTTTTTAGTCTTACGTAGAGCCATGCTGCAGCTATATAATGGTTCTAGCACGAACGGGTCGACTCGACCGGGGAAAGACCACGCTATTCTAGGAATGGACCATACGGTATTCTGTGAGAGATGTGGTAACGTATGGTGAGCGTATAGAGATCCGGAGCTTTTACTGGAAACGAGGCATTCCATCTTAGTCTTCTGGAGTGATAACGCATCTGCGTTTCAATTCGTAAACAAGGATAAACGTAGATGTCTATGGAGCGCAGCATCCACTTAAGATCAGGTGGACTCATAGTCACATTGCTGGTTTGTCATCCTTATTCTATAAAAAAGTATATATTTAGCAGGGACGGTAGATATGATAAGGATTTAGGGCGACGAGTGAATGCAGGAAAAAGAGTGAATCGGGCTCTACGCTCTATTATAAAAAGTCAGAATGTGTCAAAAAGACATGTGTGGTGTATTCATAATGCTGTATTAATACCTACTTTAATGTATGGCGGTGAAAGTTGGGTGTGGCAGAAGAAGCGCGAAAGTAGAGGAAATGCAGTAGAAATGCGGTCGTTATGGAGTATGCTAGGGCTGAATCTAAATGACAAGGTGAGAAATTGTGTGATTAGAGAAAAATGTGGTGTGCAATATGATATTGTAACCAAAATTAAGAAAGGAATGCTTCGGTGGTTTGGTTATGAAGAAAAAATGAACGAAGCAAAAGTGACGGAGCAAGTTTTATATTGCAGATGTGAACGGCAGAGTCGGGAAGGGATGCCCTAGACGAAGGTTTATTGTATATACCAAATTGGCGATATTTTAAAAATGGACCACATTAGGAGTACCCTTAACCTACGAGCGTGTATACGTAGATATATGTATGTAAAGGAGCCGAGAGAGGTGTGTCAGGATCGTGCCAAGTAGAAGTCTGTGGTCTCTGCCTACCAATCTTGGTGACAAGCGTGAGTGTTTGCGTATGTAACAAAAAAGTAAAATTTTTAACAAAAATTTTGTCCTCTGGAAGCGTTTAACGTATATACATAAATTGGACATGGACAATTCTAGACCCGTAACAATTATGAGTTGGCCGCATAAACACTTATTGTGTAATTTGAACTTGAGGTCTTGCAGTATCACATCCAAACGCTAAACTACTTTTTTCTATAAAAACTGAAGAGACAAATTAACTTACATTCCACTTGATGGTAAGTGGCTACAGTCCATAAACACCTGCAGACAAATTGAAAGAAAAATAGCTTTAGGTGCGTTGTTAATAAGGGCTAAAATGGAACGCCTCACAGCCTGTAATTATACAGGATCTCTATACCTTTCAGACCGAAACACAGCAGTACACGCTCTTCTACTTACTAAGCATTAAGTTGTAATACGATAAAGTAAGAGCCGTAGTAGCTCAGATGGTAAGTGCTAGCTGTAAATTTCGCAGTACGTGAGCGAATCGGGTTAGATCCCCGCCGGCACAAATGAAATTGTTATTTGCAATTTAAAGTGCTGATTTACCACGTTCTCGGCAGTATAGAAAAACATAATGAAGAAACGTGCTCGTCTACGAAGTGGCGGACAATTCCTTGCTATAAAACCCTCTCAGAAATAAGCGGAGGCCTGTGCTCAGGAGTAGGACGTATATAGGCTGTCACTTTAACTTAAAGTTATAATATAAAAGAAGTCCAATGTGAAAGTCAAAGATATAAACTATTTGTATATCAAGTTGCATCCAAAACCGTTTTGACAAATGTCGTTGATTGAGTAATAAACTGGAGCAGCAGGCATAGCCCAACAGATTAGTAAACTGAAGTCGCAATTGGCTCACTATGTACCTTGTAGAATTATCAAGCGATGGGGAAGAAAGGATTTTAAGAAGCTCGTAACTGTAAACGATATTATGTAGGGTTGCTCTCACTGGATTAAGTGACGACCTGGTAAGAGATGCAACAAGTTGATGGATGCAGGTGTCTCTAGACGGTATTTTGTGGCATACTTTGGCAGAGGCCTATGTTGTTTCTGCCACCATATAGCAGTATTTTAAAGCTGCGTTTCGCCTGAAGGTTGTAGAGTCAGTGAAATGATTGCATACTGTAACCTACTTTGTTTGAAGTCAGCTGAGCTGCAGTAATGTCCTCCAGACCGAACTTCGGTCACGGCGGCCTGCCTAAATGGAGAAGCCTGCCTAGCCATCGGTGCAGGACAGGATTATAGTACCCAAGTTTATGCACAAGCACAGGTGTACTCTCTATTCCCTCACTCACATAATCCGAGGGTACGGTGTACCGACACGACCGAAGGGAGATCAGGCGCAGGACCAACGGCTTAAGTGCTTTCCGAGGCACGGAGGTGAGACATCGTCAATTTCCTGACTCTGGGCAGCTATTGAGAATTTCTTAACTGAAAAACTCAACAATTGATTTTCGGCCTGACCCGGGATTTGAACCCAGGACTTCATGATCAGCAGTCGCACTACTACAACCAATAGACCAACGAGGCAGTCGGGGCTGCAGTAAACACTTGCCATCAGTTGTAAGTTCTTTTATACATCAAATTTATAAAGGAAGCTTGACTTGTATAGGGCTGTAATGATGACGATGATGAGTAACAAACATACAAACATCTTCACAAAATCACTTACAGTGTCGTAAATTTTTATACGTATAGTTATTAATATCTAGGGCTCTCAGCCTATTGATTGAATATGACAAAACTAGTGAATCTCTAAAGCTCTAGATTTAACATAACTTAAATTGAAAATTTTAAATAAACCTCCGAAACAAAAAAGAGCTGATGATCTTTAAACGGCTGAAAATATTTTCTTGAATCATAGCTAATAACACTTTCAATCGAGTCACATTTCAAACAAAAAAAAAACTAAATCCAAATCGGTTCACCTGTTTGGAAGCTACGATACCCCGGACAAACACGCAGATTGTGTATCTGTAGTGTATATACAGAGACACAAGTACTGTAGTGTATATAAATACACACATATACACGTTAAACACATAACAAAAAGTTAAAAAGTAAAGTCAGTTGACTTGCAGGATGTTTATTCATTTCTGACTCGTTTTACTGAGAATATATTTCATTATGCTGGATGCAATGATTGTATATATAAAAAATGACTTTTAATATTCTAAATATACCTCTACGACGTTTTATATTTAATAGGTGGGAGAGCCACGCTGCACCTATGTTACAGTTGTAGCACGAATGAGTCCACCAAAGGACCTCGCTCTCACAGAATACCAGCGTGAAATAGCGGCTTAATACTGCTGTGTATCGTATGGTGTAGAGTGGAGGTGTAGAGATCCGGAGACCTTTTTTAGTTGAAACAAAGCATTCCATCTTAGTCTTCAGGGGTGACAACGCATCTGCTTTTTGATTCTTAATCAAGGATAAATGTATATGTCTATGGGCCATAGCATACACTTACCATCTGGTGGGCTGTGTGCTCGTTTGTTACCTTTATTATATAAAAAAATATCTTAAATATTAAATTTTATTTGTGAGTATAGAAATTATATAGTTACAAAGTTCATTAGTTAAATCCATAGAAAACTACAATAAAACATGTTTGTTTTAAAGATACGATTTCAAAAATAAGGTATACAATATTATAACGTTTGCATATATTTCAAATCGTTTGATGTCAGTTGTGTACAATAAAACATAATTATTTTAAACGCTATAATAAAATCAAACTTTTTTCAGTTATGAAAAACTAGTTTCGAGGCTTTTTATGATCTCAACACTCGTCAGTATACTGATTATGTCTCTGTTCACACTTTACATCTACAATATTTAAATATTCGCGATAAAGATTTTCCTGTCCGTGTCTGTCACAAAATAGTTTTTTTTAAATAACTAGCGTTCCGCCCCAGCATTGCACGAGTGATTTCTGGATCTTGATAACAGCGCCATCTAATGGGTACAATTGAGTTCTTAAACTATCCATGGACCAAATACACATAAAAAATATATCAAAATCGGTCGAGCCATTTTTGAGTTTTTCCGAGTCGGATTGATTGATTTTTATATATAGAAAGATATGTCAGGATAAATCATCTTTTTGCTGCGTTATCTATTAGTGATATTTTTCTGGGTCTACTTTTCGGTCAAGGATTCCGTCTGTGTATCACCCACTTACCTAGCTTTTCAGCGACCAATCAGCTCTGTTTCAGTCTGAAAGGTATAGAGAACCAGTATTACAGGCTTTGAGGTATTTTATACAGTCCTCTGTACAAGGCATCTGTAGCTTTTTTTAACGTTGGTTCCAGGTGTTTGTGGGTGGAAGCAGTAACCGCTTACCATTAAATGAACTATAAGCTATAATTTCGTTTCATTCGTTCGTTAATTTCAGTTCAATAAAAAATATCATTTGTTTGTTATTTTTTAATATTTAGTTACATTTTTTGATAAAGTTTTGTTATAAAAAATATTGTGTTATTGGCCCTTATAAAATGACCTAAAAAGTCTTATTTTAATATTAGTTACATGTATTTACGTTTATTATATTTAGTTATTTAATTCACCTGCTACAAATTTCTCACCACGCCATGAGTTGACTGACAGACAACAACAGACAGAGAATGCTACTAAACTAGCATTAAGTCCTAGTAGTAGTAATTAAATAAATAAATAAATAAGATCTATATTAAAAGGTGTTAGTAAAGATTGGAAGATATTTCAACGAATCAAAACATGTAGACGTTGACAAACGAAATTTTAATCTGTTTACGTCGAAAATTTAGTTTTCTTTCATTTCATATCCTTCAACTTTTTTTAAGTCTGTCAAATTTCTCTCTCAAATTTTTGAGGGGCTTTTATCTTACAAGAAATGCCAGCCTCAAAGTACCCTATCTAAGAGGCTCAAATATCTGGATTAATAACTAAAAGTTAATAAAACATACAAACGACAAATGATGTAGGTTTTGATGTTATAGGCTGAGACAGGCAACTGTCGTAGTTTTTTTTTATAGAACAATGGAGACAGAGGAGCACGCAGTCCACCTGATAGTAAGTAGACACTGTGGCCCATAGACATCTACATCTATCCTCGAATAATATTTAAAATGCAGATGCGGTGTCACTTTTGAGAACTAATGGTGAATACTTCGTTTCCAAAAGGTTCTTCGGTTCTCTGCACTGACCTTACTATGTGCTATTTTGTACTGGTATTCTGTAAGAGCGTGGTCCTTCTCCTGTCGAGCCGTTCATGCTACAGCATATACCTTGCAGTATGGCTCTACCAAGTAAAAATTTTAGTTTCCTAATCAGTCTTTTTACATTAATATTTGACAGCATTCTTCGAATGTTGGACACATGTAAAATCATACAAACTTTGCAGTCAGGAGAGAGTTATTTTTCTCAAAAATCCAAGCTTTCTCGGAATGGTGACCCGATCGAAGTCTTAAAGCTAACTTTATAAAATTTCTACATAAAAATACATAGTAAAACCACAGCATTCGTAAACGCTGATTATGTATGGTTTTATACCAATACCCTTTTATAGCAGCCTGCGATCGAAATATTCTTTCCATTGTTTGTACATACATATTTTAAATTTAATAATATTTAATAAATTATGTTCAAGAAATATATAGATTCTTTTTTGTAAAGCTTTTTTCTAAATCTATACAATTGAATATACATAGCTTAATATAAAATAATCTAATATATATTAAAAAGGTCAAATCGTTAATAGATACCGCAACTATTAAGAAAACGCAGCTACTTAACATCATTAAAACGTGTCAGGAATTATATATATGGTATGTACTACACTCATTTTCCACAGACAATTGGGCAAACTCAAATGAACAAAATGACTTCTTTCTGCTTTCGCGCGCTTTTCTATGTCATTTGATAATGTTGATAGGCGGCGACAAATTCGTTAATTGACATAGACAACTCGATTGATAGGAACAACTCGACAGCTTGTGCGTAAAATTAGTACCTAGTAGTAACGTCGACAAATGAATTTAAACCCGATCGGGAACTGAAAATATTCGCTAAGCTACACATATATGTTCGCTAAGCTACACATGCATGTTTTATGTGTTTTATAGTATTTCCGAATTAAAACACTGACACGTACAAGGTATTTTTAGTTAAACCGAATGAATAAAACTGGGGGACTGTCCCCCCCGTGACCATGGGTGCTGTAAAGCACCCGAAACTTCGGGATAATAATAAAAATAAATTAAAGTAATTAAACGCGATAAAATCCATAAATAATAGTTTTATTCAATGTGTGGTGTTCGCGTAAATTTAAGAAATCATTATGTAAACCGAATGAAACTAAATAGTTTCAGTGAAAATACAGCCACAATTACGTATATAAAAATATGATATATTTGAACAAGTTCAGGTGTGTTGTAGGTCTTATACGTGGCAGAGACACGTTGCAACTATATTATGGTTAAATTAGTAGCCGTGGTAGCTCAGATGGTTAGTGCTCGCTGTAAGGTCACTACGTGAGCAACCTGGCTTCGATCCTCGCTCGCACCAATGAAATTGTTAATTGCAATTTTAAGTGCTGATTCACCACGTTCTCGGTGGTGAATGAAAACATCGCGAGGAAACCTGCATGTCTGAGAAATAAAAAAATATTTCGAAGACATTTGAAATTTGCCAACACTCACGACACTTCCTTACCCTAAAACCCTCTCAAAAATTAGAGGAGGCCTGTGTCCAACAGTGGGACGGATATATGCTGTAAATTTAACTTTAACTTTTAAAGTAACGAGCACACAGACCACCTAAGTAAGTGAATGCTGTAGTGAATAGATGTCTATATCTATTTTCGAGTAAGAACCAAAAAAAGAGATGTATTGTTATCCCTAAGGACTATGATGGAATGTATCGATTCCAGTAAAAAGGGTCTTCGGTTCTCTACACTCACCATAAGAAACACAGCAGAATTAAACTGCTATTTCTCGACGGTATTCTGTAAGATCGTGGTCACCACTCACCAGTCGAGACAAGCCATTTATACTGCATCTATAATAAAGATAGAGCGTGGCTCTACCAACTAAAAATGTGCGTTTGATTATCTGTTAAATATTAACGTTTCTTCTAAGTTTCGCAATGTTATGTGTTTTTAAATATTTTTTGTTATATCATATTTGTATATTTTTTTGTAGTTTGTCAAATAAGTACGTTCACTTTTAATCATTGCAATGAGCTTGGCCAATTTACGCTTGAACTCTCCATAGCAGCAGAATTATTGACACGTTCTACCCAAAATAGCCTATAATTCCCGCCAATGATTTCCAAATTGATTGTGAATGACCAGAGTTGCGGTTCATAATATTTGTTTACCAACATCAGGATAAGAAGCTGCGAAAATTTTAATTGTGCCTAATTGACTTCCATAAATGATTTAGAACAATTCTAAGAAGAGGGTGGAGTTGTACACATCCATTATGAATTTTTTTAAAGTTCGTTGTTTTTATAGAATAGGGTGTCCAAAGAGAGAAAAAAGAGCACACAGTCCACCTGATGCTAAGTGAATGCTATGGCGTATAGATATTTTAATTCTTGATTGAAAATAGATGAAGACGCAGATGCGTTATCACAATCGAGGACTAATATGGAATGCCTCGTTTCCAGTAAAAGGGTCTCCGGTTCTCTACACTCACCATACAAAACACAGCAGTATTAAGCTGCTATTTTACGCCAGTATTTTGCGAGAGTGTGATCTTTCCCCGAGAGAACTGATCCATTCGTGCCATAACCATAATAATTTAGCTGTAGCGTGAATCAAGAAACTAGGCATAATTATAATTCAAAGTAGCAATATTTTTTACCACGATTCTAGTCCTGAGATATATTTGAAGTTTCAAATCTCTAACTAATTGGGAGGTTAGTTTCAAATCAATTGCTAAATTTGTACCGAACAGACAAACAAACAAACAGAGAGAAAATAAAGCGAGCACATATTGCATTGTCATCCGATTATAAGCTACATTTATAATTTTAGGTTTCTAGCTTATCGGTAAGTTTGTTAAAATTACTCAATTCGACATTACAATAATACATTCGCAAAAAGGTGGCAGAAAAACAAATCGTCATCATCATCATCCTCATTACGGCCTTTCACAAATTCACTCTTGAACATGGGCCACCCCCAAGAAATGCCACAAAGTACGGTCCTGAGCCACCTGCATCCACCAACTTTCTGTATGTCTTACCAGGTCGTCACTCCATCTAGTGGAGGGTTGCCCCATACTTCGTCTACCATTATGAGCCTGCCATTTGAGAATATTTTCTCGGTTGTCGGTTCTTCGATCTATATGGCCGGCTTTTTGCCACTTGAGTTTAATAATATGTTGGCTATTCTGATTCTACTGCAGATATCCTCATTTCTAAGTTTATCACGAGTCTGCCACAAAAAAAGTTATTTTAATTCTAGAGTAATATAGTCAACAATCCCATAGCTTAGTATGAATTCAAGCTTTTTTTCACAATGTAATATAAAAGATACGGTCATTCAAAACCTACAGGAATAAGAGCCGATGATCCTCGGGACGCGATTTTTAATCGCACTTGATTTTTAAAGTACAAGTATTGGGCGAGATGCCGAGTACATAAATCATGTATATGATGCAATACATATAAATATAATATATGGATTACATGCTTAATATTAAATACGACTATCTGTTTTTATTTCGTCGATTATGACTATTGCTGTTTTCCATTACATGTTGTTTAACAGTATGCACATGTATTAAAAACAAGTAAGTGAAATAAAACCCTACAATAATACATATAATTAAACATTTAACAGGTTGAACGCCATGTGTTTCTTTTTGGAAACACAAAATGCTACCTTCTGAGGCCGCGTGTTTCCTTTTGGATACACGGTCGACCCTTTAGTTCGAGGCCAGTGTATCCACTAGGAAACACGTTTTCATACATTTTACTACGGAATCTTTTACTTCTGGCCTCCACAAAGGTTTCGGTCCGAGTGGGTTTTTTATATGTCTTTTAGGTAAAAAATTATGACAAAAATAAAAAACACCTATTTTTAGAAATTACATTTATTTGTATTATTTTCATTTCTTTTAGAAACACACAAAATCAACATTAGATAGATAGAATATAACAGGCTGGTATAATTAGTAGTTTTTTTTACGAAAAAGTAGTTAGTAGAGGTAGACAAAGAATCCTACTCTGTCTACGTTAGTAGAGCTTGTCAAAGTGATCTGTACATAGCAAAACTTGGCAAATAGAGCAAATTCCCTTCGTTTGTTTGGAAAATT
This sequence comes from Parnassius apollo, assembly GCA_907164705.1. Taxonomy (NCBI): domain Eukaryota; kingdom Metazoa; phylum Arthropoda; class Insecta; order Lepidoptera; family Papilionidae; genus Parnassius; species Parnassius apollo. The sequence continues at coordinate 4,542,353 of CAJQZP010001271.1, forward strand.
TGCGTTTTACTTCGACAAGTTTTCCTTGCCTTCCATACATCTTATAGCCTTCGACACAACGTCCTTTCATCTTTTTCGGAGGGTTTTCCTTGATATTGAAAACCGGTCTGTGTCGCTTGTTTGATGTTGGTCGTGGTGTTAGTGGACTTTTGTCTTCTTGACGTGAGTATTTGTGAGGCATTCCTCTGATAACTGCCTCCCTAAATTCTGTGTTTTTGAGAGCCTTTCTGCGAGTATTCTCAGAGTACAAAAAGTGAGCATTCACGATACTGATACCCTACAATACTTCAAAAAATAATTTTCTGTACTATTTTGTACAACGCCTCAACGCTGAGTTGTACGACGCCGTCTGATCACTCAAGTCGATGCTAGATTTTCCTGTGTTTTTGGCAACGGTTTTCAGTTTTGAATGTTTCAAAAAAACATTCAGCACTGAAATCCTCTTATCCCTGCACTTCATAACGACAATTCCATCGCTGGTTTGCGTGTTTCCAAAAGTATACACACGGCCTCTAAAGAAATTTTTAAGTAAAAACTTTATCAGGGGCCCCGTGTTTCTTTTTGGCACACATGAAAAATCATGGAATATCATGGAAAACCAAAATAATTTAACATGATTTTACTATAAGATTAGTATAACAATGAAAATTAACACAAAAAAGGCAGGTTCAAAAATTGAAAAAACATAGTTTTTGGGTTTTGATTTAGAATCTTTTGGCAGGAATCCGGAGCAAAAAAAATTAAAAATGTTTTATTTCAGTAAATCATTTTACAGTTACTTTGCCAAGGTCTCCCAGAAAGTAGTCATAAGTTACTTGTGTTGGGAGAGTCTCGCTCTTCCTACGTAATCGTATCGACTTAGATTTACATCAAAATATAAAAGTTTTAAACTTAATATTACAGTTATTCGTGCATTTTAAAATGAAAGAAAGAAGCTAAGGAGAAATGTATACCTGAGTAGTTTTGTCCGTAGTGTGTTAGTTTATGATGTGTGCATGTGTGTGTGTGTGTGTATGCGTGAGTGTGAGTGGGTGAGTATGTGTGCAAGTTTATAAATGTGTCTCATTACCTACTGATTTGTTGTGTCAGTGTGTGTTATTTAAAACTGGTTCATCTCTTTTTGACCAAAATGTTTTCCACATCATCATAATTCAGAGTATAGAGCTACTCGGTCAGAGTTTTTCTACACCCAAACATTTGCATTGGCTAAATTTTAAGTAAGCGATTGATCTTGTTATAGGCATGAAGAGCTTGAGATATATTTTGTCGAGTGGCAAATACTGTACGTGCAGGGTATGAGGGAGCCACGATATCGCACCGCCTTTTCGTAAGTTTGGTATGGTCAAATGGTAACATTTTGTAATATCTTAGTATCATGTGTAAAATATAAAGTTTTCTAACGGAGAGCAGCTTAGATGCAAACATCCAAAGTCAAGCCCTTTCTAAATCTATAAAGTATGATTTAGCTGCTCCTCCCCATACGGATATGCGGTAGATTATTACAGATTGGGCTAGTGCGATATATTTTATTCAGTAGCTTGGTACTCATCACGTTTCCCAGAGATTTGAAAACCCACATGAGCTTCCTTACCCTCCCTATTGTTAGTTCTAGGTGTGGATACCAACTTAATCTTTGATCCACAATGATTCCGAGGTATTTAACACAACTAACTTTCTTAATTACTGGGCAATTACATGTGTTAGGGAAAGGTGTACCACAGGAATGAATTTTGATTTAAAAATTAGGTGACTGCTGCAAATTAATATATGGAGCGAAGCGTACATAATTCGTTTTTTGAGTGTTAAGAGTAAGGAAGTTCTCACTTAGCCAGTGCCTACCTCTGCTTAGTCCCAACTCAGCCCCCAACATAATTTTATCCCAGGTCTTAGCGGTGAAAATAATAGCGGTATCTTTCGCACAGGACAGTATCCTCCCTCCAATGTTACCAAGGTTACAGAGATTATTAATGTATATCAAAAAGAGGGTTGGGCCGAGAACACTGCCCTGCGGTACACCAAACGTTACATTTTCTTCTTCACTTATTAGGTTGTTTATTTTTACACTCTGCTTTCTGTTTTAAAAGTAGCTGCTGAGAAGGGAGAGAGCAGAGTCACGAAATCCGATACTTTCTAGCCTACGTATAAGAATGGGGACAGAAACGGTATCGAAGGCCTTCTTGAGGTCAAGAAAGGTCACTAAACATTTGTTAACTTTGTATACTTCTTTTGTTATAACGGATGTAAGATCTGTGATAGCATCCTGCGTCGACATTCCCTTACTAAAACCATATTAAGAAGTAGATAGGATGTTATACTTGGTCAAGTAGCTTACTATTCTAGAGTTGAAGAGCTTCTCAATGATTTTAGATATGGAGGCCAACACAGAGATAGGTCGATAGTGGTTAACGTCGTCCCTATCTCCACTCTTATACACAGGGGTCACGATGGAGCGCTTAAGAAGGTATGGGAAGTTTCCTGTGCGAAAACACAGGTTGGCAAGGTCGGTAATCAAAGGGACAAGGATATCCTTACTTTGTTTTAGGAAAAAAGTGGGGATTCCGTCCCAACCTGGTGCACTCTCAGTGTCCAAGGTCATTAAGGTATTTTCCACTTCCTTGCAAGATGTATGTAGTAAAACAAAAGATGAATGATGATGGTTGTCAGAGCTAGTAATTTCCGAAGGTATGAAGCTATTTGAGATGTTCTCTGCTAGTGTTTGCCCAATGTTGACAAAAAATTTATTTACATGGTTGATTGAGGTTTGCGGACAAGATTTTCGTCGTCATTTGGGCTCTTGGGTGGCTTATAGTGGCTGATTTCGTTAATGGTTAACCAAAGAGCTCGAGGGTTTTTACCGATGCTTTAATTTTTTTTTAATTAGTAGGAGCAGTAAGTTATTTTATTTGGTAGAGGTTTGGTCACCGATTATAGCAATACCACTCGCATTAAAAGGTAATGCATTGTTTTCGGGATAATAAGAACAAAATGTTTTAACCTAAAATGTGTAAAACATGGAAAAACGTATGCAATATTACTGTGAAAGCTGAATAGCATACAGTGCATTACACACAGTGCGACAAGGAAGTAAGTTCATGTCAAAGACTTTCGATTTTTCTGTGGTCTATGCTATGTCAAGTGTCAAAGCATGACGTACTAATTTTTATGCATTCTGCCCAAATTTCGCCGTTGGTTGCTCTTTTTACGTGAATTTCTGCTCTCCAGTGTATTATTGCACAATATTGATACTTGCTTTTATCGTACAATACTTGAGCACCCAGAAATACTCTGTTGAAATTGGTGAGTAGCTCCCGCCACAGCCTTCGTGGCAGTACTGTTGTGATAGAGCCTACACCGCTTGCCCCTCCCCCTCCACGTCCAGTTGGCGACGATAAATTTTATAATTTTGAGGTTAGGTCTATGGGATTTCCTTTTTGAATTTTCTCAAGAACGGTGTACTATCTTTTAAGGGAGTGGTGTTGGGTTTTAGGGGACATTCCCCCTTCCCCCATCCCCTGTCAATTATTTTTTATAGAATAAGGGTGACAAACGAGTACACAGTCCACCTGATGCTAAGTGGATGCTATGGCCCATAAACATCTACATTTATCCTCGATTAAGAATCAAAATGCAGATGCCTGTTCACCTCTGAGGACTAAAATGGAATGATTCGTTTCCAGTAAAAAAGGGTCTCTGGATGTCTACACTCACCATACAAAACACAACAGCATTAAGCTGCTATTTTACGCTGGCATTCAGTGAGAGCGTGGTCCTTCCCTGGTCGAGTTGACCCATTCGTGCTACAACCATAACATAGCCGCAGCGTGACTCTACCACGTATGAAAATGATGATAAAAGATTCTAAATTTTAAAAAGTTCATAATAGATTTTTTCGGTGTATTAACTTTTAGTGGAAGTGGTATTGTTATAATAGAGGAAGAAAAATCTACCAAATAAAACACCTTACTCCCCCAAATTCCTGCCAAATGATTCTAAATTTTAACCAAGAAAATCATAAGGTTAATTCAAGAATTTCCTTCTTTAAAACACTTAGCGTTCTTTTCTTCGCTGCATGCATATTTTTCCAGCACAAAGTAAACGTATGGTTTTCGGTAGACAAAAAGATACCATCCACACCATCAAGATGCTTGGTGGTTCACCACTGTGCGTTTTACTAGGAGTTTCTTCTTTGCACAGCCTCTTTGTGGAATCGTTTACCACCGCCGATTTTTTCAGACCAATATGATTTATGATGATAAAATGCCGGCAAAGCACATACTTTAGCTTTACCCTTGGCGTTGCTGTTGTTCGTGGGCGGCGGTAGTCACTTACCATCAGGTAAACCGCATGGTCGTTCGCCTCCCTCTATGAGATATAATTATAATATTATTATGTATTTTACCTGTAAAATTTAAAGTTTAGTTTAAGTATTTCTTTATGTTTTTTATTACTATTCATCAAAATTACGATAACTAATTTCATAGGTAAAGACCTACTAATAATATAATTATATTTTATATAGCGTAGTATAACATGACACGTCGCTGCGGTAATTTGCCACTTCAATAAATAAAAGCGCCTCTTGATGGGATTAGCGAAACTGCAAACAGACGATATGCAGTTTGATTTCGGAAGTATCTGTTATGGTTATGTTTCTTTTAAGAGCCGTAGTAGCTCAGTGTTTAAGCGCTGGTTGTAAATGTTACTGTAAACGACTAACTCGGGTTCTACGAGTATTCCAGTCGGCACCAACGAAATTATTCATAGCAATTTTAAGTTCCGATTTTTTTATTATGTACTAACAAGTGTGTAGGTCTAGGAAAAGAGACCGGTATCTGCGTCCTAACAGATCTATTGTGATCGCTGCTGCGGCTATACTTCACTACTAAGCGTGTCTTCAATGAATAAAATGAGTTGCTTAGCTGTAAGCAATTTCACTTCCTCTGGGCTGAGTATATAGTTTTCCAGATGAGTGTTACGTTTGCGCATTAAGGTCCGCAATCAGTTAAGATGTGTAGAGGTTTTTTTCCGTCAGGGAACAGAACCGGCACATCCTTGAGTTGCTTAGTCCCAAGATGGATATGTGCTAAGACAACAGTGTCCGGTTAGGGCTCTTGTCAGAATGCGCAATTTATTTTTATTTAATGCCAGGGCTTCTGAGATTCTGATTTACCACTGTTCTCTACAGTAAAGAACTCATTAACAAAGAAAACATTTCGAATTCCTTAGGTCTGAGGAATAGTAACAACTATTGTATTTCGAGGACATGTTCAGTCCACCTACTGGCATTGGAATTTTATACTATGCTATCCTTTTTGAACTGGATACCCTTTTTACTGGATACGAGGCATTCCATCTTAGCCTTCAGTGTTGACAACATATCTGCATTTTGATTTTTAATCGAGGATAGATGTAGATGTCTGTGGGCTACAGTATCCACATACCATCAGATGGACTGTGGTCGTTTGACACCCTTATTCTATAAAAAAATACTATGTTGTAACTTTATCATCATCATCATGACCACATTCGTTGCAGCTCTGCTAAATACCATAACTAAACATTTAGGCCTTGCCCAAGGAATGTCACAAAATTTCTTTAAACCTAATTGGCTTTATTCATCAACTTTTTGTTCATCCCACGAAGTCGTCTCTCAATCTGGCGGGGGACCACTTACTAACTAGTACGAAGCTACCACTTGAGAATCTTTCTTCCCACTTTGTTATCAATTCTTTGAACTTTTTAGTTGACACATTGATATTTCAGTCTACTAAACTGTTTGGCTGTGTTAGTTACTCTGGTTCTACTGTGGATATCTTCCTGGCGGATTCTACCATGCAGAAAAACTCCAAGCATAGCCTTCTCTATAGCTTGCTGAGCGACCTTAAGCTTTCTCGAACGGTAACTTATTGCATTCTAACACACCTACGTCGTGAAGATCAGTCCCCTGAGTTTAAGTTTTCTATCGTATTGAATTTGTATAGCAATCGAATGATTTTGTATGGTGTATGTAATATATATTCCATTTCCGGTCATCAGGGTGTTCATAATTCAACTCAATTTTGATCAAGAAAATTAGTTCTATAATTCAAAAAATTGTGCTAAGTATACAAAAAGAAAACATTATTACATAAAATGCCTAGTACCTATAATATTTTTATGTATAAAAACGGAAGTCTAAACAAAACCGAGCGGAAATCAATAAAATATTTATGATAGTGTTACGTCCCTTCCGGCGTTCGACGTTTTCTAATTGTTCACAATTATTTTTAAATTTGGAATACATTTACCAATTTATTCAATTAGGTATCAACTTTAAAACATCATCATCAATATCAATGTCAAATTCCACTTATATATATATATATATATATATATATATATATATATATATATATATATATATATATATATATATGTGTATATATATATGTGTATATATATATAATTTTGGAAAACCACGTTTTTTGATTTTATGTTTCAAAATTTAATATTTCACGAATATATCGACTAATTTTGACGTGATTCACTGCAATCGACGCATTTTTTAGCATAAAAGCTTATTACAAAAAAATTGACTTCACGGAAAGTTTTCGAGTTATTTTGAGGGTTATCCGGGATTTATTTCGATATCGATATCCCTCGAACAAATCAACCGATTTTAATGCGGTTAACGGTAATCGACGTCCTTTTTTGAGTAAAAGAGCTGATCAAAACGGGTTTCGAAGTCATTCCAAGAAAACTTCTTTTTGAAAATCAACAAACTCGAATTACATACACTCACTCACACTCACACTCACACACACACACACACACACACACACACACACACACACACACACACACACACACACACACACACACACACACACACACACACACACGCACACACACACACACACGCACGCACACACACACACGCACGCACGCACGCACACACGCACACACGCACGCACGCACATAGCCAGAATAGCTTCCTAGGACTTCAAAACGTTGAGATCTGCTGAGAACAGGATTTTCAAAATCCGTCGTGAAAACAAAACTTTCATAGCGGGAAGTTAAAAACTTTTTTGAGTTTACTTATTTCTACTGATTTTACGTAATTTGTTGTATTAGTCCGTAAATGTTCACTGCTTAATATGGGTCTCTTTAATTCGAGGAATATATAAAACATATGGTATGCCCAAAGACTTTACCGGTGTTTTTCATAATTAAAGAGGCGATTTCAACACTCATAGAATAAAATGTTTAAAATATTTGGAAGAAAAATATTATCATTTATTGCATAAATACAAGAGTGAAGATTGCAGGTCTTTTTACACGGGCGTAATTGATTTTTGACAGATGTTTTGTATCAACTATGTAGCAGTATCGGCCGCTATAAGACGAGCACCGATCGCGTCGGTGCCGACTATAAAAATAGGCACAGGGCTACCGTTTGAGATGCGATTGGAAACACGTAAATCAAACGATGCACGAGTACCTACCGGGAGACGTAAATGTGAACATATTTGAACGTCTGGCAATGTTACGTAGAAATAAAAGAAAAACTCGCAAAGATGAAATGAAAATCGGAGGGATGCGCCCTATTTTTTTTATTTTACAAGCTGTGTGCTGTTTAACTTGTGTAAACATAGAGATACCACAATACAACAGGATTTATTCTAACATATTAGGACTATTGGGCTCTTGTCAGGATTGCGGTGAGATTTTAGAAATATCAGGCTTTTTCGAGAGTCGTCGTAGCTCAGATGGTTAGCGCTCGTTGTAAATTTTAAAGTACGTGAACAACCCTGCACCAATAAAATTGATAATTACAATTTTAAGTGCTGATTTATCACTTGATGTCGGTGAAGGAAAACATCGTGAGGAAACCTGCATGTCTAAAAAATAAGAAAAAGATAGAAGACATAAAAAGTTCGCCTACACGCATTGGGGCAGCGCGGCGGGCACTTCCTTGCCCTAACACCCTTTCAGAAATGAGGGGAGGCCTGTGCTCAGTAGTGGGACGTATATAGGCTGTAACTTTAGGCTTTCTCGATTTTTCAATAAAATACAGTAGATATTTTATGTATGAACAGTGGGAAGGTTGGATGGATGGATATACAAAACAAGTACGTAATTGATTTACTTATCATCAAAATCGGTTCACCTCGCAAAAGTTATGAGGTAACACACATAAAAAATACAGTCGATTTTAGTACCTCCTACTTTTTAAAATCGATTAAAAAAGCACAAATAAAAATTTATGATAGATTTCAATGAGCAAACATCACTGGGTTTGTAGGACGCATTTTATGAATATGTACCTGTCTGGATAAGTTCAACTTCTTACCTATTTCCGTTGTCAAGCAATACTGCATGTGCTGCTGGAAAGGCAGATAAAATTACAGGCCGTGAGTTATTCTATCTCAGTTCCAAAAGATGACAACGTATCTTGTTTGAAATGGGTTGCAGATGCCAATTATCTGAATTAGCCAGTTACAACTATGAGGACTGTAACTTATTTTTACACTTCAGTTTTAAAAAAAGTATGTATAACACTTAGTAAAAAAATCTAAGTCCAGTACGAAGTAACATATATTAGAAATATGTAAAGAGGCAGCATTAAAAAAACCGTAAAAAAATGTTCTTATACATATCGATATTGAGTATTTATTTAAAGCCGATCAACATCTCGCTAAGTAATGACTTGTTTGCGATCTCGGAGTTCTTTCAAATAAATTAGCCACGAAAACTTCTTAAAAAATATATATCATTTTTATCAGACAGGTAAATAAATTATATTCCTTAAGTTATCTTTTGTTAACTTGACAAAACTTCAAAGGTACGTTTTAGCTACGTGGTCGTCCCTGAAGGAAAACATTGCGAACAAACTTCCATGCCTGAAAAATTCTTTAAGGGCATGTAAGGTGCTCAAACAAAGTGTGGCGGCCTCTTACCAAGTCTATTGCCCTTAAAATGTAAGAGGACTGAGCTGTTTAGTTGGGATTCTAATTGGGAAAATATGTTTATTTAGAAAATAATGTTTGCCTAGCAACACTGCTCTAAAAAAATATTTGTTTTTTTATTCATTACAGCCAACAAGTTCATTGCTATACATGGTCTTCACCCAAGAAATCCCATAATGCGCGTCCCTGAGCCACGTGCATCTATCCACTTACTGCATCTCTAACCAGGTCGTCACTCCATCTAGCAGGGGTCAATTAACCGCTTTTTTACCGGTATGAGGCTGCCACTCGAGAACCTTTATTCTACATCAGCTATTTTATTAAAGTTCTGCTAAAGATAGGCCTCCTCCACAGGTTGTCTAATAAGGGGGATATTTGCCATAGTCGACAATCGGGTTGGCAACTGCATTTCTTTATTTAAAGTTGGTATAAGATACACGCTGCTCTCCACCTCCTGACTTGTTACCATAATAACCACTTCCCCATGTTATACCGGGACAGTAAGAGGCGGCAGATGTAAACTAACTAATATAAAACAAATGATTTAAAACGTAAAAATATAAATATGTTGGTTTATACATATATACACTCACAATATATGCCATAAATTAATGTCGACGGGGATCAAACCCGAGTTGCTCGCGTACTTAGTTTACGGCGAGCGATTAAGCGCAGAGCTACGACGGTTCAATAACACAGAAAAAATAAACAGTCTCTGAACATAGAGCAAAGGAAATAAATCTAACATCTATATGGTAATAGGACCCTTGACACGACCTCTATAAATTTGCATAGAGTCAACTAGGCAGATTCTTCAGCCGACAGATTAAGCACAGATAATGAATAGTTTTCAATGATAGTCTATTAATAAAGCAGCTTTCAAAAGCGCGTGGGTTACACTGGCGAGAGTTTTAAATCCGTTTTATATTGTCCGGTAATTGTTTACGTAGATACTTCGACGTATTAACGGCGTTGTATTCGTGAAACTGCTGCTTTTAAATATTTTCCAATACCTACACACCCACACATATGTATAAAATTCAAATTACATTATTTATTACGTAGTAGAGTCATGCTGCAGCTATATTACGGTTGTTGCACGAATGGGTAGGCTCGACCGGGATAGGGCAACACTCTCACAGAAAATCATCTAATCAAATAGCCCAGCTTAATGCTGCTGTTTCGTATGGTGAGTTTAAAGATCCGGAGACCCTTTTTACTGGAATTGAGGCTATCCATCTTATCCTCAGGGGCTGCCAACGTATTAGAATTTTTATTCTTAATCGAGGATAAATTTCCCTGAGGATAAGAGTTCTTTTTACTGGAAACGGGGCATTCCATCTTAGTTCTTACATCTGCGTTTTGAGTTTTAATCGAGGATAGATGTAGATATCTATGAGCAACCACTTACCATCAGGTGGAGTGTTCGCTCGTTTTTCACGCTTATTCTATTTAAAAAATACTTTCCAGTATTTTTGCTTATTATAAGCTAGTGGCCACAATCGAATCTGTTGGTAAGTAGTGATGAAGCCTTAGATGGTATATCTTACTATATTAGCGAGCAAGAGCCTTCGCTATTGTGCTGAAGATGCTCATTGTATTCCTCCTCAGTTGTATCAGCCTTCAGAGTTTAACGTTTTCGTATCGTTATCGACTAAAATTCTACGAAAATATGAAAAGCGTACCTTGTGGAGGCAAATGGAACCATATTTGTTGTACACAGCCACTCAATAGCAATACATTCGATACGATATAAAACTCATGCTCAAAGCGTTGTATTATATTCGGACGGAAAGACAGACGCAAATTACTTTGTTGCATTCTTAATGTTATTAAATTCAATTGTATAACACACGACAGCCGATGGGAATAGATGCTCGCATAGCAGCCTTGTTCTGACAAGCGCAGTGTTCAATGTATGTAGATGGCTCATGACCGTACTTGGTGGCAATGAATGGGAGAGTATATGTTTAGTTGTAGACTTTTAGTGCTCTGTAGTGTAGTGTATGTGTGTAGAGTGTACGTACATTGTTAATGTATTATTAAAACGTCTCGTTGTGCTTCTTGATGGTACTTCTTGGACAAAGGTTTTCTTCCGGTTAAGTGGCAAAATTATACGACCTTAAAAAATTATTACTTCTCTATTCTAATTCTATTCGGAGTATCACTCTTCCTATTTGTGCTATCACATAACGTTTATTATTCAACTTTTTGCCAGTGAAACGTATCTCCGGTTCTCTACTGCATGACTCTACCCACTACCTACACTGTAAGTAAAGATACAGCCTACATTTGTCTCGCTGTTTATTAATGACCTCTTCTCTATTCTGTAAGTGTTATGGAGCAATTAATTCGCCGCGCTACTCCAGTTCGCAAACAAATTCGCAAGTTCGCAAAAAAAATTTTGAAATATTTTCATTCCCCGGACCTGCAGATTTTTCCTTCACCGCCGAGTTTTTGATAAATCAGTTCGTTCATCGCCGAACACGTGAAAAATCAGCACATAAAATTACAATTAACAATTTCATCGGCCGTCGGAGATCAACCCTTGTGGCTCGCGTACTGTTAAACTTACTGCGAGCGCTTAACCCCTCACCTAACATGGCTCTACCACGTATGTATAATTTCCATACACAATTAAAGCCCATAAATTTCCACTGCTGAACATAGGCCTCCCTCATAGATGAACTCTATTGGTGATTTTGCCATAGCTGACATACTTGGCAAGAGGGTAGACAATAGCAGTTTTTTCATTACCAGGGAGCTGCCCATCTACTCTTTCATTTTCCCTCCGTCGCCTTTTACGACACCCTCGAGATGATATAGGGTAGTGGATATTTTAACAACGCCACTGCATGGATAATGTCTAGTTTACATATTTAAATTTATAAAAAGCTAGGAACAGACACAAGCTAGTAGTACAAGTTACTCGACTACACCGAGCCAGTAATTCATTCTGGGGGCTATGTATACGCTTTTATAACAAAGTCCCAGAAAATGTACGAAATTTGACATACACAAAATTCAAAAACTTAATTAAACTAAGTTTGTATAAAAGGGGTTATTATAATATTAAGGAATTTATGAATGATAATAACCCCTGGGAAGGGTGATCGCGACCAAGCTATTTCTAATTTGTCTTGTGTTGTTAATTGTATACATGATTGTAAGCTATTATTTGAAAAAAAAAAAATAGTCCCGCTGAGTTTCTTGCTGGTTCTTCCCAGGACAGAGGTTTTTTGCGAACCAGTGGTAAATGAAAAAAGTGACTTTCAATATGTATTGTTTATAATCTATATTGAATAAAAAGTTTAATTTTCTGTTTCGATATAAACACAAAATTTTGAACGAAAGAATTCTCCGTAGCACGTGCTGTCGTTGACAAATTTAATGTACCTTCGGATTCTTTAACGCCGCTACCCGCCATTTTTACAGATCAAACGGACAAATTTATGATATCTATATTTTACTGTTTACTTTATTTTATTGTAACTTGTAATAAAGTGCATGATGCGAGAGAAGATATATTTTTACAAGCATGCATTTTTTTTATATTAATTTCGCTTCACTTTTAAAGCTTCCAGGCCATCTCCTGGACTAGATCTTGTCAACGTTTGCATCTCCATCGATTCAAAAGAAGATAATAGAGTCACACTGAGGCTAATAAATTGTTTCATCATGAAATAGACCGGCTCGACCGGAGAAAAACAGTAGCGTAAAATATTAGTGCTGTTGTGTTTCGCATGAAGGTTATAGGAAACGGTGGGAGTAAAGAGGTATTTCATCTTGGTCCACAGGGGTGAAAACGCATCTACAATTTGATTCTGAATTTAGGATGGATGTAATTTTTTACTCGTATGCGGTTCAGTATCCACTTGCTATCATATTATTGTGTGCTCGTAAATCACCCTTATTGTATAAAAATGGAGGCTGCAAAGGCGTTCTCACGGCGATTAAGTAACTATACATTGGGTGACGGCGTAGTGAATAGCGGGTTCGAATCCCGCACGGATCAAGTATTTGGATAGCCTAAATAATTGCCTGCATCTAGATATTTATTCATGTGTATCTATAAACAATTTTTTAGGGTCTGAATGTTTGTCCTTGTGTAATTTATGTATGTAAACTGCCGCCACGATACAGATGAGAGTCCTAATATGGGGGTAATGTTTTAAAAAAAATACCTGTCGCTTTTAGTTTAAATTTCATTACCAGTTTTAAGTACCGATTTACCACGCCCTCCTTCGTGAAAGAAAACTTTGTAAAAAAACAGCACATCTAAGAAAAAAATCTATTTAGAGAATATGGGAAATTCGCCACCATGCCTTGGAGCGGTGTAACTAACCTACCCTTACCTTTTGCCTTGGATTGAGAATAGACTTGCCCATCAGTGGGACTTATACTATATGCCGCAATTTTATTATTTATCCCCCCAGCCATAGATTAAAAAACCTGATGAAATAAACTAGAAGGTTTCGCTGTAGAAACAAGTCAAGGGAAAAACTGACTCTAAATTAACCTTAACTGATTTTGAGGAAGGTTAAGACTGGTTATCTTTACAGCAACTATCTGGTCAAGATATGGCGATCTTATACTCTTAACCTACTTAACCTTTACCCTATCTGCTTTGTAGCTTAGTATAAAATTATTTTAAATCACTTAACGTTTTAAAATTAAAAAGCTAAAAGCGTCTCTACATTTTAGCCTTGTATCAAAGAGATTTTTTTTAACTTAAGAGGGTGCAATAACAGTGATCTGATATAAAAAAAACATATTCATCGTGCTTAAGAGTTAATTGTAGCTATGTCACGTGTAAATTAACGCGATACTTTAATTTACGGACGGCAGTGGTGTAAAAATTATAATTTTAAAGTTAAAATTAGAGCCTATACAAGTCCCACTGCTTTGCAGGAACCTCCTCTCATTTTTGAAAGGGTTTTAGGGCAAAGAAATGTCCGCCGCGCTGCCTTAATGCGTGTATGCAAACTTTATATGTCTTCTATCTTTTTCTTATTTCTCAGACATGCGGGTTTTTCCACGATATTTTCCTTCACTGCCAAGCACAGAGTAAATCAGCACTTAAAATTGTAATTCTCAATTTCATTGGTGCCGGTGGAAATCGAACCCGGGCTGCTCGTGCACTGTGAAATTTACAGTTATCGGTTATTCCCTGAGCAACCACGGCTCTTTTTGAAATTTTTATAACTTTGCAACCTTATTTTATTTATTTTCAAGATGTGGTAGCGCAAGGTGCTTGGCGATTGTCGTAAATTTTACAGTACCCTAGAAATCCGGGTTCGATTCCCTCCGTCGCCAAATGAAATTTTTAATTGCAGTTTTAAGTGCTGATTTACCATTTTCTCGCCGGTGAAGTAAAACATCGTGGGAAAATCTGCATATCTAAGTAATAAAAAAATATCTTAAAATTTTCTGAGAGGGTTTCAGGGTTGTTAATTCCGCCAACACAGACAGTGTTGGCGGAATTAACATTTGACATAGGAATTTACATATCAATTTAACGATACTTCTTTAATCGAATCAATTATTTAGATTCGCGTTTCTGTCTTCACGAATCCCTAGTCTTGTGTAAAATTAAAAAAATCTTTTTTGTAAAGATTCAGTACGATCGATATCTATGATGTAGATGTCATAACATGGGTTCCACACTCGGCTAGCATGTTTAAGCACGCTGCGTACGTGGGAGTAATACAATATTAAATTGTCTACACATCGGGTAAATCTTTATTATATCTGATCATAAAATCTAGAGCCTATAGATTGTTGATTATACAAAAATTTATACGTATGTTAAACTATTTCTATTTTCTAAGATAAGGATTTATCAAAGCAGTCGACTTAATTTGTGAAACCAATAAAACTTCTTTTACTGTCTATGGTAAACGTAAGTCACCGCGGTATTTGGACCAAAACATTCATTTTTATTGTCTGTTGAATGTTTATAAAGAAAACGAAGCAAGCAGTAAAATTCTAAATGCAGTGAGATTATCAAGTTTGATTTTAAAAATTATTTCATGTGTCTCAGATCCCGGGAGGGATTAGGGGTATACAAAGTATAACAGAGTTGAAAATTTTGATGTTAATAACATTCAAGATACCATTACTAACGCTTACAAACTTTTAGTAAATAATAAAACATATATTAAAATCATCGAAAGTATTTATATCTGTGTGTGCGTTTGTGTACATTGATTTCCACAATGGCTGAACCTTTTTGGATATGTAATGATTTCTTATAATTACGCGAACACTACACATTTACTACACTACACTTTTTAGATATGGTTTCAGTTACTTATTGCCGTAAATTTTAGTTAAATGATTACCACAATGGCTGAACTTTTTTGGATATGTAATGATTTGTTATATTTACGCAAACACTATACATTTACTACACTACACTTTTAAGATATGGTTTCAGTACATATTGTGGTGAGTTTTAGCTAATTGATTTTCACAATGGCTGAACTTTTTCGGATATGTAATGATTTCTTATATTTACGCGAACACTACACATTTACTACACTACACTTATTAGATATGATTTCAGTTAAGTATTGTAATGAGTTTTAGCTTATTGTTCCATTAAAATTTGTTCAAATTGATTCAACGATTGTTTGTTTCGTTTAAATCGCTTTACAAATAAAAAAAGATATTTTAATTTGAATATATTAGTAAGATGCGTAGTAGATGGTACATGTAATGTCCTCCAGATCGAACTGCGATCACGGCGGCCAGTCTCAACGTGACTAGCCGTCTGCGCAGCACAGGATTGTAGTACCCGAGAGTATGCACAAGCATAGGCGCACTCTCTGTTTCTTTACTCTCATAGTCAGATGGGACGGTATATAAACACGACCGGAGAGAGACCAGGCGCAGGACCAACAGCTTTACATGCTTTCCGATTTACGTAGGTAGGTGTAACAACGTCAAACTCCGAACTCCGAACTGCTAGTGATTATTTCTTGATATAAAAAACCTAGTAGTCGCTCGCGTCCGTAGGCTCTGACCACCTATTCCTAGGCCCACCCTACACGTGTCCCCCGGGTGGTGCTAAATGAGCGACAAGCCGATAGCACAGACTCGGCTCCACGCCCTGGTAGAGGCGTAAAATATACCACCCTTTATCCGCACCATGAGGAACAATATAATAGAAATGGCCCCGAGTTCCCGGCGCCCCTTTAATGGGGCAGGGGTGCGAAGAATCTCCGGGAGGAAAACCGGCGACGAGGTTCGCCACCCGTCACGTTCTGTCTCCCGGAGAGGCGAAAAGTGGATTGCAGAGGTCCGTCTGGCTACGTTGAATGTATGTGGGGCAATGAATGATAAAATGGATGAAGTATGCGATATGATGAATGATAGAGGAATAGATGTGTTATGTGTAAATGAGACGAAAAGGAAGGGAAAGGATGTCACTACACATGGCATGTATACCGCATACTGGTCTGGTGTAGACGAGATCGAGCGGGCATGCCAGGGAGTAGGTATCATCCTTTCAGAAAGAATGGGCCAATGTGTGAAAGAGTATGAATGTGTAAGCCCAAGACTGCTGTGGATACGAATGAAAGTGGGCTTAAAGAAGTTGTTTGTGTTAGGGGTCTACGCCCCAGACATGTCTAAGCCCACTTATATCCGAGAGCAGTTTTGGGAAATGGTAAGGATGGTGTTAATGGAGTGTAAGGGAAATGAAAATATTATTATGCTAGGAGATTTTAATGGAAGGGTTGGGGTGAGGAGGCTTGGTTATGAAAGGATATTGGGAACGTTTGGTGATGAAAGTATAAATGAGAATGGTGAAAGTCTCCTCACCGTATGTATGGAAAAGAATCTTTTTGTGACGAACACTTGCCTTCGCCACAAGAGGATTCACATGTATACTTGGGAAAGAGGTGACGATAGAAGCATGATAGATTTAATAATTGTGGATGAAAGATTGAGGGGCGCAGTTGTAGATACAAGGGTTTACCGGGGTTCTAACGTAGGAACGGATCATTATTTGGTTCTATGCCGAATTAATGGTCTATTCAGGCGTTGGCGCCATCGGTCATCTGTGTCTACCACTGCGTTACAGCGTATTAGAACAGAAAGGTTACAAGATGAAGGTGAGAAAAAGAAGTTCAAATGTAGACTGAAAGAAAATATAAGTGGTTTGGATGAATTATGTATGAAGGAGTTAGACTTGGAGAATGTATGGCAAAATGTAAAGAAAGGTTTAGTGGATGCAGCTACCGAAGTATGTGGTGTTAGTAAGAGAAAGAATGAAAGGAAAAATAATACGTTATGGTGGGATGATGAGGTACGTATGGAAGTTGAAGCAAAGAAGAGAGCATGGCTAGATTTACTAGCAACAAAGGCTGGTAATTCTAGCGGTACGAATGATGATATTGAAAGAAAAAAGGCAGTCTTTAGACATCTTAATAAGAGAGTAAAAGAAGTAGTTGAAAGAAAAAAAGCAAGAAAGAACGGATAAGAATGATAGAAGAATATCGGATAATTTCCAGGCAAATATTAAAATGTTCTGGAAACTTGTAAGAACTGCCAGGGGACATTCAAAACAGCCTATGATGAATGCTATAAGAGACGAGAATGGCTATATTCTGAATGATGAAGTTTTGAGTTTAAAGAGATGGAAGGAATATTTTGAAAGCGTGTTTATGAGTGAGGAGACAACGTGTGTACTAAGTGAAGTAGAAATTCCGAAGGAAGAGGAAAGAGGTAGCGAGATTAGTGTAGGTGAAATAATGAAAGCAATGAAAAGCATGAAAGCAGGTAAGGCTGCCGGATATGATAGAGTTTCACTCGAAATGCTAAGGGCTGGAGAGGAAGTGGTGGCAGGCCTGCTGCACACCTTGTTTAATTTATGCTGGGAACTGAAGCGGGTACCGGTAGACTGGTGCAAAGCCGTGATAGTCCCAGTATATAAGGGAAAAGGGTCGCAGCAGGACTGTAAAAACTACCGTGGCATCAGCCTTCTTAGCATTGTGGGAAAACTGTATGCTAAGGTACTGATTGAAAGGGTCATGAAAGAAACTGATGGAAAAATTTGGGATGTGCAAGCAGGATTTAGAAAGGGAATGGGATGTACAGATCAAGTCTTTTCCATGCGCATGATCGCGGAGAAGTTTTTGGCCAAAAACCAAAAGGTTTTTTGTGCGTTCATGGACTTGGAAAAGGCCTATGACAGAGTGAATAGGGATGTGCTATGGCAAACACTGAACTCATTTGGGTTGAGCGCTGGCTTGATACGGGCATTGGAGTCCCTTTATAGGGACTCTAGTGCTTGTGTTAGGATCAACGGGGTCTACTCGGACTGGTTTGACATCCATAAAGGTGTCAGACAGGGCTGTGTAGCTTCCCCGTGGCTGTTCAACCTATTTATGGACAGTTGTTTGCAAAATTTGAAAGTTGAAGAATGCGGATTAAGAATGGGTGAGTTAACCGTCAAATGCCTTTTGTACGCCGATGATCAAGTTATACTTGCGTCGTCGGCGGCCGAGTTGCAAATGATGGTTACATTAATGAACAGATCATTAAAAGAAAGGGGTATGAAAGTGAACGCAAGTAAGACGAAGGTTATGGTTTTTGAAAGAGAAGAAAGTAAAACGATTTGTGAAATAAGAATAGAAGGGGAGTTGATCGAGCAAGTAGACGAGTTTGTATATTTGGGCTGCGTATTTAGCAGGGATGGGAGATATGATAAGGATATAGAACGACGAGTGAATGCGGGAAATAAAGTAAATGGGGCCCTGCACTCTATTGTGAAGAGTCAAAATGTGTCGAAAAAGGCACGTATGGCAATTCACAATGCTGTGTTGGTCCCTACTTTAACATATGGTAGTGAAAGTTGGGTGTGGCAGAAGAAGCACGAGAGTAGAATGAACGCAGTAGAAATGCGGTCGTTAAGGAGTATGTTAGGGCTGAATCTTAATGACAGGGTAAGAAATTGTGTAATAAGAGAAGAGTGTGGTTTGCAAGATGATGTTGTGACCAGGATTAAGAAAGGAATGCTTCGGTGGTTTGGTCATGTGGAAAGAATGAATGAGGAAAGAGTGACAAAGAAAATTTATGTTGCAGAAGTGAATGGCAGAGTCGGAAAGGGACGTCCTAGGCGAAAATTTATCGACCAAATTGGCGATTTATTGAAAACGGGCCAAATTAGGAGTACCCTTAACCGACGAGCATGTATGCGGAGGTGTATGGATGTGAAGGAGGCGAGAGAGGTGTGTCAGGATCGTGCCAAATGGAAGTCTGTAGTCTCTGCCTACCCCTCTGGGTGACAGGCGTGAGTGTTTATGTATTATGTATTATGTATAAAAAACCTAATAATGTGAATAGGAAGTTTGTCGATCAGATTGGCGATATATTAAAAATGGGTCAAATGAGAAAAAATAGTACCGTTAACCGACGAGCATGTATACGTAGGTATATGGATGTGGAAGAGGCGAGAGAGGTATGTCCGGATCGTGCTAAATGGAAGTCTGTAGTCTCTGCCTACCCCTCTGGGTGACAGGCGTGAATGTTTATATATAAAAAAAATCCAATGACTAGTTTTGGTCGAACCTGAGACCAACAGTCACGTTTGCGACCACTAGATTAACGAAGCAGTCAAAATGACACATGTATGCGTGTATAAAATTGCCGCCTCAGCTCTTAAATATTAAAACGAATAAAAGCTATGATTTAAATGCACATATATTTTCTATAAAATTAAGAGCGACAAAGGAACACAGACAAATCAATGTTAAGTTAACGCTACGGCTCATAGTCATCTATATCTATATTTTTTACGTGGTAGAGCCACGCTGCAGTTATATTATGGTTGTAGCATAAATGGACCGGCTCGGCCGGGGAAGGAACACGCTCTTACAGAATACCAGCGTAAAATAGCAGCGTTATGCTGCTGTGTTTCCTATGGTGAGTGTAGAGAACCGTAGACCATTTTCACTGAATTCGAGGCATTCCATCTTAGTCCACAGGGGTGACAACGCATTTTCATTTTAATCCTTAGTTGAGGATAAATGTGAATGTCTACGGGTACCAGCAGCTACATACCATCAGATGGACTGTGTTCTCGTTTGTCATCCAATGCTATAAAAAATAACTATCCTCGATTTAGTATCCAAATACAGTTGCGTCGTCACATCTGAGGACTAAAACTGAATGCATTGTTGCCAGTAAAAATGGCCTTCGATTTTCGTTACTCGCATCATGAATGCAAATCCAACTAATGCACTTCAACATATACAGGGTAATTTTTCAAAGAGTAGCTAAATTTTAAACTTAAATTCAATATATAACTTCTATTTTTCTTTGAAATTAACTCAAATTGAATGTGATTTGTAGGCCGTTTTTGCCCACAGATCGACCCTAACGAATGTGTACGTGCGCAGTAAAATCAGTTAAAATAATGAATTAACACTAATTTCGAATTAAAAAGATAAAAAGTACAGAATGTTTGAGACTTCCTAAATTACTTATTCTGAATTTACTCTCGAAATTTAGCCGGTTATTACAAAATAACCCTATATATACCTGTTATAAGTATGTACAACTTTCGCCAAATTACGACATTATAATAATATGATCCTGAGCCATAATATTTTCTTAGAATTTCCGATAGTCGTCCCTTAAACAATAGTAGTGTGAATTCTAGACCGAAATTCTTTCACAGTCAAGCACAGGTGCTTTTCTAGTTCCAAGTCCAAATCCAGTAGTTTAATAGTCCAACAGTACGGCGATATCGATCGATAAGATAAAATAGTAGCTTAATGCTGTTGTGTTTCGTATGGTGAGTGTTGAGAAACGGAGACCCTTTTTACTGTAAACGAGGCATTCCATCTTAGTCCTCAAGGGTGATAACGCATCTGTATTTTGATTCGTAATTGAAGTTAAATGTAGATGTCTATGGGCCACAGCAACCACTTACCATCAGGTGAACTGTGTGCTCATTTGCCACCCTATCCTATAAAAAAAAGATATAATACGACCGTAGAGAACAGGTGCTTAACAAACAGCTTTACACATTTTTTGAGGCATGATGAAATACCGTTAAATTTACTCCAACCTGCTACCGAGAATTTCTTGAAAAAAGAACAGTAATTAACTCGAACCCTGGACCACATAATCAGCAGTTGCTTTACGAATACTAGACCAACAAAACAGTCACGAGTTGTAATAACACTGAGCTGAGAAGGAAAGTTTAACTGACATGCGACTTACTGCCGGCGACCGCGAAATTTCCTTAATTCGAAAAAACGGTACCGAATACTTCTTAAAAAAGCAACTCTATACCAACATCATATGATATTTTTGTAGCACTAAAAATCTCAACGAAGAAACCTAAGCGATGATTCGACGTCTTTGTAATACGTGCTGTGTTTGAAAATGCGTCGATTTCTTAACATATTTAGTATAGCATATTTTGTAAATAAAAAGCAACAAAAAAATGTTTTTTTTTTTTGTTTTACTGCACATATAATATTATGCCTACTTATTATACCTATCATGATAGTTAAACAAAATATAAAATATTTACTCACTACAAAAATAAGACTAAAACATTGGTTACCAAATGCAAACCGTTACCGTCATAGTCTAAATTCCACTGCTGAACATAGGCCTCCGCTATAGATTGCTTCATAGGGGAGATATTTGCCACAGTTGCCACGCTTGGCAAGTGAGTTAAGAACCGCAGATTTTTATTTTTATTGTCGTTATTAGGAAGACGCTGCTGCTATCTCCTCATTTGATGCCCTCTGTCACCTCTTACGACACCCACGGGATGATACGGGGTAGTGGATATTCTTTTACTACCACTACACGCTATAAACACGGTACTAAACGCAAAATAACTTTTTTTTAAACATTACCCCCACACTAGAATTTTCTCATGTATCGTGGAGGTAGCTTACTAATATAAATTGCACAAGGACATACATTCAGACCCGGAACAATTATTTGTAGACCATACTAATACTTTTTCCGTGCGGGATTCTAACCCGCAGCCCCCGGCGCAGCCACTCATAGCTAAGCCACTGCGCTACGGAGCCGTCTTCGTTAAAATTTTATTCTAGTTTTATAAACTTTCTGTGGTCTCATTTCAACATTACAGCCCTTCAAAAGTCCACTGCTGAACATAGACCTCCCCCAAGTAATGCCACAAAGCACGGTCCTGAGCCACCTGCATCCATCGACTTCCTGCATGTCTTACCAGGTCCTCACTCCACTAGTGGGGGGACGCCCTACACTTCGCCGACCAGTACGAGACTGCTACTCGAGAATCTTTTTTGCCATCAGTTATCGGTTCTTCGAACTATGTGGCCGGCCCATTGCCACTTCAGTTTATGAATCTGTTGGGCTATGTCCGTTAATCTGGTTCTACTGCGGATGTCCTCATTCCTAAGTTTATCACGCAGAGAAACTTCGAGCATACCCCTCTCCATAGCTCGTGGATATTGCAGTCACGATATATTTGTAGAATTCTAACACTAGTTGTATGATTTATATGACCATAAAGCGATATACTGAAGTTACCAACTTCCTTTGTTTAACACGTCTTAACCCCAATGCAAAAATTAGTAACCCTAAGCTTCGAAATCAGGTGTCAAACTAATTGACCTAATTAGATATGATATATTATGACTATACGTTTTATTATTTCCTATACTTTACTGAAATAATAAATTTTTAACTTGGTAGACCCATGCTGCAGCAATATTATGGCTGTAGCACAAATGGGTTGGCTCGACCCAGCTCGAGCAGCGTAAAACAGCAGCACATTGCTGATGTGTTTCGTATTGTAAGTGTAGAGAACCGTAGACCCTTTTAACTGGAAAAGGCGTATTCCATCTTAGTCCTCAAAGGTGACAACGCATCTGCATTTTGATTCTTAGTCGAGGATAGAGGTAGATGTCTATGGGCCACAACATTCATTGCCATCAGGTAGTCCACATGAGTTTCTTTGTCACCCTAATCCTATAAAAGATATTGTCCGTGTAGTTGTGTACCATAGAATACTATGTATTATACACAATATTATAGTGTTCTTTGTTGTGTGACATAACAGTTTTCTTTTAATTTAACACTTATGTAGCCTCGGCGGTCAAACGTTACAGGAAAACTAAATTTCTCTACTACGTTGATAAAGAAGTTTCACTTCAAAAACCTTGCTCCATGTAATGTTGGCAGACTCGTGTTTAATAAACTTTTTGATTTTGATTTTAAAATATTACCACCACAAGTACAAATATGTTAACATTAATTATTTATTGCATTCCTACTGAAAATTTAAAAACCTCGCAGACGCGTCGGTGCCGGCATTTTATAGCATTTTAAAATGTTACTCTGAACGATTCGAACTCAGTAAAGATTAGACATAGAATAAATTAGTTAAGATGTCCCATCTGTCATCTAAAATTGACTGACAAATTAGTTAATCTTACAGCATAAATCTTCATTAAACTTTTATTATAGTCGAAGCAAATATATCAAACAACACGTAATTCTGTAAGTTCTGCACTAAAAATTGGTGTATCACAAGGGTCAATTCTTAGCCCGTTCTTGTTCCTTGTCTATATGTATAATTTACCTGAAAACTCTCTGGTTTTATTAAATTGTTATCAAGAAAATGCCGCCTCCTATCTCCCGTTTCAGTATTCCTCTGTCACCTTAAGAGTAAGCTATATGTAACACCCACGGGATGATATGGAATAGTGGGTTCCCTTAGGCAACCGGTAAACATTTTGATTTGAAACATCTATTGGCGCGCGCCTTTAGCAGTAAAACTTACTTCGTATGCCGTGACGGCAAACGGCGTGACGCTCTCTTTTGCCGTCATGCCTGCTCTGCGCCACCGCTTTTGATTTATGTTCTGTATATATTATCATAATTGGAGTAATAAAAAAAAAGATTTTATTAATTAAATTCTGTGGCTTTTTTAAAATTAATTTCACTCCATATTTCTTTATTGGTTTTAATTAATTTTAAATTCTGCAATCGACTATGATGTTCCTTGTCTGTGAAGGGTCCCCTGATATATATATATATATATATATATATATATATATATATATATATATATATATATTGATTTCTATCAAAAATATTAAATTACATTTCAGTAATCTATATCACTGTGATCATTGGGAACATTTCCAAGTTTCGCATCAAGCAGCTGCCTTTCTCTAGAAATAGAGATATACGACTTTGTCGTAAATATAATAAACAATAGAGTCGTCCATTATTCAGAAGATACTTATTAATATACACTCGACGTATTCAATGGTAGTCGCACGAACTGAGTGTGGGCTATGGATGGGTTCGTGGGTTCAAATATCAGAGATTTTCATAGATTTTTTTAGATACCAGCGCTCATTACCTGCATAGGAATCTGTCTGGATTGTGACCATGCTCTTTTATATTTCTACCACCACGCAGCAGTTGCTGTGGTAAAAGCAGTTTTAGTGTAAGTTTTTATACGTGGTAGAGCCACGCTGCAGCTATATTATGGTTGTAGCACGAATGGGACGGCTGTTCAGTCTGTTCATTATACGCAAAAACTTTACTGATATTTTAAGCCAACCAATATATATATATATATATATATATATATATATATATATATATATATAATATGTTTTCTTTTTTCAAATTTCACAACAAATATACAGGTTTTCTTACAATATTTTCCTTCATTTTTCAATCATTTTTGTTTCTTAGTATTCTATTCTATTCTTTCTATTTGAAATCATACTACGATAATAATACGACGTTTGATAAAGTCTTCCCGGTAAGTTTTTTTATAGGATAGGGCTACAAACGAGCACACGGTTCACCTAATGGTAAGTGGTTGCTGTGGCCCATAGACATCTACATCTATCCTCGATTACGAATAAAAACGCAGATGCGTTGTCACTCATAAGGAATAAGATGGAATGCCGCGTTTCCAGTAAAAAGGGTCTCCGGTTATTTGCACACACCATACGAAACACAGCAACATTATGCTACTATTTTACGCTGATATACTGTGAGAGCGTGTACCTTCCCCGGTCGATCCGACCCATTCGTGCTACGCTACACAAAACTGCACATCTTACAGTAAAAGTGAATGCTGTGGTAAAAAAAAATCATGCTTATCATCGATCGATTAGGAATCAATGGCGTTGCTACTCCTGACGACTAAGATAGAAAGCCTCCCAGTTAAAAGGGTCACTATTTATCGTTTATCACTATACCACAGCATAGTCTGTACCAGATCATTTGTGGTGTTGGTGTAGATCGTACAAGTACATAATATAATCACAATATGGACGTGCAAATTGCTAATTATGATCGGTTAATATACATAGTTACCGTTACCATTACAGCCTGTCAAAGTCCACAGCTGAACATAGACCTCCCCCAAAGATTTCCTCGCAGGGGGGATATTTGCCATAATTGCCACGTTTGGCAAGCGGGTTGGCAACCGCAGTTTTTTTTTAATTTTAGTCGTTATTAGGAAGGCGCTGTTGTTCATCTCCGGATTTGTTTTCAAGTGTCGCCTCTTACGTCACCATCATATCGCAACTATAATATTAGCCGACATGGTTAATATTATAGTTGCGATATGAAATTATGATATTCACAAATTATAAGGTAGTTTAAAATATTTTTAATTCTCAAAATTGATAGAAAATATTTTTAAGACTATTATAAAAATAAACTGGAAATCTTATCTTTTTCTAAGTGTTAAGTGATTTCTAACATACTTGAGTTATTTATCTTACATGTTCATCTTTCGAGGCTTAGTTATACTTGAGCTTGAGTTGCTTGAACGAGTCACGTGCTGACTCCGGGCCGTCTTGAAGCCCACACACGTTTTGATATAGTTCAACAACAACTTATTAAAATAAAAATTTACTTCTAATTAACTACAAAATCATTTTAGTACTTAAAGCTAATCTCTAACAGATGGTAGCACCCAGGCATCTTCTCTATTGAAAATAGGATGTTTTTTTTTTAATACCAATAGCCTCGCGAATCATCCTTGGTAGGAATCGGTGTTCTTTTGCGAGTATTTGTGGTCTATAAAATCCAATATAATGGTTGGCATGATCTTGAAGATGTTACCATACTGCAGGCTTCCCGGAGCGTTGGTACTTCACATCAGCGATATGTTCTTTTATGCGGGTTTTTTTGGTTCTATTTGTTTGTCCTATATAAGAAAGACCACATTTACAACCGTAGCTCATATTCCATTTTAGCCAGGAGTCATTACGAATCGACTCGAACGCAGACTCGACGATTTCCAGCCTCCCGAACAAGCCGGTTTCCGAAAAGGCTTCAGTACCATAGACCACATACATACCCTGCGGCAGATTGTACAGACGACCGAAGAGTACAATCTGCCACTTTGCCTGGCGTATGTGGACTATGTGAAAGCCTTTAATTCCGTCAAAATTCGGGTGGTGCTACAATCCCTTCAGCGGTGCCAAGTTGACTCTCGGTATATCGAAGTGCTGAAGTGTTTGTACAGTAGGGCTACGATGGCTATCCGAGTACAGAGCCAGAGTACGAAACCTATTCAATTGCAGAGAGGTGTAAGACAGGGTGACGTTATATTCCTGAAACTCTTCACCGCTGCATTGGAAGACGTTTTCAAGCTACTGGACTGGAAAGGATACGATATTAACATCAATGGCGAGTACATCACTCACCTTCGATTTGCCGACGATATAGTCCTTATGGCAGAATCGCAGGAGGACCTAAGCACTATGCTCAATAACCTCAATACTGTCTCCCAACGGATAGGTCTTAAGATGAACATGGACAAAACAAAGATCATGTTTAATGTCCATGTCACACCTATGCCAGTAGTTGTTGGGAGCACTATGCTCGAAGTTGTTGACGAGTACGTTTACCTGGGATAAATAGTCCGACTAGATAAGTCCAACTTCGACTGAGAGGTCAATCGACGGATTCCACTCGGCTGGGCAGCGTTCGGGAAATTACGACACACCTTCTCTTCAGGTATACCTCAAAACCTGAAAACTAGATTGTACAACCAGTGCGAGGTGCCAGTGATGAATTACGGATATTAGACGTGGTCCTTCACTGCCTATGGCCGTATAAGGACGCTCAAGGTGGCACAGTAAGCTATGGAGAGGCCTATGCTCGGGTTTTCTCTGCGTGATAAAATTAAATATGAGGATATCCGCAGTAGAACCAGAGTGATCGACATAGCCCAATGGATTAGTAAGCCGAAATGGCAATGAGCTGGCCATATAGCTCCAAGAACCGACAACCGATGGGGAAAAAAGGTTCTCAAGAGGCAGCCTCGTACCGGTAGGCATAGTGCAGGGCAACCCTCTACTAGATGGAGTGACGACCTGGTAAGACATGCAAGAAGTCGATGGATGCAGGTAGCTCAGGCCCGTGTTTTGTGGTATTCCTTGGGGGAGGCCCATGTTCATCAGTGATCTTGTAAAGGGCTGTAATGATGATGATGATGATGATGGTGAACATTTACAACCAAACCCCTACACTCCTGCATCTCGTCGAGGGATATTATACTTGACAGATGGTAAGAACAGACTAAGCTTCTTCGGCGGCTTGTAGTATATTCTTATGGAAGTCCGCTTTAAGTAGCAGCCAATCTTGTCTGTGACTCCTCTGACATATGGTAGTACAGCAGGCACACGCTTGACTACGCCCGGTTTGATTCGGTCACTGTGACGTAGATCGCGGGACCCGGAGCTTGTTGAGTTGTCATGTAAAACTTGATGTGCTGATGCTCGGCGGCCAGGTGTCCAATATCACAGATCTCTCGTGCTCGCTGAACCATCCTTCACAGTTACCTACTGTACGAAAATCTTGGATTACTTTTCTTACTACTGGAAGACTTCAAGATATTGTAAGCTTGTTCAGTTCAGTCATTGAAAAGTTGTAGGTAGCCTTCATTAACCCCCCCGTAACCATGGGCGCTCGAAAGTGCCCGGTATAAATAGCTGTTGTGCTGAATTTTGTTTTTTAATGCTCGGGACACCAATTGTGTATATTTGTTACCAAGACCCGCTAGAGAGACTTCATTATTTTAAATTACGAACATTTATAGACGAACGTAGTGTCAGTGACACTCTTGTAGTATTAAATCGTAAAGTTTTATAAAACTTAACCTTATTCAAATCGAGTGCTCCCATCCGTCATCATGCGCGAAGATATTCCCCGAGTGTATTCCTGTATGCAAATAAAAATACACTACAGTAACATTTTGGTCTCCGCGACGATGCTAAATTTATAATTTACCGACTCAAAACTACGCTCCATCGAAACCAGTCTAATGAATGACGGACATCTTGGCCGGTCAGCTACCACACTACTACAGCTCTTACACTAATTCGACTAGCGACCCCATAAGTCGTATTATATCACGATGACGACGATCGCGGGTTATCGCTGCTATTCTTCTATCGATATTTCTGACTAGTGATGTGAAAAGTATCGATCGATAGGGATGTAAAAGGCAAAAACCGTATGGGTCAAATTCGCATCTTTTGACCATAATTTTTTATTTTACCTATTTATTTTATATAATAAGGGTGACAAGCGAGCACACAGTGGATGTGTTATGTGGATGTCATTTGTCCGGATCTACATTTATCCTCGATTAAGAATCAATACGCAGATGCGTTTTCACCCCTGGGGACTAAGATGGAATGCCTCGTTGCCACTAAAAAAGAGTCTCCGGATCTCGCTCGCGATACAAAACACAGCAGTATTAAGCTGCTATTTTAAGCTGGTATCCTGTGAGAACGTGGTCCTTCCTCGGTCGAATCGACCTATTTGTGCTACACCGCCAAATAGCAGCTTAATTTTGCTGTGTTTCGTATGGTTAGTGTAGAGAACCGAAGAGCCTTTTTACTGAAAAAGCGGCATTCAATCTCAGTCCTCAGGGTTGACAACGCATCTGCAATTTGATTTTTAAGAGAGGATAAATGTATATATGTATGAGCCACAGCATCCATTTACATCCTGGTGAACTGTGTGCTGGTTTGTTACCCTTATACTATAAATATGCAAGATGTAGCAATATGTACTCGTTAGGTATGTTATACCTTTTTTTCTGTATATGCATATACGAGTATACCCCAGTTAATATTTATGAGCGTAGTTTTTTCTTAGTCGAAACAACTATTAATATGCTCTAGTATACGGTGTTTTTATACAATTAATTAAATGACGGTATATTTCTAAAATACTTTTTAAAATCGTACTTTTAATGACCCTTATACACGTCAAAGAAGCTAACTTTAAAGAGGCGCGATTAAACGTCATCTTTTAAAAACTGAACGCACAATATTTTGCGGCGTATCTGTCGGCGCGGCACGTTTCTCATCCAGTACACTGTTGAGAGCCCTCCGTCTTATCGACCTTCGGGATCGACTCGACCCCTATCGCGCCTACTAAGAGGCCTCCGTCGCTCCCTGTGAAATTCCAGTTGCTTATGCTCAAGTATTTAAGGTTATTTTCGCTTGCACGCTAATTTTAATGATCGTAAAGGTCACCTCAGCAACGTTGTACTACTGACTCAGTTGGACTTCGTCAAGTTTTCAACTATATTGTTTTATTACAGTTTACGTTCATCATCATCATCATTACAGCCATTGACGAGACTAATATAGGTCTGTCAATGTAAGGCAAAGGAAAACTATGAGGTTTTTAGTCGGTTTGATTCCGATATTTCCAGTCCTTGGCCTTTCAAGATCACTCCCTAAACAACGGTCTTAAGCAACCTTCATCTACCGACATCCTGCATAACTTACTTATAGGTTTGTCTACATCTTAAAAGTGTGGACCACAGCATCCATTTAACGTCAGGTGGGCTGATATTGGCCTATTAAAGAATGGATTAACCACGAATTCGAATGCTTTTGTCTTTTTTTAATTAGGCCGTGTGTGCAGAAATATCTAAAAATAACCCACAAAAACGTAAAGTTATACAAAAACATAAATGCATTTTTCTCATGGCAGAAGCTCTGTTACATCATGTTATAAATTATATCGGAAACTTTCATACTTGGAAATAAACTGAAAAAAGATCCTCGGGATCATTATTTCGGCCAGTTTTTGGGTTGGATCATTTCTATACCACACAATCCAATTGTTATTACGTAGCTCAGTAGCTAATTTGGCCGCGAACTTGATTTTTTTAAATTAAATTTAAGTTTATCAAAAAAGTTTACGATTCAAGATAATTTTATAAACTATAAAAAAATAGCTATGTTTCAACGAAGCCTCGTACTCGTATGTAAGTGTTATGAATAGCTACGTGTAGCTAGGTGTAGGTAATGTTGCGCCCATTCTACAATTTATCAAATGATCGTAGGAACTATGACAAAATACTAGGTATGTACTAGATATTAGGCTGTCATGGGATATACATAACATCTTAAATTTAATGTTTTTTATAGAATAGGGTGACAAACTAGCACACAGTCAACCAAAGATGGTAAGTGGTTGCTGTGGCCCATAAACATCTACGTCTATTCTCGATTACGAATCAAAATGCAGATGCGTTCTCACCCGTGAGGACTAAGAGAGAATGCCCCGTTTCCAGTAAAAAGGATCTCTTGTTTTCTACGCTCACCATACGAAACACAGCAGCATTAAGCTACTATTTTACGCTGCTATTATGTGAGAGCGTGGTCCTTCCCTGGTCGAGCTGACTCGTTCGTGCCACAACTATACTACTAATATAACTGCAGTATGGTTCTACCACGTATATTGTGTGTGGAATGAGTAAAATCTATTACGAGTACGTATATTAGCCATTTAGGTATATGTAATGGATCTTGTAATAATATATAACTCGGAATAAAAGACAGTGCGTATTCGGATAATCATTTTTTCACTTATCTGCGTTCGCATATTTAACATTTAGGAGGATACACTGCACGCTGATGACGTTGGCATATAGAAAAGATTTTTTAATGCTCTCGCTTTACTAAATAATCAAGAATATTTTGTTTTAACACAATGCATACGCCTGTAGCCATTTTCGAACGATATACTCGTCTTAATTAATAGCCGTTGACCAAGCTGTCACCGATACTATTGACCCAATTATGGCTGCCGTGCCTTCCTTCTAGCAAGTAGAGAGGTTATTCTTCGCATCATTATTACCTGTGTTGCTAATCTCAGTTATCTGAAATATGTTTGTGCTGATAATAATGCCAGCGTATAGTTAAGTTTTAATTGTCCGAAGTGTATTAATAAGGTCTAGTATAAATACTTGAAAATGACTAATGATCAGATAATCGGACGAATTAATTTATTTTATTTATTCGGTTACTCAGATGAACAAAAAAGGTAGACGAGTAGAACCATCCTGCAACTTTATTATGGTTGGTGCATGAATGGTTCGGCTCATCTAAGGAAGGATGCTCTCACAAAATACCGGAGTAAAATAGCAACTTAATGCCGCTGTGATTTGTATGACGAGTGTAGAGAACCGGAGACCTTTTTTTGGAAACTAGGTACTTGATTTTATTCCTCAGAGGTGACAACGCATTGAATTTTGATTCTTAATCGAATATAGTTGCAGATATCTTAGGATCACAGCGTCCACTTACTATCTGGTGGACTGTGTGGTTGTTTGTCAGCCTTATTCTATAATAAAAAAGACGTAGCGTCTCATCTCATAAGTCTCTCTTCTTTCCTTATCAGACTGTAAAGTTCCCTTCTGGACACACACCTATGCAACTAAAACCATTTTGTTGGTTGCAAAGGATGTTAGATGCATATGGTGCGTGAATAAATGTTTATATAGTTCACTAAAATCATTGGTTTTTACGTCACACACTATTACATCAAATTTGCGTAGAGCATCCTTGTTTCTTTGTTTGTTTGGGTTCTCTGCTAATTAGGAATTAGATGGCTATTTCTAAATGAGACCGATTGTGGATAGTTAAAGTAAAATGTGTTCGATTTATTCATGTCGAAAAGTAAGTAAGGTTGCTTTCGACTAAAACTAGGACTAGTAAAATACGAATAATAATTAAAACAACTATGACCTCTGCGCCTTTGTTTAAAGGTGGGTGCAGGTGACCATGGAATGCTGTAGTCACTTAGCGGTTACTTACTTTCCGATACACGGTTATTTTAAGTTAGTTTGTATCATTACAGCCCTTCACAAGTACACTGCTGAACGTAGGCCTCCCCCAAGTAATGCCACAAAGCATGGTCCTGAGCCACCTGCATCCATCGACTTCCTGCATGTCTTACCAGGTCCATCTAGTGGGGGGTCGCCCTACACTACGCCTACCAGTACGAGGCTGCCACTCGAGAACCTTTCTTCCCCATCGGTTATCGGTTCTTCGAGCTATATGGCCGGCCCATTGCCACTTCAGCTTACTAATCCGTTGGGCTATATCGGTCACTGGTTTTACTGCGGAATCCTCATTTCTGAGTCTATCACGCAGAGAAACTCCGAGCATAGCCTTCTCCATAGCTCGCTGAGCGACCTTGAGCGTCCTCATACGGCCAGCAGTGAAGGACCACGTCTCAGATTCGTAAGTCATCACTGGCAACACACACTAGTTGTACACTTTAGTTTTCAGAGATTGAAGTATACCTGACGAGAAGATGTGTCGCAATTTCCCGAACGCTGCCCAGCCGAGTTGAATCCCTCGATTGACCTCTCGGTCGAAGTTGGACTTACCTAGTCGTACTATTTGTCCCAGGTAAACGTACACGTCAACAACTTCGAGCTTCGATTGGAAGCACTATGCTTCCAACAACTATCGGCATAGGTGTGACATGGACATTAAACATGATCTTTGTTTTGTCCATGTTCATCTTAAGACCTATCCGTTGGGAGACACCATTGAGGTCATTGAGCATAGCGCTAAGGTCCTCCAGCGATTCTGCCATAAGGACTATATCGTCGGCAAATCGAAGGTGAGTGATGTACTCGCCATTGATGTTAATACCGTATCCTTTCCAGTCCAGTAGGTTGAAAGCGTCTTCCAACGCTGCGGTGAAGAGTTTCGGGGATATAACGTCACCCTGTCTTACACCTCTGTACAGTTGGATAGGTTTCGAACTCTGGTTCTGTACTCGAATAGCCATCGTAGCCCTACTGTACAAACACGTGCACTTCGATATACCGACAGTCAACTTGGCACCGCTGAAGGGACTGTAGCACCGCCCAAATTTCGAAGGAATCAAATGCTTTCTCATAGTCCACATACGCCAGGCAAAGTGGCAGATTGTACTATTCGGTCTTCTGTATAATCCGCCGCAGAGTATGTATGTGATCTATGGTACTGAAGCCTTTTCGGAAACTGGCTTGTTCAGGAGGCTGGAAGTCGCCGAGTCTGCATGCGAGACGATTCGTAATGACTCTCGAAAACAGCACATAGACGCGGCTCAGAAGGGAAATCGGTCTGTAGTTCTTCTTCTGCTCCACGCCTCCGGAGTAGTGCCATCATGGAGGACGGAATTGAAGAGCTTCTGAAGGACTTCAAGTACCGGTGTTCCACCCGCTTTCAGAAGCTCCGCTGTAATTCCATCCTCGCCTGGGGCCCTGCCATTTTTAAGGTGCTGGGGAGCAATTCTAATCTCGCTCAGACTGACGTCCGGGATACCATCGGAATAGTGTGGGGTAAGACTTGCTCTTGGATCGTTACTTAAACTTGCGTGTGGCTCCAACGATAATGTGTACAGCTGCCCATAGAACCTCTCAATCTCACTCAAAATCTCAAGTATCCCGGAAACGATGCTGCCACACCCAGTCTTCAGCTTTGACAGTTGGCTCATTCTGGCAGACAGATCTCTGACAAAGACTTTGGAGTCGAGAGAAGAAAACACAAAGTCGTATTCAATAACTAACTAATATATTAAGAAAAAAATAGCAAACAAGCTTTGGCAATAATTAGGAACACTTCGAAAAATTTACTTAAAAAAACTAACCACACTACACCATACTAAAATCGACTAAAATATTTACTATACTCGTAATGTCAACTGTCAAAATTGCATCGACAAAGCAGCGCCCTTTTGACCCTTTATTATTTGATTGACTGATTAAAAGCTATCGTATCACAGAGCTATCTACGCAAACAAGGCTGTATGTTTTGAGTTATAAGAAAGTGGCCATATTAACCGGATGATCATATTACCCTCACGTACTATATAATTAATTACGACTTTCCTTTATGAAAATGCGCGTTTTGATGTGGAATTGCGGAAAAATAGCCCGTCACAAACTAACAGTGTAAAAAATTGGAATTTCAATTTTACATTAATATAACAGTTTTAGGAACACTGCCTTCATTTCATGGAATTAGCTCAACTTACACAAATTCATTTATTTCCCTACCAAATGTTTACACAATCTGAATCATACCTGTCTAATCGATCGATTTATTTACTATCAGAATAATCGATTCGAAATACTAGGAAGCAAAACGTAAGACCGAACCACGCTCAACCGTGGAATAGATCTGAATATTCAACGGTGTCTAATTCCTTAATATCTCACCGCCGTGAACAATAAAACAAACAAACATAAATCGCAATGAAACCTACAAACGTAAAAAACCCAGATCCCGGCACCTTGAATTTCGCGGCAACCTTGCCACTGGAGTCTTTACACAGATTATATATATTTACAGCAATAAATTTTACAAACACGTAGTGAGTTTATTTTCTTAACACCAGTAACATTGATCGAGTTCGAATAGACTATGTATTTGCTTTTTATTGATGAAAAATTATTTCCAGCCAGTCTATTTAAACTTGTAGGAAGTGTAGGTTATCAATAACTGTTAAATCGCTATAACAGTTGTGTTATCTATACAAACAATTTAATTTTCTTCCAATTTATTCACATGTAAATTTGACTACAATATTAAACCTACGTTTCGACCACTTTGCTATAAGACCGATTTACACTCCGACAAGTACAGTAGCGAGTTAACTAGCAAAGCTGACGAGTTAAGTTTCAACCTCGTTTGAACGGCAATAATGGAGTTAAGTAGCAAGTTAACGATTAAGTTTAACGGGATAGCCAGCCGAGCTATTTTTCGGCGAGTTAAGTGCGAAGTGCTGCCCTCTCGCGCGTCTCTCGCCACCCGCAACTAAACTCGCCGTTTGTGTAAACGAGTGAGTTTAGTTCAGTGCATAAGTTGACAGGACACAACGTTTGCGCGCTAAAACGTACAATTGTACTTTTATAATTAAACTCGCCACAAAGTTTGTACGATACTGTTTATTGAATATTTATACGTTTTATATTGAGTTTTAATGATAAAATGGACGGAAGATATCACGTATAAATTTGTACAGGAGTATTGAAAACACGAATGTTTATATAATAGTAGTTAGTAAAGTTCAAATTGTAAAATTAAACCTGCTCGAAATGCTCGAAACTCATGAAAATTCTTAAAAACTTTTCATTTAATTCTTGACGTTATCCTAGAACCATCTTAAACGAAAACCAGAAAAATTCTGTTGTCTTGAAACGTCATACTCCAACGAACTCTATGAACTAATGTTCTTAACTCGCCACGAAGACATTGTTTGAACGCTACTGCCTACTTAACCGTTTACTATCAACTGTCTTGTAACTAAAAACGCTACTGTACTTGTCGAAGTGTAAATCGGTCTATACACATAGTTTAAAAAAATGAAAACTAAACTTACAACCCAAGTGATGGTACCAAAAAACAAAGAACGCTGCAGATGCCTTGTCACCTCTGATGTACAGGCTAAAATGAGTCACAGCGTGTGATTATACTGGTTCCTTATACCTTTTAGGCTCTGGAACAGGCACAGTACTGTTTGCCAGGAGTGATAGGTAAAAGGATCGTACCAACTCATATTTAAATTATGCCCTGTTTACACTGCGAGTCTGCTTGTCAGTGTGTTCATTGCTTATAATTGAAATCTGTTAACTTTGGGCAAATACCGATAACAATAAGCCTTAAAGTGAACCTTTAAATTCTATCATTCACACGGATGACTTGGATAAAGTTAGTATATATTCACATTACATTATATTCCATCTATTATAAGATACTAACAAACCGCCTCGAATTTGCAAAGGTGATTTCTGAATTTCGAGCACAGTACCACCTACCAGGTCAAATTGTACATCTAAACTATTCTCAATTCAACTTAATCACACACACTCACACACACACACACACACACACACATACACACACACACACACACACACACACACACACACACACACACACACACACACACACACACACACACACACACACACACACACACACACACACACACACACACACACACAATTTGATCCAAATTGGTCCAACCGTTTAGGACGATTTCAGTCATATACACATGGACAGAAAAATAATATATATAAAGGAAACAAATGAGAAAAATAACGAACTCTGTTAAAATCGCAATTAATCTCGACTCCACAGACAAAATATAATTAGCAAGTTTACCAGCGTACACAATACATAAATCAATGCGTCACCTTGTCGCTTAAATCTATTCTTACGAGTGTTGCTAGAGTCTAGGGTACACCACCTTCTATTTAAAAGTTAACATTGTAGTTTTATTTACGAAGTAGGGTTGTCATGTAAATAAATAAAACTGCGCTGTAAATTCTGTCGTCTGCTTTATTTGCAATTCTAAAGTTAGTTAGGTATATAAAAGTTTGTTTACGCCGTGTTTTGTATACGACCGTTTTCCCGCGCTGTCATAAATGTTTTTTTTTTTATAAACACTACCATTACTCACCTGTATACAATGCAAACAGTAAATTTTTTCATATAACTATAATACATAGTCTAATTATATTGTTATCTATTTTTATGCCCGAAAAGGTCTATATTTGATCCCTTGTATTATTTTTATGATCGGATATAACACCATCGTATGCAATAAAATATTGAGCATTAAATAACTTCATCGCTGAGGAAATGTGAATTAAATTCTGCTGTTCTCTGTTGGGAGACCATTTGAACACTAGAGACTCGTAGGATCTCTGTCTCTTTATATTGTTCTACCCTTCTGCAATGAGATTGCTCGCAAGTTCGCAATATGTTAATTGAAGGCAAACTCACTCTATTAACATCGTTTTGTCCCTCTCTTTTCACATGCAGCCCGTGGAGAGACTACGCGCAATGGGCTTGAGAGCTTGAGAGCCCTTCGAGTCCAGCATCACGCGCGCATCCCTTTGCGCTTGCTAATGGGGCTGTCCCATCATTGTAGCGCAAATGGGATGTTTGCTTAATAGATTGTATTTACGCAACTATTCGTAAAATCATCTTTTAGTACCCAGGTCTAGGGTCAGCTCCAACAATACAGGTGACAGTGAGAAATGACCGTATCTACGAAACAAATTATATTATTAAATGCAGTAAATAAAAAATTTCAGGTGGAACTTAACTTCACTTAACTTCCAACCTACCTTCGAGCTTTATGACCGGCCCATTGTCATTTCGGCTCACTGATCCGTTTGTCAATGCCAGCTACGCTTGCTCTTCTATGGATATTCTCGTTATGAATAAGGCAGCCTTGTCTCATCCTTAAAAGCCCGGTATTGAGCGACCGTAGTAGAAGTAATGACCTGATGTAACATTCAGGAAGTCGATGAATACTTATAGATACTACGACACTAGTAGGTAATTTGTGATAATTATTTTTTCCATAAATTGTGGCTTAACACCGAATGCAGAAAGTCGAAATTATTTTATTTTTCTAAGTCTGAAGGTGAATTTTACTTTTAGCTTAAGATTTGCCGCTTTATAAAATTAAACTAGGAGGTGGACGGAGACAATAACACAAAATCGGATATTATAACTAATATATCAGGAAACAGTAGCAAACACGCTTTGGCAATAATTAGAAACAATTCGAAAAATCTACCTAAAAAAACTAACTACACTACACCGTACTAAAATTGACTAAAATACTTACTTTAATATCAACTGTCAAAATGGCGTCGATAAAGCATCGCCCTTTCGACTCTTTATTATTTGATTGAATGAAGATGAAGAGCTATCGTATCACAAAGCCATCT
This sequence comes from Parnassius apollo, assembly GCA_907164705.1. Lineage (NCBI taxonomy): Eukaryota > Metazoa > Arthropoda > Insecta > Lepidoptera > Papilionidae > Parnassius > Parnassius apollo. The sequence goes on from CAJQZP010001271.1 coordinate 4,580,369, forward strand.
ATGCAAAACAAGGCTGTAGTTTTGGGATATAAAGAAGTGACCATGTTAACCGGATGACCATATTACCTTCACGTACTGTATATTTTTTATGAGTTAGAGTTCATTGTCGATGTACTATGTATTTGATCCAACCGACAAGCTTCGTCGGTTGCAATGTTCAGAAATATATTTTTGAAGTGAAATTTCTTTAAAATCGTTGTGGTTTAAAACTCGATGAAACGAAAAAGCGACACTAAAAAAAGACAAAATTATAAGTTTTTAGGATGTAACCTACGTGAGAATAAGATAGAATCCAGTATGCAGAGCAGTAAGGCTTAAGGACGAAATTTGTTGATTAGAAAATATTTAAGTACTTATGATGATGAAATTGAAAATTTGAAATCTGCATAATATGTCTTTTAATATCATCATCATCATTACAGCCCTTCACAAGTCCACTGCTGAACATAGGCCTCCCCAAAGTAATGCCACAAAGCACGGTCCTGAGCCACCTGCATCCATCGACTTCCTGCATGTCTTACCAGGGTCATTCCATCTAGTGGGGGGTCGCCCTACACTACGCCTACCGGTACGAGGCTGCCACTCGAGAACCTTTCTTCCCCATCGGTTATCGGTTCTTCGAGCTATATGGCCGGCCCATAGCCACTTCAGCTTACTAATCCGTTGGGCTATGTCGGTCACTCTGGTTTTACTGCGGATATCCTCATTTCTGAGTCTATTACGCAGAGAAACTCCGAGCATAGCCCTCTCCATAGCTCGCTGAGCGACCTTGAGCGTCCTCATACGGCCAGCAGTGAAGGACCACGTCTCAGATCCGTAAGTCATCACTGGCAACACGCACTGGTTGTACAATCTAGTTTTTAGAGATTGAGGTATACCTGACGAGAAGATATGTCGTAATTTCCCGAACGCTCCTTATCCGTCGATTGACCTCTCTTGAAGTCTCGAAGAAGTGAAGACTTACCTAGTCGGACTATTTGTCCCAGGTAAACGTACTCGTCAACAACTTCGAGCATAGTGCTCCCAACAACTACCGGCATAGGTGTGACATGGACATTAAACATGATCTTTGTTTTGTCCATGTTCATCTTAAGACCTATCCGTTGGGAGGCACTATTGAGGTCATAGAGCATAGTACTTAAGTCCTCCAGCGATTCTGACATAAGCACTATATCGTCGGCAAATCGAAGGTGAGTGATGTACTCGCCATTGCTGTCATTTAACAATAAATTTTTCTCGACAAACAATAAATTTTTCATGTAGTTTCAGTATTCTTTTCATTTCCTACAGATGTAGGCCTATTCTGTCGTGGAGAAAATGTTTTTTGTTGATCGGCTCTTCTTAACATAGTCGTCTCTTAATATAACAGAATAAATATCTTCCAGGCCGAATTTCGGTCACGGCGACTACTCTCAATGGAGACTAGCTATCTGCGCAGGACAGGAATAAAGTGCGCAATGAATGCGCAATCTCAGGTGCACTTACTATTCTCAAACATTTATAATCCGATGGGATGGCAATCCGGCATGATCGGAGAGAGATTAGGCGCACGGCCAACGGCTTTACGTGCCTTCCGATTACTGGAGGTGAATCATCAACTTCCAAACTCAGAGGTGCCGCTAAAGATTTGTATCTAGCACCACATAATCAGCAGTCTAGCTTTTCATCACTGAACCAATGAGGCTGTCAAAGTATCTCTTACGACATTAACGAGATGAAACAGGGTGAAGGACTCCCTTATGTCACCGCCGCACGGCACTATTGATAATTGATTGGAATTACATACTAACCAAACCTACCTCACTCTCGTATCCCCATAATTAGTAGATAGATTTATATTCTGGAATATCTTTTATCTATCTACGGACGCTGTAAAACTACTCTTTGACATTTGACCGCAAAAGTCAACGATGGTGGAATGTAATTAGTTTATAGCAGAATAAATTAGTTACGGGTGCACAGTATTTTTATTTTAACGTGTTATAAATGTCGTAAAATAAGATTTAAATTGAAATAAACATTTATGTTATATGTTTTTTGATAAAAAGATAGCCGTGATAGCTCAGGGGCTAAGCGCTCGCGGTTACACGAGTACTTTGAAATTAACATCAAAGTACTCGAGTAACCCGAAATCGATCCCTGTTGGCACCAATGAAATTGTTAATTGCTGATATACTACGTGCTATGCAGTGAAAGGAAACATCGTGAATGAAGAAATAAGAATTTTTTTTTTCGAAAACATGTGTAGTTCGCCAACACGCATTAGGGCAGTGCGGCGGATATTGAATTGCCCTAAAACCCTCTCAGAAGTGAGTGGAAGCCTGTGCCTAGCAGTGAAACGTAAATAGTTTACTTTAACTTCTTTTGATAAATTTTATATGGTCACTAAAGTTAAATTTTCCTATAATGATTTCTTAAATTTACGCGAACACTACACATTGAATAAAACTATTATTTACGGATTTTATCGCGTTTAATTACTTTAATTTATTTTTTATTATTATCCCGACGTTTCGGGTGCTTTACAGCGCCCATGGTCACGGGGGGGACTGAGATGTTTGACGTCCCAATGTCATAGTTAGTCCGGCTACCTTCAGTTTTTTAATATTAATTTTTGGTCCGATTTACGCAAAACGAGCTTATAGTATCATGAAGTCTTGCAGTGGTATGCTTGGGTTTGGGTTTAATTTTGTTAATTATAGGATCCCAAGCAGATGGTAGCACCCAACCATCTTCTCTATTGAAATTTGGATGTTTTTTTAATTTCAATAGCCTCGCGTATCATCCTTGGTAGGAATCGGTGTTCTTTTGCGAGAATTTGTGGTTTATCAAATCTAATGTAATGGTGGGGACGATCTTGAACATGTTCGCAGACTGCGGACTTCCCGGAGCGTCGGTGCTTCACATCAGCTATATGTTCCTTCACGCGGGTTTTTATAGATCTCTTTGTTTGACCTATGTAAGAGAGACCACATTCACAATCTAGCTTGTACACACCTGCATCTTGTAGAGGAATATTACATTTGATGGATGGTAAAAATTGATTAATCTTCTTCAGCGGCTTGTAGTATGTCTTAATGGACGCTCGCTTCAAGATGTAGCCAATCTTGTCTGTGACTCCTCTAACATATGGTAGTAGAGCAGGCGCGCGCTCGACTGTGGCCGGCTTCACTCGTTCACTGTGACGTAGGCGCGGGACCCGAAGCTTGTTGTCTTGCAATACTTGCTTGATGTGCTGAAGCTCCGCGGCCAGATGTTTTCTGTCACAGATCTCTCGTGCTCTCTGAAACAAAGATTTACCCACGGTAGCTAACTGTGAAGGATGATGGTGAGATTCATCATTTAAATATCGGTTGGTATGGGTCTTTTTCCTATACACAGTGTGACCAATTGTGTTATCAGGATTTCGGATGACTAAAACATCTAGGAAAGCTAAAGAATTATTTGCCTCTAACTCCATTGTGAATTGTATTTTAGAGTTTATGGAGTTAAGGTGGTCTAAAAATGCAGTTACTTTGTCAGATGGTAAAATTGTGAAAGTGTCGTCTACGTACCGCTTGTAGAACCTTGGATTTACAGGAGCAGTAAGAAGGGCTTTCTCCTCAAATTCCTCCATGAATATGTCGGCAACTATGGGAGACACAGGTGAGCCCATCGCCACACCATCTACTTGCTTGTAGAACTCCTCCTTCCACAGTAGATAGCCAGATGTGAGACAATGTTCAAGTAGTATTGCATATTCTTGAGGCATGTTATTTTCTTCTAGCTTCCTAGTTACAATTGAGATGCAGTCCACAATAGGTAGGCATGTAAATAGTGACTGAACATCAAAACTGACCATAGTTTCATTGTTAGCGTTTAGCATTTTCCTTGTAACTGGTGTATGCCTCAAAAAATTTACACACGTAGATCCTCGACACACGTAAGTTTAGCTTTTCTAGCCTGCCTTGCATAACTAGGAAGAGTGTGTAAGTGATAGTTAACATCACAAAAAGCAAAAAATAAATAAATATGATAGCATTTAGTTTAGTTTAGTTACTGATGTATTTATTAGTCCATCATCACTTAGAGCCAATCATCAAACTTTAAATATTTCCCGACTTTTTTGTAATAGGGGTAAATGGTGCCTTTTTCTGAGGCGATATATAGGTTGTAACGGACTCCTAATGATTAAAACCCAACGGTGTTTATCTCACCAAACTTATGTTATAAAGTGGTCACTGCAGCTCGTGAAAGTCTGCAACAAACTTCACCAAAAAAATCTATCGGTGCGTTGTTACCTCTTAAGGACTAATACAAAGTAATTATTAAATTTGGTTAATCTTTACACCAAAAAACAATAATGGATTCAGTGCTCTCTAGTGGCCAAAATAAGTAAACGAGTAAAGAAAAAACGAGGTAAACGAGTTAGAATCTAGGCGGATTCTGACAAAAAAGATCCCTCCATAAAATAATTTGTCGAATTACTCCAGACATCAGCGAGACAAACGGTAATAGAATGTCTTACGGCATGAATACAAAACTGACAAATGTATATTTTGCATGTAATATCAATAAAATTTCTACCCGCTAGTCATTTGTAGTCAAACCACTGACCTAATTTTAATACATTAAGCTTTATCTCCGTAAAATTTGTCGATGATATATTTTTCAGATCAAAGTCGACTAAGAAGTTGTTATTCGAGCGATGCCGTGTGACCTAAATAGGCTAGGTATCTAGATGCTAACTTATTCTGCATCATATAATATTACATTGCACTAGAAGAAGAAATTAAATTAAATTATTTAATTCAATATGGATTATTACGCAATACTTATAGAAAGTCAGTTTTTTATTTACAACTGTTTCGGAATTTACCTTTGTCCTGGAAAGAACCAGCAAGACAGCCAAAATGACTATTTTTAAACATATTTTGCTTTACAGTAATTTAGTTTGTGTAATTTTTAAATTAATTTTAATAGATAATATAAACTTGTTTATTGACAAATTTTGTACATTTTCTGGGATTTTGTTGTAAAAGCGTACACATTGCCTCATAAATAAATAATTCTGTAGAGTTAGGTACTGGTATTTCAAGCTTATGTTTGTTTCTATTTATTAATTTATTTATTTATACTTTATTTGCACACCAAGTGCCAAAAGGCGGACTTAATGCAACAAGGCATTCTCTACCAGTCTACCTTCAGGCTAAGCATAGAAGATATTTGGGTGCAAAGCGCAACTGAGTTAAAATATCTATAAGTAGTCATACACAATACATATTGCGACACATGTAACAAACATAATTACACATATATATTATTATATAGATATACATACAAGATATAAAAATATATACATATATTTGCTTAATATTGCCTGTCTATATATTATGCATATATGTATAGTACATACATATTTAAATATAGCTGTTTATCAATCAAATAACTATAAAATATTTGAAATTAAAACAAGAAAAGGGAACAGTTAGAATTATATAGTTTCTACTGTTTAAACTATGGATATCTTTATTCTTATCAAAACTATTTATGTTTTATATGCATAAATTACATTTTCATAAATATATTTCAATGCCAAAGTTAAGATGTTCATTTCTTTAATTTTTTTCTAAGGTACTCTTTACAATGTAAGTTATAAATTGCCCGTACAGCTCTCTTTTGCAAAACAAATATGGCTTCAATGTCAGCAGCATTACCCCATAGCGAAATTCCATAAAACATTACGCTATGGAACTTACTAAAATAAACTGATCCTGTTGTCCAAACGTTGGTGAGACATCGAATCTTTCTTACAGCGTATATTTCGAAACTAAGTTTGTGTGCTAATTTAGATACAGGGAGCTTCGCGAAAGCTTCAATATTAATACCAAGACAAACAGTGGTATCCACAAGACTCAACTCCTGCCCATTTAAGAGCACATTGGTATTAGAATTTTTAACATTAGGTATTGTAAATTTAATACATTTTATCTTATTACTGTTTAAGAGCAAGTTTTTGGTGTTAAACCAATGTACTGATTTCGATAGAGTTTAAAAATTAAAAAAAGTATCATTAGCAAAAAATATTATATCGTGATTGTCCTCCACAAGATAAGGTAAGTCACTAATGTAGATTAAGAACAGAAATAGGCCAAGAATCGAGCCCTGAGGAACGCCCATCGATACTAGCGATCCGGAGGAACTTTTACCATTGATAACGACTTTTTGAGTTTTTTATTTAATAATGAAATAATAAGTCTGACCGCAATACTTTTTATTGGGATATTTATAGTTAATATCTCATGATAAACACAATCGAAAGTCTTCGAAAGATCACGAAAAGACATTGGCAAGTATATTTCATAAACTCAACACCTGCTTCGGTCGTCGAGCGACCCCTTGTAAAACAAAATGATTTTTGTGGAGTACTTTGTTTGTAATAAAAAAAATTAACATTTGACCCAAAATTATCAAAAATATTTTTCAAACACCGCTGCAATTGTTTTATTATTCTAGTCAATTCATTATTAATTTTCAATTGATAGTTTGTGTGTCGAGTCTTTACCGGTTTCGCTACTAATTATACTTCACGTCATTGTCATTTTCTTTTTAGCAGTCTTAATTTTATTGTTAATATGTAAATATTTGATTGTGGAGCACATTCTTTAAAACATTTGGGAATAACTTTTGACATATTCTCTAAAAGAATCGGAAAAAATACGAGTAAAATAAAGTACGAGTACTCGTATATGATCTCTCATGGCAATATTCTAAAGATTTCCTGAATATCTTTTCAGTGACACATAACCAGTTATACGTGGTAGAGCCATTCTGCAGCTATATTATGGTCGTAGCGGGAATAAGTCAGCTCTACCGGGGAAGGACCACGCTCTCACAGAATACCAGCGTAAAATAGCAACGTAATACTGTTGTATTTCGTATGGTGAGTATGGAGATCAGGAGAACCTTTTTTACTGGATACGGAGCATTCCATCTTAGTCCTCAGGGGTGACAAATCATCTGCATTTTTATTCTTAAAAAATAACTTTAGATGTCTATGGGCCACAGCATCCGTTTACCATCAGGTGGACTGTGTGCCCCGTTTGTCACCCTTATTCTATTAAAAAATATATATGTGTTAATTTTTGGTCGTTTCGGTTTATCGGCAAATGTGGATGTGAGCTCTATGAAGAATGGTCGAAGTACCCTGTCTTCATTCTTGTTGATGGGCTACGTATTGACCTTATGTGGTGTTGGATTTTTGAGCCCATCGCTGGTTTGGGATCACGAGGTGTGAGCTCTTTTTGCGGCTCACAGAGGTCGACGATTTCCAGGGATTGGGGTTTCGGTGCTCAGTTTTGAAGTGACCATCTTCATCATAGTCTTCCGCTTTTCTACCTTATTATCCGTCTGGGTATCGTCCTCTTACCTAGTTCTGGCATCAAGCAGCGGTGCCTGCAATGTTTTGTTTCAGTCTGAAGGGTAGTTAGATCTAGTATAATAACAGGCTGTGAAGCATTCACCGTCACCACCACCATGTAGTGGCGGTGTAAGAATATCACATATCTTCCCGTGGATGTTGTAAGAGGCAACAGAGGGAAACTGAAACAGGAAACGGGTAGCAGCATGTTCCCGATAACAAAACGAAATAATAAAAACTGCGGTTGCTAACCAATGAGGAAGGGTTATGTTCAGCAGTGGGCTTTTATCTGTTATGTCCTCAAATGTGAAAACGCAAATTAAGACTTTTTTCCATTTATCACAAGGTTTTTTTCTGTATAGTTTAATGATGACAAACGTGTACACAGTCCACCTGATGGTATATATAAGTGGATACTGTGGTCCTGATGCTGCACTCCTGAGGAATAATATGGAATGCCTTGTTTCCAGTAAAAAGGGTCTCAGGTTCTCTACATTCACTCATTCGTGTTACGACCATAATATAAATGCGGCTTGATTCTAGTTCTAGTGATAAAATATTTGTTAAAAAAAGTTGGGTGATGTCTGTTGCCCTGATTTTTTTTTAAATTTACTGGATACGAGGTATTCCATCTCAATCCTCACGGGTGACAACGCATCTGCATTTTAATTCTTAATTGAAGATAGATGTAGATAAGTGTGTTTTTACGTGATAGAGCCATGCTATTAATATTAATTGTATAGTTGTAGCACGAATGGGTCGGCTCGACCGAGGAAGGACCACGCTGTCACAGAATAACAGCGTCAAATAGCAGCTTAATGCTGCTGTGTTTCGTATGGTGAGTGTAGAGAACCGGAGACCCTTTTTACTGGAAAAGACGCATTCCATCTTAGTCCTCAAGGCTGACAACGCATCTTCATTTTGATTCGCAAACGAGGATAGATACAGATGTCTATGGGCCACAGCAACCACTTACCATCAGGTGGACTGTGTGCTCGCTTGTCACCCTTTTCCTATAAAAAAAGACGTTTATGAATCACATTCACACCTATCAGGTGGACTGTACGCTCTTTTGTCACCTTACGAAAAAAATGCTATTAATAACAAGGTTAAAACGGAAAATTACCGCCTAACTAATGAAATAATAAATAACCAACATATTTACAGTAAAAAACCCTCTTTTACAAAATTGTTTAGACAAAGAAACGGGGCTAGTATGCTACATTAACTTATCGTTCTCCGCGAAGGCGTTGAACCGCTAACGCATGAAAAAATTGTTATTTGGTAGAAAATATAAGCGAATTCAAAGTAGCGTTTTTCATTAATATAAACTAAGAATCGATGCATTAATCATACCCACGCACAACTATAACGCGATCGGACTGCCTGTTTAAAGCGTTAATAGAGAAATATGTGATCCATATTTCAAATAGAACAAAAAGAAGAAATGAATTGTTGTGCGTGTTCGTGTATTAATGGATTTTGGTTCCGTAGTATTTCGTTTCTAAAATCATCGATATTTGTTTAAAACGTAATTGTGTTGTCACTTTTAAGGACAGAGATGACAGCCTCAAATTGCGTAATTAAGTATACTTAAAACTGTAACTCAGCTTTAGGTGCACTCCTGGCAGCAGATATAATGAAGGGTTTCGACATGATCGTACCTTGAAGTGCCTTGACGTCTAGCAAGTGATTTAGTTTTACTAGCTTGAGCTATAAAAGACAATCGACAGATGGTCAATGCAAGCACCTAGCTACCTTAACAACTAAAAGATATTTTTTCTAATTCATAACTGCAACAACAGTTCTTAATCAATTATAATATGTAATTGCACCCAGCATCTATCCTCCGTTGCCCCTGCAGCAGAAGGTATCCATGAGGATTTCACCACCATAAAAATGGCATTATTCAGTCACGTTAGTGCCCTAAATATACGACCATTTACTGCCTGCTGTTGAGGGTTGTAATATTCTAGGCTTGCCCAAAGCTGCCTCAGCTTTGGGCAAGCCTAGAAGATTACAAGATTACTTATACTAGAGAAATGTATGCAGCTCGGACTGCTTAAGCCACACAAAAATTTACTAAATCGTCATTTTTCCCCTGTTTCCTCCTTCTATACCGGACAAATGTCTGGATGTTTAACGATGTTTAATGTCTATAAACTGTGGGATAACTGGGCAATTTTACGAAGGCACCTATTTTTAAAATTATAATATTATAGGAAAAACGACAGTTGTTTAATAGCTACCATAAACCAGTTTATGTGAAACCAGAGGAATATGATAGTCTATAGAAAATAGACAAAATTTCGACCCGATATCTTCATATGAGGACAATTTAATATATTGACACTCAAGTTGTGTTTTGCTTTGAAAAATTGATGACCTACTGACCTTCTAAAACTTATAAAGTCTCACTCGAAAACGGAATCCCAAAAAAGCACATTTCAATTACCCACTTTTTAGAATCTCACATGATGCCAAGTTCGATTCTGATATAATTCTATCGACACATTTCTACGCCCGAGTTCTAATCCAATGTTAAACTTTATTTATTTATTTACCCGCGTAATCCTAAATTTATCATTATTTATTTGGCCAGAGCTATTCTCTGCCCCGTTAGTTATTTGGCGGGAAAAATGGGTGTTCTTACTTTTAAAATAGTTTCTGTATTAGATAATCTGTATTTTGTTTATTGTTTTATATAGATCTGTGTTTGATTCAACAAATTAAACTCATGTTACTTACGTCATGAATTTCGTTACCTATTTGCCCTTGTGAACGACGATATACAGAGTAGAATATAATATTTTTTCTTCAATACTTATATATTACAAGAATAATAATTGAAAGTTATTTGCGATTTTACTATTGAATCGGAAAAAACTTTTTCTTGAAAAGCAGCAGGAAAAAACGACTGTGCTTATCTATATATATATATATATATATATATATATAATTATCGATATATCGAAAATACGATATTTTAAAAAATATTAACAGTCCTAGTTTGAACTAATCAGTTGAACTGACCGTGCGTGGCAACCATTATAGTTCACAAAGGTAGTTTCAAGAAAAAAAAAATATATGCCTGCGCCTGATGTTCGCTTAGGCGGCGCAGGGCGATTGCGCGAATGTTCGTGTGTGATAATTTCGTTCAAAATGAAAATTCGTGCAAAATTATTCCCTAATCATTCTAAAATATCAAAAATTCACAACGTTAATATTCAAGTTTTCGTCGTTTTTTTTTTTATAAGTGGTTGCTGTGGCCCACAGATATCCACATCTATTCTCGATTACAAATCAAAATGCAGACGCGTGCGAGGACTAATATGGAATGCCTCGTTTCCAGTAAAATGGGTGTTTGGTTCTCTACACTCACCATACGAAACACAGTTATGTTAAGCTACTATTTTACGCTGGTATTCTGTTAGAGCGTGGTCCTCCCCCGGTCAAGCCGACCCATTCGTGATACAAATATACTACTAATATATTTGCAGCATGGCTCTACCACGTATCTTTTGCCCCTCTTCTATAAAAATAAAAACTAATTTAGCCGTTTCAACACAAGTATGGTTTTAAAAACTTTTTACCGCATATCCTGCAGAACAAAGTTTGCTTTTTAGTTTGATATAGAGGACCTCACTGATGTTTCGCATCGAATGTAATATGAAGTAAAACGTGGATTTAACAAAGATCAGCTACTTCCCATCTATAATCAAACCGGTATTCACGTGTTTAACGTAGTTTTCATGTAGATTTAATACCTTTCGTTTTATTACCGTTCAAAAGCAAATTGTTGTCGTTGAACCAGAGTAGTGGGTCTGACACAGGTAAATGGCGCCCTTCACTTTATGTGGAAAGTCCCCACCTTAATATAAGTAAGTAAATGTTTGGTGAGGTAGAAGAGTAAGTAAGTACGTCAGAGTAGAATTAATGCTCTAGAAATGATATTCACAACACAATTAAAACCACACATTATCTTATCGTATAATTTTTCAGTCGTTTTTCAGTGTCCTTCCTAACATGCAAGGAGTAAGTGTGGTTTTAATTGTGTTGTGATTAGGATAAACAAGTGCTGAAATTAAAAATTTTGTACAACCGAATTCAATATAAAACAAATTAGAACATCATCAATGTATTCGAAGTCTATTAAATACGCATTATTAAGGATTGTCAGATCTTGATCAAATTTATATAGGATCACGTGAAAAACACCAACGTTCAAATAAAAAAAATCATCAAAATCGGTTCAACCAGAAAAAAGTTCTGAGGTAACACACATAAAAAACAAAAAGACGGTCGAATCAAGTACCTCCTCCTTTTTGAAGTCGGTAAAAAATGAATACTTTGGCGGCTTAGAAAAGTATAAAGAATGAGTGGTTAAAGAGTAACAGAAGTTATAGCTGACTAAATCAGGGTACTAATTTTGATATAGCATTGTCGTGTCATGTAGCAAAATGTTTAAGTTTAAAAATCAACTGAACATAATCAGCAAATAAAACCATATCATAGTAATTAAGTTTCGATAATTCGTTAATATTGACTAAGAACAGAAAGGTGCATAAGGCTACTCGTAGATACTACCGACCTAGAAGCTCGTAACAACTGTTTGCGTTCTATTACTTTAATATGAGAGTACCCTGTTGACCGAGCTTTGCTCGGTATTTTTCACTCGATTTTTTTTTAATTCGTGTGTTTTGGAAATTATATTTAGATACAAATTACATACTGATGAAATACGAATAATATTTTATGATCTTAGCGACATAAACCGTAGAAAAAACTGAACTGGTTATTTGAATAAAAAATCGTGAGTGCGATTAGTTTAATTTAAATTTTCGTGTTTTTAAAAAATACTAAAAAAACGGCTCGAAAAAATAGATTTTCTCAAAAAAAGAAAGGAACTTGAAAAAAAAATTAAAAAAGTCGGTCGGTCGGTCTGGGCTCGAACGATGGTATTACGAATTTGTGACCGTCTAATATACCAATTAAGCTATTTGTAATCATAAATAAACTGTCAAAATTTACCTTCTTATTCTAACGATATTGTAGCAGTTTTTCATTGCCTAAAAACACGAACAAAAAGACATTTTCTAAAAATAATTCTTAGCTAGATCGATTTATTGCCCCCGAAACTCCCTGCACACAAAATTTTATGAAAATCGCTGGAGCCGTTTCCGAGATTCCGATTATACAACTTTGTATTTTTGTCTCTCTCCCCCTCCTAGTTTTGGTTTCATATGGTTGTAAACCTTAAGGTGACCATATTATCCTCACGTACCTTAGTATTGAATCCGGTGTTGTTCCTGATTTTACATTAGTAAATTTGTGTACTGCCAAAACTTAAAAATTTGACAAAATTGTTTTAAATTATTAAAAATTATAAATATTAACTTTAATGAAAGTAAAAAGCTTCATCGGTTTTGTTTTACAAGGGGTCGCTCGACAACTCATGCTGTTTGTTTAGATGCTTAAATTTTTTATCATTTTTATTTAAAGACTTACGACTGCGTTATTTGTGGGACATTATTCAGGAAGCTAAAGCATTATGGCGTTAAGAACATAGTTGTTATACTTATTATCCTATACCTTTCAAGGAGCAATTATTGTATATATATATATATATATATATATATATATATATGTATATATATATATATATATATATATATATATATAATCGGAATCTCGGAAACGGCTCCAGCGATTTTCATAAAATTTTGTGTGCAGGGAGTTTCGGGGGCAATAAATCGATCTAGCTAGGATTTAATTTTTGAAAAAGTTTTACCGCAATCTGATAAACGGTACGGCAGCGCATAAAATACGAACAAAAAATATTTATTAATATGTATACTTTTTTGTCCGTATATATAAGTTATTAATTTTTATATATTTTATAATCTAATATAGATTGAAGATGTAACAACTTTAATGGAAATCTCCCATAGATCTGTCTTTGCCTTTGTGTAATCGTTTCTTAGTATTAATAGTTTTAAAATAATAGTACAGCCATTAAAATTTTCTTCGAATTAAGACTTGGCGATAGTAGGGAAAGAATTCCGTAAACTTCGTAGTAAAGATCGGAATGTCGGTAAAATATTGCTCAAAAGACGTTGCAATATCTTGATCTGATTTTACTAAATTATTGCCAGTTTCGCTATTGATTATAATCAGGTCATTAAACATTTTATTAGGTATAGGATCAGATCCATGTCTAAGAAACTTAAGTTCTTAGTTTTGGTTCGAAAAATTCAAGATATCGTTTACTTACTTTTTACCAAAGTGTTGGTAATTGAAACAATTTTTAAAATAAAAGGAATTGAAATGTGTTACTGTGTCGTAATATACATATATCCAGTGGGAAGTTTAGACAAAGAGCATTTAAAAAGCTGTTTCAATTCACAATGTATCGGTAATTTTTATTTCAAATCTTCTTTGAAATATTTAACACCAAAAGCGTCCCGTTAATCCATATAATTTTGCACTAGACTCCCTAATAACTTAGAAACTGTTTACAACAGGGGTCAAATATAGAATTCAACTCAAGACTTTTTAGTTCCACCGTCCATAATCTTTTTTGTACAAGAACAGCGAGCACGAAGTCCACTGATGGTAAGTGGATGTTTAGAACACTAAAACTATTGTTACCCGATTAATAAATCCAAATGCATTTTGCCGTAGAAAAAAAAAGGAAAATCTTCCACCAGGCAATTTTACCCCGAGGAGCGGCAAATGCTCCATATGGTAATAAAAGTAATAAAGAGCTTTCTGTTATATATATATATATATATATATATATATATATATATATATATATATGTCGCAATACTTTGGAACTTTGATAGCGTGATTTACGCTTTGCAAATGGCAACATTGTTACTCCTGAGGATTAAGATAATTCTACATTTGCGTGACCCATTCTTGCAGCAGCGTCGTAAATCTCTTTAACTTATAGCTAAAGATGCATGTAACTAAATTAAAAAATAGCTGACACGCGAAGGCTGTAGTGCCGTGTAGTGGCGGTTAAGAATATCCACTACCCCATATCTTCCCGTGGGTGTCGTAAGAGGCGACAGAGGGAGACAGGCAGGAGATGGGCAGCAGCGTCTTCCTGATGACAACTGTGACGTAATAAAAAACTGCGGTTGCCAACCCGCTCGCCAAGCGTGGCAACTATGGCAAATACCCCCCAATGAATAAATACACAAACAGACGGCCCCCAGTCCCCGGCGGCCCCGCTATTCCTGGCTACGGTGGCGACCATGGTAACGGCGGGGCAGGGGGGTGCTAAGAATCTCCGGTGGAGGTTCGGTTGCCACCTACGACGACTCGACCTGGCAACATATAACGCACGCACCCTGAGGACTGACGAGAAGATACTGGAGCTGGAAGAAGAGGTAGACAAGTTGCGCTGGCATATTATTGGATTATCCGAGGTCCGAAGAGAGGGGGAGGACACGGCAATCCTCGAGTCCGGCAACTTGTTCTATCACCGGGAGGGCGACCATCTGTCCCAAGGAGGTGTCGGATTTATCGTCCACAAATCTCTCGTCAACAACGTTGTAAAGATTGGGAGTGTGTCGACGAGGGTCGCGTACCTGATACTCAGAATCACCAAACGGTATTCGCTGAAGGTCATTCAGGTTTACGCACCAACCTCGGCACATCCCGATGAGGAGGTGGAGGAAATGTATGAGGATATTTCCAGAGCCATACATTCCTCCAAAACCTACTACACGGTGTTGATGGGAGACTTCAACGCAAAACTGGGCACAAGAGAAAGCGGTGAGCTGAAGGTAGGGAAATTTGGAGTAGGGCAGCGGAACCGAAGGGGCCAGCAGCTGGCCGACTTTATGGAGAAAGAGGGACTCTTTATGATGAACTCTTTCTTCCAGAAGCGGCCCCACAGGAAGTGGACCTGGTCGAGCCCCGACGGTTCGACAAAAAATGAGATTGACTTCATTATGACGACTAGACACCAACTGTTCAGTGATGTCTCAGTGATCGCAAGGGTGAAAACTGGCAGCGATCACCGAATGGTTAGAGGCACACTGAACCTAAACGTTAAGTTGGAGAGGTCTCGTCTAATGAAGTCAACGCTCCGTCCCCCTCGTGCTCTAATCCAGAATCCCGAAACCTTTCAGCTCGAGTTACGTAACCGCTTCCAGTGCCTAGAAGATTGCAATGCAGTGGACGATATGAACGACAAGCTCGTGGAAACTGTCCATGCGGTCGGAGCTAAGTTCTGCAAGACCCGCCGCAGAAGAACACAAAAACTCTCCGATCACACTCTTAATCTCATGGCTGTTAGACGGGAGATGAGGCTGCAATCGTCAACAGATTTGACAGCATACAGGCAACTGAACAGACAGATCTCCAAATGCATACGGCGAGACTTACGCAACTTTAATACTTCTCGTATTAAAGAAGCGATCGAGCGGAACCAGGGCTCCAAAGTCTTTGCCAGAGATCTGTCTGCCAGAAAGAGCCAACTGTCAAGGCTGAAGACTGAGTGTGGCAACATCGTTTCCGGGACACCTGAGATTTTGAGTGAGATTGAGAGGTTCTATGGGCAGCTGTACACATCATCGTTGGAGCCACACGCAAGTGTGAGTAACGATCCAAGAGCAAATCTTATCCGACACTATTCCGATGATATCCCGGACATCAGTCTAAGCGAGATTAGAATGGCTCTCCAGCACCTTAAAAACGGCAGGGCCGCAGGCGAGGATGGAATTACAGCGGAGCTTCTGAAAGCGGGTGGAACACCGGTACTTGAAGTCCTTCAGAAGCTCTTCAATTCCGTCCTCCATGGTGGCACTACTCCAGAGGCGTGGAGCAGAAGTGCGGTGGTCTTGTTCTTTAAGAAAGGCGACAACGCTCTCTTAAAGAACTACAGACCGATTTCCCTTCTGAGCCGCGTCTACGTGCTGTTTTCGAGAGTCATTACGAATCGTCTCGCACGCAGACTTGACGACTTCCAGCCTCCCGAACAAGCCGGTTTCCGAAAAGGCTTCAGTACCATAGACCACATACATACCCTGCGGCAGATTGTACAGAAGACTGAAGAGTACAATCTGCCACTTTGCCTGGCGTATGTGGACTATGAGAAAGCCTTTGATTCCGTCGAAATTTGGGCGGTGCTACAGTCCCTTCAGCGGTGCCAAGTTGACTGTCGGTATATCGAAGTGCTGAAGTGTTTGTACAGTAGGGCTACGATGGCTATCCGAGTACAGAACCAGAGCTCGAAACCTATCCAACTGCAGAGAGGTGTAAGACAGGGTGACGTTATATCCCCGAAACTCTTCACCGCTGCATTGGAAGACGTTTTCAAGCTACTGGACTGGAAAGGATACGGTATTGACATCAATGGCGAGTACATCACTCACCTTCGATTTGCCGACGATATAGTCCTTATGGCAGAATCGCTGGAGGACTTAAGCACTATGCTCAATGACCTCAATAGTGCCTCCCAACGGATAGGTCTTAAGATGAACATGGACAAAACAAAGATCATGTTCAATGTCCATGTCACACCTATGCCGGTAGTTGTTGGGAGCACTATGCTCGAAGTTGTTGACGAATACGTTTACCTGGGACAAATAGTCCGACTAGGTAAGTCCAACTTCGACCGAGAGGTCAATCGACGGATTCAACTCGGCTGGGCAGCGTTCGGGAAATTACGGCATATCTTTTCGTCAGGTATACCTCAATCTCTAAAAACTAGATTGTACAACCAGTGCGTGTTGCCAGTGATGACTTACGGATCTGAGACGTGGTCCTTCACTGCTGGCCGTATGAGGACGCTTAAGGTCGCTCAGCGAGCTATGGAGAGGGCTATGCTCGGAGTTTCTCTGCGTGATAGACTCAGAAATGAGGATATCCGCAGTAAAACCAGAGTGACCGACATAGCCCAACGGATTAGTAAGCTGAAGTGGCAATGGGCCGGCCATATAGCTCGAAGAACCGATAACCGATGGGGAAGAAAGGTTCTCGAGTGGCAGCCTCGTACCGGTAGGCGTAGTGTAGGGCGACCCCCCACTAGATGGAGTGACGACCTGGTAAGACATGCAGGAAGTCGATGGATGCAGGTGGCTCAGGACCGTGCTTTGTGGCATTACTTGGGGGAGGCCTATGTTCAGCAGTGGACTTGTGAAGGGCTGTAATGATGATGATGATGACGCGAAGGCTACAAAAAGGAATAATTCGTTGACGTACACGGAAAAAAGAAATAAAATATAAAAAATAAACACTAAACAGAACAGTCCGCAAAAATACACCAACCACAGTGACTGAGTACGCTGGAACAGAACGCAGGCAAGCTGATTTTAGTCAATGCGAGATTTATTATCTAAACAGTTAGGCTGTTACGCCACTGTTTAATATACTATTAAGTGGCAAATGGGATTCTCGATGGGCAAAACTCGAGTGCACGCTAGCGAGATAATACAGAACTGGATGAAAATAAAAATGGCGGCGTAATACTACGTCCATTACTAAAGTAATTATAATATGATGATCTGAAATAATTATACATTCTTGTATACGCTTATGCTGCCGTAAAGCGAAACTAGTCGGTTTTTATCATCGGTATATACACAGACCACCGTAGGCTGGGTGGTATGTGGGTATACCAATAAATTAAAATAAATATTCAGAAACTACCACGTGATTATCCAAATCACAAAAATGAAGCTCGAGTTTCACCAAGTGACAACGTTCGTATATATTATAAAGTAATATTGTATTATAAATATACAGTCCAAATCCCGGCGGAACCAAAAACACTGACTGCGGTCCACACTGACTGCGGTTCACTCTGACTACGGTCCACACTGACTGCGGTTCACACTGACTGCGGTCCACACTGACTGACATAGAAGAACCAGCCCTCTTGTCTCCAGCAGGTCCGACAAGTCGCCGATACAGTTCTTTTTAAAGTTGCACTTTCCGCGTGGGCCCTTCAAACTAAAGAAAAACAATAGTCTTCAGTTAAGTTGTTCTTGATGACGAACCGGCTCTAAACGAGGTACGGCATACAGGTACGCACGCAGTATCACAGGGCTTTTCCTCTCTAACAAGCGACATAAGTCATACTAACATATTATGATAAAAGATTTGGCTAAATGATCATTGTCTTTACTCTCTAAGTGACAATCCTGCTACCGCGTACAGTTCAATGAAAAACGAGACCTAAATCGCGCTAACATTGTTTCCAATTAATACTGTTACAAAGGCTCCGTTCAATACTACTAAGCGTTGGCTGCTTCCCAGGTTATATGGACATCTTGATTGGCGGATGTTTCGTCTTTACCATCGATGATCAAAGGCTAATCAAGACTAATTTGATATTAGTCTAACATACATTAATGCCCAGTCCATATCAGCTGCAGCTTACTGATTCTTTGGACTATGTCAGTTACCCTGAAGAGTATTTGTTAATTGTTTATTTTTTTTCTTTTAAAAACGTTACAACTACACTAGGATTTTCTCGACATTCAGCCCCCGTTAATGTTAGGCCATACAAATAATTTTTCTGTACGGGATTCAAACCCGCGGCCATCTCTTATCGGAGCCGTCTCTCTACAGGGGATATCTTCAAACCGTATTCTTCCGACAAGCGAAGTGTAGGGCGACCTAAATGGTGTGATGATCTGGTAAAACATGCAGGAAGACGATGGATGCAGATAGCTCAGGATCGTGTTTTATTACATTCCTTATGAAGGTCTATTTTCATCATGGGACTTATGAAGGGCAGTTATGGTGATGCTGATGATAATACGGTCTATATCATTGGTCTAGTGCTGTTAAACGTGACTGCTAATCATGAGGTCCCGGTTTCGAATCCCGAGTTGGGCCAAAAGTTAGTTATTGAGTTTTTCTGTCAATAAACTCACAGTAGCATCCCGCAATCAGGAAGTTGGCGGTGTTTCACCCCCGTGCCTCGGAAAAGCACATTAATCCGTTAGCCTGCGCCTAATCTCTCTCCAGACGTGACCGTTCGCCGTCCCATTGTACTATGAGAGGGAGAGAACAGAGAGTAAACCTGTAAAAAAAGTAAAATTACAGCCTTTATAAGTCCCACTGCTGGGCACAAACCTCCGCTCATTTTTGAGAGGGTTTTAGGTCAAGGAAGTGCACACACCGGCGTGCTTACTTTTTTTATAGGATAGGGTGACAAACGAGCACACAGTCCACCTAATGGGAAGTGGTTGCTGTGGCCCATAGACATCTACATCCATCCTCGATTTCTATTTGTGAGGACTAAGATGGGATGCCTCGTTTCCAATAAAATGGGTCTCCGGTTCTCTACACTCACCATACGAAACACAGCAACATTAAGCTACTATTTCAAGCAGATATTATGTGAGAGCATGGTTCTTCCCCGGTCGAGCCGACCCAACGTGCTACAACTATACTGCTAATATAACTGCAGCATGGCTCTGCCACGTATGAAACTTATATAAACTCTTACTATTTTTGCTTTGCTGATTAATCTTATATTTAGTTTATCATATAATTAAATTGAAGTTGGTACTTGTTCTGGGACTTACAGACCCCATGTTTATGTGCGACATAGTCGTATAACAAAAAATATTGTGCCAATTGTGTTACATTTGTAACATGTCGTAAACGGCAGTCATTTGAGTGTTGATGGTCTAGGCATTTATCACTTCTTTAATAATTTGCCGTCCCTAAACATACTTTTATCTATGTACACAGTGCAGACAAGAGGGAACCACCCCCCCCCAACACCACAAAAAAATTTTGGGAAAAGAAACGAAGACCACATAAAAAGACAGGGGTATTCCGACCTTAGACCCCCCCCCATCATCATTTTTTTGTTTGGCACCCAAAAAGTGACTTTCTGCTCTTGGGACTCTACCTGTGTATGTATCTATATATAATTGAATGATCTAGATAAAATTTCTCGTCCTTATAATAAAACCTACTGCGGAGGTTAATGTGTTTATCAGCCTATGTATGTATGTATGTTCCTTTGTGCCACTTTTTTTATATATAATAAGGGTGACAAACGACACAAAATCCACCTGATGATAAGTGCTGTGATCCATAGACATCTACATTTTTCCTCGATTAAGAATCATAAAGCAAATGCGTTGTCACCCCTGAGGACTAAGATGGAATGCCTCGTTTCCAGTCAAAAAGGGTGTCCGGATCTCTACACTCACCATACGAAACACAGCTATTCTAGGTATTCTGTGAGAGCGTGGTCCTTACCCGGTCGAACCGACCCATTCGTGCTACAACCGTAATATAGTTACAACGAGGCTCTACCAGAAAAGGGGGAAAGCCTCTAGAGACCAAACGCTTGGACCGATTTTGATGATTCATCCGTCAATCGATTTTTTTAATCTTGTGAGTGACACTGAAGACATGACGGTAATCAAAATCCAATATTGTGACAATCAGACGTCATATTTTGAGACATAACGAAAAAAGTCGGCGAACTTGACATAGGTGGAATATCATTGATCAGCTCTTTAAAATAATAAAATAATATTCAGATTTCTCCAGTCTAGCAAGCGGGTTTTTTTAAACAGTATTAACTTTGCATTTTTTACAAATTTTTGATTACTTTGTTGTTTATTGTTTGTAGAGTATCGAAATGATTAGAAATTACGCCCATTTATTATATTTTTGGATAAAAGAAGTTTGATCAGGCCTATTTTGAACGCAAGTAACGTAAGTGGCTCTCAATCCGCATTTGCGTGAACACTCGAATACCCTGTCTCTTTTATTTCCTTCGTAATTCCACTTCCCGCCATACCTGAGAAATCGATTATCTATTGTTCATTCACTGGATGTTGTTCCCAGGCTAGGACACAGCAAAATTACTATTATTATTAACCTATTCTCACTTTTCTGTTTCTATAGTACGACTGTTTAATTTTCTATCTTCGATTTGTGAAGCCAATACGACGTTTGTATTTGAAATATTAGTTAAAGATTTATTTATGATTGACTCGTTGATTTAGTTACTGTAAACGCGACAGCTGATGTAGAGGTTCGAAACCCGGATCGGGCGAAAATCAGTTATTGGAATTTCATGTCAGAAACTTCTCAGCAGCAGGCACACACCACAGCAGCATTATACTGTTTCACGCTGGTATTCCGTTGCTCCACAAAACTGATGTTCGTCATCGTTCTTGACTTACTAGAGAAAAAACCAAATACAATCAATTTTACAGATTTTACCTTATTTAATTTTAACTTTTTTAATTCCAAACGTTTCAGGCACTTTCCAGCGCCCATGGTCACGAGGGGGACTCCTAACCATGAGCATGACCATGGGCGCTTGAATGTGCTAAACGTTGGGACCTAAAAAAGTTAAAATTAAACGCGATAAAAACCGTAAAATTAGTTTTATGCCATGTGTAGTATTCTCGTGAAAATATGAGATTATTAAATAAAATCCTTACTAGTAAAAAAAATAATAGAATATTTTTTATTCAACAGAGTTAAATAAACAAGTGACTTATTGAAAGTCATTTATGTTTTACCTACCTTACCTAAAACTACTACCTCTACTATAAATACCACCTAATAGTTCAGAAAAAACCTCTAAGCTCGGAAACACCAGAAAGAAACCTAGTGGATCTCATTTTTTAAGGTTCCATAGTTAAACAACATGAAATTCTTGTAGTTTCGCCATGTTCGTCCGTCCATCTGTACAAAAGCAATTTGGCATAGTTATAGATATTAATCACGCTTACAAAGTTATGAAATCAAATCTTGAAAAACATTTTTACTTTCGGTACTTCCCATGCTGGTAGTGCAGAATTTCTTTTTTCTCGTTTATTCCATCGTATGGTGGTCGTTGGATAGGTCTATCAAAAATATTGCAGGTATGTAACAAAATTTTTTCGATTCAGGGATTAGTTTGCAAAATATTTAGCTTTACACTGGTATTTTTTATGTTTTTTATATATTATTCTTTAATATTATAATAACCCATTTTATAAAGATTTGTTCAATAAAAACTTTAATATATTGATTCATAGGCCATGCATATTTTCCGCAACTTAGTTGTCAAAGCGTAGATATGCGAGTAACTTGAATTAGCTTGTGCGTGTGCCTCGTATCCACAAAATGTTACAACAAAATAGTTTTATTTGGAGAAGTGATGTCACTGCCCTTAATAAAACTATTATTGTTTTTGTGTACTTACATTAATTCATTCAATTTCTAAAGCGAGTATGTTTAAATGTTTGTCTAAGAGACTACATCGGAGTTAGATTATAAAACGCTCTTATGGTGGAGATCCAATTCAGAACGGACGAAATCCCTTTTTTAGGACAAATAATGTTTGTTTTGCAGAGAACAAAAATAGTTTGTCCTAAAAAAGGGATTCCGGTTCTTTTCCTTACCAAACGATTGACTGGAGCATAGTGCTGCCATTGTCAATGCAGCTTTACCATTTAAAAACTAGGCAAAGTGAACATAGCTTTGCCTACTCTACTAAGTGCCTTGTTTAATATGGAATTAACTAGCACATCATATTAAATCTGTAATCTGGTTTTAATATTTATCATCTATGATAGCGTTCACACAAGTAGGGTATGTCCACACTACCCAAAAATGTAAGATTATTAAAGCATTGCGGTTTTGACGGGAACTCGACCACCGTTGGATTACTGCTCCTTATTGTTTATCATTAAATTAATGGTTTGAACTGGATTTAAATGTGTAATTTTAGTGGAAATTATAAAGCGAGGCGATGTGTTGTTGCTTTTTTTTTTTTTTTTTTTTTTATAGAAGAGGGGGCAAACGAGCATGTGGCTCACCTGATGTTAAGTGACTACCGCCGCCCATGATCAACTGCAACACCAGGGGAATTGCAGACGCGTTGCCGGCCCTTTAGAAAGGAGTAAGCTCTTTTCTTGAAGGTCCCCAGGTCGTATCGGTCCGGAAAAATCGCTGGTGGTAAATTATTCCACAGAGAGGTTGTACGCGGAAGAAAACTCCTTTTGAAACGTACAGTGGTGGACCGCCAAGCATCCAGATGGTGTGGATGGTATCGGGACGTTTGCCGCGTAGTGCGTTCACGAAATTTGGCGGCTGGGATTAATCCGAACAATTCCTCAGAGCACTCTCCATGGTATATGCGAAAGAAAATGCAAAGGGATGCAACATCTCTTCGCAGTGCCAGAGAATCGAGCCGATCGGAAAGCACTCGGTCGTCGACGATTCGAGCCGCTCTGCGCTGGATGTGGTCAAGTGGAAGGAGCTGGTACTGGGGAGCCCCAGCCCAGGAACAGTATTCCATGTGCGGCCGAACCTGCGCCTTGTAAAGTTGCAGGCGGTGTGCCGGCATGAAATACTGGTTTGAAATGAATTGCTGGTTGAAGTTGATGTGAAAATCTCCCTAAAAGTTTGCAATGTTCGCAATGACGCATCAACATAATATTTTAGAGAAATCTATTAAAATATTTAAATTTCGAATAATTATATGTATTCTTTTTGTCTGGAGGCCTTGTAGCCAATGAGTAAATGAAAAAAAAAACATTGAAAAATTGATATTCTGCATTGGACGGCTGTATGACCTCGAAGCCTTTGTCTTTTAAAAATAAATAAAGATAAAACGATGTCTGATGCGTAGAAAAAACCATCGAATATTAACCCACTTGCCAGCTATTTTCGAGCAATGCTTTTACACTCTAGGCCGCGTATAACCGAATCGGTTCCTGCATAGATCATATAGGCCATCAGCCATTAGTAATGCAAATGGACGTTTGGTATTTAGGTTTCAATTTACTTAAATGTACAATCGCGTGCATTAACGGTTGTAGTCTCAAACAATAACTTCCATATGTACATACATTGCGCACTAAATTATGGTAATTCTCCGTAACTTGCTTGAGTGTGTTTTAGTCGACTGCGAGCGGGCGAAAAGTGTGTTTTCTAAACCCCGACCATTGTTTTGGATGACGATGAATCTGAGACTAACACTATGTTTAATGTGACTAAGAAAATGTTGTCATTATTTATGTGCGCACTTTGTCAACGTGAGTTCAAGTTTATTACTGATAAGCTTATAACTTTATTCGTATTTGCCTAAAAACAGTAACTCGTCGTAAATTAAAATACAACTGCGCGGCATATCTACGGACGAGTGGCTAGAAGCTGCTAAGCCAAAATTTTTAAGTCATTCTACTTCTTCTTCAGCCTGTAAAGTCTAATAGTGTATGTGAGCCTTCCGCGTTATAGGCTTAGTGTTCACTGTCACAGTAAGCTGGCGGATTGTTGTTCGCAGTACCAACTGTAGGAAATGCCAGAAAGATATACGTTCTGATAGATCGGTGACAGACAGAAGTGTCAAAGGTGCGACATATCTTGTGTTCCGATGCCGTCAAGCGTAACGATCAAGCCAAATCATACCCGTAACGAGAGCGACCTCATATCCAGCAGTGGTGACTTTGTGTGACTTTCAAGGGCTGATTTTACATCCTATTATAGACTATGCAGATGTGTGTTATCCAGACCTCTTGCAAAATCTTCGTAACAAGTGGGAGCGCCTTCTCAAAAACTGTATAAGATTTATTTTGAACTTACGAAAATACAACCATATCACTGCTTTTCGTTCCAAGCTTAAATGGCTTTCTATTCATCAGAGCCGTTGCTCTAGAATCTTACTAACCCTTTTCTCTATATTAAATCCGACGTCTCCGTCTTACCTTAAAGATAACCTCCACTTTCGGTATTCAAATCTTGACCGTGAACTTCGTTCCTCTAATGTCCTTAAGATTCATGTAGCTCAGCATAGTACTGGTTTCTTTAATTCTTCTTTTACAGTTCAAGCAATACTTCTCTGGAACGCCTTGCCCGTTGATATAAGAAAAGCATTGAATAAGTATATTTTCCAATAGCTAGTCCGGCAACACTATCTTGAGGGAAACTCTATTTGACCATTCTGTTTGTATCTTTATATTTATTCATTTATAGTTATATACATATATATATATATATATATAATTTATTTACTTTATTATTTTCTTTATGTATATTAGTACGTATGTGTATATATTTATTTAATGTCTATTTATTTCAATATTTTTTAGCACCTACCAACCAAAACACGTCTAATTCTCCCAGGTTTGATAGGTAGAGAATGCCATAAGGCATTAAGTCCGCCCATTGTAATCCTTAGATTAAGGTGTAACACAATAAAGATTAAATAAAAAACTTGGAGATTACAGAATACCAAACAAATTAAACTGTCGATCTAATGAATTAAAAAAATCATAAAGTCTTTACTTTCTTTGAAAAACGTACAGGCAACTGAAAAGACAGATCTTCAAATGCATGCGGTGAGACTAATGCAATTTTAGAGTTCGTATTGAGGAAGCGATCGAGCAAAACTAAGGCTTCAAAGTCTGTTAGAGATTTGTCTGCCAGAAAAAGCCAACCGTCGAAGTTGAAGAAGATAATGTATTTAGACCACGCAGGTGTGTCGTGCATCGGTTCAGGAACACCTGAAATTTTGAGTGAGATCCTACGGGTAGCTGTACACGCCATCTTTAGAGCCACACGCAAGGGTAAAGATCCAAGAGTAAGTCTCATCTGGCACTGTTCCGATGATATCGGGGCAAAATGAAATTACAGCGGAGCTTCTGAAAGCAAATAAAAAACTAGTACTTGAAGTCTTCAGAAGCACTTCAATTTCGTCCTCCATTTCCATTTACGTTTGGTTCGCCGACGATATAGTCCTTATGGCAGGTCAGGAGAATTACAGTAACCTAGCTGACTCAGTTTCTAGCCTTTCAAATTTGAACTATGAATGTCAATAAAGAATTATTATTATTATTATTATTATTATTATTATTATCACTGGAGGACCTAAGCACTATGCTCAATGACCTCAGTAGTATCTCCTAACGGCTAGGTCTTAAGATGAACATGAACAAAATAAAGATCATATGTAACAAATATGCCGGTAGTTGCTGGGAGCACTACGCTTCAAGTTGAAGACGAGAATGTTTAGCTAGAGCAAATAGTCCGACTAAGTAAGTTCAACTTCGAAATCAATCAATGAAATCAACTCGGCTAGGCAGCGTTCGGGAGATTACGACACATTTTCTCGTCAGGTATACCTTAAAACTTAATAACAAAATTTATTTTAATACCAGCCCCCAAATTTCACGAACGCACATCGCGTCAAAACTCACGTTACCATCCACACCATCCTTATATAACTTGTTGTTTTTTTCTCATGTTCATTGGTGTACAATACAGAGAGACTTCCTTTTAAATGACACATTATTATGTTCTGTAGACCTTAAAACGTGAAAATATATTGAAAAAATGGATTTTTCAATACCGCATCCATGTCATAAATTTTAAACAGGAATTTAAAATTTCATTATACTAATGCATTAATTAATTTTACTATTCGGTTAAACCTGTATGAAACGATAATTTTCAGCATAAATCTATATCAGTATAACCGTAACAAGTAGAAACAAATCCTATTATCCGTTGTATCGGCCATGATTAGCACTTGGCACATGATCTACCGACTATATTAATGGAATCTATCTGCTGTCAATCGGTTTCACTAGATGGTAGATTCGTACAAAGGTTGCTGTATTCTGCACGAATTGCCTAAGATTTAAATATTTACTACTACTTCCATTGATTAAAATAATTGCAGAACGTGTACACCTCGAAGTTGTTAATACTTGCATTTCTATATCTTAACAAAAATGGCAGATATACAGAATTACCTTCCAAAGGATAAGAAGAAATTTTGGTAAAATAGCTTGGTTGATTAATTTCTTTATTCATTTGTAATAACATTAACTCTATGTAATAATTTAATCTTCTCTAAATTGCCGGTTATAGCAGAAATAATTTTATTTATATGTAAATTATTGTTATAATATATAAAAAAAAAAAAAAAAAAAAAATATGGTTGTAATGAGTCCCCAAAGGACCATACTCTCACAGTACACCAGCGTAAAATAGCAGCTAAATACTGCTGTGTTTCGTATATTGAGTGTCGAGATCCGGAGACCGTTATTATGACATTTATTATTAAATTACAAAATCTTTTGGATTAATATTTGTTTACATACACATAAGCGTTTTAATTTCTCGGATGAGTTTCATTAAACTACCAATTATTAGGGTATAATTTTTGATGAAATTATTGCCGTTATTTTTTTTATTAAATTTCATTCACTCTTATTTAAGCTACACAAATATAAGTAATAAGCATTTAAAATATTATAACATTAACAGCAGAAATAAAAAATCAAATTTTGAAAAGGCGACATCAATTACCTATTTGATACAAAAATAACAACAAACCATGGTTATTAATATAAGAATATGCGTTAATACGCAAGTAGTACACATTGAATAAGACCCGGATTATCTATGACGTCGGGACATCAAACACCTGAACCTTCACCCCCTGAATATGGGTGCTGCAAAGCAAAAAAAAAACAAAAAAATCGTGTGGTGAGTGTAGAGAACCGGAGACGCTTTACTGGAAATGAGGCATTCCACCGTAGTCTCAGGGGTGACAACACATCTGCATTTTGATTCTTCATCGAAGATTGATATAGACGTCTATGGGCCATGGTATCCACTTACCATCAGGTGGACTGTGTGCTCGTTTGTTACCATATTCTATAAAAATCGTGAAAGTTTACGAAGTTTCAAACAAAGTTGTTGGCAAAATATAACAAGATCGTCAAAATATTTTTGATAATTGTCGTAGATATTTAGATATAATTATCTATTATCAGCTTACTCTCTTTAATGTCAAATTCCCACCTGATATCAAAATTGTATTCATTTTGTTTCACTATATAATTTCAAAAGCCCGTAACCGGCGGATTAGTATTTGGCACGCGATCAGTCGGTGAAATCGTTGCCAGATTCATTACGAGCTACTATCGGATCAGGCTCGCTTTAGCATTTATTTTAATATGGCTAGAATTCGATGAAATAATCTCCCTTTTAGAAAACTTCAGTTACAAACGAACTAGCAATACAATAATCCATAGAAGACATTTTTTAATTTATAAAATTTAAGAACGCTCCAGAAACCAAAGCAGTGACGTCTCCCGTAAATCTACCAATCTGGACTGGGCCAGTCATGCCTGCCGTATGTCAGAAGAACTTTGGGCCAAAATTACAACTTACAACCCCGAGACAGACCTAGAAAACGATGGCGGGATGAACTGGGCTCCTTGATGGAAGACTGGTCCTCCAGAACACAGAACCGTGAAAGGTGGAAAGAGGTTTGGGAGGCCTTTGCCCAGCAGTGGGACGTTATGGGCTGATAAGATAAGACAAGAAAATAAAATTGAAGTAGAAAACTAACTAACAGTACACTTAAAATAAGTAGCTTCTGTGATCCCTGCGTATCTGTAACTATATGTTCTTTCTTAAGCGTGGTAGAGCCGTGGTGCAGCTATATTAATTGTATTGTTGTAGCACGAATGGGTCGGCTCGACCGGGGAAGGACCACGCTCTCACAGAACACCAACGTAAAATAGTAGCTTAATACTGATGTGATTCATATGGTGAGTGTAGATATTCGGAGACCCTTATTGACTGGAAACGAGGCATTCCATCTTAGTCCTCAGGGCGCTGGTATTCTGTATTGCTGCTGGGGTATTCTGTGACAGCGTGGTCCTTCTCCGGTCGAGCCGACCCATTCGTGCTACAACTATACAATTAATATAGCTGCAGCACGTCTCTACCACGCTTAAGAAAGAACATATAGTTGCAGATAGCACTACAGAAGTCACTATATATGACTAAATGTCTATATTGGATTAAATGTTTTCGGAATGGGCAGAAGAATGTCTGCCTGTCCAACTAGTACTATATATAGAGTCAGTAAATTTTGATACCCTTCATAACAGAAAATAGCACTGCAAGCACTTCTTCTAGTTGGCAGAATTATAGTAACTAATATGTGAGGACGCTATCTAATTCCTATTGTAGAACTTCATTAAAATTTTAAAAACTTCATATTTTAATTTCTAAGAACTTAATTCATTAAGGATGTTGTAGATTTTGCGCGCAACTTAATAAATTACGTTTTGAAAGCAATGTAAGAATATTCACTACCCTATATCGTACCGTGGGTGTCGTAAGAGGCGACTGAGGGAACCAAATCAGGAGATGGGGAGAAGAGTCTTTATAATAACGACAAAATTAAAAAAAAAACTGCGGTTGCTAAACCACTTGTCCCCCTATGAAGCAATCTATGGGGGAGGCCTACATTCAGCAGTTGACTTTAATTGTAAATGTAAGGGTGACAGATTTCATTTGGCAAAAATATTATCTTTTCTATCATAGCAATAAGTGATTAGAAATCCTCCACGATCCACTGAATATTTGGCACGTGATCTATCGGCCATTTTGCACTTGGAAATACTGAGAAACAGCGGGGTGCTTGTCCTGATGTTGCGGGATCATGTTTGCTATTTCAGTCCGGATTGATATATAACGCGTAGATTTCATTTGTGTATGATTAATCGCATTTAAAAGTAAACTTCGCTTACATAGGAATACCTGACAACAATTTGCAGCAGGGCTGTTCAAGCTAAGGCCCGCTAGCCGTCGATTAACTGCAAAGCTATTTTCATTACCTTGCATCAGGGATGTCAAATCAATGCCCGCGGGCAATTGCCTACCTGCAAATCTATTTTCACCATTACTTTTGAAATTAAATAAGCTTCATTATGAACGCAATTAAATACAACACGTAATAATAACAATTTCTGTTGTTTTATGCAATATATATCCTTTCCGAACCGAAGGGTTTTTCTAGTTAATGTTATTTCATTTAATACTTCACAAAGAAAAAATAAAAAGTACCTCACAAAAGATAAAATAAAGTTGAATTAAATGCGACAAAACATCCATTCCACAGCTCTCCTTAAATACCAGCGTGAAATAGAAGGTTAATGCTGTGATATTTCGTACAATAATTATGGAGAACCGTAGACCCTTTTCAGTGGAAACGAGGCATTCCATCTTAGTCCCCACGGGTGTATTTTGATCCTTACTCGAAGATAGTTATAGATGTATTTGAGCCATAATATCCACTTACCATCAGGTGGACGACTGTGTGTTCATTTGTCACACTAATTCTATAAAAGAACAATATGCGTCTTTGTAACATGTGGTACTGTACTATTGCACGATGTTACCCCAGTGTAAAACCAGTTTAGGGCATTCGACTTTAAACATTTTTTAAAGAATATTAACAATGCTATAAACATTACTAATCTAAGGGGAATCCTTAACCACTCGTGGTAAGCTTAAATTGCTTGTGTTACGAGTGGTTCACGCCAGTATTCGAATGGCGGATTCGAACCCACGACCTTTTTGAGCTCGCGGTCCGCACCCTGCCATTAGGCTACTGTCGCTTGATTAATCGCTTATTCTCTGATAAGTATTATATTTTGCAGGCATTCCATCTTAGTCCTCATGGGTGACAACGCGTCTACATTTAGATCCTTAATCGAGGACAGAATGCACATGTCTATGGGCCACAGCATTAAAAAAAAAAAAAAAAAAAAAAAAAAAAAAAAAAAAAAGCATCCACTTACCATCAGGTGGACTGTGTGCTCGTTTGTCACTCTTATAGTATAAAAATAAACTCAGTTTTATTATATTTCCGTGTATCCATCTATCTATGTAACGGAATATTTTAATGTAATTTCCAACAACTTGTACACGACAGATTGACTTGATGACTATACAACAATTTATAACTGTGTCCTGGTATCCTGATCCTACACCAGGTTAAAATAAAATAATTATCATGATCAACGCGTGTTGTTAGAGGTTTTTTTTTTAATTCTTATATTATACTTTGTCGTATTATATCCATCAACCAGGATGAATGCCAGCTAGAATATTGTAGGAAAGGCCTACATTCAACCGTATACGTGGTGGAGCCATGCTGCAGCTATATTATGATTGTTTTTTTATAGAATAAGGTTCACAAACGAGCACACAGTTCACCCAATGGTAAGTAGTTGCCGTGGACCATAGACATCTACATTTATCTTCAATTGAGAATCAAAATTCAGATGCGTTGCCAGCCCTGGGGGCTGAGATGGAATGCCTCGTTTCCAGTAAAAAGGATCTCCGGTTCCGGTCCGAATGTGTTGGCTCGACCGGGGAAGAACCACGCTCTCACAGAATACCAGCGTAAAATAGCAGCTTAATACTATAGCAGCTTAATAATAGTGTTTTGTATGTTGAGTGTAGAAATCCGGGTATACATTTTTAATGGAAACGAGGCATTCCATCTTAGTCATCAATCATCTACGTTTTGATTCTTAATCGAGGATTAAGATGTCTACGGGGCACAGCATCCACTTTCCATTAGGTGGACTGTGTGCTCGTTTTCACCCTTATTCTACAAAAAGAACGGTGGGCTTAAACGGGATTGTAATAATAATATAATGTTAGGTTGTATTTAAAATTGACTTCTAGCTAATAGTCCGCCCCTTGTTAGGATTCATTAAGAGAGATAATATTAAGTACACCCAAACCGGAAAACAATAGGGCAAACAACCCACCACCCCCCCCCGTAACCCATAGACATCTACATTTATCCTTGATTAAACTGCAAATCAAAATGCAGATTCGTTGTCACCCCAAAGACTAAGATGGGATGTCTCTTTTCAAAAAAAAATTGGATAATATGTAGCGTAGATCCCCACTGGCATTACTCCGTATTTATTCGTGAAGTTTCATCGTCATCGGTTTAGTCATCCGGAAGCTTTGCCCGGACAGAAAAAACAGAAGATTTTTTTAAATTGTCATTTATTTACGTCGACTGCTGAGCATAGGCCTCCCCTAAGGTTTGCCACGAAGCCCGGTCCTGGGCCACCTGCATCCACCGACTTCCTGCTTGTCTTACCAGCGCCATACACTTTTTTCTTTATTTCTTTATATCTTTAAGTCTTTATAGCATGCTAGTAACTCCCTAAACCTTATAGATATTTTAATATTACAGATATACACTTCAATTTTATCTACTCGAATTGTAATAATGTCCGCCAGACCGAATTTCGGTCACGGCGGCCTGCCTCAACGGAGACTAGCCATCGCCGCAGAACAGGATTATAGTGCCCAAGTGTTTGCGCAAACATAAGTGCACTCTCCATTACCTTACTCTCATAGTCCGATGGGAAAACCGATACGACCGGAAGAGAAATCATGCTAAGGACCAGCGGCTTTACGTGGTTTCGAGGCACGAGGTTGAGACACCGCCAACTTTCTGACTCCGGGCAGCTACAGTTAAATATATAGTATAGATTATTACACGATCAAATGAAATAAACTAAACATAGAAGAATATTTGCCATTCGATATTTGCTTAGTAATATAATCCTACCAGTTAGCGGGTTACAGTATGCCACAGATTATATCTAAGTCTCGACACAGAGCTTGTTACTTGAACTTGTTCCGATGTCGGTGGACAAAGGAATCGCTCAAAGTGCATTACAAGAGACCGTTTCATTGTAATTCTTGCGAATCCGCAAAAGTGCATCCTTATCCTTTACTTAAAGACATCGCCACACGCACGCACGTAGCAACGAGATTCTGTATGGAAAAATTCAATTCAGAAATTTGATTTTAGCGAATTAGAAAAAAAAATCTTAATAGTTTAATCTTTATAAATTACTAGCTATCCGCTTGCTAAATGATTTCAGGATCTCGACAACAGCGCCACCTACCGGGGCCAAATGAATCTAAACCATATATGGATACAAACACACAAAATTTTCATCCAAATTGGTTGAGCCGTATTTGGGTTTTAGCGAGGCTAACGAACAGCAATTAATTTTCATATATAGATATTTTTATATTTAGCGATGTATGTATTCATTTATTTATTATTTACAGTATCCACAAACAAACAAATCCACTGCTATATATGGGGAGTAGGGGAGAATATTCGATATAGTTCCCATGCTAGACAGGGCAGGTTCACAACCATAGTTTTTTTAATATTTTGAACTGTTTTAGTTTTCCCTCTCACCTCTTACGACACCCACGGGATAATAGGATACGTATCAGATTCTTTTACGCTGCTACTACATGGCAACCTCAAGTAAGCTAAATGTACCTCCAACCCCTACTAAATGGAGTGACAATCTGGTAAGATATTCAGGAAATCGATAGCTGCAGGTGGCTTAGGACCGTGCTTTGTGGCTTTCCTGAGGGCAGACTTATGTTCAGCATTTGACTTATCAAGGGCTGTAATGATGATGATGACGTATTCTTAATTCCTACACGGAAAGTTACTTCTCCGGTTTCTTCATGACTTGAGCGTTACTCGACAGAAAAACTCAAAAAATGTTTTTTTTTTTGGCCCGATCCGGGACTCGTGCGCGGGACGGGTTATAACATCCAAGGGTCAAAATGGGGGGAATAGTATTATCACAAACTTTTATGCTGTTATCTTCGCTGGCTTACTTAAACGCTTAAAACTTGTGGAACAACTTTTACAATGCATTATCGGTCGAGACGGACGCATTGTAATCTATCCTAAGACAAGGCGACTTATTGTTCCTCATCGGTTTAAATGATTATTAGTGTTTATCTGATTATTTACTTATAACACACACGTAAATATATGTCGTTTTAATAACACCACAAAATAGAAAAGAATAGAATAGAACAGAATAGAGACTAGACTTAAATAGAGGACTTTTATGTTTTTACTAATAAGAAATACAAACGTGCACACAGTCCACCTAATAGTAAGTGGATGCCGTGTCCCATAGACATTTACATCCATCCTCGATTAATAATCAAAATGCGTTGTCATCCCTGCGGGATAAGATGGATAACCTCCTTGATTTTTGCGAACTTTATTAAACAATGTTTGTATAAAAAGGGTTTTTATAACATTAAGGAATTTATGGATGATAATAACCCCTGGGAATAAGGTGATCACTATTAAGCTATTTCTAATTTGTATTGATTTGTTAATTATAACATATATGACGGTAAACAATATTTTTTTCAATAATTAAGTCCCGCTGGGTTTGTAGCTGGTTCTTCCCGAAATAGAAATTGTTTTGCCAAACTAGTGGTAAATTAAACATAAAAGTAACTTTTAATAAATTTTATTTATAATCTATATTGCATAAAAAATTTTCGGTATCTGTTTCTATTTTCAGTGAAAATTGTCTTCAGCTTTATACACTCACCATACGAAATACAGCAGCATTAAGCTGTTATTTTATGTTAGTAATCTGTGAGAGTGTGGTCCCTCCCCGGTCGAATCGACCTATTTGTATATAGCTGGAACATTGCTCTATCAAGTATTACTTT
This sequence comes from Parnassius apollo, assembly GCA_907164705.1. Classification (NCBI taxonomy): domain Eukaryota; kingdom Metazoa; phylum Arthropoda; class Insecta; order Lepidoptera; family Papilionidae; genus Parnassius; species Parnassius apollo. Next base: position 4,615,125 of record CAJQZP010001271.1, read on the forward strand.
CCTTAGAATTTAATGCGTTTATCTCTTTTCAATGCTACCAACTGTATCAAAATTGTATAAATAGTAGAACTTTTTGACTTCATTTAATAAAATGTATTAACAACGAAAACAACAATACTCTCATCTCTATGTTAAGACGAGGCATGACCCTAAAACGCAAGTTTTATAATGCCTCAAAGTAAATGATCCACTGCAGTAAACAAACCCAGAAAAATGTATGATATTGTCCAGGATATATCCTAGTTAGATAGTGTGTTGAAAACATGATACAACTAATTTAATACGATAGAAAAAAATCACAAACATACCTCCAAAAATTTCTTTTAACTAGTAAAAACCATACTAGTATACATTCAATCATTCTGATTTTTTGTCAGATTTTTATACATTCAACATATTATCGTTATAGTGTTTCAATTTTTTAGTCCAACTAATAGTTTTTTTTTTAAATCACATATTCTTATTTCTGAAATAATACATACGGATGTTTGCGTCGGGCTACATACGACACGATATCGGTGGCGATCTAGGGTGGAGTAGTGGGGATGCCTCCCAGATTGCCTCTAAATCGTGTCGTATGTAGGGCCATCCTAAGTCGTGGCCGATATCGCCTCCTTAATCGGCTGGCAGGAGCAAAAATGCTTCCTAGATCAGCCGATGCTTCCTAGATCGGGGCACCGCCCCCTCCTTACTGCGTGTGTGTAGGCGCATCGGCCCGATTTCTTTTGGCAGTCGCTGCCGGCAACCCTCGCGGAAGGAAGTTAACAAAACAGTGATACTGAATGACCTTTTTTATATAACAAAATTTTTACATTTTAATCATATAAACGGAGTAGAAGCCTATGGCACTGATATTTTACAGAAAACCAAAAAAAAAGTGAATGAAATAAATAAATTAATTGAAATTTTATCGAAATTCAAATCATATCCACCCTAGCCTGTGACCCTGCGAAGTGACATGGTCAAGAATGCCTACTAGAGTGTATGATGTAAGTAAGGAGAAGATAAAGCCTCTCCTCAACAACTAACTCCTATTCCAACGCTATCAACACAAGACCGCACTCATATCTCTTACAACTCTACAAGACCACACTTCGATCTCTTACGTGCCTTCATCCTCTTATCAACAACTAACTTCTACTCCTTCACCATCTCCACATCAACAAACAAGTTATATAAAAGGGAGTATGTCCGAAATTAAAGGTTTCTTTATGTTTAAAAAAAGATATAAGCTATTTTATTTTCTGATAGTTTTACTCCATAAATAAAGATTACATTAAAAAAAAAAGTATACATATTATTATACAAAAGTATTTTATTTCCTTATATTATATATTTCCTTGTTTGTTGTGTGTAATATATTATATATTACACACAACAAACAAGGAAATATATAATATATTACACATAACCAGATTTTGACCAAAGCAGAAATGAACAAAGAGAAGAAATAACTAAATAGCATAGGTAGGAGAAATTGACGTTTTTTATATAAGTGCCGAAATCATTTCTAGAAGGTTATAAAAACTGTCTTTATCCATCCGAGAAAATTAATCACGTCCTTGGATTACAGGCCATTTAGTACGTTTATGTGGCTTAATTTTTATCTCTTTTGGAGCCATTTTTTCACCCAGCAACTTCTCTTTTTCTATTTTCGAATAAATTAACCGAGATGGCTAATGCCAAACCAACACGGTGGTGTTTTAAGAGAGTCGGAGGTATTTTGAAGAACTCTACCGCATATGCATTCCGCTCCAGTCCGAACGCGTACTGCTAGGCAGGCCCGTGTGTAAGGTCTACCCCGATAAAAGCCCCGATTTCCGAGCCCGCGGGCTACATACGACACGATATCGGTGGCGATCTAGGGTGGAAAGAAATCGGGGCTTATATCGGGGCAGACCTTACACACGGGCCTGCCTAGCAGTACGCGTTCGGACTTGGAGCGGAACACATATGCGGTAGACTTCTTCAAAATAGTTTCAACTCTTTTAAAACACCAACGTGTTGGTTTGGCATTAGCCCTCTCGGTTAATTTATTCGAAAATAGAGAAAGAGAAGTTGCTGGGTGAAAAAATGGCTCCAAAAGAGATAAAAATTAAGCCACATAAACGTACTAAATGGCCTGTAATCCAAGGACGTGATTAATTTTCTCCGGATGGATGAAGACAGTTTTATAACCTTCTAGAAATGATTTCGCCACTTATATAAAAACGTCAATTTCTCCTACCTATGCTATTTAGTTATTTCTTCTCTTTGTTCATTTCTGCTTTGGTCAAAATCTGGTTATGTATTACACACAACAAACAAGGAAATAAAATACTTTTTGTATAATAATATGTATACCTTTTTTTTTAATGTAATCTTTATCTATGGAGTAAAACTATCAGAAAATAAAATAGCTTATATCTTTTTTTAAACATAAAGAAACCTTTAATTTCGGACATACTCCCTTTTATATAACTTGTTTGTTGATGTGGAGATGGTGAAGGAGTAGAAGTTAGTTGTTGATAAGAGGATGAAGGCACGTAAGAGATCGAAGTGTGGTCTTGTGGAGTTGTAAGAGATATGAGTGCGGTCTTGTGTTGATAGCGTTGGAATAGGAGTTAGTTGTTGAGGAGAGGCTTTATCTTCTCCTTACTTACATCATACACTCTACTTTACGAACAGCAATAAAAAAAATTAGTTTAGTAGGCATTCTTGACCATGTCACTTCGCAGGGTCACAGGCTAGGGTGGATATGATTTGAATTTCGATAAAATTTCAATTAATTTATTTATTTTATTCACTTTTTTTTGGTTTTTTGTAAAATATCAGTGCCATAGGCTTCTACTCCGTTTATATGATTAAAATGTAAAAATTTTGTTATATAAAAAAAGGTCATTCAGTATCACTGTTTTGTTAACTTCCTTCCGCGAGGGTTGCCGGCAGCGACTGCCAAAAGAAATCGGGCCGATGCGCCTACACACACGCAGTAAGGAGGGGGCGGTGCCCCGATCTAGGAAGCATCGGCTGATCTAGGAAGCATTTTTGCTCCTGCCAGCCGATTAAGGAGGCGATATCGGCCACGACTTAGGATGGCCCTACATACGACACGATTTAGAGGCAATCTGGGAGGCATCCCCACTACTCCACCCTAGATCGCCACCGATATCGTGTCGTATGTAGCCCGCTTAAACGCCTGTGCAGTCACTGCCGGCCGAGGCCTGGTGCTGTAGAAACGTGTCGCTCTTTTTGCCGCAGTATTTACGTTAAGATTTTTTAAGGACGCGTTTACAAAATTGATATAGGTATAGAATCGAACTATTACATTGACAAAAGTCGCACACACAAGTGTACGCACGGTTGGCTGCGGGAATCGTAGTCAAATAAAATTATTTTAATAATTTGAAAGATCGAATTTGTTTTTGATTGCTTACACCACAAAAATATACTTAGATACATAGAGTAATAAGACTTAGTTACGAGGTACGAATACCTACTCTAGAGACTGCTTTGCACTGGGAGCCCTCTGCTGGCACTGAGAAGTTAGCTGTTGACTTTGGGCTGATTTTGTCAGTTATGATAAGACCTTACCTCCGGACTTGATGGAGTGACCTGAAAGTGAACTTCAGTAACTAATACTGGAACACCTGGACTAGTAGAACTAGGTGTGCCGACTTTGGGCTCGTTTTATTAGGTATGACGAGCCCTTACCTCCGGACTTGACGGAGTGACCTGAAGGTGTACTTTAGTAATCGGTATTGGAGCAGGTCGCCGAGTAGGTATTACTAGGTGTGCCGAGTTTGGGCTCGTTTTGTTAGGTATGACGAGCCCTTACCTCCGGACTTGATGGAGTGACCTGAAGGTGTACTTTGGTAATCGGTATTGGAACAGGTCGCCGAGTACTTCAGGTCACTCCGTCAAGTCCGGAGGTAAGGGCTCGTCATACCTAACAAAACGAGCCCAAACTCGGCCCACCTAGTAGTACTCGGCGACCAGTTCCAATGCCGATTACCAAAGTACACTTTCAGGTCACTCCGTCAAGTCCGGAGGTAAGGGCTCGTCATACCTAACAAAACGAGCCCAAACTTGGCACACCTAGTAGTACTCGGCGACCTGTTCCAATGCCGATTAATAGAGTACACCTTCAGGTCACTCCATCAAGTCCGGAGGTAAGGTAATAGAAAACAGTAAAATAAATTTGAATTTTCTAATGGTTTTATTTGAAACTATTCTTTTTCTCTTATTTTAGCTATTTTGCAAACGAAACTTGGTTTTTTTAGAATTTGTGAGGTGGCGTTTTAAATGTTTATGTATGTAAATAGTTGACTAAGTACCTGCTCATATCATAAAACTGACTTTAAAAAAATATTGATAATTAAAATGTAGTATGATGTCCAGACTACCGATATTGTAAACAGTTTTGATATTAGTGAGTAAGTTCTCAAAATATGATTACTATAATACCTAGTAGTGTTGAGAACAGTAAACCTCACGTAAAAGTTTTTGTTTGGAGGTGAATTGTCTGCTTGCTTTGCGCATACTGTGTTCACGCGGCGCTCTCCGACAGCCGGTTGCGCTCCGCCCACTGCGGGACGCGCGGGTGAAAAACGAATTTGGAATCGTGCTAAGAGCTCGTCTTAAATAAGATGGTTATTGTCGTTATGGCGAATTGTTACAAAAATACTTTTTATTCTTTTCGAATAAAAAAAACAAAATAAAAAAATATTTTCTTCACAAAACTTAAATTAATTACATAGTTAATTGGGATCTCCATTTAAGCAAGTAATGCCTGTGTTTGGAAACCCCGCTCTTCCTTATCTAAATATATATTTTTATATTAAAAAAAAATGACAAAATCTAATTACTCTATTTTAACAACCAACATTTACAAATATTACAAAAGTATAAAATATGTGTGCGTATGTGTGTATTTAATATAAATTATTGTAGTAATAACCTGAAATTGAAGCGTAATTAAATTATGCGTCATATTTTTAGTGACATTAAGAAATAAAGTACCTACATAAATTTTGTTTAAGATCTTTTCCACCTGTCAACATTAAATAGCATAAAGTCCCACCCTTCATACCTTTGGTAAACGGACAGACAACGGTTGTTTTTTTTTAATTTTCTAATTGTTATAAGAAAGACGCTCTTGCTTATCTCCTGGTTTGTTTCTCACTGTGACACCCACGGTTCCACGGACGATATGGGGCTACAATTATCATTTATTTTATTATTTTTTTTTAGTTATAAATAAGAGCCGTGGTAGCTCAGTGGTAACGCGAGTAACACGGGTTCGATCCCCGCCGGCACCAATGAAATTGTTAATTGCAATTTTAAGTGCTGATTTACCACGTGCTTGGCGGTGAAGGAAAACATCGTGAGGAAACCTGCATGTCTGAGGAATAAGAAAAAAAAATATTTCGAAGACATGTGAAGTTCGTCAACACGCATTTGTGCAGCGCGGCGGACACTTCCTTGCCCTAAACCCTCTCAGAAATGAGGGGAGGCCTGAGCCCAGCAGTGGGACGTATATAGGCTGTAACTTTACTTTATTACTTTACTTTAGTTATAATAATATATATGTAATACATTTTATTTTATATCTATTTAACATCTTTTTATATTTTTATACAATATGTAAATACTATTCAAATACACTAATAATTATAATGAATACCTAATAATATGACTATGACTTGGCAAATATAGCAAAAATCCACTATATGAGGTCATCTATAAGAAGACCTGTATTTAGCCTTAGAAATGTTTATGTATATATTATCAATTACTTAAGCATCATCAGCACGTAGAGGGATAGTGCTAAAAATACCGGAAGAGATATCTCGAAAAATTTCACCAGCTTCGCCAAGTCTGGCGCCATTGCGTTTCGATTTCTGTTGTAGAAGACCGACGAAACGGTCCAATGATTCACTTCTTTTTTCGCCAATCGTAACTCGCGATTACAACCGGCCAGCTGCAATGTGCCTGCATCAAAGTATTTTATAACCCTTTTAACTTTCAGCCAGTTACACGCAGCAGTATGTTGTGTGTATATTTTAATATTAACGTTTTTTTTTTCTTAAATGAATAATTCGTTGTGTATCAATATTTTTTTATTATTTAATGACATTTGACAACTTAGTGGCAGGGTGCGTACCACAAACTCAAAAGTCATCTTTTCGAATCCGCCATCCGAATACTGTCGTGACCATTTACTATTTACTAGGAATGGTTAATGGAATATGAGTAATGTTAATAATGCTATAGTACGTGAGGGTAATATGATCATCCGGTTAATATGGTCACTTTTTTATAACTCAAAAACTACAGCCTTGTTTGCATGGATGACTCTGTGATACGATTGCTCTACATCAGTCAATCAAATAAAAAAGGATCAAAAGGGCGCTGCTTTATCGACAACATTTTGACAGTTGACATTATATTAAGTGTTTTAGTCGATTATAGTATTGTGTAGTGTAGTTGGTTTTTTTTTTAAGTTTATTTTCAAAGTGTTCCTAATTATTGCCAAAATTTGTTTGCTATTTTTTATAATTATAATAGTTATAATATACGACTTTGTATTTACGTCTCTGTCCTCCTCCTAGTTTTGGTTTTATAGAACGGCAAAACTCGAGTGTAGCGAAACACGACTGTAGAGAACCGGATACCCTTTTAACTGGAAACGAGGCATTCCATCTTAGTCCTCACGGGTGACAACGCATCTGCATTTTGATTCGTAATCGAGGATAGATGTAGATGTCTATGGGCCACAGCAACCACTTACCATCAGGTGGTCTGTGTGCTCGTTTGTCAACCTATCCTACAAAAACCAACATAATTCGTTTTGTAAAATGTAATATTTTACTTAGTTTTTTCTGCCTAGAAGTTCGTCTAGATAGCTAGGATAGCAGTGATTGCATTGCTGTGTTCTGAAGGGCTTAGAGTGCTGTATAATAACAGGCTATGAAGCTTTCCAACGAACACACAGTCCACCTCATGGTACGTGGTTGCTGTGGCGTTGTCACCAGTGAGGACTAAAATGGAATGCCTCGTTTCCAGTAAAAACGGTCTTCGGTTCAATGCACTAATCACACGAAACACAGCAGCATTAAGCTGCTATTTTACGCTGGTATTCTTTGAGAGCGTGGTCCTTCACCAGTCGAGTCGACCCATTCGTGCTAAAACTATACCACGAATATTGCTGCAGCATGGCTCTACCACGTGCAAACTATGTACAGATCGAATCGATCGGGGACGGACCACGCTTGCACAGAATACACCGTGAAATAGCGGCATAATGCTGATGTGTCCTATGTTTAGTCACGAGACCGAACGATTCTATTTATGGATGCAAAAGACATTCGATCTTTGTCCTCGGGGGTGACATCGCATCTGCATTTTGATTCTTAGTAGAGGGTAGATGTAGATGACTATGGGCTCAGTCAGTAATTCATTCATGGAGTAATTAATGTACACAATTAGGTCGGGCATGCTTTTAAAACAAAATTCCAGAAAATCGTGACGAATTTGAAGGCTCTGTGACGCATTGGCTTAGCGATGAGTTACAGCGTTAAAGGCCGCGGGTTCATATACCGCGTGAAACAGGTACATATATGTGAGGCCTTCAAATAATTTTTCCGGGTCTGGATTTTTTGTTCTTGTGAAACTTATGTGTAAACTGCCCCCACCATACAGGAGAAAATCCCAGTGTTTATATAACGTATATTTTTAAGAAAGGAGTATAAAAAAATTCTCAGCTTGTCTGCCGCCAAACTTAAAATATTCACTAAAAAAATTCTATAAAAATGTTATTATAATATTAAGGAATACATGAAGAAACCCGTGGCTACTGGTGAGCTAGAAAGCAGTTTCTAAAATAATTTTATAGTTAATTGTACGTAGTAGAGCCATGCTGCAGTTATATTAGTAGTATAGTTGTAGCACAAATGGATCTTCTCGACCGGGGAAGGACCACGCTCTCACAGAATACCAGCGTAAAATAGTAGCTAATGCTGCTGTATTTCGTATGGTGAGTATAGAGAACCGGATACCCTTTTAACTGGAAACGAGGCATTCCATCTAAGTCCTCACGGGTGACAACGCATCTGCATTTTGGTTCGTAATCGAGGATAGATGTAGATGTCTATGGGCCACAGCAACCACTTACATCATCAGGTGGTCTGTGTGCTCGTTTGTCAACCTATCCTACAAAAAAACAACATAATTCATTTTGTAAAAGATAACTAGTACAGTAGTGATTGCATTGCCGTGTTCTGAAGGGCTTAGAGTGCTGTATAATAACAGGCTATGTAGCATTCCATCTTAATTACCTTTTCATCATTTCATCGTTTATCCAGTCTTTGTATGTAGTTGACTGCATGTGTCCAGGAGCTGCAGCAGTCACTCTCCGGCAAGTTAACTGTGGGTTCGTTAGTCACTTCAGATTTATAAAAGAAAACAGTAGTATTTTTATATGAGAAGGGTAACAAATAAGCACACAGTCCACCTGATGGTAAGTGATTGCTGTGGCCCATACACACATCTATCCTCGATTACAAATCAAAATACAGATGCAATGTTGAGGACTAAGATAGAATACCTCGTTTCCAGTAAAATTCGTCTCCGGTCTTCCTACATTCACCGTACGAAACACAGCAGCGTTAATCTACCGGTAGACCCATGGTGCATAATTTACAGATATTATTTTTGACGATATTGTTGTAAATGTTCATAAAATGTCTACCAATATGCTTTTAAAAATAAATTTTATTCGGTCATCAACTGTATTTAAGAGATTATTTGGTACCAGGGATGTATAGATTGAAAGATAAGATCGCTATTACCAAGCTTCAAGCAAAAGATATGTTGTAAATACTTTAATGCCAAAATATCTTATTTATTTAAAACGAACGTTAGAAGTTTTAAAATATAACTTTCATTCATAAACAATGTTTATTTTAATAATCGATTTTTAGTCGCTTTAATCTTCGAACGATGTAATACATACTTTTTATACAAAAATAGCTAGAACCCGGCGCGCAAAAGAAATAATTGCGGGAATATCGTTTTAAATTAGGAAGAGTTATATTGCTTAACTTTTTTTCTTGACACGAGGCATTCCATCTTAATCCTCAGGGATGACAGCAAATCTGCATTTTTATTCTTATTCGAGGACATATGTAGATGTCTATAGTCCACAGCGTCCACTTTTCATCTGATGGGGGTTGTGTGCTCGTTTGTCACTCTAAATATATATAAAAACAAATAATTAGTACCAAAAAATCATGAAAGTTTATCGAACCGAATTAACTCTTTCTAAAGTAGTATCTTCCCGAAACCTTTCAGCTCGATTACGTAACCACTTTCAGTGCCTAGAAGATTGCAATGCAGTGGACGATATGAATGACAAGCTCGTGCAAACTGTCCATGCGGTCGGAGCTAAGTTCTGCAAGACCCGCCGCAGAAGAACACAAAAACTCTCCGACCACACTCTTAATCTGATGGCTGTTAGACGGGAGATGAGGCTGCAATCGTCAACAGATTTGACAGCATACAGGCAAATGAACAGACAGATCTCCAAATGCATGCGGCGAGACTTACGCAACTTTAATACCGCTCGTATTAAAGAAGCGATCGAGCGGAACCAGGGCTCCAAAGTCTTTGCCAGAGATCTGTCTGCCAGAAAGAGCCAACTGTCAAAGCTGAAGACTGAGTATGGTAACATCGTTTGCGGGACACCTGAAATTTTGAGTGACATTGAGAGGTTCTATGGGAAGCTGTACACATCATCGTTGGAGCCACACGCAAGTTGAGTATCGATCCAAGGGCAAGTCTTATCCGACACTATTCCGATGATATCCCGGACGTCAGTCTGAGCGAGATTAAAATGGCTCTCCAGCACCTTAAAAACGGCAGGGCCCCAGGCGAGGATGGAATTACAGCGGAGATTCTGAAAGCGGGTGGAACACCGGTACTTAAAGTCCTTCAGAAGCTCTTCAATTCCATCCTCCATGGTGGCACTACTCCGGAGGCGCGGAGCAGAAGTGCGGTGGTCTTGTTCTTCAAGAAAGGTGACAACGCCCTCTTGAAGAACTACAGACTGACATCCCTTCTGAGCCGCGTCTACCTGCTGTTTTCGAGAGTCATTACGAATCGTCTCGCACGCAGACTCGACGACTTCCAGCCTCCCGAAAAAGCCGGTTTCCAAAAAGGCTTAAGTAATACCATAGACCACATACATACCCTGCGGCAGATTGTACAGAAGACCGAAGAGTACAATCTGCCACTTTGCCTGGCGTATGTGGACTATAAGAAAGCCGTTCAGTCGAAATTTGAGCTGTGCTACAGTCCCTTCAGCGGTGCCAAGTTGACTGTCGGTATATCGAAGTGCTGAAGTGTTTGTACAGTAGGGCTACGATAGCTATCCGAGTACAAAACCAGAGTACGAAACCTATCTAATTGCAGGGAGTTGTAAGACAGGGTGACGTTATATCCCCGAAACTCTTCACCGCTGCATTGGAAGACGTTTTCAAGCTACTGGACTGGAAAGCATACGGTATTAACATCAATGGCGATTACATCACTCACATTCGATTTGCCGACGACATAGTTTTTATGGCAGAATCGCTGGAGGACCTAAGCACTATTTTCAATAACCTCAATGATGTCTCCCAACGGATAGGTCTTAAGATGAACATGGACAAAACAAAGATCATGTTTAATGTCCATGTCACACTTATGCCGGTAGTTGTTGGGAGCACTATGCTCGAAGTTGTTGACGAGTACGTTTACCTGGGACAAATAGTCCGACTAGGTAAGTCCAACTTCGACCGAGAGGTCAATCGACAGATTCAACTCGGCTGGGCAGCGTTCGGGAAATTATGACACATCTTCTCGTCAGGTATACCTCAAACTCTGAAAACTAGATTGTACAATCAGTGCGTGATGTCAGTGATGACATACGGATCTGAGACGTGGTCCTTCACTGCTGGCCGTATTAGGACGCTCGAGGTCGCTCAGCGAGCTATGGAGAGGGCTATGCTCGGAGTTTCTCTGCGTAATAGACTCAAAAATGAGCATATCCGCAGTAAAACCAGAGTGACCGACATAGCCCAACGGATTAGTAAGCTGAAGTGGCAATGGGCTGGCCATATAGATCCACGAACTGACAACCGATGGGGAAGAAAGGTTCTCGAGTAGCAGCCTCGTACCGGTAGCCGTAATGTAGGGCGACCCCCACTAGATGGAGTGACGACCTGGTAAGACATGCAGGAAGTCGATGGATGCAGGCGGCTCAGGACCGTGCTTTGTGGCATTACTTGGGGGAGGCCTATGTTCAGCAGTGGACTTGTGAAGGGCTGTAATGATGATGATGATGAATGTAGTAACTTACTTAGTACTTTCAAAAGTGGTAGCTGCTCTGCTGGATCTGCGACGGTTACGGGTTTAAAGTTCTGAGAAAAATAGAAACAGGCTTCCGAGGCTAGCGAAATATAAAAACATATTTTTCGTAATATTATCGTTCAGTTACAATTAAAGGTTGCAATTAAAGGGGGGATAAGTCGCTCGCGTCCGTAGGCTTTGACCACCTAATCCTATGCCCACCATACATGTGTACCCCGGGTGGTGCTAAATGAGCGACAAGCCGAAGGCACAGACTCGGCTTCACGCCGTGGTAGCGGCGTAAAATATACTACCCCATATCACACACCATGAGGAACGAAACAAAAGAAATGGCCCCGAGTTCCCGGCGCCCCTTTAATGGGGCAGGGTTGCGAAGAATCTCCGGGAGGAAAACCGGCGACGAGGTTCGCCACCCGTCACGTTCTGTCTCCCGGAGGGGCGAAAAGTGGATTGCAGAGGCCCGTCTGGCTACGTAGAATGTATGTGGAGCAATGAATGATAAAATGGATGAAGTATGCGATATGATGTATGGTAGAGAAATAGATGTGTTATGTGTAAATGAGACGAAACGGAAGGGGAAGGATGTCACTACATATGGCATGTATACCGCATACTGGTCTGGTGTAGACGAGATTGAGCGGGCACGCCAGGGAGTAGGTATCATCCTTTCAGAAAGAAAGGGCCTATGTGTGAAAGAGTATGAATGTGTAAGCCCAAGACTGCTATGAATACGAATGAAAGTGTGCTTAAAGGAGTGTTTGTGCTAGAGATCACGCCCCAGACATGTCCCACTTATATCCGAGAGCAGTTTTGGGAAATGGTAAGGATGGTGTTAATGAAATGTAAGGGAAATGAAAATATTATTATGCTAGGAGATTTTAATGGAAGTGTTGGGGTGAGGAGGCTTGGTTATGAAAGGATATTTGGAACGTTTGGTGATGATAGTATAAATGAGAATGGTGAAAGCCTCCTCACCGTATCTATGGAAAAGAATCTTTTTGTGACGAACACTTGCTTTCGTCACAAGAGGATTCACATGTATACATGGGAAAGAGGTGATGATAGAAGCATGATAGATTTCATAATTATGGATGAAATAATGAGGGGCGTAGTGGTAGATACAAGGGTTTACCGGGGTCTAACGTAGGAACGGATCATTATTTGGTTTTAAACCGGATTAATGTTCTATTCAGGCGTTGGCGCCATCGGTCATCGGTGTCTACCACTGCGTTACAGCATATTAGAACAGAAAGATTACAAGAGGATAGTGAGAAAAACAAGTTCAAATGTAGTCTGAAAGAAAATATAAGTGGTTTTGATGAATTATGTATGAATAAGTTAGACTTGGAGAATGTATAGCAAAATGTTAAGAAAGGTTTAGTGGATGCAGCTACCGAAGTATGTGGTGTTAGTAAGAGAAAGAATGAAAGGAAAAATAACACATTATGGTGGGATGATGAGATACGTATGGAAGTTGAAGCAAAGAAGAGAGCATGGCTGGATTTACTAGCAACAAAGGCTGGTAATTCTAGCGGTACGAATGATGATATTCAAAGAAAAAGGGCAGTCTTTAGACATCTAAATAAGAGAGTAAAAGAAGCAGTTGAAAGGAAAAAGCAAGAAAGAACGGAAAAGAATGATAGAAGAATATCGGATAACTTCCAGGCAAATATTAAAATGTTCTGGAAACTCAAAAGAACTGCCAGGGGACATTCAAAACAGCCTATAATGAATGCTATAAGAGACGAGAATGGCTGAATTCTGAATGATGAAGTTTTAAAGAGATGGAAGGAATATTTTGAAAGCGTGTTTATGGGTGAGGAGACAACGTATAAACTAAATGAAGTAGAAACTCCGAAAGAAGTGGAAGTGGTGGCAGGCCTGCTGCACACCTTTTTTAATTTATGTTGGGAACTAAAGCGGGTACCGGTAGACTGGTGCAAAGCCGTGATAGTCCCAGTATATAAAGGAAAAGGGTCGCAGCAGGACTGTAAAAACTACCGGGGTATCAGCTTTCTTAGCATTGTGAGTAAACTGTATGCTAAGGTACAGATTGAAAGGGTCATGAAAGAAACTGATGGAAAAATTTGGGATGTGCAAGCGGGATTTAGAAAGGGAATGGAATGAACAGATCAAGTCTTTTCCATGCTCATGATCGCGGAGAAGTTTTTGGCCAAAACCAAAAGGTTTTTTGTGCGTTCATGGACTTGGAAAAGGCCTATGACAGAGTGGATAGGGATGTGCTATGGTAAACACTGAACTCATTTGGGTTGAGCGCTGGCTTGATACAGGCATTGGATTCTCTTTATAGAGACTCTAGTGCTTGTGTTATGATCAACGGAATCTACTCGGACTGGTTTGGCATCCATAAAGCTGTCAGACAGGGCTGTGTGGCTTCCCCGTGGCTGTTTAAGGACAGTTGTTTGCAAAATTTGAAAGTTGAAGAATGCGGATTAAGAATGGGTGAGTTAACCATCAAAAGCCTTTTGTACGCCGATGATCAAGTTATTCTTGCGTCGTCAGCGGCCGAGTTGCAAATGATGGTTACATTAATGAACAGATCATTAAAAGAAAGGGGTATGAAAGTGAACGCAAGTAAGACGAAAGTTATGGTTTTTGAAAGAGAAGAAAGTAAGACGATATGTGAAATAAGAATAGAAGGGGAGTTGATCGAGCAAGTAGACGAGTTTGTATATCTGGGTTGCGTATTTAGCAGTTATGGGAGATGTGATAAGGATATAGAACGACGAATGAATGCAGGAAATAGAGTAAATGAGGCCCTACACTCTATTGTGAAGAGTCAAAATGTGTCGAAAAAGGCACGTATGGCAATTCACAGTGCTGTGTTGGTCCCTACTTTAACGTATGGTAGTGAAAGTTGGGTGTGGCAGAAGAAACACGAGAGTAGAATGAACGCAGTAGAAATGCGGTCGTTAAGTATGTTAGGGCTGAATCTGAATAACAGGGTAAAAAATTGTGTAATAAGAAAAGAGTGTGGTTTGCAAGATGATGTTGTGACCAGGATTAAGAAAGGAATGCTTCGGTGGTTTTGTCATGTGAGAAAGAAAATTTATGTTGCAGAAGTGAATGGCAGAGTCAGAAAGGGACGTCCTAGTCGAAAATTTATCGATCAAATTGGCGATTTATTGAAAACGGGCCAAATTAGAAGTACCCTTAATCGACGAGCATGTATGCGTAGGTATATGGATGTGAAGGAGGCGAGAGAGGTGTGTCAGGATCATGCCAAATGGAAGTCTGTAGTCTCTACCTACCCCTCTGGGTGACAGGCGTGAGTGTTTATATAATATCTATGTAGTTAAAATTATTACCTTTCCCCGGTCATAACCATTTTTAACGGGAAACTCATTTGGTCTAAAGAGGTTTTGACCAACAGTGACATTTTAATCAAGAATATCTATACAAAAATTCCTTTATTTAGGTTAGGTTTTTACAATAATGCTAGTATTTACGGACTGTATTACTATTAAATAAATTATTAAATTTATTTAATAGTAATACGGTAAAAACTTCTCAAACGTTATTTTAAGACAAGGGCACCTATTTCCGCTGTATTTTTACTATAACTCGAAAGGAAATCGAAAACTATGTATTTATTGTACTCCTTTAAAGGTTTGACTATTTTTATCAAACGAACGCAGGCTCATCGACTCGACCGATGGAATCTCTTAGAAATATAAAAACATAGTTTTTCTAATATTATTGATATGGTAGAGTTAAAACTGCCTGGTTTTCACCAACAGCAAAATTTTTACCGAGAATTTTAAGCCAAAAAATTTTTTAGTTTAGTTTTTTATCATATCAAATGGGTAGTCCATTACAATTTGTTTTACTAAGAATTTTCGTCCTGATAAAAATTAGTTGTTTTAGTTAAGATTTTTGATAATACAAGAAGTTACTTTTTACTATTAAATATATTCTAAAAATTATATACAAAAAAACAATTTTAACTGAGATATAAAAGGAAAATGATATTGACCAACTGAATCTGTCAAAAGCACATAACTTGCAAGTCAAAAGAAATTATGACCAGAAATGAGTTTTGACAGTAAGGATACGCAACATATAAGGTACAGAATAAAATCCATTCTTTACATTTGCTATCTTAACGTCAATTTTTAAAATCAGAATCGATGCTAACTTTCTCACTATACTTATTACCAATCCCATAACTCACGGAACATTTGAAGTTTTCTATTCTAAAACCGTTCAAGAAAAGCATCAAACACAAAGCAAACATATTAATATCTTCCTTGAGTTACAAAGGCCCGGACGTGATCTCGCCGGCCGGCTACTCTTTCGCGGTTTTTCAAGTTTTGACAGCTCCTATTGAATATCCAACGGCTGCATAGACGTTCACATTCGTTATTTTAAATGCAGTTGTTTTAAAAAAAATTAAAATACCACCGTGTCCTGGCAGATGGACAAAGTCTTTTTTCTTAATTGATTTGATGAACATTTCTAAATAATTGATTAAGATATTAAGAAACGATGTGTCATTTTGGGGATTAATATCATTATGTGAGTGAGTACCTATATTGTAATACTAAATAAAAATTACTGAGGCACAAAATTCCACTTCCTATTCTTTTTTTATAGCATTGGGTGACAAACCAGCACAAAGTCCACCCGACGGTAAGTGGATGCTGTGGGCCATAAACATCCACATTTATCTTAAATTGAGAGTAAAAATGCAGATGCGTCGTTACCCCTGAGGACTAAGATAGAATTCCTAGATCTCAGTAAAAACGGTCTCCGGTTCTCTACACACTATACGCAGGAGTATTAAACTGCTATTTTACGCTGGTATTCTGTGAGGGCGTGGTCCTTCCACGGTCGAGCCGAACCATTCGTGCTACAACTATAATATAGCTGCAGCGTGGCTCAACCACGTATAAAATATCTCGCATTAATACTTACATAATTAGTTCAAATATTATCCTCGTGAGAATAACTTGCGAAAAATTCATTCATACGCAAAATGGTTTTAAAACTTCTAAATTTAGACCGTACTGGTGCATCTGCTATAGGCATTTTCAACTTTCGGAGCTTGCCAACTTTTGTCGTTTGATATATGAGATCTTCGCGGCAAAGTCCGCGCCAAATCTGTTCCAACTCCTGCAAGTTGGTAAGTATGATCTACCGTCTGATTTAAACTCTTGCAGTGTTGGGAGACGAAAGTTTCACAAAAACTATTAGTATTTATATAGTAGGGTAAGTTTATGTTAAAATAAAACACCATCTCATTTATCCTGGTTAATTACTTTAGTTTTTAATTATTTATTTATGAAAATCAAGCTGCCAAAAAAGTTTGAAGTGGTCACTAGGTTACAGTTAAATTGTGATAAAGTGAGTGAGTTGTTTTTTTAATTGGCAACCAATTTCAAACAAACACAGGTGTCGAAACAAAAGGTATCCTTTTTTTTCTAAGGGGACGCAATTAAGTTTTTAAAATAAAAAATGAAATAAAATAAAGCTAGTCTAAATAATTACATTAAATAATTGGGGATTAAGATGGAATGAAACTTATTACATGACTAACTGATACCTGCTGGCTTCGCTGGGCGCACGATAGTAGACGATAATAACGTAGATATAAAATATAAACAATTTTTTATATTTCAATTATTATCGTAAAATTCGTTCTTAATGAGCGTTTACGTTGCAAAATGAGTAACTGTACCAAATTTCAAGTCAATCGGGTCAATATTGGACTATATTTTGAAAGAAGGAAATAAAGGAATGGCTGTACACCTAAAAAAATTAAGGATGAGCAAAATTTCCGCTTGTATATCAAGTGGTGCGTGTACTCGTTAGTCACCCTTATTTGTGTGTAAAAAATATCCAATAAATTTAAATTAACTAATAAAGTAATTATAACCGTGTTGAAAACGATAAGGCTCTATACTTGACGCGTATGTTTTTAGGTATGTTCACCAATCAAAAAAATCAAAAAAAAAAACGGCTAGACTGATTTAATGATACTTTTTATTGAAGACATTAGGAGTTACAATTGCTGCACTACAGTAACCAACTACTATCAGGTGGTTTATAAGTTCTCTTTGCCACTTCAATTTCGTTAAAAAAAACCGGCAACGGAAATCTAATCAAGTTTTCACATTTTCTCAAATTTAAAATTAACGCCCTTTTTCTAACATGCAAACAAAGCTGCACTTTAGCAGAATAATATAGTAATATATAAAGAGAGGAGTAGAGTCGTAGTTCAGGGGTTAAGTGCTCGTAAATTTCAAAGTACGCGAGCAACCCGGGTGGCATCGGCAGCCGGCACCAATGAATTGTTAAATGCTTGGCGTTTAAAGGAAACATCATGAGCAAACCTACATATCTGAGGAATAAAAAACATTTTCACGACACATTTATACGTAATAGAGTCACGCTGCAGCTATATCATGATTGTAACAAGAATGTGTCCGCTCGACCAGGGAAGGATCACACTCTTACAGAGCATATAGCGTTATAGCTCCTGCTGCTTCTTATGTTGTGTCGAGAACCGGATACCATTTACTGGAAACAAATCATTCCGTCATAGTCTTCAGAGGAGACAGTGCATCTTCATAAAGATATCTAACCGAGGACAGATATAGGTGTCTATGGGCGTAGTATACACTCACCATCAGGAGGACTGTGTTCGTTTATCACCCTTATTGTATATAATAAAAGACGATAATAACATCATCCGTGTGAATATTTTATATCAGTTTAAAAAGAAACAGGACAAATCCCAGTTCTTAATATTCATGATAAAAACGCAGTAATCAATTCAATACGTAATGAGGTCAAGGACTATTCAAATAAAATACTCCAGCAGACATGAAAGCAATAAATAACTGGCATTAAATCTGCTCTCGTAGCTGTCGCAGTCAGAGACCGCGGACTTGGCAGACTACCGTGCTTCTTCTAATTATACCTTGATTATTCATTCACAAAACTCAAGTTGTTTTTTTTTAAATACCCGTGAAAATATACGGTACGAACTATTGTGGTGTTTAATGTGAATGAACTGTAAATAATACGTAGAATTTAGTATTTTTTATGTAGGAATAAGGGTGGTACGCCATGTAGTGGCGGTTTAAGACCTCTACCTCTCCCGTGACGGTCGTAATAGACGTCGGAGGAAAATGAAGCACGAGGTGGCCAGTAGCATCTTATGATAAAAACTAATGGTTGCCAACTCGCCTGCTAAGCGTGGTAACTGTGGCAAACACTCCTCTTATGAGGTAATCTGTGGGGGAAGTGCTTGTTCAACAGTGGATTTTGAAGTTGTAACCATAGAATACTATAATACACAATAGAATGGCTGTCAACTTTATTTTGTACGAGGTTTGGCGTCGCCAAACCCGATTCGCTGTGTTGACAGACTGAATAAATTTACACATTTTAGACTTTTGATTAATGTTCAAGATCATCGTTAAAAAAATCGTTTAAATTTTAATACATATTTATTTTTAAATAGGGTGCAATTTGGCATTTTTTAAATAATTTGCATGCGAAATTTGGAAACGATTGTAACGTCAAAACACATCTCGTGTTGACATTTATACGTGTGAATTGACGTGTTAGTGACATTTCAGTGGATACGCGGACTCCGCCCACTCCCCCGTTCTATTATGTATGTATTATAGTATTCTATGGTTGTAACGATGATAATGTTGAAGGGTGATACGAGCCACAACCCAACCTTACGTTTGCTATCTCATGGTTTTAGTACAAGACAAAAAACGGCCGGAAGTCTCACCCTTCAGCTGATATAAGCGTCATTTACAAGCACTTAAGAGGATTGTGAAGCTGTAAAATTTCATACAAAAAGCGATAACGTTTTTTCCTGCGTAAACGTAGTCTGATTTTCATAATTTTTATAAATATTATAGATAATAACAAAAAACTAAGTTCGTATGATTTTATTTTAAAGAAATATTGCGTACGTTATAAGTTATTATCGTCTAAATTAACAAACAAAAAAATCCTTCCTTTTCAATTTATTTTTGAAATAAATTAAATTGAATTATGAAAAAGGAAAATCACATAGATCTAAATTAAGATATACTGAATCTAATGGGACCAAAATTGTCTCATTTCGTAAAAGTTTAGTGGGGTAAAAACGTTATCGGCCGCAACTATATTTCGAAAAGGAAATGTAGGCCATTGCTTCCAAGACTTGCAACTCCTTCTGTCGCACAATATGGCGATACGAAGCGAGCGGTACGAAACAGTTAGTATTATTGAAAAAAACCTTGTATCGTCATATATACAATCCTCTTAATATTTTAAGGTGTTCTGTCCTTAGCACAAAGTTACACTAACGTTTTCGTACCGACTATATAGAAATTGCCTGAAAATATGAACAGCGCCTCTGTTGGACGTAAATGGAACTTGACTATGGAAACTCATGCTTAGTTTTACGTTTATTTAAAAAGAAAACGAAGAGAAGTCATTTGTCGTTCCTTTAATATTTTTGATGCAATTTATTAATATCTTTATACGTGGTAGAGCCATACTGCAGTTATATTAGTAGTATAGTTGTAGCACGAAAGGGTCGGCTCCACCTGGGAAGGACCACGCTCTTACAAAACACCACCGTCAAATAGTAGCTTAATACTGCTATGTTTCATATGGTGGGTGTAGGGAACCGGAAACTCTTTTTTACTGGAAAGGAGGTAATCCATTTTAGTCCTCAGGGGTGTCAACGCATCTGCAGTTTGATTCTTAATCGAGGATAAATGTAGATGTCTATGAGCCACAGCATTCACTTAACATCAAATGGACTTTATGCTCGTTTGTCACCCTTATTCTATAAAAATAAAAATAAAAACGTATTTTATATAAATAATATTGGTAACTTTCTGTATGTAACGTTGTACAATCAATATAAAACAATTAGAAACAGCACAGTAGCGATCATCTAATTGATAATAACTATTTGTGTATTATAAATTATACCAGCTTGCCAGGCAGACGTTGTTCTGCCCTTTTCGACGACCCTTTGTCATGTCCTATTAAATTAGCAAAAAAAATTGTGAGTCACTCGTTTGCAAAAAAAACTATCCTATCTCTCAAGTTGGACCAAACTGCACACGGTGTGCAAATTTGAATAAAATCGATTAAGTAGTTTAGGAGTCCATCGCGGACAAACAACGTGACACGTAATTTATATATATATATATATATATATATATATATATATATATAAAGTTTATGTTCTTTAATAAATAACCTTTTTAAACAAATTGGCTCAGTAAAAATTTAAACTAATAGTAACTTTTCTTGTTGTAAAAGTGTACATACATTGTCCTATAAAGGATGTACTCCTTGGGAGTCGAGTAACTAAAATTATTAGCTTGTGCTTCTTCCAAATATTTACAGAATGTACTTACATCGCTATTTTGATAAAACTATTTTAGTTTTTGTGTTAATTTTCGTAAATATACTGCGCTATGCTTGCAGTTTCTCTGCGTGATGAACTTAACAATAATTATACCTACAGTAGAACCAGAGTAACCAATATAACCTAACGGATCAGTAAGCTGCAGTGCCAATAGTTCTTAAAATATAGCTCTAAGAAGTGACAATATGGGGAAGGAAGATTCTCGAGTGGCATCCTCGTACCGGTAAGCAAAGTTTTGAGCAGTCTCCCACTAGATGGAGTGACGAGAGATGTTGAAATTTGAAAATGGATGGACGTAGGTGGATTAGAACCGTGCTTTATAGCATTCATTAGGGGAGGCCTATGCTTAAGTGGTTTTGGAGGGCTGTAATGATGATGATGATTTACTGAGAATCCAAGTAGGAATGGCGATTCTTTCCGAACAAGATCGATTTTTAAATCGATTCGAATCGAAATGTGATGTTTACGAGGTTTACAATTATCTTTTTCGATTTGCTTTCCGTTTTTATTTACAGAGTTAAAGGATATAACAAAGTACAAATTACAAAAGTAACTTAGTTTTTATTTCTTTAATCACTTGAGAAGAGAAGAAAGAAAAACTCAGCACACAATAGTTTTGAGAGTTTTTGAATAAAAAAACTGTCATTCTTTACGAGTTTGGGTACATTCAACTAATTGTAAATAATTTTATAGTTCTTATAAAAACAGAAAAGATTCGATATCCATTTTCAAGAGGGAAATATCGATTCACTGGATCGATTCAGTACCCTATATCGGTTTAAAAATCGATCTTTTTGGCACAATAAATCCATTAATCGATCTCAGATCGCCATACCTAAATCCAACCGTAATATAATTATTTCCCTAAAGAGACTCCTTCGGGTTTAGGCTATAAATTGTTTTTATGACTCTTGCAACTCTAGTTGTTAAAGTATCCACCATTTTTAACACAAGTGGTTCATTAAATTTTCATGTCTGCTCTTCCTATACAATTTGTTAGGATATCGCGGTGAAATAATTTCTTTAGTGAAAAAGTTATTAAATTATATTTAATTAAAAATGTGCTTCAAAGGCTTTTCGATATACAGTTGTACCGTGTTGAGGTCGACGCACCATTTTTAGTATAAAAAGATGCAACGAATAATTTAAAACTGTTCAATCGCTGTAAATGTTAAAATACGATTACAAAAAAAATATATTTAAATAAAAATCGATTGCTGCGTGTACGAAATATCATCACTTGAGAACTGCTTGACCGATTATGATGATTTTTTGTGTGTGTTTGAGTGGGTTTCTCGATGGCATAGATTCAAAATTCGACCCGGTAGGTGGCGCTGTTTCAGTGATCCGAAATCACCCGCGCGAAGCCGGAACGGATCGCTAGTTTTAAGCAAATATTAAAAAGTTAGTAAGGTTTGAAGAAATACTGTAAAAATGATCAAAGCCCCGACTTTAAAATGTTGAATTTTTTATAATTTTTAGTTACTTGAAGTCGGCTTTTTCTTAAGCATGGAATTTGTCCCCCAAATTTATGGGTGAGCACCACTGAAGTATAAACCATTTAATAAAAAAAAATCGTCAAACGCAGTTCTCAATTAACGAAAAAAAACAAGTGATTTTTTAATTATTTATTATAAGTTAATGGGGCTCTAAACTCTATTGTGCAAAGTCAGAATGTGTCAAAAAGGCACGTATGGCAATTCACAAAGTTGGGTATGGCAGAAGAAGCACGAGAGTAGAATAAACGCAGTATAAATGCGGTCGTTAAGGAGTGTGTTAGGGCTGAATCTGAGTGACAGGGTGAGAAATTGTGTAATAAGAGAAGAGTGTGGTTTGCAAGATGATGTTGAGACCAAGATCAAGAAAGGAATGCTTCGGTGGTTTGGTTACATAGAAAGAATAAACGAGGAGAGAAGGCCAAAGTAAATTCATGTTGCAGAATTGAACAGAAGAGTCGGAAAGGGACGTCCCTAGGCGAAAGTTTATCGACCAAATTGGCCATATATTGAAAATGGGCTTACAGTACCCTTAACTGACGAGCATGTATGCGTAGGTATGTGGTGTGTATATGGATGTGGAGAAGGCGAGAGAGGTGTGTCAGGATTATATAAAATGGAAGTCTGTAGTCTCTGCCTACCCTAGCACACAGTGATAGCACGCCTATCACCCTGAGTGGTAGGTTTATGTAACTTTTAATATTATTTATAGGTACCACGTTTTCATATTCTTACACTGTCGTCCAATATACATATATATAGGTATATTAAATTCGACCCGAACAGCACACGCGACCGACTATAGACGACATCCAGTTAATAAAAACGTGGTAAAGTACATTCAAATTGACAAATACGTTTTTAAGGTTGGCCAAAACATCAGTGGTACCAACACTGTGCATTGATATCAAACGAGCGCACCTATCTTGCAATTTAGGTCGACCCTTGAGCGATCACGGCTCTGTCCTTTCATTTATAATCGAGGAATAAAGCCGATCTTCCTTTGTAAACGCAGTGATTTGTGATATCATAAATGGGCATTCAGGGCGATGCATCAAAACTTAGTGGCCGGATGAAATAGCCGTTGTTACCTGAATAATTTTGATGGGAAGATATCTTTTAATTCTCATAGGACGGGATTCTATTTCTATGACAAGATGGAGCGAAAATATTAAGGTGTTTTCAAGCATTTATTTAACTTTACCTATTAGTATATATATATATCATCATCAGCCTGCGGCAGTCCACTGCTGGACTTAGGCCTCTCCCAAGGCGCGCCACTTAGCCCGATCTTCGGCTACACGCATCCAATTTCTACCACCCACCTTGCGCAGATTGTCGCTCCATCTGGTCAGGGGGCGTCCCACATCGTTTGCCTAGACGCGGTCTCCACTCCATAACACGTCTACTCCACCGGTTGTCACCTCTGCGACAGACATGACCAACCCACAAACACGGAAAGCTTCAGCTTACAAACACGGAAAGCTATGTCAGTAACCTTGGTTCTCCGGTGGATTTCTTCATTTCGAATTTTGTCTACCAGAGAAACTCCAAGCATAGCTCTTTCCATTGCTCGCTGAGCGACTTTAAGCTTTTTGGAGCAGACGTATCGTCAGTGTCCACGTTTCGGCACCATAAGTGAGTACGGGCAGAATATATATATATATAAAAAAAAAATATATATATAATTGTAAATAGATAAATTTTTGACAAATTGAAAAATTTAACTCTTTACAAAGGGTCAAGTCTTGCAAAATTATACCCAGTTCCACCTAATAGAGCTGAAACTTTGAACAACTTTTAGTAATGGTGCCTATACAATCTAATATATATAGTTTGGTTTTTTTTTTCAAAATGGCCGC
Source organism: Parnassius apollo (assembly GCA_907164705.1). Taxonomy (NCBI): domain Eukaryota; kingdom Metazoa; phylum Arthropoda; class Insecta; order Lepidoptera; family Papilionidae; genus Parnassius; species Parnassius apollo. The sequence goes on from CAJQZP010001271.1 coordinate 4,639,295, forward strand.
CGCTCTGAGGTTGATATATGTATATTTTCTTTACAACCCCCTTGGTATGGATATCGAATGAAAGGATTTATGGAACAGAATGCATGACGTCATTCTAATTACAACAAGGCGAAAATCATAGACATTTGTTGCGACCATTGGTACTTGATTTATGGATTTTTAGATTAACAACGGTTTTCGTGCATAAAATAAAATATACAACAATATTTCTCAACACATGCTTTGATAACCGATCGATTCTAACAAGTATTAAGTCCGCGCATTGTTTATTATTTTTAGGGATTAGATTACCGGCATTATGTAAGAAACATTATAATATATAACATAAACATAATATAAATTAATGTATTTTGTGTTGTGAGTGATGAAAGCCGTATTAATTACTTACAAAAATTTTTTGGCGGAAAATCCATCCAAATAGATAAGATCTACCAGCAGCAACTTCCATTATTCCACTGCTGGATATAGGCCTCCCCGAAATATGCCACAAAACACTATCCTGAGCCACCTGCATTCTTCAACTACCAGCATGTATTACCAAGTCGTTACTTCATCTACTGGAGGGATGTCCTATACTTCATTTACCGGTGAGGCTTCCACTTGAGAACCTTTCTTTCCCATCGGCTGTCGGTTCTTCTGGCTATGGTGCCGGCCCATTGCCATTTCAGCTTATTAATCGTAAATTCATTTCGTAAGTGAATAATTTTTGCATCAAGGGGTAACAAGAATAATGGTTTAACTTCCTCAAATATAGACGCATCTATTTCTTCAAAACATTCCGCTTGTGTAGCAACACTTCCTATTTTGTGAAACTTTTGTGACAAGTTGAGTGGCACTAACTTTAAGCGTGTTTATACTCGAAGCTGTCGCGTCTTCATCATGCATACAGTGATCGCTGGCATGTGGACAATTTGTTAAATTTCTGAAACGTATGGCCAACTAATGTCATGGGTGTTCCATTAGTCTGCCTTAAATCGTTTGTACTGGAACTGTAGTGCAGAGAGAAGTACCCCTATAACAGGGGTGGTGAACCTTAATATATCAACGTGCCATTTTTCTAAATAAATGTTTAGTTAGGTAATAGATCTGTTGTAAAATAATTTCGACTTTGTGATTATGGGGAAAATAATAATGCTAAATAATATCGACTCAAAACTCTTTATTTACTACAAAAAATAAATAAAGAGATTTCAGTTGAGACATTTATTATTATACATTTTGCAATGTATAATAATACATATCTTTCGTAATATAATACTTCATAGTTAACGATCACAAAATCGGTGGCGTGCCCAAAATATTATGTCGCGTGCCATCGATGGCACGCGTGCCATTGGTTCGCCATCCCTGCCCTACAGTGTAATGCACGTTTGGCTCTTTAGTAGTATCTTCAAAATTGGCCAGAATATCAATAATTTGGCTCTTAAGAGCCGTTAGCTAGGGTAGCTAATATGTTGAGTCCTATGTAGTTTCAACATCTTGAAACAAAACATGTTTCGGTATCTTGTTAGCTTGTTGAGAATTTTTCAGTTGTTTGAGTTTTAAAATGAGTAATACCTCCCCTGCCCTTGTGTAGCCGTTGTTGCGGCTAAGGGTCTATGCAAACGTCGTATTTTTTACGCGTCGACGACGCGTGATTTCAGTCTGCCAGTAATTAGAGTTGCATACATAAATATTAGTTTTTAAATATTCGCGATTAGTATTGATAAATGTCTACTATTCGGCGAATACGAATATTCGTATTCGTATTCGTTGCATCACTAGTTGTAACGGTAACGGCAATGGATACACAAATAACGCAATGAACCAATCAAGAAAAATTATGTAATAATAGATTTATTAAATTATTAAACTAAGCTTCATATCTCAATAGAGAAGTTGCATGATTTTTAATATGTTTTGAAAGTACTAATAACTATTAAGAACAATTAAAAAAAATTAACGATTGATTTTTCATGTAATCTTACAATTAAAAAACGGCTTTTCTAAAATGTTAATTCAAACGCTAAGTAACATCATTATATTGTTTTAGCAAACTCCACTGAAATGACAAAACACTCAAGTTTACGTTGTCAAAATTAAAAAAAAATCTGCATTATGGAGCGTTGAGGTAAGGAGAACAGACTGTGTATTAAAAAGTGTCCGTAGAAAAACGGTAAATAAGGGTTGCGCCACAGTAGCTAGAGGGTACATTTTAATAAACTTTTTATAACATTTTATTGCACAGACATTCACCATAATTCTTTTGATAATAATTATTTTATTGTTTTCAATATTTTTATTTTCAAAATCACTCCCAACATGTTTTACGACGACTCTTTCTAGGTTATATTTACTAAATTATTTTAGACAACGTGAGTAGTTGAGGTTTTAAATACTGCAGTTTCATCAACTATTTTAGTCACCACAAATATTAAATTCCTCGGCTCAGCACTCCGTCGACAAATGCTAAATTCATTTCATACCCTCTAACTATTCCAACGCTGTTGTGGAGAGTTTCTGAACTGTTATTTACTGCTTACAGATGGACACTTTTTCAACTATTCTATTATGGGAGCTGGTTCTCCTTACCTCTATACTCCATGAGTATAATGTTTTGTTATGACACATGGTGATCCGAATATTATAAAAAATACAAAAGTATAGCATGATCAACAGATATTATGACATCGCAACCAATCAAAAGTCTTTTTTTTTATCATTCAAATCTTTTATTATTTTTAAGCTATTGCATAGCTTCTATCGCGGGCCTTGAGCGCGGGGACCGAATCCAGAAATTCCGTAACGAAAAAAACCTCACGCTCCCCACTCCGACGGGCACGGAGGTGTGGCGTTGAAAGCCGTGCATCGTCTAACGTCGTTTCAGTTCGGCAGACTTCGGCACTCGGCAGACTTCGGCACTCGGCAGACTTCGGCATGGTGTTTGTGTGCGTGCGACTAGACGTATGCGTGTACACTAGCTGCTAACTCAATGATAAAAATTCCTGAATAACCTACATGTATTGTAAGTTATTAAAAAATATTTTAAACAATATTAACTTCTCATTTATTCAATAAGAGAAAAAAAAATTGTTTTCTTATCGGTCACCACCTCAAAAAGTGTAACTTGATTTAATATCAAAGACTTAACTGCATAAATAAAATAAATAAATAATTATAATTGCATAAGTTGATAAAAAATGCTATGCAATAGCTTTACCGCGGCAGTCACCGAGTGCCACATGTATTTTTATTAATAATTACTACTAAAATGTTTTTGTTAATAAAAAATATTTAAAAATACTTTAAATGAATTATTCTTTTATACGCCAAGAAAAAATTAATGCAACTTCTCAATTATAAAAGCGTATATCCTAAACAAGCAAACGTCAACTTTATACATCCACGTAGAGCTGCCTGAAGTATGTGCCTTGCTCAGTCGTCCATGAGATTTTCGTTGAGATAGGTCACGCGTCTTACTGCAAAGGTAGAGGCGAAATTTATTCTTTTAACAGACGTTTTATGAAAATTTTTACACTGACATTGTGTCTCTTCCATGACTACGATGATTGGTTGTCATCGCCAAAAGTTTCGATTAACGGTGATAACCGGTGGAATATATTAGAGCGATCAAATATAATTTCACGTGGAATACCGACTCTCTGAGAAGTGCAATCTATGAACTTACTAATCTACTTTTTTACGTGATAGAGCCACGCTGAAACTATATTTTAGTTGTAGCACAAATGGATCGCCTCAACCGGGATAGGGCCACGCTCTCACAGAATACCAACGTAAAATAGCAGTTCAAGCTACTTTATTTCGTATGGTAAGTGTAGAGAACCGGAGACTCTTTTTACTGGAAACGAGATTCATCTTAGTTCTCAGGGGTAACAATGTGTTTGCATTTTAAATCTTAGTCGAGGATAAATGTAGATGACTGTGTGCTCGTTTGTCACTCTATTCTATAAAAAAAACTGTATTGTTATTAGGTAGATATGATAAAATTGATAAATGAAAATGGAAGGAGCGAAAATTATTTGTCTTATTGTGTGATCCCGGGATGGGGCGAAATCAGTTATTGGTGTTATCTGTCAATTAAATCTCTTTCACTGAGAAATAGGTGTCTGAAAATTGGATGTGTTCAGCCCCAGGGCGCACGCTCGTAAAGTTGTTGGTTCTGCGTTTGATCTCTCTCCGGTCGTATCTACTACAATATGATATTACTTTTTATTTATGTTACCTAGGAACTTATATACTACTTATAACTAATTTTGATAACTCTTTCTTTATTTGAAATCTGGTGTTTCTCCTGTGGTCCGATATAAATTTAATCAAGGTCTGACCAGTAGTTTTTGAGTTATCCTTAATAATGCATATTTAATTGATTTTTATTACATTGATGATGTTCTCATTTTATTTGTATTGAAGTCGGTTTTACAAAATTTTAAATTTTACCACTTGTTTTCACTTTATTCGGCATAATACACAAATGTGCAATATAATTTTATCACTAACCGTAACGTTTAAATAGGTCTCATAATCATACAATCAATACCGTTCTTCACATAATAGATAGAATAGAATTATTTTATTTGATATAGATTATTCCATAATATTTATTAGTCATTAAGTTAGTCATTTTTTTATTAACCACTAGTTCGGAAAATACCTCTGTCCTCGGAAGAATCAGCAAATGAATTACTCTACGGACTATGAGAGTATAGAGAGCGCACCTATGCTTACATACACCATAATATTGTCCTGCACAGGTCTCTAAAGACTAGCTGCTAGGACTGAAATTCGTCTGAAGTACATTATATTGACATGTTTCTGCATTAACGCATGCACTTGAGTATAACATATCCTGCTGCGCTGTAAACAGCTGACAGTTCATTCGAAAGTTGTCGCTATCATAGAAACAGACCGGGACAACATTACAGAGCTTTAAAAAATATCTACGCCTAATGACCACGTCTTTATCCCACTCCCAGTAAACACACTTCACATTAATCTTACATTTAACGATGAGAGCCCGCCGCTAGAACTATTATGACGGTTGAAATATTGAATATGACAGGCGGATACTATTCACGCGTCGCTCTGTTCCTTTGAAAAACTATTCGCGGGCGTTAATTTCAAAGAAAAGACGCGAGTCACCTGTTACAGTCTGTTTGCAATATTTCAACACTGTGTTTACATCGAACTGTGATTGATTATTGCTGGATAGATAGATAGGCGTCTGTCAAACGAGTGATTTGCTTTGAAATGATCGAAACGCTTGCAAAAATTATTAAACATGCATTCCGTACAGGTTTTTATGACTAAGCTAAAACGCTCTCATATAGGCTGTAACTTTTATTTCGTATGGATCTAGTCCGGATATATGAATACAAAACAATGCTAGTTGGGTTTTATACGATCGTTCTCATACGTGGTAGCCACGCTGCAACGGAAAGGTTACTATGTAAATTTTATTAAACTATGTTTGTATAAAAGGGATTATTATAATATTAAGGAATTTATGGATGATAATAACCCCTGGGAAGGGTGATCGCAACCAAGCTATTTCTAATTTGTCTTGTGTTGTTAATTGTAAACATGATTGTAAGCTATTATTGGAAAAAAAATAGTCCCACTGAGTTTCTTACTGGTTCTTCCCAGGACAGAGGTATTTTTGCGAACCAGTGGTAAATGAAAAAAGTGACTTTCAATATGTACATTGAATAAAAAAGTTTCTGTTTCTGTTCGACTCATACGGGAACGGTCGCAGAGTACTATCGTAAAGAGTCCCCCGGTCCCCCCGGTTATCCAGCCTTCCCGGGCATAGCAACGGAAAAATATTCACTACCCCATGTCCTCCCGTGGGTACCGCAAGAAACTACAGAAGGAAACAAATCAGGAGATGGGCAGCAGCGTCTTCCTGATAACGACTAAAAATAAAAAAATGCGATTGCCAACCCGCTTGCCAAGCGTGGCAACTGTGGCAAATAAACCCCCTATGAGACAATATATGGGAAGGCGTATGTTCAGTAGTTCTTTTAATAGACTGTAAGGGAAGGAAAGGTAGATCTGATACCAAAATATATCTTAAGTGTGCAATGCGTTCTTCTTTCGCCCTTTCATAAAACCTTGTTCTTAAACCTTTATTTGAAAAAAAAAAACGTTTAAACTAAATTGTAACTTTTAAAAAATTTGAAAGCCTAGATATAAAAAATCTTGTGTTTTCGGTGATCTTTCGACTTCTTGCCATTATGATGGAATAAATTGTAAATTTAAATTAACAGATCTCAAATCTGTTTTTATCTGAAGACTCTAAAAGCCATTTGGAGGGAAATATCAACGAATCTTTATTTCGATCGAATGAATATTATTTTGATCTACTTTATTTCATTTCTAAAGTCTAAACAAATATTAAATCAAATAAAAAAATTAAATGTACTAAATATGTGTATAAGCAAAATTAGCTTAATAGTTAAGGATGCGGTACGCAAACTCGGACAGTCATGGGTTCGAACTCGCCATTCTAGTACTGTAGTCAATCACTATCACAAACATTTTAAGCTTACTTGGAGTATTTAACGGGGGTATTTGTAATGTTAATAGCTTTAAAAATATCCCGTCGTATTAAAAAATTAATTAAAAAATATAGACGATGTTGCTAATTTTACGTATCAGCATTCAAACGAATCCAGGGTGCCATTTAGTAGTTAATATCAAACAAAATGGTGGACGTTCCGACCAATAACACGCTAATGACACGACAATTTCCCGCCAATAAGAAAAATGCTCCGGTCGAATTGATGCGTGAACTCATAAATTGCTCCAGAACATCCCGCCCTCATAATCTAGTTTACGTAATTAGTTCTTAGAATATACTGTGTTACAGCGCAACAACGTTACTCATAATTATAATCCACTGTGCTACCGATGACTAAATCCCAATACGAAGCTCAAGAATAGCATGGACATGACAGTTAAATGAGCGGCGAGGCGACAACCGCGAAATTATGAAACGTAGAAAATATGACACAATGATATCGTTGCTGAAGTTTATTAAAATACCAAAAAAGGTACACCAAAACAAAAGAAGCCTCTGATAGAATGAGACACTACGTTGCCAATTCACTGCCAATCTAAAAAGTGCCTTACGAACATCGAACTGTAAGAAACAAAATTTTAAAATAAAAGTTATTAAAAATCATTGGTGCTTCGAAACAATAAATAGAGTAAACGAGACAAAAATAATGTTAGTGAACGTCACGAGACAAAGTGTGAGATCGGACTCAAACGTTTAAAATGTTAGACGTTTTTCGTGGTTTAAAAAATCTCATAAAGGTGAACTATGTGCACATTGATTCGCCTGTATTTCGGCTGCACTACTCTATAACTGTTATTCTCTTAATATCGTTCAGTCTTATCGTGACCACGAGGCAGTACGTAGGAAACCCTATAGACTGTATTCACACAAAGGACATACCGGAGGACGTCCTCAACACTTATTGCTGGATTCATTCAACTTACACGTTGAAAAGCTTTTTCAATAAGAAAGTTGGTGTAGAAGTACCGTACCCTGGGATCGGGAACAGCCGCGAGAAGGGGAAAGAAGATATGAACGACAGGAAAATCTACAAGTACTACCAATGGGTGTGCTTTTGCCTATTTTTTCAGGTAAGTTCCACCAAACATTATTTTTTTAATTGATGCATTGTGTGTATTTAAACGTAATGTAAATTTTTATTTTCTATTCCTAAAATAAGAACAAATGCGGTATAATCATCTCGTATACATTTGATGTTAAATAGCCAATAGCGATCACAAATCTTTCAGTCAAGCGGCGAACTACGACTATTTAAAATAATAAGGGGCCCATATATACTTTAAAAATTTCATTACATACGTTCTCGTTATTCACATGTTCCATTCATTCATTCGATCCATTCGCCATGATAATGATTTACATAATAGCTATTGTTGCGTGTTCGCGACCATTTATCCAATTACGATGAAAAATTTGTAAGTAGTTGTGTAAAAGTAAAAGTTACAGCCTATATAAGTCCCACTGCTGGGAACAGGCCTCCCTTCATTTTCTGAGAGGGTTTAGGGAAGTAGTTGTGTGCGCGCTCGCAATGATTTCTGACAAAAAACAGTTAATGCAGTGCATTTCGGGCACAGCTCGTTGAAAACAAAAATTATCTTAATACATAATTGTTGGTCGTATCTACACTAAGGTAACTTTAAACCCAGTTTTAGTGTAGTGAAAGAATGTAGCATTGTATTTATAATCTTCGATAAACATCGTCGGATGCGTTATCGGAAACAAATGAATTTAGGTAAATTTTGTTTACAAACAACACATACCTAATAAATTACAATTATTGTACGTAAGAAAATATACACGAGTAGCCAGCAGCTTTGAAATTGTGTTGTACATTATTTTATATTGATTTTTCTATTCTAAGATCCGTTTCCTTCTATCCTAATACAATATGTTTATTAACGTATTCTTTCCATTTTAAATATTACTGTAGTGTTAATATTAAAGAGGGAAAGAGTGACAAAGCAAAATGTTGCGGAAGTAAGATGCAGCGCCAGAAAGGGTTGTCCTCGATGGAGGTTTACCGAACATATTATCTATATTTTAAAGATGAACCAAATTAAAAGTACCTTTAATTAATTAGCTTTAGGTATATAATATCAACGCAGACATCCGTAGCCATTATATAAATGTGGAAAAAACGGGAGAAGCGTGTGAGATTCGTGCAAAATGGAAGTCCGTAGTTTCTGCGTACCTTTGGGCGATGGCCGCAAAAGTTTATATACGTACGTACTATACACGATAAAATATAATTTATAAAGATTTTTACAGCACTTCAGCTCCGTCAGTCTCTATTTTCCAGTTAATACATATAATCGAAATCGCAGGCACTAATTTTTTTTATACATTCAATATTTCCATAAAAATTACCTAACATTCAGACAACGATCGATCTCGCCAAAATCGTATTAATGCTGATGAAGCTGCAGATAGGTATAATATGGTCCATTATTATTGTCATCATTACAACGGATGATAATTCCACTAATGAAAATAGGCCTCTCTATAAACTATAAAGTCTCTATAAATAATAATAAACTATAATGCTACAAAACACAAATTATATTATACCACATTAGTTTTAAATTAAAGAGTGTGGACTAGACAAACCATTCTGCAGTATAAAACATAGAGTATATCAATCACTACGTTTAGTCTCCAATTCTTTGATAAAAATATGTTAGATACAAATTAGTTTTTTCTATAATATAATACTTATCGACGAATTAAAATTTTCCATGAATGTTTTATGGAAAATTTTAATTAATTATGTTTTTGTTTATGGACCTTGGGCTCACATGATAAACTTTGGTCTGTTTTGAATGATTGGGAATTAGTCTTTATTATTAATCTTTATAATAAACCCTCAATCTCTTTCACAATATATCGATGTACGTTGAGAAATTTCTGTAAAATTTCGAAGACAACTTAACCCAGCAGACAATCGATTACAGGCGGGTTTCCATGGTTATTAAAATACCTTATTCATAGCACTAGGAACATTAATCCGTCTTCTTCCTTTAACCTTAAAAACCAAAAAGAAAAAAAAGGAAAAAGAAAAAAAATTTTTTTTAAAAAAAAAAATGGGGAGAGAAAAATAATTGAAAGGGGTTATTAAAGAAAAAAAAAAAAAAAAAAAAAAAAACTCCATCAAAAAAAAAAAAGGAAAAAAAAAAAAAAAAAAAAAATAAAAAAAATCCAAGAAAAAAAAAAAAAATAAAAAAAAAAAAAAAAATTTTTTTTTTTTTTTAATTAATTAATTTTTAAAAAAAAAAAAAAAAAAAAAAAAAAAAAAAACCCCCCCCCCCACCCCATTTTTTGCACTAAAGTTCACATAGGCAGACATTTTACACAAAATCGCACCAATTTTTTACGTCTAATTCTTGTTAATTCGCCGTCAAAACAACCAATACATTACATTTTAATGACCTGCACAATTCAATGTAGAAGTCAGTATTTACGTCTTATTTAAAAAAAAATCACCAACGTTCCTATACATTGTTACAATTATAATTTACAAATGTATGTAGATAGAATATTACTTTAAATGCTGTATTTAAAGGTCTTGGAAAATATTGAAAGTATTTATACCTACTTATATCATAATGTAAACGAATGAAAACAACAACATTTGTTTGTTATGACTAAAATAACTAATCAAATAAAGTATAATGAACAATGAATGAAGAAAGTTCATTTATCAATTTACACAACCTAAAGCTCCGCAAACATCCTTCTGTGAAGAGGTGACCTAATAGCTACCATAACTTCTTTTTAAACATGAAAATATTCAACCAGGAAGCGTACAGACACGAAACACTAATTAAGCCCGCAGAAAGTAAACTGCTGAAGAATATTAGTAGGTTAAAAGGCTATAATTGGCTGTTAACTAAGTAAGGCAGGTGAAAAAGCAGACGTCGTGTCGCAACATCAAGGTGCGCGTGTTAAAGCTCAAATAAAACAACGGAAGCTATTTTTAGCGTATTTACAGCGCGACCCGTTTCACTTTTTTTTATTATCTGTGCCGTTTTTAATGGCGCGCTAAACTCATATTAATCTTGGGTTTCGGTCGTTAATCAAAATGCGATAGAATTTGGATGATAGAAATGTTTCATATGTTTCTTAAACAATAAGAGAGAAAGATCACACAGTTCACCTGATGTTGGGTGTATGTTGCATGTCAAAGACACCCATATCTATAATCCATTACGAATCAAAATGCGGGTGCGTTTGCACCCCTGTAAAGTAAGCCAGAATACTTACTCATTAATTTAAAAAAAAACTTATGAACAAAAAAGACTACTGCAAACGATTAAACACAATAAAATAAATTTCACACACTATATACATATACTACGACATATTGTATAACTTTGGTACAATTTTTGGAATTTTATATAGCAACATTTTTTCTTTGTGTTGACAAGAATCACTAAATGTCAAATATGTTAGGCTTTATAAAAATTTACTTTGAAGCGTTAGTTGATGTATTGAGCAAAGAACACAATTACTCTCTACAGAACTGAGCTCTGAAGCCACTACTCAGAACTCCACTATCGTTACGGCCTACTGAAGTCCACTTCTGAACATAGGTCTCCTCTATAGGTTGCCTCGTAGGAGGGGATATTTGCCATAGTTGCCACGCTTGGCAAGCGGGTTGGCAATCGCAGTTTTTTTTATTTTTAGTCGTTATTGGGTAGACGCTACTGTCTATTTCCTCATTTGCTTCCCTCTGTTACCCATGACATGATATGGAGAAGGGGGTATTCTTGCACCACCACTCCACGCTAAAATTCTTTATATATAACATGTAGTATTAACTTTTTTTAAAAAATCACAAAAAAGAGGATACCTGCGGAGTTTGTTTCGCCATTTCCTCTCCGGTCAGAGGAGCGTTATACTAAAACGACAGTAGTAGATTTAGTAGGTTTAAAAAAATTACATTTGACAAACGATATTTATTCTCTTACATTGAATATACATCACACTCAAGTGTGAGTAACGATCCAAGAGCAAGTCTTATCCGACACTATTCCGATGATATCCCGGACGTCAGTCTGAGCGAGATTAGAATGGCTCTCCAACACCTTAAAAACGACAAGGCCCCGGGCGAGGATGGAATTACAGCGGAGCTTCTGAAAGCGGGTGGAACACCGGTACTTGAAGTCCTTCAGAAGCTCTTCAATTCCGTCCTCCATGGTGACACTACTCCAGAGGCGTGGAGCAGAAGTGCGGTGGTCTTGTTCTTTAAGAAAGGCGACAACGCTCTCTTGAAGAACTACAGACCGATTTCCCTTCTGAGCCGCGTCTACGTGCTGTTTTCGAGAGTCATTACGAATCGTCTCGCAAGCAGACTCGACGACTTCCAGCCTCCCGAACAAGCCGGTTTCCGAAAAGGCTTCAGTACCATAGACCACATACATACCCTGCGGCAGATTGTACAGAAGACTGAAGAGTACAATTTGCCACTTTGCCTGGCGTATGTGGACTATGAGAAAGCCTTTGATTCCGTCGAAATTTGGGCGGTGCTTTAGTCCCTTCAGCGGTGCCAAGTTGACTGTCGGTATATCGAAATGCTGAAGTGTTTGTACAGTAGGGCTACGATGGCTATCCGAGTACAGAACCAGAGCTCGAAACCTATCCAACTGCAGAGAGGTGTAAGACAGGGTGACGTTATATCCCCGAAACTCTTCACCGCTGCGTTGGAAGACGTTTTCAAGCTACTAGACTGGAAAGGATACGGTATTAACATCAATGGCGAGTACATCACTCACCTTCGATTTGCCGACGATATAGTCCTTATGGCAGAATCGCTGGAGGACCTTAGCACTATGCTCAATGACCTCAATGGTGTCTCCCAACGGATAGGTCTTAAGATGAACATGGACAAAACAAAGATTATGTTCAATGTCCATGTCACACCTATGCCGGTAGTTGTGGGGAGCACTATGCTCGAAGTTGTTGACAAGTACGTTTACCTGGGACAAATAGTCCGACTAGGTAAGTCCAACTTCGACCGAGAGGTCAATCGACGGATTCAACTCGGCTGGGCAGCGTTCGGGAAATTACGACACATCTTCTCGTCAGGTATACCTCAATCTCTGAAAACTAAAGTGTACAACCAGTGCGTGTTGCCAGTGATGACTTACGGATCAGAGACGTGGTCCTTCACTGCTGGTCGTATGAGGACGCTCAAGGTCGCTCAGCGAGCTATGGAGAGGGCTATGCTCGGAGTTTCTCTGCGTGATAGACTCAGAAATGAGGATATCCACAGTAGAACCAGAGTGACCGACATAGCCCAACGGATTAGTAAGCTGAAGTGGCAATGGGCCGGCCATATAGCTCGAAGAACCGATAACCGATGGGGAAGAAAGGTTCTCGAGTGGCAGCCTCGTACCGGTAGGCGTAGTGTAGGGCGACCCCCCACTAGATGGAGTGACGACCTGGTAAGATATGCAGGAAGTCGATGGATGCAGGTGGCTCAGGACCGTGCTTTGTGGCATTACTTGGGGGAGGCCTATGTTCAGCAGTGGACTTGTGAAGGGCTGTAATGATGATGATGAATGATTGAATATACAAAGACACACAGTGCACCTGATGGTAAGTGGATGTTATGGCCCATAGATAACTACATTTATCTTCAATTAAGAAGCAAAATGCAGATGCGTTTCCAGCCCTGAGTACTGAGTAAAAAGGTCTCCGGTTCTCTACACTCACCACACTTAACAAGGCAGCATTAAGCTGCAATTTTTCGCTGGTATTCTGTGAGATCGTGCCGCTTTCCCGGTCGAGCCAACCCATTTGTGCTGCAACGACAATATAGCAGCAGCATGGCTGTACCACGTAGTCCACGTTCCCGCTAACTTATGTCATTCCGTGGGCATCGTAAGAGGCGACAAGGAGAATCTGTAAAAGAAGATAGGAAGCAGCATCTTCCTGATGATATTTCAAAATTATTAAAAAAAACCTGCGCCTGCCCACCTGTCTGCGAGTCGTGGCGACTTTGCTAACATTCCCCATTTAAGATAATCTATGAGAGAGCTCTATGTTCATCAGTGGACTTTCATAGCCTATAATTACATAATAGGTAGTTGGACGGATAGACGGATGGAACCACCACAGCATCCACGACTTTTTCTGCCCCCTGGCGGTGCCGTTTAGCAATCAGGCACATTTTCCAGAGAGCGAAACACATCGAAGTTTAAATCGCGCTATCAAAGTTCTGAAGTAGTAGTTCGTGCGGTCGTGGTGGTTCCGTGTGATAGTCCGAAGCTGTTCTATATAGAATAGCTTCGGACTATCACACGACCAACGACCACGACACCACACCACACCCACGACCACGACCCACAACCACGACCCACGACCGCTCGATCCAGTCGACCCAAACGTCGCAGGTACATCACACAATGACACTACACCCACACCTATTGGGACAAGCACAAATAGGATTACGAATGGGGCGCGGGGTTCCAGCATACGCCACGTACACTCCGTACACCGTACCTGGGTGGTTCTCGCCGCCCAGACCATCGACCGACACGAGCTGAGCAGTCAGAGGCGGGGGTCCGCACTACCCCATTTGGATAGCGGTTAGATAGCTCAATAACGCCTAACGAGGCCTCATGATGATTAGTAAAAATACCAAAGCATAAACCATTATCACCATTATCCTCACGTTCATTGCCTTTGCCTTTTGTAATTAGCTTGCGGCCTTGCAGGCCGCGAGCTCTGAGTCAGATGAAGCTGTAAGAGTCGCATAGACTAACAGCACAAACATCTCGAAAATAGTATCACACTGAGCGTTGGTTGCTCCCCGGGCTGAACAACTTGCCCGGCAGTAGATCTCCCCTTTTCTTTCTACGGCCATAAGGTAATTATTTGCACCGATTTCGTAGCGGGGAAAACACATAGCATTTTAATATTGATGACACGTGTGACCATCTAAATAACAAATAAGTTCACATAATGATTTCTTATATTTACGCGAACACTACACATTGATTAAAATACTGCAGTTTGTGATCATATCCTAGACGGCCCCAACTATTATATCAGATTTGATAGACCACAAATTCTCGCGAAAGAACATCGATTCCTACCAAGGATGATACGTGAGGCTATTGAAATAAAATTAAAAAAAAAAACATCCTAATTTCAATAGAGAAGGAGGCTGGGTACTACCACTTGCCAGTAATTAATAAAATTAAAACTAAACCCAAGCATACCACTGTGAGACTTCAAGATACAGTAAGTTTATTGTGCGTAGATCAAACCATAAATAATAATTAAAAAGCTGAAGATACTCCGGGTTAACACTGACATCGAGACGTCAGTCACCTCAGTCCCCCGTGACCATGGGTGCTAAAAAGCACCCGAAACGACGAGAAAAAAATTAAACGCGATAAAATCGGTAAAAGTAACAAGTGGCGACATCTGTTGAGTAAGAATATTAGCCCTGATTACCACCAGGTGGACTATGTGCACGCTCGTCACACTCATATTATAAAGGTAATGAAAAATAACTACCAGATATTCATGTAGGAAGAAATTACATGATAAATTATCCCGTGCGACATGTTTGGCGAAGCATTAACTACTAAGCCCCTACTTGACTAGAGCGGATCGTCTTAGCATTTAGCGACCATCAACAAAATTAAAATGACAAAGTGTATTACAACCCTAATTAGGAACCGCCCGCTTTATGACTGTGAACAAGGGTTACGACACATACTTAACTAACCTAAGTAAGAATGATATAAAGTTAACAACAAAATTAAACTTACAAAATTGTCTCAATTTTCCCTTGAACCAAACCTGTATGAGTCAAGTGCCGACATTCCTCGACCACAGCAAGACGCCACACTTTAAACTTTATCCAATGTCTTATCCTCTCCTTTTGATTCTTAATCGAGGATAGATGTAGATTCACTCTCACAGCATTCCCTTAACATCAGATGGACTGTGTGCTTTTTTGTAATCCTTAGTGTATAAAACAATATTTGAACCTATAAACAGATCCTGTATTTGCCAGGAACCACATACACACGTAAACAAAATCCAATTGTATTTGCTGCTTTTTATTTAGTACAATAAGAGCAACAAACGAGCTCGCAGTCAGTGGTAAGTGAATACTGTGGCCCATAGACATCTACAGTTATCCTCAATTAAGAATAAAAATGCAGATGCGTTATCAACCCTGAGGACTAAGACGGATCGTCTCAATTCCAGTAAAAATGGTTCGAATGGGTCGGCTCGACCGACACAGAATACCAGCGTCAAATAGTAGCTTAATGCTGCTGTGTTTCGTATGGTGAGTGTAGAGAACCGGAGACCCTTTTTACTGGAAACGAGGCATTCCATCTGAGTCCTCACGGGTGACAACGCATCTGCATTTTGATTCGTAATCGAATATAGATGTAGATGTCTATGGGCCACAGCAACCACTTATCATCAGGTGGACTGTGTGCTCGTTTGTCACCCCATCCTATAAAAAAAAATAAAAAATAAAAAGGGGTTTGCCGGCTCCCTGCATACAAAACACGGCACTGGGCTGCTATTTTACGCTGGTATGCTGTGAAAGCGTGGTCCTTCCCCGGTCGAGCCGATACATACGTGGTACAACCATAATAAGGCTGTAGCATGAATCTACCACGTAATCAAAATGTGAGAGACACACGTAAGCCAGAGTTTATTGGTCCGATTATATCTAAATTCTGTCGTGTATGTCGGTAGTAAATTTAATGAGGCAACCCTGCTACTTATGTTTGGGTAAAAACTATATTTGTATGTACTGCTTTTATTTAAACACTTTAAGACGACACATCGAAAACGCTATCGCCGTACTGATCCGAGTGAATACATAATTTATATAAAAACTTGAAGAAACGCCGTCATAAGGTCTAAAATTGCGTAGCGCCCGCGACGATTAAAAGCGCTTAGAAATTGTCAGAATCTTAAAATATTTTTTTTAAATTATTGATTTGAGTTATCAAAATAATGAGCAAGTAAATTATGAATATTGATGTTAAGAATATATTTGAGTGATTCCCAAGCATATAGATCAAATGATTGTGTTGTAATTCCAACTATAGTGATTTTTTAGAGGTGTTTTCGCAAATAATTATGATCGAGTCAAAATTATACAATCGTGTTTTTGAGCAATCAAAAAAAAAGACATGAATTTACCTATATCAAAATTCCACTTTCGTTAGTGGTGTCATAGTCCTATGCTATTTGATGAAAGGAGGTGCATTTTTTCACGGTGTCGCCTTAACGTAGAAAGTCGGACTTAATGCCTGAGAGAGATGCCCTATAGACTGCTCTAGGGGGGGGGGGATATATTTACCACATCTTTCCGGCGGTATGGCAGTTTATAGCTGTTGTTAATCGCTGCTGCCCATCTCCTGCTTTGTTTCCCTCAGTCGTCTTTTATTACACCCACGAAACGATACGTGTTAGTGAAATATTCTTCCGTCACTACACGGCCATTTATATACATACATTACACAAAAAAGAAAACAAAAACAGACAGTAGAAATAACAAGTTCATTTTCCGTATTAACCACCCTCGTAGTTTGCTTGAGCACAACCATTGTTTTCATTAGGAACGTCGCCGGAAGACATGGGGCTATGCAAATTCTTACGACATGCTAATGTTCGACAATGTTACAAGTCTCTATTTAAGCTTCGTTTCCACAAATGCGTCTCTGCGTCTTAGATTTTAAAATAAAAAAAAATCGGTAAACGTAAGATCAATTTAAAACAAGTACAGTTACATACTATGTACGTTTTGTTTTATAGAAGAAGGGTGACAAACGAGCACACAGTCCACCTAATGGCAAGTGGATGCTGTGGCCTATAGACATTACATTTAATTCTACATTTATCCTCGATTAAGAATCAAAATGCAGATGCGTTGTCACCCCTGAGAACTAAGATGAAATGCCTCGATTACAGTAAATCGGGTCTCCGGTTCTCTACACTCACCAATTACCATACCAAGCAAACGTCCTACTCGGCCCAGACATCCTTCCATTTGTAAAAGTGAAGCAATTAGTCTGTCGCGCTGCTCCAGTGCGTATAAGTCTACTTCCAGTTCACATTTTACATGTTAGAGCCATGCTGCTCTTATATTATGAGTTGTGTTGTATTGTGTAGCACGAATGGGTCGGCTCGACCAGGATAGGACCACTTTTTCTCACTCTCACAGAATACTATTGTCAAATAGGAACTTAATTCTGCTGTTTTTCGTATCCCTGGGGTACCGGGGACCCTTTTTATTGGAACGAGGAACTCCATCATAGTCCTAAAGGATAACAACGCATCTGCATTTTGATTCATAATCGAGGATATATTTATATCTAAGAGCCGCAGCGCCAATTTGCTATCGGGTGAATTTCGTGCTCGCTCGTCACCCTTATTCTATAAATAGAACATATTTTTGAATTAATTTAACTGCATGTGGTAAATTAGTACTTGAAATATTGGTGCCAGAATATCCAACTCGGGCATGTCCATGTACTGTAAAATCTCGTCAAGCGTTAGTCGCTGAGCTAGCAAGTTCAACTTGTATAATAGTAATGAATTTAACGTATAAAAACCCAACCAGTTAGCGACAAAAACATTTAAAATATTTTTTTTCTGAATTTTTACAAAAAATTCAACAGAAAATACTGAATTATACATTTCTTAAAACAGTGTTCGAAGATCTTTAAGTAAAATAATTTCACTATTTACAGCCGTCCAGTTCTGACCATAGGCCTCCTCCAAGGAACGTCACAGAACTAGGTCCTGAGCCACCCACATTCACCGACTTACGCAGTTCATCACTCCATCTAGTGGGGTCGCCCAACACTTCGCTTAGCCCAGCTTCTTCCAGCATAACGAGGCTGCAACCTTTCTGGCCTTTATGGCCAACCTACTTGGCTATTGCGGTTACTCCTATAGCGCAGAGAAACTCCGAGCACAGCCTTTACCATAGCTCGCTGAGCGACATTCAGTTTTCTCATAAGGAAAGAAAACCCAAACCAAATGGCCAAAAAATGACACGACATGATAATTACAAAAAAAAATTAACTTCAATTTTATTCCAAAAGTCTACTTCTGGAGTCCAGCATTTTAAAGGATTTATTCCATTCTTAAGTTATTTTAAATTTGATAGACACTAATCTCTTGAAAGTAAAAATTTTACGTTTGATAAAATGGACACAAAATGTTTAGTGTACGATTTTACCACGTTTATGTAATTTACAAGTGTTAAAATTAAAAAATTTGTACAACCAACTTCAATATAATTAAAATGAGAACATCATCAATGTATTTGAAGTCAATTAAATACGCATTATTTAGGATAACTCAAAAACTGCTGGTCAGATATTGATCACATTAATATGGGACCACATGAGAAGCAGCAGCTTTCAAATAACAAAAGAATCATCGAAACAACACAAACAAACATACGGTCAAATTGACCTCCTCCTTTTTGAAGTCTGTTGAAAATAGTTTTAATAGTTTAAAAAGTGCTTTATAAATGACAATTTTTAATGAAAATGTTTTGAAATTGATAAACAAAACGGGATGCATTCTGTAAGTAATAGTTTTGATTAAAACTACTTTTACGGATTTTATCGCGCTTTATTTATATTAATTTTAATACCCGACGTTTCGGGTGCTTTCCAGCACCCATGGTCACGGGGGACTGAGGTGACTGACGTCCCGATGTCAAAGTTAACCCGGAGTACCTTCAGCTTTTTAATTATTGTCTTTGGTCCGATCTACGCAGAATGAACTAACTGTATTTTGAAGTCTTGCAGTGGTATGCTTGGGTTTAGTTTTAATTTTATTAATTATAGGATCCCAAGCAGGTGGTAGTACCCAGCCTCCTTCTCTATTGAAATTATGATGTTTTTTAATTTCAATAGCCTCACGTATCATCCTTGGTAGGAATCGATGTTCTTTCGCGAGGATTTGTGGTCTATCAAATCTGATGTACTGGTTGGGGCCATCTAGAATATGATCGCAAACTGCAGTTTGAAATTAAAACTAAACCCAAGCATACCACTGCAAGACTTCAAAATACAGTTAGTTCATTCTGCGTAGATCGGACCAAAGACAATAATTAAAAAGCTGAAGGTACTCCGGGTTAACTTTGACATCGGGACGTCAGTCACCTCAGTCCCCCGTGACCATGGGTGCTGGAAAGCACCCGAAACGTCGGGTATTAAAATTAATATAAATAAAACGCGATAAAATCCGTAAAAGTAGTTTTAATCAATGTATAGTGTTCGCGTAAATATAAGAAATCAGTAATAGTTTTATTAAAAAGTTCACAATGTTTGAAACATTCCAAAGTAATTAACTAAATAATATAATATACTGTAATAGTCGGAATGGGTCATTCACATATTTAAAATAGGTGGGCCATTAATGTGTTTTTATCCTCCAACTATTTATCTGATTTTCCTCCAACATATTTACCACATAACCTTCAGCAGATTAGGTATTAATGAAGAAAATGAGCCTCTCGAAAAATCAACACCAGCAAACATTGATAAGCCAATGGTATTAAGATAAGCTGAGACGATTATGAAGCGGAGGAACGCGAGAGATGCGCTTTTAATAACTACATTGTAAACATTGATCGGATACGCATACAATTTTTATTATCCATAGATATTTTTCATTTTTATGTTAACGCTTTGAAGAGACTGCAATTGCGGACTTTCATTGATGTCAAAATCTAACGAATTAGCTAGTTAAAAAAAATAACTTGTATTAGAAAGAAAAAAACGGCTATTTCGAAGAACTGAAAAGAACAAAATAATTTTAATTTTTTTCATCTTAAAGTCTTAAGCCATTAAGATCTTCAGCTAGGTATAGTTGTAGCGCGAATTGGAGGTCGGCTTGAATGGGAAAGGACCTCCTTCTCACAAAATACCAGTGCAAAATAGCCAGTGCTAACGCTGTAGTGTTACGAGAGCATTCATCTTAGTCCTCATGGGTGACAACGCATCTGCATTTCGATTCGTAATCGAGGATACATGTAGATGTCTATGGGCTTCAGCGACCACTTACCATCAGGTGGACTGTGTAAGAATTAAAGAGGCTAAGTCCTACAAGCATTAGGGCATCACAGCATTTTGCTTGCACCACCACCTACGCGCGCGCGCGATCGCGCTAGTGAAACCATACCTTAAAACAATATTCAAAATAAAAAAGCGAATAGCGTCCCAGCTTCTTAATATCACTGCTTAGCATTCAGCGGTCACGACGCCACCGGGCCGTCTGGTCCGAACTGACTTAAATGCGACCCAATTTACACTTTATGTGCAACCATAAATACAGCACTCTTTGTTTATACACCAAAGCAGTTATTACGAAATAAAATTAATGACAATTATAAAGTAAAAGATTAGGTCTTTACCTATGAAATTACGTTTTTTTATGAAATAAGTTAACGCAAATTTTTTTTTCTACTTTCTTCCATTAAAAATATTTTATTTTATTTTTCAAACACGAATCAGCTAAATTTGGATCTTTTTTATAAATAAGATTGAATTGACAAGCGAAATTAAAGTCCACCTGGTGGTAAGTAACTACTGCAGGCAAGTAACACCTGCAACACGAGAGCCTGCAACCCACTTCAAGTAAAGATAAGAGGGCCACAAATGTGTTGTCACCTTTGAATGCTGAGGTGAAATGTCTCACAGCCTGTAGTTGCGCTTCAGACCAGCATGGCTGTTTGGTAGCAGATAGAAGTAGAGTGTGGTATCGATCTAGACGGATTCCCACGCAGAATAGGAATCCTATCACCTAGTAAAAACTATTTAACAAAGAAAGTTCCAGATGCGTTGTCATGTCTGATGACTTAGAAACTAAAATGCTCTCTGTCTGTAATTGTATCGGCTCACTTAACTCATCGAACTAGAACACAATCATATATAAACCTCGCAGATTAAAGGGAAAAGTGGAAAATAAATACGTAGATTTACTCCTGTACAGATAAGTACATAGTACTACCATCAAGTACTCTTTCAGTAGATTTTTCTATTCCTCGAATTTTTTTAAACATTTTATCTATCATATAACAAAAGGAATAAACATGTTACCCGTTTATCTTAGCCGAGTTTGTCACTTTTTTAAAGACAACCTTTTAAAAATAATCAGATACATTTCTGTGAGGGTAATACAGTATTGCATTGTACTGTCTACTGTATATCTAATTCGAAGAGAAACACTAACGCACTTTGTTAGAATTTCATCACACGTATAATGAGTCGAAGTTCACTTAGCGGCGGAACGCCTCGCTGCAGGGTTGCCATGTCGCTCTAAATTATATAACATGAGAATGTTGTACATTAATAGCAAGTCAGTGTTAATAGAAAACTGGTGTTGTCAGATGAAAATATTTTATGTACATTCACTTAGAATTAAAAACAAATCAATTAACCTTTTACTGACTTATGCTATTAAATTAAACTACTTTTATGAATGTTATCGCGTATAATTTACCTATTTTTATTATTAACTAGCGACGTTTTGAGTGCTCTGCAGCATCCATTTACACGAAGAAGGTCAAATGAAGTGTTTGCCGTCTTGATGACATAGTTTCCCGGATTACCTTCAGTTCTTAAATAATAATTTTGGTCCGAACTCCACAGAATGTGCTTATTGTATCTTAAAGTTTTGTGGTACACTTAGTTTTGGTTTAATATCTATTCTCGAGTCATGGCGACGTATGAAAACCCACCACCAAATTTCGTCTCGTGGGTATCGTAATAAACGATAATGGAAAATATCAGATAAATCTTAAAGCTTCCGATAGACGGCGGTATAACAAACTCGTTCAATATATACTAGTTAAACGTAAAGTACCAAAACTGGCGACTAAACACAAGCCATTATATAAATATGAAATTACAATTTCTTTATTATTAAAAATAGTATATTTCTGATGGTTCCATTTAAATTTGAAAAAGTATTCCAGCCCTAATAATATCTAAGTCAGAAAAGTTAAAAATTTAGTAATGATTTTTAATAGAATAGGGGTCTTTTTATAGTATAAGGACAAATGAGAACGCAGTTCACCTGATGATAAGTGGTTTCTTCACCAATCAAAATGCATATGCGTTATCACCCATGAGGACTAAGATGGAATGCCTTTTTTCCAGTAAAAAAGGTCTTCGGTTCTCTACACTCACCATACGAAACACAGCAGCGATAAGCTGCTATATTATGCTGGTATACTGTGAGAGCGTGGTTCCTCCCCGGTCGAGCCGAACCGTTCGTGCTAACAACTGTACAAGCTGCAACATGGAGCTACCACGTAAAAAACTCGGCATACATCGGGATAAGGGTAACAAGCGAGTCCATAAATATAAAATTATAATTTCTTTCTATTAAAAATGGTCTGTTTCTGATGGGACCATTTAAATTTAAAAAAGTATTCCATGCCTAAGCGTGGAGAAAAAGGTGAATTTTTTAATGATACTATTCAGACGACATTCAAGTTACCTTGAGCTCGTGATAAATCCGTTAAAATAATTATATAAAAAAACTAAATATATAAAATAATGAAATGATTTCCACGATTACGCTTACATTAATCTTTCCTTACGCTGTTGTCTTCTTCTGAAACAAGTTTTTAAATTTTGTAAAAATTAATGAATTATTTTTATTGAATAAAACTATATTAACAGATTTTTCGCGATTAATTAACTACTTTAACTTATTTTTACTTCCTGAAGCGTCGGTGCTTCATGTCACGTCACGTCACGTCTGCAGTCTGTGAACATGTTAAAGATCGTCGCCACCATTACATAAGGTTTGATAAACCACAAATCCTCGCAGAAGAACTAACCGATTCCTACCAAGGATGATACGCGAGGCTATTGAAATTAAAAAAAAACATCCTAATTTCTATAGAGAAGATGGATGGGTGTTGCAATCTGCTTGGTATCCTATAATTAACAAAATTAAACCCAAACCCAAGCATACCACTGCAAGACTTCAAGCCACTGTAAGCTCGTTCTGCGTAGATCGAACAGAAAACTAATATTAAAAAACTGAAGGTAGCTGGGCTAACTTTGACATTAGAACGTCAAACAAATTCCCGCCCCCCGTAACCATGAGTGCTGTAAAGCACCTGAAATGTCGGGAATTAAAAATAAGTTAACGCAGTTAATGAAACGCGATAAAATCCGTGAATATAGTTTTATTCAATGTGTAGAGTTAAGCGTAAATTTAAGAAATCATTAATTCTTTTTAGTTTTTGAAGTCGAATTTCATTATTTTTATTGTTTTTTTTTTAATCGAAAGAAGAACAGCCAACCTATGCTATCGAAGTACAAACAAGTGTTAGAACTAATCTTAAATCAAATGTCTACACAGCGAAATCTGTTTTTTACATTATAAGTAACCAAGGGTCACACCAGGACTGTAAAAACTACCGTGGTATCAGCTTGCTTAGTATTGTGAGTAAACTGTATGCTAAGATGTTAATTGAAAGAGTTATGAAAGAAACTGATGAAAAAATTTGGGATGTGCAAGCGGGATTTAGAAAGGGAATGGGGAGGATAAATCTAGTCTTTTTCATGCGCATGATCTCGGAGAAGTTTGATACAGACATTAAGGTCTCTTTATAGGGACTCTACTGCTTGTGTCAGAATCAACGGGGTCTACTCGGACTGGTTCGGCATCCAAAATGTGTCAGACAGGGCTGTGTAGCTTCTCCGTGGCTTTTAAACCTATTTTCGGACAGTTGTTTGGAAACTTTGAAAGATGAAGAATGTGGGTTCAGAATGGGCGAGTTAACTTTCAAATACCTATTGTACCACTACATCATAATGTACATCAGAATGTGTCAAAAACTCACGTATGGTAATTCGTTACGCTATGTTAATTTCTACTTTAATGTATGGTATTGAAATTAGGGTAGTATTACAGAGGAACTGAAACCTGAATATGCTAGGACTGAATCTGAATGACAAGGTGAGAAAATGTGTGATATTTGTATAAGAAAAATGTGGTGTGCAAAATGATGTTGTGACCAGGATTAAGAAAGGAATGCTTATATTGCATATGTGAACGGCAGAGTCGGGGAGGGACGCCCTAGACGGAGATCTATTGACCAAATTGGCTATATATTGAAAATGGGCCAAATTAGGAGTACCCTTAACCAACGAGCATGTTTGTGTAGATATATAGATGTAAAGGAAGCGAGAGAGGTATGTCAGGATCGTGCCAAAGGTAAGTCCGTAGTCTCTGCCTACCCCTCTGGGTGACAGCCGTGAGTATTTATGTTATAAGTAACCAAATATTAATACAGATAGATGAATTCATACAAACTGACTCACAATTATTAAATCCTGTGTAGCTCATATTTATGTTAATGATTGATACTTCTGAAAAACAAATAAGAACAATAAGTATGAAATAATCTAGGTACAACATATTCCTATGGGAATATGTAAATTATGATTTAATTAATCTTTTTCATTATTTGTATTATAAAGTTTTATTGGTGAATCTTGTAACATAATACAAATTGAGTATGATATAGATTCCTTGTAAAAGACCAATTTCGTTAATGAGGGCTAATAATCTTCCGCTCACCAGATGTCGCTAGGTGACACTGAGGTGAAGTTTTTTTTTACAAAATGTCATTCAATTAACAAGGTTGTTTTAAATAAAAGTTTATCAGTTTTTAGAGTATCATATTAATACACAAAACAATGTCTCAGCGGTTTTTTTTTTAATTTTTCACATTTTAACTCCTTTTTTGATTTTCCTACTTTTGTGAATTTTTATGGTTTGTTTTATTTATATTTAATCTAATTAATATGAAATATAACTAATAGTATAAAAAGAAACATTAACCTTTACATTTTTCGAACAAATTAAACTCCCGCTATGAAATCTGCACCTCATTTTTAAGGGATTCCACCCTGGTGGGCGAAAACGTCGTGGATGCTCTCAAATGACGCCAAAAATAAAAAAGCATGTAAATGAATTAGAGAAAATATATTTTAAAATTTGAATTTCGAATATGGGCAGCCCTGTCCCCGAATCGGTTACAATTAGCGAGTCATAGTGATTTCAGTAGTCTCTTTTGATCTCCTCCGTATGTTATTTACGTAACAAAAAATTTTAACCGTGGGAAAATATTCACGACAGTCAAACATTTTCCTTTTTGTTGTCGATATTTCCATTCACTAGAACCAAGCGGTTTACTCCGTCCCTCCGTCCCCATAATATGTACAGCATAGGAGTGGAATACTCTGCCGCCTACTGTTTTTCCGTTCGGTTACCACGGAAGGAGTGTAGGTTTTGATACGTTAATGCTGTGCGTTTTACCATCTAGGATTTCATAACCACTTAGGCATCACCAGTTGTAATTGTAGTGAACACACAACACTGGCTTACAATAAGTAGAAAGTAAAAAATATATTATAAGCATTTCGAATCGTATATGGGACATTAAATTTGTTTATAATTTACCACGTTTTTATTAACTTACTTTCTTGTATACCTGTTCGGGTCTTTAATAATCGACTTCAAACAAACTTCCCAATGAGCTACAGACTGTAAATTATAAAAAAGCGCTATATTAAACATTTTAAATGTATAATTTTTTTTAATTCACTTGTTTTACCAAGTGAAAACGATGTTTCAAACATAAAATAGCCTGTTGACTGTTTGCAGCTTGCAATCTAAAATATAAATCAATTTTTCAATGCGTTAAATTATTCGAAAGTTTGACAGATTTTTTATATAACTATCGAATAACGAAAATATAAAAACCCAACACCAAGTATCATAGCGTATTCTTTATATAGCACGTGAGGGTAATATGGTCATTCGGTTATTTGGATCTCTATAATGCCTCGATTCCAGTAAAAAGGATCACTGGTTCTCTACACTCACCATACGAAACACAGCAGCATTAAGCTCCTATTTTACGCTGGTATTCTGTGAGAGCGTGGTTCTGCCCAGTTCGAACTGACCCATTCGTGCTATAACTGTAATATAGCTTTAGCGTCGCTCTACCACGTCAAGAATCACGTAACGAGCTGACCCGTTGGTATAGTTATTATATTGGCAATAATTGGTGACAATAAAAAAATGTCTTACAAAATAAAATATTATGCAAGAATCTATGTTGATTTTTTTATAAAATTGTAGCGGGGAGCAAACTTACAGTCCACCTGATGGTAAGTGGTTACTGCTGATGGGCACCTGCAGCTGACTTTAAACAAAGAAGGTTATGCTGATGCGTTATCACCTCTGAGGTCTAAGATGGAATGCTTGAAAGCCTTTCTTTCTATTTTTAAACTCGTTACACCATACTAGGATTTTTTAATTATCTGCAGTTTAGAAAAAACATCCAGACCCAGAAAATTTATTTATGGGCCGTATAAATACTTGTTCCGTACGGAATTCGAACCCTTAACCCTTGGGGCTGCAACTCAATTCTAAGTCATTGCATTGTGGAACTGACAACCTGCTCTTTGCTATCGGAGGTATTAAAAAAATTTCGAGTACATGTAAAATCTTCTTTCATCTCGACATCTTATTCTCCACCTCTGTCTTCTCTGCTCCAAGACCATCTTAGAAATTGAGACAACCTTGTGCTCAGCTGTGGGGTACGTAAGCTTATCCTACTTCCTTCCTCACGATGTTTTCCTTTCGAGTTCATGATAAATCAGAACTTCAAATTGCAATTAACAATTTTGTTGGTGATATCGTCATCAAAATTCCCTGCTTAACATAAGCCTCCCCCATAGATTGCCTCATTGGGGAGTCGCAGTTTTTTTTTATAAATCGTTATTAGGAATACGTTGATGCCCATCTTATGATTTGCTTCCCTCTATTGCCTCTTACTATACGATGGGATGATATGGGGAAGTGGATATTTTTACACTACACGGTACTTATTATACGTATATCAGTAATCATCTAACTATAGTAAAAATTTAAGAATGCAAAGAAAATAATTTTCTTATAGAATATAACGTAAAATGTTACATAGCCGTAGACGCATAACAAATTTCCATAAAAACACAGGTTTCTCGACTGACCCACGTCACACAATAACGTCAACGAACCTTAATAAGTCCCCGGTAAAGAACTCATTATGTTAGGACACGCTTGGGCTCTTCAATCACTGGGACACTCGATGAGGGGTCTAGACAGCAGAATTATAGAACGCCTCCAATTATAATAACGATTCTAGTGTGATCATTGAACCGGAAGACGTAAGCAATTTGCTGTAGATGGATATGTCTATCGTCATCGACTAAAAATAACAAAACAAAGACGTTTGACTTAGGAAATATTTAAATAAGAAACGTACCATGACATTTCATAAAATACGTAGAGTGGTAGAGCCACGGCCACGCTGCACCTATATCATTGTTACGGCACCAATGGGTCAGCGCAAGCGGGGTAGGACCACGCTCTCACAAAATACCAACGTAAAATAGCAGCTAGAAACAGAAACAGAAAAAGATTTTTTTATTCACTATAGAATATAAATAATACTTATTGAAAATCACTTTTGTTTTCATTTACCACAGGTTCGGAAAAAAACCTCTGTCCTGGGAAGAACCAGCAAGAAACCCAGCGGTACTATTTTTTTTTAAATAACAGCTTACAATCATGTATGTTACAATTAACAACAAAAAACAAATTAGGTATAACTTGGTAGTGATCACCCTTCCCAGGGTTTATTATCATCAATGAATTCCTTAATATTATAATAGCCCTTTAATGCTGATATGTTATGTACGTTGCGTGTAGAGAACCGGAGACCCCTTTTTAATGGAAACGAGGCTTTCCATCTTATTCCTCGGGGGTGACAACGCATCTGCGTTTTGATTTTTAATCGAGGATAAATGTAGATGTCTATGGGCCACAGCATCCACTTACCATCAGGTGAACTGTGCACTCGTTTGTCACCCTTAATGGGTACATACTATCCGGTGGACTGAAATTTGTAATTTAATTTAATATAAAAAAATGTGCGCGTCGTACGTATTTTAAACATTCAAAACAAGCATTATTTTAATTCGTTTAATACCGTTAAAAATTATGTCGATTTTTTCACCGGTTTATTTACACAAGCGTCGATATTTACCGGTCCCGATAATTTTATTGTCGGTCTGTTTATAATTACGGACAGAAGTAAATTATTGTTTTGGCATCGCGTCCAAACAGCACATTTACTTGCCCGACGTGTGTGCGAACAAACAAACACAATGATGTTTGCATAAGAACAATATTTCGTTTTTTACGCCGTGACCCGGATCGGGCGAAGCTTATGGTTTTCAAAAGGAAGTAACAGGCTTATTGTTTAACCTGAAGAATTGTATGGTGGAAGCTTTTCATGGGGAAATGCCTACTTATATTCGCGAGGGTAAGGCTGACACTTTCGCACACATTCGCGGGCACAACCACTGGATACCAGTCGCCCCTCGGCGATTCATCCTCGGGATAAGATAATTTCTCCCCTCTTTCTTCTCATCAGGCAAGAAGAGCCTTCTCACACTAACTCGATCTTCTACCGCGCATGACCCTAAAGCATCAGCCTTTTCTGCTCTACCCTGCGGTCTTACCACTGCTGCATTAGCGAGTTTCAGAGAATAGAGCGAGTTGCGCCTTACCATTCCAGCAGTTCTTTACCTTCTGCGATTCCACCTCGAATGCTATAGGTAGGGTGAAAGAAAAAAAGTTTTGGCCAAACTTCCCTAATGCGTGGTGATGGCAGCCAAGTTCGGAAAAGAAAAAGAGTTACGCACCGGCAGTACAGTTAAAAGTAAAAGAGTTACAGCCTATATACGTCCCACTGCTGGGCACAGGCCTCCTCTTATTTCTAAGAGGGGTTTGGGGCAAGAAAATGTACTCTGCGCTGCCTCAATGCGAAGCTGAATGTTTCGAAATAATCTTTTTCTCAGACATACAGGTTTCGCTACGATTTTCCTCAACCGCCGAGCACGTGGTAAATCGGCACTTAAAATTGCAATTAACAATTTCGGGATCGAACCTGAGTTGCTTGCGTGCTGTGTAATTTACAGCGAGCGCTGAGCCCCTCGGCTACCATGGCTGTATACTCGTATTACAGTGTACACGGATTATTTCGAACTCAAACTTGAATATCCAAAATCACTGTTGTAAATCAATGATATGCCACCTAAAACAGTACACACAACGCTCGGGGTTGTCGACTTCGCTGATCGGTCGGCATTGTATGTTATACAAATAATGTAGACCTTTCAAAGAATTAGATAAGTTTCCACCATAAATCGCTTATCAGAGCCACGTCTGATCTCTCACAAGTTCACTGGTGAACAAGGGCTTCATCCTACTCGTTTGTTTGCCTTTTGTTTTGTTTTTAAAAACATTACCTCCACACTAGGGTTTTCTACTGCATCGTGTGGACAGTTGCACATACATAAATTGCACATAGACAAACATTCAGACTCGGAAATTACTTGTAGGCCATAAAAATACTTGTTCTGTGTGGGATTCGAGCCCGCGGCCCTCAGCGCCTTAACAAATCGCTAAGCCACTGCGCCACGGTGTCGTTAAACTGCTAATGCAACAAAAGGCCAATTCCTGTTCCATACAGTATCGTTCCATTTGTCACTGCCAACAAATGTCCACTGCTGAACATAGGCCTCCCCCATAGTATGCCTCATAGTGGTTATCCTCATAGTTATGCCTCATAGTGTAGCCTCAAGACCTCATAGTTAAGCCTCATAGTGGTTATGCCTCATAGTGGTTATGCCTCATAGTGGTAATACCACACTTGACACGCTGATTGACAACCGCAGGTTGTTTATTATTTCGAATTGTCACGAAGATGCTACCGCCGTTCACCTGTTTTATCTCCCAAACACGACGTCCACTTGATTATGTCCGGTATTAGTTTCTCTTCCGCCCCTAGAAGGCAATCTATCTATGTTTAGCAATACTTACATATTACAACCATCAGCATGTTTGTAACTTAATCAAAAGTAAGTCGTCATAAATAGAGAAGGTAACACTCCAAGAGGAAATAAAAAAAACAACCAAAAATTTTATATTTTACAAGTTTGGCTGTGATGCGAATTCAGAACCGACTTATAGATGTACTTAGACGGCTCATACCACTAAGTCAAGTTGTCTTTCTCGGCTACGAAGCTCACTTGGCGTCTGGTTTCTTTCAGCACATTTTTGTGCACGCATATTCGTGTTCACAACAACAATATAATATTTATATTTACGTTGGGCAGCACTCGAGTGCTCTAATAAACGGTGCTCTGCATCGAACACCTCACAACAATATGCGTGTGCACTCGTTTCTCAACCGGTGTCTAATATTATCCAGCCATGCTTCGTTCAAACGTGGCCAGTTGTTAAAAGATACTTTATTAATAGTAAAAGTTATTTAACAAAATTGGCTTCCTAGTTGATCTAGTTGTATGACTGCTGATTATGTTGTCCGGGGTCCGAATCCCGGGTTTTTCAAAATAAAATAAGGGTGACAAATGAGCACACAGTCCACCTAATGGTAAGTTAATGCTGTGGCACATAGAAATCTATGTACATCAATTAAGATTCAAAATTCACGTATGTTATTGTTCCTGAAGACTATAACGGACGGATTTTCCATACTGAACATACGCAATACAGTAGCATTAAGCCGCCTTTTTTTGTTCTTATTCAGTGAGAGCCGACCCATTCATACTACAGTCATTACACGTTCCCACTATTTTAATTGGGTGCCTCTCAATTATCGAAAAACAATTTAATCACTTCACATTATCATCTTATTTTCTATTCTAAATTATCCTTCGAGTAATATTTCAATCCTTATATTTTATAACGATTTCATTTTACAATCGTCCAAATTCATTTCAATTATTAAGAGTAAATAAAACGACTACTGAAATAAATATTCAACATTTTTACTACAAATAAATGTGCATTTAAAGACAATATCAAAAAAATAGCTATTTTATTTGATGTGTAAGTTCTTCCAACTTGCCATTTTGTTTGCAGCTAACTCGTTCAACTACTTGTCACGTGTAAGCGGGTCTGTTCCGGGAGTCAAATCCGCGCCGGCCAGTGCCCGGGCGTTCGCTCCAATTTGCCTAATCGCTTTAATGCACTCCATATCTTTGTTTTATTGCACTCGCATCGCCAGACTAAGTCTTTCTGGTTATTAACAGCCGGAGAGAGAATAATAATAACGCTAAAATCATTTATCTTTTATGACGAGTCAGCGTTGGTGTACACTTTTATGACCGATTGGCTGAATGGTGATTGAGTTCCAAACCCTTGACTACGAATTGGCTTGAATTTCCCATGGTATACACTAGTAAAAAAAGTGATAAACTCTGTAAACACTAGGAACAAACACAAGCTAGTGATACCATTTTCTCGACTCCACAGAGTCAGTAATTCATTCTTGGGGCAATGTATACGCTATTACAACAAAATATGCAAAGTCTCTCTATTACCAAGTTTAAGTATTTAACTGAACAAAAACTATATAAAAAGTATTATTATAATATACATTAATACATTGTTGATAATAACCCCTGGGCATGAGGTGGTCGCTTCCAAGATGTTTCTAAAATAAATTTTGTGAATACTCGTATTTTGTAAACATCCACATTGCAAAATTTGTTTTTAATGAAGGTCCCTCTCGATTTCTTGCTGTTTCTTCCCAGGACAGAGGTTTTTTCCGAACAAGTGATAAAGTAAAAAAAGATTTTCAATTTTTTTGTCTTCGAGTTTATTAAATAAATGAAGGAACATCCTTATATATATAGAATTAAAATTAAACTAAACTCATTTCCACATTTAAAACATTAAATAATACTAGATAGACATAGATACATAGAAAGATCATTGAATGCTAAATAATAAATACATTTTTATAACTTAATATTATTTGAGACATTGACTTATATATTACTAGCGTAAGGACCGGGCCGACCGAAAAGAACTAAAACGGACCAGTGCGCTGGCCCTAAAATTACAGTTTAGGGCCAACGCGAATCGGTCGACAGACAGTGCGCGCGCAGGACAGATTTGCTTGTCATAAATATGTCTAGTTGCGTGGTAAAGGAATGCAAAAATTACAATACAAAGATTTAAAAAAACATAGGATATCGTATCGTCGGTAAATAACTTTATATTAATTTTGTTACAATAAAATTATTATTTAAACGCATTTTTAAAGTTTTATTTTACACTACCAAGATTTACGTTACCAAGATTAGGATAGGGTTGGATTCAGACCCCCAAACTTGATATAATTTAAAAAAAATTATATCAAGTTTGATGTTTCATGTTTTTTTCCCATGTGCCGGGATTTTGGCGTCACGCGTCTGGTTTATCTATAAGTTTTGTTGACGGTTTTATTTTTGTATAATTTTTGTCTAAGGAACTTAGTGTAATTGAAAATTTGAATAATGGTATCTAATATATTTTATATTCAATAAGGGTAAAACGAAAAGAGTACAAAAGAGACCATACCTGCTTAATTAAATCTTAAAATCTGATTCATAAAATATTTTGAAATTCTATTTTCAAACCGACTGCTTCTGGAGCATAGAGTTTTTATCGTGGTAGCTCCTCATTAAAGTTATATCAAGGATGCTACATAAATGCATCGATCGGCCATCGATTGACCAGAAATGGAGCTAATTCTAATTTTATTAAAAAAACGCGGTACTCATGTACAATACAGAAATCCTCGATATCGCAGGGTTGATATTAAAATGTAAAAGGACCCAAAAATAATACAAGTTGACCTTTAGGTAAAATTATGGTATTTTCGCTTAGTATTATTACAATACTATATACTACAAACTATGAAATAATGGTACAATTAGGATAATTATACTACGAAATACGACCCTGGTTACGTCGTGTTTTGACATGACGTTTGTATTATGACAGATGCGCTACCATTTCTTGTATGAAAATGTTATGAGTTAAATATTTAGATGGGCCTATCCTTCCATTTGAAATCATTGATTTGAGACTTTTATATTCCATAAGGCAATTGAAAACATTTTTACTTTTTTATAATAAATTCAAAGAGAACGAATTTCTTTAAACTACTGCGTAAATTCATACCTATTATTGATTGACATTGACAACACTTTGTAAAATCTTAGTTTTTTCATAAACCTACAATATGGCTTACATACCCAACAGTAAAACTTTCTTGTTAAATGCGTGACACACTCGCTACGTGAAATCGTTACGATAGCACAAACTGCACCAATATTCAAACCGTGTGTGTGATAAGAACTGTACAGTTTTTACGATTTTTTAAAACTGTACCGTCGAACGGAGTAGCATGAAAATTTTAGTAGAAAAACGGAATCGGAGGAAACTGTGCCGATAACCGTAACGTGTGTCCTAAGCGCTCGGTTTTCGCCATTTCTCATAATAGTGTTTCGCTTTTTGATTATTGACGTTACTATACACAATACTGGCGTTAATATACACAGCAAAAAAAGGATGTATCTCTGTCGGTTCTTAAAAAAATTATGCCAGTCTCTTGTAAACGTACGTAACGTAAACGTACGTGTCTCTTGTAACGTACGTAAACGTATACGTAATTCCTTTAAAAAATTTATATGAAAATGAGCTTCTCTTTTCATTTACCAATCTTTACACGAGGTCCTAAAATATTCCGCCTCGTGATTTTTTTCTGTCTGTTGTTTTTTTTTTTTATCAACAATAATACAACAATACCTAATGCGTCGCCTGCCGATGTCATCGCGGAACGAAATGAATAAGCTGCGCAATTTTACTTAAACGTGTGTGGGCTATAGGGACATACGATTTGTCTTTACAGTTCGACTGCACAGTTTTATCGCATCGATAAAACTGAAGGTGTAGGCCCCCAAAAGCAACATGATTTTTTTCCTGGTAGGATCTATACTAGCCCCTTTCTGAGTCTGACAACCGTCTACTGACGACGTCAACCGTCTACTGACAGCCTATCTATGAGACGTTTCTGAGATTCATATAAACAAAAAAGTCTTTTACGACATCCACGAAAGCAATCAGGTGATATATAGTATAAAGCCAATATTTCACGTCGAAACCGTGTAGTGGTGTTGTAAGAATATCCACTAGCCCATATCGTCCCGTGTGTGTCCCGTAAGACGCGACAGAGGCAAACTGAACCAGGAGACAGGCACCAGCATCTAACTGATAACAGCTTAAAAAAAACTGAGGTTGCCAACCCGCCTGGCAAGCGTGGCAACTATGGCAAAATCCCCCTTACGATGCACTCTATGGAGGAGGCCTATTTAGGCTGAAATGGATGGACACGTCTAAAATGTTTCATCTACGTGAAAAATAATCTTTGCGACAAACATCTGGCTGACAGACAGACACTGAAGTGATTAAACAGTGTTACGTTTAGCTGATTTCGAAACAGAACACTAAAAAAACGTGAGAGGCATAGACATTTAAATTTAACTATATTTTTATTTCATCAGAAAAGAAAATGAGAAGGTTCTTAATCCGACTGTGTGCTTTATTTTAAATTATATATTTAAAAAAGTAACCCACACATCAGGATTATCTCAATGAGTTTACAAACATAAATTGCACAATGAGTGAGCTTGAGCGCCCATTACGGCCAGCAGAAAATGTCTATAACGCATATTTATTACGACGACACCGTGGCGCAGTGTCTTAGCAAAAAGTTGGGCCGGTGTGGGCCGCGAGTTCGAATCCCTATGGAACATTTATTTTATGGGCTACAAATAATTATTTCCGGTCTGAATGTTTGTCCTTGTTAGATTTAACTATGTAAACTGCCTCGATCATACAGGACAGAATCCTAGTGTAATGTTTAAAAAAAGAAAAAACATAAAAAAAATAATATTTTACCAATTCTGTGCAACCACCCATCATATTCCAAGCTATAACACATAAATCTTTACTCGATAAGCGGCATGGACGAGCGACGATGACGAATGCGTCCGGCTGCATTCATAACTCGACCTGTCGGTCTACAATATTTTGTTTTCCTTTTGCCTTTTTCAGTCAAAAACATTAAGCTGATACAGCCTAATGTAATAAAAATAATCTTATTTTTTTATAATTAAAAAACTAGTAAAGGAAAAGGAACAGGAAGTACAGGCCTGTTTATCATCAGCATATTCTTTTTATTCATGCAGCCTGTCTAAATTCCACTGCTAAACAGAAGCCTTCCCCATAGATAGCTACATAGGAAGGATTTTGCCCTGCTTGTCAAGAGAAATTTCCACCGCAGTTTTCATCATAATTTTCAGTTTTTATCAGGAATATATTGCTGCCAATTTCCTGTTTCATTCCCTCTGTCACCTAACGACACACACGGGATGATATTGTGATGATGACAGTGGATATTCTTAAGTCGCTACTACGCAATATAGGCCTACACGATTTTAAATATGAAAGAGTTCTCCTCGCCTTAAAATCTATAAAAATAAATAAAGTTATCTGTTTGTAATGTCAAAGTAACAGTTTTTTACTAAATGCATATGAAAGTATATATTCTTACGACAAAAATACTATATTTAAAAATTTTGTCCGTCTGTTTGTTTCGGCTACTTTCCGAAATGGTTGGACGGAATACATCGCGCCTTTCGCTGTCAGGTAGCTGATGTTATAAAGAGTAAAGTAGGCTGTTTTTTTTTTCATTTTAGAAAAACATTTATTAGAGGCATATATTTAGCTCTAGCTGTTCCCCGCGACTTCGCCCGCCTGTAATTTAGGGTTTCAAATTTTTTGCGCGTAACCCTAATGATTTTTCTAAGTCTAAGTCTAAGCCTAAGTTACTCCCTATAACATCAGCTATCTGCTAGTGAAAGTCCGGTTAAAATAAGACAAAAATTGTGTTATTGTTATAAGTACCGTATATACTTTCATATGCATTTGGTAAAAAGCTGTTATTTTGATATTACAAACTACTTGTATAAATTAGAGTTTTTATAGACTGCGATGATGGTGATGAATCGTACTCATTATGATGTTACGAGTAGTGAACAAGTAATATGTCAAGTTATAAGTTACCATAAAACCATTTCTCATATTATTTACTAGTGGTACTTGTTAACTATACTTCACCAAAATGAGTGTAGCCTAAAACTATGATTTTTGAATCATAAAGGAGTTTTGTATTAATAAATTAAACATGAACATACATCCAGACACGGCGCAATTATTTGTTGGTCATGCAAACACTTGATTCATGGGATTTGAACCAGCGGTTCTATAGTAAATATTAAGCCACTTTCTACTGGCACCTTTGTTCCTTTATATTCCACACTTTTATATTGTAACAAGAGAGAAGAGGGTTCTGAGAGGGTTTTTAAGTAAAGGAGGCATCCGCTAAAACGCCTTAACTCGTGATTTCATAATTTACCTCACGCTGAACACGTGTAAACGTATCGTAAATCATCACTAAAAATGCAATTTGCAATTTCACTGGTATCGGCTAGGATCGAACCCGTGCTGCCCGCGTAATGCTTTTACGGCGAGTACTGAAACTACGTATGAAATTACATTTATAGGTAACTAGCTGATACCCGAGAATTCTTTCGCTTTCTTAATAATTTAATAACTTCATATTGAATGAAGATATCGCAATGATTTTTTTTAGGTAAGGGTCAAGTGTCTAAGAAATAAAACTTGGAAAACTTAATTTTAATCCATCCAGTAGTTTTTCCGTAATGCGGGCACAGCTTCTAAACTCTATCATTTTATTTATAAAGATTAATTATTATATTAATAAAGTACAATGCTCAATGACCTCAATAGTGCCTTCCAAGTCTTAAGATGAACGTGGACAAAACAAAGATCAAGTGTAACCTCCATGTCACATCTATGCCCGTAGTTGTTGAGAGCACTAAGCTTGAAGTTCTTAACGAGTATGCTTACCTGGAACAAATAGTCCGACTAGGTAAATCCAACTTCGACTGAGAGGTTAATCGGCGGATTCAACTCTGCTGGGCATTACAACATAATATCTTCTCGTCAGGTATACCTCAAAACTTGAAAACGAGATTATACAACTAGTGCGGGTTGCCAGTGATGACTTACGGATCTAAGACGTGGTCATTCACTGCTGACCGTATGAGGACGCTCAAGGTTGTTCAGCGAGCTATGGAAAGGGCTATGCTCGGGATTTCTTGGCTTAATACATTTAGAAATGAGGAAATCGGCAGTAGATCCAGAGTATCTGACATAGCCCAACAGATTAGTAAGCTGAAGTAGCAATAGGCCGGCCGTACAGCTTGAAGGTCGGTTCTTCAAGCTGTACGATGATACGTCGATAAGGAAGCAAGATTCTCGAGTGGCAGCCTCATACCAGTAGGTGAAATGTCGGGTGATCCCCCACTAGATGGAGTGACGACCTAATAAGACATCCAGGAAGTCGATGGATGCAGTTGGCTCAGGACCGTGTTTTGTGGCATTCTTTGGGGGGGGCCTAGGTTCAGCAGTGGACTTGTGTTGGGCTCCAATGATGATATTATATTAATGAATAAAACGAGGATATCCACAGTATAACCAGAGCCTATATATCCCAGCGGTGTAGTAGGCTGATTTTTTATGCCTATGCCCCAATGAGCCGGTTTTATAACTCGAAGAACCGACAACCGATGCCGAAAAAAGGTTCTCTAGTGGCAACCTCGTACTTACCAGTACGGCGAGGAGAAGTGGAGGGAGGCCACTAGATGGAGTAAAAATCTGGTAATATATGCAGGAAGTCAGTGGATTTTATTAATAACATATAAACTTTGACACTTTATGGCATTTCTTGGGAGAAACTTACGCTCTTTAGTGGACTTGTGTGTAGCTGTAATAATGATGATGATGAAACGGTATATCACTTGCAAAAAATTTAATTTTGCAAATATTCCATGAAATAGAAAACTTTCATAAATATCAGTCGAGTTGCATTAAAATGGCGGCACTATAGAAGCCACAGGTAATAAATCGTCGGCATTTAAATTATTATTAAGCGATAACTCACTCCAAGTGACTCGTTCACTCTCAATTCATTCACGTAACCCTGAAAAAGTCACGAGTCCCCAGAAAAACGGGTCGTGTGGTCACGCGAATAGCACACAAAGTACAAGCGCCGAGCGGAAATGTTAATCTTAATTTTCCAGAGTTATTGCTTTTTCCGGTACCCTTGCTTACTTTGTTGGAGTTTATGTTTTAACTGCACGTTTGATTACTTTATTAATTTTATTAACAACACGGTGTTAATGCTTAAAACGTTACAAGAGCGGAGAGCTAATGACTTCTCCTGCGTGCTATTTGTAACCTTATAGCCAAACAGGGATTGTGCATTTAAATAAATTACAGAGTTTGTCTCTACATCACAAATTTATAGCAGCTGCATACTGCTGTGTTTCGTGTTATCTCTCGTATTTATCTCCGAAGACCTGACAGCAAAAACCGGGAAGTTTTTTTTTCTTTGGTTGAATTCACTAAAACGCATCAATGCCTAATGGAATAATATGTGTCAAACGATCCATGTACTTTAAAAAAAAGAATAATATACATCAGAAAGATCGGTATGTCACGTATACGTATTGATAAAGAAAAACAATTTATAAAATAAAAAGATAAATAACTGGGTTTATTTTAAATTGGCATACTTAAAAGTTTATTCTTTAAACTATAATATTAACATAGAATTAATTGTTACTTATTATAATTTACAATATTTGCATAACATATATAAATATTTTTATTGCGTGCACTTTATCTTTCACAACACACTCTCAAGTTCATACAATTAAACTACATATAAGCAAACTAAAACGTTTTAAAATACGTACAACTTACCATATTTTTAGGTACAATGATATTATCTCTATCACTTGTAAAAATAACTATGTCAAACTTAAACACGTACCTTACAAAAGTGTCTTGTTTATCCTATAGAATGTAGAATTACCAAAACGAGCAAAAGTAATATAGCCATTTATTTAAATAGCCGCAACGTTCCTTATTGTTCCAAATTAAATGAACTCTCTAGTTGTTTACATGCTCTAAGTGATAAGCTTCTTTTCTTTGTCAACGAAATTATTATTTTCCTATCAATTCAAGTGCGACATCTTATTGTTATTAAAAATTGTAAAAAGCGCTAACTTAAATGATATTTATATAAGAAAAAGGCGTAACAAAATAAGCACTACACATGATATACAATGTACTACACACATTATTATAATGATATCCATAACAACATCAATGTACGTAGCTAATATCACATACAAATAAATCACACAAACACACACGCACACATATACGCGCGGCATACACACAAAACGCACGCACGCACGCATACACACACACACACACACACACACACACACACACACACACACACACACACACACACACACACACGTTAATTTAATTCCTTTTACTTGCGTATTTCATATTTAGTATCATCAATAAAGATATTATTATTATTATATCTATGTACATACGACAGCCAATCACAAGTCCAATGCTGACCATAAGCTCCCCAATAGTAGAGGTTATTTGACAAAACAGGCGGTTTGGCAACCGCAGTTCTTTTTAATATTATATTGAGTTTTAAAAGGAAGATGCTGATGGCTATCTCCTTTCAAAGATTCTCTCTATCACCTCTGACGACAACGATGGTTAACGATATCACCCAAGGCTCAGGTGACAGGCTAATGGCAAAAACTCAATTCAAAAACGCTAAGGCTGTTGACTCCTATGGACTAAATTTACACCATAACGGTGTAAACAGAGCCGTGATAGCTCAGATGGTTAACGCTCGCTGCTGTAAATATAAAAGAACGCGAGTAACCCGGGTTCGATCCCCGCCGGCACCAATGAAATTGTTAATTGCAATTTTAAGTGCTGATTTACCACGTGCTCGGCGGTGAAGGAAAACATCGTGAGGAAACCTGCATGTCTGGGGAATAAGAAAAAAAATATTTCGAAGACATGTGAAGTTCGCCAACACGCATTGGGGCAGCGCGGCGGACTATTCCTTGCCCTAAAACCCTCTCAGAAATTAGGGGAGGCCTGTGCCCAGCAGTGGGACGTATAAAGGCTGTAACTTATAGTACTGTAGAATATTCACTACTCCATTTGGTCATGGAGGATATCGTCAGAGATGACAGACGGAAATGAAGCGGAAGATGAGCAGCAGCATTTTCCTGATGTCTTCTCAAATATTAAAAAACCACGTTGGAACCTGACTGCCAAGCGAGGCAACTACGGCAGTTAACTCAACTGTAAGGCAATATCTAGAAGATCCTATAAATATCCTATAATGCCCTATATAGTTTTTTCCCGTAATTATACGGCACTACCACTGCAGCAGGTTATAATTTGGGTCAATAGCTCAAAGATTTGATAAGACACACCCTTTGGTAGTTCATAAACGTCTACGGTCTTCGCCGGTTTGGATATTTTACGTTTGACAAAAACGAGAGTCATCATTATTAGAAGAAGAAGAAGAAAGACCTTTATTCACTGGAACTATACACATCACAAACATAAAATAATAAACAGTTAAAAGTTAGCATGTTAATATTACAGGTTATGGGGTGTGTATCGAGCCAGTGAAAAATTTATGACTCAGCGTAATGCTGCAGGGTAAAGCCTACAGCGCTAATGTTTCTGTCATAACCCCAGATACACGCACGATCCGCCTGGGTGTGTTTTATGAAATAATTAATATTACAGCCTTAAAGTCCACTGCTGAACATAGGCCTCCACCATATATTGCCTAATAGGTATATGGAGGAGGGTCCACAGTTGCTACGCTAAGCAGCCAGGTTTTATCATTTTAAATTACATATAAACACTCACGCCTGTCACCCAGAGGGGTAGGCAGAGACTACAGACTTCCATTTGGCACGATCCTGACACACCTCTCTCGCCTCCTTCACATCCATACACCTCCGCATACATGCTCGTCGGTTAAGGGTACTCCTAATTTGGCCCGTTTAAAATCGCCAATTTTGTTCGCGATAAATTTTCGCCTAGGACGTCCCTTTCCGACTCTGCCATTCACTTCTGCAACATAAATTTTCTTTGTCACTCTTTCCTCATTCATTCTTTCCACATGACCAAACCACCGAAGCATTCCTTTCTTAATCCTGGTCACAACGTCATCTTGCAAACCACACTCTTCTCTTATTATACAATTTCTTACCCTGTCATTAAGATTCAGCCCTAACATACTCCTTAACGACCGCATTTCTACTGCGTTCATTCTACTCTCGTGCTTCTTCTGCCACACCCAACTTTCACTACCATACGTTAAAGTAGGGACCAACACAGCATTGTGAATTGCCATACGTGCCTTTTTCGACACATTTTGACTCTTCACAATAGAGTGCAAGGCCCCATTTACTCTATTTCCCGCATTCACTCGTCGTTCTATATCCTTATCATATCTCCCATCCCTGCTAAATACGCAGCCCAAAAAACAGCATTTTAAATTGTTACCAGGAAGATGCTGCCGCCCATATCCGTTTCAGTTTCCCTCTGTCGCTTGTTATTACACTCATAGGACGATATGGAGTAGTGAATATCTTTACGATATGATACGTGGATATGAAGCTATTGTTCTGATTAATTCCAGCCGCCAAATTTCACGAACGCACATCGAGTCAAAATTCACGATACCATCCTCACCATCTGGATGCTTGACGGTCAACCATTGTGCGTTTTACTAGGAGTTTTCTTCCTCATACAACTTCTCTATGGAATTGTTTACCACCGGCGATTTTTCCTTACGACTTTGGTACCTTCAAGAAAAGAGCTTACTCCTTTCTAAAAGGCCGGCAACGCACCTGAAATTCCCCTGGTGTTGCGGTTGATCATGAGCGGCGGTAGTCACTTAACATCAGGTGAACCGTATGCTCGTTTACCCCCTCTTCTATAAAAAAAAGTTTTTGGAATTTACCATAGTCGCCTCTTTCAACACTCGACGAAATGGGTTAAAAGATTATCTTAGTTTAACGAACCACCTAGTAGTAGCCGGCTAAACCCAGACGTATCCGCATTATGGCTTTCAGCTGTAACATATTGTATTATTCTTATGTTATTTCTTATTGTCGCAACAACTACAACAGTACATAAACGCTTCAGTTTATTCACTTGGGACGTATTCACGGCGACCGCTCATCGTGTACAGTGCCAAGTGAGTCACACCTCGATTTCGGACCTTGGCGTATAGTGCGTATCGACTCGCAAAATTAACCGATAATTATAAGCACGTGCGACGTTATTGCTAATGCCGCGTTACTCTATTACCAAAATAAATACACTCGGTAACGACGAAGTGAATTGCGATATGGCGAAATTATTTCTGAGGTTACGTAAACGTATACTGCTGGTTGACCTTTTTCACCGTCTGAAAAAAATATGTTGTAATATGTGAGCGGAGTAGAAGCCCATGGCACCAATATTTTACAAAAAATAAAAACAAAAGATTTTAATTAAACGTTTGACAAAACATTTTTTGAACAATTTCATTTCTTTTTATCCCTGAGCCAGTACCCTGTGAAGTGAAAAGGTCAAAGATGCCTACTAAATTTATTGTTTTACTGCCGTTCTTAAAGTAGGGTGGATATGATTTAAATTTCGATAGATTTTAATTATTTTATTTATTTAAATCAAAATGTTCGTTTTTATTTTTCTGTAATATACCAGTGCCTTCTACTCCGTTCACATTTTACACCCTATTT
Source organism: Parnassius apollo (assembly GCA_907164705.1). Classification (NCBI taxonomy): domain Eukaryota; kingdom Metazoa; phylum Arthropoda; class Insecta; order Lepidoptera; family Papilionidae; genus Parnassius; species Parnassius apollo. The sequence continues at coordinate 4,682,639 of CAJQZP010001271.1, forward strand.
TTTCCAGACGGTAAAAACGTCTCCCTGTATATTAACCCATATCGTCCCGTGGATGTCCTAAGAGGCGACAAAGGGAAACTAAAACAGAAAATGGGCAGCGGCTTCTTTCTGATCATAACAACTTAAAATAATAAAAAACTGTGGTTGCCAACCCGCCAGCCAAGTGTGGCAACTATGGCAAAATCCTGCCTACGAGGACTACTTTTATAGGCTGTTATAGATGGATGGATGGTAAACCTATATATAAGTACATAGCGCTGTGTAATAGAATTTTCATCAGCACTTAAAAGCCCACTGCTGGACTTGCGAGACTGCTGGACTTCCTTATCGTAAGGAGGGTTTGCACGGCGGACAGTTTAAACGGAGGATAGCCATATATGCGGGACCGGATTACAGTGTCCTAGTGTGTGCAAACACAGGTGCAATATATTCCCTCATTTTTGTAGCCCGATGTGACGGCCACCCAAAATGGTGGGAGATGGGTCAGTACGTACTTTTCAAGGCACGAGTGAAATACTTCCAACTTCGTGACTCCGGACTCCTATACTAAATTTCTGACAGATAAACCCAATTATAGAATTTCAACCCGATGACCTGTTCGAACCCTATACTACATAAACAGCAGTTGCGTTTACAACCACTGTACCAAAATACTGGACCTAATATTACAAGGGGCACGGGGCTGAAACATCGCTAACTTTGTGAATCCAGGCAGCCACAATATATTTCTTGACAAAAATACGCCATGCCAGATATTTGGCCCAACCCGGTAATCGAACCCGGTAATATATATTCAGTAGTGACGACTACGATCACTAGACCAAAATACTGCACCTAACTACTAGAAGGATATAGAACTGGCAACTTCAGTAGCGTCGAAATCATGAGTCATAAAGTCGTTCGAACTAAATTATAACAGAAGTGTATGTCATACATTACGTACGTCAAGACGAGCATATCTTCAAGTATTCAGCTGCTGACATTTATCTTCACAGACGAGCGCACGAAACCCGCTCAATTGTAAATCTATTCGCCCTATATACGAGTACACATACACGACAACATCACTACCATCGTGGAAATTTTAAAACTCATGCGATTTTCCCGAAGTCTTTATCTATTAGATAAGTGTTTTCCTAAAGCATTCACTATTATATATGTTTCATTCCCGCGTGAAGACTAAATGGTTTAAGGCGTTGTTGCAGCACCTATTAAATATTTTTGAATTTCTGTAAGTTTACGCAAATGTAATTATTGCGCGAAAACAAAATTATTTAATAAAAATTGAACAAACAAACAAGAATTATGTGAATATCGTTTTATTATCGCTTTTAGGTCATGTTGCGAACACATCTCAACACAGTATAAAACAAAATCGCTTCTCGCTGTCCGTACGCTTAGATCTTTTAAACTACGCAACGGATTTTGATGCGGTTTTCATCATCAGAGTATATAATTGATGATGACAACATATCTAATACATGCATATGTTGTCGAGATACAAAAATCACCCGTGCGAAGCTATGGTGGATAGCTAGTAGGAAAATAATATTATACTTAAGAAAAACATAAACAACACGCATCGATCCCAAGCTGATTATTTTATTTACCCTGGTGATCCTGTTTTTTTTTTTTTAATATAGTATAGCGTGACAAACGAGCACACATTCCACCTTGATAGTAAGTGTTTGCTGTGGCCCATAGACATCTACATCTACTCATTACGAATCAAAATGCAGATGCGTTGTCACCCGTGAGGACTAAGATGGAATGCCTCGTTTCCAATAAAAAAAGGTCTCCGGTTATCTACACTCACCGTATGAAACACAGCAGTATTAAGCTACTATTTGACGCCGGTAATCTGTGAGAGCGTGGTCTTTCCCCGGTCGAGCCGACCAATTCGTGCTACAACTATACTTCTAATATAACTGCAGCATGGCTCTACCGCGTATAATAATTCTCAGGATACTACATAAAATATGTTCAATAATGTTAAGAATACTACGACAAAGTTATTAAATTATTGTATTGTCATCTAAATCTCTGTTGTTTTTTCTATAATTCTCCCCACTCTAGTACTGATTCGTTATACAATTGCGGAGAGCGAAGTAACTTTTTCATACTTACTCATACTTCATACACCGTACTACAAGAGAGCCTTAAGTAAAAAGGTGAAAAGAAATGTTAGATGTACATATATAACCTTTGTAACATTTATTAAGGCAAAAGCCTTCGTCTACATATCTCTTCTAGACAGAGGCTTCTTTCTGCGAGGGTTATGGAGGTATTTATACATGGTAGAGTAATGCTGCAGTTATGTTAGTAGTATAGTTGTAGCAGGAATGGGTTGGCTTGACCGGGGAAGGATCACGCTCTCGCAGAATACCAGCGTAAAATAGCAGCTTAATGCTGTTCTCTTTCGTATGGTGAGTGTAGAGAACCGGAAATCCTCTTTACTGGAAACAAAGGATTCTATATTAGTGTTTGTTAAAGATATTAGTTGAAGATTCTGCAATTAATAACTTTAAATGTACGGAGACAATCGAACCAGGATTGTTGTAAGATTTATAGCAAGTGCTTAGCCCCATAGGCTATCACGGTTCTATAAATTTCGTTAATTACAGCCTAATAAAACTCCACTGCTGAACATAGAGTGAACATTATTCGACGTGGTAGAGACATTCAGCGGCTATATTACGGTTATAGCATGAATTTGTGGACTGTAGTGGGGAAGGACCACGCTCTCACGGAATACCAGCGCAAAATAATACATTAATGTTGCTGTGTTTCGTATGGTGAGTGGAGAGAACCGGAGCCCCATTTTTCTGGTAACGAGGCATTTCATCTGTCCTCCGAGGTGACAACGCATCAGAATTTTGATTATTAAATTCGAAGAAATATGTAGATGTCATGGCCACAACATCAATTTACAATCAGATGGCCTGTATGCCCGTTTGTTACCTCATAAGACGGATTTTCTTATAAATACGTAAGTGTAACGGTAGGTGAAGTGTAGGGCGACCCCCACTAGATGGAGTGACGACCTGGTAAGACATGCAGGAAGTCGATGGATGCAGGTGTCTCAGGACCGTGCTTTGTGGCATACCTTGGGGGAGGCCTAAGTTCAGCAGTGGACTTGTGAAGGGCTGTAATGATGATGATGCTGACGTGAGGGTAATACGGTAACTTTCTTGTAACTCGAAAACTACAGCCTTGTTTGTATAGATGGCTTTGTGATACGATCACTCTTCATGAGTCAAATCAAATATTAAAGGGTCAAAAAGGCGCTGTTTTATCGACGCCATTTTGAAAGTTGAATTTATAGTAAATATTTTATTCGAGTTTAGTATGATGTAGTTTAGTTAGTATCTTTAAAAAGATTTTTCGAAGTGTTCCGAATTATTACCAAAGCTTGTTAGCTATTTTTTTCTTAATACATTAGTTATAGCATACGACTTTGTGGTTTTGTCTATCCTTCTCCTGGTTTTGGTTTCATAGGGCGAAAAAGCATAAGGTATATATTACCCTCACGTACCTTAGTTGAAACGTTTAACAGGCGGATAGCTATCGCAGTTTTTTTTTTAATTATTTTCAATTGTTATCAATAAGATGCTTCCGCCTGTATGTTCTTTTAGTTTCCCTCTGTCGCCCATTACGACATTCACGGGATGATATGAGGTAGTAGATTTTTTTACGCAGCCACTAGACATTAAAATTTTAATGTAAGATCTAAAATTACTATTTTAGGGATTTGTGCTTTAAATTGCAACGATGTGGCATTGTAACTTGTTCGTGAGCGAATCCGTGTTTATTTTCAAAAGTTATTTTTTTGTATTTTCACACACACTTGATGTCTAACTAACAAGACAAAAGTTCAACTGCCTCCCGGCTTGTTAGTCACGTCAGATTATACGGTAAATTTGAGGCAATTTCTAATAATGTAGCATTACATTTTTTTTAATTTCTAGAAAATAGTTCTCTTAATAAATTATTTTTACTATGCTTTGCATTCAACTTTGTGTATGTTAACTTTTATAATTAATATTAAAATATTTCTAACCTATATTCTCATACATTATATATATATATATATATATATATATATATATACATATATATATATATATATATATATAACATAACATAAACACTCACGCCTGTCACCCAGAGGGGGTAGGCAGAGATTACGGACTTCCATTTGGCACGATCCTGACATACCTCTTTCGCCTCCTTTACATCCATATATCTACGCATACATGCATATATATATATATATATATATATATATATATATATATATATATATATATACATGCATATATATATATATATATATATATATATATATATATACATATATAGATGATATATATAGATATATAGATTATTAGAATATTTTTGCAAGTGGTAGAGTCACGTTGCAGATGATTGTAGCACGAATGGGTCAACTCAAACGGGGAAGTTCTGCCATTGAATACCAGCTTGACCCTTTTAATTTGAAACGAAGAATTCCATCTTAATCCTTAGGGGTAACAACGCACCTGCATTTTTATTCTTGATTAAAGTTAGATGTATTCTATGGGCCAAAGCATCCACTTACCATCGGGTGGACTATGTGCTCGTTTGTAACCCTTATTCTCTTATAAAAAATAGAATATACATCTATATTTTATATCACAATTATTTTATCAACATCCTTGTTTACTTTCCTTCATAATGTTGCGCGCCTAAGTTAACGTCTAGTTCCTGGCACAAGCGGCATCTAGTGTCGGGGACCAGAGCGAGTAGGACTTCCTAGAAAATGTCAATCTTGAACTTTCCACCAACGGCGCCATCTGGTATCGAACGGAAGAATTAAGCTTTCTCGAAGCTCCACACTCAAATTTTCTGCGCCTGGTCGGTCGGCGCCCGTATTTACTGGAATATTCTGGATGTTTCGGTGAAAAAGGTGTATTTAAAGCCGTTGCAAGCTTCGATCGGGCAGTATTGAACTTGGCGAGACCAGCGAAGCTTCGGAGCGAAATAAAGTGAATCAGTGTTATTAGTGTCTTTTAAGTAATAATCTGATTTCGGTAAATAAATGTTCATTATTTTTTTTTAAATAGCTTATCGATTAGAACAAATGTTTAAAAATAATTTAATCGCGCTAATAAAAGTAGTAGGAATATTTAAAGTTGAAATTGGCACTAAAAGGCTGGTAATTGGGTCATCCACCCTACAAAGCGTGAATATAAAATTTAAATCAGATGCGTGTAATCGCTCTGGGAGCTTGTAGCAAACTTAACTCGCAGCCAACGTGTGGACGCGGCGACCAAACTCTGCCAACAATCCTTTGATCTTTTGTAAAAAACCGACACCACGTGGATCTCGCGCCAACTTGCGGGCCATCGTTCCAATACATACCAATGAAGCCTAAACACCCCGTCTACACGTTGGCCAATGCTATTGGCCACTACATTCGCTACTGTATTGGCCAACGTGTAGAGGCGCCGTTACGTTGTCGAGTCGCTCCATCCTGTATCATGGTTGTTTAAACACGAAAAGGGACGAACCAAGCTCTTACGGTACACACGAGCGTAAATTTTCTTTAGTGAGAGAACCTTGTTTTGTGTGCCACATTAACATTTAGCTATATTAGACTAACATACTTCTTGGTGTTGGATGGTTTGAGAGAAATGTCTCTACACGTGACGCAAGCATTACAGTTAACGTTACATCCATTAAACAGTTAACTGCTAATCATAGGCCTCCCTCATAAACTATTTGACAAAGGGGATATCTGCCATATTTGCCACGCTTGGCAGGCGGATTTGTGACCGCAGTTGTTGTCATTAGGAAGACGCTGAGTTCTTCCCCTTCTTTCATCCCTTACGAAGACAATATAGTTAGTTAGTTAGTTACAGCCTATGTACGTCCCACTGCTGGGCTCAGGCCTCCGCTCATTTCTGATAGGGTTTAGGGCAAGGAAGTGTCCGCTGAGCTGACCCAATGCATGTTGGCGAACTTCACGTGTCTTCGAAATATTTTTTTCTTATTTCTCTGACATGCAGGTTTCCACATGGAACATCAGCACTTAAAATTGCAATTAATAATTTTATTGGTGCCAGCGGGGATTGAACCTGGTTTGCTCGCGTACTGTGAAAATTACAACGAGCGCTAACCATCTGAACCGTGGTAGCAAAATGATACAGGGTAGAGGTTATACTAAAATAATATATACGAAATTTGACGTGCACATAGTTCAAAAACATTATTAAACTAGGTGTATATACAAAGGGTTATTAAAATATTAAGGATTTTATGAATGATAATAGCCGCTAGGAAAAGTGATCGCTACCAAACTAAATATTTCTATTTTGCCTCGTTAGTTTAGTGTTTGTAGTAGTGCGACTGCTGATCATGAGGTCCTGGGTTCGAATCCCGGGTCGGGCCAAAAAATTAATTATTGACTTTTTCCGTCAAGAAATTCTCAGTTTTTGCCCGGAGTCAGGAAGTTAGCGGTATGTCACCCCCGTGCCTCGGAAAGCACGTAAAGCCGTTGGTCCTGCGCCTGATCTCTCTCCGTTCGTGTCGGTTTACCGTCCCATCAGATTATGAGAGTGAGGGAATATAGAGTGCACCTGTGCTTGCCCATACACTTGAGCACTATAATCCTGTCCTGCGCCGGGCTAGCCTCCGTTGAGGCAGGCCGCCGTGGCCGAAATTCGGTCTGTAGGACATCATTGGGGTATCTATATAATTTTCTCACCTGTTTGGGTTCTATAAATATATAATTATAAATTAAAATAATATAAAATAAAATAAATACAAAAACTACATAAATAAATAAGATCCAACCAGATGGGAGCCCTCGGCAGGGGAGACCAAACGGCCGAGGGTTTCGGGGAAAGGGAAAGAAACCGGCGGCGTAAATTATTATTATTATTATTATTATAACATACATGATTGTAGTCTGTTTTTTTAAAGTCCCGCTGTATTTCTTGCTGGTTCTTCTAAGGACAGCGGCTTTTTCCGAACCAGTAGTAAATTAAAAAAGTGACTTTCAATAAGTATTACCTATTTATAATCTATATTGAAAAAAGTTTTTGTTTATCTTTGTGTTTCTGTTTCTTACACCTTTAATACACATTCATAATGCTTTATGTAGCAGCAGGGTAATATATTTTAAAATTATTTAGTTTTGACCAACACAAGAGCAAACATAAAATTCATACAACAGCTAGCGCCATCTAGCGTCAAATCGAGAAGATTATGTTTAAGATTGTGTTTTATGTTTATTCTAATAGAGACATCGTATGACGCAAACATACAGCCGGCGAAACATTGCCGCCCTAAATAAATACTACCATTGAAACGCACGCGATGAAAACTCCAATAATACTTTATATCCATAAAACGTTGGTTTATGATAGCGTCTAGCCGGACGAATTTATTGGCATCAAATCATCCGCAGTTTCATTCACTGCTCTATCACCATTGCAATTGGTCTATTTTGCAATGAATAAATCTTTCGTTCCACGGACCCAGGTTAAAACGGGTTCTAAGTGAAAATGTCTGCTTTTGATGCCGAGTGAAATGTTTTTATTTAGAGCAACGAGTTTTATGAATCATTTTTTCGTAATCTGTCTTTAAATATGGCGGGACCTATCTATCGAAAAAGTTTAAAATCTTCTTTTAAATATTCTCTCACGACACCCACGGGATGATATGGGGTATTGGATATTCTTACACCTATATAATAATAATGTATACAATAATCAAAATGCAGTGTCACTCTCTAAGACGCCTAGCAAGAAAATGCAACGTTACTAGTAAAAAGGGTCTCCGGGCCTCAACTTCAATGCGAAAATGCTGATATTGCACGCTGGTGAGAGCGTGGGAGGTTTCCGCTCGAACCGACCCATTCATTTATTCCTGCAAGGTGACTGTGCCAGTGTTTAAAACTTTTTTTAAGTTTTTATCAGTATATAGAAACTGTTTTGTACTTATAGAAAACAGTAGACCAGTATGTTATAAGTGGTAATTGCAATCCATAAATATGCTAAGTCAGATGCCTCTTTTTGAGCAACGAGTTTTATGAATAATTTTTTCGTAATCTGTCTTTAAATATGGCGGGACCTATCTATCGAAAAAGTTTAAAATCTTCAGTAAGCAAAATTGTACCTGGGAATGAGGTGATCGCTACCATGCTTTTTCTGAATATACCTGTCAAAATTCCACTACTGAAGATAGGCCTCTCCCATAGATGTTTGCCATAGTTATGCTGCTGACTATCTCCTTGTTCAGTTTCTTCCTCTCGCCTCTTACGACACCAACCGGTCGATAAGAGGAGGTGGATATCCTTACACAGTCAATTTACGGTTATTTTTCATATGAGATAGGATTATACCGCCATGTAGGAGCATTTTATACGTGGTAGAGCCACGCTGCAGCTATATTATGGTTGTAGCACGAATGGGTCGGCTCGACCGGGGTATCACCACGCTCTCACAGAAAACCAGCGTAAAATAGCAGCTTAATACTGCTGTGTTTCGTATGGTGAATGTAGTGATCCGGAGACCCTTCTTTACTGGAAACGGGGCATTCCATCATAGTCCTCAGGGGTGACAACACTTCTGCGTTTTGATTCTTAATCGAGAACAAATGTAGAAGTCTATGGGCCACAGCATCCACTTACCATCAGGTGTACTGTATGCTCGTTTTTCACCTTATTCTATAAAAAAATATAGGAGGCCATAACATTTTCTTAGCTTTCTGTTTTTTAATGCCTCTTACGAAAACCCAAAGGACATAATATGTTATTGGAGTCTCATACAGTGCCACCAAATCGTAAATATAATTTGCATATTATAGTGAAGCTTAAAACATATTTTAATATCAGCGATCCACTCCGGCTTCGCGCGGGTAATTTCTGGATCTCGACAGCAACGCCACGTAGTAGTTCTAATTGTCCAATAAGTCTAAACCATCCATGGTCCAATCAAACACTCATAAAAATCATCAAAATCGATTCGTTTTAGGAGGAGATCAATGACGAACGCACGTACTGGAGAATTATATATTGGATGACCTGTTTTACCGTCTGGACAAAAATTTTGTGTGTATCTTGTGAACGCAGTAAAATCCTATGGCACTGATATTTTACAAAAAATAAAAACGTAAATTTTGAATTAAAGAAATTAATTAATTAACATCTATCGAAATTCAAATCATATCCACCCTACTTTACGAACGGCAATAAAACAATAAATTTAATAGGCACCCTTGACCTTGTCACTTCGCAGGGTCACAAGCTAGGGTGGATATGATTTGAATTTCGATAGATTTAAATTAATTTATTTATTTAATTCAAAATTATTATATATTTCTTGTAAAATATCAGTGCTTCTAATCCGTTCATATGATACACCCTAACTTTTCCAGGTGGTAAAAAAGGTCATTCTGTATAAAGAAGATAGGGTTATACCACCATATCCAAATTTTTGCTAGCTTTTCTATCTTATACCGCCTATTACGACACCCACGGGACAATTGATGGAGTCCCTGACACAGCCGTCAATAAATATAATTTTCATATTATATTTAAGCTTAAAATATATTCTAATATATGTACATACATAATCTGATTGTTTCAGGCGATGTTATTTTACGCGCCGCGTTGGTTGTGGAAGTCATGGGAGGGAGGGAAGATACGGGCGCTGATGATGGACCTGGACGTGGGCGTGTGTACGGAGATAGAGAAGAAGACGAAAAAGAAATTGATCCTGGACTACCTGTGGGAGAACCTGAGGTACCACAATTGGTGGGCCTACAGGTATTATCTGTGCGAGAGCCTCGCTCTTGTCAATGTAATAGGTGAGTGATACTAGTGTTTTAGAACCTAATAATGCCAACATTTCAAACACAACATAATTTTCATTATGAGATAAATATCTATGGTTGCAGTTGTTCAAGGGCAACGGTGATCACTTGCCATCGATTGAACTTGTCTTCTATATAAAAAAATATAACAAATATTTCTTTCTTTTTCTTTTTTTATAAGAGAACTGCCCTAGAAAAAAAGAAATCTTTATTATATTTTTTACATAGAAGACAAAGCTCACTTGCTGGTAAGTGATCACCGTTGCCCTTAAATATCTGCTTCACCAGCAAAAGCAAAATAAAAGCACCAGAGAATTGCAGGTGCATTGCATAGGTTTTAAGTCCTGTTCTGTCTGTTATTACACCTGAGTTGAAACCTTAAAATATCAAAATTCCAGAAAATGAACGAAACTTTTCCAATGCCAAGTGTAAAAAAGTGTATTAAACAAAGATTGTATAAAAAAACGTTATTAAAAAGTAAGGAAATTACGGATGGCAATAACCTCTGATAGAGCCGTGGTAGCTCAGATGGTTAGCGCACGCTGTAAATTTCACAGTACGCGAGCAACCCAAGTTCAATCCCTACCGGCACCAATGAAATTGTTAATTGCTAGTTTAAAAATTCTAATTTGCCACGTGCTCGGCGTTGAAGCAAAATATCGTAAGGAAACCTGCATGTCTGAAAAATAAAAAATAAATTTCAAAGGCATGTGAAGTTTGCCAACACGCGGGTAGTGCGATAGGCGCTTTCTTTCGCTAATCCTAACTTTTATAACCCCTGTAATTGAGTTGGCCACTATTTTTAATAAGATTTGTGTAGTGAATTGTGTAACATAATACACGGTTGTGAATTGTTCTTTTTTAAATGGGTTTTTGGCTGGTCCTTCCCAGGATAGAAGTATTTTTCGAGCCAGTGATAAAATAAATATAAGAAAAAGCTTTCAATAAGTATCATTTATAAAAATTAATATTTGTTTGTTCATATTTAATGTGACACCATACCGTTCATCAGATTGCGTTAAAACTTTGTCAACTTTTTGCTTGCACTTGCACGAAGGTTACATCATAGTACAATTAACTTACAGTACCAACAAATTAATTTGAAAGTAATATATCATTCACATTCATACATGTGTTATCATTCCTAATTAAACAATAACTCTTCCAAATTTGAAACTTTATTTCCTCAACTATTTCTTCAGCGGCAGCAAATCGCGGGGTATTTGCTAGTCTATATTAAATAAAGTAAAATCTATTTGCAATCCTTTTTGATCGCTCACTTATCTATATCTGCCGCCTAGCAGCAGTACAACCAATGCTAAGTTCTGATTGGAAGCATTTTCCTCAGTTTCGTTCGTCTTCAGCCCTCTGAGCATGAATTTTTTACGTTTTGTCACATTTTTATACGATTGGGTGACAAACGAGCACACAGTCCACCTGGTGGTAAGTGATTTCTGTGACCCATAGACATGTACATTTATCCTCAATAATAATAAATCAAAATGCAAATACGTTGTCACCCCTGAGGACTAAGATGGAATGCCTCATTACCAGTCAAAAGGGTCTCCGGTTCTCTACACTCACCATACGAAACTCAGCAGTGTTAAGCTGCTATTTTACGCGGTACGGTTTACGGTATTCTGTAAGAGCATAATCCTTCCCCAGTCGAGCCGACCCATTCATGCCACAACTATACTACTAATATAGCTGCAGCGTGGCTCTACAACACTAAAACTCTAGAACAATGTTTTGTCATAAGACAAAACATTGTTCTATTTAAGTCCGTCAGCAGCGATGTTGATATTTCCATATAAATTTAGTTGATATGAAAACATTAGTGTTAAAAATTCACTTTTGTTAAAGAGTGTAAAACTACTTCAAGTAACTAACTAGTCGGCGCTAAGATATAATGTTAAGAAAAATAAAATCCCAGACATTAGCATGTGAAATTATTTTATTCTTTTTACCCGTGTGGTCTAAATATTTACTAAACCAACTATTTACTAAACTTCATCCCCTATTTTGCTACCCTCAGGAGTGGAATTTCGCCGTCAAACGTATGGCACCAACTCTGAATTAAAACCTATTAAAAACAAAACGGTTGACGAAGACATAAAATAAGACATACAGTCAAATTAGAAAACTTTTTTTTGTGCCAACGCAATGATGGCGTTCTATATTTGTATCTGGTTACAGATGTCTATGGCTTACAGGAGCCACATATTCAGTTACGAATTTTTTAGCCTTTACACAAACCAACGTGTGTGAAAAAGCCGGTATTCTAAGCTTAGTACTCTGACCGCCATGCGTACATACAAACTTTAAAAAAATTACGACAAATAAAATCAGTTTTATGTCTTAAACAATAACAGACTAAAATTCGAAGTAGCGTCCCATAAGGTATTTTATGTGCGTATTTAATTCAATATATTATGATTTACAATCGGCGGACAGCACTAGTTCTAATTCAGGGTAGGACACGCGACAGATGGCCTTCTGGATATATCAGTTTGGAAAGTCGGGCTACAAAACTAGCGATTTAATGCCAGTATGAGATGTAACATGATAAAATAATTTGTACAGGTTACTCATTTTTTAATGTGATGGTAAATGGATGATGTTACCAATAGACTTACTTTCCCACCTTACACCACCACTTTATCAAAATCCATTGCTGAACATATGCCTCGTCTATAGATTGCTTCATAAGAGGATATTTGCCATAGTTGCTCCGCTTGGCAAGCGGGTTGGCAACCGAAGTTATTGTTTTATTTTAGTCGTTATTAGGAAGACGTTGCTGCCTATCTTTAGATTGGTTTCCCTCTGTCGCCTCTCACGACACCCGCGGGATGATATGGGGTACTGGATATTCTTACACCTATATAATAATAATGTATACAATAATCAAAATGCAGTTGGTCACTCTCTAAGACGCCTAGCAAGGAAATGCAACGTTACTGGTAAAAAGGGTCTCCGGGCGTCAACTTTCAATGCGAAAATGCTGATATTGCACGCTGGTATTCTGTGAGAGCGTGGGAGGTTTCCGCTCGAACCGACCCATTCATTTATTCCTGCAAGGTGACTGTGCCAGTGTTTAAAACTTTTTTTAAGTTTTTCATCAGTATATAGAAACTGTTTTGTACTTATAGAAAACAGTAAACCAGTATGTTATAAGTGGTAATTGCAGTCCATATATATGCTAAGTCAGATGCCTCTTTTCTGTAAATTACAATATTATAAGTATACTTTCAATGTGTAATATTGCCATGGATATATACTTACGAGAATATCTTTTTTTTACTTCACCGTCGATGAAATTTAGAAAACGCATCATTCGAGAATTAACGTTTGCCTTGTTACATGAATTATTAGATGCATTAAGTTTAAATATAAGTATAGTCAAGTCAAAGTTGGAATTAAAGTAAATAAAATGTTGAATAAAAGTAATGTTCTTAACTTTTAATGACGAAGCCTTTAGAAACCACGTACCATAAATACATTTAAATATATCATACTTTAATTTATAGAAAAATAGGCGTTTATCATGTTGTGCAATTAAAATCATTTCTAGATCCTAGATCCTTTCCTCAGATTAAGGCTAACAGTTATAATATAGAAACACTTTTTTTTATTTTTAGCACAATAATTAGTAAGTTATATTGTTGTTAGATCTATCTTTACACAGCTCGCTTTCTGAATATTTTGTATTTTTTTAAACTTGAAAAATAATTCGTTATTTTTTATTTTATTACAAGTGTTCTTAACATAACTCTTTTTTCATGTTTTAATCTGTGGTGGAATAATAAGAAAACAAATCAGCGACAAAATGAGAAATAATAGATATAAAAAGTAGCTCTAAGATACAAAGTGACAAATCGTATCATTATGACTACATTTTGATTCAATAAAAACTAAGCGCTTAAGATTTACCAAAAGGTTAAACGCGTAATCTATTCAAGTAAATTTTTTATCGATATCAATATTGTTTTGTTAGTCCTTCCCCAAATTGCTAAAAAGAAAGTAATCGCTCGCTTCCCAGCGCTCAGCACTCGAGTATAGCATAATCAGCAAATTTCACTAGCGGGAAACAATGTATTTTTATTAGATAAAAGTCGCCGGAAGTAATCCGAAACAAACAAACAGAAATCAGTTTAGATTTAGTTTAGGCTTTAGGTCCCCGTCTTCTTACTTTTGAAAGGTCAAGATTAGCAAAGAGAACTAAGTTTTAACTTTATGTTTGTAGAGATCCCGCATCAAAAAAACTTAGAGCGTGTTCGTCAATTGCCTATTTTATTTCATTTAGTCGACTTCAAAAAAAAAAGAGAAAACATTGTATATTCGATAATTGTGAACTCATTTTGGTGATTCTTTTTCATAAATAGGTTACACTTCAGGGGTGATCCCATAACAATTTGTATAAAAACTTTCATTGGCAAAGGGTGGCAAAATAGAGGATGAAGTTTACACAGATGAAGTCAACAATGAGTCCACTCAAAGGGGTAAAATTAACTTTTAAATAATAATCAATAAAAGGATAAGCCGACTTCAAGCTTAGCAAAGTATAAAATAATTTTACATTCTGAAGTCAGATTTTTAACTCATCTGTACAATATGTCTTAGCACAGACTTTGAATGTTAAATTATTTTACAGTAGCTCAGATGTGAGCCATGATAGCTGAGATGGTTAGCGCTCGTTGTTCACAGTACGCGAGTAAACCGGGTTCGATCCCTGCAGGCACCAACCAAGTTGTTAATTGCTATTTTAGTGCTGATTTACCTTGTGCTTGGCGGTGGAGGAAAACCAGCATGTCTGAGTAATAAAATAAACAAAATTCGATGACATGTGAAGTTCACCAACACGTGAACACGTCAACACGCCAACACAACATTGGGTCAGCCCGCCGGACACTTCCTTGCCTTAACACCCTCTTAGAAATGTGGGGAGGCCTATGCCCAGCAGTGGGACGTATACAGGCTATAAATTTAACTGTAACCTTTAGTTGTTTGAATTCGGTATGTATTTCTTATAACGTGGTAGAGGAATGCAGTAGCTTATTAAGGCTGGTCATGAATGAGTCAGCTCGCCAAAAAAGGATCACACTCATGGAATACGAGCATTATGTAGCGGCAATGATCTGTTGAGTTTCTTATGGTGACGGTACCTACAACCAAACTCAAAAACACATTTTACTAGTAAAGACGTGGTAGAGCTATGCTGTTGCTTCTATATTATAGTTACAGAATGGGTTAGCTTGACCGGAGTGAGACCACGGTCTCACAGAATACCAGCATGAAACAAGAGAAAGAACAATGCTGTGTTTCGTATGGTGAATATAGCGAACTGGAGAACTTTTTACTGGTTACAAAGACTGAGAGCAAGAAACCATGAGATGTGCAACAGCGTCTCTCGAATAACTACTAAAAATAAAAACCTACCTGCCAAGCGTGGCAACTATGGCAAATTTCCCCCATATGAAGCAATCTATGGGGAGGCCTATTTTATAGTTTTTTTTAAAAATAGAATATGAGTAACAAACGAGCACACAGTCCACCTGGTGGTAATAAGAATCCAAATGCAAGTGCGTTGTCTTGCCCCGTGAGGACTAAGATGGAATGCCTCGTTTCCAGTAAAAACAATCTGCGATTGCCTACACTCACCATACGAAACACAGCAGCATTGAACTGCTATTTTATGCTGGTATTCTGTGAGAGCGTGGTACTTACCCGGTGGAGTCAACCCATTAGTGCTACAACCATACAAAAATAGCTGCAGCATAGCTCTACCACGTATAAAATGTTGTAACGGACTATAAGAACTGGAGACCCAGTTAATTTTAACGGGCCGTTGGGCATCATAAACACCTACGATTGTCACTAGGTGTTATTGCCTTGGTCACCGAGGATGTTAACACTACAATGTACCATTCTTTAAACGATGGTCTACGGAAAGAGTAATCTCTTTCTATCAAGAGCTCCGTCTGACCTATTGTCTCTTTTATTAAAATTTAAAAAGCTCTGACTCTTCTGAATTCCCATAGCAGCCCCGTAGCTATGGGAGCTCAGAGGCAGGGTCTTTAATAACCTTCATACATTCGTCGAAATTACTAGTTAGACTGTAATATTAAATAATAGTTATTCATATTTTTATTCAATGAAAACTACGTCATATTGATAGGAAATAACGTAGAATAAGTCGATGGTCCATGTTTTATCCAATATATTATTTGTGTGTGTTTGTAAATATTTTTTTTTATTTGTGCAACAGGGCAAATGTTCCTCATGAACCGCTTCTTCGACGGCGAGTTCATGACCTTCGGCCTGAAGGTAATCGCGTACATGGAGTCAGATCAAGAAGACCGTGTCGACCCAATGATTTACATATTTCCAAGGTAAGATGAAATGTCGGTTTCTAATTGTTATTTTCTTGGATGTTGCTTCTATAACCTCAAATGACCTTATGCATGTTTAAAATTGTAAAATACTTCATTCAATCTAATTCATTTATTTACATAACATTTAAGGATATAATATTTAATTCCGTAATAAAAAATAAATAAAACTATAAACTTAAGTAATCATACCGACGCACCACGACGATCCAAATTGGTGGACTATAAGTAATGTCTAATGACAAATACATAAATGGCAACTTAAAAATAATTAAATTAAATTAGTTTTGCTTAATACTTTAAGCAAAACTAATTTAATTTAACGATTTTTTTTCGCCTCTTAATTAAAAATATAAACTTTTTATTTTTAATATTTATTTCTCCCGACAACAACTCGAATATCCCGATATTTTCAAAAATTTTCCAGATATTTTGTTCTTCCGATCCTGCAAACCAAACACACACGTATGTATACACCCGTATTATACTATATTGTATTTTCAAGTATATAGTATTATAACAAATTACAATGGAGATTAATTGTTAAATGTAATAAAAGTGTCAGAGCGGAAGTTCAACTTGCTCTCTTGCTTACGAAATTAATCACTATCAGCAACAAAACATATTTAATTCTTGTATATATATATAAACCCTATGGTTCCCATTAAGCGCGTTATCAGAATCGTATTCGTTATTTATATACGTTCCAAGCGTATAGAAATAATGTTTTTTCAAAAAACACACATTAAAAAAAAATTATTTTATTGAAAAAAAAATTTGCAAATTGTATGTGGTTTTGTTATCTCTACATTGGCCGAGGAGTAAGAGGATTGTCAAAGACCCCGCAATACCCGATACTCATGTGAGTTAGAGGAATTGAAACCACATACAAAATTAGCAAATAATTTTATTTTCTTAAAATTTTTTTTAAATGTGTTTTTTTTTTAATTGATTTCTATATGCTTGAATAACGATTCTGATTACGCTGTTAACGGGAACCACAGGGTTTTTGTTACATGTTGTATATATACATATAATATGTAACGTAATTAACGCACACCCTCAGACACCCCAATTAGTATATTATGTTATAATCATAATACATACACTGAATTTTTAGTTAAACATTTTATGCACTGATTATTTATCAAAGACTTTAAAATGCTTGAAATAAAGTTCATTTTTCTTTATTTTTATTGAATGACAGAATTAGTAATTATACAAATAAAACTGCACTCTTAAAAGTCTTATTGCCTTAAGTTACGGTCCATTTCAGTTTGTTTTGACTGTACAGATTTAGTGTGACTACAATTTACGTAGTTTTAATTGTTTTTGGGATAAGAAATTACTTATATTAAAAATGATAGGAATCGATTCAGTAAACGATTCTGAACAAACTACTATCTCAAAGTGCGTTAATTATGTTACATGTTGTGTGTATATATACACCAAATACATTTCATACATAATCACGCAATAAAAGACTCATACAGTTTTATTTTTTCAAAAATGGTTTTTCAAAAATGCCTTGAAAAGTGTCGTAGATCACAACGAACTGTGGATGATGTGGCTCGTAGGCACTTACATCTATCCTCGATTATGAATCAAAATGCGTTGTCACCCCTGAGAACTAAAATGGACCGCCTCGTGACCAATAAAAAGGGTCCCCGGTTTTGTACTCCCACCATAAGAAACAGAGCAACATTAAGCTGCTATTTTACGCTGGTATTCTGTGAGAGTGTGATCCTTTCCCGTTCAAACCAACCCATTCTTGTTACAACTATAATATTATATCTGCAGCGTGGCTTTATCACATATTAAAAGAATCATTAAAATAAAACGTCATCTCTTATTTTTTCATCCTTAGAGATGGATTTTCATTGAAAATTTTATTGTTAAGTATAATTTATTTAAAAAGAAAAACATCAAACAATAGGAAGATGTCATCTACCATACGTACAAAAATAAGGAAGAAAAATCAGTCAAATCGGAAGATTCCTCCTTTTTTGAAGTCGGCTAAAAATTTACGTATGATCGTACATAGTTCATATACCTACGTGTGTATTCGGTGCAGGTTATTATCCGGCTATAACATAAAAGGAAAACTCTAGCCGCAAACGGTTGTGGTTATCGATTAACACATTCAATTTACTTATTAGATTAAATTCAAAACCTAAATGTAAAAGGAAACGTTGTATATTAAAATAACTTTATATTAAACGCAATTAAATCCGTAATATTAAATTTATTCAAGCTTCCGGGCTGCTTTAAGCTTACTCTTAAATTTCAAAGAAAATTTATCACGTTTCAATTGTTAACTTAATAAACATAACTTGTTTTCTTCAATATTACAGGATGGTGAAATGCACGCTGTTCAACAAATTCGGATCATCAGGCGAAGTGGAGCGGCACGACGCTCTCTGCATATTGCCGCTCAACGTCGTCAACGAGAAGATCTACGTCTTCCTATGGTTCTGGTTCGTCATCCTGGGTATCCTCACGTTCATCACCCTAATCTACCGCCTCATCATCATATTTTCACCGCGAATGCGTGTGTACATGATGCGAATGCGATTCCGACTAGTGAGGCGAGACAATGTCGACACGATTGTAAGGAGAAGCAAAATGGGCGATTGGTACCTCTTATACATCCTAGGAGAGAATCTCGACTCAGTTATATTCAGGGACATAATGCACGAGTTTGCCAACAAGCTGAACCACAACTACCAGCATCACATTCACGGTGTACCGGACGCGTGACCTCCGATCCCAGGGTGGGTGTTTCACACCTGACTGACGTCGCTGCAGCGCCACATGGACCCGCCCGTCTGAAGTGCGCTCAAAATAACTAAAAGTGTTCGATGACATCAAAGACTGCGATCTCTTTGTTCGCATATAAACAGAGTAAAAGTGGGCCAAGCTGCTTCCTTGCGGCACCCCGTGCCCGCTCTGGACAAAACATTTTGTGGTGTGCATCAAAGAAATCAAAGAACTCTTTCGTTTGTACTTTGTGATCGTAATAGTGCAATTCGGAACACGCAATAATAGATTGTACTTAATCTTTAAGAACGTGATCTCAGGACGAATCTAATCGAAGACGTTCAAAAGTCGACAGTAACGGTCATCCCGTTAGAGTAACTAGTGTTCATCTTTTAGAAGTATTTTTACTCCTAGTTTCGCTGCTCGTAGTAACTGTTTGTCGAGACCGCTTTATTTTTCTTTCTGTACTAGCTGTAATCGAAGATAAGCACACGGATAGCACACAACTAAACATTTACACGAACACTCATGCCTCACGCCATGGATTTGATAGACCAAATTGAAATTGAAGCAATAATTAAAAGAATTAATGATTATTGTATAGGATTTATAATTATAAGTGGGAGGAAAGTTTAATTGAATAATTGTCTATTTGCCAAGTAACGTCTTCCTAAGCGGATGTTTTACCTTTTGCGGGCCAAAAGACATGTACGTTAAATTTAAAGAATATTTAAGTGAGCAAATAAGTTTTCGAACTGGCATTTCATTCTGCATTTCTTTGTCAGTATTTCATTGTCTATCATTAGGTTTATATTCCCATTTTTTAAATATTTTTTTATTTGATGAAATAGCAGCTCAGTTGATTGTAATTTAATCTGTATAATAATGCGAATATTTATCGAAAGTTGACTGGTTACCAGAATCTAACTGTGTTCAATATTTCAGTTATTTGTTATATTTTAAAAAGGTATAGGTTAAAAAAAGTTTTCGAAACATTTTTTGATCTGAATATAATTCGGTTCAAAGTAAAATTTTCAGATTACTCCCAAATTTAAAAGTAATACAATCTTAAATGTAAAATAAATCCTTTTCTAAACTCTTCAACTAGGTTCAAAGTTCATATTTCGGGCTGAAACTTAGTTGTGACTAATTCGTTACCTCGTGTTATAAGATACCAAAGTGTTGGAGAAACTGTTGTGTTTATTAGTAGACGATGTTGTAAATGTAAAAAAGGTTGTTTGTATGTAACTACGTAAACGGTACTAGTTAATTGCGATATCGATTTCTTTAAGTTACGAGTATCTATGTAACATAGACGTCTGGTGTTATTGAATGATATGTTTGGACTTTTAGGTGTCAATTGTAGCTTTTTAAGAAATATAGATCATTATTTGGAAATAAATGTTTTTAGAAACAAACGTTAAGATTTTAGTTTCATAGAATATTAAAATGTATAAAATAATTTAATAGACACTAGTTTTTTCTACTCATTTAGATACTCTAAAGGTTTGTGTTTGACACCTATAAGTCTGCGTATAGTTTCAGCGAAAACTTTCAACTGGGGAACAATGTTAAGTATATTTATTAATTATTTTATCATTAGAAACTGATTGAATAGTAAAGATATAGTTGTTCAACCAGTTGAAAAGTTTTCACTTGATTCTTTATAAGCATATAATGATGTAATTAATACCAAAGAAAATGTATGATCAAACAATATTCAATAGAATGAAATAATCAGTATTGTATGGTAGTCAACGACGCCTAATACCGTGCCAAAATATTAATAATCTAGTGAGGCAATATTAAATAAAACAAGAAAGTTATCATGAAGAGTATGGAATAAATAACGAAAACTAATTACGTATTTTATTTTATTGTCACATTTAGCAAACAAACTAAGAATAAAACAGAAGAAAAATTATAATAAATGAACTATAATTTCGGTGTCACTTCATTTAATAAGAAAAACGAATACCCGTTATCCCATTTCTTTCCATAGGTGCTGAAATACCTTCTTCTACCTCCTAAAGAAGAATATATATGAAATAACGCCCCCCCCCCACTCAACAAAATTTCGGTCACATTGGCAAGTCTCATAGGAGACTAGCCGTCTACGCAGGACACAGGTGTACTCTATTCCCCTCATGTCCGATGGGATGGCAGTCCGACACGACCGGGGAGATCAGACGCAGAACCGTCTTTTTCGTGCTTTACAAGTCACGGGTGTGAAACCTGTGAAACATAGCAACTTTCTGACTTTGGTCTTCTACTGAGAATTTTTTGACAGAAAAGCTTCGATTTGCACCACATGAACAGCAGTCGCACTTAAGATTAAACCAACGATGTATTCGAAAAAAATATCTGGAATTAGGGCCATAGTTTTCTTAAGGAGTATCCGTTATGTGACGCACCACCTCTCAACCCCATGAAATAAATCACGGAGTACTTCTCTAGTATACTTCAAATGCAAAATACCCAGTTTTACTGTCAAAGCTAACCATTTCGTCTGCCTATCGTAGAAATTACGGCCCTTCGTTCCTACAGTAACACTAGTTCATGCTCAGCAGCCGACCATTATAGATCGATTAAGAATCAGAAAGAAAAATGTTACCCAAATAATGCCAGTTTAATAACTTTGGAGAAACTTTATACGTGGTAGAACCACGTTGTAGCACGAATGGGTCGGCTCGACCGGGGAAGGACCACGCTCTCACAGAATACCAGCTTAATATTGCTGTGTTTCGTATGGTAAGTGTAGAGTTCCGGAGACATTTTACTAGAAACGAGTCATTCCATCTTAGTCCTTAAGGGTGACAACGTCATCCATTCGATTCTTCATCAGAGATATGATGAGATAAGATTGTCGAAAATGTTATGTTATCATTTTTATTTAAAATAATTGAAGGAGCCTAGCGCCATCTGTTAGTTAAATTACAAAAGGAGTTTCAGTTGTTTAAAACAACCGGAAAACGTACCCAGAAAGTTTGGAACTATATACTGAAACTAAAACTGACCTATAACTGTTTTAAGTCTTAAACACAATCAAACCGACATCTGTTGTGTGTTCTCCTTGTCCGGTGGCATTATTACAAAAATCAGAAACAAATTGTCAAACAAAGCTGTTGACGCTCCGATTTTTTTAAAAGCCTATTTTATTAAACCAGCAAAGAAGTCTAATTAATGTGTTAGTTGATTATTTGAAAGTCTGATTTATAAGTCTGTTTTATTATTTTTATTTAGATTATTTAATTATGAAACAAATCTGAATTAAAAATATTGTTATAATGACCAATGATTGGATTCTAGAAATACTAGATAATAGTAAAGTTATTAAGAATTATAGTATGATTTTTAACTAGGTTCGTTTTATATCTATAAGAATTAACTGCTAAAAAGTGAATCTGTGCTGTTTAAAAGAAACACTGCAATTATTTAGACTGAAATAACGTTAAAGTTATTAAGATAAATTATATTTTTCTTAGTAACATTAATTAATGTTGATTTTTACAAAAAAATATCTTTTTCAATACGTTTCTCAAAAAAGGACAATGTCCAAAATCGCCCTGTGCAATAAAGACATCGGACATACACGATAATTAATTATCTATTTTACTAGCTGCATGCCAAAATGAACATTAAAAAAAGTATTCTATTCGACTTATAATATTAATCGCCGCCATCTTCGCCAAACATCATGTAGTATTTAAAAATCACTATGGACGCCCAAAGGATTATAATCGATATTTTTAATTTTTAATGAACAATTGCATATTTTTTAATCTGAATCACATTTTGAATTTATTTCGCAAATAATGCAAATAGAAACTATAATAAAAACAATCTACCACAATTTCTTTTTGTTATTCCCTAAAATGTATAATTTAAAAATATACCTAATGAATGAGGTCAAACTAGAAAATAAATAGGTAGTTAGAATAATGCTGAAGTGAACAAAACCTAATTATTTCATCATGATCAGGTTTTCTAATGATGGTTTAGAAAAGCGTGTGGCTTACTTCTAGCTAAACGATCACTTACGAGTTTATTATAATTAATATTTTAATACAAAAATTACGATAAACAATAAATCAGTAAACATTATATCGATAAAATTATTTGAGGATAGATATTAACAGAACTAGTATAATTTGCCTATGTTGTCAGCACTGTTGTTCTAAAAATTTATTTCATGTCTTGATGTTGGTAGAATAGTTTGGCGCCCTTTCATATATCGAAAGGAGTTTATATTCTGTTTGTTACGCATATGCAATTAAAAGTGTATTTTGTGTAAATTGCGCCGCTAGTGGTTTTATATTGTTGAAAGACGTTACTAAAATTGTTAAATGTAGCACGATATTGTTTTTCAGTTTCTTAAAAATCACACCAAATGATAAAAACCATAATAGTGGTAGTTCTATTATAACCTCATAATCTGATACTTTTTTGAAATATATCTTTTCTGCAGCTAGTCCGCTATAAAAATAAGATCATATGGGAATTCCCTAATGATCGACGATACAACACACAATTTTCCAATGCTTTTGGTTCCATGGCGAACAATGTATGGGCCCTGAGCAATGTCCTTTACTCAATTAAAATTCTTCAAAAAAGGCTCACTTCTAAAAATTTTTTTTCTTAAAAGTCGAAGTCCCGGGAATCCCTGGGACTTTATATTAGACTGTCTCGTGTCCCGGGACTTAAAAATTGTCGGGAATTCCCAAACCCTAGTATCCACTCACCATCAGCTGGACTGTGTGCTCGTTTGTCACCCTTATTCTCCAAAAAAAACCCTATTGGGTCCCGTGGGTGCTATAAATATGGGAAATGCCAGAAAAACTTTATAGCTTCTGATAGATGGTATACCGTCTCTTTTCATCAAACATAAAATACCCAACGACGACGGGCAGCAGCGTCAAAGGTGAAAAGCCAATATACCCACCAGTGGACTTCATGTGTTGATAATGAAGAAGTACTTCTACTTTGTGAACACTGATTAGCATATCAAGGCCGCGTATCGTGTGTCTTCGTGTCCCTGACATCGAACTCAAACCTTTCTTTTTTTAGAATAAGAGTGACAAACGAGCACACGTGGTACGTCAAAACACAGATGTATAGTCTCCAGGGGGGCCCTCGCATCTGTGTTTCGATTCTTAATCGAGGATAAATGTAGATATCTATGGGCCACAGCATCCACTTACCATCAGATGCACTGTGTGCTCGTTTGTTACCCTTATTCTATAAAAAAAAAGTCCCATTCACAGTCCACCTGATGGTAACTGAATGTTGTGGCCCTTCGATCAACAATACCAACTAGATGTCGGATCGGCGCAAGAAACCCATCTCAGTACATAATAGCGCACATGAGACGTGAGCTCATGTTTAGTTTAGTTCACTTGAAACACAGCCAATGTAAACAGGTTTCACAATGCCGCAATGTGTATTTAAAAGTTGCAAGAATAATGCCCGAAAAAGTAATTTAACGGCCGGAGTGTCTTACTTTCGGTAAGTACATGTATAATATGTTATATTTTAAGCTCTAAGCTAACAAATAATATCATATTTGGAACAAAATCACCCCTACAAATGTTTTGCCAAGGTTGACCAATATAGGGGCAAACATTTGTGAAACAGAACATAGACGCGTGAAGTAGACTTGTATTGTAATAATTTTTAATAATTTGGTACCAAAACTTTAAATTTTTTATTATTTTATGGGAATTAGATACCTACTTAGCTTTTTATTTTAGCTTTCCTAGCAATCCGCTTAAGTGTGCAGAATGGAACTCTATTGTCGCCAGAGAAAGAAGAGATGACTTTTATAAGCCAGCTAAGAATTCGGTTATGTGTTCATGGAATTTAGTGATATTTTTATTTGTAACATACAGCTATTGACACCTTTGGCAGCCGTCAATATTACAAGCATGTGAAAAACAAAAAGCGTACTTGCAGTTTATTACTTTTTGTGTACAACACATAAAAACACTTATAAATAAAAATCCTATTATACACAAAAACATAAAATAATTAGTATTTTATTTATTCATTTTTCTTTATTGTACACAAACAAGTTTTTTTTATAGGATAGGGTATATACGAACACAGTCCACCTGACGGTAAGTGGTTGCTGTGGCCATCACATTTATCCTCGATTACGAATCAAAATGCAGATGCGTTGTCAAGCTTGAGGACTAAGATGGAATGCCTCGTTTCCAGTAAAAAGGGCAACACAGCAGCATTAAGCTACTATTTTACGCAGATATTCTGTGAGAGCGTGGTTCTTCCCCGGTCGAGCCAACCCATTCGTGCTACAACTATATTACTAATGTAATTGCAGTACACACATATATATATATATATATATATATATATATATATATATATATATATATATATATATAGATAAATACATGCTACGAACATATATACATACAAAAACTCAGATATATATTGAATTAGTTAATTAAATGCAATCAATGTACTACATACTATATTTTATTTTTTGACTGAAAGATGTATTCTGTAACTGTTACAGATTACCAGCGTAAATTAAAAGCATTTTGCAGCTATAGTCCGAAAACAATCTGATAATTTTTGGTGTTAACGTGGCACTCCATATTAGTCCAAAGTATAAATGAACATAAAGAAACTATTAACAATCGTTCATAAATTATCATCATCATCATCATCATCATTATCGCAACAGCTCTTCACAAATTCATTGCTAACTGGTCTATTCGTGCCGCAGCCGCTATACCGCTGTATCTTAACGCCACAACGTGATTAGTATAAGGTGCAAGAGGAAATATGTCAACGTTTCCCCAAATACCAACCTCATCAGCAAGCAATACATTCTACTGATTGACGGACGAGGCACTGGGGATCAACTGAATTAATTCATCGAAAATCACTTAGTCCATATTTAATTTATAGACTATTTTGTTACTTTTTTATATAAAATAAAGGTAACAAACGAGCACTCAGTCCACCTGATGGTAAGTATATGCTGTGGCCTCGATAATCCTCGATTAAGAATCAAAATGCAGATGCGTTGTCACCCCTCAAGATTTAGATGGAGTGCCTCGTTTCCAGTAAGAAGCAACTCGTTTGGTTTGAATGCGTAAAATAGCAAAAGGAAAGGGATGAAGCAGCATCACTAGTGTAATGCCACCAGCTAGCGTGGTAGCGTGGTGTTGGTGTGACAAATCTACCAAGTAATGGATAAGCCTATGTACAGCAGTAAATCTAATGGAGCTAATCTTGTAACGACAACAAAAATGGTATGGTCCTCAAAATATTTTTCAAACGATATTACCATTTACCACAAGACCATGTATAATAAATAATAATATATAAAATATTTTTCAAACGATATTACCACAAGACCATGTTTTTTGTTAAAATATTTTTCAAACGATATTACCACAAGACCATGTTTTTTGTTAAAATATTTTTCAAGCGATATTACCACAAGACCATGTTTTTTGTTAAAAAAAAGCGTTAACATCACAGTCGGTTTCGACTGTATCGTGGAGGCAGTTTACATACATAAATTGCATAAGGAAAAACATCCCCGCCTGTAAGAATTATTTGCGACCTTCTACGCCGCAACTTAATGGCACGCCATCATAACTTAGTCACGGCTCCATGGATCACCAATTCAGATGAAGTCTACATTTTGACATATTTTGGCTCCTTTTTTGCCTAAAAATCTGGTTCCTTTTATTTATACAGGGTTATTTTTCAAAGAGTAGCCAAATTTTAAACTCAAGTTCAAATATAGTAGTAATGATATAGCGTTATTGCATTTTTGAAAATACAAGTAAATAAGGTTTCTGTTCTAATTTGAAATTATCCCGAATGTGATTTATGGGCAACAACGTTTTTGCCTACCGATCGACCTTACGGGTTTTTGCGTGCGCATTAAAATCGGTTAAAATAATGAATTACCACGCATTTTGAATTTAAAAGATAAAAAGGACAGGATGTCTGAGATTTTTTTAGAAAATTTTCTTCATCTTTTGCCTGTATTACTTATTCTGAACCTTCTCTGCAAATTTGGCCGGTTATTGCAAAATAACCCAGTATCTGCCGCCAAATAGCAGTGTTTGTACTGTTGTATACTGGTCTGCAGGATATAAATAGCCAGCATATTACAGGCTTTGTGGAATACCTCCTTAGTCCTCAGAGCTGACAATTTCTTCGTTTCATAAAATCTTTACATTTTACATCTATAGGTATAAATAAAAATGTAAATGTTAGATTGCTTTGAACTTTTTGAATGACGCAACGTTGCATGCGAATACACGCGTGTTTTTAGAATATATATTTTTGCAGCAACATATGTCCCTGTACAGTACAGCTATTATAATAAATTTCAACCGTTTATTTAGATATATAACACAATTCAAACGAACTAAAAACGGTTTCCAAGAAAACATTCTAATAGAACATGTAATTTCTTAACAAAATAATATGAAACGGCAGTAACAAATTAAATCTATCGCCACCCGATTTAACCCTACGCGCGCTTGTTTGCGGAAATTGGCGCCATAAATCTATCAGGACGCCAAAGCTAATAAAAGTTTTTAATTATGTCTATTTTTTGTAACTAGCGCGCATTCGGTCAAACGATGATAAAGTCATTGCAAAAAATAGTCCAGAGCAAAATAAATAAATAACTTTAACTACTAATTAATATGGTTGATTGATCTGTTACTGTAATTATTTTGCAAATGTCTTGTCGTAAATCAAGGTACGTATAAAATTCTAAACGATTCCGTTAAATTCACGGATATTTATAATGGGTGAAGTGTGATTACGGTAGACGTCATATTATATTTTCTATCAACGAGTATTAGATATTATTTTTGTTTTATAATTCTATTAAATATCTCTATTAAAAATTACGTCTTCTATTAAAAAAAGTTCTGAGCATTTTTTTCTATAAATTTTGAATTGTTTTATTGCCAACGTGGTTTTGTAATTTTAAACAGCTAATATCGTCTTTCTTTCTTCCATAATAACCTGAAGCACAGTTTATCAGAGTCAAAATATGTAGGAGGCAATAACTGTCTTTGGATAAAACTACAAAAATATGCACTTGAAGTAGGAGTGGTATATAATCCTGGACACACTAATTTCAAGCAATTTCTCGAAGTATACGAATCATAATTACAAGAAAAAAGCAGAGCAACAGTTTTTGGTGACTTTAACCTTGATTTACTCACAAAAAATTCGGAGACCAAAAGATACAGTCATCTGCTAAAACAGACTGGATACAAGATCATAAATAAAATCACAAAAAATATTACACCAGACAAGGACATACAAAAAAGTCTATCCTAGATCATGTAAGCACCAACTTAAAGGAAGAAAACTTTCATATGGTATATGTCAACTCATCTTTTTCTGATCATAGACAGCTTTACGTGGAAATCAAGAAAACAAAACCGCCCCCAAAAAAAATTATCAATACGAAGCAATAAATTATAAGGAACTTCATAAATCAATGGAGAAAGCAGGAATACAAGAATCCAACGATGACTTCACAAGACTGGAAAAACTAATAAAATATGTATGGAAGAAAGCAAAGTAATAAAGACCAAAATTATGAATGAACCACAAAAAGAATGGACAAACAAAAGTATCATAACAGAGATCAATGACAGAAACTTGATGTGGACAGAACTACAGAACAACCCAGAAAGAGAAGACCTGAGAGAAAAGTTTATCACCAAAAGACATAAAATAATGAAGTTGATACGGGAAACAAAGAATTCATATTATAAGAAGGAATTCGACAAATACAGTGGAAAGCCCAAAAAGCTATGGAATTTACTCAATATCCTTACAAATAATAAATTTAAACAAAGATGCGCTCCTCCCAAACTTATTGTTAATTCAATAGAAGTTACTGATCCTCATGAGATATGCAATATATTTAATAAATTTTTCGCTACTATAGGGCCATATTTAGCTGACGAAATACCTATTCAGTTCCATGTAAATTAAACTCACGTGCTACCAAAACCACTTTTACAAAATTTGCAAATGAATAGTTTAGACCCATGCACTGAAGAAGAAATCCTTAATATTATTAACAAACTTGATTCAAACAGTAGTGTCGGTCTAGATGGTATTAGTACAAAAGTTATCAAGTGTGTGAAGGACTTAATAATAAATTCATTAACGAAAAACTTTAACAAACTTTTACAAAACGGATCATTTCCAGACTCACTTAAAATAGCCAAAGTAACACCTATTTACAAATCGGGACCAAAAACAGAACCGGGCAACTATCGACCAATTTCTGTACTGCCAGTATTATCAAAAATCCTCGAAAAAGTCTTACATACACGGCTACAAAACTACTTAAATTCTATAGATGTCTTTTTTGATAGACAGTACGGATTTCGTTCTAAAAGTAATACACTCACAGCTACAATTGATCTGGTAACTAAAATCAAACAAAACATTGATAACAAAAACATCGTACTAGGAGTATTCATCGATTTAAAAAAGGCGTTTGACACCGTAAGTCATAAACTGCTCTTAAAAAAACTGGAAGTCATTGGTATTACTGGCATAGCCTTAAAAATGTTTGAGTCTTACCTCACGAATAGATCCCAGGTCGTTAAAATAGACAGTAGCACTCAAAGTCCCACACAACCCATAACCTATGGAGTTCCACAAGGTTCAATATTGGGTCCTCTGCTCTTTTTAGTCTATATTAACAATATGCATGACTTGGGCTTGAATGGCAATATCACACTTTACGCCGATGACACTTGTCTTTTTTACTTTGGTTCTTCAATTCATGATCTTGTCTTTCAAGCCCAGCAGGATCTTGACATTCTTCGCGATTGGTTACAATACAATTTACTAACTATCAATATTTCCAAAACTAAACTACCTACTAACTACATAATATTTAAAGCAAAAAATAAACCTATACCTAATTTCTCACCTCTTAAAATAAACAATACACCATTGCAAGAAGAAACTAATGAAAAATATCTTGGCCTTCATTTGGATACATATTTAACATGGAAAGTTCACATTAAATATTTAATAACCAAATTAAGGTCACTTCACGCCTTACTTCGGATTAATTTTCGATACATACCACAGAAACTACGTTTCACAATATATAATTCCCTAGTTAAACCACACCTGTTATATCTCATCGAGGTCTGGGGAAGCACTGCCAGTACTAGATTAAACAAATTATAAATCCTACAAAATAAAATCATAAAAATGCTATTCAACTACAATTTCCGAACGTCAACTTCAAAAATGTTCCGAGAGACGAATCTGATGAATATCAAACAATTATACATTTACAGCACATGTATCTTTATTCGCAAATCCATGAACAAGAAGGTCCGCACGGATCTGCAATTCACCAAGCGAAAAAAAGTTGGGTGCATCTGCACTCGACGCGCAAGCTTCATTGTTTTGCCTAAAACTCGAACAAAGTACGGCCAGACCACAATTACATGCGATGGTTCGCGCCTTTTTAATAAGATACCCTCGGAAATAAAAATATGTAGACTCGTTCAATGTATTCAAAAAGCGACTAGCAAACCATATAATCACAAACATATCTATCTGAGTGCGTTGGACTGGTTTGTTTCCCGGTCTTAGTATTGTGGTGCTAAGGTGATAGTGTATACTAGAATTTAACTTTTCTTTTATTTGTATAGATTTTTCCCGTCAATAGCTGATTTTGATGTTATTTATTTTTCAACAACATAGGTACGACAATGAATTTTGTTATTTAGATTTACTTTTATTTATGTTCTCATGTAAGTGTCGTATAAAATGTCTTTATGAGAATAAATGTCTTTAAACATAAACATTCTTTGGTAATGGATTCATTATTGTACTTTTTCCAGTATCAACCAAATATTTGAATAGATTCGCACAATTTCCGTTTTCCTGTAATTATTTCGTGGTATCTTCTGACATCGGAATAAAATAAATTCAATATTTAATAAAATATAGATACTTACGAGTGAAATGTTACACCTTGGGCTTTATTTGTGTTTCTGGTATTAATATTGTACTTTTGAAAGGCACACGATGGCATTCTGAGTTTTTTTTTTTTTTGGTGAAATCAGCGCGTTAGTTCCAATGTGCAACATCTGGCTGTCACCGCGCTCAAATGAGCACTGATTGCAAATGTGTGAGCTCACTCATTTGAAAATAAATAGATGTTAGTGCTGTTAGTCTATGCGACTCTTACAGCTTCATCTGTCTCAAGCTGTAAGAGTTAATGGAGATAGTATCGCAAGGTGCTTAAGCAGACAGACATATTATTTTTACGTTCACATCACCATCGAAGCAATTGTTTCCACAAACAGTTCAAATGAGTAGATATTTTTAATACACAAAATCGGACCACATTTACGTATCAAAATCCACTTCAAACCATTATTTAAACAATAATACAGGAGCGGCAATCCGGCAGCGGTGATGAGACACTTTTTCTGCCTCAGAATTCATATCGGCTCATCATTATTGATCTTATTATCACTTATGTATCGTGAAACCTGACATCTTTGCCATTTTTGGAAGTACTTGAAAGTTTAGGACCAATTTTCTTATAAAACGGTACTCTCAGACTGGGCGTCAATGGTAAAAGGGACATTATACTCGTATTCTTCATAGATTTCGTATTTATTAGTGATTTAAACAAATACTAAAATACGAAAAAGTAGAAAATAGTTTATATTTTAAATTATAGGAATTGACTTCAAGGTTGAAGGTATGTTTACCTCATAATACAATACACAACACTCAGGGTTATGATTTGGGGTTTTTGGCCGGGTTTCAATCGTGCTGCATATTATAATAAAATTTACGCTAGTGACAAAGTTGCCCTCCCATTTTTCAATTTTTCATATAAATTTGATAATGTGTGTCGGGTCTGTCAAAAATGTTTGATTACGTACTTTACTTAATTTCTTTATTTAAATCTTTTCACAGTAAATTCTTATACAAAAATCTAAAATATGTCAAAAAATGCTCTCCTCTAAAATTAAAGGTCAAATTGATACAATTAAGCTTAAATCAATTATAGTAAATATAGATCACAAATAAAGCTTATCATAATCATTTTAACAAGTACCTATTTATTTTTTTATTAGTTATCATCATTATTAGAGTACGATAAAAAAATAATTATAACCAACCTAAATATTGTTTCCCAAAATAGCAAAACATTTATGATATTTGAAAATGACACTGTTAAAACTGTCATTTTCACATTTTTTTCTATATAGTTATTTGTTACAGAGCACACAGATAAAATTCACTCTCATAGATGACAAATTTCAAACACCACAAACACACACGAACGGAACCATGTCGTTGAGAGCCGTGGTTGCTCACATGGTTAGCGCTCGTTATAAGTATCGCACTACGGGAGCAACCCGGGTTCGATCCCCACTGGCACCAATGAAATTGTTACGTGCTGATTTAGCTATCAGTTGGAAAGTCTGTTTTTCTGGGCCGTTGTGTTTTGTTACACTGACATCTCGCAAGTCACCTAGGGACCTAGGAGGTTGTCGGTTGCTTATTTTTTATTTTTCTTTAAAATTTTCGTCGGTAAAATAATATATTTATAAAAGTAAAAAAAGTTAAGTTACAGCCTATATACGTCCCACTGCTGGGCACAGGCCTCCTCTAATTTCTGAGAGGGTTTTAAGGCAAGGAAATGTCCGCCACGCTGCCTCAATGCGTGTTGACGAACTTCACATGTCTTCGAAATATATACTTTTTAATTTCTCAGACATGCAGACCCGAGTTCGATCCCCGCCGGCACCAATGAAATTGTTAATTGCAATTGTGCTGATTTACCACGTGCTCGGCGGTGAAGGAAAACATATTGAGGAAACCTGCACGTCTGAGAATATAATTATAATCGAATGTAAATCAAATTGACATAGGTAAGTACAGACAAAATTAGCGGAATATTAATAAAATTTTGACATCGGTTTTTTTTTCAAAATTTTATTTATATTCCGCTATTTTTGTCTGTGCTTATATCAATTTGATTTACATTCGATCTCTAAATTGTAGTTTGCGAGGGTAACGGGGATCTATCAGCTCCGGCAAAACACATTTCTGATAAAAGCTATCTAATTTTAAAATTTTGTCTGCCGTCCAAAACGCATCATCTCTTTCAATAATATCAATTTCTATGCCAAACAGAGTAGTATCGAAATCCAAAGTTCAAGCAGGGGTCAATGTAGCGTAGTAATTTAGAGCGTAGGTATAGCTATAGTCATACGAACGTCACAGGCCGCAGCTGACTGAGTCGAATAAAACTAGAATAAGCGCGCGTCACCGCGCATGCATGTGTGTGTAAGTGTCGTCCTCCCGCACCGCACCGGGGGGAAACATTATTCAGTGAGACGCACGATAATTCATATAAAAACGCGCGCGTAAAAAAAATACGAAAAGGCCTTTGGAAGAAGGGGTTTTATGAAAAAACCACTCCATAAGTCAATTACAAATAAAATGTATTGAATTCTTCGATAATTGAGCTGTGTCGGTACCGAATTTGTCTTGGAAATTTTACACTGCTTTTATTACTAATTTACGCCCAAAGTTGTGTTAAAATTGGCAATAAAAACGAATCTTTGATAGCTCGTAACTTTTTAATGACTTTTTATTTTACTATTCTGTTTCCGTACAGACAAAATTAATAATGAGACAAAACGATATCATGTTTAACTGTCACTTGTATGTACTGTTGATGTACACTGTCAAACAGCGGAGTAAAACCCCTCCGAAATTTCTATGGAAATAATGTCCACTAGTGTCAACTTAAGCAGGAGAATGAATTAAAAACTATGTATATTACGGGGATTCTGGATAATTTGTAATATGGAGGGTAGTCCTGATTGGTTTCCCTCCATCTGGCAATATACGAATATTTGTATATCGATATATGGTAAATTTTCAAAGAAATGAGTTAAACACTATCTTTGAAATTGTTTAATGGACCAATATTCGCAGTCATAATGTATTAAAGGACGTAGAATTAATATTGTGATATATATATATATATATATATATATATATATATATATATATATATATATATATATATATATATATATATATATATATATATATATATATATATATATTAGAGATGGGCCGAATGTGATTTGAACCGAATCCGAAATTCGGCCGAACTTCGGTTCATTTTCGCACGCTTTCTCGAGAGCGACGCGTCGTGACTTGTTTACGCATTTACTTCAAATACCCCGCCCGCACACCGCAGGAAACATATACCTACGAAAAAAAACGTAACAAACTTCTGACAGATAAGGCAGATCTTTAGTGTTTTTGCACCATAACCTGACTCTGGTAAATTTTAAATATGACTAGATAGACAAGAAAATTTGGTTTAATATGATTGTTGAAAACAAATACCCTTTAATTGTAATAAAAAATACTTGAAGTTAATGAATGTTGAATCAAAAACATTATTTTTTATTTAATTTACGGACTCCTATCCAGATGTTTACTAGGAGAATACAAAGTTTATTTCATTTTTGTAATATGGCTAATTATTAATTAGGCAGGGATTTCTAAGATTAATAACTAATTAACTAAGATTAAGGTTAAGAACTAAGATTAAGATTAATGATAAGATAGGAACTGATTTAATATAAGGTTTACATTTACAATGTTCCGAAGTAAATAAATAAATAAATGACCATGAATGAGTAAAAATAATATCTTTTATTTTACAGTATCTAATGTTGTTATATAAGGTGCTTCTAAAATATATGCCACGGTTGTTTGTATGGAGACTTGGCCAATCAGCTGACCGATTTCCATACAAATTGCAATTTTTTTTTGAGAATTGACTATTGGTTCCTTGAGGAAAGTGGTACAGTATCATGAGTAGAACCACCAGTTGCAGCCATGGCATATTGTAGTTTAGAAGCACCTTATATTTCATTTAAAATAAGTGCAAGTAGGTATTATTTTTCTTGTACCGAATTTCGGCCCATCTCATATATATATATATATATATATATATATATATATATATATATATATATATATATATATATATATATTGAGAATCTAAATTGAGAATTTAAACTATACGCGTGTGTGTGTTTGTGTGTATATAAAGAGGGCTACTTTTAATATCGCTCATTTTAATATCAAAAATTTAGGTTATCTTTATAGCAGTATTATATTTTCAATTCAAAATTAGTACTGCATTTGTGATAATAATAAAATGTATGTATATAGTGTACTCACTCATCTTCTTTCACTATTATTTCGTGACTTTCTTCATTAATAATAAATGCACTTTGTTCATTCATATTCAAAACACTTTATACACAAACACCGTGTCAAAGAATGCCGAAAAAAGAAACACGTTAGACAATGCACGGCCTTCAAACCACACCTCCGTGCCCGTCGGAGTGGGGAGCGTGAGGTTTTTTCGTTACGGCGGAATAAATTTCTGGATTCGGTCCCCACGCTCAAGGCCCGCGATAGAAGCTATGCAATAGCTTAATAAAATTGAAGTTAAAACAACAGCTTTTTATTAAATGCATATGAAAGTACTAGTAACAAAAACACAATTTTTAAAATTTTTATCAGTCTGTCGGTCTGTCTGTCTGTCTGTTTGTTCCAGCTAATCTCCGAAACAGCTGGATCTATTTTGACGGGACTTTCACTGGCAGATAGCTGATGATATAAGGAATAACTTGAACTACTTTTGTTTTAGAAAAAGAATTAAGGTTCCGCGCAAAAAAAATTAAAACCCATGAAATCCATATTCCACGTGGGCGAGATCGCGGGGAACAACTAGTACTCAATATAGATAAATGTATACTTATTAGTATATATATATATATATATATAAGTATTAATAATTTCTAGACACATCTCAACAGATATTTCGTTAATAAATTGCTATAAATACTTAAGCATTCTTTTATATTTAGCATCCATTTAACACAAAAAACTGATAAGAATACTTTTTAAACAACATATAATCAATAAACGATAATTGCGTATAGTGAATTTCGAGGTAAATTATTATATGTAAACGTTTTTGAATCGTCGTAATGATACATATTTCCAAAAGAAAATATCTTCACAATTAATTTGATGTAAAATAACATTAGAAATAACGTATAAAAACGGAGAAATTATCAAATTTTTGATCGAGTTCCTAACCAGTACACAAACAAAAATGGCGAATAGTCATTTTCACATTTTTTTAGAAATAACGTATAAAAACAGAAAAATTATCAAATTTTTGATCGAGTTCCTAACCAGTACACAAACAAAAATGGCGAAATGTCATTTTCACATTTTTTTTCTATATAGTTATTTGTTACAGAGTACACAGATAAAATTCACTCTCACAGATGACAAATTTCAAACACCACAATCTCTAATTTTTTACTCTGCTATCTTCAGCGCTGTACACGAACGGAACGATGTCAATGAGAGCCGTGGTTGCTCACATAGTTAGCGCTAGTTATAAGTATCACAGTACGGGAGCAACCCGGGTTCGATCCTCACTGGCACCAATGAAATTGTTGCGTGCTGATTTAGCTATCAGTTGGAAAGTCTGTTTTTCTTGGCCGTTTTGTTTTGTTATACTGACATCTCGCAAGTCACCTAGGGACCTAGGAGGTTGTCGGTTGCTTATTTTTTATTTTTCTTTAAAATTTTCGTCGGTAAAATAATATATTTATAAAAGTAAAAAAAGTTAAGTTACAGCCTATATACGTCCCACTGCTGGGCACATGCCTCCTCTAATTTCTGAGAGGGTTTTAAGGCAAGGAAATGTCCGCCACGCTGCCTCAATGCGTGTTGACGAACTTCACATGTCTTCGAAATATATATTTTTTAATTTCTCAGACATGCAGACCCGAGTTCGATCCCCGCCGGCACTAATGAAATTGTTAATTGCAATTGTGCTGATTTACCACGTGCTCGGCGGTGAAGGAAAACATATTGAGGAAACCTGCACGTCTGAGAATATAATTATAATCGAATGTAAATCAAATTGACATAGGTAAGTACAGATAAAATTAGCGGAACATTAATAAAATTTTGAGATCGTTTTTTTTTTTCAAAATTTTATTTATATTCCGCTATTTTTGTCTGTGCTTGTATCAATTTGATTTACATTCGATCTCTAAATTGTAGTTTGCGAGGGTAACGGGGATCTATCAGCTCCGGCAAAACATTTCTGATAAAAGCTATCTAATTTCAAAATTTTGTCTGCCGTCCAAAACGCATCATCTCTTTCAATAATATCAATTTCTATGCCAAACAGAGTAGTATCGAAATCCAAAGTTCAAGCAGGGATCAATGTAGCGTAGTAATTTAGAGCGCAGGTATAGCTATAGTCATACGAACGTCACAGGCCGCAGCTGACTGAGTAGAATAAAACTAGAATAAGCGCGCGTCACCGCGCATGCATCGGTGTGTAAGTGTCGTCCTCCCGCACCGCACCGAGGGAAACATTATTCAGTGAGATGCACGATAATTCATATAAACATGCGCGCGTAAAAAAATACGAAAAGGCCTTTGGAAGAAGGGGTTTTATGAAAAAACCACTGCATAAGTCAATTACAAATAAAATGTATTGAATTCTTCGATAATTGAGCTGTGTCGGTACCGACTTTGTCTTGGAAATGTTACACTGCTTTTATTACTAATTTACACCCAAATTTGTGTTAAAATTGGCAATAAAAACGAATATTTGATAGCTCGTAACTTTTTAATGACTTTTTATTTTACTATTCTGTTTCCGTACAGACAAAATTAATAATGAGACAAAACGATATCATGTTTAACTGTCACTTGTATGTACTGTTGATGTACACTGTCAAACAGCGGAGTAAAACCCCTCCGAAATTTCTATGGAAATAATGTCGACTAGTGTCACCTTAAGCAGGAGAATGAATTAAAAACTATGTATATTACGGGGATTCTGGATAATTTGTAATATGGAAGGGAGTCCTGATTGGTTTCCCTCCGTCTGGCAATATACGAATATTTGTATATCGATATATGGTAAATTTTCAAAGAAATGAGTTAAACACTATCTTTGAAATTGTTTAATGGACCAATATTCGCAGTCATAATGTATTAAAATTGCTTACAAGTGGTGGACGCTACAATAATGCGAAATGAAAGGACGTAGAATCAATATTGTGATATATATATATATATATATATATATATATGTATGTATGTATTAGAGATGGGCCGAATGTGATTTGAACCGAATCCGAAATTCGGCCGAACTTCGGTTCATTTTCGCACGCTTTCTCGAGAGCGACGCGTCGTGACTTGTTTACGCATTTACTTCAAATACCCCGCCCGCACACCGCAGGAAACATATACCTACGAAAAAAAACGTAACAAACTTCTGCCAGATAAGGCAGATCTTTGGTGTTTTTGCACCATAACCTGACTCTGGTAAATTTTAAATATGACTAGATAGACAAGAAAAGTTGGTTTAATATGATTGTTGAAAACAAATACCCTTTAATTGTAATAAAAATACTTGAGGTTAATGAAAGTTGAATCAAAAACATTATTTTTTATTTAATTTACGGACTCCTATCCAGATGTTTACTAGGAGAATACAAAGTTTATTTCATTTTTGTAATATGGCTAATTATTAATTAGGCAGGGATTTCTAAGAAAGATGTTTATGTCTAATACACATGTGTAGCTTGTTCCACTTTACAGGTTAATAACTAATTAACTAAGATTAAGGTTATGAACTAAGATTAAGATTATTGATAAGATAGGAACTGATTTAATATAAGGTTTACATTTACAATGTTCCGAAATAAATAAATAAATAATTGACCATGAATGAGTAAAAATAATATCTTTTATTTTACAGTATCTAATGTTGTTATATAAGGTGCTTCTAAAATATATGCCACGGTTGTTTGTATGGAGACTTGGCCAATCAGCTGACCTATTTCCATACAAAGTGCAATTTTTTTTTGAGAATTGACTATGGGTTCCTTGGGGAAAATGGTACAGTATCATGAGTAGAACCACCAGTTGCAGCCATGGCATATTGTAGTTTAGAAGCACCTTATATTTCAGTTAAAATAAGTGCAAGTAGGTATTATTTTTCTTGTACCGAATTTCGGCCTATATCTAATATATATATATATATATATATATATATATATATATATATATATATATATATATATATATATATATATATATATATATATATATAATCATCCTTTCACGGTAAATGTTGATCCAGTGAGAAGTTAGAACAATTGTTGATCCACCTATTTTACGTGTTTGCCCAGCTCCTCGTTGCACAAACTGATACACTTTGATCCATTCTTGATGCGCGTGTGACGTCGGTGGATCTGCACTAACAGGATTTCAATATACTCGTCAGCGATTTGACCAACATTTGTTGATCTATCAACGGTCGAAAAAATCATACTGAATATGATTTTTTAGATCCAGAGTATATTTAATTTATATGCGACATTTACTTAGACTAAGTGGATCCGGAGCCATAATTGACGAATAGGTACTCGAACACGAAGCGGCAACGTCGCGTTCTGTATGTGACAGAGAACCCAGTAGGCTACTTCGTTATAGTGTGTATAAGGTAAGAAAATACGTTATCTGCTGATTTTGTGGATCAAACTTTGGCAGGTTTTATTGTGGAAAGACATTTGTTCGAGTTTTTGTTATCGTGTGAGTGAATTTGTGTTATTTTATTCATTTGTCATAGATCAATTAGAAAATGATGGATAGTACTTTATTACAAATTAATTTGTCACTCGAGTGTGTGTGTGTGTGCTGTGTGTGTGTGTGTGTGTGTGTGTGTGTGTGTGTGTGTGTGTGTGTTTATGCGAGTTTGTGTGTGCGCGTGCGTGTGGGTGTACGTGCGTTCATGTATGTTCGTGTGAACGCATGTGCGGGCGCGTGTGTGTGAGTGTATGTGTGCCTGTGTGCGCTGTTGTGTTTTTTTAGTACGTGTGTGTGTGTGAGTGAGTGTGTGCGTGCGTGTGTTAACTGTTGTTCGCGTGTGTGTGTGTGCGGTTGTGCGTGTGTTTGCTTTTGTGTGTGGGTACGAGTGTTTGCGTGTGTCCACTCTTGTTTTGTGTTTGTGTATGTGCGGTGTGTGTGTGTGTGTGTGTGTGTGTGTGTGTGTGCAAGCGCGCGCGTATGTGTACCTGTGCGCGTGCGCGCACGTGTGATTGTGTCTGTTTTGTGTGTGTGTATGTGTGCTGGTGTGTGTGTGTGTGTGTGGGTGTGTGTGTGCGTGTGCGCGCGCGCGTGCGTGTGTGTGTGTTTGTATTTATGTGAGTGCGCGAGAGCGCGCGTGTGTGTATGCGCATGCATGTGCGTGCGTGCGTGTGCGTGCGTGCGGGTGTGTGTGCGTGCGTGTGTGTTCGTCCGAGTGCGTGTTTGTGTGTGTATGTGTGTGTGTGTGCGTGTGTGTTCGTCTGAGTGCGTGTTTGTGGGTATTGTGTGTGTGTGTGTGTGTGTGTGTGTGAGCCCAGAAAACGGAGGCGGAGAATGGAGACGTGGAGGTGGAGGTGAATGCAGTGTAGTATGTGGTGAAGGCGGAGGAGAGGAATTTGTTGTGAAGTCGGAGATAGTGGAAACGGGGAATTGTGTTGTAGGCGGAAAGAATAGTGACGGCGCGTGATGGTGGCGGCGGAGGGAGCGGAGTTTATTGTTGAGGCGGATAGAGCAGAGTTTATGGTGGAAGCGGAGGTAGCGGAGGTGGAGAATGAAGGCTTAGAGAGGGGTGTGGTGGTAGATGTGGAGGCGTAGGTGGCAGAGGTGGTGGTGGGTGCACT
Source organism: Parnassius apollo (assembly GCA_907164705.1). Lineage (NCBI taxonomy): Eukaryota > Metazoa > Arthropoda > Insecta > Lepidoptera > Papilionidae > Parnassius > Parnassius apollo. Next base: position 4,723,530 of record CAJQZP010001271.1, read on the forward strand.
GGAGTGCAGTAAAGTGGGTACCGCGTGAGGGCAAGTGAGGCTCATATAAAGGACAGTTGGTTACAGCGAAAAATAGTGTGGCTGGTAGTGGATATCGATACTGCCCCTAAAGATGTTACTACGAGGTTATTCATGTTTCCGAATATCAGCTTGGACACCTATTGGTACTAGGGACAAAGTGAAAAGAACTTTTGTTTTGTGACGGTTTCATCATAACTAACAAAACAAACCCATACTCGGCATACCTAGTTCTACTAGTCCAGGTGTTACAGTTTTAGTTACCGAAGTACACCTTCAGGTCACTTCAGCAAGTCCGGAGGTAAGGACTCATCATAACTAACAAAACGAGCCCAAACTCAGCACACCCAGTTATACTAGTCCAAGATTTCCACTAGTAATCCCGAATTACATTTTGAGGTCACTCCATCAAGATCGGAGGTAAGGTAGGTCCGATTCTATACCTATCAATTTTGTAAACGCGTCCTTAAAAACCTTGATTATGAAGATGTAGAAAACACACAAACACGCAAGCGCGCGCGCAAACATGCACACATGCACACACGCACATACGCATACACACACTCACACATGCACACTGCCGCATACACACACACACACACACACACACACACACACACACGCTCCCGCACACACACACGCACGCGCGCACACACGCACACACGCACACACGCTTCGATCACAAGGATCATAGATGTTAGTAATAATACAAATCTTAAAACTAATTTTCGTAAAACTTAAAACTATTTAACTAATTTTAAAACTATATATAAGACAGACCCGATTAGTCAGCACGTGCACCATATGACAATGGTTCAGTACTGACCTCAAACCTGTCAGAAAATGCCCTCAGGATACCATTGGAAGTGGCCCGCGCCCTGCGCACCAGGGATGTGCATCGTTTACGCATGGTGGTGTAGAAACAATTCACACGCACATCCGCGAACATACCCGACGCATTACAATAATGAGGCAGACCCAACAGCACCCTGAATGCATTATTGTATTGTACAGGCATTTAATCTGTAGCTTGTACCGCCAAAGATACGAAACGGCAACGTCGCGGCTTCAGCCACTTTGCTATGCTCTGATTGGCTCATTTAAATCGGATCAACATTTTCCATAACCATCGCAAGGTGGATTTGTATATCGGATCAACTTCGGCCAACGCTAGCAAACAGTCTCGTGAGTGCAGATGTTGATCCGGTCGGAGCCACATTAGTTACTAGAGATACATATTGGATCAACAAAAGGCGCCGGATCAACATGCGTTTTCGGATCAACAAAGTGCTCGCGTGAAGTCGCGTCTGATCAACATTTACCGTAAAGAGATCTCTATATATATATATATATACTATACGCGTGTGTGTGTTTGTGTGTATATAAAGAGGGCTACTTTTAATATCGCTCATTTTAATATCAAAAATTTAGGTTATCTTTATAGCAGTATTATATTTTCAATTCAAAATTAGTACTGCATTTGTGATAATAATAAAATGTATGTATATAGAGTACTCACTCATTTTCTTTCACTATTATTTCGTGACTTTCTTCATTAATAATAAATGCACTTTGTTCATTCATATTCAAAACACTTTATACACAAACACCGTGTCGAAGACTGCCGAAAAAAGAAACGACGTTAGACAATGCACGGCCTTCAAGCCACACCTCCGTGCCCGTCGGAGTGGGGAGCGTGAGGTTTTTTCGCTACGGTGGAATAAATTTCTGGATTCGGTCCCCACGCTCAAGGCCCGCGATAGAAGCTATGCAATAGCTTAAAACAGCCGTGGTAGCTCAGTGGTTAACGCTCGCTGTTAATATAACAGAAGGCGAGTAACCCGGGTTCGATCCCCGCCGGCACCAATGAAATTGTTAATTGCAATTTTAAGTGCTGATTTACCACGTGCTCGGCGGTGAAGGAAAACATCGTGAGGAAACCTGCATATCTGAGGAATAAGAAAAAAAAAAGAAAAAAAAATATTTCGAAGACATGTGAAGTTCGTCAACACGTATTTGGGCAGCGCGGCGGACACTTCCTTGCCCTAAACCCTCTCAGAAGTGAGGGGAGGCCTGAGCCCAGCAGTGGGACGTATATAGGCTTTACTTTAACTTTACTGTTAAAACACACTAAACGACCTAGCTAAGGTGTTTTACCTACCCAGGCGGACATCTAGAAAGAGAAAGGAAGTTCTTTGGCAGATTGACTAATTCTTCCAACACCATCGCAATCTATGTTTATTAGATTCCCCTACATATATTAAGATATTTTATGTGCCAAGATCGGAAGAATGGCTGCAGCGTCACCAACTCTCTTGTGTCTTTGATAGTTTTATGTCTCTTTTCAACCGACTTCAAATAAGGAGGAGGTCCTCAAATCAACAGTTTTTTTAAGTGTATTCCTCAGGACTTTTTTCTAGGTAAACGAATTTTAATGATTCTTTCACCTAGAAAATGTATTTGACAGCAGGTGCTTCTCATTTTGTCCCATACAAATTTGTTCTAGATCTGACCTGTAGTTTTTGAGATATCCTTAATAATGCGTAATTAATTGACTTGGGAGCCGTGGTAGCTCAGATGGTTAGAGCTCGCTGTAAATATCACAGTACGCGAGCAAATCGGGTTCGATCCCCACCGGCACCAATGAAATTGTTAATTGCAATTTTAAGTGTTGATTTACTACGTGCTCGGCGGTGAAGGAAAACATCGTGCGGGAACCTGCATGTCTGAGAAATAAGAAAAAAAAATATTTTCGAAGACGTGAAGTTCGCCAACACGCATTGGGGTAGTGCGGCGAAAATTCCTTGCCTTAAAAACCCCTCTCAGAAGTGAGCGGGAGGCTTAGGACTTCGACTACATTGATGTTTTCATTTTATTTATATCGAACTCGGTAGTACAAAATTTTAAATTTTACCACTTGTTGTACACATATTGTTTTCGATTCAGACTAGAATCCAGGCCATGGAGAGAATTTCGTTAACAGCATCGAAACGAACTGGTATCTTATTTTGAGAGGGTACAAGCTGACTAATAATGGCTCAAGCGACAGTGCGTACCAAATAGTGAGGAAATGCGGGCATCACATCTGAAAAATAGTTTTCATCTGAAAAACAAACTAGCGATCCGCCATGGCTTCGCATGGGGAATTTTTGAATATCGAAAACATATACATACATATCAATATAAACATGTCCTTTAGAGGGGTAGGCAGAGACCATGGACTTCCATTTGGCACGATCCGATCCGAATTCATTCAAACATCTAGTATTTTCCCTCAATCTACATTTATACTTCTCTTTCACATCTTCATCTTGTAACTTCTCTATTCTTATACGCTGTAACACAGTGGTAGACACAGATGTCCGATGCCGCCAACGCTTGAATAGACCATTAATTCGACATAAGACCAAGGTGGTACGGATCATGGTACAGAAGTACCATGATCCGTACCTACGTTGGACCCCCGGTAAACCTTTGTATCTACATTTCTCATTCTTTCATTCACAATTACGAAATCTATCACGTTTTGTATCATCACCTCTTTCCCATGTATACATGTGAATCTTCTCATGAAGAAATAGTGTGCGTCACAAAAAGATTCCTTTCCACACATACAGTGAGGAGGTCTTCACTATTCTCATTTTTACTTTCATCACGAAACGTTTCCAGTATCCTTTCATAAACAGACCTTTTGACAGACCTTTGAAATCGCAGTTGCATTATACAGGCTGCTGCCGTGTTTGACACTATAGGTTAGCCGATTGGGATGGGATGCGGTCTTTCTTTGCATCTTGGGGGCGGGTTTGTTTCTCGCCGGACGATCCCAACGTTGTTGCGGATTCTGTCGCTGATGTGGTACTTCAGGGTATGGAACTTTTTATTCCTTCCTCTGTGGTGCCTATTAGAGGCAAATCTCAGCCATGGTTTGATCGCTCCTGTAAAATAGCATCATGCTATAAGCAGGAGTGCTACCAAGCCTGGGCTGACGCATCAGCTATCCTGGATGTAAACACCAACGCTTTAAAAAAGAAGTATAATTCCGCCTCTAGGTCCTTCAAAAGAGTCATTGCCAAGGCAAAGTCGGAGCACATAGGTAGAATTGGCGAGAAACTAGTTCGCCTTCCTTCTGGAACCAGTGCATTCTGATCTCTCGCCAAGGCTGTCCAGGGGAATTTCTGTCAGCCATCTCTTTCATCTCTGCACAGGGAGGACAACTCACTGGCCCATACCGCAAAGGAGAAAGCCGATCTACTAGGCTCTTTCTTTGCGTCCAACTCGACTCTAGATGACGGGGGGAGTGCGCCGCCGACGTGAGTTTTCCATGCCGGAGGTACAGTTCACACAGCGCTCGGTTCGCAAAGCGCTCCTCTCCCTGGACATCCACAAGCCGAGTAGGCCTGACGGAATCCCCCCAATTGTGCTGATTATGTGCGCTTGAGAGTCGGCACCGGTTTTAACGCGTCTTTTCCGGTACTCCTACTCCCTAGGCGTAGTCCCAAAATCATGGAAGACGGCTTTCGTCCACCCGATCCCTAAAAAAGGCGACCGCTCAGACCCGTCCAACTACCGGCCTATCGCCATCACCTCCTTGTTCTCCAAAACAATGGAGTCTATTGTTAACTGCTAGCTCATGAGGTACCTTGAGGATCACCAGCTGATTAGGGACTGCCAATACGGTTTTCGCCGTGGTCGATCAGCTGGTGATCTTCTGGCCTACCTAACTCATAGATGGGCGGAGGCAGTAGAGTCCAAGGGAGGCATTGGCCGTTAGTTTGGACGTTGCGAAGGCCTTCGATCGGGTTTGGCACAAAGCTCTTCCTTCGAAGCTCCCTTCCTATGGACTTCCCGAGAAATTGTGCGATTGGATCACCAGCTTTCTTGCAGATCGGAGCATCAAGGTCGTTGTAGACGGTGCAAGCTCCAATTACAAGCCTATTAATGTTGGTGTTCCACAAGGCTGCGTGCTATCGCCAACGCTGTTTCTTCTGCATATCAAAGTATATATATATATATATATATATATATATATATATATATATATATATATATATATATATATATACACTGACCACCGACTGCCCCAGAAGGAGGGTAATGTTTTTCGAGTGTATGTATCATTAAGTATGTATGTCAATTCCTTTGGCACGCTGTATCCTAAGCGGATTAATGGATTTTAACATACAGGATGTCGTTAAGTTCGTCTTAGTTGTGGAAATGACATTGGGTATAGATTTTTTCTCTTTTCAGTATTTTACGCAGTTTTTTTTTAATTACCTTCAAGCGTGTTAAGCTAAAAGATTTATGACCGTGTAGTGATGGCGTAAAAATATCCAATTTCCCTTAATGGAAGAAACACATCAAAAATTGGGCAACGGTGTCCTTGTAATAACAAGTAAAAATAAAACACTGTGGTTGTCCTATGTGGTAGGTCTATGTCGACCAGCAGACTTTTGATAATCTGAACAAAACAGGAACACGGCAGCGGTAGATGTAGATCGTAAAAGAAAATATTTCCACAGGTTTCTATCCAGGGAGAAAACATGAATACGTTTGTATGGATTAAATGCCGCCTGGATATCCTCGAATATGTTGTAGATCTTACCCCACCATTCGATTAATGTTGTGAGTACTTACTTCTAACACAAGCATTTAATATTCACTTGGCTGCTTTATCGTCTTGATAACAGTCGACACCTGGGCTTCTTCTCAATTCTGAAGCGTGGATTTTACATGTCCTCGAAGCATTCCTCAGAAATGTGGTTTCTTTGCGATGTTTTCTTTTAACGCCGATCACGTGGTGAATCAGCACATGAATTGAAATTAACAATTTCATTGCTTCCGGCGGAGATCTAACCTACATCTCTCATGTACTGTGAATTAACGGCAATCTTTTAACTCTTGTACTACCACAACTTCAATGTTAACTAGTATTTTAAAAAATGCACTATTTATGTTCCGGCTACTGCTAGAGATTGGAATATAATCTCTTTATGAACAGATACAATCATTAAGAAAGATCAAAGCGCAGTGTAAAACATCTAATACCTGTATGTTGCGTTGGTAACTGTAGATTTCAGTTAAAAACCAACATAAAATTAATTAACGGCGACTGACAATACCAAGTGGTGGTGACGTAAGACCTTTGAGCTCAAAGCGTAAGACAACCCGCCACCAATTGTGCCCCACAGGTATCTTAAGCGGATACTATTGGGAAAGTCCAGAAAGACGTTACAGCCTCCAATCGACGGAAATCTGTCGGCGTTGTAGTCGCGCCACAAGCGAAAACGCACGGCCTAAATCGCGCAGTACTGCAGTATATATAGAATAGCTCCAAACTGTCACATGGAGCGTTGGCCGCTCCCTATTCCTCCTCATAGATTTGCCACATAGCCATCAAATATATCCCATTGACAGTACGTGTCATGAAGGTTAGAGAACAGGAGAGCGATCACTACGTACTAAAGCATAGCCGCTTGTCCTTGAAAATTGTAGAATACATAGCGGCGCTGACGTCGGTGAGTAGTGACTGCAAGTTAGCTGTTTATGAGTCCAAGTAGGTGAGGTTAGTTGAATATTGTACAAATTTTCATTTCATTTTTTCGTAGAAAATTATCATGCTCCGTAATTTTGTAATTTTGAAACATTAAAAAATGGAGAAATATTTTACGTTTAAGTGATTGAGCATCTGATCGGAAAAATAGACTGAAAATGACTTTTATTGAATGCACTTAGTGATCGCAGCGCCTCACTTGTGGTGTCCATATTTCTGGGACACTATTTTCTACGGCGATCGTTCTCCTGTTCTCTAACCTTCATGGTACGCGTATTGAAACTGTATAATCTATGGCCATGGGAGCCACGCTTGACATGTTGATTGACAACCGCAGTTTTTATTATAATGATTATTGAGACGTTATATATTTTTTACTAATATTCAGCACATAAACAAGAGAGACCAATAGTGCTCAGCCGAACGTGGGCCAATCCTGTGGTTAGGATGGATTTGCCTTAACCGCAAGGTCTCACACCTTCTATTTTTTTTTTTCATATAAAGAGACGCAAACGAGCAAATGGCAAGTGACTACTGCGGCGTATAAAAAACTTGAACACCGGAGGGATTGCGGGTACGCTGCCGGCTACATTCGACTTTTTCTTAATAAAACAACAAAATAAAATCAAAAGGGTATAATTCCTTTTTAACTTAGTCGCTTACATAAAACACAAAAATATCATTTAATATGAATATAATACGAGCATTTAATAATAATTCTTTTAAATAAATAATAAAATACAAAATTCACTAATATCTGGGCTGGAAAGTATATCAATATTACGAGTGTAAAAAATAAATTTCATTTAATTTATTACTGGCAACTCCAAAACTTATCTCCAAAAGAAGTCCGATAGCTTTATTGTACCGTTACAAAGTAAGTTCATGCAAGATACAAAAAAAATGCTTACAAAACAAAACACACCTTCATCATTTAAATTAGGTTCTATATCAGCTTATTTTACAATAATTTACCACAATTAGTAAATGTTTATCTGTGGCAGGTCGAGACGACAGACTATTTTGGGACAGAATCACGATTTGAGGAAATCGAATGAAGCTAATACCAACGAAAAATTTATTAAATAAAATGAATAAATAACCTGCGTACAAAAACGAAAAAAAAAAACGGGGCACTGCGTACATTTCAAGTGAAGGAAAAACCATGCTAAATTTATTTTAAGAACACGGACTCACGTACATATACGCATCAAAATTTTTTTGCTATCAAAAACATGGTTTTAAATGCATATGTGTGCGATTAGCACTTTTTACAGGCTGATAAATAAAAAAAGAAGAAAGATGTGTGCGTGAGAGCGTGTCAAAAAGTTGAGCGTGATTTTAGCATCAGTCGAAATGTAGCTAACTTCATTCCTTCCTCTCAGATAAAAAATCAGCAAATAAAATCCATAAGTCATGATTCTGGATTAGAGTCCCACATCAAATGATTGTTTGATTTAAAAGGATTGTGTAGTGCCGATACCGATACCGCGGCGCGAATAGGTATTTTCAAAAATGCTATCTGTTTCACATCGCTCGCTCCGTATCGCCGTCGTGCGATAGAGAGAGTTGCAAATGTTGAAAGTAATTGCCTACGTTTTCTTTTAAAATATTGTTCCGAACGATAACGTTTTCACCCCCCCCCCCCTCCCCCCTCCTAAAACAAGTTCTCGTTAGATTCAGTATAATGTAATTCAGGTCTGTACATATTTCTTTTTTAGTAATTTAGTTTCGTTTAATGAAAAAAAAAAACGCTCGAGGAAATTTTTTTAGTCAAAAATATAGATATTTAGACTCTTAACAACTTATATCGTACGCAATTTTCTTTAAAATAAATCGTACGGGCTTGGTTTTTCATAACATTTCCAAAAAATTATGAAAATTAGACTATGTTTACTGGAGGGAAAACATTACCGCTTTTTGTATAAAAATTTACAGCTTCACAATCCTGTTAAAATATAAACACTTTTTTCAATCAAATGCATCTTTCAATCAGAAGAACAAAGATGTAGCTTTACAATGTCTTAATTTTATTTTAAGGTTCCGTCCCTTACGTGCGTACACGTACGTGAGCTATTATACTGGACACCAAGCTAATATAGGAATCAGAATCTTGATCAAATATTTACAAACCGTTTAATAATAACGTTGAAATGCTAAATTCACTTGTGATATAACATTAGGTTATAATGCACCATAATATGTCCAAAACGGACGCTAATTCTAGGAATGATCGTGAAATGATAGAGGTTGTATGGTGAGATTCTATGATTTCAGTCAAAAAATTATATTTAAAAATTTAAATATATATAGGTACTTAACGAAAGAAAAGTAAGGACGTGCAATATATACTTAACACGTGTTTAGAAAAATGCGTTAAATACTTTTGCAAGGTTTATATTTCTTTTTTTTTTTTTTTTTGTATAAAAATACGTACTACAGCCATGTTGCGGCCAAATTAAAAAAAAGAAGGTTAAAGACGCGTTGTCATATCTATGGCCTAAGATGGGAATGCCGCACAGCCGGTATTTACACTAGATCTCTATTAAACTACTTTACTAGAACACAGTAGGTTCAAGCAATGCTATCTGCCGGCACAATTAGGTTATAGGTTCGCACATAGACGGAGTCCTAGGCTGGAAAATATTCCTACCATACAGATGTTAATATATAGAAGGATAGTTATTATTTTGAATGCATGGTCAACATTTAAATCAAAAACTGTTTATGTTTTATTGCAATAAAGGCAAGCGCGCCATTTGGAATTGTCATATAAATCCACGTTACGAATCTTGAATCTCACCACACAACTACGTTTGATAATATAATGGCAACAGGCGAAAAAACTTAACAAATGCTACGTCAACTTTATAACGCGTCAATTATATTATATCAATAATAAAATCGTATAAAATGCATTTTAATGTGCCTCAAAAGGAGGTCTCGTATTTAAAAAATGAACACTAAACAGTCTAATTTTCTTACTCGACATGAGTTGAAGCAAAATGGGATATAAAATTCTTATAATTATAGTTTATCTTCAGATTTTAAAGGTTTGATTTATCATTTTAATTATTCACAACACTACAAATACTTTGAGGTTTTTGGGAACATAAATTAATTTATACATAAACTTAATTTTTAATATGAAATATTAATTAAAATTGTTGGAATAATAAAGATATTCCTTCATCCCATAATTATAAAAAAAATATAAAAGTATAATATTTATCTCAACAATTGTGAATACTTTCAAATTTGTATTAGCATATCCATCCTATTGATGTCGAAACTGTTGCAATATAAACAATATTGAACTTTGGTAATAAACACTCTATTTTAAATCGTAGTACAATATAAAAAGGACATGGACGAAATTGATTTATTACATGCAGATTTGCCTCAATGTGCTTTACTATCAAGGAACAAGCATACAGTTTGATCTATCTTAAATTAAATGTTAGTTGAAACATAATAAGTTGAGAAGCATTATTGTATAAAGTACGATGGCGTAGCATGGGGGAGGGCAGGGGGTGGGGCGTGGGGTGGAAGATAAGCCAGCTCGCCACCTTAAGTTTTTAAATGACGCCAGTAAAAAAATAAAAAATCTATATTAGCTCATACTGAATTCAAAGAAAATATAACAAAAACTGTAGCATTAAAGATGATAATTGCTGAATTATCCATTAAATATAAAAATAACTATATTATACATAAACTATCCGCCTATCCACCAAGGAGATGGAGGGTGTGGGGGCGGCAATTTTGACTCTTTCGGACTGAAAGAGTTAAATGTAATATGTATATGCCAAAGTATATGTATAAAAGTAATATGCTATGCATACAACCCATGCTACGCCAATGGAAAAAATGTGCATCTCGGAAGTTCTGGCGATACTTTGTTACTTACAAACCATGTTGATCACACAAAACTAACTACTTACTACGCACTACACTCACATAACGTCACATGTGTCAGAAAATTGTCACACTTTGTCATTTGTGACACCTGTCACCGTGATCTCTAAAATAAAAATGTATCAAAACTTACATACCCTTACTTCTTTTATTATCGATTATTTGCATATTGAGCTAAATATAGAAACAAACAGTGTCGATGTTTGATCAAACTATTGACCAGCTTTATTATATTTTGATCCATAGAGGACCGAATATGTACAGACCATACATCTATACGCACACATTACACACATAAGGCGAGTCACACAGTCCATCGACTGCTCAGTCATTACCGAGAGCATACTCGTGTCGCCAGAATAAAAAATTAATTTTTGACGAAATCATTTGTGCTAAAAACTAATTAAAGAACTTGTACACAATCTGACGTAGTCACTAAGACTTATAATATAACTAGCTATTTGATATGCATAACTTAAAACAATAAAAAATGTCTTTTCTTATTACGTATAATAGATCTGTTTGTCAAATATTTGATGAAGTTGGCACAATCACGATTACAATTTATATTTTTAATTTGTTTCCTGTAAGAGTTTCTACAAAAGGTAGTATAAGTGCAAAATCTTTGGAGTTATTTGAACTAAGTAAATATAGATATTTAATTTTATAACTGATTTTATTACTATCTGTTCCTAAATTATTTTTACTAAATCAGTATTTGTTGTGCCAAACAGTAATTTGCTAATTTACAATAAACATCGAGAACATCGATAAAAGAATCGAGTACAACACGCTAATATCAGGTCCCTTAAAATTTCGAGTCAAGTTAATTTCATACAAATGGAAATGACTTACGAAGTCTAAATATACCTAAAGTACAACCTTTTATCTGACACAATGAGATTAAGCTTAAATACAAGCTATACAATTTAAGAAAGGAAATTTTATCTTAAAGAGGTTAAAGTCAAAAAATACACTAGTGATACAAAAGTTTTAGTTGCTATAGACTTCTGAACCCTATGGGGAAGTCCAAAGCCAGCTAAGGAGAGTTCCATACGAATCAATAGATCAGGCACGTCTGTTGCCACTCTAGCTAATAAGTAAGAGTGGCAACAGACATGCCATATACAATCAAAGAAAACAGGTCGCCGAAGAAGACTTAAACTTTGGCATAAGTTACAATGCGATTTAAATAAGAATAGGACTGACTTTGCGCCATATTGTGACGTCATACCTGTCAATTCAAACCAATTAGGGTGAGCAAAACAGATATTTTTGAAATAATATTGTAATCCACACTAATGTCAATTGAAATACTTTTTGCGAGCTGTCAAAACTAAGTGAATTTCACAGATTACATAAAAGAATAAGATAATGTATTAAATTAAACTAATTTTACGGATTTTATCACATTTAATTTAAACTTTTTAATTTCGGGTGTTATACGCCACCTATGGTTATGAGGGAGACTGAGGTGTTTGACTTCCCGATGTTATTGTTAGTTAGTTATAATATAAGATACTGTATATTAAAAAAAATATGAAAATACATGACAGGAATTAAAGAAATGATGATAAATGACAGTCACTATCTATTATAAAAAAAGGTTTATGAATTTACATAGATCTGCCCTCTAATATAATACATTATACCAGTTCTCTATAATTTTGAGACCGGAATACAGCAGTTCATACACTGTTGTTTGGCGGCAGAAATAGTGAACATTTGGTATACTATTGCATATTATGTAAAAAATTATTTAAAGCTCTCTAGTGTATTTATTGACATTAATCAAAAGGTTGATAAAAGTATCTGAATGTAAACATTATCTAAACGGGACCCTTATATATACGCGAGGTTTGAATATTACACCTATAAACACGTCGAAAGATTTCGTATTAAACATAATTATACATGATTCAAACAATATTCGAGCTTATGGCAACTACATTAGGAATAATGTCCATTGGTTACGTCTAAATATCTAGACCATCTGTCTGTTATATTAAAATTAAAACTAAGCTTAATTGAAAGCCATATTGATAATTTACAAATAATTAAGGCCATTTCAATTTCAAGGAAGTCTTTAAAGTTGCCTTTTAAGCAACACACAAATTTTATTTCGCGATACTATACGCGAAATAAAATTTGTGAAAGAAGCAAAGTTTTTAGCGCACAAGTTGAGTAAAGCTAGAGACGAGATAAATGAATTAAATCAGGCAACACCACCCACTACAGATAGCCGCTATGACTGTCAGAACAAAAAAGTCAGAAAAAGGCTTTTTTTTTATTGTTTCACTCATGTTTGTAATAATGGTTTCGATTTTTTTTATAACAATTAATAAAGAAAGCCTATGCACCCCAGGAACTTTTTCCTTTATCTCGTCTTGTTAGCCTTACCAGGTTATGGAAGCCTGTTTCGATATTTACTTTCTAAGTATAATTCATGCCTCTTTAAAATATGTTTAACAGTTATCGCTACTATCCACAAGTCCAGACAGCCCGCTGTTTTAATGTTATTTCCCGTCATTGATATATAGTTCCAAACAATTTCACGTAAGACGTTTAGATTTTGAAGTCAATGATTTTTTTAATCTACTAATGTTTCATAATGAGGTACCGTGTCTGAGGCCCAAATAAGAAACAGTAAAAGGAACTTCACAGATATAAAATATATATATATCCATTTAAAGTATATTTTTCACTTACGGGATGTAATTACGTCCCTACACAGCCATCGAACGGCTCGTCAGATCTAAAACATAACTTACCGTTGAATAAATAAAGATGAAATTTAAATATAGTTCAGATGTAACAAATTATCAGTTACACTATTCGCCGTCGTAAACAAAATTGACTTTAGTACTAAGTAATAAAATCGACAGTCAAATTATTCATAAATTACGTTATTAGACCTCTTTATTGAGTTAAAAATTTGCTAATCAAATGTTTCATTTGTTAATATAATAAATTAGTAATTAATAAATTCAATAATAATTTTAAATTTCCAGATTTAATGTATTTTTATCTTGAATAAAAAATTTAAAGTGAGGTCAAATCTTATAATACCTAACCAATTAAATTGACCTTTCTAAATAAGGCGAGCATAAATTTAAGCGTTTACTTCTAAATACTCCATAAAAACCACCTTATTAGTAAACAAACTAGGTTGTTTTTCAAATGTATCTAGAAATCATACGATAAAAAATCCACCTACTTTGTATGCATCTTAAATTCTTAAACACGTCGACAATCACATTATCCAAGCTAATCACACTTCTTTCATATTATTTAAAGTCATAATAAAATGAGGCATATACTTTTAAAATAAGTTCATCTGTGTGTCAAGATATACAATTTTCGCCTTTATTTTCTTAACAGTAAAAGTTACCATATCTCATTCATGTCGCAATATGAAAAAATATCTAAATTGAAAATATTCTTATCATATACTTCGAACGGGAAACTGAAACTTATGGAGAGTGTAATAATGATGATTTTAAGTTAAAGCAAGTTTAATGTCTAATACATCGATGAATGGCGGGGAATCAGACTATTGGGAAATTTATCCTTATCTCGTTAAAGATAAATTCGAAAGTATATAATTTATACATTATCAAATCCTCCTAGAAGGCTGAAGTACATTAAACAATGTTGATTTTCCTTCAACAGGTACCCAATATTAAACTACCCACATACCTCTAGCAGAAAACTAACACTTATGACAAAGGCGAAAAGGCAAAAATACCACGATGCTAGTTTTACCGTACGTCAGACGCCTACTATAGCGATGGGCTGGTGATTAGCGTTGGGCTGGTCTGAAGGCAACTGTCACGCACGAGGCCCTGACTTCTCGCCCATATGTTTTACGAGCTCCGCTATCAACTCTCTGAAAATCAAGATGATAGTTAATATAATTAGTAATAATAATACCTTGTTATTTCAGAATTTAATTTCATATGAATGGGTAATGAAATGCCGAGTCAGGCCAAAATCAGTAATTGAGTTTTTCTGTCAAGAAATGCTTAGTAGCATATCTTGTGCCTCGGAAAGCACGATAAGGCGTTGGTCCTGCGCCTGGTCTTTCTCCGGACGTGTCGAATCACCGTCCCATCGGACTCTGAGAGTGAGGCAATAAAGAGTGCAACTGTGATGGCGCATACACTTGGGCACTATAAATAGACTGGCCGTCGCGAACTAAATTCGGTCTGGAGGACATTATTATTAATATCAACCAAATATTTAGTCTTAGGAACTACGGTTGGTACCGGAAGTACTGTCTCCATCTAGTGTTTTACGTTAATACTGTATAAACAAGTACTTATTATGCTTTTATATTCTGTACAAATAAATCATTATCATCCCTTTGATCACACTCGTAGCTACATGCTGTATGAGTAAGGCGATGGCGGTAGCGGGGCGGCTAGGCGTGGGGAGGGCGATTCGACAGTGGTATCTCGCCGCGTGGGCACAAAACAGCGCTCGGCTCGGTTATTTGCGCATTTGTTATAAACACTACTATTGGAGTCTCCTAATGAGAGCGGAGTTTTTATTAGCTAGTGATGGTGTTCATTCAATAAATCAAGAGATAAGAAGTTTGTGCGAATTTTCTGCCCTTTATTATGAACCATTCAAAGGAATTTCATAACTATACGAGAATGAGTTGTGATTGTATGTGTATGTATTGTATGTATATGTATTGTAGTGATGAATTTGACTGTAGACACATTTGATAATAGTTTAGAGAAAATTTGGTGCAATTTCGAATCTTTACGTTGGAAATCGTTATCAACTTCCATTATTAAAATTATAAATAAAAATACAATCCTGTATACTCGAGCAACTCGAGGTGAAACCCAAATAGTTTGTACCTGTCGCCAGCGCCCGTGCATTGCTCAATCGCTTCGCGCCGCCATCGCTCGTTTCGTGCGCATCGCTATATTAAACTATGCCTTTGCTTACGTCGCTGTCGCATCGCGCCACCCCGCTAACGCCATCGCTCGACCTTTGCTAATTTGCAAAGCTAATGCCCACATAGTATCCTCACCTGTATATGATGGGGTCCATGTTCCTGGCGAGCATGTACAGCAGCCACCAGTCGCCGACATCGGTCCGCCTCGAGACCAGCGCGGCGGTCTCCATCGCGATGCTCCTGGACCGCGCGTGGAGCAGTCGCGGTCGGACCGACGGCACGAAGATTATCACCAGTCTGGAAGGTGGAACGACAAATGGACCTAGTGTATACTGTTGTTGTAGGAGAGAGGGTAATACGGTCATGCGACTCGCCGATTTTTTTTACTAATGCTATAAACATTACTAATATTCCCCTTAACTACTCGTGGTAAGCTTATATTGCTTGTGTTACGAGTGGTTCACGCCAGTAGTCGAATGGCGGATTCGAACCCAGGACCCTTTTGACTTCGCGGTCCGCACCTTGCCATTAGTCTACTGTCACTTAAATCGATCTGATAGTAGGTAATCGTAAGCACTGCCGTTTATTAACAACCGCAATAACGTGCAACCATTTTTCAATACATTACGAGGTGTACAGTCTATAAAAGTCCACTGCTATATAGGCCATCCCATAGATTGTCTCATATGGGAGACATTGGCCACAGTTGCCACGCTTGGCGAGCGGGTTTACAACCGCAATTTTTACTTTTAGTCGTTGTTAAGAAGACGCTGCTGCATCTCCCGGTTGTTTCCCTATATCATGATATTAAATGCATGAAATAACCTTTATTGAATTCTCCCACAAATAGTACTTACATTGCATAATTTACAAACATTTTGTTAAATAATTAATTATTATTATACTATAAATGAGAACTCAGTCGTAGCTAGTTCCGTACAGTATAAAAAAAGTTTTTTTTTTAAGTTATAATTGAAACGGCTGTAAAGTTTTTCGAATAAGTGAATATACTGTTATTTTAAACGAATAAAAACAACATGCATAACATAAAACCATTAAGAGCGGTAAAGGTTTTCTTTATTTTTAGGCACAGTTTAATGACTATTAACCTTCGTTTACAGAAAGTGATTTTATTTATCACGTTTAAAATTACATAAATAAAATTCCAGTAAACACATACTTATTCTTATCACTTGTATGGATCCCGTTGCCAATTCGTATATTTTTTTGTTATTTTATTAATTTAGGCACGATTAAAAACTTTTTTCACTAACGTGGATATGTATATAAAGTTGCTGGGTATGGGTCTCCTTTAAGCGAGGGTGTTTTGTACCCACGATAGAGCCAGCAATTAAGACGACACATCGAAAAAATGGCTCCGTGCTATCGCCGTACTGATCCGAGTGAATACACAATTTTTGTAAAAACTTAAAAAACGTCGTTATAAGGTCTAAAATTGCGTATCGACGGCGACGATAAAGACCACTTAGAAATTGTCAGAATCTTAAAATATTTTTTTAAATCATAGATTTAAGTAATCAAAAAATATATATTTGAGTGATTTTCAAGCATATAGATTAAGTAACTTCCTTGTAATTTCAACTATAGTGATTTTTGGAGGTGTTTTCGCAAATAATTATGATCGAGTCAAAATTATACAATCGTGTTTTTGTACAACCAAATTCAAGATAAAGACATGAATTTACCCTACATCAAAATTCCAGTTTCGTTAGTGGTGTCATAGTCCTATACTATTCGATGAGGAGGTGCATTTTTTCGAAGTGTCGCCATAATAGTAACGTTGATGAAGACTGCAACATGCACTTAACATGTCCCAACATATTTTATGTCTCGATATTTTTTTATACAATAAGAGTAGCAAACAAGTGCACAGTCCACCTGATAGTAAATGGAAGCCATTCCACACCACTCCCAACCAGCCTGGCCATACCACACCTAAATTTATTCTCATTTAGGAATTAAAATGTACTTTCGGTCGCTGGGAAGGTTTTTTTTTATTAATACATGATCATGGATACAAAGTCCTTTGGACACAGTATATTTGTCGTCTATGAGACACTTCTCTATGATACTTTTTATTTGTTCTAAGTTCTGCTATTTATTATTAGTAATCTTAACGTAGTTTAGTTGTAGTTGTCTTGCAAATCATTTTTATTTTTATTGTTTTGTGTATTATATTTGTCTTTTAATTTTTGAGTGTGTTAGCTGGCGGGTGGTGCAGGGATGGCAGTTTAGCAATCGAAATTATTACTATTTTTTTTTACGTTATATAATTTTAATTATACTAATTTATTTATTCTTATAGTTTAGGTCTATATTATTTATTTATTTTTATATATTCTATTACATATAGATGAGTTCCGATGATGATTTTTTTCTTTCTGCCAACGAGTTTTCTTCATCAAATGACAGTTATTGCTCTATTACTGAAACGTTAGGGGATTTTGTGCGACATAAATTCGATGAATCCCGCTCTTTGTTTAATGTTTGCCACATTAATGCACAATGCGTACCTAGTCATTACAGTGATCTGATTGAGGCTTTCTCTGACGCTGATGTTCATGCCGTCTTGATTTCGGAGACTTGGTTTAAGCCCCATCTTCCTTCTACCTCTTACCCTCGCTCTGGCTTCAGTTTGATACGCAACGATCGAATTGATAGGAGAGGGGGTGGGGTCGCTATATATCTTCGTTCTGACTTTTCTTATAAAATTCTAGCTTCTTCTTCCCCCTATTATACTGCATCTGCAGAATTTCTCTTCCTTGAAGTTTGCGTAAAAGGAGCCAAATTAGTACTTGGCGTTGTCTACTGTCCTCCTTCTGTCGATTACTTCTCCAATCTTGAAACAATTCTGGAATCCTTGGGGTCGGAATACTCACATCACGTCATCATGGGCGATTTTAATACAGATCTCCTCACTCCGCACTTAACCCGTTCCTCCAAGCTCCTTCAAATTGTCGAGTCGGTTGGCCTCCACATTTTACCTTTACAAGCCACTCACCACAATATTGATGTGGAGGATACCTGGCTTGACTTAATCCTTACCTCTGCTCCTTCTCTTGTCTTCTGCCACGGTCAACACTTTGCACCTGCTTTCTCCTATCATGACCTCATCTTCCTTTCTTACGCCCTTAAACCTCCTAAACCTCCAGCTAAAACTCTACACATGCGTTGTTTTGGTCGCTTGGATGTTGAAAAGCTTTGTATGGATGCATCCAAAATAAACTGGAACAGCGTGGTTTCTGCACCCACTGTGGATGAAAAAGTTGGGGCTTTGAATGAAGCTATCCTTAAATTATATGACGTACATGCTCCCATCAAAAAAGTGAAGCTCAAGCGTCCACCTGCGCCTTGGATGACGATTGGGGTTCGGATTGCGATGAGACGTAGGGATCGCGCTTTCGGCAAATTTAGAAGAGATCGATGTGATCAAAACTGGACGCTTTATAAAGTTGCAAGGAATCGGTGCAATCAGATAATACGCAACGCCAAACGCCGATTTATTCTTAGTAACATCTCATCTTCTACCCCTGCTAATATCTGGAAGTTCCTTGGAACCATAGGTATCGGTAAACGACACCGTTGTGAGTTTCAAAGGACGATTGGTCTGGATGATATCAATTTTCATTTTGTCTCCAACAGTCCTCTTGATCACCAGACCAAGCGTCTTACTGTTGAACACTTAATGGGTTTACCTCGTCCTGATATTAATCTGTTTCAATTTTCTCCAGTAGCTGTAGATGAGATCAAGAAGATAATCCTTTCCATTAAATCTAATGCTGTCGGTTACGACAACATCAGCCGACGGATGATTATCTATATACTTGACCATATCCTCCCAGTCATCTCGCACATCATTAACTTCTTGGATTCTGGTAATTTTCCCTCACTGTGGCGTAAGGCTTACGTTATTCCCTTACAAAAGATCCCAAATCCCACTTTACCCAATCATTTCCGACCTATATCCATCCTTCGCTTCTTATCCAAGGTCCTTGAGGCCTGTGTCCACAAGCAACTTTCTCAGTTTATCTCTCGTAATAACTTATTAAGTCCCTTGCAGTCTGGCTTTAGGCCCGGTCATAGTACCGTTTCCGCACTCCTGAAAGTAACTGGTGATATTAGGGCAGGCATTGAGGACACTAAAGTCACTGTGTTGGTTTTGGTTGACTTCTCGAACGCCTTTAATACCATTAGTTATGACATTCTAATTTCCATCCTTTCCCTTTCTATGATCTCACTCGAAGCACTGGATTGGTTTTCATCATATCTTCGAGGGCGCCAGCAGTCGGTTCGCATCGATGAGCTATCATCTTGCTGGCTTGACATACATGCTGGTGTCCCTCAAGGCGGCATATTATCTCCTTTGTTGTTTTCTATATTTATTAATCTCATTACTCAAAACCTTCAGTCTGCGTATCATCTGTATGCTGATGACTTGCAATTGTACACACAAGCGAGTATTGACGATATTTCTTCAGCGGTGGACACACTTAACAGGGACCTTGAGTACATTAAGAACTGGTCTGACAGGTTTGACCTAATGGTCAACCCTTCGAAGTGTCAGGCCATTATAATTGGTAGCCGTCCGATGATCCAGAGATTGAAAACAGTAGCTCTACCTCCTATCTTTTTTAATAGTACTGAGATTCAATTGTGTTCCACTGTGAAGGATCTAGGTTTATTAATTGATTCTACTTTGAGTTGGAAAGCCCAAACAACGACCGTTAGCCAGAAAGTCACTGGTACCCTGCGTTCTCTCTATCGCCTAAAAAATTTTCTACCATCTGAAATTAAGACAATGCTTGTGCAGAGTTTAATTTTTCCCCTATTCGACTATGGTGATGTGTGTTATTTCGACCTGAATGCAGACCTTCTCAACAAATATGACCGTCTTCTGAATAACTGCATTCGATTCATTTTCAATCTTCGAAAGTATGACCATGTATCCACGTATCGATCTCAATTAAAATGGTTACCTATTCGTCAACGCCGTAGTTTGCGTGCGCTCACCACCCTTTATTCTATCCTGATGTCTCCAACTTCCCCTTCCTACTTATCTCCTCACTTTCAGTTGCTTAGTGCTAGTCATGAGAGAAACCTCCGCTCTACGAACAACCTTCTTCTCCTATGTCCATCCCATAGCTCTGGACTTGTTCATTCTTCTTTCCACATTCAATCTATTCTCCTTTGGAACGCACTCCCTCTCGAAATCAGGACGGCTAGCAATCGGTACGCGTTCAAGATGAAGGTTCGGGAACACTTACTTAATAAATTGGCAGAATCATCATCCTCATCATTGGCAGAACCAACGTCCTCATACGGCCAGCAGTGAAGGACCACGTCTCTGATCCGTAAGTCATCACTGGCAACACGCACTGGTTGCACATGTGTATGTGTATGTATATGTGTATATATGTATGTATGTGTGTGTATGTATGTATATGTATATATATATATGTGTATATATATTTGTATATATGTATGTTTATATGTGTATATATATATTCTTATTGTTCTTATTGTAATTATGTATATTATATATTTTATATACATATATGTGTATGAATATTAATATAATTTTATCTATTTTTTGCGATGTACCGTTTATATCTTATGTATTTTATTTCCATGTATTACAATTTTTTTTGTTATTTTATTTTAGTATTCGCATATTAACTTTTTATTACACCTACTTCATTCTATCTCTGCATCATCCCAAGGTAGACTGGGAGAGAATGCCTTAGGCATTAAGTCCGCCTATATACCACTTGTGTATATGAAGTTTTAAATAAATAAATAAAATGTAGAAGTGTTATCACTCTTGCACACACACACACACACAACAACAACATTATGTATTCTTATTACTATTCGATATTTTGTGAGATAAATTTTTTTACGTTGTAATTTTTTTACATTTAATTTTGAAATTATCACGAGTATAAAAATGCAATACGCGGGGCGTCACACGGCTTGGGCACGCGAACGGCATATAGTCCAGTCAAAATAGAAAAAATTAAGTGATAACTTAAGCAAAATTCGCATAGAGCTGAAAAAGACGTTAAATACATCATTATAAATAAAATGTCAAAAATCCCCTTCGATCCTACTTCTGCAAAAAGAATTATTCAAGGTCAAACATTACAAAATTAAGGTTTTTTCCATTTTTTTCGAAAACGGTAATTTTTATCGTGAAAATAGGTCAGACAAAAGTTGTAGATCATACAATTCTCTACAAAAATGGTCCAGTCACTTTTTCTGTTACGACTCACCATTCGTGAGATATCGCGGTTTTAATAATTAGAAAATTCATATTGTACATAATACGCACCAAAATGCTAATAAAAAGATCTCGCTAATATTAGAATGGACACAACAGACCAGAGAGATTTTCAGCATCCACAGCAAGTGATTCTCGTGTAAAGAGAGAGATGTCAAAGATATTAATAAACTTGTGGAGTGGCTCTTATCACATGATGCGTTCCCTGTGATTCCAAAAATTATGTCCATTGCCAGCGGAGTCGTCGACGATGATAAAATTAATTGTCATCATGCTCGTGCAGTTGGACTTGCTTCTATACGCAAAATTACTGACCAAACGTTTAATAATATTAAATCAATACGCGCTGATAGAGAGTAGCGTCATAAAAGTACATGATAAAAAGGTGCCTATAGACCCTGTATTATTATTTCAACGCATGAGCATTCTAAGACATTTGAAGATGAACAAGAAACACTCTTCGCATATAAATTAACTCCTTACCCATTATCACTCTTTGATGCAGTGGGAATGCGTAAAACTATGAGGTCAGCTCTTTATAATTGCTTTGAATGTTTAAACTTCGAAATTGATAACACAAATGCTATCTACTACATCATCGATGGAGGGTATCTATTACACCGTGTTGTGAGGGATCGAGATGAAACATTTCATATTATTTTTGTACGAACACACGACATCGATACAAATGGAATTCATTTTCTTCTTGCAATGTACGGTGCTCCAAAAAAAAATTGATTCCATAGACAAATATAGATATTTGAGGTTCATAAAATCTGCATAAAACAACAAAACAGTACAGTTGTCTTGTCTGTCTGCAACATCTGTTTCTGCCTTTCAACACTGTATTATCAAGTTCAAGTGTGGCTACTTCTGGACCCAGAAGGATGGGGTTGGAAATTAACACATAATTATTTGGAGCCAGTTCAAACTCTACTTCCGCCTGTTCTGCAAGACGGGTGGTAGTAAGAATTATGGCTGTCAAACAGTGGGATTATTTTATAATACAAACAAATACAAATATAATATAAAACAAATACAACAGATAAAAAAATATTTAAGATATTAATAAAGAGACAATTGATGCATCCCTTTTCTTAGAACAGCGAACAGAAATTCTGCAAGAAGAGGAAAATAAATAAAATAATTGTCGAAGTAGTATTCGACAATTATCTAATATAATAAAATTTTGAAGAAAACAACCTATTCCACTTTGATCATTAGCAATTTTACCATTCTTTCAATCAATAAGATACGATCTGATCAAACTTTCTTCATTACAATAGATCGTCGAGTATACATACTGTCAAAATCACGTTAAAAAAATGCGTCAAGTACGTGTAACCTCACTCATAGGTGGTGCGGAAATGTGTGCATATTTTGTAAAATATGAATTTTCTAATTATTAACACCTCGATATCTCACGAATGGTGAGTCGTAAGAGAAAGTGACTGGACCATTTCTGTACGGACTTGTATGATCTACAACTTCAAATACAACAGATAAAAAAATATTTAAGATATTAATAAAGAGACAATTGATTCATCCCTTTTCTTAGAACAGCGAACAGAAATTCTGCAAGAAGAGGAAAATAAATAAAATAATTGTCGAAGTAGTATTCGACAATTATCTAATATAATAAAATTTTGAAGAAAACAACCTATTCCACTTTGATCATTAGCAATTTTACCATTCTTTCAATCAATAAGATACGATCTGATCAAACTTTCATCATTACAATAGATCGTCGAGTATACATACTGTCAAAATCACGTTAAAAAAAATGCGTCAAGTACGTGTAACCTCACTCATAGGTGGTGCGGAAATGTGTGCATATTTTGTAAAATATGAATTTTCTAATTATTAACACCTCGATATCTCACGAATGGTGAGTCGTAAGAGAAAGTGACTGGACCATTTCTGTACGGACTTGTATGATCTACAACTTTTGTCTGACCCATTTTCACGATAATACTTACCATTTTCGAGAAAAATGGAAAAACCCTAATTTTGTATGTTGACCTTGATTAATTTATTTGCAGAAGTAGGATCGAAGAGGATTTCTGACATTTTATTTTTAATGATGTATTTAACGTCTCTGCCAATTTTCAGCTCTAGACGAATTTTGGCTAAGTCAAATGTCTATTTTGACTGGAATAATAACGCTACGGCTCAGAAGCGTGACATAAGCGCATGAAACCGCGGGGCACAGCTAGTCCAATATACAACCGAAGTACAACTGACGGCCTCACCTCACGAGATCTCATAAACTATATACTCGAAATTTAGGCAAATCATATTTATATAGGTACTCCTTTCTGGACGTAGACACCCACTATAAAGGATTTTGGGAAATTCGACTCCAATGGTGAAATAGGATGCTACAGCTTGAATAAAATATACTCACCGGTAAATAACAAGCAGCGACAGAACGACGGCCAGTATGATGTACCAGAACCAGATGAAGATGTAGGTCTTCTCGTTGACGATGTTGAGCGGCAATATACAGAGGCTGTCGTGCGTCTGGATGCTGCCGGACGCACCGAACTTGTGGAATGTACACTTGGTGACTCGCGGGAACACATAGATCATCGGATCGTATCTGAAACATGGACAAATACTTATTATATGTTATTCTTTTTCTTCTCTTCTCCTGTTATCGTTACAGCCAATTAAAGGCCTCACAGAATACCAGAGTAAAATAACAGCTTAGTACTTCCGTGTTTCGTATGGTGAGTGTAGAAATCCGCATCTGCACTTTGATTCTTAATCGAGGATAAATGTAGACGTGTATGGGCCACAGCATTCATTTACCATCGGGTGGACTGTGTGCTCGTTTGTCACCCTTATTCTATAAAAAAGGCCATCGCTGAACATAGGTCTCCCCTTGAACGAATTAACCACTGGACCCGACATAAAACACAAATGTATGAAAACTCGTTCAACCGAGTGGAGAATAACGCA
The DNA here is from genome assembly GCA_907164705.1 of Parnassius apollo. NCBI lineage: Eukaryota > Metazoa > Arthropoda > Insecta > Lepidoptera > Papilionidae > Parnassius > Parnassius apollo. Next base: position 4,748,193 of record CAJQZP010001271.1, read on the forward strand.
CACAAAGATTTTATTACGTTAATATTTACTTTGCATTAGTATTAAAACAGGCAGTATCGAAATATACGCTGCATATGGCGCTGTGTTTCGTCGGAATCCAGGTTTCATCTCTACGAAATGCTTCTACCTTACACTTTCTTTTCCGATAATGGTCACTAGGAAATCTGAAAATTCGTGTAATTTATGTGTTTAAATATTTTAAGTACAGATACTTATTATAATTTTTGCATTTATAATATTTTTATTTAATTATAAAAATTACTATTATATATTTAATGACATCAGATTGTAGGATACTGTTATATAAGTATTTTAAGTATTATTGTATTGTACAAATAACATCATCCTTCATTCGGTCATATCGTCAAATATCGATAAATTTTTCGACATGGTCAAGCACTAGTCGATGTCAAATTGACTTACTCCACAGTTTTAGTCCTTCGTTCTGGATGGTATAATCCACCCATTTTGTGATGGTTGTCAGATGTCAACAATATATAGAAATATCGACTATATTTAACATAGTTGGATAATACAAAATTTTATTTTACATTTGATTAAATTTTGTGATAAATAACAATAAATGTAATAAAATAACGTTCTTACAAGTGAAAAGAAATAGTGCTGCTTCCGCCGCTATAGTTTTTACACTATTTAACTGAACATTTAGTCATTTTTGGGAGATGTTTTGTTGACAAGTAAGTGCTTGAGACTGACGCAAAAACAAACGACCAAGGCTAGAATTTCCCGGTTATTGACAAGACCGGTATAGGTAAGTCCGCTTATATGTCGGGTCCAGTGGTTAATTCGTTCAAGGGTCTCCCTATAGATTGCCCATAGGGAGAATTTTACCATAGTTGCCACGTGTTGGCAACTGCAATTTTTATTTTCATTTGTTATCAGGAAGATGCTGCTGCCCATCAGCCATTTCAGTCTCCCTCTGTCGCTTCTTACACACCCACAGGATGATATGGGGCAGTGCATATTCTCACACCGCCGCTATTACTATATTTATGTCTTTAGATTTCTCAAATGTCATGTAGCAATGTTCCTGGAGGAGAAAGCCTCACCTCTGCTCTTGCGGCACCTCGCTGTAGCCCAGCACCCGCGTACCGTACGAGAAGAACTCCCCGTTGAAGAAGCTGTCCATCATCCAAAGCTGCAGCACGATGTTGATGAGACATAGCAGCTCGCAGCCCCAGTACCTCAAAGCGTATAACTTGTGCATCTGAAATGAAATATTTTTTCGTCAATAACTGAAAAAAGTGTTCCTAGTGATGACTTATGGAACTGTGACGTGGCTCTACACTGCTAGCCGTATGAGAAAGCTCGAGATGGTTCAGCGAGTTATAGAAAGGGTTATGCTCGGAGTTTCTCTGCGTGATAGAATTATATACGTGATAGAATTATATACAGAATTTTATACGTGCTAGCTAATAGCCATATTACGGTTGTAGCACGAATGGGTCGACTCGACCGGGGCAGGACCACGCTCTCACAGAATACCATCGTAAAATAGCAGCTAAATACTGCTGTCTTTCGTATGATGAGTGTAGAGATCCAGAGACCCTTTTTATTGGAAACGAGGCATTCCATCTTAGTCCTCAGGCGGTGACAACGCATCTGCGTTTTGATTCTTAATCGAGGATAAACGGAGATGTCTATGGGCCATAGCATCCACTTAACATCAGGTGGACTGTTTGCTCGTTTGACACCCTTATTCTATAATTTTTTTTTATTTATAATGAGAATATCCGCAGTACGACCAGAGTAACTGATATAGCCCAATGGATAAGCAAGCTAAAGTGGTCATGGTCCGGCCATATAGCTCAAAGAACCAACAGCAGATGAGGAAGAAAGGTTATCGAGTGCCAACCTCGTACCGGTAAGAGAAGTGTAGGGCCACCCACTAAAACTAGATGGATTGACGACTTGGTAAGATATGCAGGTAGTCAATGGATGCAGGTGGCTCAGGACCGTGCTTTGTGGCATTCCTTGGTGGAGGCCTATATTCAGCAGTGGACATGTGAAGGCTGAAAAACGACTATGAATTGTGATGATTTTCTTGTGGACGATTTGGAACACTATGTATGTGAATTAGTCTTATTGCATACAAACAATTTTTAATCGAAAGCTGTTTAATTGTACATCCACACATCATTCGAGCTTACATTTAAATACGCACAAGTGATACACACTCAAATTACTTTTTCTTATTGCACCGATACACGTAATTCCAGGGACCCAGAAACCATCTACTATTTTGTTTGTTTTTAACTTAAGAAAATAAAGCATTCATTTATTTATTTATAATTATTATGTGAAAAGTCAATCAGAATGTATAACGGTCCGCATATAACCAATTTGAAAATGTGCTCAACAAAAAAAACCAAGGTTTTTTGGCGGGTTGTCGACCGACAGCGCAATGTATGTTACCATATTATATTTGGAGGCGCATAGATCGACTATATATTCGATTCGCGGCTATCTTGGTGTGCACTAGCACCGTTGAAACGACATTACCTTCTTTTCCTATTTTGTAAAGCACAAGCGAGCACTTTCCTATTCATCATTGAAGTATTTTCATTATGGAAGTTGTAATTATTCAGTACAATTGAATGCTGTTGAACGATTTCCCAATAGAGAAAACTAGTCAATTGATGATGACTAGATGAACTGTATGCGCACCGCCATCGACCAAACAGTTTAATCGTCATGAAATTGTCACAAGCACAAAACTCGACTACAACAGTTTGATCGATTTAATATTGTATGAATATGTTAAGCTTTAGAGACGCCGCGGTGAGACGCTATCATTACATACATTATTGGTATTATTTATTTTTTCAACCGTTTAATAGCAAATATATTGCGATAATTAACATCAGTGATATTTTCATTTATTAATAAAAGAAAATTATTATAAAAGGTTAAGTCTTTATGTAAGGAGGTCGTTAGATTTCGGTAATAGCCATAGTAGCACACGTTTTATAGAATAAGGATGACAAATCAGCACACAGTCCAGCTGAGGGTAAGGCATGCTGTACCCCAGCCAATTAAGAATTAAGTTGCACATGCGTTGTCACTTCTGAGGACTAAAATGGATTTCCTCGTTTCCAGTAAAAAGGATCTCCGGATCCCTACACTCACCATACGAAACAACAGCATAAAGATGTTATTTTACGCTAGTGTTCTGAAGAGTGTGGTTCTACCCGGACGAAGCGACTTATTCGTAAATATGATTATAATATATGTATGAAGAAAAGCAAACCTTCGTAGATATATATAGGTTCGACCTACTAGACACATCTTACTGCTAAATATATTCATTATATAATATTGTTTTTTATCTTGAATATTTTTAGCGATTATTGTGCCAACAGGGAATAATTTCTAACGCGCGAAATATTCTAGCCTAGTAGGTAATTGCCCAATAAACTATTCACATGTAACATTTTATTTCGGATTTAATGTCAACCGATGCATTGGTATAGTGGCGTACTATGAAATAAATCTACTCCATTAAACAATAGATATGTTACGCAAGGAATACGGTTAAGCGTACCTTGACCTCAAGCATCACGAGACTGCCGACATTGTCCTGTTAGGAATGTTACATTAGATTGAAAAACATTAGACAAACGTGAGGCGCCGTCATGAGCTACTTAACTTAATTATTTAATATATTATTGACCGTTTACATGTGACGCAATGCATGTTTTTAATCTTAAAGTAGAAGGAAGTTATCAATTCGACTGCATTTTTAAATAAAAGTAATTAATAGAATCAGGCGTTACTTTCTAGAACAAAAGGGTTGGCTCAACCGGGGAAGGACCACGCTCTCACAGAATATCATTGTAAAAAAGCAGCTTGATTGTTGTGTTTCGTATAGCGAGTATAGAGAACCGGAGACCCGTTTTACTTGAATCGAGGCTTTCCATCTTAGTCCTCAAGGGTGACAACACATTAACATTTTGATTTTTAATCGAGGTTGAATGTAGATGGGCCACAGCATCCACTTACCATCAGCTGCACTGTGTGCTCGTTTATAAAATTAAATTTAAAAAATATAATACATTAGTACGTATTATTGACGGTGACGTGTCTGTTCTAGTGTAGTGGTGTTGGGAGTAGAGATGCTGGGATTAGTGATGACGGCGATAGTGGGAACAATCGAGGGAGGGCGAGCGGTGCTCATCAAACTAGGTAGGTATTATATTGCGCGGATCTTGGCTAATTAATGTTTAACATCTTAAATAAAATAGCAGTTTTTTATAGCATTGGATGACAAACGTGTACACAGTCCACCTGATAGGAAGCAGATGTTATGGCCCATAGACATCTACATTTATCCTCAATTAAGAATCAAAACGCAGATGCGCTGTCACCCCTGAGGTCTAAGATAGAATGCCTCGTTTCCAGTAAAAAGGGTCTCCGGTTCTCTACACTCGCACCATACGAAACACAGCAGCATTACCCTGCTATTTTACTCTGGTATTCTTTAAATGCGCGGTCCTGTTCCGGTGCAGCCGACCCATTCGTGCTGCAACTATAATATAGCTGCAGCGTGGCTCTACCACGTAAGAAGTGTCCGTCGCGCTGCCCCAATTTGTTGCGAACTTCACGTGTCTTCTAAATATGTTTTTTTTTCTTCACCCCCGAGCATGTGGTAAATCAGGACTTAAAAAGACCCTATTTACTTGAAAAGAGGCATTCCATCTTAATCCACGGGTGACAACGCATCTGCATTTTGATTCGTTATTGAGGATGGATGTAGTGTAGATGTCTATGGGCCACAGTATCTACTTACCATCAGGTGGACTATGTGTTCATCACTTATTCTATTAAAAAAACACTTCCTTGTCTTAAAACAGCAGCGAGACGTAGGTACATGGGCTGTAACTTTACTTTGTCTAATCTGTGCATAACAGTGGATCCGGACATTGCATTTAACGGCTTAGCAGCGCAGTAGCTACGGGTTCTAATCCCGCTAATAAACGTTCTTATTTTTCGGATTACTGTTTTAGAACTGCGTTGTCATTAGGGTTGCCAGATCGGTAGACCAAAATATGTGGGCAAATTTTGAAAAGGTCGGGGTTTTAGGGTTTTTATCAGGAGAAATGAATATTAAAAATAAAAAGTTTATTTTTTTTAATTAAGAGACTACAAAAAGTATTTTAAACAAAACGAATTTAAGTATATATATTTAACTTAATATTTAGATTGCCACATGTATATGGCATTGGACTCTACTAGAGTCCACCAATTTGGATCCTTTAGTAGTAGTATTCAGAAAATATTTAAAATTTAAACTATTTACTTCAAAGTTCAGTCAAATTACTAACTCAACTTTAAATCGAAGGCCACTAACGTTCCGAGGAGCTGTTTGTCTGGAGATTTAGAATTTTGTCGGGAGTCTGGAGTTCATTTGAAATGTCGGGTGTATCCAGACGAATCCCGACCATCTGGCAACCTTAGTTGTTATACAAGACAACCTAATGACTCTAGATTACTTTAGATGAAATTATTTAGCCTACCGTTGTTCTTACCCTCCAAACATGAAACAGTAAGTGCACTGCTGTTTGGCATTGGAATGATGATATAATTTAAAGAAGAGCAACCCAGTTTAATTTTGCATGGCAACAAGTTTCTAACAAGTACAAATGCACGGTCTTGTATTATGAGTAGATAATTTAAACCGAGTGGTCATCAACTCGTTCACGTTACAGTAAACATTGCGGACGACAATAGAACCGTTTGTGCAGGCATAAATAAGAGCCTTCATATCGTATGGATATTAAAGAGATAATAGTGACATGCTCGATAACAGGTCCCGACCTCCCGCTGAGCCAGGTCATATGTCATAGTCTAATTCAAGCCAGTACGTCAACTTTTAACATAACCAGTATGGCAACATTTACAGTAAAGATAAAGAATAAACCGAAAAATACACAGAATACCTGCGTAAAATAGCAGCTTAATGCCACTGTGTTTTGTATGGTGAGTGTTGAGACCCACAGAGCATTTTTAATGTAAACGAGGCAATACCATCTTGGTCCTCAAGGTCGATAACGCATCTATTTTGATTCGTAATCGAAAATAGATGTAGATTGTCTATGAGCAACTGCATGCCACACAGGTTTACTGTGTGCTCGTTTGTCACCTTTATTCTCTCTATAATAACTACTGAAATTATGAGGATGATGATGTTTTATTCCATCTATCACACACTACACTAAAACCGCATCCCGCAATTTTATGTACCAAGCAAAAACATATTTAAAAACAACCAAACGTCTCCGTATCAATTATTATACAGGCCTCATTCGTCATGCGCATTGTTCTTTGTGTTTCTGCGCTTTGTATAAACTCAAGGCACATGTGAGATAAAATTTTATGTTATGGTAAACCGTGTGATGTTTGGTTTCCGTAGAGTCAATTATTCGAATCGTGCGACTTATTTTCGCACTGTTCACATAATTCATGCCCTAAATTAAATTTCTTGTTTTTATCTTTATATATATATATATATATGAAGTACGTGTCACGTTGTTTGTCCGCGATGGACTAATAAACTACTTAACCGATTTTGATCAAATTTGCACACCGTCTGCAGTTTGGTCCGAGAGATAGGATAGTTTTTCTGCCCATGAGTGCCCACATTTTTTTTTTTGCGAATTTAAAGATTTTTAATAAGACATGACAAAGGGTCGTCGAAAAGGGCAGGCGTCGAAGAGGGACGTCTGCCTGGCAAGCTAGTACATATATAATTCTTCTATGTTTGTCGCTGAACTCTTCCGAAACGGGTGAACCGACGTTGATCAATTTTTTTGTGTTTGTTTGAATGGGAGACTCCCTGAATAGTTTAGATTCACAATTGGACCCGTTAGAGGCGCTGCTATCGAGATCCAGATATCACCAGATATGAACCGGAACCAATCCCTAAATATTTAATTATATTTTAACAATAATTTTTCGTGTGTACTTTGGTGGGTTTAAAAGCTCAATTGGACTCGTAGCAGATCGCTAATATAATATCTATAAAAAAAAAAAAATAAAAAAAGTTCGTCTTACTCACATCGTACAAGGCTTTCTTATTACATTCTTTTGTATTTTACAAACAAGAAATATCAAAAAAGCGCAAGGTTTCGCAACCCCGTTGAATAACGTCACTATACAAAAATCAATTCTACAAACTTTCTTCATGTTCACAAGTAGAGCGTATCAAATTGCGCGATTTCTGAATACAGTTTAAACCCTAGCATTTAGTTTTTCTTTTGTACAAGTAAAAAGGCAAATGAGTTTACAGTCACATCTATACTTGATCGAGAATCAGAAGTTATATGCTTGTAGAATGCCTCTTTTTATCGAATACGGTTTTCAAAAAAGCACACATTCCACTTGAAGGTAAGTGGACGACATGGCTCATAGACTTCTACATCTATCCTCGGTAAAGAATCTAAGTGTAGGTGCATTGTTACTAATATGGAATACCTCATTTACAGCAATAAAGGTCTCTACACTCACCAGATGAAACACAGTATCTTGTAGTATTTTTACCGACTTCAAAAAGGAGGAGATATTCTATTCGACTGTATGTTTTTAATGTGTGTTACCACAGAACTTTTCTCTGGGTGTGAAAAGTTTTTCGTGTGGACCCATATAAATTTAATTGAGATCTGACCAGTAGTTTTTGAGTTATCCTAAATAATGCGTATTTAATTGGTTGTTATCATTTTAATTATATTGAAGTCGATTACATAAAAAGTTTTACTTTACCACTTGTTTACAACCCAGTAAAGCTTACTAACTCAGCTTAATAAAAACCTATTCACTTGTAGTGATTATTTTATATACATGAACTAACACTAGTTCATGTAGTATAATTCGTTACTACACATTGAATAATTTTCCGGATTTAACTTTTAATTTGACTTATATTAACTAATTTTAACCACTGATTTTTCACCGATTCAGGTGCGTGAGGGTACTATTGCCTTCAACCTTCGATATTTTTTTATAGAAGAGGGGGCAAACGAACATACGGTTCACCTGATGGTAAGTGACTACCGCCGCTCATGATCAACCGCAACACCAGGGGGAAATGCAGGTGCTAGACATGTGTCGATCATGCATGATTCGTTCGTTTGAGCTGGTACACTTAAAAGTGTTGATGGTTCATTCATTTGTTTTTGAATGTACCAGTACAACCAATCACAAACAATTGACGGTACCTTTTTAACCCGCGATTTGTTTGAATTGTGAATGAGCCGCAAACCGACCGAATCCCGAATGATCTGAATAAACAGGCGAATCGAATTAACAATGCAGAACACCATTACTGCTAGCGGAGAATATATACAGAAACTGCAGAGTATCAGGAGTATTTATTATTTTAGGGTTTTTTTATTATAATATTGTTACCTAAATTAAAAATCATTTTACATTTAAATCTATGAGTTAAAAATATCGTTTTGTAGAGTTTACTAAAAATAACACTTCAAAAGATTTTATGATAAATGACTTATTTAATGATAATTTTCAACCATCTTATATAAGTATAAGTTAAGTAAAAGTTTAATTTCATAGCAAATTAACGTTTCAATCCCTATTTTTAGACATGTAAAGTAAGATGAAATTGTGTATGTTCAGACTCACAGAGTGTTAGGAATGAAATTTAACATTAAGCATATTTATTAAATATTTAAAATATGATAACTTGAGGTTTTTGTGTTTATGTCATCTAGCGTCGATTGTCCTTACCACCTTGAAAGTTAATAAGTTTAATTCGATAAAATGACTTTATTACCTACATCATGTAGTAGATGGCGCTATTACAAATCTTAAATTTTCAGTTCCCAATAGATCTCACAGACTCACAGAGTACTGGAGCCTGAAATGATCCATTTGAATGATCGATCCGAATGTACCAGTACGCGTGACAAAATGTACTAGAATGATTCGGTCGCTAGAAATGAGTGATTTACACATGTCTAGCAGGTGCGTTGCCGGCCTTTTAGAAAGGAGTAAACTCTTTTCTTGAAGTTCCCCAGGTCGTATCGGTCCGGAATCACCGGTGATAAACTATTTCACAGAGAGGTCGTACGCGGAAGAAACTCTTAGTGATACGTACAGTGTACGTGTCATATAATCAAAGACACCCACATTGCAAACGAACTTGCAACTCCCAACTAATTCAATTTGCAATGAAGTTCGATAGTTACGATAATCGCCTCATTAAAATCTATTGACATTTGACTGTAGTATTAAGTACATAATTTACAACAATAGTTACACGACCGCGTACTGCTGTACTAAGGCGGGCCAAAAAGGTTAAGAGCCAGTTGACACATATATAGTACATGCCTATTTGTCTAGTATCGAGTTTAAACTTACATTAGTAAACGATCTGATACGTCTTTGTTTTTTCATTCCATTCTTATTGATTTTTATTTCATGTTTGCGCGTAATGCGCATACCTCCATTGCGCTGTAGTTTAGCAATGAGTTGCAGTGCTCAGGACAGCGGGTTCGAAACCTGCACGGAACAAGGATAGCTTAGCCTTTTTGTATGGCCTACAAATAATTGTTCCGGTTCTGGATGTTTGTATTTGTGTTGTACTTAATACTTATGTAAACTGCCCAAATGATACAGAAGAAAATTCTAGTGCGGTAGAATCGTTTTTTTTTTCATGCAAATGGCAAACTAACGATGCAGCATCTTTCTGATAAAAACCAAAAAAGAAACTGCGGTTGCCAAACCGACTGCCAAGCGTGGCAACTAAGGCCAAAACAGGCAAATCATGGGCAAACCTATCAACAGGGATTTTTAATAGGTTGTATGCAAGCAAGTTGGACATCCTCAGTCAATCGGTCGAACAGAAAATGTGAATAAGGTCCAGTTTTAGAAATAATTTGGGAAACAATTGATGGATAAGGTGCAAAGTTATACAAATAATTTGGGTAACAAAAATAATTTTCACGTGGTAGAGCCACGCTGCAGCTATATTAGTTTAGCACGAATGGGTCGGCTCGACCGGGGAAGGACCACGCTCTCACAGAACACCAGCGTAAACTAGCAGCTTAATACTGCTGTGTTGCGGTGAGTGTAGAGATCCGAAGAGCCTTTTTACTGGGAACGAGGCATTTCATCTTAAACCTCAGGGGTAACGACGCATCTGCATTTTGATACTCAATCGAGGATAAACGTACTTGTCCATGGGTCAGAGCGTCCACTCAACATCAGGTTAACATAGTCCTCTGTTTTAATCTTAAGGGTACACTAGTCACTCACTATTCCATACAAACCTAGTCTGGCGATTACTCCACTGTTTGATGGTGTACGTTCAAAATAAAAAATGATTTCAATTTGTTTCATCATTATCTAGCCCTGTATGGAAACAAAAAAGAAAAAAATAATATATTTAAAAGTACTAATTTTAACACATCTTTGGTCGGAAATAAATACCATAACAAGAACGAAAGTTGTAAAACAGTTACCATACAGTGATAGATTAGGTGTTCAAAAGTGCAAATAATTTTATTTTGACTCCCAAAGGTCTGTTTATAAAATTTCGCGCCCTCGTTTTGTTATAAATCATCGTGCCTTTCGCTTTCGCACATGATGTCGGCTGAGATAGCATGCATTTTAACCCCGCCCACCATTTAGTTCGAGCTATCGACTAGGGCCACCTTAAGTATAAACTAAAGACTGTTTCAAAAAAATGTACCGTGGAAAATACGCAAACTAAATTGTAAAGTATGGAATTTGACAGCAAATGTTAATTTTATTTCTTTCGCGAGGACAAACTTTAAATCACAGTAATAAGACGGATTAAGTTTCCAGATATGAAATTAATTACAACCAATTTACATAACCGAGCATCGGCGGTGTCAGAATATACCACACACCATAAAATGCCAATGGTGGCATCTATGACAAACTCCCACCTATGAGACAATCTATAGGGGAGGACTATGTTCAGTAGCGTACCTATATAGGCTAGAGCTAATAATAATAATGTCCTCCAGACCGAATTTCGGTCACGGCAGTCTAACTTCATGGAGACTAGCCATCGGCGCAGAGCAGGATTATAGTGTCCAAGTGTATGCGCAAGCACAGGTGCACTCTCTAATCTCTATTTCTTTCTCTCACGACGGTAAACCGACACAACCGGAGAGAAGATCAGGTGCAGGACCAAAGGCTTTACGTGCTTTCCGAGGCACGGGATTGAGACACCGTCAAATTCCTGACTCCGGGCAGCTACTGAGAAATTCTTGACGGAAAAATCAACAGTAGATTTTTTGGGCCCGAACCGCAATTCGAACCTAGGGCCGCACTACTACAACCACTAGACCAACAAGGCAGTCAAAAGAGATTGATGTAAATTATGCGATACATATGTTTTTATATTCGTAACTTAATTTTTATTGTGATATATTGAGTGGCTCGAATGATTTATCGTTATTTATATTACATACAATGAATATCGCTTGCAAGCTTCAAATACTGAGCTTTCCGTTAAAGTGACGTGTTATTATTATATCACTTTAAAGTGCCAGCTATTTTTGTTACGGGCTAATGGTGGAGAGATTCCTTATTAGAGTGTTTTAACAGTTTTCAGACCATTCGGCGACGTGACTGGTGGCGCCGTCGCCTAGACGAACACGCCGATGAATTTTTACGGACCCTCCCGTTTTCGGGGATAATACAGAGCATATAAGAATAGAACACTTCACGTTCCATTGCTACTCGTAATTAGGGCGTTTTAATGCCTTCATAATAATAAGATGGTAGAAAACAAAACCCTTTTATCCGCTTCTTTTCTTGGTTTAGAACTTTAGAACGTTAAAGCTACGACGTAATTTTATACATTTTTTTTTCTTACAGATTAAGGGTGTCAAGCGAGCACACAGTTCACGTCGTAATAACAAGTGGATGCTGTGGCCCATAGATATCTACATCTATCCTCGATTAAAAATCAAAATGGAGAAGCGTTGTCACTTAGATGCAATGCTTCGTTTGCAGTAAAAAGGGTTTCCTGTTCTCTACACTCACCATACGAAACACAGCAGCGTTAAACTACTATTTCATGCTGGTATTCTGTGAGAGCGTGGTCTTTCCCCGGTCGTGCCTACCCATTCGTGGTACAACTATACCAGTCTAGCTGCAGGATGGCTATACCACGTAAAATGACAACACAAGTAGCCTTTTCAAAGTTGGTTGCAGCTGCTCACGGGTATACCATCAGGAGGACTGGTAGTTCAGTATTCAGTTGTCACTTCAAGTTTGTAAACGCAGATCTTTCTCTTTTTAAATGTCTCTCTCGAACTCGAACACAACAAGCGTAGTCTCCCTTTCACCGTTTTTTCGTTAATATTATAAATTTAATAAAAGTAGCGAAGACCGTGAATCAACCAAATGTATAGTTTAAATTCGACGCGTCAAGTACACGGAAATTAGACTCAAACGACTAGCAAATATTTAAACGCTTGTAACTAGACAAAAAACGAAAATCTAAATGTTTGATTGTCCCTTTGGAAATTCCATACACAAGGAATATTAGTAAGTAATTGAAATATAATACCCATCGGATAATATTTCAGTCGCAACCGAATACCATGAAATTTATTCCCCATGTTATATTCGTAAGTCATCTAAGTGTAGAACTGTCCAAATAATAAAACGCTGCTCAATTTAAAGTTGTTGTCAAGTCTCTTGCTGTCTCTATCACTTTAAGTCAAAGTGACTGTGACACCACGAGACTTGACATCTTAAAATTGAGTAGCGTTCGAGTAACAATATTGATGCCGAACACGATGCGATATTTCAAACTATATCACTGACATATCATCATTATTACAGCCATTCACAAGTCTACTGCTGAACACAGGCCTCTCCCAAGGAATGCTATAAAGCACGGTCCTTAGCCATCCGCATCCACCGGCTTTCTGAGTGTATTTACGAGGTCGCCGGCGCCGCGCCGCCCCACTAGATGGAGTGACTTCGTCTACCTTCGAAAACCTTTCCCTCATCAGTCGGTTTTTCGAGCGGACATGTATACGCGTAGATATTTATTTACTTACTACAATAAGTTATCGCTTGACTACAATCCTGATAGGTGGTATGTAAAATCTTAACAAAACAAAGCCTATTCACTCTTGCCTTAAAGACAACGTAGAAGAACAAAGTAATTGGACGGAAAGATATCACCAGCAGATTATTCCACTCATCGGCTGTACGCAAACCTACTCATTGAAGACGAAGCAAACCGTTTGATTCGAATGAAGGAATATCGACAACAAAGGGGTGAAGATTGAAGACCCACCAACTGCCGGAACCAATAAATCGATTTTTTACAAAAATATTGTGTTAACTTATTACCGTATCATACTAAGACTGTGTTTTATTTGTTTTAAATTATGCCGCGTAGTTGTGGTGTCAGAATATCCACTGCCCCATATCGTCACGTGGGTGTCGTAGGACGCGACAGAAGGAAACAGACCAGGTAATGAAAGAAAGAAAGAAAGAAAGAAAGAAAGAGATATTTATTTGGCCATTTCTTAACAAATTAGCACTAAATACTCAAAACAAACATTCTGTTTAGGTATTCTTATAGGTAGACTTAATTATACACTTTACAATGAATAATAAATCATTTTGACAAAGCAGATAGATACAAAAGACATCAAAAAAGTAAACAGCTAACTAAAAAAAAACTTTTTTTAATGGGAAATGTTCCAAATAGGATTGCCACTCAGGAAACGCTAAGATGTGTGATCCTAGCCCTGATTTTCTAATAACTACGAAATAAAAAAAACTGCGGTTGCCTCAGATGAAGTAATGCCAACCCGCATGCCAAGTGTGGCAACAATGGCAAATATCCACCCTATAAAGCAATGTATGGGGTGAGGTCTATTTTTTTCCTGAAAGTGTATGCTGTTGGCCCTGGGGCCTTTACAGCTTCATCGAAATAGACTCGTAAGCAAGGACTCACGAGCTAATGAGTGCAACGATTCCGCCGTCGGCGAGGCGGTAAAGGTAATGGTAATTATATGTATCACATTATGTTATCGTTTGTGAAATATTAGCTATCATAACAAAAAGATGATTAACAATAACATCGGACATTGCTCATTTAGAGAACTAAAGCAGCCGACACATGTTTATACTTGTAAAACAGATTCAGTTTATTTCATACACTTAGGTACCTACAACTATGAATTATAAAAGCTCATTACTGTGTACTTATTCTATTCGAGGAACATACAACATACCTATTACGTTTTACCTGTAAAATCGAATGGACTTTTCAAATCAATAACGGTGGGAACGGTGTAAAATGCCTACTACTTAGGTTGGCCATATCGGAAGACCAAAATATCTGGAGAAATTTTGAAAAAGTCGGGATTTTGGAGTTATTGCCGGGAAAAATAAATATTAAAAATAAAAAAGTTTTTTTTTTAATTTAAAGGCTACAAGGACTTTAAAGAGAGCCTAATTTAAGTACACATAATTTTTAGGTTACCACATGCATTTGGCATTGAAATTTACTAGAGTACTATTCAGAAAATATTTAAAATACAAACAATTCACTTCAAAGTTCAGTCTAACTAATAACAGCCTTTATTAAATCAACGGCCATACATTAACTTTCGGAGTAGCTGTTTGTCTGGAGGTTTTGAATTTTGTCTGGAGTCTGGAGATGATCTAAAATGTCGAGAGCTTCGATCAACAGTAGGTATAGTTGATCGAAGGTCGGGAGAATCCAGACAAATCCCGACCATCTGGCAACCCTACTACTACTACGTATTTGCAGACGAATGTCCAGACTCATCTGAAAATACACCAAAAAGGTATATTACAGCTATGAGATCAAAAGAACCTAATCTAACCTAACCTCTTACATACTTCTCACCTTATTTTTACAGCATTCGTTTCACTTTCATGCTTCGTCTGCCAGACCCAATTTTCACTAGGATATATAAAGATAAGAATACCAGCGCAAAATAGCAGCTTAATACTGCTGTGTATCGTATGGTGAGTGTAGAGATCCGGAGACCATTTTTTACTGGAAACGAGGCACTCCATCTTAGTCCGCAGGGGCGACAACTGACAACGCATCTGCGTTTTGATTCTTAATCGAGGATAAATGTAGATGGCCTCACAATATATATGCTGGTGATTTTAATCACTGTGTCACCCATATTCTATTAAAATAATGAAAATATAATTTTGGTGTATAAATATACAATTTGTATAAATACTAACCAGACAGGTACGGTTTTAGTCGAGATATTACATAATACATAAACACTCACGTCTGTCACCCAAAGGAGTAGGCAGAGTCTACGGATTTCCATTCGGCACGATCCTGACACACCCCTATCCTTTGAATCCATATACCTACGCATACCATGCTAGTCAGTTATTCTGGCCCATCTGCAAAACTATTGCCAATTTGGTCGGTGAAACATTCTTCTAGGTTGTCCCTTGCCGACTTTTCGGTTCACTATAACAGATCGAGATATTAATAAATTTTATATTTGCACTGAAACAAGTCTTAAGTGAATTCGGAAAAAACCTACCGGAAAGGATAGAAACAACGTCTGTCGGACATATCTGATAACTCGTTAGAAATGTAACCCGACACGTCACACCTTTATTCGAACCCCACAGCAATAGAGCACACGACAGATGTGTCCTTTGTAGGGCTGTGCACCTGGTGTTATTGTGATGTGCCACCCCACTAGACCGACTAGATACGCAGCTATTGTCCGATGTATACTATGATTTACGTTGTTTATCTCGTTCTACAAACCGTTAATTCTTTAGCGATTTAATTTATATAAATTTCGAATGGTTTTGAGTAATATTAATAAAAGCTCATATATTGTACATAATATATTGAAATATGTTATTGATAGGAGAAAACAAAGTAAATATATATCTATATAATAAAATGAAATTTTCTAGAAGGTTGTTCTTCCAGACAATACAAGGCGCCAAAACACCAGCAGTTGCACTTATTTGCTGTTTTTCATTAGCAGTATGTGGTAGACGGCCGATTGTACTCGAATTATGAGTCTAAGAAAATTATATCTAACATTAATTATACGTACAATTAAAAAATTAGTTTAGAGGCGGTATCATTATTTATTCACGAGACATATCAGACGAAGTAGTATGAAAGTATAGATATCTTTAGACGTCAAAACTAGGAGATATGCTGAAATTCAAAAAATATCGGATGAAAAGTATCGTGTCCATTACGTTATGGCGGCGTTATCATAACGCCACGTAGCGTTATGGCATAGCATAGCCGAACGACAAAGATAGCCTGAATCACGCAAGCGAAGTTTTCGAAAAACTTTTATAAGAGCATTGGCCGCTCCTTTGGATAAACACCAGGCTCGGTGTGATATCTCCCCTACGATTTTTAAACTTCCCCGATCCAAACAACTTCCAAATAGTAATAAAGCTATTCGATTGGTAGACGAAACTATAAATCGGAACGGTTTAAGACAAACAATCAGGTAATTAGAGTTAAGGAAAACTGACCATGACCATGAGCCGTGATGATCCATGTTAAAATTAAATAATAAAAAAGGCTTATCAAGTATTTTTTGCAACCAATCTTGTAAAGCGCATAGGCGCAAAGTAGCCAGTATTCCTTTTAGTATTCTATGGAATGCACTTCGAAGAGTGCGTAGAAATTACACGCTTAAAGTCCTCCCTCCCCTTTCCACTATCGGACAACCAGGCGATCAGCGGGTCTTCACCCCTTTGTTGCCAATATTCCACTGTTTGCTTACGCTTTCGTAATTCGTCGTAGTCGACGCAGGCAAATTTTTGCTGTACAAAGGAGTGGAATAATTTGTCGGCGTCTGTCTTTCTGTCCGAATTCAATCTGGGCGTCTTCAAGTCAAGAGTGAATAGGCTTTGATTACGCTAAGACAGTGTGGTTTACCATATAGGGCTTCATCACCACTTACCTCGAGGTGGGATTGTGGTCTAGGCGGTCAAGCACTGACTTACATCAAGTTAAATAAAACTAGGTTATCTACAATAGTGTACATGTACATCAAGGACTACAACAGTATACTATATTAAATTATAATACACTATTGTAGTCGGTACTTAATAAGGCTGCAAAATTTCAGATTATTTACACGCATGGAAGTTTAAATAGGTACTGAATTTCAAAAATCTTAACATACATACATATATGAATGTTAAGATACATAATAAGGTCATCCAGGTCGAGTTTCGGTTACGGCGGTCAGTCCGAATGGACACTAGCCATCTGCTAGGACAGGATCAGGATCATAGTGCCCGAGTGGTATGGGCAAGCACAGGTGCACACCTTATTTCCTCACTCTCATAGTCCGATGGGACGGTGATCCGACATAAGCTAAGATAGATCAGGCGCAGGGTCAAATGTTAAAAGTGCTTTTCGAGACACGCTCGGGAAACAACGCCAACATCCTGACTTCGTGCTGCTACTGAAAATTTCTTTTCAAAGAAACCCAATAACTGATTTTTGCACTGACCTAGGAACTCATGATTAGCAATCGCGACCACTAGACCAAAAATTAAAAAAGTTAAAGTTACAGCCTATACACGCACCACTGCAGGGCACAGGCCTCCTCCTCTCATTTATGAGAGGGTTTTAGGGCAAGGAAGTTCCGCCGCGCTACCCACGGGGTATGAATTTCGCCAACATGTATTAACAAAAAACAAAAAAAACAAAAACCCAAAACCCCAAAATGTTGGCGAAATTCATATGGCTGCGAAATATTATTATTTTCCTATTTCTAAGATGTGCCGGTTCCTCATGATGTTCTCCTTCACCGCTGAGCACGTGGTAAATCAGCACTAAAAATTGCACTTAACAATTTCATTGGTGCCGGCGGGATCGAACCCGGGGTGCTCGCGTACTGTGAAATTAACAACGAGCGCCAACCACCTGAGCTACCACGAGGATCATAGTCATAGACCAGAGGCAGTCAAATATATACACACATGATAAGCTAATGTAGTGTGTAAACATTAATATATCGCATGATATCATTCTGAAAACTCACGAATCTGATACGCAATAATATTTAACTATACTTGCGTCGCGCCGTTTAAGTATATACTGGGTGGGGAATAGGTTATCACATTTTATAGCGCAGCAGTAAATGCAAGTTGATATACGTCTATTGAAATAATAAAATAAACAATAATATAAAAAAATAAAAAGTGCATTTTTGAACAAAATAAATAGCTTAAAATGTTACACGAAATAAATCAGCCTGGATAATATGAGTTTATTGACCTGAAGTGACCTGTAAAAACGGCAACGGCGCAGCGATAGGTACCTACACTTGCCCGTACATAGGGATTTGGGCATAGGGCGATGCTAATGCTATATTATCAACAAATCATAAACTTTATGATATTGTTTTATCCAAATAATCACTCTAATCTTGTAATCACTAAAGTTTAATAACTACATCAAATCAAATTTAATAATTAAATGTTATTTAATGCTAGAGCCGCGTTTTGGTGGCATTCTCCGTACCTAAATCAAAATCATGTCGGTTTATTCCGACGACGTGAAATTGATACGAGGTATCTCAAAACTTAGAAAAAGTTAAAACGTTAAAAAAGTAAATGTCACAGCACTTCACTAAGTTATTAAATATGATTTTTATCTAGCGTATTATTAACGTGTCCCATCACAAACAATAAAAATAAGCGTCCAATTTCGCATCTATTATTATTATCCTATTAACGTAAACAAATCGAGAAACTTATCAGCGCGCAGTCCCTTTGTTTTTAATTTGGCGCATAAGAATTAAGTCTTAAATCGTTTGGCTTAAGGCGATACCTCCAGCGAACGACCTTGAGCGTTTGGTCTGTCGACGCTCGCTACAATATATCGCGTAAGAAATCGCCAAAAGACGCCACCTACTGCTACGAACGTAGTATTATTTTTTCAATGTCAATGAACATTCTATGGAAATAGACACGGCGTACAATGATAAATGTATTTTAATTTTCTTTATTCGGTATATTAGTTGCATTATATTAGAATTATGTATTCTAATATATTATCTAATTAATAAAAATTACAATTTTGATTATTTTTAACTATATATTATACTGCTAATATTGAATTAGCTTTTTATAGTGTAAATTATAATATTTGTCGAAATATTAATTATGGGTTCGAACTTTACATGCTAATGGTGCTTCATTTTTGTTATTTTCAGTTACTTACATATTGAAAATATACTTGAATAGTAGGTATTATTATTTTATTTAGCTACTGAATTTTAGGATATGTTTTACCTTGAGGTGAAATATAATTTTGAGGAGCAATAGTTACTACCTACTAATCTTTTATCTGCTATTCCCTATTTAGGAACAATATTAGTAAATTGAGTTTGAGGGAGATTTACTGTTTATAATGCTACATTTATTATTTTAATATTTACCTACTGGGTAGGTAATTATTAAAATAATAAATATGGAATATTTTGAAAGCGTGTTTATGAGTGAGGAGACAACGTGTGTACTAAGTGAAGTAGAAATTCCGAAAGAAGAGGAAAGAGGTAGCGAGATTAGTATAGGTGAAATAATGAAAGCAATGAAAAGCATGAAAGCAGGTAAGGCCGGATATGATAGAGTTTCACTCGAAATGCTAAGGGCTGGAGAGGAAGTGGTGGCAGGCCTGCTGCACACCTTGTTTAATTTATGCTGGGAACTGAAGCGGGTACCGGTAGACTGGTGCAAAGCCGTGATAGTCCCAGTATATAAGGGAAAAGGGTCGCAGCAGGACTGTAAAAACTACCGTGGCATCAGCCTTCTTAGCATTGTGGGAAAACTGTATGCTAAGGTACTGATTGAAAGGGTCATGAAAGAAACTGATGGAAAAATTTGGGATGTGCAAGCGGGATTTAGAAAGGGAGTGGGATGTACAGATCAAGTCTTTTCCATGCGCATGATCGCGGAGAAGTTTTTGGCCAAAAACCAAAAGGTTTTTTGTGCGTTCATGGACTTGGAAAAGGCCTATGACAGAGTGAATAGGGATGTGCTATGGCAAACACTGAACTCATTTGGGTTGAGCGCTGGCTTGATACGGGCATTGGAGTCCCTTTATAGGGACTCTAGTACTTGTGTTAGGATCAACGGGGTCTACTCGGACTGGTTTGACATCCATAAAGGTGTCAGACAGGGTTGTGTGGCGTCCCCGTGGCTGTTCAACCTATTTATGGACAGTTGTTTGCAAAATTTGAAAGTTGAAGAATGCGGATTAAGAATGGGTGAGTTAACCGTCAAATGCCTTTTGTACGCCGATGATCAAGTTATCCTTGCGTCGTCGGCGGCCGAGTTGCAAATGATGGTTACATTAATGAACAGATCATTAAAAGAAAGGGGTATGAAAGTGAACGCAAGTAAGACGAAGGTTATGGTTTTTGAAAGAGAAGAAAGTAAAACGATTTGTGAGATAAGAATAGAAGAGGAGTTGATCGAGCAAGTAGATGAGTTTGTATATTTGGGCTGCGTATTTAGCAGGGATGGGAGATATGATAAGGATATAGAACGACGAGTGAATGCGGGAAATAGAGTAAATGGGGCCCTGCACTCTATTGTGAAGAGTCAAAATGTGTCGAAAAAAGGCACGTATGGCAATTCACAATGCTGTGCTGGTCCCTACTTTAACGTATGGTAGTGAAAGTTGGGTGTGGCAGAAGAAGCACGAGAGTAGAATGAACGCAGTAGAAATGCGGTCGTTAAGGAGTATGTTAGGGCTGAATCTTAATGACAGGGTAAGAAATTGTGTAATAAGAGAAGAGTGTGGTTTGCAAGATGATGTTGTGACCAGGATTAAGAAAGGAATGTTTCGGTGGTTTGGTCATATGGAAAGAATGAATGAGGAAAGAGTGACAAAGAAAATCTATGTTGCAGAAGTGAATGGCAGAGTCGGAAAGGGACGTCCTAGGCGAAAATTTATCGACCAAATTGGCGATTTATTGAAAACGGGCCAAATTAGGAGTACCCTTAACCGACGAGCATGTATGCGGAGGTGTATGGATGTGAAGGAGGCGAGAGAGGTGTGTCAGGATCGTGCCAAATGGAAGTCTGTAGTCTCTGCCTACCCCTCTGGGTGACAGGCGTGAGTGTTTATATATGTCATTAGTAACTTAATATATATATTTTTTAAATTTTTAAAATTAAAATTTTCGTATTTTTAAAAATTACTAAAAAAAAAAGGGTTTAAAATAATAGATTTTCTCACAAAAAGAAGGGAACTTGAAAAAAAAAAGGAAAAATAAGCGGGACCAAAGCCAAGACGCAAACCACGGAACTTCGATATCACGCCCGACCGACATACCACCTGAGCTATAACGACCGTTAGTGATTTGTCGAAATTTACCTTCTTATATTGTAGCAGTTTTTTATTGCCTGAAAACATGGACAAAAGGACATTTTCTAAAAATAAATCCAAGCGTTCGTCGCTAAAATCGTTGGAGCCGTATAATTTTCTCATCTGGTTCGGTTATATAAATATTTAAATATGTAAAAATTATAAATTAAAATGAAAAGATAAATATACATAAATATCAATAAAATAAAATAAATACAAAATAATATTATATTATTACTGTTATTATTATTACTATAAGTTGTGGTTCGGTGAAGCTGCAACCTAATGGACCATGATCTGAAATTTTTATGAAAAGAAGTGGCTGACGTCAATTATTATTATTCTTATTATTTTTTCATTACTGCCTTTTTCAACCTCACAAGATATTTGTAACTGCAAAAAAAGAAAACTACGTATAAGTAAGTAAATCAGTAATATAGTGTTATGTATGATTCAGACTAAATAAAGGTTTCTAAAAATAGACGTAGATAAAGAAATTGCATAAAAAATTACTCAAATAAAAATGCAATAAACTTGTTAATTTTATAGGTACTTAGTAAAATATTAAAATAATAAGTTTTTTAGGATATTTATGTAAAACATAAAGGTTATATTATGTTCTAACTACGTTCACGCTTGCGCATATAAAACCGCGGAATTTCACTAGTTTTATTATCAAAATAATAATTGACAACCCTACCCTAAGTTTGCCTTGATTTTATCAACTTATTTATTTGTGTATTTTTTGTATTTATTTTATTTTATTGATATTTATGTATATTTATCTTTTCATTTTAATTTATAGTTATATATTTATAAAAACCAATCAGATGAGAAAACTATACAGATACCCCAACAATAATAATATAATAATAATAATATTCCACAACTATCACACAACCTCATCTAGTCCCAAGCTAAGCAGAGCTTGTGTATTACCCGTTACAGCACCCATAGTAC
This sequence comes from Parnassius apollo, assembly GCA_907164705.1. Lineage (NCBI taxonomy): Eukaryota > Metazoa > Arthropoda > Insecta > Lepidoptera > Papilionidae > Parnassius > Parnassius apollo. The sequence goes on from CAJQZP010001271.1 coordinate 4,770,574, forward strand.
TAGACAACTGATAAACATACTTATATATTTCTAAATACATAAATATTATAGATAAATTACACCCAGACACAGAACAAATGATCGTGCTCATCACACAAACATTTTTCCTGGGTGGGAATCGAACCCACGACCTGCGGCATAGCAGTCAGGGTCACTAACCACTAGACCAACAGGCCTGACGATAAATAAAATAAAGTCTCTAGCTCGAGAGGAGAGGAGCCGTGGTAGCTCAGATGGTTAGCGCTTGCTAAAATTTTCAGTGTGCGAGCAAACCGGGTTCGATCCCCGCCGGCACCAATAATATTGTAATTGCAATTTTAAGTGTTGATTTACCACGTGCTCAGTGGTGAAGGAAAACATTGTGAGGTAACCTGCATGTCTGAGAAATAAGAAAAAAAAATATTTCGAAGACATGCAAAGTTCGCCAACACGCAGTGGGGCAGCGCGGTGGATAATTCCTTTCCTAGGACCCTTTCAGAAAATAGAATAGAAATAAAAAAATAATAAATCCAAACTTCATTTAAAACCAAACATATAAATTGTAAAGTAGCTGCAGGTATCTATAACCAAGTAAAAGATATTAATTTACTCCAACTTGTCCATGTTTCCCAAAACAATGTTTAATTAAGCTTTATATTATAATGCGGATTTCTTATATTTAAAATTTTAATAATAAAGCATTTCGTACGTCTCAGCCGAGGCGCAAATATTTTTCGGCCGCAGATTTATAAGACCGATTTGTTATTCAAACATAAACATGGTTTTTAATTAAATCTACCAATCATAAAACGACACGCATTTTTATTGAACACTTCCTATTCAATTCACAAAGTACCTATTATATATTTGTTTATATAAAAAAGTATATTTAAGTACAATCATAAAACTAAATGGAAACACAAAGTAGAAAAATGCATTGAGTTATAAAACACATAAATCAATGGGCAAATGTAAAAATGCTGGAGGCAGGCAACCCTATCGCATGTTTACGTACCGCACGGCTGTAAGATTTATTTCTAAGATACGGCCGAGTTACAATATACCGTGACGTAAGCGCATCGGTTGGTAGGTACTCAAATAATATTATGTTTGCGGCGAAATACGGACACGGCGACCAGCGACGCGGCCACTTCCTACGAACGCATACAGCGTAATGCCGCCCGCACTCTGCGCACGCCCCTTTATCATAGAAGTCACACAATTTTCGGAATTATTTCAATTAAAAGAGAAAAAACGAACTTAAAAATTTAAATAAAACGTGGAGAATATAGATTTTTTAATTATCTATCCATTAGTGTTATTCTCAAATGATTAGAGCGTTGCGTTTAGCAACAGATGCATGTAATCAAGAATTTTAGTCATTTTTTAAAAGTTGATTTTAAATGTATTTATAGCACATAAAAATAAATTAGAACGTGGAATGCGATGATAAGATATCGAATTTAGATGTAATTTATTTTTCATAACTAATGAGATAATAGAGTCTGAAAAACGCACTTTCGCAACATCTTGGTCAGGGATTCACCTTAAATACATTTTTTGCTTGATCTTTTTTCTTTATTTGAGTTATTCGTAACAGTATTCGTGGCAAATTTTGAACTATAATTCGCCTTAGCCGGCCATGTGTCTTTGACCTTTTAGTATTCGTCAGGTGATAAATATATGCATTTACATGATGTTGTTTAAAATTAAATCGAAAAAAAATTATTACTAGGCATAGGATGTTAATTGTTACATTTTTTTTATGTTTGTTTAAAGAACGTTATTTAGGATATGTCTTTTCATTTAATGTGATATCTTCATCGTCACTCTGTATAATACATACATCGTGGATTGAACACCAGCCTTTTGTCATGCACGACAGCGTGGATTGAACCTGCAATCACAGCGTTGCAATTGCAGTCATTACTGCACGTCCTGTGTGTGTACTTGAAAGCTGTGTGCTGTGTCACAAATTGAACTATTCAAATCCCCTATGATGATAACTCACTCAATAAATAACAATATCTTAAAAAATACGAAATTAGGCCGTAGTTAGACCAAACACCAACTGAACTCTAATAAATACGGACCTGTAGATTATAGTGCAATGAACGCCTAATGTTTTGGCCTCCAGCTTACTTTTTGCTACATCTAATTACTAAGATGTGTTTTTCATAGCTTATAGAATTGCTGCGAGATAGATGCGAGGAATGATTTTTCCTTTAACATTTATAAATCACAAGTTAAATGTTAAACATTCAATGTTATAGAGTTATCGAGAATTTACTGCTGCTTTTAAAAAAAATCCTCTTGATACTATGATGCTAGTCTGAGGAAAAGTGCCACCAAGATGGACAGCCGATCATTATCTCCGTGTATTTAAGAAGAAAAATTCCAAGACTTGTGCTTATCGTAAATACGTGACATAAGATATATCCTCATATTCTATATTAAAAACAGATTTATTTGTTTTAAAAAAATTGTTAGGATTTTGCCCTGTACCGTGGAGGCAGTTTACTTACATACATAAATTATACAAAGACACATCCAGACCCGGAACAATTATTTGTAGGCTATACGAATACTGTTTGTGTTTACTTTTATTGATTTTATTTCATTATACCATGGATAAAATTTACTGTTGAAATTATTTGTAGGATTCACACAGGAATCCCTAATATCCCACTACACCTCAATAACAAGACAATGCACCACGGCGCTGTCAAATGTATGAAGGGGGTTTGATCCGTTGATGAAGGTAGGGATCATATAAAAAGAAGTGGAGGTTTTTTTCACTTTTAAGTAGGGTCGATGGTGATGCTATGTATGCTGTAATATATATTTATTGATTACAATATTATTTATTGATAAATCAATTTCATATATCGTTTTATATTTTCGTTTTATATTTTATTTGTTCTGCAATTATTTTAATTTAATTTTTTTATCTTAATTTAATGCGATTACGATACGATTTCTTAATTTAATGTTATGTGTTTTAATTAAGATTATGACTTAAAATAAATAATTTTAACTTAATGTATCTAATGTTACAAGCGTGTTGGATACTACCATTTAGCTTGTAAGCATGTATAATCTAATAAATGAATAAATAAATATCATCGATGAGGAGTTTTTATAGTCATTTCGCAACAGTAGACGCTCACTAAGAACTGATTTTATAATAGCCCCATAAAAAAAAATCTTAATATTTTATATCTACGTTATTATCGTCTATTATCTCGCGCCCAGCGAAGCGAGCGGGTATCGGCTATATAATTGTTTATATAGTCCTCAGTAGGGTTTAGTACTTTAGACCCCGATACAACCCCACATTTCTCTTAAAAAAAGCTTGACTGAAAAGACACGGAATATATCTCAACAGTAGTTTTTAACGCCGATTCGATGATTCAGGATAGCCAAAAGCTTCATTACTACCCGACATCGGTTCACACGAGGCTATCAAGGCATCGCCTTACAGTTTAATCGTAACATGTTTATCGGAAACTCATTTGATGTAAAACGACTCGCGCCGGTCTTCCGCGAACAAGCCGTATAGGAAACTGCCATGTGTCAACGAAACTCCTATACTGCAATTTTCAATTTTAGAACTCAGGTTAGAGACATAAGATTCTAAGTTACGAAAACAAAATGGAAGTCAAAAATTACACCGCTATCAAAATCGAATTTCATTACTTCTTTTAATATCACTGTTTCATACTTTATCATTCGAATTTAAACTTCAATTTATAAGAATTAAAGTTGAAAATCGTATTAACATATTCTTCATTTTTCGTTTTTTGCGTTAAGTTTTTGTCTTCAGGTTGCAAGGCAATACACGACAAAGGCAACGTTAGTTTATTAATAGTCAGGTTTTTTTTGGGGTATACCTTCGAAACACACTTAAGTAATCCAAATTATAAATTCTATACCTAAACACCAACAAAAATGTTCATAATACACATTCACATAATACATAAATATTCTGCATTATCGACGTAGGCCTCAATCAATGCTACAAAGCACTGTCCCGAGCCACCTGCAGCCATCGACTTGCCGCATCTCTTACCAGTAGTGATGCAACGAATACGAATACGAATAATGATTTCTTATATTTACGCGAACACTACACATTGAAATAATACTAGTTTTTTACGGAATTTATCGCGTATATTTAACTTTTTTAAATACCCGACGTTTCGAACGCTTTACAGCACTCATGGTCACGGGCAGGACTGAGATGTTAAACGTCCATATGTCATAGTTAACCGCGGTTACCATAGATTAGAAACGTCGGGTATTTAAAAAAGTTAAATATACGCGATAAATTCCGTAAAAACTAGTATTATTTCAACGAATACGAATATTCGTATTCGCCGAAAAGTAGACATTTACCGAATATTCGTGTTTGGCGAATACTAATCACGAATATTTAAAAACCAATATTTTTGTACGCAACTCTAATTACTGGCAGACTTGGAAAATGCGCGTCGTCGGCGCGAAAAAATATGTGTGCATACGCCCTTAGCAGCAACAACGGGGCTCCCATCCAGTGTATATTCTGTCCAAGGCTGGAAAAACTCGCCCAAAAATGTTTTTCACTGAAACAAACAGTCGCCTCAGAAAGGCTTTTTACAACGGCTGGGAACATCCAGACTGAAAAAAAAAATCGCCTAATACCAGAAAATCTACAAATTTTATGTGTTTTTAAATAAAAACTTGCCTATTGTAAATTATAATTATTAGAACAATAAAAAATCATCAAATGAATTGATAGAATCGGGCGTTACTTTGCGGAAATCCATTATAATAAAGATATTAATTAATTTGCAACCTTCCGCTAACTAAATACAATGAAAGTGTCGTACCTGGATTGAAGAGCACCTCCCGCCCTCCCTTAATTACGTGCACCAATCCCGTCACCACTAATCCCAGCACCACTACTCCCAACACCACTACTCCAGGCACCAAAACTTTGAGAGATATGAATATTTTTGTAAACACGTAGAGAATATCTCAAGAAGAAAACAAAATGGCTGCCACATAGAGGGGGGAGGGGATTAGACCTCAGTGTGTAGTGTATTTTTGTATTAAAATAGCTGTATTATAAGTACCTAGAATATCGCTAGTCCGTGACCGGACACACTGTATATATATTTGCTTGTACTTTTTGTGCTTTAGGACAGGCTAACAGTGCATCAGAATGTGTGTAAGCACGGTTATTCGACACAACCAGAGATCAGGCGCAGGAACAACGGCTTATCGTGCTTTCCGAGGCACGAGAGTAGTAAAATGAACGGGTCGTTTTAATGGAACCTTAAATTATAATTTAATTTTAATAATTATCCACATTGACCCCATAGTAAAATGTGGATAACGGTGTTAATTGTATTAATTATTAAGCCTATAATAAATAGTATCACATTTAGTGATATGAAGATTATGTTCTACAACTATTGTTTGTTATCCTGAATAAAGAGAATAAATAGCTAGGCGTTCATTCACCAAAGTGAAGACCAATCTATGTATGTAAGTACCAACATGTAATAAACTGGGTCAAGCGTGTTAGCATGCCTCGCACGAATAGCATACTAAAACTTCATTCATCACTGGCTACACTTATGAATGGAACAATTTGCTCCTATTCACTCCAGTACAATAGTATTGTGGTAAGATACTCTTGTACTGTAATATGATAGTGTGGTATGTGAATGGGTATGAGTACTTTTACATATTACGTGGTGTAACGTAAGAAAGTATATGCTTAAGAGTAGTGTTGCCATCTTTTTTTTTTTGAACAAATATAGTATTAAAAAAGAAAAAAAAAAAAAAAAAATTTATTTTTAATCTTTATGTATTTTTCAAATATAAAAAAAAAGATTCCATTACATATAGATCATTGATGGCCAAAGCAAAGAGAAATAACAAATATTTGTTATTTCTATTTGCTTTGGCCATCAATGATCTATATATACCTACCTAACCTTTAAAATAATTATAGGATTCTGAGGAATTTAGATTCATATTAAAATAAATTAACAATTAATTTTTAAATAAAATTTATACACGCTCTATTTCTTTCTTCCTTCCATATTACATTCAAGACGGAAAATTGTTCCAGACTTAAAATCACAATTAATATAAAAATCGCGACAGTTGAATTAGGAATAAAGATATAGTATTTTTCGTACCATATTATTTTTCTATAATATATAGCACAATTGGCTGAAATATAGTACGATATTATATAATATAGTACGGTTGGCAACACTACTTATTTCTCCTTGATAGGATCTACTAATGTAGCGTTACTAAGATTTAACATAATCAAAGACCATTTATTTTATAAAAATATAACTTCTAGTAATATACCTATTATACATAAAAATTAATATGTGTTTGTTTGTTTGTGCGTATTTTATACACTGTCATACCGTTCATCAAGTTGCAGTAAAACTTTCTCAACTTTTGCTTGCACTTGCGCGAAGGTTATAGGTATAATATTGAGTACCACAGAAATTTAAATAATATTGCCTTATTATTTAGATTTCTGTGGTATCTAAAAATAACTTAAAGCCGGTGGGGCGCGTATCGAACCGACAACTTAAATGTATTATCATTACTAATCATACAATATAACTCTTCCAAATTTTAAACGATAGTTCCACAATTATTTCATTATCTGTCTGTTAAATTACATGAGGTCACATTATTACAGGTATTAACGAGACTTCGTACAACATATATATATATATATATATATATATATATATTATATATAAAACTCCCCCACCCATTTGGTATAGAGTGGACTTGATTGAATTTTAATTAACAAATAAACCCGGTAGGTGGTGCTGTTGTCGAAATACAGAAATCACCCGCGCGAAGAGCGTGTGATTGAATATCCACACACAAATTTTTTCATGATCGGTCCAACCGTTACGGAGGAAATCAGTAACATACACACAGATACAAGAATTATATTATACTGAATGATCTTTTTTAACGTTCTGGAAAAAAATAGGGTGTAACATGTGAACGGAGTAGTAACCTATAGCAATAAAAATTATATATAAGCAAAAAAAATCGAATAGAACGTTCGAAAAAAATTTTTGAAGATTTTTTTTTCAATTACTTTGCCCTTTTTCCTTGAGCGTGCGAAGTGACCCTGCGAAGTGACAAAATCAAAGATGCTACTAAATTATAGTTAGTAAATTATAGTTTTATTGCCGTTCACAAAATAGGGTAGATATGATTTATGTTTTTATTTTATGTTAAAATATCAATGCCATATGCTTCTACTGATGAATAGGTTGCGCTATGGTCGCGTTTTAAACTTTTTTGAAAAAACGGCATACCATAAAGGGCAGAACGCCTGGTGGGCCATAAATTATCCATCTACAAAACAATTTAAACTTATACTTTAAGGATCAATTTAATAGGGAAAAACATTCTTTTCTTTTATAAAAAGGCTTGCTCAAAGTATTTTAAAAGCTCGATCACTCATCCACCGCCTAATACGTGGAGGATTAAGCCAGGCTTCAGACGACGCGACTACGTTATTCGACTTAAGCACTAGGAAGCATTTTGTTACTGGGTAGTAATCCTACATAACGTTAAATTGTTGCAATTGAGTTGTTTCCAGTTGCTAAGTATAATATATGTCTTTTATATATATATTTTTCATTATTTCCACGGGAAACCATACAATTTTTATAGAATAAGGGTGACACAAAGAAACAGTTCACCTTACGTAAGTGGATGCTGTGGTCGATAGACATCTACATTTATCCAGTGGCGAAGCTTCCATTAAAGCCGAAAAGTCGGGCTTGCCTTATTAAACCTGAATCAATCAATAATATCAACTAATAAAATAACTCGTAAAATGTTTCAAGCTATTTCAAATTTCCCGCGCACTCCACTCTTCGACACATGTCGACCGATGACCTCGTATTGCCTTAGCGATACTGCTGCTGTCATAAAAAATGAGATTTAATAGAGCTAATAGTTGTCTCCCTCGCTCGCGTGGGCTTTTTACGGGGCTTTCGAGAAGACGATCGCTCTCTTTCTAATCTATGGCAAAATATTCTATAATGAAATATAACTACGATTGTATATATAGCAATTAGTATAGAGATTTAAAGCCAGGCTTTTGGGAATAAATTTGTTAAAAGCGAAGGCGCGCGGGCAATACGTTTGCAAGTTCATTTCATGTTTCAATGTTTATTTACTCTGTGTAATCTTGTAATCTTGTGTAATCTCAAGCGATTTAATATTACGAGTTCAAAATTTATGCTTTTTTAAAGATTTTTAATGAAAATGGAGGATAATAGTGTTCCTTGTGATGAATTGAAGTGTGTTAAAGTGATAATCGGAGAGGAAATCTTTAAACTTTGTTGAGATAATACACAAGGTTAAGAGTGTATTTCAGACTTATCAATTATCGCAATTAAAAACAGTTATTGGTACAATTACAATGTTCACCAAAAATTTACGTGGACGTAATTAAATACTTCCATAAGAAACGAGCGAGACGATTCCATACTTATCTTATCTCTTATCCATTAGAATGTAAATAATTTTTGTTTTTTAATTTTGTACATAGTTTGTTTGTACTTTGTTCGTGTTTTACTTTTGTTCATGTATTGTATTGAATGAAAATATTTTTTTTCTTTCGCTTAAACAAACCCAAACGGCTTTCTTCAAAGCCACCGAAGCTATGCAATTGCTGATATGTAATACAATCTATCTAGCAGTCGTATGCCTTCTGTGTGCTTTGTTAAACACGTCCTTGACAGCACTGAATATGAAACTGAAGCGTGGAGACAGATCAAGATTGGTGTATTTTTATAAAACTGCTAAAAACAACAATCTAAATTTTTTATCAATTTATATCTTGGGATTGCCCTAGCTTGGAGCTCTAGCTTCGCCACTGCATCTATCCCAGAAGAAGAATCAAAATGCAGATGCGTTGTCACCCCTGAGGACTAAGACGGAACGCTTCTTTACTAGTAAAAATGGTATCTGGTTCTCTACACTCATTTTACGCTGGTATTGTGTGAGAGCGTGGTCCTACCCCGGTCGATACGATCCATTCGTGTTACATACATGATATAGCGTGGCTCTAACAACGCATAAAAACACCGTAACACTTTTAAAAATTATAAGTATAAAGGTAAATATAATAGATAAATATTAGAGTAAGAAAATAGAAAGCCATGGTAGCTAGAGGCTAAACGCCCGCTGTGAAATTTCTCAGTATGCGACCGACCCGAATTCGATCCCTGCCGGCGCATGTGAAATTGTTAATTAAAATTTTAAGAGTTCATTTACCGCTAATACGGCGGCGAAGAGTACTCATAACGTAAAAACAATAATAGGGCAGCTCGACAGATCAACATCTCCGTACCTTCTCATATATAGGAGAAAACCTCTGCCCAATAATAGGGTGTAAATAGGTTATAACTTTTTATTAAAGTTTAAAGGGAACCATTATTCCACAGCAGTGACAACTGCAGTAGGTATATTGACACTGCAACTAAATAAATAAAGGAGGCTGAAGACTAAAATGAAACGCTTCACTCACCGGCTTATTATAACTATACTTAAATATTCACTTCTATACTTATATTTTTACTTCTAACTTGAGTACAACATTTAATGCATAATTGCTTAGCAGAAATGGTGTTAAAGAAGTGCCAATTGGGTATTACAAAACAGTAACATCTGTCGGAAAACATACAGTTTTTCTGTCATTTCTCATAGTCGTTCGTAGGACCTAGAACGAAAGTATCATGGATCTCCCCCTCTCATGTCGTGTAGTAGCGGGATATATATATATATATATATATATATATATATATATATATATATATATATATATATATCCATCATATATATATATATATATATATATATATATATATATATATATATATAAGAGAGAGAGAGAGAGAGAGAGAGAGAGAGAGAGATGATAATTCATTTTCTGGGGGAAAAACTGTATAATCGGATTTGATACAACCCGTGAATTTAAAAAGTTCCATTATTTTTAACACTTATTTAACGTTTTTTTACGTGCTACAGTTATATTAGTAGTATAGTTGTAGCACGAATGGGTCGGCTCGAACGGGTTAGGACTACGCTCTCACAGAATACTAGCGTAAAATAGCAGCTTAATACTGCTGTGTTTCGTATGATGAGTGTAGAGATCCGGGGATCCTTTTTACTGGAAATGAGGCATTCCATCTTAGTCCTCAGCGGTGATAACGCTTCTGCGTTTTGATTCTTAATCGAGGATAAATGTAAGATGTCTATGGGCGATAGCATCCACTTAATATTAGGTGGACTCCGTGCTCGTTTTTCACCCTTATTCTATAAAAAAAGTTCAGCAAATAATCAAAATACTGTCGTCAATAGTCTAGCGACTACATTAAATGTGTTAAATGTAATGGACAATATATAACTTGTTGGTTAGTTTCGACTACTGGGTTTAAATCTTAGTACTTCTTAGATCTGTTCGAAACACGCATCGTTGGTGAGTAAATGTTATTTTATTGTGATATTAAAAGCGAACGGACAGTTAACAAGCCCTGGATCCAATACGAGGGTCGATGTACAGGAAATCGCGGCGCGAGTTGCGTAATCACTTGCCCAATGATAACGATCTGTTACTTATCGCCTGTGGTCGACGACCGCACACAAAAAACCAAGTCTAGTTCGCTGCTGCGGGCGTTTGACGATCTTCATAGAGTAATATGATATGCCCGGAAACGATCTCTTTTTCGCTACGGTCCAATGGAGGGATAAAGTTTGGTATACATATAAAATTACAAATATTCAAACAGTTGTAGTTCTTTATCTATACATCTATCCATCAATTACAGCCTAGAAAAGTTCGTTTCTGAACATAAGCCTACCCCATAGATTGCTTCATAGGGGGGATTTTGCCATAGTTGCCATGCTTAGCAAGCGGGTTGGCAATCGCAGTTTTTTATTAAGCTATTGCATTGCTTCTATCGCGGACCTTGAGCGCCGGGACCGAATCCAGAAATTCCGTAACGAAAAAAAACCTCACGCTCCCCACTCCGACGGGCACGGAGGTGTGGCGTTGAAAGCCGTGCATGCATCGTCTAACGTCGTTTCAGTTCGGCAAACTTCGGCACTCGGCAGACTTCGGCACGGTGTTTGTGTGCGTGCGACTAGACGTATGTGTGTACACTAGCTGCTAATTCAATGATAAAAATTCCTGAATAACCTACATGTATTGTAAGATATTAAAAATATTTTAAACAATATTAACTTCTCATTTATTCAATAAGAGAAAAAAAATTGTTTTCTTATCGGTCACCACGCTCAAAAAGTGTAACTTGATTTAATATCAAAGACTTAACTGCATAAATAAAATAAATAAATAATTATAATTAATTATTGATAAAAAATGCTATGCAATAGCTTTACCGCGGCAGTCACCGAGTGCCACACGTATTTTTTTATTTTGTCTTGTTATCAGGAAGATGTTACAGCCCATCACCTGTTTCAATTTCCTTCTGTCGCAACTTATCCAAACGCCCAAGGAACGATATGGGGTTGTGAATATTCTTACACCGACATTACACGACTAAACATTTATACAAATAAATAAAATGTTTGTTTGTAATTATGTCAAAGTAACAGCTATTTCCTAAAACAAAAAAGCAATTAAAATTTTTGTTTGTCGATCTGTCTGTTTGTTCCGGCTAATGAAATTGTTGTACCGATTTTGACGGAACTCCTACTGGCAGATGGTTGAAGGAGTAATTTAGGCTAATTTTATTTTAAAAGGGATATTTTATTAGGGTTTCGCGAAAAACAAAACTTACGAAATCCAATCGTAATAAATTCCACGCGAACGAAGCAGCTAGTCGTATTATAATATAATTATATTGACGACAGTGTGGAACTTGTGTTGTGTGTGCTGGACTTGTTGGGCGTCGATACATCACAAGTCACAAATACATCGCCTTATTACGTCTCGTGGATGTTATAAGAGGCGACTATAAGGAATTTCAGAAAAGTATTATTGTTTAATTGGATGGCGGTGTAACCATCTCGTTTGTGTTAGATATAATATACGCATATCGGCGACGGGCGGCAACATTAAAGAGTCACCTGGTACAGCGATCGTTAAACCGCCCGCCAAGCGTAACGATTAAGGTTTATCCTCCCAACAACGGGAGAGGTTTTACGTGGCAGAGCCACGCTGAAGCTATACTATAGTTGTAGCACAAATCAATCGGTTCAATCGGGGCAGGACCACACTCTCACAGAATACCAGCGTAGAATAGCAGCGTAATACTGCTGTGTTTCGTACGCTGAGTGTAGATAACCGGAAACCCTTTTTACTGCAATCGAGGCATTCCATCTTAGTCCTCAGGGTGACAACGCATCTGCACTTTGATTCTTAAGATAAATGTGGATGTCTATTGGTCACAGCATCCACTTACTGTCAGGTGTACTGTTGAAAATGGTTAATGTCCAGCTCTGGTTTTATAGGGCCAAATGAAGAAGAACAAACACGACTTATTAGCTAGTCTGACCACTTTGCCTTTGACTAGTCCACTACGTTTATTACTACAGCCCATCACAAGTAGGGTTGCCACCTTCTCTTAAACAAATATAGTATTTTTCTATAAGAGATGAAACATTATAGTAGTTTCGGGACATTAAAAAAAAAATTTGTTTTTAATCATTATGTATTTTTCCCATATGTATTTAATATTGCTTTTCGCTTCGGGCCTCGAGTTGCTTAAATTCAATTTTTATGTTTAAATTTAGAAACTGGCATTAGTTAAGCTAATTAGTTGGATGAAAATCAAAACATATGTTTTAATATATAAACTTTTCCCAAGATACAACAATAGGTTCCTATTAATTCAAAGGCTGCGCTGCGGGTACGTTCAGATTTCCTGTCACAGTTTATATATCTTTCATATTATTTCACTCAACCATCTAAATTCACGTGATTCACTCAATCATCCTAAAAATATATGGATGAGCAAAGATCACGCTATCAAAGTTCCGAAGTACTGCAGTATATACCGAATAGCTCTGTGTCTGAACACCTTACCCGGCGGGAGATCTCCCCTATTCCTTCTACGGCCAAAGATAAGACACCAAAACGCTACCACACGGCTGCGTTTTGTTGTTCGGGCATAGTCGTGTTTTTTGGCCTTTACAACACTGGCGTAAGAAATGTTTTGTCACCTCTGAGGACTAAGATGGAACGCCTCACAGCCTGTATTACTGGCTCTCTATACCCTTCAGACCGGAGCACAGCAGCGCACACAGGTGATGCTGCGTTGTTTCAAACGTGATAGAGCCAAGTTGCAGCTATATTATGGTTGTAGCATGAATGGGTCGGCTCGACCGGGGAAGGACCGCGCTCTCACAGAATACCAGAGTAAAATAGCAGCTTAATACTCATGTTGAGGTGAGTGTGGAGAACCGGAGACCCTTTTTACTGGAAACAAGGCATTTCATCTTATTCCTCAAGGGTGACAACGCATCTGCGTTTTGATTCTTAATCGAGGCTAAATGTAGATAGATGTCTATGAGCCACAGCATCCACTTATCATCACGTGGAATGTGTGCTCGTTTGTCGCCCTTATACCTACTATAAAAAAATGATGTCTTAAAGACAATGTGAACGCACTAAATACGTTAGATGTGAGTGGTTTCTCTCTTATCTGTCACTGTACGGTAATGATTTCCAACAAAAAAGTCCAAAAAGTATTGGTTTTATTTTGTATTAAAAAATTAAATATTTCACATATTTTATACTATATATTTTTATATTTTCATCTGATTTTGAGCTATATTCAAAATTTTATCTAGCTCATCAGTAAGGGCACGAAATTTGATTTGCAACAATTTCACCCGGTACGACAGACAAGAAAGTGACTTACTAAAAACGTGGTAAATAAAAAAGTAACACGTTAGAAAATATATTTTGAACGACCCTCATTCATTGTACTGTATAAGAGCGGCACTGTGGAGTTTCAGACTACGATTTAGTTTTATTTTATTTGCGATTTTTATGATTTTATTCTACGAAATAGCTCAAACCTTTCTCAGCTAACTGTCGCATACAAAGCAGGCGTATTCTTAGAAGCACTGAACTCACGTCCGCATTAGACAAGCCTTGCACGCTCACGACTCTGCCATAGGTTCCTGACGATGCGACGCGGCGATCACTTAGTATGCGTCTCGACCTCAATTGTTCATCGATAAAATTATCTTTTGGACAATTCAAACCATATAATATTATGCATGCTGTGCGGAAATATCATATTCATTTAAGATAATAATCTGTAGTACATATTATTTAGGTAACAGCTGGGCTGACCGTCCAGCTGATGGTAAGCGACTGCTGCAGACTATGGACTCACGCGACCAATTGAATTCAAAGAAGACCACGCACACGTCGTCAACACTCTAGTCTATTTTAGTCTATACGTCGTCAGGACTAAGACTTAATGCCTCACAGACTGAAAGTATACTGCCTACCTCATCCTATAAGCTGGACAACAGCAATAGACCATCCATTACTGGTGTTTTATGTTGGTACTTGGTACCGTGACGTTATTATATGGTACCATAGTCACAATTTTATTAGGAAGTAGGTTTGTTGTGCGAGCATCCTTGTAGGGCCAGTATCCCCGCGACCAATTTGATCTATTGTGATCGCTATTATGATTATAGATTACTGCTAGTTGTACATCATCATTTAATTGAAGGAGTTGCTTAGCTTTGAACATATTACACTTTCTAAGGCAGCCCATCCAACATATGATCGCTCTTCTGACTACTGGCTGTGGTATCCAATAGAACGTGCATGTCTCGTTATACGTTAAACTAATACGGTCTCATTACAGGATATTACTGTCGGTTGTAAAGAAGTGCCTAATTGCGCGAACTCAAATTTCAAGATATTTAACATTTGCTGTGATTGATAGGGTGAGAAGTTGTGTGATAAGAGAAAAGTGTGGTTCGTAATATGTTGTGACCAGGATTGAGAGAGAAATGCTTCAGTGCTTTGGATACAAAGAAAGAGTGAACGATGAAAGAGTGACAAAAAACATATGTATGCGGCAGAAGTGAGTGACAAAGTCGGCAAATCCCCTAGACGCAAGGTTATCAACCAAATTTGCAAAATATTGAAAAAGGGCCAAGTTAAGTGTACTATTAATACGACGCGCATGTATGCGTAGACATCTGGATTGTGAAAGAGGCTAGAGAGGTGTAGGTTGACTAGGTTAGGTCCCATTTCATACTTTAAATTTTAGTTCGCATATTATTTTCCTAGTTCAAACCTAGGACTAATTATAAATTACATTTTGCAATACATAATTTCAATATACTTGTTGATAACCAAACTATATGATGTTTAGGGATTATGCAATATTTTAAAAATCAATATTAGATGTTGCTCGAAATGAACTTCGCTGGTTACGATCCAGACGGACTAGTTTGGCTTCCTCAACCCTCATTAGTTTTCGCGACACTACAATGCCGTCGCTTTTATCCACTAAATAGTTTCTTAAATAAATGTGTAAGGAACTAAACTATTTAATTGCTTTATTTTATAAATATATAAACCAACTTCAAATGTTAGCTCTGGATAATATATCTGTATAATCTATAATTAAAAAATTTACTAAATTGGTGACAACTACATACATTACACATTAAAGAAACAGTCAATTAATAACTTTTCCTTAATACATCAACCCAGTAGTCTCATAAGTATTGCACACCACACCAGAATGCAAACATAATAGTAAGGTTAGAACCTAAATACTTCCCACTGATGGGCACCGGCCCCCTTCTCATTTTTGACAGGGTTTTAAGGCAAGTAAATGTCCGCTGCGCCGCCCCAATGCGTGTTTGTGGGTTTTTTTATGCGTGGTAGAGCAACGCTGCAGATATATTATGGTTGTGAGATGAATGGGTCGGCTTGACCGGGGAAGTACCACGCTCTCACAGAATACCAGCGTAAAATAGCAGCTCAATGCTACTGTGTTTCGTAAGGTGAGTGTAGAGAACCGGAGATCCGTCTTACTGGAATCCAGGCATTACATTTTATTCCTCTGAGGTTAGATGTCTATGGGTCACAACATCCACTTACCATCAGGTGGATTTTGTGCTCGTTTGTCACCTTTATCCTATAAAAAAAAAACATGTTTTCGATTTTTTTTCTCAGATACGTAGATTTCCTCACGATTTTTTTCTTCACCGCCAAGCAAGCACTTAAATTGAAATTTAATTAGCTAAATTTACATAGCGTTTCATTCGTACCGGTGGTGATCGAACCCGAGTTCCTTTTGTGCTTTAATATTTTCAAGTGCTTACTTAGCCTCAGAACTACTACGGCTCTATATAAGACAAATAAATTATTATATTTACGCGGCTACTACAAATCAGGAAACCAAAATGTCAAGTACCTCAAAGCGCCCATAAGGAAATAAAACCGAACTTTGGACATTTTGTTTGCAAGAATTACAATAGTTACATATTATATACACATTCACACGACAGTGAAGTGCGATCCGCAATTTAAATGGATAAATAATTACACTATAGGAAAACGTACAAGCAAACTTATGTGCGAAACGTTAGAAAATATTACGATGGGTTTAAATTTGTGATAAATATTGATTTCTCGCACCAATGTTAGAATATCAGACCGAGTTAACCATCCCGGATTTTATCTAATCTCGAACTTGACATCATACTTGTGCTAAAATACAAACTACCGCTTTTTTGATCTGAATGAGCAGTTATTGTACACGTCTATCAATTGCAAGGGTTTTCTCTTATCAGTTATCATAATCTGTAAACTATACAAATATTATAGAGTGTGCGAATTTTGTGAGTTTGTGTATATCCATCCAACATAGGGCTCCCCTATAGATTGCCTCACGGGGAGCATCTCGCTATAGTTGACACCTAAGTTGACGCTTGACGAACGGATGGTCAAGCGCAATTTTTTATTTATTTTTAGTTGTTATCTGGAAAATGCTGCTGCCCAACACATCAGCTTCAATTTCCCCCTGTCGCGTCTCACGGCACCCACGGAACGATATCGAGCAGTGGATATTCTTAAACCGCCGCTGTACTGTGTATATATACAGTAATCTCCGTAACCTATTAAAACAATGTTTCACCTTCAAACCATTTGAAAGCTACATTATTCTAAATGAGCATAGGCTATATCATATATCTATATATATACATGTATTACGGTTAATAGTTATGATATTCTTCAACTAAGCCACAAGAAAAATTATGCATATTGAGAGCATCCACGGCGCAATAGTTAATGTTGCACGAAAGTAATGTATGGCTGAATTGTTCCTCTAGAAACTTTCTAAAAAAAAGTCCGCGACTGCACACTGAGTTATTTTACAATAGCCAGCCGAATTTGCAGAGAAGGTTCAGAATGTGTAATACAGGCAAATTGAATTGTGAAGAAATTAATTTAAAAAAATCTCAAACACCCTGTCCTTTTTATCTTTTAAATACAAAATGCGTGGTAATGCATTATTTTTACTGATTTAACTGCGCATGCACACATTTATATGGGTCGATCAGTGGGCAAAAAGGTTGTTGCCCATAAATCACATTCGATTGGGGATAACTTCAAATAAAAGTAGAAGTATGCGGAATACCAGCGCCTGCGCCCTCCTTTCTGCCAAGGAGGGTCGCGTTCGTATACGGTTTAGAGATCTCTCGTCAGATCAGTAAGCAAATCCTTGGGGTTTAGTGTGTAAAAGTCTCCACATAACCACGCAGCCGGCTGCGTGGTATACTATGAGCATTCCCCGCCTCCCTCCCCCGCTTTCCGGAGGGTTGCCCATATTTGCTTCGGGCGCAAAAAAAAGAAAAAAAAAACAATACCAGCGTAAAATAGTAGCTTAATGTTGCTGTGTTTTGTATGGTGAGTGTAGAGAACCGGAGACACTTTTTACTGAAAACGAGGCATTCCATCAAGTACTCACGAGTGACAACGCATCTGCATTTTGATTCGTAATCGAGGATAGATGTAGATGTCTATGGGCCACAGCAACCACTTACCATCAGGTGGACTGTGTGCTCGTATGTCACCCTATCTTATAAAAAAGCCTTATTTACTCGTATTTTCAAAAACTGCAATAACGGTGTATCATTATTTATATATATTTGTACATAAGTTTAAAATTTGGCTACTCTTTGAAAAATCACCCTGTATATTACTCATATAGGTGGATTGTAAGTTCGTTTGTCACCTATGTAAAAAAAATGTTTAACACAACACTCACCCCCTCGTATCTGATGAGGTAGCCGATGATGGCGTCCTTTTTCTTATCCTTCTCCTTTTGGTCGCAAACGCCAATGTTGAGGCCCATCACGATGGTCCGCAAGAGGCCACCCTCGAACGCGTCCCACAGGAATTTCGGCGTGTAGCACATTATAGCCTGTAGGCGTGAAACAATATTATAATACTTATTTTAATTTAAAAATATTATTTATTCATATACAATTTATTTTATTTTTAGAAAAGTTACCCTCATGCTAGGATTTTAACCTATATCATGAGGCATTTACATACATAAATTGCGTAAGAAGAAACATCCAGTCCCAGAACAATTACTTGTAAGCCATACAAATACTTGTTCCATACGGGACTCGAACCCGCGACCCTCAGCGCTACAACTCATTGCTAAGCTACTGTGCCAAGGAGCCGTCAATTTATTTTTGTATTTGTTGCAACAAGCAAACCTGATTGTAAGTAACTACTGCAGCCAATGGACCCCTGCAACCAATTTTTTACAAAAATACAGATAATAATAATAATAATAATAATATTCCACAACTATCACACAACGCCATCTAGTCCCAAGCTAAGCAGAGCTTGTGTTATGGGTACTAGACAACTGATAAACATACTTATATATTTCTAAATACATAAATATTATAGATAAATTACACCCAGACACAGAACAAATGATCGTGCTCATCACACAAACATTTGTCCTGGGTGGGAATCGAACCCACGACCTGCGGCATAGCAGTCAGGGTCACTAACCACTAGACCAACAGGCCTGACATGTTTAGATGTTTTATCAACCCTGATAAGATAGAATGCCTTTCAGCCTGTAGTTTAATTGGCTCCCTATAAGCTTTAGACTGGAACATAACAATGCACGCGCTGTTGCATGGCAGCAAAAAAAAAAGGTAAGAGCGTGCTCCTAGCGTTGCAAGTATGGCAAATATTTCCTTTTTATTCTATCTTCTTATTTCTTATAATTTATAGACAATATAAGACTTTCTACAGGCTGAAACGGATTTTTGTTAAGGCTTATTTCCAGAGCTAATTCAACTTATTCTTTAGTATAGAGTTATCAATATCAACTAGGTATTGTATCATTAATCATTATAATGTTTAAGTATATTTCCATACAATTCTGGTCAACGATGATATAAAAAACATGTTCCAAGAACACTGGTGGCGCCCACGGAATGCTTTTTAAAAACCTACGTTTTCTTAGCTTTAATTCTTACCTAAAATTTATAAAATATATAGTAAATAATTTTTCAAATTTTGCAATTCCAGAAGTAATCTAATGGTCTTCTACTATTATTTATAAAAATGTAAATGACGCTATATTAATGGATTCCAACCAGGGTAAGCCGGGGCAAGTTGTTTGTAATAAACAAATACTGCAGCAAAAATTAGTAAAAAGGAAAAATAAGATTACAGCATAAGTAAACACAGCTAAAATTAAGATCGAAAAACCTTACAGCCAAAGATTCTAATATCTATCGCGGAAACTACAACTTAAATTGCCAGAAAAAGCACTGGTGAATGGACACATGGACAAGACAATATTTACAATGGCCAGATTTATAATAACATGCTTCATATTGTACAACCATTTAGAGAGGAACACAGCACTTATATTTCAGGTAGATAACAGTTAATTCATTTCCTATAATATAGACAGTAAAACTTACATAAAATTTAAATATAAGGTCAGTAGAACAACAAGTTACAAATTTTACAATTAGTAAAACTGAAAATACTGCATTTTAACTAGAATCAAGATGCCCTACCCGTAGAGCGACTTCGGTTTATCTACTCATATAGCGATTTGTAGCGACGTCAGTGGAAGTCGTATCCAATTGTCGTGACGTCAGATTTCGACACCTTTCACGCACGCACGCACGCAACCCACGCACGCACGCACGCAACCCACGCAACCAAGCCCGAACGCGATCACGTTCAAACAGTCACACATGGCACGCTTTAAAACATAGATGCACAGACCGCGGCCCACGGGCCGCATGCGGCCTGCCGGTCGAATATTGGTGGCCCGCCGACAGCAAAAATAATACTCTCGTACATTCGAAAAATATTGAATTATTTTCCAGAATAAAAGCAAAAAAAAATATGTTCGAAAAGTAATTTGCGCCGTGCATGCGTCGGTAACAGCGGTCGGTAATGTTCGTGCTGATCTCGGTTAAATTCGTTTTCTTGAGGAACCGCCGCGGCCGGCGGCGCATCGACGACGGCAGCGCGGTGGCGGCTTATCCACGGGTTATATTGTTAGAGCAAGCGAGATAGCAATAGTCCCGAATTCCGGATTGCTCGCGCAGGTAGCAAAAAATGTTGTCTTTAAAACGGGAGCTTATTGGTCAGCAAGCTATGTTTACAAAACCCATTCAAGATTCAGAAACAGCTACAGAAGTTAGTTATGAAATTTCTCGAATGATAGCAAAGCGAAGTCGCCCCTTCAATGATGGGGATTTTGTAAAAGAATGCATAGAAATTGCCGCTAATAAAATGTGTCCAGAAGCAGCAAAAAAGTTTGGGAAAATTCAACAGAATCGTATGACTATCCAAAGACGAATTATGTCTTTGTCAGGTAATATTGCGGAACAATTAAATGAAAAAACTAAGATCATTGAATTTTTTTCATTAGCACTCTACGAATCCACTGATATTAGTTCCATAGCTCAACTTCTGATATTCATACGAGGTGTTACTCAAGATTTTGAATTCTTAGAAGAGATTAGGAATGTGTTCATTGAAAGGTCAAACCAGAGGAGTTGATATACTCAATGTACTTTTGGATTGGAGTGTTCAAAAACTGATTTGGACTTATCAAAATTATCGGGAGTTGCGACTGACGGTGCTCCTTCGATGATTGGTGTCAATTCTGGGCTAGTTACTTTGCTGAAAAAGCATCTGCAAGAAAAAAACATAAACGCTGAAGATCTCATGCAGTTTCACTGCATTATACACGCTCTCTGTTCTAAAAAAATTGAATTTCAAAATGTCATGAAAGTGGTAGTTTCGACTGTAAATTTCATAAAATCACGAGGACTCAATCACAGGCGATTCAAACAATTCCTTGATGACATCGAAAGCGAATATGGAGTTTTACTGTATTTTACAGAAGTAAGGTGGTTAAGTCATGGATTGACACTGGAACGATTTCTAAATTTAATAGAAGAAATTGGAATATTTCTGGCGGAAAAGCAAAGGGATGTCCCGGAACTTAAAAATCCTGATTGGTTGCGTGATTTGGCTTTTTTAGTTGATATTACAAATCATTTAAATGTCTTGAACACACGGCTTCAAGGCAAAAATTTACTGATATCCCAGCTCTACGCTCATGTATCATCCTTTCAATGCAAGCTGACACTTTTCAGATCGCAATTGAATTCTCGAAATTACAATCATTTTCCGAATTTTAAGAAAATGGCTGAAAAATTCAACAAAACTGCGATTAATTTCAGTTATTTAGAAAGGCTAGATATTTTGATTCAATCTTTTCAAGACAGATTTTCGGAGTTTAAAAAAGTGAAACCTCTGTTGGACATATTCAGCAATCCTTTCACGATTTCAGTTGAAAATGCGCCCCAGAGTCAATGCAGTTAGAAATTATCGACATTCAAAACGACCAATATTTACGCAACAAATTCAACGAAGGAGACTTGCTGAACTTTTACCGCTGTATTGAAAAAAATATGTACAAAGAGTTGCGCATAAGCGCTCTGAAATGTGCCAGCTTATTTGGTTCTACCTATATATGTGAACTAACCTTTTCAATACTAAATAATAATAAAACAAAAAATCGAAACCGCCTTGCAAATGAAAGTTTGGAAGCAGGTTTACGTGTTGCTACTACAAGCAAATTTGAGCCAAATATAAAAAAGATTGTAAGCACTATGCAGTGCCACGCTTCTTGAATAAATTCTTTTTCAATTTGAATACATTATTATCAATTCCTTATTGTCTTTAATTACCTATACTCCTGGCGGCCCGCCATCAGTTCATAATTTGCCCGAGTGGCCCCTAGTCTTATTAAGTCTGTGCATCACTGCTTTAAAACGACAATTTATATTATGCGGATTACCAAGGAGGAAACAGAAAAAATATTATGGCGGGAAATATAGCACACTTATATCTTAGTATATGATTTATATTGTTATTTTTTTTAAAGTTCTGTAGTTAAAAGTTGAATAACCCGTTATGTTTTTATGTCAAATTTATAAAACGCAGAGTCGGGAAGGGACGCACTAGACGAAGATTTATCCACCATTTTGGCGATATATTGAAAATGGGCCAGATTAGGAGTAACCTTAACCGACGAGCGTGTATGCGTAGATATATAGATGTACAGGAAGCGAGAGGTGTGACAGGATCGTGCCAAATCGAAGACCGTAGTTTCCGCCTACCCCTCTGAGTGACAGGCGTGAGTGTCTGTTATGTTGTAACCGGCGACCATTTTTACTGGAAAAGCAGCATTCCATCTTAATCCTCACGGCTCACAACGCATGTGCATTTCGATTCGCAAACGAGGATAGATGTAGATGTCTATGGGCCACAACATCCACTTACCATCAGGTGGACTGTGTGATCGCTTTTCATCCTTATCCTATAAAAAATCCCATAAGAATAGTGAATCTCACAGAAGTTGTGTACATTGACCTCGTTCAATATCGATTGACTGCAAAATGTTGCAATGGTACCACAAAAAAAGCTAATAATGTTAGAATCGATCACGATAAAATCGAAATAAGTTGAAATATGGCCAGGATTTTATTGATGCAAAAGATTTAAACGATCATTGTGGTTTTACAAGGTTTGGTTTTTCTTTTTGTATGGATTAACTAGCGATTCCGATTCCGGATTCGTCACGTTGGATCTATTTTAGTAAGTATATTTAGATTTTTGAAAATAATCATCATCATCACCATCATCATTACGGGCTGTAACACACAAGTCCACTGCTGAAAATAGGCCCACCCCCGAAGAATGCCACAAAGCACGGTCCTGAGCCACATGCATACATCGACTTCCTGCATGTCTTACCAGGTCGTCACTCCATCTAGTGGGGGGTCGCCTTATGGCCGGCCCATAATCTTCAATGACCATTAATTTATTTTCACAGTTTGTATATGTCAAAAAAAATCTCGCAAGTATTTCGGATAAAACATAGTTTAGATCACTCATGGAATTGCTCTCAATCCGTTAGCGGAGTTTCCTCAGTTTCATCAGACAAACAAAAATTCTTCAAATGGTTATTAATATCCCAATGACACACAAATAACCCTCTGAGCTCGGTAATTTTTTTTATTTTATTTTATAGACAGACACTTCAATTTAATATGTTTTTATATGTAGCTGTCCATAATACTTCTGTTGGTCATAGGCCGCTCATTTTTGAGAGGGTTTTGGTATAAGTAGGCTGTTCCTGCTCCAATACGTAATTGGCCTTACATTCTTGATTTATTGTCTACGTTGGGCTACCTACCCTGACGACGCCACGAGGCGGTACCGGCCACTTTTTCCTGGATAAACTAGCTCCATCGTAGACCTCGTCTTTGCCCCTAGGCCAGATGGCGGTCAAGAGTGAGCCCATTTTCAATATTAAAAAAAAATTGTGAAACGCTACCCTACCCTATTATATTAGGTCCAAAAACCGTGATTAAAAAAGCGTAATAATACCTACATTATATTATTATAGTAAGGGTAAACTACTATATTTTAATTATAACTACCAAAAATTTTCCGAGAGACGAATCTGATGAATATCAAACAATTATACATTTACAGCACATGTATCTTTATTCGCAAATCCATGAACAAGAAGGTCCGCACGGATCTGCAATTCACCAAGCGAAAAAAAGTTGGGCGCATCTGCACTCGACGCGCAAGCTTCATTGTTTTGCCTAAAACTCGAACAAAGTACGGCCAGACCACAATTACATGCGAAGGTTCGCGCCTTTTTTAATAAGATACCCTCGGAAATAAAAAATGTAGACTCGTTCAATGTATTCAAAAAGCGACTAGCAAATCATATAATCACAAACATATCTATCTGAGTGCGTTGGACTGGTTTGTTCCTGGTTATTATTGTGGTGATAAGGTGATAGTGTATAGTAGAATTTAACTTTTCTTTTATTTGTATAGATTTTTCCCGTCAATAGCTGTTTTTGATGTTATTTATTTTTCAACAACATAGGTACGACAATGAATTTTGTTAGTTAGATTTACTTTTATTTATGTTCTCATGTAAGTGGCGTATAAAATGTCTTTATGAGAATAAATGTCTTTAAACATAACATAAAAGGCTGACTATGGCTCAACACTGTTAATAAAGACTCAAAACAGCCAAAGTATTCAAAGAAAGTTTAATATTTACTTGAAAAACACTATAGTATTGTTTCTTAATTGTTTCGCCTAACCGTGTAGTGGCGGTGTAAAATATGAATACTCCATATCACCCCTTGGGTGTCGTAAAAGGCGACAGAGGGAAACAAACTGGCAGCAGGAAATGAGCAGCAGCGTCTTCCTCATAGCATCCTGAAAATGAAACGAATGTAGTTCCACCCGCCCGCCAAGTATGACACTATAGCAAATATCCCCCTTACGAAGCTATGGTGATGCCTCTGTTCAGCGGACTTTGCAGGGTTGTAATCAAGAATAATGAATTATTTCGTCAAATTTTTGTTACTTTTATATATATATATATATATATATATATATATATATATATATATATATATATATATATATATATAATGTAGCAGATAATATCCTTAAAAATACTACCTTATATATTTTGATTTAATATACTTAAAAAAGTTAGGAAGTTATGTCTGATGTGTGATTAACCCCTAGTAACGTTTTCATTCTTAGTCACTGTTTAAAAACTGTTGCCAAAAACGTTATCCGTATCTATTTCGCATAATTAACATGTTTCTCTGGGTCAAGACTCATTAGCAGCACCACAACAGACAAACGGTCAACCACGTCACTTGGTTAGCGCTGTCCGTCGAAGTTTACCGTTACGGGCCTACGCTACGTCTAGGGTTGCCAGATATCCGTTATTATTGTAAAGGACGTTCCCTGTTTCAGAACCAAAAATTGATCGTGTCCCCTTATTTTAAATCTTTAATAGAATGGTATATCGCGCGTATTCGACATTCCTTCTGCGAGTTTAGGTCAAATAATTTAAAAATCACTTTGAGGTGACGCACGATACCTATTAGAGAAACAACTACGTTACATTGCGTGTTAACATTGTTTTTATATTAATAAATGTTGCTACTAGTACCATATCAGCATTTTTGGAAACAACAATTGGACATCCTTTATTTTTATTCTATGTCCTTTATTTAATCCTACTAAATCCCCCAAAACATGTAGGAGCTGACAACCCTAGCTACTTCCCACTGCGACCTCGATACGGTTGAACCTTAACGCTCGCATTTCCGATGTCGTGATTTTTGTATTATATTATATATAATATTGTGTATAAAACTTATTTTAACGGCATCATAGTGTAAATAATTTGAGTTTTTTTTTAAATAAAACATGGGTAATAAACGATCACAGCCCACCTGTTGCTAAGCGGATACTGTGACCTATAGACTCATCGATTTAGAATCAAAATGCAGACGCGTTGTCACTCCTGAGGACCAAGATGGAACGTCTCGTTTCTAGTGAAAAGGGTTGTGGCAGCGCTGTCGTTGTGCACAAGTGAAACATATCGAAGCCTAAATTGCGCTATCAAAGTTACGAAGTAAAACAGTATTTATAGAAAAGCTCCGAACTACCACTCGGAACGCTGGCCGCCACCGGCATTAAGGATGCACCGGCAATCGGACTGCAATATCGACCTCCGGTCTGAGTAAGGGGGTGATGTGGCGGGGCTGTCGTCGCGCCACAAGCGAAACACGTCGAAGCCTAAATCGCGCTATCAAAGTTCAGAAGTAAAACAGTATTTAAAGAATAGCCCGAACGAAAAAATCCGAACTACAACTCGGAGCGTTGGACCTTCCTTGGGAAGGAACACCTTTTTCGGAGAGAGATTTCCCCTTTTCTTTCCACATGGTCACCGATGCTCCACACTCACCATACGAAGCAAAGCAGCATTGAGTTGCTATTTCTCGCTGGTAATCTGTAAGAGCGTTCTTCTTCCCTGGTTTACACGGCCCTAGCTCGGAGATGACAATGCATCTAATTTTGATTCTTATTCGAGGATAAATGGGCCTATGGGCCGCAGCATCCATTTAACTTCATGTGGACTGTGTGCTTCTTTGTAACCTTCATTCTAATCAAAAAATTGAAACAAATGTCCAACGGACTTTTACAAGCTAATGATAATGACGTCAGTTAGTGAAATACGAACCAAAAGCCTAAGGGCTCAATCGGGAGCGTTAGGCATATAATATATAATCTGGGCATGAGACGCAGAAACGCAGTATACATTTATTTTAAGTGGCTGCCGTTCGGGACAATGTCAGTACAAAAGTAAAGTATACATACCTGGAAGAACAGCACGAAGCACACCCACTGGTAGTAGGTGTAATATTTTTTCTCCTGTGTGCTGTCGTACTCGTTGCCCACACCAGGGTGCGCCACCGCTTTGCCGACCTAAAAAAATATTTTTGTGTCAAAATGGGGCGTATAAAAAGGGATTACCTATGTTTAAAGTCTCTTCGTAACTCTAATCATGAGAGTATATTAACAAGCTGAAGTGGCAATGGGCCGGCCATATAACTCGAAGAACCGACTACTGATGGGAAAAAAGGTTCTCGAGTGCCCCCCACTAGATGGAGTGACGATCTGGTAAGACATGCAGAAAGTCGATGTATTCAGGTGGCTTGTTGGCTTGGTGGCTTGGTGGACCGTGCTTTGTGGCATTCCTTGGGGGAGGCCTATGTTCAGCAGTGGACTTGTGAAGGCCTGTAATGATGATGATGATAATGATGATGTTTAAACTAATAATTCAAAGTGTACAAGCAGTGCGTATTGCCAGTGTTGACCAAGTGGAACCGAGACGAAGCTTGCCAGTAAAGAATCTCAATCGAAGCTGAATCACTTAGCGGGCGATTCATTCACTCTTTCATTCATAACAGCCTATCAAAAGTCCACAGTTTGAAATAATACTAGTTTTTACGGATTTTATCGCGTATATTTAACTATAAATACCCGACGTTTCGAGCGCTTTACAGCACCCATGGTCACGGGGAGGACTGAGATGTTCAACGTCCAAACGTCATAGTTAACAGCGGTTACCATAGATAAAAATTTAAATTTTTAAATTTTTGTCTATGGTAAATATGGTATGGTAAATAAAAATTTAAATTTTTATCTATGGTAACCGCTGATAACTATGACATTTGGACGTTGAACATCTCAGTCCTCCCCGTGACCATGGGTGCTGTAAAGCGCTCGAAACGTCGGGTATTTATAGTTAAATATACGCGATAAAATCCGTAAAAACTAGTATTATTTCAATGTGTAGTGTTCGCGTAAATATAAGAAATCATTAAGTCCACAGTTGATCTTAGTCATAACAATATTTGTCATCTGCGCGATTGCTGATTAAGCCCGGGTTCGAATCTCGGGTCGAGCCAAAATTCGTTACTGGGTTTTCACGTCAGAAATTTCCAGAAGTAGCTTAGAATCAAGAAGTTGTCTGTGTTTAATGTGCATGGAAAGCAGGTAAAGCCGTTGGTCCTGCGACTGATCTATTTGCGGTCGTGTCGCGTCGCTGTCATATCAGACTATATGAATGAGCGAAAAGAGAGTGCACTTGTGTTTTTGCACACACTCTGGCACTATAACCCAGTCCTGCGCAGGTGGCTAGTCTCCGTCGACCACCGTGACCGAAATTCGGTCTGGAGGACAATATTATTTGCCGTAGTTGCCTCGCTTGGCAGACGGGTGCAAGTGCAATTTTTTCATTATTTCGATATGTTACAACCAACGTTGTGTAGCACTTATGCAGGATTATTGGTTGAACCATCCCCCATTGCAGAGTTTGACACAGCGACAATCACAATTCATCACTTTAATTTTACTTGGTAGAACAACCCTGCAACTATGGCTGTACTATGGCCACCACTCTCGATAAAAATACCTACGTTAAATAGCAGTATCAAATAAAGCTTCGTATGGTGGGTGACAAAAATTGAAGACCTTTTTTCCTCTTCTGGTAATGAAACATTATATCTTGGTCCTAACATAGGCTGCCTATAGGCCAGAGCATCAACTTATCAAAAGGTCGACTCTGTGCTTATTGATCACCCTTAGTTGTTTAAAAGTACATCATAATACAATAATCGATAATTGTTGCATGTATGAATCGAACCAAAAACCGCACCTCGTACACACTGCACACACAACTAAACGCCGCGGTGGAAAGTATAGTGCATAATTACAGCAAAACCAACCACCCTAACTTATTTAACCTAATAAAATCAGTGGAGCGTACTTCATGACAAGTATAATCGTGACGCGTCTCATAAATGGCAAGACTGGAACCTAAAGGTCATAAGCGCCAGGCCTGCTGGCGACGTAATTACTGCACACCAAAGGCCGACCGACATGCCATGAACATGTGTTAATACTTCGCAGAATAAGGTTGTGGTAAAGTAATTACTTAATATGTAAAATTATTTTTAAATGGGATCTTATTGTATCTTATAGATTATATATCTAACGAGCGGAAAAAATATACCTACTAATAACGCCATTAGTACCGTGGTATCATTCCGTGGGTTTCGAAAGAGGCGACATAGGGATACTGAACCAAGATATGGGCAGCAGCATCTTCCTGATCAGGTGCTAACCCGCTCGCCACACGTGGCGACGACACCAGAAATATCCACCCAATGAAGCAATCTATAAGGAGATTTAGTATAGATATAGTTATGTCAGCATTGGATTTCTGATGGGCTGAAATGGTAATGACTATATACATTATATAAACACTGACTTCAGCAACATAATAGTATTTTTGCAAAAAATTTACTGAACTGATTGATGTTTGAAGTTTTGAAACGGTATGCATGTTAAAATTTTAAGCGATATAAATAATAAATTATCAACTGAATACTGACTGAGCGACGAGAAATTAATACTGATTGTGATTGCCACTAGGTTAAGGTGCGATCGCTGCAATTGCAAAAGTTCAGCGCTTTGGGGTGGACCTTAAGCTACATTTATATAATATGAACATATTAAAGTTTTTATTTAAGAGCCAGTGAACGACAAGACCTGACCTTGAAACCATCATAGGTGTCTGCCAATGTTATTTTTCGGTAACTTTTACTGAAGATTTCAAGATGTCAAAGCGGCAGACTTATTGCTATCACGTTTTTTTGGTCATCTTTTTGCACCTTTAACACCTAAGCGTCTCTATATCGACCGCCGGTAAAACTAAAGAGTCGCCATGTACCTCAGGTATAGGGGATTAACTGAAAAAAAAAACGTGCAGCTTATTGAAATACCGTAAGTCTACCGCTTACTGGCTCTTAAACTATTTAACAAACCACGCTTTATAATCAACTGAGGCGATCCTAGTGAAAACACCAGGTCATTATATTTTGTATAGACAAACATACGTACTCATAACACAACAATTACAGCTATTAATTTTATTGTATTTATACAAACACAATACGTCGTACAAAAAAATAAAACAAATAATAATAATAATAATTTATTTTATTTTGATAAACTACAAATTATATACACATAATAATTATATACACATAATAATTATATACACATAATAATTATATACACATAATAACAGCATACAAAGGAAAGACATGGAAAAGCCTACACAACCCTTCAAAATCTTTTGCGATATTTGTTCACATCACTTATGAATAATCCGTCGGAATGGCAAACCCCAAACCTCGAGGCCATTCGAATTTAAATCCTTATGATTTGAGGGAGGGTTGAGATCAAACTACTTGGGATGATATCCTCTCTGACAACAATACTATAAGTACATTTATAACATATAGTACCTCTTTGGTCTGTGAAGATTCCAGAAAGCACCTATAGAAATACGGGTGTCTTTATATTTATATATATATATATATATCATTAAACAACGTGTCAATCAATTTGTTACATCATATGTGGGCGATTATCATTACTACTGGATCGATTTGACAAAAATATCACATAATACTCGTAAATACCAATGAAGTTAATACATTTCAGTTTCAAGGTTTGTAGGTAGTTTTGACTTAATATCAGCTCAATTTTAAACTATTTAAATTTCAAATTCAAATCCAAATTCTTTTATTTATTAGTGAATACAGTGGAGTTAGGCGTCAGTACAAGTGACAATAGGTATCGTGTATTCTATACAACAATGTGATGTACAAACATATTTCTCTTCGTTCTAGCCAATAGAAGTAGAATAGATAAGTTAAACATATAATAATAAAATAAAAGTATATTATAAATAAAAACATTGTGCAATAACAACCAGTACACATAACACATTCTTTAATGGCGCCTTTACTTAACTTTTTTATTACGATTATTTTATGAGAGAATAAAAAGATAAGAGAATGTCAAATAAATCAAAATGTCATCTATTTAAATTATTTTTAATTATTAAATACACGAGGCAACATCAAAAATACAACTTCCTAAATTAATGCCACAAATAAAATAAACTGTAAAAATTTTAATTACTATTCACAGTTGTGCCAAGACAAGTGTTCGAATTTTCGTGCTTGAAACAAAAGATCTATCACAAGTGATCTTCATAGTACGAATTAACGAAGTGCACAATAACAATTCACACTCTCAGCATCACTGGAGATAAACCACACATATATTGTGTTATTCATAATTCAAAGTGCATCAAATGTAATGAATCACAACATGAATTCTCATAACAAACCTTTTTGTGTGAATAATATTTTATATGATAAAACTGTTTATGCAAACATTATAAATAGAGGTCTCCACTAGATGGAGTGACGACCTATTTATGAACGATTTATGCAGATGGCTCAGGACGTTACTTTGTGGCATTGCTTGAGGAGGGAGACTTATGTACAGCAGTTGGATTTTGAAGGGTGGAAATGAAGACGATGATGATAAAATAACATAAAAGAGCCTGTCTGAGGGATGACGACCATTGAAGGGAAATTCAGCTAAATATGACAAACCAAAATCCCACGGATAGCATGCATTACTAACAGCGGCTCCACACATTGCGGTTTACCGAAATGATTTTCTTATACGGTTTCCAATTGCGTATGCAAGCATAAGGATATACATTTTCTTATCAAACTGAATGACGAAATGTAACATAATGTACTGTAACAAAAAACCAACTCACATAACGTCTATACTTTGTGTGAACGCATACATATACGGCTACACTGTATTAAAAAACCTAATGAAATATGTGTGTGCGGTGCGAGGGTGCTTCTTGTGCCCTCCCCCCTGTGACCATGAATTCAGCTGTGGGCAGGTGCTTCTTCCTTAACAGCCAGTCAAAGTCTACTACTAAACCAGGACCTCTTTGTACAAAGGATTTGTCTAAATCGTGACGCTTGGTGAGTGAATTAGCGGATCACAGTACCAGACGTCTTGCAGATTTAACGCTGCTCCCCATCCCCCTTCTGGATATTTTACGCCAAGCGTAAACGAAACAGTTTTACCGCCATTAATCAGTTGCTCTTATGGCAAACCATTAATCAGTTGCCATAAGATCTTTATAGTATTTCCCATAATCGCCTCTGACGTTTTTTTAAAAACTTTACCATTACAGTCTTATAAAGTCCGTCCACTGAACTTAGTCTTCTCCCATAGATTGCTTCATAGGGGGGATATTTGGGACAGTTGCCACGCGGGTTGGTAACCGCAGTTTTTTTATTTATAGTCGTTACTAGGAAGACGCTGCTGGCCATTAAATTAAATCAAATCATTTATGTACATAGTATATACAAGTGTACATAATTGGTCTTAAATTAAAAATGTGCTTACAACTTAAACGCCTTTTTCAGGTACTGCAAATTTGACGAGGACGCTGCTTATGTACATAAAATATATTTAGAAGCTACATAAATTTAAAATACATAATACTCCTCAATTGAGTAGGAGGGGTTTTGTTTTAAATCTTCTCATTTGTTTCCCTCAGTCGGCTCTTGTGACATCCACGGAACGATATGCGGTAGTGGACATTACACCGGCAGTACACTGTAAGTTTTAAACTATACATATAAAGAAATGCCTTTTTTAAGAAAATTTAAAATGATTTTGCGTTTTTTTCAAAAAACAAATATATTCGTCTATCCATCTGAAATGAACACAAGGCAAAATATTTTACATTCGTTTACAGACATTTGTTTAAGATACTTAATTAATTGAACCCTACCAGAAAGTGAAAACAATAATACTGGTAAAACGTTTAAAAAAGAACTACAATTAGATACAGCAAGAAATACAATAAAGCTCACAAAAACAAAACTTCAAAATCAGAACAGTTTATTAACGCTAAGATTAAATGAGTCAGCGTTAGCAGTCGCGAACTTGATTTCCTTTATAAGATTTTTTTATATAGAAGGGGGGGGGGGGCAAACGAGCATGCGGCTCACCTGATGTAAAGTGAATACCAGGGGGAATTGCAGGTGCGTTGCCGGCCCTTTGGAAAGGAGTAAGCTCTTTTCTTGTAGGTCCCCAGATCGTATCGGTCCGGAAAAACCGCCGGTGGTGTCAAGTGTTGTTGCACCAACAAATAAAATAGTAAAGGAAATGTTAACGTAGATACAAATTGATAATCACTACGGTTTACAACCTTAAATAGCACATTACATACAAGACTACTGTTGTTTTTTATACAATTGAAATAACAAACGAGCTTCCAATCCATCTGATGGTGAGCGGCTACAGCAGTTCAAAACAACTTTACAACAAAGAAAGCTACGGATGAGTTGTCACCCTGAGGACTAAGATGGATTGCCTCACAGCATGTAATATACTGGCTCTTTATACCTTCCAGACCGGAACATAGCAATGTAAGCACGGCATCTTGACAGCAGAATTTGGTTAGAGACGGACTCCTAGGCAGCAAGAAGTTCTACCACCTAGTAACCACATTGAGACCATTTCTAAAAAATGAAAGCACAAAATATTTACTACTTTAGATACTGATTAAGACGACACATCGAAAATTAACGTTTAAAATGGCTCCGGGCTATCGCCGTACTGATCCGTGTGAATACATAATTTCTATAAAAGTTTTAAAAAAAACGCCGTCGTAAGGTATAAAATTGAGTAGCGCCCGCGACAATTAAGACCGCTTAGAAGTTGTCGGAATCTTAAAATATTTTAAAAAATATATTGATTTAAGTAATCAAAATAATGAGCAAGTAAATTACGAATATTGATGTTATGAATATATTTGAGTGATTCCCAAGCATATAGATTAAGTACTTTCGTTGTAATTTCAACTATAGTGATTTTTAAGGTGTATTCGCAAATAATTACTATCGAGTCAAAATTATACAATCGTGTTTTTGAACAAGCAAATTCAAGATAAAGACATAAATTTACCTATATCAAAATTCCAGTTTCGTTACTGGTGTCATAGTCCTATTCGATGAAATGAGGTGCATTTTTTCGCGGTGTCGCCTTAAGTTCGAAGGAGTATGATATAAATTAATGATGTTTTAATACAGAACTGAGGAACCAAAATCAATAGAAATTAGGATCAGTTTTATATAACAAGAACAGCAAAACATTCAACTTTGTTGGAACATTTGATTGACGACTCAAACGACCTACGTGAGTAAAACAGAGGAAGTCATTCATTTACGCAGAGAAATGCTCAATTAGGAATTCTCATAGTTTGTTTTAGCAAATGAAAGTAGAGTACTCTACTTTCATTTGTAAGTCTAATACAGTGAATCTGCTTGTGGGACCAGCCTGCTTGGGTCTACACCATTATAAATCAAAATGTTGTATACAATAGTATTGGAAAGAGAGATCAATTTTTATACTTGGACGTCCGGCTTTGCTCGTCGTAATAATTTTCTCTGCACCGTTGCGGTGCCATTTGCGAGAAACCAATAACATCATCATCATTACAGGCCTTCACAAGTCCACTGCTGAACATATGCCTCCCCCAAGGTATGCCACAAAGCACGGTCCTGAGCCACCTGCATCCATCGACTTCCTGCATGTCGTACCAGGTCGTCACTCAATCTAGTGATCATCTCATATCCCCCCATGAGTAACAACCAATAACATATTATAGTATAATTTTTGTAAACCATGCTTACTCCATTAAAACTCAGCGATTTAAAGTATAGGATTATAAAATAAAAGAGAAGAATAAAAACGAAATTACAATACAATTGCAACAAATGAATTACGAAGAAAATTAAAACCTGTTAAAAAAAATTAAAATTTGCAAAGGTAAACAATTACTTCTTTCACAAAGCAAGTCAAGATTGGCATCGCAATATTCATGAATAAGTTTTGCCAAGTCTCATCACGTGTGTGCATAAGGGAGGAAATTGTCAGTTACGGCCGCGCAACACACTGGGTGCAGTAGTCAATTCATCGTTAAGGCGTATAATTTCGTGCAATGAACCTGAATTCAATGCAATTGTGCGACGCATTCAATGACTGCTTTCAACTCGAGTAAGTAGAGAATAATAAATTGCAAAAGGCGTTATTGGCATTGATAGAGGGCGTTTGTTAGACCAAGGTTAAAGGTGTACTGTACAGGCATCAGACAGGGTCGTCTAAAGTGTCCACTCTCTATAAGATTCTATTTTGAACGTGGTAGAGCTACGCTGCAGCTATATTACGGTTGTAGCACGAATGGGTCGGCTCGACCGGGGAAGGACCACGCTCTCACAGAATACCAGTATAAATTGCAGCTTAATACTGCTGTGTTTCGTATGTAGAGATCCAAAAACACTTTTTTACTAGAAATGAGGCATTTCATATTAGTCCTCAGGGATGACAACACATCTGCGTTTTGATTCTTAATCGAGGATAAATGTGGAAGTCTATGGGCCACAGCATCCACTTACCGTCAGGTGGACTCCGTGCTCGTTTGTCAACCTTATACTATAAAAAAGCGTAGATTATTCTTTGTAAGTAACGTGACAAACAAATGTACAGACCTGATGCTAATTGGCTACTGCAGGGCATGGACAGGTGCAGTCTGCATTTAAAACAAAGAAAGCTACAGATGCGTCGTCACCTCCGAGGACTAAGACAGAATGACTCACAGCATATATACGGATCTCCATACCTTTCATATTCTTCAGACCGTGCGACCACTGATTTTGGTGGCAAAAATACGTAAGAAGTGACAGACAGACGGACTTTTAAGTGTAAAGTGTAAGATTTGTTTTGTAATTCCAGTAACTTTATCACCAACCTCAATGCAAACTCTGCTAAGCGTTGACTATTGACAGATAGCGAACGCAGTTGGGCCTTTCAAAATAACATTATATGTATTACACAATAAGAAAATCTTGTAATGTTGAAAACCAATAACTACTGCAGTTACGATGGTTACCGGTAAAAAGCTAGCATTAAATTCTGAAGGACAACATAATTAGCGTAAGAAATTACATCTCGCATGTGTGTGATACCATGTTATGAAAACTTAAAGGTTAAGGTAACGCTAGGATGATTTTTGAGAATAATCCTACAACTACTTTTAGATCATTTTTTTATATACTGGATGACTATTTTTACCGTCTGCAGCAGTAACAGGTGAACGGAATAGAAGCTTATGGCACTGATATTTTACAATTTTTTCTTTTACATTGACATTATGAAAGTGAATTATCAATAAATACTATATATATATATATATATATATATATATATATATATATATATATATATATATATAAAACATACATAAACACTCACGCCTGTCACCCAGAGGGGTAGGCAGAGACTACGGACTTCCATTTGGCACGATCCTGACATACCTCTTTCGCCTCCTTTACATCCATATATCTACGCACACATGCTCGTCGGTTAAGGGTACTTCTAACGTGGCCCCTTTTCAAAATATCGCCAATTTGGTCGATAAACTTTTTTCTAGGGCGTCCCTTCCCGACTCGGCCGTTCACATCTGCCATATAAATTTGCTTTGTCACTCTTTCCTCATTCATTCTTTCTACATGACCAAACCACCGAAGCATTCCTTTCTTAATCCCGGTCACAACATCATCTTGCATACCACATTTATCTCTTATCATGCAATTTCTCACCCTGTCATTCAGATTCAACCCTAGCATACTCCTTAAAGACCGCATTTCTACAGCATTTATTCTACTTTCGTGCTTCTTCTGGTTCTTATTGTTACCTGCCTTGCCAGAATAATGACTCAAAATTATTATTTATTGTAATTATTACTGGATGTGGTGCTTTTACTTTGATTGATTAGTTTAATTCCTTTTTGATTTAGAGTTTATATGTTGTTTAGATTTTTTTTTTCTCTTACATTGATGTATACACCTGTAAAGACATATCCTTTATCTAAAAATGTAGTATTAAATGTAGTATACATTTTTAGATAAAGGATATATGTCTACAGGTGTATACATCAATGTAAGAGAAAAAAAATCTAAACAACATATAAACTCTAAATCAAAAAGGAATTAAACTAATCAATCAAAGTAAAAGCACCACATCCAGTAATAATTACAATAAATAATAATTTTGAGTCATTATTCTGGCAAGGCAGGTAACAATAAGTCTTTACATTTTCTTTTGAATTCACGTTCGGGGTCGCTAAAGATGTCGATGTCATGATTGTTTAAGCTGTTGTAAGTTCGTAAATTAAAGTAAATAGTAAAAAGTAAAGTAAATTAAAGTAGTAAATGTATTTCATGATGAGAACCATAAAACGTTCCTAAAATACCTAGACGACTACATGCGCCTAATCCGACTCTTTTTTTTTTTGCGCCCGAAGCAAATATGGGCAACCCTCCGGAAAGCGGGGGAGGGAGGCGGTGAATACTCATAGCATACCACGCAGCCGGCAGCGTGGTTATGTGCAGACTTTTACCCACTAAACACCGCCTTTTAGGGACTGGCTTAACGGTCTAACTAGAGATCTCTAAGCCGTATACGAACGTGACCCTCCTTGGCAGAAAGGAGGGCGCAAATCCGACCCTGCATTTATAGTACTGCATAGACCTTTTGGCCACAAAATTTATAATCTGGTGGAATGCGTGCTCATTTGTCACACTATAAATAAAAAATCTGCACTCTAACACCATCTGCTCGCCATCGCCACACGCGCAGTTGAACACATGCGTTGTATTTTGGCGCGAATGCTTTTTACAACGTAAAAGTGTATTTCACTAGCCGATGCCGATATTAGCTAGAAGCTTTTTTGTTGAACGCCGAGGTACTCATATCGTAGTGATAAAACTGATTTTTTACGCCCAGATTAGAATGCCATATTGTATTTATTCAATATGCCTTTTAGGTTTAGTCATTTCCAATAGTTAAAGTGAGACACGTTGAAGCTTACTAAACTTAATTCGAGAAGCTAGAATAAAGCGTATGCATTACAAGTTTTATATGTATGTGTGTATTTATACGTGGTAAATCCATCTGCAGCTATTTATAATAGCAGAAGGCTCGACCGAAGAAGAACTATACTCTATAGAATACAAGCATAGCAAATAGCAACTTAGACCCTTTTTATAGAAAACGAAGCATTCCATCTTATTCCTCAGGAATGACAACGCATCTGCATTTTGATTCTTAATCGAGTATAAATGTATATATCTATTGGCCACAGCATCCACTTACCATCAGTCGGACTGTGTGCTCGTTTGTCACCCTGTTTCTATTTTAATAAAAATGTACCTGATAATATAAATTGTTATTTTTAGTAAAAGACCCGTGATATAGTGGTAAATTAAAAAAACTAAAGTTACAGCCTATTTAAATAACACTGGCGAGCGCTGGACCCCTCTCATCTCTAAGAGGGTTTTATGGAGTCGTTAGTCTGCCGTGCTAATCCTGTGCGTGTTAACGGACTTCACCTTTCCTCGAAATATTTCGTTCCTCAGACCCGCAGGTTTCCTTATGTTTTTCGTTTAGTATCCAGCCCATGGCAAATCCGCATTTAAAATAGCAATTAACAGTGGTGCCATATAAATTATGGTGGGGAAAAATGTCTAAAACACTGATGATGATATAAACCTCAAGATATTTAGTCCGCTTGCATAAGTTGCCATTAAAATCTCCCAAAAATATTGCAGTGTAACGCATCGACATGCTATGAAGAAATTCATTATACTTTTTACTTGCTTTTTAAAGTTTTCTGTGTATTTTTTATTTGTGGTGTCCAATAAGTGTATATTTATTACTAATTCATTCATTTATACATGACTACATCGTGTGAGCAATTCTCTTTGGCTGAAAGTCTTAAAGCCACATTAAATAAATAAAACAGAATAGAATACTTTTTAAAATATAGAATATAAGTGATATTTATTAAGTCATTTAAACATTTCTTCATTATGCGAAAAGTTTAGCGATCGCTGTAAATTTCATAATACGCGAGTAGCCCAGGTTCGATCCCCGTCAGCACCAATGAAATTGTTAATTGCAATTTTAAGTTAGTAGAACACGCTAGTAGAACATACCTACGCGCTTTGCGCTTAAGACATGCAATAATAAGCGGGAAATGGATGAAACATAATGCAATTATATATTACGATGCTCTGATGTGATTGATGTTTCACTCAAATATAAAAGCGAAAGCGGCGTTAGCACCACTCGTACGGAAAAAAAGTCCTGAGAAGAACCAGCAAGAAACCAGCGGATCTCTTTTCTACAATAATTAAATGGTTAAAAGAACTTACCTTAAGTGAAGTTCAACCATAATTATACGAAGCTCCTTGTCCTAGACATTCTTAACAATTGTAGTACTCCGCATTCCATGCCAGCATCACAATTTATCCAAGCTCGCTAAAAAAAGTTAAAGCAGTATATATGGCAACACTGTATCAACCCGTCCGTCAATGCAATTTCATTATGTTTAAAGCAAGGAATTAGATGAGCAACCCTAACCCAGGGAGGGTTGGGCCGGGAGTACCGTCTAGGACAAGGAGCTTCGTATAATTATGGTTGAACTTCACTTAAGGTAAGTTCGTTTAACCATTTAATTATACTCCCTCCTTGTCCTAGACATTCTTAACAATTGTAGATGTTTGAAGACCGGGTTGCGAATGTATAATACCAATGAATGGAAATTTGCAATTTTCCTTATTTTATAAAAAATGTTGAACAAATTGCCTGTATAGTAATTTTAAATTAATAACATAAATAAATTATCGTTATTTCATAACATTTCCTTATAAACATAAGGCCAGCTTGATTGCAGCATAAGTGGCCCTGTGGAAGAATTATGACTGAAAAAGAAAACAATCTGGAATATCTATTCAAGTTTAATTTATAATAAATTTTAATTTAACATCTTATAACTTACTAACTTACATAAGAAATACTATTCTAAGTGGGTTAAATTTATCACTATCTTGTGTTCTGTTTTCTATTAAAATATTCACAAGAAAGGCTCAACCCCTTCTCATTTATTTTTTCCCAAGCAAACCCTGTTGAAGTGAAATTCTATCTATATCTTAACTATACATCTGAGCTCCCTTTTGAATAAATGTAATATTTGTTGAAGGATATTATAACCTATGACTCATCACTGCTCAGC
This sequence comes from Parnassius apollo, assembly GCA_907164705.1. Taxonomy (NCBI): domain Eukaryota; kingdom Metazoa; phylum Arthropoda; class Insecta; order Lepidoptera; family Papilionidae; genus Parnassius; species Parnassius apollo. The sequence goes on from CAJQZP010001271.1 coordinate 4,810,647, forward strand.
TTGTTACTAGTTTTTGTAAATTTCTGTATTCTCAATATTTATTGCAATATTCTGTAGTTAATAATCTAAAAGTAACTTATTATTAAGTCTATTTTTATAACTCAAACCTAAGTAAAAGGCACAAAAGACCAGGAAGGAATTTCATAACACTTACTACAATTTGGTACGATAAATAATTAATTATTTATTATTTTACAATTTATAGTATTTGACATAGGAGAGTTCACTATAATTCTTAGTATGAATTTTCGGGGAGTGAATCTTGGAGTGCCATATTTTACAAAATACTTCACTAATAGTAACCAATGATGTGTAAATGTCTATGAGATGACTGTAACATGACACAGTAGTATGATTATCTTTATATAGGCAGTGTTAATAATAATTTGTTATTTTATTCAAAATAAATAATTCATTTTTTCACATTTACTGCTCATGTAAAAAAAAACAAGAACCTATGGTTTTTTGACTCATCGACATTAAGAGGAAATACATAAAAGAAGAATCGTCCCCCCAATCTAATATAACTGCCATGGTTTCTGGGTCATACCTACAGAACCCCATTGTTAAGTATATAATAATTTTATTATTTCTCGTTACTAATTTGATCAAGTTTTAGCTTTTGACACTGCTTTATGATCTTGTTGAATAGACTTAAAAGACTTCCTCTGACTGTTTTTTGTTTACTTGGCTCAATTTTAGATTGTATGTTAAATTTCCATATTTTTTATTTAATTTAAAATATTGAATCCTCAATAGTTAATGAATGGAACCCTCTCTATCTTGTTAATATATGAAGCAGGATTTTTATCAACTCTCTCTCTCTCTCTCTCTAACTCTGGGTAAAATTGTACAACATAAGTATTATTTAGTTGTAGTAAGTTTACTATTCATTATAACTATATTGTTTTGGTCAAAGTTTTGTATTGTATTCTACCATTCTCAAAAATATAAGCATATACTACTTTAATATAGAATAATATCTATGTAATTTACTCGCAATGAAGGACTAAAACCCAAATTTTGTCTCATTCCATTGGTTTCTCTCCATCCAGTTGAGAAGTGTCAATTTATATTTCAAACGGTTTTATGCGTTTAATGTTTTTTTTTATTTTGTAATATTATTAACTACCATCTAAGGTCAGACATTTTCCACTGAATATATATTACATAACATTATATATACATTATTATATATAGTAAGGTTTAAAGCACCACATTATTAACCTCATTTTACTAATAGCAACCAAAATGGGTTATGCACAATATGTTTAGTCACTATTTATATCATAAAATTTTTATAGTTTTTAAGTATTTTTACATAATTCCCTCTTACTACAACAATTTATTTTGTTGCTAACATATTTTGGCAATCAGTGTATGCATCTGTCAGCATAACTCTGTTGTGCTTTTACCATACCTAGTTTTAGTTATGAAGGTGATAATAATAACATGATAGGTATGAAATACACTTAATTTTATTGAATAAATCCATCTTTATTTTATTTTTTAATTATTACTTCACATATTACTTATTTTTAACTTGTTATAACTTTTTAATATCTTACAATAGATTATTTCCTATAATCATTTTTAAATTTCTTTTCAATTGTTTAACTTACCACTGTTTTAATTATTGAAGTATGTAAGTTTTATATTTTCCCAGATTGATATTTTATGTACCGCTGTAGGCCATTAATGCATTTGCAACTCATCATTCTATTTAAAACCTAATGATGCTAAACACTTCTTTCTTCCTTGTAACTTAGGTTATATTAAATTACATAATACAGCTCGAATGCAATAATGTGCCTATATTTAATTTCAATTAATTAATCATGGTCTAGATTTTTATTTTTATTTAATTGCCTATCAGCAGAAATTTCTCTATATTATTTTCTCGTCTTATTATATTAATTGTTATATAATAATTATTATATTATATTCGTTTTACTATCTCAATAATAATAATTTATTGTATATCTTCTTTACTGAGTTTTTTAATCATATTTTGTTAATTTTTTTTAAATTGACAATAATCTAAGTCATGAAACATTTTACAGGCTATCTGTTGTCTTTTTATTATTCTTTTAATAATTTAACAAATTTATTGTAATTCAATCTGATGCTTACAACACTATTTTTGTTTTGCATATCAAATCAAATCAATCTGATATCAAATCTGGTTTCATTCGCAACGTGTGGAGCCAAATATATCACAAGGGATATAATTTGAATAATAGGTTTGGTTCAATCTTTCAGATTTTTCTAAACAGCCTAAATGCTTATTTTTTACTTACTTTTTGCTTACTTATATTTTAAGTGTATTTAAACTTGTAACCTTTTGATATTCCATATCAAGGCAAAACAGTTCTCATATCACATTTTTTCTTACTTTCATTTCATATTATCCATCCATCCATTGCAGTCTATAAAAGTCCACAGCTGCACATAGGCCTACCAACACCCAAATGCCTGATAGAGGGGTGTCATATTATGTAGCTTTTTATTTTTTATTTTATGTGTCTACAAAATAATATGTAATAATATACTGTCTTTAGATTTAAAAATGCATCTATTAAATCCCATTTGTTTGGGAATTAACAATTTTAAGGACTAGTAAACTGACTCTCCCTTACACACCGGATAATTTTGTCCCAGAATTCAGTTATTATTTCTAACTTGTTCTGCCAATTTTTTGTGGACGTTAAAGGTTTACATAACCTTAATAAAACCATGAGCTAAGTTTATTTATAGCACCTATTTCTTTCCATAATCAGGATTTTCTGATACTAAAGAAAGTTTAGTTGTAATCTCAGGGTATACAACTAAATCTCAGGGTGTATAATTTCCGGGTCTGCTGCCCCAATTTTCAAATCATTGTTATGTTGGTATATTTTGCTACCTTGATGTCCGGTGATCATGTGGGGGTTCTCTTACGTTGACAATTTTTGGACTTCTTTTGCCAAACCCTTGTGAGACTTTCTAGTACTTTTACATCTATAATTTGTAACAAGTTTTTCATTATGTTATACTCATAATATTGAGCCCTTTTGTAATAAAAAATTATACCATTAATTATCTTTATTTGATTGCTTCTAAATCTCAGTACCGCAAAAAATTTTGCTTTATAGTGACAGCGCTTTAATGTTAATTCAAAACCTGTCTAACCTCAAAGTGTTAGCTCTAAAAGGTCTGAATAGTTAACCGTGTCTATCCTCTATGTGATAACTCTAACGGTTTAAAGCCTGCAGTGATTTTTCCCAGTCATAGTCCATCTTAATGTCTTCCTTCAAGTGGTAATGCTTTCAATTCAAATCTGTCTAACCTCAAAGTGTTAGCTCTAAGGTTTGAATAGTCAACCGTGTCTATCGTCTATGTGTTAGCTCTAACGGTTTAAAGCCTGCAGTGATGTCTTCTGAGTCCTAGCCCATCTTAATATCTTTCCACTAATGGTAGCATCTTATATGTGAATTAAGACCATTCTACCTCCTAAGTGATAGCGGTAAGGTCTGAATAGTTAACCATGTCTATCCTCATAAATGACAGCTCTAATGCATAGCATTTTAAATAACTTATGCTAGATATTCTCCCAACAATTTTAAGTTTACAGTGATTACTTCTGCCTCTCTGCACAGCTTAATATCTACCAGTAGTATTTTTCGTTCTTATTTTATTATATATACATAAATCCATGTAGGTACATATTCTAAGTGACAGTTCTAACGGTCTGTATATAGCATCTATATAACTCCTGTTAGATATTTTTCCCAGCAGTTTTAAGTCAATAGTGCTTTTGCATCCCTGTCTCCTCAGTATTATACTTTTCCTATTTCTTCAATACTGTCCGAAACTACGTGCATGTCAAAAGTGGGAATAATCTTGCCCAATAACTGATAATGGCGACTGCCCAACGTAAGTAAACGAAAGTAAGAAAAACATTAATATATATCACTTAAATTTTCTCAACGCATCTCTGTACAATGTATCTCAACCCACATTTATAGGTTAAAATACCTATTTACTATTTCATATTATATGAGTGACGAGGTTATGTTATTAACCCCTAATAGTGAATTTGTTCGATAATTTATCATACTTGTTAATAAATGCGCACAGTAAATCTGATTTTTTTATTTAATAAATGTTTTAACTTTATTTATTTTATATACACGTGCACCTACATCGAACAATAGGATTTTTTGTTTACCTTTGATCGGTTGGCTCCATTTTGAATATCTTCCTTTCCCAAGTACATAATGCAATTATTACCACGCAGATACGTAATAAATTTATTTGTATGTAGGTTTTGGATATAAAATATTTGATTTTACACTAAACATATTTAATTTTTACAACAAAAATTATAAAAACACACCGTGATGGCTGGCACAAAAAAAACGTAATGAAATTGCATTGACGGTCGGGTTGATACAGTGTTGCCATATATACTGCTTTAGAAATTTTTTTAGCGAGCTTGGATAAATTGTGATGCTGGCATGGAATGCGGCGTACTACAATTGTTAAGAATGTCTAGGACAAGGAGGGAGTATAATAATATATAATGTTATACAATTAAATAAAAAACATTCACCCTCACCTCATTTGAATTGATAATTATCAATCACTAGCGACCCGCCCCGGCTTTGCACAGGTAATTTCTATATCTCGACAACAGCGCCACCTACCGGCTTCAATAAAAATTTTATACCCACATTCAAATACGCACAAATAATCATCAAGATCGGTCGAGCCATTTTCGCATTCTTACCGCACAGCAATTGATTTTTATATCATCAATCATGTACTCCTTTAAATCATAATAACCTTTTTTATACAGTTTTTGTTTAATGCAAGCCTTAAACTTTCTGATAGATGGGCATTGCATATATTCTTGGACTTTGTTTTAAAAGCGTACTCTTTTTAGAGTCGAGTAACTGGTATAACTAGCTTGTGCTTGTTCCTAGTATTTACGGAACGTACATTATTATTTCAAATATCAGAAAAAAATGCGCAACTCCTGTGAAAGTCGGTTAGACGTGTCATGAACCTCTGTACCGAATGAGTGTTCAAAGACAGCGACTAAGTAAATGCGTTTAGAATAACAGTTGATCGCTAGTGCGGTATAAGCAGTACAAATTGCTTGTAGCAAACAGCGTTGTTTCGTCTGAGCGTTGCACAAACGCCGACGTAACTATATGTATGTGATTAAAAATTCACCTGCGACAGACAGCGTTGCATTCATGCACGCCATCCATATTGGCCACTAGCCAATGCTCTCTGGGTTAAACATACTCTGCATGTTAAGAGACCGCATTATTTGTTTATAAATTTTTTTTGTGTCGCAGAACTGAATACTGTAGTACCTTTTGCCTCTTTGAACCTTTGATATTTTGTGAAATCATTTTATAAAAAATCTACATACTGTCAAATGATGTGTACATTATCAGATCAGCTCCATAAAGTAAAGAATATTTACAGCCTATGTACGTCCCGTTCTTCTATTTCTGAGAGAAAGGTTATGGCTATGGTAGCTAGCAGAAGCTTAGCAAAATACCACCGACTGACTCATCACGACATCCCTAAAATTAATTAGAGATGGGCCGAATATGGATTTCACCTAATACGAATATTCGGCCGAAAGTTCGGTAAAATTTTTACCGAATCGAATATTCGGCCGAACATTATACGGCAAGATCACCTCGATACCCAACCAATTTATAGCGAAACTTATTACCATAAAGCGCGCGGGATTAGCGCCGGACCCAGCCCCTCGCTCATCATCTAGTACTGAGCAACTTGCCGGCACATGCTTATGTTTTGTCTATTTTTGTGAGAAAAAAAGTATTTCTTTGTGTTATTCTTTATGAAAACTGATAATTATGTGATAAAAAAGAGTGGCAGGAGATCTACTATTTGCACTTATTTTAGAGAAACTGACGATCAAAGTAATGTAAAATGTACTATATATGTATATAATGTAATGTTTCTTTGTTTGATTCCAAAAACATTTTATCAAGCTCTCTATTTGCTATAATTGGAAATAAATCTACTCAAAAACATAACGCTATAATGTCCGCCGGACCGAATTTCGGTCACGGCGGCCTGCCTCTACGGAAACTAACCATCGGCGCATGGGATTATAGTTTTTCCCAGGACCAGAGGTCTTTTCTAAGAATTACATGTAATCTATATTGGAAAAGAAATGATTCTATTTTCATATAAGTTCCATAAGTATGCCAAATTTCAACTCAATAAGCGAGGACTTCAAAAATTGATAGAAAACATAAAAAGAAAGTATATAAAAAGCTTGTAAAATTAAAATGATGACACTAAATTGCTACTTAAATGTGCCTTGCAATACCAAGCCGTGTAAAAGTATATCAAATGAAAATCTTTAGTATTCTTTAAGTCATGTTTAGAACATATTTTATAGTAGTCTGTTTTATTTTTCTTTTGTGAAAAAAAAAACAAAATCGAACAGTTTACGAGGTTGCACTCGCTTTGGTCAGTGATGTCTGAGATATCTTCAAATAAAATGAAAAGCTGTACAATTTACGATATGGCTGAAGTGCTAATCATGTAATGTACGGTTGCACCGCACAAAAATTACACACTGTTGAGTATATAATTTGGTAAGTTACAACAGCATTCTCTTGGAATAAACATAAAGAATGTTATTAAAGGTAAATAGTCCAGAAAGGTCGAAAACATAGCCATTACAAGTATGTTTTTTTTTGTTTCAATTTGGTATTATATAATACATATTTACCTACACATATATTTATGGGATATTGAGAAATCTATACTCAAAAGTATTTGGTATAGGTGGGACAAATAAATATTGTATCTTATAATAAATTTAATAGCTTCTGAAGTCGTTGGCAAAACAGAGTATCAAGTAATTAAATCCTCGACTTCGAAAGCTATTGAATTATGTGGATTTTTTTTAATTATTTCTGTGTAAAGGTAAAATAAAGTAAGTTGTTTAGAATTAACAGAATAGAATTAGAATTCATAAAGTAGATAATATTGTAGTTACATATTTAGAATGTCATGTAAATACATTATGAATGTTATCTCCTATTTAACTACTATTAGGGGTGGTTCAAATTGAAATGGGAACAATTGCTGTACAGTATGTTCAACAAAAAAAATCATTATCATCGCTTCACCACTGGCGAAAAAATTGCGTTGCGCACCGATTTCTACATTCTAATTCGAAGTGATAGATGCTTCTATTTTCTTGGCCGACACAGCGCCGCCACACATACAATTCGAATTGAGAACGCGTTATCGATAATCTCTCGCTAGACACGGTTTAAGAACATTTTAAAAGATTTAATTGATAATTCAAACCTGAGACTATCATTAGACGGATTGATGGTAAGTCGATGATGTGGCCCATAAACATCTACATCTATCTTCGATTAAGAATCAAAATGCAGATGCGTTGTCACCTGTGAGGACTAAGATGGAATGCCTCGTTTCCAGTAAAAAGGGTCTCCGGTTCTCTACACTCACCATACGAAACACAGCAGCATTTAACTGCTATTTTACGCTGGTATTCTGTGAAAGCGTGGCCCTTCCCCGATCGAGCCGATCTATTCGTGCTACAACCATACAAATATAGCTGCAGCATGGCTCTACCACGTTTTAAATGTTGATTAATAATTCAAACCTGAGACTACCATTAGACCGTTTGGGTTTAAAATATTGTTATCTATGTTGGAAGGCAGAAAACAAATTACTTTAAACATTCCTAGGCCATGTAAATCCACCTTAACTTTTTTTATTGAATAAGGGTGACAAACGAGCACAAAGCGCACCTGATAGTAAGTGGATGCTGTGGCCCATAGACATCTACATTTATCCTCGATAATATTAACAATCAAACTGCAGATGCGTTGTCACCCCTCAGGACTAAAATAGAATGCCTCGTTTTCAGAAAAGGGTCTCTACACTCATCATACGTAAGAGTTTCTAGGCCATATTAAATCCACCTAAATGTAAAGTGTGAATTGTGGTCTAAACTTAACAAGCTCCGCAAATTATTTAATCGTAAACGACACATATGGGATCGTTTGTTCGTCTGTTAATTGCAATGACTCAATAGTCTATTTAAGATCGGCGTTCGTGCTAATTGCTTTACTATAAAAATTTAATTTAATTGCAGCAAAATTGCTCGGACGTGTTGTAAGAATGATTCCGAACACTCTTTTGTTAGAAAATAGAAAAGTGTCTACGTTCGCATCGCCCGGCAGGTTATGTCGGACTCGCACCGACTAAAGTATCATCGTGTTCCACCTTCGCCGCGTATTGGCAGGGCCTAGGAAATGCTTTGGCACACATCCGCGGGCCCAAAAGCGCCGGCTGTCTTATGGCTACTTTTCGGGAATGGGCTTCCCCTCCCTTTTTTTCTTCTCAGGTAAGGCGACTTCTTTCACGGCCTTCAACCCTACATATGCAAGAGCGCGAGCTCTACCCCGCGGAGGTCTTGGGGCGAAAAACGAACACTCGGAAGCACCAGCTTTTCTGACCCCATCGGCGAATCTGGTCTGTAGTTCCGCTAATCAAATTTCGGCCGCGGAGGGTAGGGAGAACCTTATTCCGACCATAAGTGTATACACTAATATAGCAAACTTCCGAGCGCCCACCCTTACCATGAAATGACATCATGTTGACATAGTTAATTTTCGAAACTCTAAAAAGGATTCCTTATACTGCAATAAGTTATCAGCTGTGTAGGACATAATTATTATAGTGCCAAATGTGTACGATCTAATTAAAAAGCAAATCATTAAAAATAAAGATCAATTTGTCAGTTTAAGAGTATGCCAACATACAAGGTGCAGCGCGGCGGACAAATGGCAAAACTTGGCGAAATCCGAACAATTCCTCGAAGCACTCCCCAAACATTCATCATCGTTATCATCATCAGTCGGTAAAAGGCGACTGCTGCCCTGGGCCACTCCAATCGGAAATCATTCCGGAGGTAAGGTTTTTCCTTTTTGGAAAGCATTTCGCAGCACCAGAACTCTGGCACCCTTGACGCTACATCTCACCGTTGACATGGATAGATTACCCCTGGTATAAACGATATCTAACCGCCATCTATTGTAAGCCAAAATAAATTTTTGCATATCCTATAATGTCGTCACTAGCGACATTCACGGGACAAAACACTAGTGCCCAATGGTTAGTGCTGTGAGGACTGTTAACAAAGAAGCCGTGGCTTCATATCCATCATTTGACTTTTGATGTGAACGCTTGTAGCATAGCCGTTTTTAGCTTCATAGGAGTAACGGAATTTCTAGTAATAATTAGTAATTAGCATTGAATTATAAGAGAGACGACCTGGTAAGCCATGCAGAAAGTCGATGGATGCCAAGCTGGCTCAAGACCGTGCTTTGCGGTATTCCTTGGGGGAGGCCTATGTTCAGCAGTGGACTTGTGAAGGGTTGTAATGATGACAATTGCATCATAAGTTTTATATGTGTTTTATACGTGGTATACACACGCTGCAGCTATATTATAATTGCAGAACGCTCGACCGGGAAAGCACCATGTTCTTATAGAACACTAGCGTCAAATAGCATATTAATGCTACTATATTTCGTATGGTGATTATAGAGAACCGGGGACTCTTTTTACTAGTAACATTCAAGTCATTCCATCTAGTCCTCAACAATGCATCTGCATTTTGATTTTTAACTAAGGATATATGTGAATGCTGCAGTATCCCACTTACAATCAGGTGGACTTTGCGCTCATTTGTCACCATAATTCCCTTAAAAAAAACGTGTAACCAACTACTACTTACTAACTTTTCGCTGACATCACATTTTTGTTGTTACTGCCGGAGCATGTAGAACTAATCATAAATAGGTTGCTAATGTGCGTGGTTATAATATTTACGTGTCCTATCGACCAACGGAGTTATAGTTTGTTGGTTGAAGTAATCCTTCGTTTAACCTTAATCTCTATGTAAAATGATAAAAGAAGTGGTATCAGGGGCTAAGCACTTGTTGCAAGTTTCACGCAATGCAATGATGCAATTTTCATGAAATCGTTTATTAAAATTTTAAGACATGATTTCGCAGATGATCGGCGGTGAAGAAAAACATCATGAATAAACCTGCTTATCAGAATCAAAAGAAAAATTATTTCTAAGACATATGAAGACCATTAACACTTATCGGGGCACCGCGATGAACACTTCCTTGTTCTACAACCTTTGGAATAATGTAAGGAAACCTATGCCCAGGAATGGGACCTATAATTTTCATCTCTATTAAATGGTTAAAAGAATGATGAGTATCTTCATAACTAGCTCAAGTTAAATGGAAACGCACCGCTAGGCCCATAAACGCGCGCTCGAAACTCAACTTTGGGAATGTTCCTTTTGTGTTGACCAGCGTTCTTGATTGCTTCGCCTTTTAACACGGTGCAAGTATTGGGCCGATCGAATCCGGCTGTCAATAATGTCACGATGTGCCATCATCATCATCTTTACAGTCCACTACTAAAAATAAGCTTCCTCTAAAGATGCCAGGAAACACGGTCCTAAATCACCTGCACCATCCCCCCCCCCCCCCCCCCCGCATGCTTTGACGTGGTGGAGCTAAGCTGCAATTTTTATAGCTGCAACATGAATGGATCGGCTCGATCAGTAAAAAATCACGCTCTTACAGAATACCAACGCGAAATAGCAGCTTAATACTACTGTGTTTCGTACTTTGAGTGTTAAAGTTTCGTATGATGAGTGTAGAGAACCGGAGACGCTTTTTAATGGTAAAGAAGAATTCTATCGTAGTCCTCTGAGGTGACAACGGATACTCTACCTTTGATTCTTAATCGAGTACAGATGTACATGTCCATGGGCCATGGCATCCACTTACTATCAGATGGACTGTTTATTCGCGTGCCACCCTTATTCTATAAGAAATGTCTCATCACATCGTCACACCATCCAGTCGCTAGAGCGCGACTGCCGTTTGAGAACCTTTCTTCCTTATCAGGCTACATGGCCGGTCCATTGCCAATTAAAGCCGCATATCGATAATGCGCTCCGAGAGGTCACATTGGCACGCGTTCCAGCCGCGTGAAATAGATACCGCCTTGTAAAGCGCGCCAAATTGTTCGTCGGAACCACAGAAATCTAAATAATAAGGCAACCTTAAAATTTAGATTTCTGTGGACGGAACGCTCAAACGTGAAGCGGGCATTTCCATCTGGTGTCGGTTTTTAACGCGTATCAAAGTAGTTAAGTTTGACGCGCGCGCCGGTTGGGACGGTTGTTTTCGTCATTCATGTATTCGTTGCGTTCCGAGCTTTGGATAACCAAAGTTGCCGTAAATTGACAAAATTATATGGTTCAAAAGAACTGCTATGTAATAGCAAAAGTCGTTTTTATCATAATAAAGCGCTCAAGCGGCGCGGGTTAAGTCGTATAGGACCGACTTCGTTGATATACTTCGAACATTTGGAACGCGTTCCGCGGAACGTACTAGTCGGCTCGGTCATTCATGGCGTGCGCGGCAGGAGCGCGTAATCGATACGCGGCCTAAGTGCACCGATACGATGGATCATTTTAATTAGTCATGTTTTCTGCAGTTATCCTCGTCAGGGATTAAATTATGCAAAGAAACTCAAAATATTAATTTCAATAGTTAACTGAGTAACTTTGAAGTTTTCATAACGGCGATGATGAAGAAACATTGGCAGTTCCGTAATATTATAGTCTAAGATCCCGCTGCAAAATCACTACGTTCATTACGTAGTGAGTCAAACGCACATTTTTACATACTTTTATGAATAGGATAATACCGCAGTCAGTCAAAAGTGGCCGCAAGTAATTTTAATTAAATAATATTTTTATTAATATTCAAAAAAAATTTCGTTCGCCTCTCTTTTAAATAAAATATCATCCACATCATAACAATGCATGTAAAGAATTGTAAAATCTATAGGTGCCGTTGCACACTCGGCCGCAACTACCTCGCAGCCGGTAAGCAGGTAATATTTTGATATATTTATACGTTTATAACTTACACGGATGTTCTTTATATCAAATTAAAGCTAATTTTTTTTCTAATACCTATGATGATATATTTCTGCCTGTGAAAAAATAGCCGCAAATTAGGTGTGTAACGAACTTAGTGATTTTGCAGCGGGATCTCGTACTATTTATGTTATATGTGATGGAAACTAGCCGCGAACAACACTGACTGAATCGATTAATAATTCTGCATAGTCATACAATAATCCCTAACAAATGGACGAATGTAGGTACTTAGCCACGACAGTGCAATCAAATAGCCATTAAGTCCCTTGACTTCCTCAACATTAGTGTAGTGAATCAAACCACATTCTAGAGTTTACGTAAACGTAAGGAATATAAACACTGCGTTTACCGTATTAAAAGTACGTAAGATGAGATTCTTACATTTATTTCATAGGAACTTAAGGTAAATACTAGATTTTCTTAAATGATAGTGTTTATGCAACATCAGAACATCATAGTTTCAGCTTACGTAAGTCTACTGTTGAACATAGACCTAAGGTTTCTTTATAGTTATATTTGCCATAACTGCCACGTCCGGCAGGCAGGCGGGCGACCGCCGTTTTTTTTAATTTGTAGATTTTATTAGAAACACTACTCCATATAACCCTGTGGGTGTTAGTGTCGCAAGAGGCGACACTAACTAACCAAGATAGGGGCAGCTGCGCCCTTATCTTGGTTAGTTTCCGTATGACGCCTCTTGCGACACTAACACCCACAGGGTTATATGGAGTAGTAGATATTCTTACACCGCCACAACACTGTAAAGTGAAGTGAAGTTACAGCCTATATCCGTCCCACTGCAGGGCATAGGTCTCCCCTAATTTCTGAGAGGGTTTTATGGCAAGGAAGTGTCCGCCGCGCTGCCCCAATGCGTTGGCGAACTTTACATGTCTTTGAAATATTTTTTTCACGATGTTTTCCTTCACCGCCGAGCACGTGGTAAATCAGCACTTAAAATTGCAATTAACAATTTCATTGGTGCCGGAGGGGATCGAACCCGGGTTACTCTCGTACTGTTATATTTACAGCGAGCGTTAACCATCTGAGCTACCACGGCTCATTCCACACAACACTGTACGTCAGGTTAATCGTTTAATTGCTATTTCTTAAATCTTTTTATGTTGAAATAATATATAATAGTAGTATTTCTCTATCTCACACTCGAACTCCTATGTTTAAGCCTAAATGTCGAACTACGAACACCGTTACCTAAAGAGCTAAGGAAATATCCTTTGATTTAAAATTAGGTGATCTTCGTAACCAGTCCAATAAAAAATTAATTTAATATGTGGTAGATCCATGCTGCAGCTATATTAGTAGTATAGTTGTAGCACGAATGGGTCGACTCGACCGGGGAAGGACCACGCTCTCACAGAATACCAGCGTAAAATAGCAGCTTAACGTTGCTGTGTTTCGTATGGTGAGTGTAGAGAACCGGAGACCCTTTCTACTGGAAACGAGGCGTCCGATTTTAGCTTCACGGGTGACAACTCATCTGCATTTTGATTCGTAATAGAGGAAAGATGTAGATGTCTATGGGCCACAGCATCCACTTACCATCAGGTGGGCTGTGTGCTCGTTTGTCACCCTTATCACATAAAAAAAATCTACACCGGCAACGGCAGTACAAGTATCCGTAGCTTAACTTAGTTATTATATTTATTAAAGGATTTGTGACCAAGATGTTGAGACGGTCCTATCATTTCTATAACTATTATACAACTTCTGTAATTCATTATCATTTCTGCTTCATATGATAATGGAGATATAAAATATTATAGTTTAAAAGACACCTATTTCAGCAATAGCTATTAGTGTAAGATATTATCTATTTAAATACATATATGTACACAAAATCTGAGGAATAAATGAATTATTATTATTAAAACCTCGTTAGTTCGTTAGTGATACATTGCGTGCCGGTAAGCTGCGACATGAGGTATAACTTGTTACCCTTGCTCTCAATACTGAAGCCGGTGCTAAACCTTTATGGCGAATCTTTATACGAACGAACTAAGGTGAACAAATATGTTAAATAATAACAAATAGTTACCAATATGCACTCAAAAATGTTAAATCTCTTTAAGCTAATAACAACTTTTAATTTTAACGTAGAACACGGTCAGGCGTCTTGAAAGAAGGGATGGCAACCCCGAAGTTTTTTTTATTATATGGAGTCGTTATCAAGAAGATGCCACTGTTTAATTTTTTCTGCCTGCATTTCCCCACATCAGCCACCACACAGCAAAACGTATGCTATATGGCGAATGATAGATTTGCTAGAATCCAATAAAAGGCGCTGTCAATTCCAGTCAAGTCAGTTCTCATTCAAGTTATAAAACAAATTCTGTATTTCTTTGAACTATTATAAGCTACTGTTTGAGTAATGGTAAGTGATGATGCAGCGAAAGATGGACCAAATTGACTCGTAAATATAGTCATAATATATTTTTTGTTAACAAACGTTACCTCCAGACTCCACACTACAATTTTCTCCTGTATCAGACAGTTCACAAGGACAAACAATGCTCCAGAAAGCCGTCGATAATTTATCATTGAAGTTATTAACAAATTCTAATTTTTGGTAATGCTTGAGGTTCGTGACAATAAAAATTGCCGATAAAATTACCTAAATTAACACTTTAATTTTCTTTACACAAATTTAAACTAAAGACACTAATAATTAATCACACTTATTCACTTTATTCCGCTCCGAAGCTTCGCTTGTCTCGCCAAATTCAATACTCCCCCCGATCGCACCTTGCAGCACCCATAAATACACATTAGTACCGAATCATCCAGAACATTCAAGTAAATACGCGCACCAATCGACAAAGCGCCGGAAGTTCGAGAGTCAGCTTCCAGAAGCTTAGTTCTTCGTTTCGACAACAGATGGCGCTGTCGGTTGAAAGATTAGTGATGTCATTTTCTGGAAAGCTCTCTCTTCGCTCTGTTACCCGACACTAGATGGCGCTATTGCCAGATGTCAACTTAGCCGCGCAACAGTAAGGTGGCACACAGTTGTAGTTTTAATTTTTTTTACACTAAAAATTTGGAATGAATTTGGATTGAAAGAGCACAGCTATGTCTGTCAGACAAGCTAGTATAATGGTAAAATAGTGTTGATAAATACAAATCATAACACTCACCTCTCTATTGAAAGCATCTGGCATGGTGAACGTGGACGTGATCCAACAGAACGTGTTGACCACATTGGCCGGCAGCCCGTTGACGATGCACTGTATCGGATGCCCGACGTACTGGGTGGCCGTGATGATGACCGAGCAAGTGAGCAGGAGCACCGTCGTGAACACATTGTGCAAGCGGAACACCGCATTATCAGTCTTAATGTCCTGGTACTTAAAGTAAACACTCAATCCTCCGAGAAGTCTCAACATTTTTACGATCCTATAGCATTACGTGGAAGATTCTAGAATCGTCGCGAATATGCGTTACTTAACGGCTAA
The DNA here is from genome assembly GCA_907164705.1 of Parnassius apollo. NCBI lineage: Eukaryota > Metazoa > Arthropoda > Insecta > Lepidoptera > Papilionidae > Parnassius > Parnassius apollo. Next base: position 4,826,181 of record CAJQZP010001271.1, read on the forward strand.
GTAAAATCAGTCTTGTCGAAAATTCATTGAATCGCCAGAATGATCAGTTGCGATGCGAGATTATAGTCGAGATTGCTTGTGGTGGGTATCTGGAACAAAAGAGAATTTCTTTGTTAAATTCAAGATTATTTTAGCGTGGTAAAGCTACACTGCATATTGTGGTTGCAGCACGAATGGGTCAGCTCAAACAGGCCAGGACCGCGCTATCATGAAATACCATCATCATGAGATACCATCCACACCACCTGGATGCTTGGCAGTAAACCACTGTACGTTTAACAAGGAGTTTTCTTCCGCGTACGACCTCTCTGTGGAATAGTTTACCATCGGCGATTTTTCCGGACCGATACGACCTGGGGACCTTCAATTGGTGTTGCGGATGTTCATGGGCGGTGGTAGTCACTTAACATCAGGTGAACCGTATGCTCGTTTACCGCCTCTTCTCTAAAAAAAATAAAAATACCAGCGTAAAATAGCAGCTTAATGCTGTTGTGCTTCGAATAGTGAGTGTAAAGAACCGGAGACCCTTTTTAATGGTAACGATTTTGAATCTTAAGCGAGCATAAGTGTGCCCATAGGCCACAGCATCCTTTTACCGTCAGTTAGCCTGTGTGGTCGTTCATCACCCTTATTTTTTAAAAAAAATTAACATCCTACATATAGGTCCCACAGCTCAAAGGTCTCACTGTTCTTCACTCACTGTTCCACTAAGAGTTTGTGGACCTCTAATTTTACAAATGCCCTTCTAAATAATTTTAATATTTCAGTTAAAATTTTCTTAAGCATACAGACTCACAATATTTTCTTTCAGTTTAGAGTATGTGGTAATAAGCACTTTTGTGATTAACAAATTTAATGTTGCCGGCAGGCAGGTTTTAAATTGGGTTACTCGCGTACCTTTTTGTTGTCACTTCGACTACTGAGATATAGAAAGCTGTCTACCGCAATTTATACTACCTGGACACTATCAACAGGAAATGCATACCACCTATATTGTTATGCATTAACCAATCTCAAAATGATCGTAAATTTACACTATCATAGTGATCATAAAGTTATACGATATAGACATTTAACATAAATATCAAGTATTTAAAATTAAAACAACTATATTAAAACATATAGATTTTTTTATAGAAGAGGGGACAAACGAGCATGCGGCTCACCTGATGTTAAGAGACTACCGCCGCCTATGATCAACCGCACCCAGAGGGGTAGGCAGATACTACGAACTTACATTTGGCACGATCCTGACACACCTCTCTCCTTTAATAATAATTTAATTTAATAAATTGCTCCATACAAGTCAAAATAAATTGCTCCGTACAAGTCAATTTGGTTTTACAAGGGGTCGCTCGAAAACCGATGCCGGAGTTGAGCTTATAAACATATTTTTTGTGCATGGGAGAATTCAGAACTCCCCCATAGATGCTTCATATGGTTTTTACCATAATTTCTACGCTTGACAAGCGGGTAGGCAACAGCAGATTTTTATTTTAAGTCGTTATTGGGAAGACGATGCCGCCTATTTGCTGATTTGATTCCCTTTGTTGCCTCTAACGACACCCACGGGATAATATGGTGTAGTGGATATTCTTACACTGCCACAACACGATCCGAAAACTATACGTACAAATATAAATAGAATCATAATTGGTTTCGACTAAATTACTTATTTATACAATTCCACACCAGACTGCATAACAAGATACAGCCACATATATGTGATCAATGAAGCTCAAATCACAAACATTGCGTTAGTACACGCATATGAATGAAACATCGCTGTAATCTATGTCATACAGCGTTTTCTACTGTTTACAAATAAAATGTGTACACGCCCATCCCACAACACTCACATTACCGGATTTATAAGTCACTAGCAGCACGAAATTCCACACGTTTCTATATTAATAGCAAGGCCAACTTATTTAAATAAGTTAAAAAAAATTATATAGCTTGGGTACCACAAGGCGCAATCGTAAGTCCGCTGTTTATTATAAAGGTTAACGCCCTACTGTCGTTATGACTGCAGCGAGTATGAACAGTAAATAATGCATTATACGATTAGCTCCATCTACGCAGGTGATAGGAAAATAGGTCCTACGAGAGCAATGTGTAATGTTTACGGTAAACTAATCAAGATAACGTTCAAACTCGAAACACTAAATATAGTACGTTACGCTATCAACTTGAACAGGGACAACACGAATATAATTCAATACTCTTTTTGTATTAGCATACAATTAAAAGCAAAATAAAACTTACAACGATCACTGCTGCCTGCTTTATATTCAAAATATACCATTCTATAACAATCCGGCAATGAAATCTTGTATATAGATAATGTATTAGTTTCCAAGTTTATCTAGGGTTTTAGCGGTAACCACCGACGGATTGATTTTCCTGTTTCATCATTTATGGTTTGAAGTGGATTTTCTTACATAAAATAATTGTGATTTTATTTTAAGGGTCATGTTAGTTGGTTCAGCAATGAAATATTATCGTGCACCCAGCGAAGCGAGCGGGTATTAACTAGTAAAGGATAATTTCATGGGTAGGCAGAGACTACGGACTTCCATTTGGCACGATCCTGACACACCTCTCTCGCCTCCATCTATAATAGGGTTTTGCCAGATGGTTGGTTTTCGTCTGGATTCTCCCGACATTTTAAATGATCTCCAGACTCCCGACAAAATTCAAAATCTCCAGACAAACAACTCCTCGGCAAGTTAGTGTATGGCTTTTGATTTTATAAAAGATGAGTTAGTAATTTGACTGAACTTTGAAGTAAATTGCTTGAATTTTAAATATTTTCTGAATACTACTAAATGATTTAAATTGGTGGACTCTAGTAAAGTTCAATGCCATATACATGTGGCAATCTAAATATTAAGTGCACTTAAATCAGTTTTGTTTAAAGTACATTTTGTAGCCTCTTAATAAAAAAAACATTTTATTTTTAATATTCATTTCTTCCGACAACAACCCCCAATCCCGACTTTTTCAAAAATTTTCCTGATATTTTGGTCTACCGATCTGGCAACCCTAATCTATAACCCTACACATACATGCTCGTCGATTAAGGGTAATCTTAATCCGACCGGTCTTTAAATCTCCAATTCGGTCGATAAGCTTTCGTCTAGAACGTCCCTTTTTCACACTCACTTCTATTTAAAAAAAAACTTAGCTTAAGTGTTACGATAAACTAAAAAAGAGTTCAATTGAAGCGAACCAAACGACAATTCCCTCAGTCCTACTTTCCGCAGTTGTGCAAACACCGTTGCCAACGAGTGATTGTTCGTGTTTATTCACCCGGTATTTTGGGCTCTCTATGTGGTGTCGGGTCTCGTGAGAATTAGATTTAAGTTTGCTATTAATCTAGAGCAAGGAAACGTATACACGCGGATTGATAAAGTAATTATACTAGTTTATAATTTATAATGCCACGCCGTACACTCCCCACTAACAATGACGTGACGGAAAATGTAAAACAAATAAACCTAATTTTACGGATTTCGTCACGTTTAGTTTTAACTTATTTTTAAGTCCTGGCGTTATGAGTTACATTACATACGTAAATAGTGAGAGAAAAAACTATACTAATTGTAAACCTTTCAGTGACAATGATTCCATCTACGTAGGTACCTTACTTACATTTTTCTGACGCCAAGTAGAGCATTGCGTGCACTTGTTCAGAAAGGTTAATTAAGGCTTCGTGGCGCAGTGGCTTTAAGGCCGCTGGTTCGATTCCCGCAGTGAACAAGTATTTATAAGAACTGCATACTACCGTCTACGGCATATCTCACATGGGGTATAGAAATAGAACACAGATTTATAAAAATTACTCGCTCGCATAAAGTTGACCGTCCAAACTTGTTCGGAGTCGGCTGAAAATCAGCGCTACAATCTCGCGGCTTATGCTGAGATGGTCCTTTCCACCACTTCATCATAGCACACAATTTTTGTTTTTGTATGTGTTTGTACACACGTATAATGAACGCACTTATTTTATTTATTCTATTTCCTTTTTTTCTTTTTTGTTTGTTTGTTAATAAGTCACTTGTTTTCTTTTTAATTGTAATTTATCGTGTGTGTAGATGTAAGTGTTGTAATAAATGTCTTTATGTCTTTATAACTACAAATAATTGTTCCGGGTCTGGATGTTAGTCCTTGAGCAATTTATCTATGGTAAACTGCCTTCACGATACAAGATAAAATCCTAGTCATTTTTAGCATGAGAAAAAAGTAATTACAGGCTGTGAGGAATTCCAACTAAGTCATTAGAGCAGACAACGCTTTTGTAGCCTTACTTGTCTGAAGAGAGTTGCAATTCTCCCAGCAGGTGCACAGTACGTTCGTTTGTTATAAACAACAAACAAGTGCGAGAATTATGTAGTTGGTAATATCAAAAAGATATTTTTAGATTTTATTTGTAGAAGTACCAGCGTATCCAAGTCCAGTGCTACATATAGGTCTTCCCATAGATAACTGCATAAGGGGACAGTGAGTATTCTTTCTTACATTGTCGCTTCTACACGGAATAATCCTTGCAAAAAAAAAACAGAAATCCTTTTTTCACAACATTAATACTCAGTTTCTCATCGTTTAAACTTGTTACCATCTTGTAGATCGATTTATTACCAAAAAAAAGAAAACGGTTCCAAAAAAACGTTTAGCATCGCTTTCTAAACGAATTACCAAAAAAGGCCGTCGGATCTGCTAACAAAACCTGAAATACATCGAGAGAGAAACCATTATTGAGCATACAGAAGCTCGTTGCTATATTAGGAACAGCGACAACGTACTCATAGGGTTGTGAGTTAATTGAAGTAATTTAATTTTCTATCAATATAATATCAAACAGATATCATACATACAGATTTTATATTTATAACCGATTTTTAAGCGTCAGATAAATGTTATTCATACGATAAACGGCTCCGTGGCGCAGTGGCTTAACATTGAACTGCGGCGCTGGGGGCCGCGGATTCGAATCCCGCATGGAACAAGTATTTCTACGGCCTACAAATTATTGTTCCGGGTCTGGATGTTTGTCCTTGTGCGATTTATGTTTATAAACTGCCTCCACGATACACGAGAAAATCCCAGTGTGGGGGTAATGCTTTTCTAAAAAAGAAAAAGGTAAAATGAAAAGTTAAAATACAACATTAATAAATAATTAGAGTTGCATGAATAAAACAGTTCAATTGTTACACTTTTACATTTAGCCAGGTTATAATTTGTAAATGGATATAACTGCTATATGACTTAAAAATGTATAGGTGTTACGAGTAAACGTAGCCCTAAACCTATAACAAATTAAAAATTTTGAGGTCATGCGAAGTTTGCGAATAGTAGTGGCCTCTTTAAGACCCGACCCACCGCTTTAAGACCCTCTCAAAATTGTAACGAGACCAGTATGTACCTACCTGTGGAATTGTTACGTTAAGTTACATATTTAATTAATAGCTTAAGTCATATGGGATTGATTACGATTGCTACTAATGATGGCGGTGAACGAACACTTTCATACTTCTGGATATTTTTTCGTCTCTGATATATTTTAAATTTCTGAGGCATGCAAATTTCTACAAGATAAAGCACATAAAAAGTTACTATTTAAGAATGCTGTAAATAATTTCAGTGATGTAGACGAGTATCGTAATATACCAAGTTTAAGGCCCAGCCCCAAGCTATTAAAGCTCGTAAAGTTTTTTATAGAATAAGGATTAAGTAAAAGTAATTTTCTAAACTTTGTGCGTTAAATTTGACTTAATTTTAATTCCCAACATTTCGGGTACTTTACAGTATCCATGGGCATTTTCAAAAGGTTATTTTATAGAATTAGGGTGACAAACGAGCACACAGTCCACCTGATGGTAACTGGATGCTGTGGCCCATAGACATATACATTTATCCTCGATTAAGAATCAAAACGCAGATGCGTTGTCACCCCGGCGAACTAAGATGCAATGCCTGTTTTCCAGTAAAGAAGGGTCTCCGGTTCTCTACACTCATCATACGAAACACGGCAGTATTAAGCTGCTATTTTACGCTGGTATTCTGAAGGTAAGACCCAGATTAACTATTCAGACGTCATTAGGACGTAAACACCTTAGTCCCCACTCCGAGCCATCCTCTGAGCTACGTGATACAGCTAAACCACGTGATTGAATCATAATACAGTGTACAAACATTTAACGATAGTTTACAATATATAACGACGGTTCCGTGGCGACTTAGTAATAGGTTGCGGCTCTGAGGGCCGCGGATTCGAATCCCACACGGAACAAGTATTTGTATTCGCTGTTATTAAATATTCCGAGTCTGGATGTTTGTCCTTGTGAAATTTATCATGTAAACTGCCTCCACGATACAGGAGAAAATCCTAGTGGCCATAATGTTATTAAAATAACAAAATATTTCAATTGATTTGGATAAAAATTTGAGGGTAGTAATCTATTTAAGACAGCCCTGTGCCCAGCAAGTCAGCCGCTAGTAAAAGTATCAATTAGACAAACAACTGTTAAAACCGTGTAATCCGTTTATCAATGTTACGTTGGTGTTGAAAACATAACGTTAGAACAAGGAAAGTTAGCTTGTTAAAAATAGACGATGATGTTCTTTGGCATATAAGAAACATCTTCTTTGTTGTTAGTTTTAAAAATAAAGCTTATCTATGTTTAATCCTACTTTTAAAAATGTAAATGTAAAATTACATTCGTATAAGTGTCGTATTATCGACGGTGGTCTATCTTTCCTAGTGTAGTGGTGCTGGTATTAGTGGTGACAGGGATAGTTCACGCAACTGTGGGAGGGCGGGAGGTCATATGGAAACTAAGTGTTGCGTGCCACAATTAATGCCTGATACATGGCAACACTAGTTACCACTAGCGCCTTCTAATATCCATTGAAAAACTTTCTAGAACTATTGACACCTAGTCAGTCGATGGGTATGTATTCGAACATTCCAGATACTACTACAGTAGAAGGTCTTGAACTATCTATAAGGCCGGTATAGACCGCGACCCGGGTTAGTATCGAATTGGCAATTCATGCGAATACTTCGAAGCGAAACAACTGCGGACTAAAGTGATCAGTAGTACAATTGTGTTTTATATTGGTGTGGTTTTAAGTTGTTATTAGTGTTCTGTAATTAAAGGGTCCATTTTGGTAATTCACTCGGCAGTTTTTAATATCTCGAACCCCAAGCTCGTAACATAAGTAACACATCGTTTTATTTTATGAGGTGAAATATCAACTAATTAATTTGTAATATCTTTAAATTATATTTGTTAGGATATTCGTCCTTTATCGCCGTTCAAACTGGATGGATTAAGTGACACGTGTACAAATGTCAATCCAAATTACAAATAGAGAGGAATTTTCACTAAGTGATAACAATCACACGTTTTTTTTTAAAGAAGAGGGGGCAAACAAGCATGCGGCTCACCTAATGGTAAGTGACTACCGCTTGCTCATGAACAACCGCAACACCAGGGGAATTGCAGGTGCGTTACCGGACTTTTAGAAAGGAGTAAACTATTTTCTTGAAGGTCCCTAATCCGTATCGGTCCGGAAAAATCGCCGGTGGTAAACAATTCCACAGAGAAGTTGTACAAGGAAGTAAACTCCTAGTAAAACTCACAGTGGTAGACCGTCAAGGATCCAGATAATGAGGATGGTATCGTAAATTTTTACGCGATGTATACTTTTTTACATTTCATAAAATGCAATACTCTTTATAGTACACTAAGAAAATATAAATATAACAAAAAATGAACAAATAATCAGGGAAAAACAAAAGGTGGTTTTATTACTACATAGCAATCACTTCCAAATAACCCAGAAGAAGAATTAAATAAAAATAACAAAACGATTAACGGGTAGGGTGACTAAATTAGAAAAAAAAAACAAAAAAATAACAACTTATGTACTAAAAAAACAACATTATTTAGGCAGATAGATCAGTGACTATAACTAAGAGGAGAGAGAGGAGTTAAATAGACAATTAGTGTTCCTTAACATGTTGCCTGAACACATTTAAATATTCAGCAATTTTAATTGACTGGGGAGTACGGATTTCAGAACCTTACTCCAAAAACAGCAAAAAATTTATCATAAAATGTCGTGGAGTGCACAAGACTATGAAGACTCCTAACTTATTTCCAAATGTAATTGCACAAACCTATAAGGCAATACCTACGTGATATACTCAGAAATGAGAATATCCACAGTAGAACCAGAGTAACCGACACATTCCATCGGATCAGTAAGCCGAAGTGGCAATGCACTGGCCATATAGCTTAAAGAAACGACAACGTATGGGGGAGAAAGGTTTTCGAGTGGCAGACTCGTAACGGTAAGTAAAGTGTAGGGTGGCCCCCACTAGATGGAGTGACAATTTGGTAAAAGATCCAGACAGGCGATGGATGCAGGTGGCTCAGGAACAGAAAGGAACTTGTGAATGGTTCTAATCATGAGGACGATGATAAGACAATACGGTATTTTCCATAGCATTTAATATGAGCCGTCATTAAGATTACAAATTACAATAATAAAAGTGAACATAATTTTAGACATTTTAAGAGTAAATTTAATAAACTCAGACATTTTTGTAACACAATTTTAAAATTCATAACGAATCTTACGACAAGGATCAAGGGAAATGTGGAAAGAATAAATTTATAAAAACAGTAAATCCCTTTTTCCATTCTATTAAGACCAAGAACGTAATTTCTTTTCCCGGTGTCACTCCGGCGAATTGAATTCTATCACGTTCTTAATTCTTTGGATGGTTTGCAAAAGATTAATTAATGACAACCTCTGCCATGTTAAAAATAAAATATAAATCGAGTAGAAGGCTCACATATTTTATATAAGAATAAATTGGTTGACCCTGCAGGCCATCCCTGGAACTTCCCGCTAATTTCAAATGCAAAGCGCTCCAAATTTCACCAAATTATGACGTTGAATATAAAATATGGGAGTATTTAAAAAAAAACATTTTTTTTAAGTTTTGCGTTAACGATATCTCAACCGATTTTGACCGGACCGACGGCGATCGACGTGGCTTTTCAAGATTAAAAGCTGATTAGTTTTTGGAAATCGATTAGTAAAGCCGTTTAAAAGTTATTCCAAAAAACATTTTTTCAACATTTTTATTTCGAGATTTCTCAAAATCTATCGGACCGAATTAGTTAAAACTCATAGGAAATCTAAGTTTGATGAAACACTTTGGAAATCCGTTTAGTTCATTTCAATCGGTCAACGCGCGCGCGCACCGACTCATTGGTGCGAAAATGTTTATGGAGCACCCACGCCAGCTATAGATAATTTGGGGTGAAATTGAACTTCAGGTAACCCTGTTTTCTATACCCACCTAATGTAATTTTTTTAAAGATTTATCGAAGGGGATAGGGTCAAAAGAACTAGAAAAGTGTAGAATGAAAAAGTTTTTCATTCTGTATATCGGAATAATGGTATATATTTTAGTTAGTTATATATTCACTATTCCTATGAGACTAAGTGTAATTATAATTTGAATATAAGAACATCTTCATCACAAAACTCATGAGCTTTGATCGTAAAATTATATTCAAAACTTGAAACGATGTTGTTCTTGAAAATATTCAAAATAAGGTGCAATAAATGAGACATTGAATAAAACTAAATTTACGGATTCTATCGCGTTTATTTAACTGATTTTTAATTCCCGACGTTTCGGGTGCTTTACAGCAACCATGGTCACGGGGGGGACTTAGATGTTTGACGTCCCAATGTCATTGTTAGCCCGGCTACCTTCAGTTTTTGAATATTAATTTTTGGTCCGATTTACGCAAAACGAACTTACAGTATCTTGATGTCTCGCAGTGGTATGCTTGGGTTTGGGTTTAATTTTGTTAATTATAGGATCCAAAGCAGATGGCAGCACCCAACCATCTTCTCTATTGAAATTAGGATGTTTTTTAATTTCAATAGCCTCGCGTATCATCCTTGGTAGGAATCGGTGTTCTTTTGCGAGGATTTGCGGTTTATCAAATCTGATGTAATGGTGGGGACGATCTTGAACATGTTCACAGACTGCAGACTTCCCGGAGCGACGTTTTATTCAATGTGTAGCGTTCGCGTAAATTTAAGAAATCATTATGCAATAAATTAGGTTATTTAGATTTTTTATGATAATTTAGGGAGTACTTCTACAGGTTCTAGGGCAAAAACAAAATCATAAGTGGAAACACTGGTTCCATGATATTTTCTGAGTATTTAAAAGATGGCACTGATTTATTCTATGCTTAAACCGTGAGTGAAAATTTTTTGTTCGACAACCATATCTTGTCATTTATATCGATGGTTTCAATCTATAATGACCACACCATGTACCATTAGGTGAACTGTATGCGCATTTGCCACTTTTATTTGTTTAAAAGTGTACCTAGTTGTTTTGTCCACAAAATACGTGTTATGGTTACGAGGAATATAATTGTCTCACTTAATACACGTAATTTCTTATATTTACGCGAACACTACACAAGGAATAAAACTAATTATACGGATTTTATCGCGTTTAATTTTAACTTTCTTCATTCCCAACATTAACTAAGATGTTTGACGTTCTGAGGACATAGTAAACTAAGGCTACGTACAACTTTTAATGATAAATTTTTGATCCGATCTACACAAGAGCTTATTGTATATATTTTGTAAAGTGCCCGAAATGTCGGGAATTAAAAACGTTTGAATTAACGCGATAAAATACTATTAAATTAGTTATATTTCATATTATCTCACATCTCAAGACATTGCAAAATAAAACGGCAAACGACGCTGAAACTAATACACGCGTAAAGAAACAAATGCACAACCACACATGCTCACACACATCTAGACGTTCTCTTTACGAGTGGTCGTAAAACTCGAGCTCGAAGGGATGTGTGCTATTTTTGTCCAGAGCGATGAAAGAACAGAGGGTTACATTTAACACTAACCTGGCTACCTTTTTATGTTCTTAGAAGTTGAGCCACGAAAGCTTTCTGCTTGGTTTTATGGAAATAAAAAATCACTGGTCGTGAATAAGTTTTTTTTTTAAATTAAAATCCGTAAGGGTGAAAAACGCACACAAGTCGATAGCAAGAAAATGCTCAAAGACACAAACGATGAAAATTTTTTTTTATAGAAGAGGGGGCAAAAGAGCATACGGTTCACCTGATGTTAAGTGACTACCGCCGCCCATGAACATCCGCAACACCAGGGGAATTGCAGGTGCGTTGCCTGCCCTTTAGAAAGGAGTAAGCTCTTTTCTTTCTTGAATTCTAAGATCGTTGAAAGTTTAAAGACACCTACCTCTATCCTCGATTAAGAATCAAAGTGTACATGCATTGTCATCCCTGAGGACTAAAGTGTCCAGTAAAAAGGATCTTCGGTTATCTACACTCACCATACGAAACATAGCAACATTATGCTGTTTTGTTTTAAATTAGAGTGACACTCTATCTAACAGTGTTTTTCACAATTCGTAGTCAAGACAATACTGTGAGCTATTTATAATTACCCATAGTTTCACTCCCATTATTCGTCCAGTTTTTAATATAGCAACAAAATTAAATTATGCAAAAAAAACTGTTAAGCGTAACTTTGCAATTTCCTCGTGGAAAGTTAATTAGGCGCGCGAGGTCACTGACAACGTATATCCTGTCCTGAAAATTTTAATTTAACTATATAAGGAAGTAATTAACTTAAGCAACGTTAAAATCAAAAAGTCCAGCGACAGTGCAAGAGCGTCCACGTAGGCAGTCGTAGCAGAGTTAGTACTTTGGCGCGAACACTCGTTGCTCCTCATCGCAGAAGAAAGTCCATGTACACTTCTAACAGTAATGGAAAGTTGTTGGCGTGTTTGAAATAAGTCAGGACCATAAATATTTGCACAGAACACAACTTGTTTTAACTTGAAAAAGGTTGCACTGTTCTACATCGGCTACGAGGTTATCATTCGATACATAAAAATGAAACAAACGTCTGAAATGGGCTTGTTGTAACTAGCTATCTTTGGTTGCTCCGAAATGATAACCTTCAATATCGTCATGGAAAAGAGATGACGTTATTATGTGAGGAGGTGAATAAGTTCTCCGAATGGAGGCCAATACTATAAAATTATACTCAAAATTATTATTTCCGATACTGATTATTTCGCTACATTTTTCTGGTCAATTTATTAACATGTTTATGTTATCAAAAATAGTTATTTTTCCGCTTAAAAAGTAGATCGCGCTCTTGACCTTATCGTCAATCGCAAATCTTTAACCGGAAAAGAGTTTTAAAACTTTTTTAAATAATTATTAATCGCTTGGGGCTAAATTTGATATAGAGTAGGTGATACAAAAATTAAAAAACCCATTCTTTGTACAACTACCAAGGAACACGTCTCATAGTTGCACAGCATCGTTCAACCTTTGAAGTATTTCTGCTAAATCGCAAAAAAAACTGCCCATTCATTTTACGGCCGATAGTGACACCCAGAACGTCTTCGATAGTAGTGTACCTTTTTGTAACAATGTATCAATTCTTGCTTACTCAGACTCATAAAGATGGACCCAGATTCATTTATAGTAATAAATCGATCCAAAGCTTCGTTCTTCTTGTCTCTACAAAAGTAAAAAATGTCGCGGCAAAACAACGAGTCGATGATTTTGTTTCTTTTTTATACTTGGTAGAGCCACGCTGCAGCTATATTATGGTTGTAGCACGAATGGGTCGGCTCGACAGGTGAAGGACCACTCTCTCACAGAATACCAGCGTAAAATAATGGCTTATTGCTGCTGTGTTTCGCATGATGAGTGTAGAGAACCGGAGACCCTTTTAACTGGAAAAGAGGCATTCCATCTTAGTCCTCGCGGGTGACAACGCATCTGCATTTTGATTTGTAATCGAGGATAGACGTATATGTCTATGGGCCACAGCAACCACTTACCATCAGGTGGACTGTGTTTTAGTTTGTCACCCTATCCTATATAAAAATTCTACGGTAGTACATTTTGACTCTTAACCGAGGATAGTAGGTATCTATGGGCACAGCATTCACTAACTATTAAGTGAACTACATGGGCGTTTATTACACTTACATATACGAGTATATAAAAATCAATATGTTTCTGTACACGATAATGAGAGGTTGAAATAATATTTTTAGCTTCTCACACAATCAGCTCAACAATTTTCTCCAATAGCTTGACACAAGCGAGCGTCGACTTTGAATGAATGACCATTTGTTGCTTGGTCACCCGTGTCAACTGGAGACATTGACAATTGATCAAATTGGTGCGTCTCAGTGCATCGAGCTTAGGTGCAGTATTCATTGAATATGTGTTAATATTCATGTCAATGAGCGTAGGTTTTTTATGAGCAGGCGCTAGGCAAATTGAGTTTATTAACATATTAAATAGAACTAGAACTCGGGCCAAAAACGAGTATAGACAGGCCGCTATAGTATTGCATAACTAATATAATATGATGCATGGATTTTTTTTATCTATACATATAATAAAACAGTAAAGAAAGAAAAACTGTACATTGAGTATTTTCGAGAAAAAATAAGTGGTTTTTATTAGGAAAACGTAACTGATGACAAAAAGTGACTTTTTTAGAATTTTTGTCTGTTTGTCTGTGTGTATGGTACGGCTTCACGCCAAAACTACTGGATGGATTGAATTGAAATTCAGCAAAAATGTTCTTTGTAAACCAAGGAAGGCTTTAGGCTACATATTATCACGCCGTATGTTATAGGAGGTAAGCCGTATTGATTTTAAAAGGTTTTTCTTCGTAATTTAATGCACAATATAACTGCAATGACACTAAAAAATGACATGTTATTAGCTAAAATAAAAATAAAAATTTACTCTGGGAACATAATAATCACGCTATTTTTATAAAGGAGCTGGGCAGTAATATTATTTTGAAAAATCGTAATTTTTGTATAATTTTTGCACTTTTTATGTGCATTAGGAAATCTGAGAACTTTAGATGTTTAATTGTATGGAGTTATCACAACAATATTACTAAACAGATTGATTGGTGGTACAATAAGTTACGCTATCATGAAGTCAAGTCAAACTCTTGGTTCTAACTTATATCTTACCAAGCACATTTGTTGCAGGTAATTGATCTAAGTATATAATTCTTAGTTTTGTTCCTAGCTAATGTTTTAAAAATAACGTACTTGTCTTTTAAATTAACGACAATTTAGTTTTAATTCATAATTTAATTTATTCATTTGGGTAAATAATATGTAGTTTCCGTTTTCTAACTAGATGACGTTGGCGTCGAGTTAGATCGCGCTATGGCTTCGTTCCCAAAAAGTGATGTTATAGGTGCCGATCGGCAGCTCTCATCCTATAGAAACGGAGGTTACCTTTGTTGTCTGTGTCGGTTGATGTGTTTAATTTTCCTGCGAATAATAATTAGTTTTCTACTTACTAGCAATTCTTACGTACTTATTCGATTACTTTTCACTGTTTTGAATATCGTTAGTATCGGATTAGGAAGGAATTTTAGCTATGTCTTTTAGAAAAAGATCAAATCTGTCTCGAAACTCAAGGGTTTCTAAGATGCGCAGGTTAGTTCGATCTCTCGAAACCGACGCAGAACGTGAACAACGGCTAGGTGCTAACCGTGAGCGTAATGCACTAAGTTTGTCCGCAGAAACTGCCACGCAGCACCAATTATGACTAGAATTTAAACGAGTCCGCACCACTGCTTCTCGATCTCAGGAAAGTGTGGAACAACGAGAAATGCGTTTAGCTATCGTCCGGGATCGTCATTCTTTGCCTCGCGCATCCGAAACGGTTACACAGAGGGATCAGAGGTTGAGTCTTCAGAATATCCGCTCTGAGACTGCTCGATCACTTTAAAGCAGTCAGGAGCGTGAGATACGACTTGCGCGTGACCGAGAACGTGGACAAAGCTAAGGGTGCAGCTATACTTTATAAAGATTTATTTTTAAAGTGATTCGCAATATTATTATTAATTCAGTGTACCCTCGGGATCAGTGAAATATACGGGATGAAAAGTTTTTTGTTGTATAGGTGTTAAGTCTAGGCAACATACAGGCTATAATTTCTTTTGGAAAATGGAACACCTGATGAAGAACCGCAACAGACCAGCTAAAGTATAAGAGTATAAAAATGTGCAATAGCAAAAAATATTCCACGTGAAGAGTATTTTATGCTGTGAGAATAAATTTGAAGATCTGGAACACCTGTTGGGGAACTCCAAAGCTCAGCGAAATTATAACATATATAGGAATGACGTCTTAGCAAAAGTTGTTAAGTCTGATGGGCATTTCCTGTTGACTTACAAAAATGAAAGATCTGGAACGTCTCGAATCGTCTCGCGCATCACGTTGTTTTCCCGTCCCCGGGCTCTTAGAATTCGACGTCAGACGTTTCAGATCTTCGATTTTGACGACCCCATTGTTGCTTACGTATGTAAGTGTGCAAACGAATACATAGTATCTTGATAGTAAAAGGAAGCAGTTGCCCATAGACATCTACATCTATCCTCGGTGAAGAATCAAAATGCAGATGAGTTGTCACCCTTGAGAACTAAGACGGAATGCCTCGTCTCCAGTCAAAAACGGTCTCCAGTTCTCTACACTGACCATACTAAACACAGCAGCATTAAGCTGCTATTTTATGCTAGTATACTCTCTTACCCCGTTCAAGCCGACCAATTCGTATTACAACCACAATATAGCTGTAGCATGACTCTACCACGTATAATTTATATAATTGTATCAAATACGAAAACTTAATCCTAGTTTCTTTTTTATAGCATTCCGTGCCATCAGTTGCTGCTGTAGGCCACATGTATATATCGGCACACCACCCAAAAATTGTTCCGGGTCTGTATATTTGTGAATTTTTTGTATGTTAACTGCACCCACGGTAGGAGAAAAATTATAGCGTGTAGGTAACGTTTATTAAAAAGAAAAAAGTAAGTTATGATCGCAAGAACAATAGTGCGCCTCGTTACTACCCTCTCGTTCTCGATACTGATGAGCCTTTGTATAATAGGGGTACTTTGGACACCAGTAAACAAGCACCGAAAACGACGTTGTTTCAACGTGATTTTGAAACATCGTCAAAATAGCTTAGCATTGGAGAGGCTGTGCCGGAGTTCTACATGGAGATTCCGTGACCCTTTATTGACGCTGAGGGAAACAACTGTTTACCATCGACATAGCCCGCCTTATTCTTTTGACAGCTGGGTACCATATTCATGAAGATTACCCACGTAAAAAGTTCATACGAAACGTTTCTGCGGGAAGATTAGGATCTGTGTCTTCGTGTGCTCCGCATTATATATTATATATATATATATATATATATATATATATATATATATATATATAATTTTGATTCTTAATCTAGGGTAAATATTACCCTCGAGTAAGAATCAAACTGCAGATGCGTTGTCACCCCTGTGGACTAAGATGGAATGACTCGTGTTTCCAATAAAAAAGGTCGCCACTTCTCTACACTCACCATACGAAACACAGCAGCATTAGGCTGCTATTTTATGTTGCTATTCTGTGAGAGCGTCCTTTTACAACCATAATATAACTGCAGCCTAGCTCTACCACGTATGAAAAGTATGTTCCTATACAATATATGTATACCTACCTAACTTAAGCTCTAAACTAAACCTGAAACAAATCATTGTAGGCTATACAAATCTTATTTCGTGCAGGAATCAAACACCACCGTGGTAGAGCCATGCTGCAGTTATATTACTAGTATAGTTGTAGCACGAATGGGTCAGCTCGACCGGGGAAGGACCACGCTCTCACAGAATACCAGCGTCGAATAGTAGCTTAATGCTGCAGTGTTTCGTATGGTGAGTGTAGAGAACCGGAGACCCTTTTACTGGAAATGAGGCATTCCATCTAAGTCCTCACGGATGACAACGCAACTGCATTTTGATTCGTAATCGAGGATAGATGTAGATGTCTATGGGCCACAGCATCCACTTACCATCAGGTGGACTGTGTGCTCGTTTGTCATCATATCCTATAAAAAAAACCACCGGACTAGTGAACCGTCTTAAACATAAATTACAACACGTTCTAAATGAGTCATTTATGTCTTGCATATTAGCACAAAATTCAAATTGCACTGACGTCAGCACATAATTATAGCTATATAATAAAATAGGAAGTGAATTGAAATGGAGTTCAAGGTAACCCGCAAAATCCTACGTTGCGCTGACTTCGACAGAATAACCGATATGAATATTTCTAACACACGGTTTTGTTTGTTAACAGTCCTTTAAAATTCACCACTCTTCTGATGAACCTTTCCCGTTATAGGGAGAATTGGCCGTTACAGTCAGGGTTGGCTGGGAGATTAGAGACCATTGTAATAGATGTCTCGTATCTTTGATGCTGCCTTAGACAGTACTGCTAAGCGTTTCATCAGCACTATAATTCATTACCTTTACAGTCATTCACAAGACCAATGTTGAACACTTGTCTCCCCATAGGAATGCTACAAAGCACAGTCCTGAGCCTAAGTATACCCTCGTATTTTTTATAGAATAAGGATGATGAAAGAGCACATAGTCGACCTGATGGTAAGTGGACGCTGTGGCCCATAGACATCTAAATTTATCCTCGATTAAGAAACATACATGGATACACAGCAGTATGAAGCTGCTATTTAACGCTGGCTTTCGGTGAGAGCGTGGTCCTTCCCCGGTCGAGCCGACAACCATAACATACAGCTGCAGCGCGGCTCCGCCACGTATAATTACTACCGCGGTATTAATAACGATATCCTATCATCAGTCTGTAAATCTAAGTTGGGAATCTGAATGGATTTTTCAACATCAGGTAAGGTTAAAATTAAGCCTCCCCCATAGATTGCCTCATAGGGCATTATTTGACATAGTTGCCACGCGTGGCAAGCGGGTTGGCAACTGTAGTTTTTATCATTAGTCGTTATTAGAAAAACGCTGCTCCCCATCTCCTGATATGGTTTCCTCTGCCGACTATTACGACACCCACGGGATGATATGGGGTAGTGGATATCAAGGAAAAACAGTATTCCACGTGTGGCCTAACCTGCGCCTTATAAAGTTGCAGGCTGTCTACCAGCATGAAATACTGTCCCGCTCTGCTGAGCACTCCAAGTTTTTTAGAGGCCAATTTGGTTTTTTCTTCCAGAAGACCACGAAACTGCACATTCTTTGGTATGTCGACGCCGAGGATTCCGATATTGGCTAAGGCAACAATAGGAGTGCCTTGAAACTGAGGATGTACGAAAAAAGTGTTTCAAATTATTGGCAATATGAACCTCATACTTTTCTGACATTAAAATTCTTAATACCTATTTAATCAGTACTTAAACTTACATTTATTAAAAATGCAATAATACGTTATAATAACTTACTCCAACGAAAATATAAAATATTTGGATTCCTTTATAACAATAATAAAATTCATAATGTAAGCAAGTAACTGTGCCGACAAATAATATTTGTCAAACATCCATTCTATTTGATAATTAGTTATAATAAATATACATTATTGATGGAGACACAGTTATGATATTGCATCACAACTATTGTGCATGCCATGTTTGTAAACTTAGTAGTGTTTGTAGAATTGGTTGACAACAAATATCAAGCTTTAGCTCATGATTCAATGTTATAAATAATAGCTCAGGTTGTTAATTGCATAACATCAAGACATGAATAACCATTTATAAAAAAAATCGGTCCGCCTACTGGGGCTAATTTATGGAACGGCTGATCAGATTGTGAGAGAAACTTCACGTACAAATAAAGAGCAATGTCAGGAGTGATCTAAGCAATATTTTATCCACAGTTGCTTTTTTTTAATGAAATTGAAAAATAAATAAAATAGTAGATGATTATTTTAGAAATCTAAATGAGGCCACATTAATAGATCTAACTCAGCCAAAACAGGGCCGGGTCGCTAGTACCGTAATAGAAATACACTTACGCCGGCCACATATACATTCGGAATTCGGAATTTTCGGGATTCCGTTTCGGAATTCCGATTCGGGATTCCAAACGCAGCGAATACATATAAATGAAGGGCCAATTACACACGTAAGCACCTACCTGAGCGTCCGGAATCCCGCACGGAAAAAGTCGTTCCAAACGTAAGTTTTCTATAAATTTTAAATGAATCGTAACACAAATTCGTAAATTCCGCACTCAATGCGCAAAAAACATCCATTCACGTGTTCAACTACAATCATTTGTAATTAACAATATGATTTTAGGTGCATATTTTGTTTATCCAACAGCGAACACTTGACGGGCTGATAAACAATGAAAGAAGCAAGAGTGAGTGAGTGTCAATAAATTCATTTGATCATGATCAGACATGAATAGATATTTTTAAATAATTGAAGTTATCAGAATAACGTTAGTTTTCGTAGCCAATAAAACAGCACACTAGGATATTCCCTTGTATCTTGAGGGCAATTTACATTCATAAATTTCACAAGGACAAACATCCAGACCCGACATTTATTTGTAAGCCATACAAAACTTGTTCCGTGCGGGATTCGAACCTTAAAATAAGTAGTAGGTTTGCTTCTTGCGAAAAAATTCGGGGCACAACTATGGATTTTATAAAAGGAATGGCCGGTAGAACCAGAATCAGAAAAGAAACTGCACTCTAACTCTGTGTGCCAGTTTTTTTTTTTTAAACAAAATATATTTATAAATGTAATGACATACTTTAGCGTAAAATACTAGACGAAACAGTGCACTCGCTAATAAATTTTATTAACGTCTTAAATTATCGATATAATACAATTCGAAGCTGCGCGATTATAAAACACACTGCCAATAAACTTATAAAAATGTGTTTTACCTTTTTTTTGTATGTACTTAGTCGGGTCATAAGTTTTGTCAAAACCTTATTACTTAAAAATTTTGAATACTGGCTAGATGATCTTCACTAATTTTAAAAATATAACGTTTGCGGTTGCCGAAAATAAAAAAGACATTAATTTTCATTCATTTTCAAATATGGAATGGTCGAAGAAAGAAGATAGAGTAGCGGTTATCGCGTTGCACCGCCGTGGTTACGCGCCAGAGATTTTCAATATTCTACAAAAATTGAAAATAATCCTACGATTTGTTTATCGCACTATCAAACGATTCACTGAAGATTCAAGCTTCGAAGAGCGTAACAGGACCGGCCGACCTCGTACAGTTAGGACACCCGCGATCATCAAAGCAGTGAAGGCGCTAATCCAACGAAATCCTGTTGGTAAACAAAAAATCTTAGTTCTTTAGATGGGCCTAAGCAAAACCACGGTCAAAAGATTGATCAATGAAGACCTAGGACTACGAGCTTATCGTTAGTAGACCGGACATTTTTTGAACAAGCGTTTGAAAAAACTTAAGCTGGACCCGTGTTTTGTTACGGCGGCACGCGGGAAAAAATACCGCACAATTTTGTCTTCGGATAAAAAAAATTATAGCATCGAAGAAAGTTACAATAAACAAAATTATAAGATGTACGCCCACAGTAGTGAAGTAGCCAGCACGCGTGTTCCGAAGATTCAACGAGCACATTATCCTTCGTCACTTGTGGTTTGGCTTGGAGTCTCATATTCAGGCTTACGTGAGGTGTTTTTCTGTGAAAAAGGTGTAAAAACCAGTGTCGAGGTGTACCGTAATACCGTTCTAACATAGAGGAACCTTTTTCTCAAACAATTTTCAAAAACAGACTTTAGATATTTCAACAGGACTCTGCACCAGTTCATAGGTCACGAAGCACGCAAAACTGGTTGACCGCCCATGGAATTGACTTTTTGGGAGATGAAGACTGGCCCTCTTCTAGTCCAGATATAAGCCCACTGGATTATAAGATATGGCAACATTTGGATGAGAAAGTCTGCGCTAATCCTCATCAGAATTTGGAATCTCTCCGAGCATCTTTGGCTAAAGCAGCGGCAGAAATAGATACGAGTGTTGTGCGTGCTGCGATTGATGACTGGCCGCGTCGATTAAGGGCATGTGTTCAAAATTTTTTTAAACAAAAAATAAAATTGTATTCTTAATTAAATTACTTCATTTCATATACAATTTCTATATAATTATCAAAAAGTGTATCATTAATTTTATAAAAAGTTTTTGACAGAACTTATAACCTGACTCAGTATTTTACGCAATATGTTCATCAATAACTGCAAACCGATTTTGATGATACTTTTTTTTAAATAGGTTATATTTCAGAGTAGTCCCATATAATATTGGAAAAAACTTCGCCCCTAAAGGTGACAAAATAGAGGCTTTATAATGGAACTCTTTAGACGACATCGGGAATATGATATTCCACTCAAAGGGGTATAATATTCTCAATAAAAAGTTAAAGCCTTCTTGAAACAACTAAACTGAAGAATTAAGGACTTAAAAATGTGAAACTATTTTATACTTTTTTATTATATTTTAATTCATATTTTAAGTTCAACTTAAAAACTTCATTGGGCGTTACGATCAACTAACCGTTGTTTCAAATACAAAAATTAATTTGACCTAGCTATATAATTACGTAAGAAAACTAAACGACATTACCGTGTAGTGGCGTGTGAGAATATCCACTACCCCATACCATCCCGTTGGTGTCGTAAGAGGCGGCGGAGGGGAGCAAATCAGGAGATGGGCAGTAGCGTCTTCCTCATAACTAAGAATAAAAACTGCGGTTGCCGACCTGCTTGGCAAGCGTGGCAACTATGGCAAATATCCCCAGAGGCAATCTATAGACGCCTATCTTCAGCAGTGGACTTCAGTAGGCTGTAACGATAACGGTAACTGAGTGACGTGATTAATGCAATCTCAACGTAACATATGTATGGAATTCTCATTAAATGAATTTCATTAATCTATCTATAATCAATGAATTTCATTAGACTGCTCACTTTATTCTACTTTAACACTAACATGTCATACTGTCGTGAGGGCTACACTACAAAAATGACGGCTTATGATTCAATGCAAGCGGAACTACGGGTAAAAATAAGTACTGTCATGTGTATACAAATACACGATTTATCAGAGTAAGTGAAGTAGGTAGATCAATTTGGTAATTACATTTCGTTATCTAGAAGTCAGTAGCTACCAAGTGAATGTTATTATGGAGAAATAAAACATCTTTACACCCAACGTTATCGCCTTAATCAAAAACATTGAGACCGAAACATCATAAAACATGATAAATGAAGTAAATACTATAAGGCTGTAGACAGCACGAATGGCTTAACTCAACCGAGGTACGAATACGTTCGTAAATGTACCAGCGGGTAATAGCAGTATAATGCTGCTCTGTTTCGTTTGATGGTTGACAACAAACGAGCCAGCCTTTTTACTACTAATGGGACATTTCACCTTAATCTTCAGGAGTGACAGTGAATCTGCATTTTTATGATAGATATAATAATAATGTTCCCTCAGACCGAATGTCGTTCGTGACAGCCAGTCTCAATGAAGACTAGCCATCAGTACAGTACAGAATCATAGTGCACGAGTGTGTGTATTTTCTATTATTCCGAGTCTGGTAGTTTGTCCTTGTATGTATCCAACGTAAGCTGCCTCCACGATACAAGGGAAAATTCTAGTGTGGATTAACGTATTTAAAAAAAGATTAAAAGAAGAAAAATTAATAAGCCTCTAAATAAAACTACAAAGCGTCATAGCGTAATATAGACTAAATTCTATTACACTAAATTAGTATTAAAGTTACAGCCTATATACGTCCCACAGCTGGGCACAGGCCTCCTCTCATTTTTGAAAGGGTTTTAGGATAAGGAAGCGTCCGCCGCGCTGCCCCAATGCGTGTTGGCGAACTTCACATGTCTTCGAAATATTTTTTTCTTATTTCACAGACATACAGGTTTCCTCGCGATTAAATCTCGCATGGTAAATCAGCACTTAAAATTGAAAATAACAGTTTCATTGGTGGCGGGGATCAAACCCGGGTTGATCCCGTACTGTGAAATTAACAGCGAGCGCCAACCATCTGAGCTACCACGGCTAGTTATAAATCAATAGTATTAAATCAACTCATTTCTCATGAAATTGCATAGAATAGAATAGCAAAATATTATTTGTAACCATACAAATTGGAATGAGATGGTGTTAGAATTATATTAGCCTAGTATTGTGTATAGAGTCTGCAATCTGACGTACAAATTTTAAACCACACGTGCTGCATAAATTTTAAATAATATGCAAATGAGCAATCAACAAGTCTAGTGCTCAAACATTAATACTAGGTCTCGAAAGCGGGCCTTACAGCGGTCAAGGAGAGCGTGATGCGAAGTGGGGCTGCAAGCACTATCATATTTCACAATCATAACCGGTCGGTTTAGTTTTGGACCTTCAAGGGTTGTGAAGTATTCCGAGTTTAATACCATAATAATTATAGTATGGTAAGTTAGTTCCCCATTACATGGAGTGACGACCTGGCCAGCCATACAGGAAGCCGACGGGTGCAGGTGGTTCAAGACCGTGCTTTGTGGCATTCCTTAGTGGCCTATGTTCAGCAGCGGACTTGTGATGAGTTGCAATGACGGTGATAACTAAGTAGTAAGTTAAGGGCTTGATGGCCTAGTGGTTGTTTGTTTGCGGCACTGCTTTTTTTATAGGATAGGGTGACAAACGAGCACACAGTCCACCTGATGGTAAGCGGTTGCTCGGACCAATAGACATCTATCCTCGATCACGAATCAAAATGCAGATGCGTTGTAACCCGTGAGGTCTAAGATGGAATGCCTCGTTTCCAGTAAAAAGGGTATCCGGTTCTCCACACTCACCTTACCCATCAGTATTAAGCTGCTATTTTACTCTGGTATTCTGTGAGAGCGTGGTCCTACCCTGGTCGAGCCGACCCATTCGTGCTACAACAATAATATATCTGCAGCCTGGCTCAACCACGTATAAACAATATAATACCACACTAGTTCCCTGAAAGAAACTTAATAAATCGTGTACTCATTTGCGATTCTCTATTGAAACGTAATGAAACCGAACCATTTTTAAACGATTGATCATTGATGATGAAAAGTGGATCACCTACGACAAGAACATGTGAAAAATATCATGGCCAAAGGGTAGTCAAGCTCCACAGACCGTAGCGAAAACGGCCGAGTACCGAATACTCGGCCTTAATAACATTCCAGAGAAAATAAAGACAAAAAGCCAGTTTTATCATTATTATCATATTAGACATATTAAAACATCAGGAACATGAGAAACAGCGGACATATTGAGAACGTACATAAGAATCTATACTAGACATTATTATGACTACCTAATATTTAAAATTTAAGAGAGGAATATTTTGATGCATAAACATTAGTTTTTCGGCCCTATTTGGGTCTAGTTTGCTTCGTATACTAAGCCCGCCTATGAAAAAAGCCATTTACTGTAAACTGAACTGGCGGGTGTTGATAAGTATTGAGCCACAACTTTTCCCAAGATGTGATAATAGCCTTTATTAGAAACCCACCATTTATGGATTTACATCTCTTGCGGCCCTGATCTAATTCTGCTGCAGCGGAATTCTTAGGATCATTAGGTTGGCAACTGGTTGATAGGTCAACAGCTTTTTCCTTCGGAAGCATGTTTTGAATGAATTTTTTTGTGTGTTTCCTAAGATCAATTATTTTTCTAGATATTTTTCGCGCCAGATAACGAAAACAATCTCACGAACGTGAGTTCGACAAGTAATCAGTAAACACTCATCAACAGTGTCCAAGTACAAGTACTTTTCTTTCGATACTACTTGGCACTCAGTTCTAAAGTATCGATACCAAAGTACTTGGTATCGAAAGAAAAGTATCAAGTAAGTACTTGTATCTACTCGTATCGTTTCATCCCTAACTCTGTGAAAGGAAATAACCGCGCGTCGCTCACTACCGCGTTTTTTTAAAGCCGAGTATTCGGCCGAGTACTCGGCGAATCACTACTCGTTCCATGTCTAGTAAGAATATCCTCTACCCCATATCGTGCTGTCGTAAGAAGCGACAGTGGCAAACAAACCAGAAGATGGGCAGCAGTGTCTTCTTAAAAAAAATAGTGCGGTTGCCAACACGTCTGCCACTATGGCAAATATCTCCTTTTAAGGCAATCTATGTAGGAGGCTTATGTTTAGCAGTAGACTTTAATGACCTCCAGACCGAATTTCGGTCACGGCGGCCTGCCTCAACCGAGACTAGCCATCGGCGCAGAACAGGATTATAGTGCCCAAGTGTTTGCGCAAGCACAGCTGCACTCTCTATTCTCTCACTCTCATAATTCGATGGGACGGTAAACCGATACGACCGGAGATAGATCGGGCGCAGGAGCAACGGCTTTACGTGCTTTCCGAGGCACAGGAGTGAGACACCACTAACTTCCTGACTCCGGGCAGCTATTGAGAATTTCTTGACGAAAAAACTCAATAATTGTTTTTTGGCCCGACCCGGGATTCGAACGCAGGACCTCACGATCTGCAGTCACACTACTCTACTACCACTAAATCAACGAGCAGTGAGCTTTAGATAGGCTGTAACGTTACGGTATACTTGTAATGTTTCTGAAAATCTATTTTATCCTGATTGTTATTGCGTAACATTTATAACTTCTTTATTTACTTAGTAGTAATATCGTAAAAATATGCAATTATCTATAACAAGTACGGTTTTCAAACAATTGAAGGAAATTATTGGATTTTTTTTCTTTTCAATATTTCATCAGTGTAAGCGTCACCGTTACAGTTGGACGGTGTCACAATGGTGCAAGTTCAGGCAGCCTCGATAATGGCCTGATCTTACTGGCCTCGTAACACTTCTATTGTCGCTTGAAATGTGGAATTTAAACACAAATTTCATCCAATCGACGCCGTACAGTACATGTGATAGAACATAATATTATAGATAAGTAATACCTATGACGAAATGATCGGCATACAAAAAGATCCGCTTACATAAAAAATAAAATATTATAGAATTAAGGGTGACAAAAACGCCGTGTAGTCGCAGCGTAAGAAAATCCACTACGGAGAGCAAAAGAAACCGAAGAAGGTCAGAAGCATCTTGTTGATAACCCTCTGTTGCCTCTTACGAAACCCACGAGATGATAAGGGGGGGGGGGGGGGGTGATATTCTCATACCGTCACTACACAGTTGAACCGAGATAAACACAGAAATATTTAATGATATGTTTTTTCTTAATTTCAATTGTACCCACAACTATCATAAAAACGTAACTTAAATACACACCATTGCTAGTGTGGCCGGGGTAGGAAAAGGGGAGACCTCCCGCCGGGCTAGGTGTTCTGCCCGGGGAGCGGCCAACACTCCGTGTGATAGTTCGGAGATGTTCTATATATACTGTCTATGATTCGGAATGTTAATAGCGCGATTTAGGCTTCGGTGTGTTTCGGTGTGCTAGTGGCGCGACGACAGCGTCGCTACATCACCCCCCTGCTCAGACCGGAGGTCGATAGTGCAGTCTCGTTATCGACGAATGTGCAAGTGCCAGGAGATTGCCTTGTAGTCTGCGGTGAGTCGAGAAGGAGGCGAGTAATCTGCGAGAGTGCCGTAAAGCAGAGGCGAGCAGTAAGGCTCAGAGACGTGCCGAACACTGTATGGCGCAGAGAGTAGCTTGAAGGAACAGGAAGCATTATTATTCCAGTGCTGCGATGAACCTTGTGAAGCTAGATGGCTTGCAGGATATGAAGACTGCAGACGATATCTGCTCGGGAGCGAATGGGTGGGGTATTCTATGACGATGATGAAGCTTGAAGTTTCCGAAGGTTGCTTTGGTTGCGTGTTCAAGATCACGTCGGATGGTCACCACTGTGGCCGGTGAGGAAGGAAAAGGGGAGATCTCCCGCCGGGCAACGTGTTCTGCCCGGGGAGCGGCCAACACTTCGTGTGATAGTTCGGAGATGTTCTATATATACTGTCTATGATTCGGAATGTTAATAGCGCGATTTAGGCTTTGGTGTGTTTCGGTGTGCTAGTGGCGCGACGACAGCGTCGCTACACTAGCATAGATCTCAACCATTTCTGTTGAACATTTGGAGTAGGAGGAGAGTTCACCGAACCCCAATGCGTGTTGGGGAGATCACACGTCATTAAAACATTTTAAATTTCTCAGACATAAAAGTTTCCTCACAATATTTTCTTTAAGGTGTGTCCAAATACAACGCGGCATTCGAGCGTGGCAACCTTCTAATCTTCACCACTGAGAGAAAGACGTGTTAAATAGACACTTGAAATAAGAAGTTTTTTTCTTCATAGAATAAGGGTTGTAAAGTAGCACACAGTCCACGAGATGGCAAGTAGATGCTATGGCCCATAGACATCTACATCTATCCTCGGTTAAAAATACAAATGCAGATGCGTTATTAACCCTGAGGACTGTGATGGTATGCCTCGTTTCTAGTAAAAAGGTCCCTGGTTTTTTCTAGTATAAAGGTCCTTGGTATTCTGTGAGAGCGCGGTGCTACCCCGGTCGAGGCGACTCATTCGTGCTACAACCATCTACAGCTGTAGCGTGGCTTACATATAAAAAATCAGGGGTGTGTGCAGATTTAACCTCGTACTCGAGGTGAAGAAAAAGATCGTGAAGAAATCTGCTTGTCTGAGTCTAAAAATAAAATCACAAACAACAAAAAGACTTGAAAGCTGTCAACTCGCATTACAGGACAGCGCGGCGGACACCCTCTTGCCCTAAAAACCTCAAATTGACAGGAGGCCTGTGGGACATTTAAACAGCGGGGATCGAACTAATTTCAAGTTGGTTGGGCCTACTATGAAATCTAAGCGAACACAAGCTATGGTAACAGAACATTTATACATCTATGTTTTTTTTTTCATCAATTTCAAATTACGAATGCCATTATATTACTGGCCGTTAAGACTTGTAAATTGTTAGTTATAAATCAAAACAGCTCGCCATGCCCGGTACGCCATTATCGGTGATTAAAGCAGAGGGCAGGATGAACCAAATTATATGGTCATGGCGCGCTTTTGGCCTCCTCTGTACGGTCATTATACCGCGGCGCGGATGCAGCGTGGCTGTAGACACGTGCTGCCTTTGAAACAACGCACAACGCTCATCGAAATAAAAAAAATTGTAATCAGTAAGAGTCAGTGGTATTTGTTTTGTATACCATGCGAAATCAATTTATCATAATATTGTGAAATTTGAAACATCCCTACACTTTTTTTTAACACAGAATTTGTATTCTATACACATAAATAAGATTGAAGTGTCCGTCTTTTTTACCAAAATACCTAACTTCTATTATACTCAGGGTGTTACAAGAATTTTTTTAAATTTGTCCGTCTGTCTGTTTATGTGGGTTAATCTAGAAATAGCTGAACAGATTGCGATCAATCTTCACGAACTGATAGAAAGCAATGCTAGCAACAAGTTATTAAAGCTATATCTTATCCGAAAAACTTGGGAGATTTAAAAAAAAGAAACCAAACAACGCCACGATAATAGATACTTCTCAGAGGAAGCTGGGTCGCTAGTAATATCTTAAATTTTTACCACACCAACAGCATAAAGATTATAGTTACCATATGACTAACCAGATAACAACTATGTGACTATAGTTATTAATCTGGTTAACTCTCTGCCTTTTGACATAAAATTTCAATTCTAGCTCAAGCCGATAATATAGTGTCATCAGCATCAATGCATTCATTACATTAGTGTCTGTTTACATTGCTTAAGTTAAAAACAGTCACTTATCTTATTACAATATAATAATATACTCTACCCTTGAGTTGAGTACTTGTAGGAGAAGTAAAGAATGGTAAATCAAAACCTAATTTACATGTTATCAACATATTGTATAAAATATTATGAATGTATTGTATAGTATACAATATTTAAAAAAATACAGGTATGAATTAAACTTAAAGTAAAACAGACTTATAGAATCTCAAAAGAATAAATTGATTTCCATGTAATAACTTTTGAAGCCTTACAAATATGTGTACCAAATAATTAACGCCCTATTGACCTTTTCCATCCTTTTGAGTGGCCTAATGAATATAACAAACTCAAGGTAACAACTAGAATATTTCCTACACAACTATGTTAAAAACTAAACTGTAGTTTTAAACAAAACTGACTTCAAAAGCTAAAAAAAAATAATTTCTACATAATAGTGTCTGAAATTGCTACCAAGACATTGTAAATCCAAGAAAGCCCCTTTATGTAACTTTTATATTTATACCAAATTAATTTTCATCATCATCGCTACAGCTCATAGGTCCACTTCCAAACATAGGTCTGAAGGAACCTGAATTAAAGCTACAAAACACAGTACTGAGCCACAGCATTCATCGACTTTCTACATGTCTTACAGGTTGTTGGTTGTTGGAGGTTGTCACTGCATCTAATGGAATTCTGTCCTACTCTCTGCTAGCAGGTATAATGCTACCCACTCTAGAACCTTTCTTCCCTATCAATTTTTAGTATGTTGAGCTTCTTGGTTGGCCCATTATCACTTCAGCATATTGATCTGTGGGGCTATGTTAGTGATTCTAGTTCGACTATGGATATTAATATAAAAAATACAAATCTTAAATTCAAAAGCTAAACACATAGGATTTAATTAGTCAAAAGAAACATGTTTACCATGATCCAATTTGGAATGTCTCAGTACAATATATCTGAGTCATTTTAGAAATCTCATTTAAGCAATATAGATAAAAGTTTCTAATGGATCATTGTCTGTGTAAAGATTTCTCATAAAATGCACAAGGATGATAACTCGTTGTAGTATACATAATGTTTTTTTTTAATAGAATAATATTTTATATAATAAGATTTTGTTTAATAATGTAGAAATTATACACCTGCAATTCTTTAAAGAATGATTATAAGTGTAGGTAAATCTTAGAACTAAATTAAATTATAAATATTGTTTTACCTTCATTATTACACTAATACTACTTACTACCTGTACTACCTATGTTCCAGTGCTTTTTTATGAATGTAAACAGGCTAATTTAATATATTTCACAATTCACAAATCACAAACTAGTGTTAAATAATTTGTGTTCATACCTAGATTATTGGCTGTTTTATATTCGTATTTGATTAATAAAAACCACAAGTATTGCTTTGCATGATAATGTTATAATATCTCCTAAAATATACAGCATGTACAGTGGTACATTATAAAACTAATTAAATAATTACTTCATAAGTTGAAATTGCCGATTGTGTACAAGCGAAATATTCAACGTCATAAACTTATGAAAATAAATTATACTAATGCACAAAAAATAATGTTTTCAAAGAATAATGTTTACTATATTTTATCAGTATCCAAAGGAAAGTGTGTTTGTTTTGTGTATAATATTCGCTTAACAAAAACGAATGCAATCGAGTAGTAACTATAAAAACTAGTAATCAGATCATTAAATGTTTTTCAACTAATGAAGATTACATACCTACCTAGTACTAGTACCTAATAATTTGTAATGTTTATAAAAAGCAGCCACCCATGTACTTACCAACAATTAAATCCTATTTTCTTCACAGGAAATATTGTTTTTTGTCACTGTTATAATTCTACCTTCTTTAGATATTATTTAAAATCCTCATTATGTACAAAATTAGTATCGATATTCTATTTTATAAGTATTTTCACTGAACAATGCCGATCGTTTTCGTAACATTAATTAAAAAATTTAATATACAAACACACGAATACCGAAATAATACTCTCCGACACACGGCTGATCCGTGCGGCTCTCTAAAAATTTATTTTCTATCACATCGCTGCTTGTAACTGCGAGAACGTCGAAACAGTATGATAAAAAGAGATAACGATATACATTTTCAAAGAGCAAGAGTGATATAACAGTATTTCCAATTCCTGCTTGAAATGCAATGCGTTGCCGCCGCCGCCATTATTTAGTCGCGTGTTGCCAGTTGTTGTCGAATATTTAATAGTACGTTCCGTTTCAAGGAAACTTAAAACTACTATTTTGTTAGATAAGTAAAACTTTAATATTTGTAAAAGTAAAGAAATAAAAATATTATAACCTAAGAATAGTTATCTATTTACAATTCTATGATTCTGTTCTTATATTCCAATATCGGAAAGATTGACACGTTAACATTATTCCAGTCAAATCAATTAAATTGTTTACTAATTTACTACTATTAATAAATAAAAATGAGTTGAATTGTATGGGCAACTATAAATTTGAAAATTTTTCGATTGAAGTATTATCCATTTTCTGTTACTTTATTATTTTACTCAATACTAACTTATAGTATCTTATCGTTTTGTAAGGAATGTAATAAAAAACTACATGCGATTGTTAGGCTGCCCATGTGAGATACCATTGGCATGGAAGGCAAGATGTCGAGTAATGGCTTGCTGTTGCTGTATATGCTTTCAACGCGTTGGGAGTGCACACTAAAAGATGGATTCCCTATGACACTTTCGAATTCAAGGTGACTTCTTACAAAAACATTATATAAAAGAATTTTAGTCCCAGGAGAAAATCGTTTCGTATTGCGTTTAATAAATCTTAAGAACTTCGCGGCTTTATTAACAATAATGTATAAATGAGATTTAAAGGTTAGCTTTCGGTCAATAGTTACATACACCAAATCCGTCATCGGCCGAAGTTTGCACGGGCGACAACGGCCGTACTCGGACGATCGAATCAAACACTTGCAAAACAAAGAGAGCGCGTACACATACACAACTGTCATCGTCCGATAACGCACGAAGACGGCCGATCAACCGTCGAATCCGAAATTGTTGGGATTTCTCTCCCGACTGCTGGCGTCTACAGTTCAAATTGAGTGTATTTATAGTTCAATTTAACATTTTGTCTTTTTTCTGTTGTTTCTGTCGGTGTTGTTATCTCCCTAAATGACTATGGATATTGAAAATAGAAAAATAGGAAAGAATACCGGCAACGTTCAATGTCGGCACAAGTGGTACACTGTTGCAGTGTAAGCACATACACGTCCGAGTTACTCGTCCGGGTAGTTCTGTTCGCTATCGGCCGACAAAATCGATTTTGGTGTACATGTAACGTTAGCGCCCAATCAGACTGCACTAGCGGGGGCGGGGGCGGGCGCAAGCGCTCGGGTCTTGGCGTCTGCATATTCAGAGTGCCAAACGAGCTACGAGTGTCATTGCAAATGTGTTTAGTCGTTCTCAAACTTTGCTACGTATTTAGAAGACATGGATGAAGATTTGCTTTTGAAATACATACATACTTGAAATGGAAATTGCAATATAGAAGTTTGGCACACACGATTTAAATAAAGGAAGAGAGGAGGTTGGAGAATTTTATGTATTATACGCTGATTTACGGACGTATCCCGTAATTCTTTGAATACACGAGAATGTCATTAGACACTTGACTACATATTAAATAAGATCTCCGAGATCCATGTTTAGTCAAGATTGACACCAATTTATTTCTTCCCATAATTTATTTATTTATGGCCACCCTACTTAAATATTACAGATGTTTGCTCTGCCAAATAGCAGTGCGATGTTGTACTGCAGATATAAATTCTTCCGTATTGATATCCATGATGATTGACGACGCTTCGGCGGGTGAATCAAAATGGTTTAGAACCACAAGCGTAGTCACCTAACAGACGCTAGTTCACTGTGAACGATACGAGCGGACTGAGCCATTAGAAACACCCGCGCCGCCCGCGCCCGCGCCCGCCTCATGCCGACGCGCGGCGCGCGGGAGCACTCTGAATGCAACTGGCGTCTACATACATTTTGATTTACACGCGCCCGCGCTAGCACCCGCGCCCGCCTCCACTCTGAAAGAGTACTCAGTCTTTAATCTCCGGTATCTCTTGCAAAACTACATCAACAATAGGGTATTTTAGCCATTTTTAGTTTTTTTTTTTAATGAATCCAAGAGTGATAATGAACCACTATAATTTATATATATATATATATATATATATATATATATATATATATATATATATATATATATATTAAACTTAATACTGCCGTAAAAATACTTCTAATCTATCGTTTTAAATTCTCGCGTGAAAACGCTAGCCGCCATGTTGTTCAACTCGTGACGTCACAGTCGTCGATTCTGCCGATTTTGCAAAGGAATAATATACTTTTTAATGTTTAATAGTAGTATATAAGTTATCATCTTTATCATTATTGTGTTGTGCCTAAATGCAAAAATAAGAGCATAAGAATGCCGGAAAAGTATTGGTTAAAGTGCCAACTCATTTAAATATGAGACATACTTGCTTAAAACTGGTAAGAAGAGACCCGAAGGCATTGTCTACAAAATCTAAACTATACTTCTGTGAAGATAATTTTGATGTAAGTATGAATTATATTTAACTATCGTTTAATACAAGACAAAACATTATGAGGTGAAAGGTATCGCAAGTCAAATTTTGTAATATATTACGTTAACATAGATATTATAACTAATGATTGTAATTATAGATAAACTAAACTATGATAGCTACTAAATTATGTTTTATCAAAATACACTCGGACCTGGTATTGTGGTTTTGTGTAAACAAATAGTTAGTAATAGGTACTTACACTAATGTTTTAACATTCCTCAACTCGGCTGTACAAAAATTGGGATTTCATGCAAAAATTTTGCCACCATCAATTTATTTATCCTTGGTAGATTAGTACTTTATGTTTTTACGAATTCGTCTTCCATGATGCCTTTTCAATAGAATTCGGAATTAAACTCAATAATCGTAAATATAACTTGAAAATGTCGAAATAACACAACACGTTAGCTAGTTCTCTTAATAAGTAACACAGAACACTGATATCCTTAGGCTGGATCAGTGACGTCACGACATGTTCTCTAATATGGCCGATAGCGTTTTGCAGATTAGAGGAACAGACGAAAAAAAATATTCTTAATACGGAAATTAAAATTTATAATGTGCTATTTTATAAACGGAAATC
Source organism: Parnassius apollo (assembly GCA_907164705.1). Taxonomy (NCBI): domain Eukaryota; kingdom Metazoa; phylum Arthropoda; class Insecta; order Lepidoptera; family Papilionidae; genus Parnassius; species Parnassius apollo. Next base: position 4,860,199 of record CAJQZP010001271.1, read on the forward strand.
AATATTTTTTGTTTACTTTTTTACAAAATCTATAATAAATATATATTTTTTGATTTTATTTTACATGGTGTAAAATACCCTATTGAATAATTAAATATTAACAGTTCTTTTCCTGGTGTATTTTACATGGAAGCATTTGTTAGCATTAAGAGTCATACTATTGACGTCACACCAATGATATATTCTACTCAGATCATTCCATATACGCCTTATACCCTCCACTGATTTTTGTAGTTTATACATTTTTGAATCATCAGCAAATAACGAGCAACGACTATCTTTGATTTCTGAGGTGATGTCGTTAATAAAAACCAAGAATAATAGAGGGCCCAGATGCGAACCTTGAGGCACCCCTGATTGAGCTTGATACTGTTTGGATTCGAAACCAATGACAAAAACAATTTGGGATCTCCTCTCCAGATACGATCTAAACTATCTAATCAAGGATGGACCAATACCATAAAGAGATAGTTTCTTAATGAGTTGCTTGTGGTCAAACTTGCCGAATGCACTGATAAAATCTGTATAATATATGGCGTCAATTTCTTGGCCTTTGTCTACTTTTTTTAAAAGGTGTAAAATTACACAAATTAATTTAAGCTGACAATCCACTGCTTCATCCATGCTGCGAGCTGATAGGAAAGTTATCAAAGTGCTTGGCAAGAACTGAGTGCACAAGACTTTCTAATAGTTTGGAAAAGCAAGAAAGAATTGATATGGGGCGATAATTTTTTTTTATCCATGCGATCACCCTATTTAAAAACTGGAACTATTCGGATACATATAATACAGATAAGTATAGATGAAAAAAATGAAAGCAATGAAAAGCATGAAAGCAGGTAAGGCAGTCGGATATGATAGAGTTTCACTCGAAATGCTAAGGGCTGGATAGGAAGTAATGGCAGGTCTGCTGTATCATATTCATCTTGTTTCATTTATGCTGGAAAGTGAAGCGGGAACCGGAGGACTGGTGCAAAGCCGTGGTAGTCCCAATATATAAGCAAAAAGGGTCTCAGCAGGACTGTAAAAACTACCGTGGTATCAGCCTTATTAGCATTGTGGAAAACTGTATGCTATGGTACTAATTTCAGGGTCATGAAAGAAACCAATGGAAAAATTTGGGGTGTGCAAGCGGGATTTAGAAAAGGAATGGGATGTACAGATCAAGTATTTTCCATGCACATGATCGAGGAGAAGTTTTTGGCCAAAACTAAAGAGTTTTAGAGCGTTCATGAGCTCGGAAAGGGCTTATAATAGAGTGGATAGGGATTTGTTATGGCAAACACTGAATTCATTTGAGTTGAGCGCTGGGTTGATACAGGCATTAAAATCTCTTTAAAGGGACTCTTTATAGGGAGTTGGTCGAACAAGTGGACGAGTTTGTATATTTGGGAGGTGTATTCAGCAGGAATGAGAGATATGATAAGGACACGACGAGTGAACGCAGGGAATAAAGTAAGTGGGGCTCTACACACTATTGTGAAAAGTCAGAATGTGTCAAAAAGGCACGTATAAGGCCATACATTGACAAGCTGTGTTAGTCCCTTGTCCCTACTTTAACGTATGGTAGTGAAAGTTGCGTGTGGCAGAAGAAGCACGAGAGTAGAATAAATGCAGTAGAAGTGCGGTTGCTGGTTGTATTTGAGGTCGAGGATATAAACCCTCGACCTCAAATCCAATACCTCGCTGACTATAAAGAAACAGTCAGAGATATCACAAAGAATCAAATGTGGTATCCTTATCCCTGATGCCCAAGGTGCCTGGAAGGACTCACGCGACATTGGTCGTGTGCTTGCGTACCAGAACCGCTGGGTAAACATCAGGGACTGGTTACTACCCAAAGCGAAGTTGGCAGGCTTATTTTTGGGCGGGGACGGGGAGGATGCGATCAACAATGGCGTGCCATTCGTCCAGAACTAGCCTAGTGCAAGCCAACCTCCACCACAGTGAAACTGCGTCGGCTTAATTATGCAAGTGGTTGGAGGCACAAAGGACGGCCATAGCCCTAATCCAGAAGCCATGGTTTGGGGCTGGTAAAATTAAAGGTCTAAGCAACCTAAAAGGTAAGTTATTCTACAACTCTGAGCTCGACAGGCCTAGTGCGTTTATTTATACTACTAAAGATATCTGTGCAAAAACATTAACAGATTTCTGTTCCAGAGACATGTATGCCGTAGCAATACAAAATACACAGAAGGGAAGATTAGTCGTCGCCTCGGTTTATATGCCGGAAGAAGACACTCCTCCCCCTCATGACCTCGTCAGGCTGGTAAATTTCTGCGAGAGGGCCGGACTAGAGGCCGGACTCCAACGCGCATCATCCCCTTTGGGGAATGGCAAAACCCAAAGTCTGTATAGTCGCTCTTACCAGTTTTGGGTATGAACGTGACTTTCACTTCCCTCCATCCTCTAGGAACATATTTAAGAGCCAGCCATGCTCTCATTATGGTAACAAATCTGACTATTAGGGCTTTACCCCCCTCCCCCACGGTAAAAGTGCCGGGAATATGCCGTCCGGTCCTGCCGCCTTATAGGGGAGGAAACTATGAATGGCCCAAAAGATTTTGTCCATCGTCAGCACTCTCTGTGCTAAATTCCAGTTTTCTTCTGTTGGTGTCAGTGCATCTTCATGCCGGTTTACCCTTACGGCGCCTCTACACGTTGGCCAACACAGTGGCGAATGTAGTGGCCAATAGCATTGGCCAACGTGTAGACGGGGTGTTTGGGCTTCATTGGTATGTATTGGAACGATGGCCCGCAAGTTGGCGCGAGATCCGTGTGGTGTCGGTTATTTTACAAAAGATCAAAGGATTGTTGGCAGAGTTTGGTCGCCGCGTCCACACGTTGGCCGCGCGTTTAGTTTGCTACAAGCTCCCAGAGTGATTGCACGCATCTGATTTAAATTTTATATTCAAGCTCTGTAGGGTGGATGTCCCAATTACCAGCCTTTTAGTGCCAATTTCAACTTTAAACATTCCTACTACTTTAATTAGCTCGATTTAATTATTATTGAACATTTGTTTTAATCAATAAGCTATTTATTAAAAAAAATAACGTTTTTTCACAATCAGAATATTACGAGAACAATTTTAAAATGAAAAAAAAATGAAGCACGTCGTTTATACGTGGTAGAACCATGCAATTATATTAGAAGTATAGTTGCAGCACGAAGGTCGGCTCGACCGGGGAAGGACCACGCTCTCACAAAATATCAGCGTAAAATAGTAGCTTAATGATGCTGTGTTTCGTATAGTGAGTGTAGAGAACCATAGACCCTTTTTAAAGAAAACGAGGCATTTCATCTTAGTCCCACGGGTGACAACGCATCTGCATTTTGATTCGTAATCGAGGATAAATGTAGATGTCTGTGGGTAGTAACCACTTACCATCAGGTGAACTGTGTGCTCGCTTGTCACCCTATCCTATAAAAAAACGTCGATTTCTTATAATTTAATCGTGCAAGATTTCGAATCATCATCATCATCATTACAGCTGTTCACAAGTCCACTACTGAACATCCTCCTCCACAGACAGCCGCAAAGCATGGTCTTGAGCCACTTTGCTCATCATGAGTTTTTCAATTATGTTCTAAGTTATAATTAGTACCTATTATTAAGTCAGTGTTAATTATATTTATTGCTATTGTTTTTGTCTTAAATCACAAATCACTTTTGTCTCAAAAAATAATTAAATTACACAAATAAATTATAAGGTGTTTTTTATATACATCAAATGTCTGATAGAAATACTACATATTTTGCTAAACTTTAAAATCAAAACCCAAATTTAAAACGTAGACTAATCGATTATAACTCCTTTAACTTTAAAATAAGTTAAGTTCTTATTAATGGTATTTATTCCAGTTTATGATGCATGTAAAGAATAAATAAAGCTAATCGTATATCGTATATCTATTTACACTATTATTTTATAATTCTTTTCACACACAGCTTCATCTTGTCACACAGCTTCATCTTGTCACAGGGCTCGCGGCCTGCAAGGCCGCGAGCCCTGTGACAAGATGAAGCTGTAAGAGTCGTATAGACTAACAGCATTAACATCAAGATAATAGAGCCACTGTGTTGGCCAACGTGTAGAGGCGACATTACGTACGGAGTGATTACCGGACATGATAGTAGGTAGACATAAAGTTGAACCGGCCAAATATACTATACTAAATAAGAATAAAATAATTACAACGTAACAGCTTCTGAAGTTGGGCTTTTATTCCTTCTGTACACAATCTTTTATGTCTTTTTCTAAAGCCGTTATCTGATAATTATTAATTTTATTCTTTTTAATCCTTTGAAGTCAGCTATTACTTTTTTAACAGGTTTTTATTTTAAATTTCATTCTTAATTTTATTTGTTACTTACTGGCTAGTTATTTTGATTGTACGCCGACTAATGTCTACATACTGCTCCCTTTTCTGCGGACAATACTCGCTGTGATATACAACATACTAAGTAGAGATCAGTGTCGCAAACACAATATCAAGCAATTTCCATAGAAATTCTAACACATCATGATAGTTGTATTCTGCGAGCTACTCTACGATCCGGTCACTTATGGATAATAACTTTAATATGAGTAATTATTAATAAGTAATTTTATACGTAGTAGAGAGTCACGCTGCAGCTATATTATGGTTGTAGCACGAATGGGTTGGCTCGACCGGGGAAGGACCACACTCTCACAGAATACCAGCGTAAAATAGCAGCTTAATACTTCTGTGTTTCGTATGGTGAGTGTAGAAATCCGGAGACCCTTTTTTACTGGAAACGAGGCATTACATCTTAGTCCTCAGGGGTGACTACGTATCTGCGTTTTGATTCTTAATCGAGGATAAATGTAGATGTCTATGGGCCACAGCATCCACTTACCATCAGGTGGACTGTGTGCTCGGTTGTCGCCCTGATTTTATAAAAAAAAGTGACCGATTTTATTACAGAAAAAAATGAGGCTTTTGGTTGCGTAGAAAGTATTATAATGTAACAAATGTAGTAAACGTAAACAACACGGTATTAAACAATCTTTAAATTAGACCCTGTCGCTGTAAGCCAATCACTGTCGGCTACAATCGATAAAAATATTTTTTTCGTTTACTATACCCGCATTTACAGTAATAAATAACATGATACATATACCAACGTCAATAAACTAGTACGTCCGTGTTGTAGACAAAAGTTAGACCGAGTTATTTTATTTTAATAAAATTAATCATGTAGGTACATAATAAACATTAAACATTAAAGAACTTCATCGGAGTTAGGCATAAGAGGTCTACGCCCTAATGAAACTTCAGCTTGAACATTATTCTTCTACTTCTTCTATTGTGTAAATTTATGTCGGACACTCAAAAGATAGGGCGAATAGAAATCGCCATAACAACACTCATCTTCCTCGCGACTTCACCTTGGCTGCAGCGGGAAGAGGAAAAGAACACCCGTCGCGCCATTTTTCGCCAAAACGTATCCGTAGTGGACTAGACAAACCCACTCACGATTTGAGTCCACTTCGGGCTATCCTAATGAATCTCTCTTTTACCTTCGTTACGTGTTTAAACTAAGCATTTGGGTGCCGGGCTGCAAATCTACGGGTTTGACTCTTGCAAGAAACAATGTTTTTTTTTCACTACAAATAATTCGTCACCGACGCCGCAAAGGAGTAAACTTAATTTTTTTAAATTACAGGGAGCGAGAAAACTTTTATTATTCGCCGATTGCTAGCTTTTTCTCATAAGAAATTTAATCGTATTTGTAGTATTCAAATTAATCAAATATTTATAGAAACAAGGTATTCTATCTAAGTCCTGCATTTTGACCTGCATCTGTATTTTGATTCTTAACCTAGGATAGACGTAGATGCCTATTAGCCACATCACCCACTTGCCGTCGGGTTGACTAGTTTGTCACCTTTATTCTCTAGTTATATAGTCTAGTTATATATTCACAGATTTCACACGTAGTAGAGTCAGGCCGCAGCTGTATTATGGTTGTAGCACGAATGGGTCGACTCACCCGACTACGACTACGCTCTCACAGAACACCAGCGTAAAATAGCGGCTTAATGCTGCCATTTTTCATATGGTTAGTGTAGAGAAACAGGTACATATTCCAAACCGGAACCAGAGACATGATTAAATTGTAACGGAACGTTTAATATACATTCGCACTAATCACCGACTATTACGCTGTGAAGAATATGTGCATTTGCAGGATGCAATACAATCAGACAATTACATCGAGAATATGGGGCGATTGGTCATCTTGCCATCCAGTTTCACAGGCAGTCCGCGGTACATGCACATGCGGCTGGAAATACGGCCGGCCGGACCTATTCCTTACGTTTACCATAAATCCAAACTGGACCGAAATCAATCAACAACTTCTTACCGGACAGGCGTATTAGGCATGATGTAATTGTCAGAGTTTTTCGTTGAAAACACAAAGCAATGATAAGTCTTCTTACAAAAGAGAAAATTTTCGGTCAAGCTCTTTGTTTCATGCGTCGAATGGCAAAAGCGTGGCCTCACAACCACATTCTCCTGTCTCTGGAAGATAAAATTCATTCTGACACTGTTGACAGTGTCATACAGAACACAGTTAAGCTATATGGTATTTATTACTTACGGCGACGATCAGATGATCAGTACGGGTGCTTATCCAGGGTCGGGTCAAAAATCATATAAGTAGTAAGTTTTTCTGTTAAGAAATTCTTAATTGCAGCCCGGAATTAGGAACTTGGCGGAAACGGTGCTTCGGAAAGCAAGTTAATCCGTTGATCCTGCGCCTGATATCTCTCCGATCGAGTCGGATTACTGTCCCATCGGACTATGAGAGTGAGGCTATAAAGAGATTGTTATTATAATATATTGTAAAGAGTATGCGCATGCACAGATGCTTGCACTCATATATATGCATACACTCGGCTAATAAAATCCTGTTCTGTGCAGATGGCTAATATCCGTTGAGAATGGTCACCGTGACTTAATGACTAACTATCTTGTAAATATTAAATATAAAGAATTCATTGGATCTCATGAAACGTTGGACACATACAAGGTGCTTCTAAATCTTTTAAGACTGTTCTGTATAGATCTTATTAGTCTCCTTTAATTTATAACAAGATTAGATGAAAAAATATCCTCATCATTACAAGACTAACAACATTGAAATCTATAATAGTTTTCTATCCCTTCGGCACACCACCGTGCGTTGCACAAATGATGGTCATAACATAAAAACTTAATTTCGGCGGCTTAAAAGGCCGCATTTTTATAAGTGTGAATCTATTTGCGATCTTCACAAATGATGACATCTCTCAGGGGGTCATTGTAGAAGCGTGCTCGTTTCGACCCCTGCCAGCCCTTTTCAGGGCTGCAATTATACACAGCTGCGCACCCATGCAAACGAGGGTTAGGGCGTCCCCCCAAGGCGACGCACACCAGCTCGTCCCCGTTGGTGTGGAATGCAGCGCGCAAAGCGGCGATGGGGACCGCCAACCGTCACGCACAGCCCGACACGGCGGAAGGTGGAGGACGGAGTGCAGAGTTGGCACGTGGAATGTTAGAGGGGGCATGAGAGATAAGACGAATGAGTTGATCGAAATAATGAAAGAAAGAGAATTAGATGTCGTGTGTATGTCGGAGACCAAACGGAAAGGCAGTGGTACTGAAGAGCTCCCTGGCGGGACGTTAGCTATGTGGTCCGGAGTCTCGGAAAGCGAGAACGCCTGCCAGGGAGTGGGAGTGCTGTTGTCGTCCCGGTTGGTCGATCGTATGACTGAATACAAGGTTGTGAACTCAAGACTTCTCTGGGTTCGCTTCAAAATGGGACTGACGAAGTTATTCCCTTTGGCTGTTTATGCGCCGGTAGCTTCGTCGTCCAGGGCTGAGCTGGAGGAGTTTTGGGAGAATGTAAGAGAAGTTCTAGATTCGGTTAAGGGAAACGAAAGAACTGTTGTATGTGGTGATTTGAATGGATGGGTAGGTATCGCTCGAACAGGATACGAGTCGGTGCTTGGAAAGTTTGGCGATAAAAGGGTTAATGATGCTGGCAAGCTTATACTGGCTGTATGCAAGGAAAAGGGTCTTCTTGTGACAAACACTATGTTTAATCACAGGAAAATCCATATGTACACTAGAGAAAGAAAGAATGAGAGAAGTATGATTGATTTGTTCCTGGTGGATGACCGACTGCGAAAACAGGTAATGGATACACGAGTGTTCAGGGGTGCTGACCTGGGAACGGATCATTATCTAGTAATTACTAGATTTAGGGGTTTGTTCGCGGGTGGGCGCTACCGGACGGCAGTAACAGAACCACAGTCGGTCTGTCGCATCCGAAGCTGGAAGCTTCAGGAAGCGGATACTAGGGACAAATATCACACGAGGGTAGCCGAAAAGCTTGACACCATCGATGGCAGGAAAGAATGTGTGGAGAGAACATGGCAGAACCTTAGGGATGGAATGGTAAGTGCAGCGGAAGAAGTATGTGGTACGACAAAAAGAGGTAGTAGTAAAAGAAGAGATGCATGGTGGAATGATGAAGTGAGAGAAGCTGTAAAAAAAGAAGAAAAAAGCATGGTTAGACTACTTGGCCTCTAGTAACGATGAGCATATGAGAGAGAAGATGAAAGAAAGATATAAGCTGCAGAAAGTTCATGCGAAAACATTGATTGAGGAAGTACGTGAAAGGTGTAGAACAGAAGCGGACGAGAGGTTGTCGCACAACTTTAGGGAAAACTCCAAACTCTTCTAAGGAAAGAGGTTGGAAGGTCCCGGAGTGGTGCGACAGTCTTAAGAATGAACAAAGTGCTTTCGAGAACCAATGACGTCCTCTCAGAAAAATCGGACGTCATGCAGCGATGGAGTGAATGTTATAGAGAAATGTATGCGTGTCATGATCTTAGTGAAGGATCCGGGGGTGACGCCGTGACTGGCACGCCAGACACGGACCTCGATGACACTGAAGTCATCAGCATGAAAGAGATTGAACTTGCGATTCGAAGTTTGAAATGTGGTAAGGCTGCGGGACTAGACAGTGTTACTGCTGAAATGGTCAAGTACGGTGGACCTCGCGTCTGGGACAGCTTCCATCTGCTGTGCAATTTGTGCTGGCGAACGGGAGATGTCCCGGATGATTGGCGATCCGCGGTCATTGTGCCTTTATATAAAGGTAAAGGTTCACATTTTGACTGCGGGTGCTATCGGGCGATCAGCTTGACCAGTTTAGCAAGTAAAGTTTACTCGAAGGTTTTGACACGTAGGATGCAAGAGAAATCGGAAAGATTCTTATGGGAGGCAAAATGCGGATTTAGACCTGGAAGAGGATGCACGGATCAAATGTTTTCTCTCCGCATGATCACGGAGAAGCTTCTGAGTGTTAAACAGAGGATTTTCTGTGCTTTTGTGGATCTGGAGAAAGCATTTGATAAGGTTATAAGGAAGAAAATGTGGGAACTGTTGCCGGGATATGGTGTGAATGGTCGATTGTTAAGGGCTGTGCAGTCACTTTACTATGACTGTAAAGCCTGTGTGCGGGTAGGGCGTAACCTGTCACCCATGTTTAGCGTCCAAGCAGGCGTAAAACAGGGTTGTGTCATGTCTTCCTGGCTGTTCGTACTGTATCTCGACAGCTGTTTACAGAAGCTGAAAAATAGCTGTTTGGGTGTGAAATTGGGTGACATAAAAGTTAATTGTCTGCTGTATGCTGATGATGCAGTGCTTATTGCACCATCAGAAGCAGAACTGCAGGCATTAGTCACGTGTATGAAAGAGGAATGTGAAATTAAAGGTCTCCGTTTGAATGCTAATAAAACTAAGGTTCTGGTATTTGAAAAGGACGAAGAGAGAACGAGATGTGAAATATGGGTAAATCAGGAATGTCTAGAACAGGTAAATGAAATTGTATACTTGGGTAGTGCTTTCAGCCGGGATGGAAGATGTAATTTAGATGTGGATAGGCGTGTCGCTGCCGGAAACAAAGTCAGTGGTGCCCTGAATGCATTAGTAAAAAGGCAAGGCGTGGTGAAGAGTGCACGCCTTGCAATACATAACGCAGTGTTGGTACCGACTTTGTTATATAGCAGCGAAACCTGGGTATGCCAGAAGAAGCATAAAAGCAAGTTGAATGCAGTGGAGATGCGATCTCTTCGTAAAATGTGAGGCGTTACCATAGCCGACCGAAAGCGAAACGAAGAGATTCGCAATATGGCAGGATTGAAAGATGACCTTATCACAAAAATTGATAGGGGCGTACTCCAATGGTTTGGGCACGTTGAACGAATGAGTGAAGACCGAATGGTGAAGAAAATATATAGAGCGAAAGTAAATATTAAAAGGCGTCGAGGTAGACCGAGACTAACTTTCGAAGACCATATGAGCAAATTGCTCGAAGAGGGGGGCTCAAGAGTACTCGGATACCTAGACGTGCATGTATGAAGAAGTTAATGAACCTGAAAGAAGCGAAAGAGGTATGTAAGGATCGTGACACTTGGCGATCTGTTCTCTCTGGCTACCCCGTTAGGGATTGTGCGTGAAGATAAGTAAGTAAGTAAGTATGACATCTCCATTCGAAATAATCTGTACTATAATCTAATATAATAATCTATACTACATATAATTGTAGTCAGAAAACAGGAAGTGAATAACAGAAATAGTTGTGAAAAATTTGCTATGACTTTGTTTCGCTGTGGGAATCTTTATCGGCCTAGTTTGAAGTCATGAAATTTTATCAAACTCTATAAACATTCAATTATTAACGTCTGTAACCATAGAATATCTTTCGCTCTTACGGCTATGAGATTTTGATATTTTATATATATATATATATATATATATATATATATATATATATATATATATATATATATATATATATATATATATACAGGGTTACTGGTAACTCGACGCATTCCCGCCAAGGCGTGATAGTTGGGGTCATAACCTATCAAATGAACCATAAAATGCATTATGCTCATGTGGACAAATTTCGAGATATTTAGGTTTAATTATTTTTTCAAAAAATCTCAAAAGTCTGGTGTCATAAAATTTCTAGAAAAAAACTTACAGCTGCATTATTTTCATTTTATTTTTTTTTACTTAATGAAAACCTGTATACTTATTTATCAATACTACAGTGTGCAAAAAGTCTCATCATTTTCGAAGTAACACTACTAAAAGTACAACTTTTTCCAACCAGAAGATAAGTAATTAAAAATAAAAATGATTTTGTGAAAAATAATTGTATGTGACCAATTGTGCAAATCATGTTAAAAACATCCCTACTTATCTAGCTACCCAACGAAGTATCAATTTAGCTTGTAACTTAAATGGTACAGAAAAAACTTGAAAAAAAGGGGTCAGGTAGACAAGTTCCGAGTAGCAATGTATTGGGTAATCCCAAATAATCGCTTCTCGGAACCTTATCAACAGCTGCGGGAATGCTCGTAAAAGATTGTGCGTTTGAACTTACGCTATTGTTTACATTTAGTGTGAAATTAAAAACAACGTGATGCTGGCAGGCCACGTGGCATACCCCGTATACCGCGTGCGGAAGATGAAGAAATTTTGAGTAAATTTGAAGTAGATCCACCCACTTCCACGAACATAGTTGCTCGTCGCTTAGGTGTATCGCAGTGGAAGGTCTGGTCTACTGTGCATACTGCGGAGCTTTGTCCGTACCACTACACACCAGTGCATGTGATGGAAGAAGGAGATCCAGTTAGAAGATTGGATTTTTGTAGATTTATGTTGAACGCAGATGCAGAAGATCCAATGTTTTTTAGAAAAATATTGTGGACTGATGAGTCGAAGTTCAATCAAGACGGTATTACAAATTACCATAATTTACATTTTTGGGCTCTATAAGAGCAAAGATATCCTGGAAATAAGAGGCCTTTTAAGTCACAAAGAAGATTTTCACTAAATGTTTGGATGGGGATAATTAACGACAATTTAATTGGGCCTTATTTTCTGCCAAACTATTTAAACGGCGAAACATTTTTAAGGGCGGAGGCACAAGGCAAAACATGTGGTATCAACATGATGGGTATCCTGCGCACTATCGTGTAACTGTGCGACGATGGCTGGACGAAAATTATCGACATCGGTGGATTGGCAGAGAGGAGGACCAATTCCATGGCCAGCAAGGAGTCCTGACATAACACCGATGGATTATTATGTCTGGGGGCACATAAAGAGCATCGTGTACTGCGACAATGTGTCAGTGCCGACCCTTGATCAACTGAGAGACCGTATTTTCAACGCAACAAACGACATAAGACGAACATTAATCTCAAACGTTATTAAAAGAGAATTAAGAAAACGAATGCGTGTCTGTATAAGGAATAGGGGCTCCCATATTGAGCAAAATTTGTAAATCGTGTTAAAATAAATAAAGCTAATTTCAATCAAGTGCTTTGTTTCATTTCCTTAATTAATATTGGTTAAAAATAAAAAACAAATTCCTTTGTCTGCTTAGAACTCGACTACCTCATTCTTTAAAAAAAAATTCTGTTTCTACATAAGCAAACTACAAAGTTGATACTTCATTAGGTAGCTAGATAAGTAGGGATGTTTTTAACATGATTTGCACAATTGGTCACATACAATTATTTTTCACAAAATCTTTTTTATTTCTAATTACTTATCTTCTGTTTTGAAAAAGTTGTACATTTAGTAGCGTTACTTCGAAAATGATGAGACTTTTTGCACACAGTAGTATTGATAAATAAGTATCCAGGTTTTCATTAAGTAAAAAAAATGAAATGAAAATAATGCAGCTGTAAGTTTTTTTTTTTAGAAATTTTATGACACCAGACTTTTGATATTTTTTGAAAAAAATAATTATCTCGATTTCCCATGCATAATGCATTTTATGGTTCATTTGATAGGTTATTGGAGTCCAAGTATCAGCTCAGGTTTAGTCATTACAGTAAAAAAAATTAAATGAAAATAATACAGCTGTAAGTTTTTTTTTAAATTTTAAAATATATATATATATATATATATATATATATATATATATATATATATATATATATTATGTATGTATTTATATATTGTATGTATTTCAGTAGATTCATGTATTTGTGTACGTCTGTATTAATATATTTGTATTATTTTTACATTTGTATGATAAATGTATAGAATACCTTTTACATAATACTTTCTGGTTCATCCGAACTTCGTAAACATTTTTTCATTGTTATCTCTGCTATGCTTATCTCTGCTCAACCAGTTCCGTCTGCGCATCGCCCCCGAGCGGTCGTGCATACAGTTCGTTCGCGCTCCGTCCTAGTGCGGAGTGCAACCTCTCGCCCACGCGCCCCGCTCTCCCCGGCTTACACCGGCCGAGCAGACGCTGTCGGTGAGTTCTTTTGTTTTGCATCGTTCATGCCCCCTCGCTCCGGCGGGGAGGTTCGAGCGCGCTTTGCTTTTATTGTTTTGTTTGTTGTTTTGCTTTTATTCTGTTATTGTTTATTGTTATACTGTTACTTTGTTGTTTGTTACTGTTCTTGGAAGATCGTTCTTGCTCTTCTCAGAGCGAGCCCTTGTTCTTGTCAGAACATAGGGACCCCAGCTTCTGGGAATAGAGCGTCAGTCCTCCCCATCTGCCACCCAAGGCCCTGTTCTTCTCAGAGCAGGGACCTCTAGATTCTTAGACTAAAATCGTCACCTCCCCCTGTCCAACGGATCATGTCTGCCATAGACATGAACAATTTCGAGAGCCAACTTACGGCCATGGTCGCCCAATTCGTCCAAGCCACAGGCCTACCCATCAACGAGATCGCTCTCGTCAACGCTTTTTCTCCCATTGCCCCTAAGGCATGTGTCCCTCCGCCCGCCGTCGCGGCTTTCCCCGCGACCCAAGCGGCTGCCCCGCAGACCGACTCGCCCGCGTCCCCCGACTCCGATATGGAACACTCGGACACCACGACCGTTACCTCCTTCTCCCGAAAGAGGACCGCCCTCAGCTCCATCGGCTCCTCGGAGTCATCCGACTCCGAAGGAACGATCACAGACTCAGCCAAATTCACGCTAGTGAAATCCAAGCGTGGCCCGAAGCGCGCCGCGACCTCCCGCACTCCCCCCGCCCCGGCGGCCGCCGCCGCCGCCCGCACACCCTCCAACCCCTGCCTCAACCTCCGCAGCCCCCATCGTTGTCCCTACTTCCGCAGACCCAAACGCTGCCGCCACTCAGTCGAAAGACACCACCGCCAAGCCAGCAACCCGCTGCGCTCCCAAATTGGCTAAAAGCCAAGCCCCGCCCCCTGTCTTTCTCAGAGACAAGGCGAAATTCACACAGTTATCCAAAACCCTCTACGATAAGGGTTTCAAATATGATCAAGCCACCAATGTCGGCGAGGCCATCAAAATCATGCCGGTGTCTATAAAAGACTTCCGGAATATAACCCGTCTCTTCACGGCCGAGCGAGTGTCCTATCACACATACGCTCTCGCCGAAGATAGGAAGGTTAAGGCGATCCTCCGCGGAGTTCCTTATGAACTCGCAAACGAGGACATTCTGGAAGACCTTAAGTCCCAAGGCTTTCCCATAGAGGCTGTGCACAAAATGCACAGCAGCAGGGGCGGGAGATTTAACCTCGCCCTCCTCGTTCTCACCAATGTGCCGGAGGCGAAGGCCATCTTCCGCGAGGTACGCACTGTGTGCGGCCTGTCGCGTGTAAAGGTCGAAGCCCCACACCGGCGCGGTTACCCAGCGCAGTGCCACCGCTGCCAACTCTACGGGCACGCGGCAGCCAACTGCTCAGCCCCACCCAGGTGCGTTAAGTGCCTAGAACCTCATCACTCGCAAGAGTGCCCTCGGCCCAAAAGCTCCGAATCCCCACTCGAATGTGTCCTATGCGGACAAACAGGCCACCCGGCCAACTTTAGAGGCTGCCCTCGCGCTCCTCGCCCACTTCTGAGCCGCAAAGCTCCACCCGAGGTCAATGACCGAACTTTCCCAGCTCTTGGAAGCCGCATGCCCCGCCAGAGCCAGCCCCTACCACAGCCCCCTCAGGGCTCATCTCAGCCCACACAGGGCATCTATCGGCCCCCTCAGGGCCCCTATAGGCCACCTCAGGGCTCTCCTCGGCCCTTTATGGGCCTTCCGCTCTCCCAGCCTGCACCGCTCCCAATAAATCCTTGGTTCCCAAAGGCAACCAACATCCCGCAGCCCTCCGCAGCCCTCCGCCGCCCCACAAGAACAGGCAGACCCTGTAGCAGACGATCTAAGCCTAGTGTATAACACTATGAATAAGATCAATATAGGGGCAATCTCTATCCTTGCGTGTAAGCTGCGCACTGCTCAGTTACCACAGGACCGTCTCCTTGCTCTTTCTGAGCACATCAATCTACTCAGGTCGTTGTAAAAATTAAAAACATTATGCCGGAGCCCTCTGCTCCCGCAATATCGCACGGTCGTATCAAACCAAAGGGTTTGTCGCTTGTTTCGTTCAATATCCGCGGTTTGCGAAATAACCTCCCAGAGCTTAGGCTATTTCTTCGAGATCGCGAACCCGACCTCCTCCTCCTTCAGGAGACCCACCTCAGCACTAAGGTCTCTAAAGGCCTCTCTATTAAAAATTAATCACTTCTCCGTAATGACAGACCCGACCGCAAAGGCGGCGGTACTGCCATTTATTACAAAAAGTCCCTTTATTGCTACCACATCCCCACTCCGACGCTTACCAGTCACTATCACTAGATTAGCCATGACTGGACACCAGTCTATCATTATAGCCTCTTGACATATCCCTAGCGGAACCCTCCCTGTTAAGAAAGATTTCGAAGCCATCCTTGCATTAGGCGACTCAGTCATTATGTTTGGAGATTTTAACTCCAAGCATACTGAATGGACCTGCCGCACTACTACTAGCAGTGGCAGGGTGCTGCTCAATATCACTCAGTCTCTCGACCTGACTGTCTACAGCCCCCCTCGCTGTCACCCACTATCCCGACAATACTAACTACGCTCCTGACGTGCTAGACTTTGCTCTAGTTAAAGGAGTCTCCCTCAATCTTAGAGGAATCGAGTCTCTCGATGATCTAGGATCCGACCACCGTCCTGTATCCCTCCTTCTTGGCCATCAGCCATCTCCAACTCCCACTTCCAAAACCTACACCAACTGGAAGGGCTTCAAGAAGTCTCTAGACTCGGCTATAGACTCTCCGGACCCTCCCATAACACTTTCTTCCGACGCCCTCGACAGTACGGGGAAAATAGACACCGCGGTCGAAAATCTCACCTCAATTATAATATTCTCTCTTAAAGAGAATGAAAAGGTCGTCCCGGTTGCTAAAACTAGTCTTCCCCTAGATATTAGCAACCTGCTAAAAGCCAAAAAAGCTGCCCTCCGTAGAGGTGCACGCTATCCCACTCCCGAATATAGACTCGCGGCCCACCGCCTTCAACGCAAACTCCGTTACCGCCTTCAAGATTACAGAGACCTCGAAAGGGGCAATCTCATGGAGAAAATCTCTCCCTCCCACACAGCGTACTACCAGATGGCGAGACCCTCCGGACAGAAGCTACAACGCATACTCCCCCTCAGTCTCGTCCCGACGGCTATATTGCCTTCGAAGACGAAGAAAAGGCTGAGTGCTTCGCCGACAGCGTCGCCGCTCAATGCTCTCCCAGCTCACGACCCACTGACCCCATACACATCCAACTAATGGAGGACGAGGTCCGTCGCCGGAACTCGCCCCCCACCGCCTCTGACCCTATCACTGTGTCCAAAGATGAGATTTCATCTATCATCAAAGGACTTAAGCCCAAAAAAGCACCGGGTGCGGATGGCATCTCCAACCAAGCCCTCAAACACTTTCCGGAGCAGGTGATCGCCTTATTGGCCATAATCTTCAACGCCTGCTTCGAATTCAGCTACTTTCCCACCTCTTGGAAAAAGGCAACTGTCATTGGCATTCCCAAGCCAGGCAAACCTCACCACCTCCCCTCCGATCACCGTCCCATCAGCCTCCTCAAGGCCATGGGCAAACTTTTCGAACGAGTCATTCTCGTGCGCATGAGGCGCCATTTGTTTCCCACAGACGGCGACCCTCTTGTCATCCCACAACAATTCGGGTTTCGAGCCAAACACTCGTGCCCCCAGCAAGTTCACCGCATAGTGGAATATATCCTCAGCGGTTTTTATCCTCGTCGGCAAAAAACCATCGCGGTCTTTTTCGACATTGCCAAGGCATTCGACAGAGTTTGGCACGAGGGTCTTATCTACAAATTGTACGACTTAGGCCTCCTTGACCATCTCGTTCGCCTTGTAACCTCCTATCTGAAGGATCGTACCTTTCGCTTTAGACACGAAGGCACGCTATCCTCTACTCGTCAAATCAAAGCCGGTGTCCCTCAAGGCTCTGTGCTTGCCCCCCCTCCTATATATACTATTCACCAACGACATCCCTATCCCGTCGAATGGTGTTAAACTAGCCCTCTTCGCAGATGACACAGCCCTTTACTCTAAAGGCAATTCACTGACACAGATTCGGAACAAGATCCAAAAGTCAGTAAGCGACTTAGGAGCTTGGTTCCAAAAAAGGCGTATCGACGTAAACCCGGAGAAGAGCTCCGCCGTTTGCTTCGAATATAAACGACGCCGTCTCACCACCACTCCGCCAATCAGGATGTTAGGAACCCCTGTCCCATGGCAAATTACAGCCATATATTTAGGCGTCACCCTTGATGCCGAGTTGAATCCGTCGATTGACCTCTCGGTCGAAGTTGGACTTACCTAGTCGGACTATTTGTCCCAGGTAAACGTACTCATCAACAACTTCGAGCATAGTGCTCCCAACAACTACCGGCATAGGTGTGACATGGACATTAAACATCATCTTTGTTTTGTCCATGTTCATCTTAAGACCTATTGGTTGGGAGACACCATTGAGGTCATTGAGCATAGTGCTAAGGTCCTCCAGCGATTCTGCCATAAGTACTATATCGTCGCCAAATCGAAGGTAAGTGATGTACTCGCCATTGATGTTAATACCGTATCCTTTCCAGTCCAGTAGCTTGAAAAAGTCTTCCAACGCAGCGGTGATGAGTTTCGGGAATATAACGTCACCCTGTCTTACACCTCTCTGCAGTTGGATAGGTTTCGAACTCTGGTTCTGTACTCGGATAGCCATCGTAGCCCTACTGTACAAACACTTCAGCACTTCGATATACCGATAGTCAACTTGGCACCGCTGAAGGGACTGTAGCACCGCCCAAATTTCGACGGAATCAAAGGCTTTCTCATAGTCCACATACGCCAGGCAAAGTGGCAGATTGTACTTTTCGGTCTTCTGTACAATCTGCCGCAGGGTATGTATGTGGTCTATGGTACTGAAGCCTTTTCGGAAACCGGCTTGTTCGGGAGGCTGGAAGTCGTCGAGTCTGCGTGCGAGACGATTCGTAATGACTCTCGAAAACAGCACGTAGACGCGGCTCAGAAGGCAAATCGGTCTGTAGTTCTTCAAGAGAGCGTTGTCGTCTTTCTTAAAGAACAAGACCACCGCACTTCTGCTCCACGCCTCCGGAGTAGTGCCACCATGGAGGACGGAATTGAAGAGCTTCTGAAAGACTTCAAGTACCGGTGTTCCACCCGCTTTCAGAAGCTCCGCTGTAATTCCATCCTCGCCTGGGGCCCTGCCGTTTTTAAGGTGCTGGAGAGCCATTCTAATCTCGCTCAGACTAACGTCCAGGATATCATCGGAATAGTGTCGGGTAAGACTTGCTCTTGGATCGTTACTCACACTTGCGTGTGGCTCCAACGATGATATGTACAGCTGCCCATAGAACCTCTCAATCTCACTCAAAATCTCAGGTGTCCCGGAAACGATCCTGCCACACTCAGCCTTCAGCTTTGACAGTTGGCTCTTTCTTGCAGACAGATCTCTGGCAAAGACTTTGGAGCCCTGGTTCCGCTAAGTTTCGCCGCATCCATTTGGAGATCTGTCTGTTCAGTTGCCTGTATGCTGTCAAATCTGTTGACGATTTCAGCCTCATCTCCCGTCTAACAGCCATGAGATTAAGAGTGTGATCGGAGAGTTTTTGTGTTCTTCTGCGGCGGGTCTTGCAGAACTTAGCTCCGACCGCATGGACAGTTTCCACGAGCTAGTCATTCATATCGTCCACTGCATTGCAATCTTCTAGGCACAAAGCGGTTACGTAACTCGAGCTGAAATGTCTTGGGATTCTGGATTAGAGCACGAGGGGGACCGAGCGTTGACTTCATTAGACGAGACCTCTCCAACTTAACTTTTAGGTTCAGCGTGCCTCTAACCATTCGGTGATCGCTGTCGCTTTTCACCCTTGCGATCACTGAGACATCGCTGAACAGTTGGCGTCTGGTCGTCATAATGAAGTCAATCTCATTTTTTGTCGAACCGTCGGGGCTCGACCAGGTCCACTTCCTGTGGGGCCGCTTCTGGAAGAAAGAGTTCATCATAAAGAGTCCCTCTTTCTCCATAAAGTCAGCCAGCTGCTGGCCCCTACGGTTCCATTGCCCTACTCCAAATTTCCCTAACTTCAGCTCACCGCCTTCTCTTGTGCCTAGTTTTGCGTTGAAGTCTCCCATCAACACCGTGTAGTGGGTTAAGGAGGAATGCATGGCTCTAGAAATATCCTCATACATTTCCCTCCACCTCCTCATCGGGATGTGCCGAGGTTGGTGCGTAGACCTGTATGTCCTTCAGCGAATACCGTTTGGTGATTCTGAGTATCAGGTACGCGACCCTCGTCGACACACTCCCAATCTTTACAACGTTGTTGACGAGAGACTTGTGGACGATAAATCCGACACCTCCTTGGGACAGATGGTCGCCCTCCCGGTGATAGAACAAGTTGCCGGACTCGAGGATTACCGTGTCCTCCTCCCCCTCTCTTCGGACCTCAGATAATCCAATAATATGCCAGCGCAACTTGTCTACCTCTTTTTCCAGCTCCAGTATCTTCTCGTCAGTCCTCAGGGTGCATGCGTTTTACGTTGCCAGGTCGAGTCGTCGGAGGCCGAACCTCCACCGGAGATTCTTAGCACCCCCTGCCCCGCCGTTACCATGGTCGCCACCGTAGCCGGGAATAGCGGGGTCGCCGGGGACTGGGGGCCATTTATTTGCGTCGTTGCTCATGGGCGATATTTGCCATAGTTTCCACACTTGGCGAGCGGGTTGGCAACCGCAGTTTTTTATTATGTTATTGTTGTTATTAGGAAGATGCTGCTGTCCATCTCCTTTCTGTGTCCCTCTGTCGCCTCTTACGACACCCACGGGAAGATATGGGGTAGTGGATATTCTCAACCGCCACTACACTGCTCGGTCGCCCGAACGCTGCCCAGCAGAGTTAAATCCGTCAATCGACGGATTCGGGCGCAGCGTTCGGGAAATTACGACACATCTTCTCGTCAGGTATACCTCAATCTCTGAAAACTAAAGTGTACAACCAGTGCGTGTTGCCAGTGATGACTTACGGATCAGAGACGTGGCCCTTCACTGCTGGCCGTATGAGGACGCTCAAGGTCGCTCAGCGAGCTATGGAGAGGGCTGCTGCTCGAAGTTTCTCTGCGTGATAGACTCAGAAATGAGGATATCCGCAGTAAAACCAGAGTGACCGACATAGCCCAACGGATTAGTAAGCTGAAATGGCAATGGGTCGGCTATATAGCTCGAAGAACCGATAACTGATGGGGAAGAAATGTTCTCGAGTGGCAGCTTCGTACCGGTAGGCGTAGTGTAGGGCGACCCCCCACTAGATGGAGTGACGACCTGGTAAGACATGCAGGAAGTAGGTTGATGGAGGTGGCTCAGAACCGTGCTTTGTGGCATTACTTGGGGGAGGCCTATGTTCAGCAGTGGACTTGTGAAGGGCTGTAATGATGATGATGATGACCCTTGATGCAAGGCTCACTTTCGAACCCCATATCATGAAGGTTACTCGCACCGCACGTTTTTACATAGGTAGGCTCAACAGCGTGTTGGGCAGACACAGTAAAATGTCCCTCCGCAACAAGCGAACCCTATATAAGGTCTGCATACGACCTGTCACGACCTACGCGGCCCCCATTTTCGCACATACTAAGTCCAAAGCTATAAATGAACTTCAAATAGTTGAAAATCTATTCTGTCGTAGGGCCACTAACTCGCCCTATTATGTCCGTAATGCCGACCTACACCGAGACTTAGAGCTCCCAACAATCCAGCAGTTCCTTAAATCATTCTCTGAGAGATTTTTCAAAGCCTCAGAGTCCCACCCAAATCATCTCATTCGTGAGACAGCTGCCTATGCAGCCCCTATCCACACTCGCTATAGTGTGCGCAGACCGAGAAACTCTCTCTCGGACCCCCCCCCCCCGCCGACATAACACATCCCTTAAATCTGCTTTAGTTAGGCACACTTCTAAGCGGATTTTCGCCGCTTGCGTCCTCCTTTCTGCCAAGGAGGGTCGCGTTCGTATACGGCTTAGAGATCTCTAGTTAGGCCGTTAAGTCAGTCCCTAAAAGGCGGTGTTTAGTGGGTAAAAGTCTCCACATAACCACGCAGCCGGCTGCGTGGTATGCTATGAGCATTCACCGCCTCCCTCCCCCACTCTCCGGAGGGTTGCCCATATTTGCTTCGGGCGCAAAAAAAAACTCTGCTCAGCCTAATCTGATTGCTTTAAGTCCACCATAATGTACGATTTCAATTTTTGTACGTAAAAGTTTAAGTAAATAAAATTCACGCATCGTACATACCTACATACATATATACGGTACATACGTAGCGTGGCTTAGTAATTTGCAACGAATTGCAGCGCTGTGGCCCGCGTTCGAAGCCCGCAAGGAATGACCTACAAATAATTGTTACTGTTGAAATTAATGTATGTAATCTGATACGATACGATATTTTAGTGTTGAAGTAACGTTTTTTTAAACACATACGTACCAATATACAAGTCAAGTTAATAAAAACTCGTTAAATATACAACGACTTATTTTATGCTGATAAATTTACAAAAACAACGTAAAACAGGCACTGGCAGGCACGGGGTGAAGCACCGCCAGCTCTGTGACTCTAAAAGGAACTCTTTCACTGAAGATTTTTGGCAGAAAACCCAAAAAGTGATTTCACATGATTTGGTATTTAAACCCGTGACCATATCGACTGGGAATCGGATTCAAGTCCTACGACGTAACAGCCAGGTATTCTAACCGTAGGGATATATTTTTTTTTAAATATCGGCGTGCAATTTCCTTTCGATGTTTTCTGGACAAAGTAGCTCGCAGCAATGTTACTTATGGAAATGTAAAACAGTATTACATAATTAATCCTATTAAAATAGTTCAAGTTCAAAATGCGTCCCTTACCCGGCATTCAAAAAAGAAATACTATCTACATTCGAAATTTTAAAACTAAGCGTCTTTTGTTTTGATTACAAATTACTCTTTCAAAGCTCACGAAATACGAAGCCTCGAGCTGTATAGAACAAACAGTAAAACGCCATAATGATAATGCAATCCTAAATTTTTGGAATACTTCCTCACTGTGATACGGATTATTTTACCCATTCATAATTGTAGTTCGTGAAACATTGAATTACAGTCCTTCTTTTGTATAGCATATAGATGGAAATGATATGGCTACACAGAAAATAGTCAAGGAATTATAGACCATCTTGCAAGTTATGGAAACTAACATCGACGTGTAGGTCAAGGTTTCTCAAACTGTTTTTTTTTTCCGTACGGATAAATTTATTCTTCAAAACCTATGATGTTGTAGTAAAGCTGTTCTTTTCAATTATACCGTAACCTAATAAAATACTTAAATAAAATACTTTTGTAGTGCGCCCCGTGCGGGTTTACTTCGTGCTCCGATCTGATTTGTTGTGTAGACAGCATTGAATTCCTTAACTCTCAGACAGCATGATGTGCTTGCCACTTATTGCGTGTCAAGTTTCCGGCAGAGGTTTAACGGGCAGAAGTGAAATGAAGATGAAGAAAAAGAGTATTAAAGTAAAAACTATTAACAATTTGACTTTTTAAAATGGGAATTCAGTCGTTATAATGAAACTGATCCTTATTTTTGTAAATGGTACAATCAGAAAAAAAACAGCCTATTCTGTTATGTTACGTACTACATATATAGGCTTGTCGGACTTTGCGGATAGAAAGCAATATGTTATTTTTATTGTTAAGTATTCTTTGTACCTGTATTTTTTTCTTATCCGTATGAATTGCTTAAGTTACCGTAATTGGTGAATATCTAATGCTATCTGTCAGATTCGGTTATATGTAGCACACTACTAACTTGTAAATTGAAATAAAAAATGTTTAACGAGAAGTTTGAGATGCACTTTCCATGGATACAAGTGAGTCCATGTGGGTGTGCGAGGTGCTGGTTCGAAACCAGTCGGTCCCCGCTACCTGTGCGACCGAAATTCCAGGTACCAGTAAGTGCTTCGGGACGCTCACAATATGTCATTTTGCTCCAACGTAAAAGCTAACCTTTTTAATATAAATAAATATTAAATACATTCTTTAATAATAATATGTCTGTGACCTAATATTTATGCAGTGAAGGAAATGCTTGAACTTTGAAGTGAAGCAAATAAGTAACTAGAGTAGCCGGGAATCAGGATACTGTACCACTACCGCAGGATACAGACCTAAAGTAAAATAAATTTGTAATATTTATTCATATCATACATTCTATTATACTTTCACTAGTTCACCCAACGCAAGAACAGATGGTCCTTCGAGCCGGATTTGAACCAGTGTTATATATATTAGTTATTGATTTGCTTGGCCCGGCTAAATCTATACTGAGGCCTTATTCCTAAATCTTAGTGTTTTTTTATACATATAGTAAATCTTTTTACTGGTAATGTATATCTAAATATTCAGGGTTGACAAAATATCTACATTTCAGGGCAGCCGCAGACCTCATCTCATATATGGCCTATCGCAAAAACAGTCGCAAACCACCTTTAAACTTTCATTTCCTACGTGCTCTTCTAACTCACTTCGTCTAGTATAGGGCTACCCTTACACTGTTTTATATGGTACTTGTGATATGCCCCAGCTTCACCTTCATATTGTTGTACTTCATAAGTAGCCCATAAAAATTACATCAAAATCATTAAAGCCGTTTATGAGGAGAAGAATTACGAACAAACGCACACCAAAATTATATATAAAGATTTAATTTCGGTGTGCGTGTAATTAAAGGTAAATATACATACATATTGTAGTAACAATATATATAAAGATATTGTTACTACAATCGCTTCCCAAATTAAAAGATACGATTTATGCAATCGTGTTGGCAGAGGTCAGGCAAAGGTCAGATGTTACATCGAAGAAAACAAAGCTAACCATTGGAGAAAACATACATATCAAGGTTGAGACAATTTATTTTATTTTATTTTTTGTTACTGGATCATTAGTCAGTATTTCTAGATGAAATAACGACTTTCGCATCGCATGGCGTCTGATCATAATAGGAGAACGGGCTAGCAGTATTTCGGAACTTTGATAGCGTGATTTAGGATTCGGTATGTTTCGCTTGTGGCGCGACAACAGCGCCGCCACAGAGAAATAGTCTCTCTTACGCAGCCACCATAAAATTACGCAAAGCACTTACATTTTGTTATTAAAGTATTAATCGAATATTAAAGTATAAGTAAGAATGACGCGTCCCGAAGCATCCATAGCGGGTCAACACACGCGACTGAACTCGCTCCTTACGGGAAGAAAGCTAACAAATAATCAGTACACGTAGCCTCGCTATTACTTAATCTTTAATTAAATATAGATAGGTTTGGGCAAGTAGAGAGAATGACTTAAGAATGTGTGAGAAAATAAATGAATGCTACAGAGGTAGAGTCGGTAAGGGTCGTCGTCAATTTTTAATATATTTTTAATATATCGCCTAAATGGCGATATATTAAAAATGGGCCAAACTAAGAACACCTTTATCCGACGAGCGTAGAGATATACAGGGTTATTTTTCAATAAACGGCCCAATTTGCAGAGAAGGTTCAGAATATGTACCTAAAATAGGCAAATGGTGAAGAAAAATTAACTATAAAAAATCACCCAGTAATAGTCAGTCTTAAGTCGTAAGTCGTAATGACATCGTTAGCAATGGCTTGAACATAGACCAGTAGAAGTGATGATAAAGACGAACAGACAAGCGAACTTTAAAACAACAAAAATAGAAGAATAACAGGAATGAACCATGCTCAAAGGGAATAGCATCGTGAAATAGCAGCTTAAAGCTGTTGTTTCGTAAAGTGAGTTTATATAAGCTAAGATCTAAACTCTATAGAGCCAGTATGACTGAAGCCTTAAAATTTTCAATATGTCTTTATAGGTGATAAAGCACCTGTTGCGTTCTTAACTTAAAGTTTCTGCACTAGATGAGCCGCTTACTATCGAGTGGGGGCAAACAAGCATCGAATCAAGAAAAGAGCTTACTCCTTCATAAAGGGCCGGCAACTCACCTGCAATTCCTCTGGTGTTGCGGTTGATCACGGGCGACGGTATTCACTTAATATCAGGTGAGCCGCATGCTCGTATGCCCCCTCTTCTACAAAAAAAAAAGAATCACCCAATGGTGTCAGTTAGTTAATTTTATATCTGTCACTTAAATTAAAAATGTGTCCGTCACTTAAATTAAAAATGATACGTGGGTGCTGTCTAAGGGTTAAGAATTTTTAAAAACATTTTTTAAACACGGTAGAGCCACGCGACTGTTTGTTATATTATGGTTGAAGCACGAATAAGTCGGCTCAACCGAGGAAGGACCACGCTCTCACAGAATACCGACGTGAAATAGCCGCTTAAAGCTGCTGTGTCGAAACGAGGCCTTCCATCTTAGTCCTCCGGGGTGACAACGCATCTTCTTTTTGATTCTTAATCGATGATTGATGTGTACTCGTTTGTCACCCTTATTCTTTAAAAAAAATTGGTTGACCCTGCAGGCCATCCCTGGAACTTCCCGCTAATTTCAAATTCAAAGCGCTCCAAATATCACCAAATTATGTTGCGAAATCTCAAAGTTATGTTAAAAAAAACATCATCATCATCATTATCATTACAGCCCTTCACAAGTCCACTGCTGAACATAGGTCTCCCCCAAGCAATGCCACAAAGCACGGTCCTGAGCCACCTGCATCCATCAACTTCCTGCATGTCTTACCAGGTCGTTACTCCATCTAGTGGGGGGTCGCCCTACACTACGCCTACCGGTACGAAGCTGCCACTCGAGAACCTTTCTTCCCCATCGGTTATCGGTTCTTCGAGCTATATGGCCGGCCCATTGCCACTTCAGCTTACTAATCCGTTGGGCTATGTCGGTCACTCTGGTTTTACTGCGGATATCCTCATTTCTAAGTCTATCACGCAGAGAAACTCCGAGCAGCAGCCCTCTCCATAGCTCGCTGAGCGACCTTGAACGTCCTCATACGGCCAGCAGTGAAGGGCCACGTCTCTGATCCGTAAGTCATCACTGGCAACACGCACTGGTTGTACACTTTAGTTTTCAGAGATTGAGTTATACCTGACGAGAAGATGTGTCATAATTTCCCGAACGCTGCCCAGCCGAGTTGAATAAGTCGATTGACCTCTCGGTCGAAGTTATATTTTCCCTACTCGTCAACAACTTCGAGCATAGTGCTCCCAACAACTACCGGCATAGGTGTGACATGGACATTAAACATGATCTTTGTTTTGTCCATGTTCATCTTAAGACCTATCCGTTGGGAGACACCATTGAGGTCATTGAGAATAGTGCTAAGGTCCTCCAGGGATTCTGCCATAAGGACTATATCATCGGCAAATCGAAGGTGAGTGATGTACTCGCCATTGATGTTAATACCGTATCCTTTCCAGTCCAGTAGCTTGAAAACGTCTTCCAACGCAGCGGTGAAGAGTTTCGGGGATATAACGTCACCCTGTCTTACACCTCTCTGCAGTTGGACAGGATTCGAACTCTGGTTCTGTACTCGGATAGCCATCGCAGCTCTACTGTACAAACACTTCAGCACTTCGATATACCGACAGTCAACTTGAAACCGCTGAAGGGACTGTAGCACCGCCCAAATTTCGACGGAATCAAAGGCTTTCTCATAGTCCACATACGCCAGGCAATGTGGCAGATTGTACTCTTCGATCTTCTGTACAATCTGCCGCAGGGTATGTATGTGGTCTATGGTAAAAAAAAGATTTTTTCAAATTCTTTCTCCTTCGATATCTGACGCACGAATGAACCGATTTTTATTTTCCAAACGGCATTCAACGTAATTTTTTGAGGTTGAGAGCTGATTAATTTTTGAAATCGATCGGTAAAGCCGTTTAAAAGTTCTTCCAAAAAACAGTTTTTATTATCACCAAATCAATTCACATTAAGATCTTAAGAACGCAGACCGCATCTCAATCGATAAAGATGTTCAAAAGTTATTAAGGTTTACATACTTACACACATACACATACATGCATACATCTAGTCAGAATAGCTTCGTGGGATCTCAAAACGTCGAGATCTGATGAAAACTCGATTTTCGAAAATTGGGGTGAAACTAATAACTTCCCTATTTTTGAAAAGTTTCAATTTTCTTACTGGGAAGTTAAAAACCTAATTTTTTGCACTTAGCCGAATTGTCGCTTAGCCAAATTTCAATAAGTATTGCTTATAATCTACATTGAATAAAAAAGTTTCTGTTTCTGTTTCTGTCAGGTAAACATTCATTTTAGCAACCTCGATTAATCTTGCTTTATAACGTTATTAGCTTAGTGGATGCTAATTACCCGTACAACGCCAAACGGCGCTTGTTTGCATAAACATGACAGCGATTATGCGTAATGTGTCCTACAACGTCCAATTATATCACCTATCATATTAACAGTGTGCTCACAAATGTTTCACTCTGTCTGTAATTAGCTTGATGCCATTGCCTGCCTGTTTAGGTAATATCCTAAAAACTATTTGTCAAAAGATCTTTTTTCAAGAGTGTAATATTTTGTCATTATGATTCTGACTCCACACGGATCGTCCAAACCTCTCCTTAGACACTCGATTTGTAAAGATACATATTTGGAGTGAGGTGTAGCGATCCTCCAAGTACCTACGCTTATCAATCTATGGATATCTATCAGCGATAAGTGCCCGAGTTCGTAAACTCGCAAAAATTGACCCTCGTCTTCCTCGCATCCAATGTCCTCGTCTTCTAAATTTATTTTTCTAATCTTGCGCTGTCTATACTTAGGAATGGTTTATGGTTCAAACAACGTTAGCTTTATTATTGATCGAAGGTTTGCTTAGTTTAAGGTCTCAGGTTCGGATGAAGAAATTGCAGAGTCGGTCGATAGTGACAATCCGGCGTTGTATATCCTTTAAATTATCATATACTTTGTATGAAAATAAATGTGTCAGAAGCTGTTTTATTAATGCTAAATTTAAGTCCAAAGAAATAATAGGCAAATAGAAATAAAAATACATTCAATAGTAAAAAACATTCATAAATCTATTTATTTTTTCAACACATACATGAATTATATTCATTAAAACATAAACATTATAAAATAGCAACATAATCTCCCCACGTTTATAATCAAGTGTTGTGGCAAATAAACGAATTTACGCGGGAATTTCGTGACTTTTCATATTTTTAGGCATTTTTTATAATTTAAAAACTAATAAGTTATAGTAGATATATTATTATTATTATAAATTCGATTTCACTTCCTTTTTATCGTTTATTCATATCTCGACTTCCCCGCTATCTCAAGCATTCTTAACTTATCAATGAACAATGTTACTTTCAAAACCTAGAAATGCGTTTCAAGTAAATCAAATTACATTATCATGACTAAATCTACTTCACCTTACCAACTGAATTGCTTAATATTAAACACATTTACTTTTTTATATTTAAATGTATAAAGTAGTACATTTCATTAGCGTACTAATGCCAAAGTAAAAATGCTAATCCCAATCAACCATAAGGTTAAATATAGATAGACATATTATAAACGGCGATGCAGTAAAATATTTAAAAAAATTACATTTTTACATTCAATTCTCTTTTACCCCCAGCTTCGCTTGCTTGAAGAGGTGTAGACTATCATACTATTTAATATTTTGCTTAAAGGGAATTCTACGTAACATATGAGGATATAACATGACATAATTTATCTTTAAGGCAAGATGGCAAAATTTCATTTCATTTGCTTAGACTTTTTGGGCGAGACGAGCGACATCCAAACATGTAAACTTTCAAATTCATAACAACAGAAACCGGTCTAATAAAACCTGTCGCCGTGAAGCAGCAGCGTAAAAAATCTTCTACTCTAACTCCATATCATCTCGTGAGTGTCGTAAAAGGTGACGGAGGAAAATCAAACAGGTGATAGGTAGCATCTTCCTGACAACCACCCAAAATAATAAAAGAATTGCAGTCGTCTGTCTACACGCCTGACAAAATGGCGGCTATATCAAAAACCCGCGCCAATCTATGTGGGAGGCGTACGTTCAGCAGTGAGCTGATGATAGAATGTAATGATGGTGGTGATAACCAAACCTAACAAGAAACCAAAAAAGAAAGAATGATAGAGAACGAAAAAGGAGAATTTAAGCGTTCGCATAGACGGAACGTGAAAATTCCCCTATGATTCGCTCAATCTGTGACTCAACATTCTTTTATACTGAGGTAGCTTTGTAAAATATAACCTAAAATAACAGGTTCGAAATTCGATTACAAGCGTAAATCATTTCATAAATAAAAAGTTTTCGCTTTAAATATACAAAAATCAATGTGAAATCTTTTCGGCACATCTGAATGTGAAACCTTTTCCCTACATAATGTTTATAGGTTCTCCTATCCTCTCTAATGGTTACTTCCTTACTTTTAAATATATTCACAGAATACTATACAAAATACAACTTGAGCACAACTTAAGTACAAAATAAAGACATTGATAATCACAGTCCAGAAAAGTCAGTCTAGTAAGGCTTACTAAGAGGACTTCTTGCCATCTTTCAATGGCAGGGTCTCATCAGTGTAGTCAACCTTCCCCACTAATATCGGTTCCGCACCTTTCTCCTCATGGCCGCTCTGCTCGTATGGCAGCTCCCGTTTTTCCAACTCTTCAGCGAGACGCATGTAGAGTTCTCTGCAAATTAATTATTTTAATCCTTTAAAGTAATAGACTTTTTTTTTTCAAAAAATCGCAATAGGGAAGAGCTGTGGCAACTCAGAAGATAAGTGCTTATATATTATAATATATATATATATAAAAAAAAAAAATATATATATGTGTGTGTGTGTGTGTGTGTGTGTGTGTGTGTGTGTGTGTGTGTGTGTGTGTGTGTGTGTGTGTGTGTGCGTGCGTGCGTGCGTGCGTGCGTGCGTGCGTGCGTGCGTGCGGGCGTGCGTGCGTGCGTGCGTGCGTGCGAACATGCGTGCGTGCGTCCGCCATTCGATTTTTGTCGTGAACCACTTCTAACACAAGCATTTTAAACTTATCAAGAGTGCTTATAGGGAATAGTAGTAATATTAACAGCATTGCCAGCATTTTTCCTTAAAAATAACAAATATAACTCACTGGAAGACGGAGCTCTTCATGTTCTTCGCGAGGTAGTACAAGAACAGCCAGTCGGCGAACTCGCAGCCGTTCACCACGCTGATAACGTTGTGAGGGTCGAACTTCCCGGTAGCCACGTTTCGGAAAACCATCTGGTTGAACTTTAGTGAGCGACGGTAGAGGAAGAAGGAGATGGCGCGCCAGATCACAGCTGGGAAAGAATTTTTTTTATAGTACAAGGGTGCAAACCATCATACTGATTGTAAGTGGCCGATAAACATCTAAGTCCATCCTCGATTAAGAACCAAAATACAGATGTGTTGTAGGACTAAGATGCCTTGTTTCCAATAAAAAGGATTTCCGGTTTTCTACTTTGCCATACGAAGCACAGCAACATTGCGCATTAGAGCGATCTTTTTACGAACCAGTGGTTAAAGCATAAATAACTTTCAATAAGTTTCATTTTTAATCTATCTGGAATATAAATTTTTGTTTTCTATTCTAAAAAATCTACTGTTGACTGCCTCCTCGGTCTGTGGTTGTAAGCGTGACTGCTGACCATGTGGTCCCGGGTTGGATTCTCGGGCCGGCCCAAAATCAGTTATTAGGTTTTTCTGAGGAGAAATTCTGAGTAACTGCCCGGATCATGAAGTTGGCGGATTTACTCCCGTGCCTGGGAAAGCAAGTTTTTTTTTAGGACAGGGTGACAAACGAGCACACAGTCAACCTGATGGTAAGTGGTTGCTGTGGCCCATAGACATCTACATCTATTATTTTTTTTTATAGAAGAGGGGGCAAACGAGCATGCGGCTCACCTGATGTTAAGTGACTACCGCCGCCCATGATCAACCGCAACACCAGGGGAATTGCAATCATCGATTACGAGACAAAATGCTTTGCCATCCGTGAGAACTAAGATGGAATGCCTTGATTCCAGTAAAAGGGTCTCCGGTTCTCTACACTCGCCATATGATGCACAGCAGCATCAAGCTACTATTTTACGATGGTAATCTGTGAGAGCGAGGACTTTCCCCAATCGAACCGTCTATTGAAATGAGTGATACAAACCATTAATAATATAGTACGAAATGTGCTACATATTACTAATCATCATCATCATCATCATTACAGCCCTTCACAAGTCCACTGTTGAACATAGGCCTCCCCCAAGTAAAGTCACAAAGCACGGTCCTGAGCCACCTGCATCCATCGACTTCCTGCATGTCTTACCAGGTCGTCACTCCATCTAGTGGGGGGTCGCCCTACACTACGCCTACCGGTACGAGGTGCACTCGAGAACCTTTCTTCCCCATCGGTTATCGGTTCTTCGAGATATACGGCCGGCCCATTGCCACTTCAGCTTACTAATCCATTGGGCTATGTCGGTCACTCTGGTTTTACTGCGGATATCCTCATTTCTGAGTCTATCACGCAGAGAAACTCCGAGCATAGCCCTCTCCATAGCTCGCTGAGCGACCTTGAGCGTCCTCATACGGCCAGCAGTGATTGACCACGTCTCAGATCCGTAAGTCATCACTGGCAACACGCACTGGTTGTATACTTTAGTTTTCAGAGATTGAGGTATATCTGACGAGAGTTGAATCCGTCGATTGACCTCTCGGTCGAAGTTGAACTTACCTAGTCGGACTATTTGTCCCAGTTAAACGTATTCGTCAACAACTTCGAGCGCAGTGCTCCCAACAACTACCGGCATAGGTGTGACATGGACATTAGACATGATCTTTGTTTTGTCCATGTTCATCTTAAGACCTATCCGTTGGGAGACATTATTGAGGTCATTGAGCATAGTGCTTAGGCCCTCCAGCGATTCTGCCATAAGGACTATATCGTCGGCAAATCGAAGGTGAGTGATGTACTCGCCATTGATGTTAATACCGTATCCTTTCCAGTCCAGTAGCTTGAAAACGTCTTCTAATGCATAGGTGAAGAATTTTGGGGATATAACGTCACCCTGTCTTACACCTCTCTGCAGTTGAATAGGTTTCGAACTCTGGTTCTGTACTCGGATAGCCATCGGTAGACCTACTGTACAAACTCTTCAGCACTTCGATATACCGATAGTCAACTTGGCACCGCTGAAGGGACTGTAGCACCGCCCAAATTACGACAGAATCAAAGGCTTTCTCATAGTCCACATACGCCAGGAAAAGTGGCAGATTGTACTCTTCGGACTTCTGTACAATCTGCCGCAGGGTATGTATGTGGTCTATGGTACTGAAGCCTTTTCGGAAAGCGGCTTCTTCGGGAGGCTGGAAGTCGTCGAGTCTGCGTGCAAGACGATTCGTAATGACTCTCGAAAACAGAACGTAGACGCGGCTCAGAAGGGATATCTTCTAGGCACTGAAAGCGGTTACATAACTCGAGCTGAAAGTTTTCGGGATTTTGGATTAGAGCACGAGGGGGACGGAGCGTTGACTTCATTAGACGAGACCTCTCCAACTTAACGTTTAGGTTCAGTGTGCCTCTAACCATTCGGTGATCGCTGCCAGTTTTCACCCTTGCGATCACTGAGACATCACTGAACAGTTAGCGTCTGGTCGTCGTAATGAAGTCAATCTCGTTTTTTGTCAAACCGTCGGGGCTCGACCAGGTCCACTTTCTGTGGGGTCGCTTCTGAAAGAAAGAGTTCATCATAAAAAGTCCCTCTTTCTCCATGAAGTCGGCCAGCTGCTGGCCTCTTGGGTTCCGTTGCCCTATCCCAAATTTCCCTACCTTCAGCTCACCGTTCTTTCTTGTGCCCAGTTTTGCGTTGAAGTCTCCCATCAACACCGTGTAGTGGGTTTTGGAGGAATGCATGCTACAATTATATACTACTAATATAACTGCAGCATGGTTAAACTGTTGGTAGCGCAAAACGTCTAATCTCTCTCAGTCCGGTCAGATTGCCGTTGCATTGGGCTATGATGCGGAGAGTCAGGAAATAGAGAGTGCACTTGTGCTTGCGCACATACTTGGTCACTATAATCCCGCGCAGATGGCTGGTCTCCGTTGACACTGGTCGCCGTGACCAACATTCGGTATGGAGTACATTACCGTTGCAGTTCCAGCATTTTAAAGTTCTCCCCCATACATTTTCCTCTAACATAGGCTTTCCCCATAGATTTGCCTAATTGGGTGGGGGAGTTATTTGCCACAGTTGCCATGTTTGGCCAATAGTTTGGCCACACTTTTGTTATTATTTTAGTCGTTATTAGGAAGTCGTTGCTATCCATTTCCTGTTTTGTTTCCCTCTGTCGCCTCTTACGATACCCACATGATTATATGAGGTAGTGGATATTCTTACACCGCCACTAAACTATAAACTAACATTATTTATTACATAATCTAAGAAATTATTTATTACATAATCTAAGACATTATTTATTACATAATCTAAGACATTATTTATTACATAATCTAAGACATTATTTATTACATAATCTAAGACATTATTTATTACATAATCTAAGACATTATTTATTACATAATCTAAGACATTATTTATTACATAATCTAAGACTCACCGAGCAGCGACGCAATGAAAAGAAAGAGGAACCAGAACCACAGTATTGTGTAAATTTTCTCATGAATGATGTTCAGAGCCATCACGCAGAGCGCATCGTGCTGCTGGATAGAGCCACTCGGACCGTACTTGTGGAACAAGCATTTGGTTACCTGAAATTGTACAAGTGTTATGATTTCTTATATTTACGCGAACACCACACATTGATTAAAACTACTTTTACGGATTTTATCGCGTTTAATTTAATTGATTTTTAATTCCCAACGTTTCGGGTACTTTCAGCGTTATTTCGTCTGAGCTTTCAGCAACCATGGTCACGGGGAATTGAGGTGACTGACGTCCCGATGTCAGTGTTAACTCCGAGTAACCTTCAGCTTTTCGATTATTATTTATGATCCGTTCTAGGAGGATGAAGTTACTGTGTCTTGACTATGCTTGGGTATGCTTGGGTTTAGTTTTATTTTATTAATCACAGGATCCCAAGCAGGTGATAGCACCCAGCCTCGTTCTCTATTGAAGTTAGGATGTTTTCTTTTATTTCAATAGCCTCACGTATCATCCTTGGTAGGAATCGATGTTCTTTCGCTAGGATTTGTGATTTATCAAATCTGTTGTAATTGTGGGGCCGTCTAGGATATGATTACGATCTGTAGACATTTTTGACTAGTGTTATATATATATGAAGTACTCGGTGTGATCCTGTCCATCCATTGGTTGCCTGGAAGAGATTGCAGTCAGCAATAAGACCGCCCATTGCATGTATCTTTAACTGAGTTTTAAAAAATTGGAGTTAGGGTTTTCTACATACAATTTACATTACAAATAAACATTCTGTTTAAGTACATACATTTCGCATCAGCATAGCCCATACAAATACTTGTTACGTGGGGGATTCGAACCCGCGGCCCTTAGCGCAACAACTCATTGTCAAGCCACTGCGCCACGGAGCTATCGATTGTATATATCTTGAACCGTTTTACAACAACGAGGAACTACTATAAATTTAACGCGTGTTTTTTGTGTAAGTTCACCGGTTTGTCGAAAATGATTGAATCGATTTTATTTTATTAAATAGATAACCCATATATCTACTTAATTGTTAAAATTATAGCCAATATACGTTCCACCCCTGGGCACAGGCCTCAGATCACTTCTGAGAGGGTTTTTAGGGCAAGGAAAAGTCCGCCGCGCTGCCCCAATGCGTGTTGGTGAACTTCGCATGTCTTTGAAATATTTTTTTCTTGTTCCTCAGACATGCAGGTTTTCTCACGGTGTTTTCCTTCACCGCCGAGTACGTGGTAAATCAGCACTTAAAATTACAATGAAATTGGCAAACTTGCAGCAATGAAATTGTTTCATTGCTGCCAGCGGGTTTCAAACCCGGGTCGCGCGCGTATTCTGAAATTCACAGCGATCTGAGCTACCACGGCTCAAATTAAGCGGTGGTTCCGTATAAATTTTTAGAAATACTTTTCTTTAATTCATCACCCGTAAGAGTGGAAATGGAGTTGAAGTTTTTAATATAAATATCTTAAATATTAGTTTTTAATAGAAGTATTAAAACGAAAAAAGGTTAAAATATTGAATCTTTATAAACAAAGTAAGCTCAAAAACTAAAATCCGACTACTGGAAAGTAACGCTCTAAAAAAAAAGTCTCATGTAAAATTGTTATGCATACAAACTATTCAATATTTATCGTTTATTACCCAAAGTAACAACATAAACGTAATATATTTTTCCTCCTTTTTGCTTTAAAAAACTAAAAAATTATATTTTCTACATTATAAATTTTGGAATAGATGATAAGACATAGTTTACCGAGGAAATAAAGCCCTAAATTCAGTTATGTGCGGACAGTTCTTTTTTTGGATTTTAAATACGGTTTTACTTTTAAAATTTTCATCATTTGTTTATTCGTATATTCTGTGCATGCTTTTGTACTGTTTTCAATAAATGATATAATATAAAATAAAGGAAATACAAAGTGTACATGATTAAAAGCTAAAATATTTTGTTTTAGTTTTGAATCTGTCAATCTCACAATTAGGATGTATGTAATGACACCCCATATGTTAAAATATATCAAGCCGTTTAGGCTACAGAGCGTGCCAAGGAAATAGACATACATAGATACATAGGTACTTTCGAAAAACATTAGCCTTCTACTGGGGAAGTCGGGTAAAAAACGAAATTGAAACACAACAATAAGTAGGTAGATAATGTTGCATAGGGCAATAGAATTTGACAAATATTTGGCAGATATTCCATAATATGCAAACTTGGTGATGCTTTAAAAATGCTTAAATTTATCAGTAAATGAGGAATATCAAGTCGGGTTTTTACGTGGTAGAACTACGCTTCAGCTATATTACGATTGTAGCACGAATAGGGCAGCTCAACGTGGGTAGGACCACGCTCTCACAGAATAGCAGCATGAAATAATAGCTTAAAGCTTTTGTGTTTCTTTTTACCGGAAATAAGGCATTCCATCTTAGTCATTAGATAGGCATTAATCTTCATTTTGATTTTTAATCGAAGATAAATGTATATGTCTATGGACCACAGCATCCACATACCTTCTCGACTCTACTGTGCACGTCTGTCACCCTTATTGTACAAAAAATGTCAAATACCATAATGCAAATTGTTATTCGACAGGGTAGTTCTTACCTTTGGAAATATCATTTCAAGTGGATCATTGATCTGCTCCCAGTCACCATAATTGAGGATACCTGCGCCCAGTCCAATAAATTGCCCCTTAAGAAAAATATCTATCATCCAAATTTGAAACATGAGGTGCAGTAAGTTGACAACCTCCATCGACACCAGCCACGTAGACCACGTGCGAGTTACACGTAACCTGAAAACATTACAATCGATTTACTAAAATAGCATGTGCTAATTTAACGAGAGAGTTTAAGAAGCGACAAAGGAAAATAAAATAGGCCATGAGCAGCAGCATCTTTTAAATGTCAATTTAAAAATAATGAACTGCGAATGCCAACCCTGCGTATGCCGATAGCATCCCTGATGGCGCCAATACGAGATAACACTAATAGAAATAATAGTCTCCTGGAAACTGTTGTGAATTTCTTGGACAGTATTTACGTAAAACACTGCTGTGGCCCATAGACATCTACATTTATCGTCGATTAAGAATCAAAACGCAGATGCGTTGTCAGTTGTCGCCCCTGAAGGCAAAGATGGAATGCCTCGTTTCCAGTAAAAAGGGTCTCCGGATCTCGACACTCATCACACGAAACACAGTTACGCTGGTTTTCTAAGAGAGCGAGGCCCTTCCTCGGTAGAGCCGACCCGAACCATAATACGTTGCAGGGTAGAACTACCACGTATAAAAAAAATTATTTGGTTACTAACACAAGATATGAATTCTGAAATAAAAAGATATTATAATTATTATTAAAGTAACCACCGTGAGGTGTGGAGGCTTATATCCAGTACTGGATCTCTAATAGGCTGTAATGGCGACGATGAATAGCTGTTATTCGACTTGCGTATGTCAACCTCTTTAATAAATAATCTTACGCAAAATGATTTTTATACGCGTTAGAGTCATGCTGCAGTTATATTGGTAGTATACATATTTGTAGCATGAGTGGGTTGGCCCGACCGGAGAAGGACCACTTTCTCACAGAATACCAGCGTAAAATAGTATCTTAGTGCTGCCACGTTTCGTATGGTGAGTGTAGAGAACCGGAGACCCTTTTTACTGGAAACCAGGCGTTCCATCTTAGTCCTCAGGGGTGATAACGCATCTGCATTTTGATTCGCAATCGAGGATAGATGTAGATGTCTGTGCTCGTTTGTCACCCTATCCTATAAAAAAATGAAAGCTAAGAAGTTCATACGATTACTGGATTCAGCAGTTTTGTGTTATTAATTATAACTCTACTGTTCTTAAATGAATATCCGTGTTGCATTGAAACCTCTTTTATTATAAGGTCATTCTAGATTTTCGTGGGCTACATCGGTTCTTTGAGGCTAATTTTTCATACTAATTATATATGATAATATATTGCAAATTTTGTTTTAAAAATCCCGCTGGATTTATAGAAAGAAAGAAAGAGATATCGATTTGGCCATTTCTTAATGATTTCTTATATTTACGCGAACACTACACATTGAAATAATACTAGTTTTTACGGAATTTATCGCGTATATTTAACTTTTTAAATACCCGACGTTTCGAGAGCTTTACAGCACCCATGTTCACGGGGGGGACTGAGATATTCAACGTCCAGATGTCATAGTTAACCGCGGTTACCACGAAAGTACGGAAAGTACAGTACGAACTTATGGTATCTTGAAGTCTTGCAGGTATATGCTTGGGTTGGGATTTAATTTTATTTATTATAGGATCCCAAGCAGATGGTAGCACCCAGCCATCTTCTCTATTGAAATTAGGATGTTTTTTGATTTCAATACCCTCGATCTCGATTCAATAGCCTTAAATATACGCGATAAATTCCGTAAAAACTAGTATTATTTCAATTGGCCATTTCTTACCAAAATAGCACTAAATACTCAAAACGAACATTTTGGATGGGTAATCCTATAACTAGACTTAATTATACACTTACACTTTCCAGGACATAGGTTATTTCAGTGGTGTAAAGCGAAAATGCCTTTCAATAAGCATTCTTGAATTCTATATTGAATAAAGTGACTCTATCCTATTCTATTCTATTCCATTCTGTAAAATTCTATTCTATTCTGGTCTATTCTATTCTATTCTAACGCTATTGTCATTACCAATACTCCCTCTAACTATATTATAAATGTAGACTTAAAATACTTGTGTTAGGAATGGTTCACTAAAAAAAGTTTACCAAAATTACGGATTCGATTAAGTAGTACGGAACTGGTGATGCTGCTGTGGCAATGGGAATATTAGCAAAGAAATAACTAAAAACGTTCGCTATTTAAATGATTCCTCCTTCTCCCTTCAACCAGACGTTCGGCCAGCCTCCACCCTTTAGTTGTTGACTTACCACGCATTGGAACCAAACGATTTGCTACATCGTTCGTCATGCGTACAGCAAAGGAGTGGAATAAGTTGCCAGCATATGTCTCTCCATCCGAATACAATGTAGGTGTCTTCAAGGTAAGAGTGAATAGGTTTTCGTTGAGTCAGTGCGCTTCACCATCTTAGGCTACATCACCACTTACCAGCAGATTAGAGTGTAGCTAAGTGCTGGCTTAGAATAATTAAAAAAAGTACGACCCGAAAGCTTTACCTCATTATGATATCTTTTCTGATAAGATCGATTTGGTTTTCAATGGTTTTCTTGGAAGGGACTGTAGACGATCCAATCTTCGTATCTTCAGCTTGTAAGGCAAGACCAGCGTACTGAAGACCGTCCACAAGGGCTTTGATTCTACCACCTTTGAGGAAGTATTTAATTACTTGAGTAGAGGTAGTCTCAAAATATACATATGTATAGAAATAGCATGACTACGCAATTTCCTCCGAACGGCTTGAGTATTCTCAAGCCGATTGGAAAGAATTTGGTTTTGATTCGGTCACGATCTCTACACTCACCATACAACATATAGCAGTTTTAAGCTGCTATTTTATGCTGGTATCTTGAGAGAGCGTGGTCCTTCCCCGGTCGAGTCGACCCATTCGTGCTACAACCATAATATAGCTGCAGCGTGGCCCTACCACGTATGAGATACATAACCCTTACTAAAATCTTATCAAGAAATACTAATATAAGTTTTATTTTCTTCTTAACGGTTCATCCAAAGGTTGTCTGAAAGCAATACACCCCCGCTTCTTTTACCCCCATATATATATATATATATATATATATATATATATATATATATATATATATATATTTGTATAGTAGCGTTTACCGTGAATTGGCGGTGTAAGATTATTCACCAC
The DNA here is from genome assembly GCA_907164705.1 of Parnassius apollo. NCBI lineage: Eukaryota > Metazoa > Arthropoda > Insecta > Lepidoptera > Papilionidae > Parnassius > Parnassius apollo. The sequence continues at coordinate 4,900,199 of CAJQZP010001271.1, forward strand.
CCCATATCATCCTGTGATGGCGCTGTCATCGCGCCGCAAGCGAAACACACCGAAGCCTAAATCACGCTATTGAAATTCCGAATCATAAACAGTAGGTATATATAACAGAACATCTCCGAACAATAACACGGAGTGTTGGCCGCTCCCCGGGCAGAACACCTTGCCCGGCGGGAGATCTCCCCTTTCCTACGACGGCCACAGTGGTGACCCCGACGTGATCTGAACACGCAACCAACAACCTTCGGAAACTTCAAGCTTCATCATCGTCATAAAATACCCCACCCATTCGCTCCCAAGCAGATATCGTCTGCAGTCTTCATATTCTGCAAGCCATCTAGCTTCACAAGGTTCATCGAAGCACTGAAATAATAATGCTTCCTGTTCCTTCAAGCTACTCTCTGCGCCATACAGTGTTCGGCACAGCTCTGGGGTCACCACTGTGGCCGTGGTAGGAAAAGGGAGATCTCCCGCCGGGGAAGGTGTTCTGCCCGGGGAGCGGCCAATACTCCGTGTTATTGTTCGGAGATGTTCTATATATACTGTTTATGATTCGGAATTTCAATAGCGTGATTTATAGGCTTGGGTGTGTTTCGCTTGCGGCGCGATGACAGCGCCGCCACAATCTAATGAGTGTCCTAATTGGCGACAGAGGGAAACTGAACCAGGAGATTGAGAGCAGCACCATACAGCTGAATAAAAAATAAAAAACTGTGGTTTCCAAACCATTTGCGCGGCAAAAATGAGGCAATATAAGGTAGTGTCGCCGAAGATGGCCCGGCTCCTAAGATAGTCCACTTTAAAAAAAAACACAGTTATGATTATTCGAAAAATTCGAAATTTCGCAGATTTATGCTACTAGTACCATACACAATAATGCAAGTGTGTTTCATAACCGGCGCGTTGCCATTTTGAAGACAGATGACAGTTTGCTTGATCATGTCAAGACGATGCACGTTTAATAACCTCCATTATCTAAATCCTTTTGAAAATTAACAAATTTTAAACAAATCTCTTTGCTCTAAACTGTAAAAATTCATATTTAATCTATTTATCAGCGAATTACAGTAGTGTTATTATTTTATTTCCTTTTTTGTATTTTTACGAGATTATACTCAACCCGGATGTAATTTCCTATCGTGGCCCATAGTTTAATTCCCAAATATAGCCCGGGCTTTTCTAGGATTATTGAAATGTAGTGAGAGTAGAGTAGTAAGTTGTATGTTTGGTTTTTTAAGTTTGACTTGTTGTTGAGATTGAATAAGAATGTATTAAATTTGAAGTCAGTAATTTTTTTTAATTACTTTTGAGGTACTAAATTTTTCTTTGTTCTTTTCTATTTTTTATCGTAGATTAAAATGGAGCCTTCTACATACTAAAAAACTGCGCGGGGAATGCACATAAACACAGTTGAAATACGCCCTTCAGCTAGTAAAAAGCTGCCAAATGTCACAGCGAAAAGCTGCTGAAACATATGGCATACCAAGGCGAACATTAAGAAACCACGACTACATGGTTGGTATTGTCATGGATGCAAGGTGGATAGACTTGATGATATGTGTCAATGCCAAAAATGGTGTCATGAAGTCTGTGTGGGTTTAACCAAAGACGATGAGGAGCAATTCATATGTTCAGAGTGCAATTAAAGTTCTGATTAAGCTATTATGTGAATTCACTTTTGAGATTCTATTCAGTTCTTTTTAGGAGTACACTAAATTAAAGACAGTAGCGTCTAATTTGTTTTAATTATCTAAGTATAATTTGATTGATCTCAACGTTAATTTTCAGTATTCCTTAGATAGCCCACCTATTACACATTAATAAAAAATTTTGAAAAAAAAACTGATTTATTTTTATTTTTGATAAGTTACTTTCAAAGTTGATCACAAAGTTTTATTTTATTTTATTTAGTAGTTTGTTTTCATTTTATAGTTGATTTTCATTTTGATAGATTTAAGATTTAAATATTAAGTAAGAAATTTTAAATATGGGCTATATTTAAATTTTTGGTTAATTTTTTACCTTATATGAATATAGTTATGAGAAGGATGTGTTTTTATTTTGATGTTTTATGTTAAAAGTACTTAAGTGTTTATAATGCACATATATTCATTAATATTTTCGGGCCATCTTCAGCGACCAGCTTCCCTGCCCAATAACAAGTTTCTGAAAAGTGTTTACATTTGTGTTAAAATGCCAAAAATTGTACTCTTTTTTAGATATCTTGTTTCTCAAATAAATATATTACAACTTCCATTATGTTTTTTCTTTACTTCACTTTTCTGCAAGATTTTACGAGGTTTTGAAATTAAGGGGGCCTTCATTGGCGCCTGCACCTTAGGGTTACTTCCAGGCAGGGCGTGATAGGGTAGTCAAAATGCTACACATTTGATCTCCCCATATATATGGCCGAATATATGAACAGGTCTTGAGATATACGGATAATCATTCAGAATTTTAGTAACTATTAAATTCAAATAAAAATAAAACCTTTTTTGTATGCTTTAGAGGTTACAATGTCTTCAAAAATAACGAAAACCGATGCTAGGAAAAGAATCAGGCCGTATAACCAAGGGGCTCATATTGAGCAAGATGTTTAATCTATAAAAAACTTAGTAAAAAAATTGTTTAAGTTTAGAATGACGTTATGAATGTCAATGTCATGAAAATGTCTTTACCGGGATATTATTACCTTTTTGGATAGCTGATTAAATGAGCATAAGTTTTAATTTTTTTTTATGTCTCATGTCGTAGTAATTTTTTGAAGTACCCACGTAAATTTTTGTGATACATAAAATGTAAAAAGAGAAAAAAATAATAATTTATTAAGACCCATAATTTTTTATTGTGAATACTTTTTGTACTTTTATGATTGTATTCGCTTGGTTGAAGATTTAAGAAAATAAATAAACATAAGAAAGCATACAAAAAAAGATTTATTAAGAATTTAATACGAAATTCTGGGTGATTATTGAAAAATCTTTAAAATCCGTATATGTCAAGACCTGTTCATTTTTGGCCATACATATTGGGGTTCAAATTTGTAGCATTTTGAATCCCCTATCACGCCATGCCAGGAAGTTGTCGAGTTCTCAGTAACCCTGTATATTGTGAGGTTTATGTTCAGTAGTAGATTTTTAAAATGCTGTAAATAGTGTTTTGACGTCTAATAAAGTGTTATCTATCTGTATACGAGTATCTATCAATCTATATAAAATATTATCTTGTACCTTCCTTCTTCTTCCAAATGTAATGCGGCATGTAGAAGCATATGGACTGTATGAAAAGCACGAACGGCACCCACTGGTAGTACGTGTGGTGTAGTGTCTTATCCGTGTCATTGAGCGGGCCCACGCCCGGGTGTGGCAGGAAACCGTGTTGCAGGAGACTCTCGTTGTAATGTCGAACCTGTCATGCGTTTGTAATTTTTATAATTTTTATGCTCATTAAGAAGCGCCGCTGACGAAAGTGCTGAGAACGAATATTTATTAACGAGCTTGGTCGAATGGCTTCCTTCGAGTTTGCTGACCAATCTTTAAGTTCGAAAGTTCAAATTGCTAAAATAAGCCGTAAAGTTACTGCCTGGCTTACGTTATCTTTGTCGTCTCAAAAACTTTCTGCCTCTTTAATGATCTTCTTTCAAAAGTTCTTAAATATGAATAGTTTTTGAGTTATTAAGGAAAAACTAAATATTTTTTTTTCATCTTATTTTGTTAATGAAGTTTTTTATGTGCCAGTAAATTTTCGAGATCTGGAGGCAAGATAGTGCCCCCGCCAAGACGAGCCAACCAAACTTAAACGAAGCACTACCAACTTAAATAACCAAACCTAAATAAATCATAACGTGTAGTAAGCGATGTAAGAATATCCAGTAACCCATATGGTCCCGTGGAAGTCGTAACAGGCGACACAGGGAAATTGAAACAGGTGATGGACTACACTGCAGCATTTATCATGAGTACAACTCAAAACAATAAAAAACTGCGGTTACCAACCTGTCTACCAAGCTTGACAACTATGGCCAAACAGCAGTCGACTTTTTAGGCTGCAATGGATGAATGGGTGAATTACTAAGAAGTACATTAAAGTAGACTGGGTAGTAGTTTTTATATTGAATAAGGGTGATGTACGAGCATATAGTCTAACTTATATTAAGTAGATAATATAGACCACAAACATCTATCATCGGAAACCAGGGGACTAAGATGGAATGCCTCGTTTCCAGGAGAAAGGGTCTCCGGTTCTCTACACTTACAAAGTCTGTACACTACAAAGAGTAACAGCTCACTTAAAAAAATTAAAGTATTTTCCACATAAAAAAGAGTGTTTTAAAAGTCGAGGCTAATACATAGTTTGTAGAATTAAGGCTCCTACTTCTGAAGTTATTTTTGGTATTTTTTAATTTTTCGAACTCGATTTTTTTATAAAATAAGAGTGATAAACGAGCACACAATCCACCTGATTGTAAGTGGTTATTGCGACATCTATTTCGGTTCGGTGGTTCACAATTTACGAAAATATCGAGTAACATAACATACGTACAAAAATAATAAGAACCTCCTTTTTCCAAGGTTGATTAGAAATCGGCTCAAACTGATTTACGGAATATAGATATTATATAATGAAAAGATATGTATTTAATATAATAATACATCAAGGCCTCCCTAGGTGAGAGTCACCCATTCTTCACCGCTACGTGGATTGCAAGTTCGTCTAAACTACTTATATTTAACATGTAACATAATTAGCGCACATCCTGAAAGTAGTTTGTTCAGAATCGTTTACTGAATCGATTTCTTTCATTTTCAAACATCACGTCGCGGTCACCAAGCTGCAGCACATCGGTAAATTTAATTCTATTTTTACAACACGTTATGAAACGTAAGACATAAGCGAAAATGCGTTATAGTTTAGTAAGAGATGAGTAAGAATCGAAATCTATTCAATCTTGTCTATCATGGTTTAAAGTAGTAACATTGACTTTCACTTCGGGAATATCGTCGCACGGATCTGTGCGGAATGTTGGCCAATCACAGGTCGGCAGCATGAGGAAGTCTGGGCCGCGCCACCGCAGGGACAAGTGCTGCAGGCGGTCGGCACATACTTCGCGCGAGGGCAGGTCGGCGGGATTCAAAACGCCACTCACATGACGCCACGAACTCGAGCCACACAAGGAACTGATGGAACCGACTCTGTTGGCTACAAAAGTTTGTAATTTGCTAGGCTCGGTGCGAAACCAAGCGAGAACTATGGATGAGTCCGTTCAGTAATAGTGTCGAGATATAGGCACACGCATAGCATTAGTGACGGCGGATGCGAGCTGAGCACCCAGAAGGGCGGCGCGGAGCTCCAAGCGCGGTATAGTGTTGGGTTTAGTAGGCGCGACTCGGGCCTTAGCGCGTAGCAACTGTACCTTGACATCGCCGTCATCGTTCGTAGATTTAATATAGATGCACGCGGCGTATGCGGTCTGCGATGCGTCGCAAAAACAATGGAGCTCTACAAACGTAGTAAGATCACCCATGACATGCCTGGGAATTCACAAGGTAAGTAAGCTAGGTAATTTTTGTATGAAGTAGAGCCACTCCTGTTTGATAGTATCAGGCACTGGGTCATCCCAGTTGACTTTGGATAACCATAATCTTTGAATTAGAATTTTAGATTTTATAGTGAGTGGACTAAGAAGACCTAGAGGGTCGAACACCTTACATGAATCGGAAAGGATTGATCTTTTAGTTGGATTTACATTTTGAATACTATAGTTAGTGGGGAAATTTATAAAATCTTCGTTAGGATTCCAACCGACACCTAAGATGTGAGAAGAACATAATTATCACTAAATCTTTCTGAATGTCAGCCTCATCGGACTTAAATAAAACAGATGGAGCGTTACATCGGTACTTTCGCAAGTTAAACCCACCACTAGCTAAAACGGACTCTACGGTTTTCTTAATATAAGGTAATTCTTGAGGAGAATCAGAACCGGTAAGTAAATCATCGACTAAAAAGTCGTTTTGAATTATAGTTTTAATTTTATGATCCTGACATTCCTCCCCTAGCTGCCACAGACAGCGGGTACTTAGAAAGCTTGCGCTCGCGAAACCGTAGGTCACTGTATTAAGATGTAATATTCGTATGGGCTCTCTGTCATTTTCGTGCCATAAAATTAACTGTAAATTACGATCTCTGGGGTCAATTAAAACTTGTCCGTACATTTTTTCTATGTCTCCGGAGAGTACATATTTATAAAGACGAAATCTGAGTATAAAATTAAATAAGGACGGCCCCACCATTTGGGTGTCATTAATAAAGAACCCTGAGGTAGAGGGGGCGCTGCTGTCGAAGACAACGCGAAGTTTTGTCGACTCGCTGTCTGGTTTTATCAAATAAGCTGTAGATGAAATAACCTCAGTAGCTTCTGAAAATGTCCAAGATCAGAATATTGACGTATAAAATCAGAATACATTAATTTTAAATCTGCATTTTTTCTAAAACGTCTTTCTAAACCTAGGAGGCGCCTTTTAGCTAACTGATAAGAATCGCCTAAACAATCAGGTTCAGAAATAAGTGGTAATCGATACCGTCGTCGATGCGACGAGTATTTTCTAAAAAGTGTTTCTCACATTCCATATCAAAATTGGACAATATCTTATTAGATTCAGGGATATCCTCAACCTGCCAAAATTTAGTGATTTGCTCTTCAAGGGGCAAGTGAGTACATAAAACGCCATGAACAAGTAATTTTTTATCCCAAAAATAATTAAAAGTACGTAAATTACGGTCACACTAAACCTGTACAGTCAAAACAAACTAAACTGGACCGTAACTCAAGGCAATAAGACTTTTAAAAGTGCAGTTTTATTTTTATAAATAAAAAATTCAGTCTTTCAATACAAAATAAAGAAAAATAAACCTTATTTCAAGCGCAATAAAGTCTTTGCATTCGTGAATTTGTACTGTGACCACAACATTCTTCCGGAATTAGTATTACTAATTTACTAAATAATCAATGCATAAACAATCAAACATGTTTAACCAAAAAGACAGTGTATGTTTTATGATTACAACAAATATACTAATTGGGGTTTATAACGCACACCACGTTAATTACGTTACGTGCAAAAAAACACAACATATATGTATAACGTATATACATTGTATGTTTAAAAAACTTACAATGGTAAAAGTGGCCATGAAGAAGCAGTAGGTCTGTATGACGTGTTCCGGCACACCCTGGTCTGATATGCACTTGATGTGCTCACCGAAGTACTCCCTTGCGCAAACGAGGATCACGAATGCTAGCAGAATCGTCACGGTGATTTGATAATGTAATTTGAACACAGTGTTCTCTATATTCGGCTTCGAGAAATTGAACCGCAAGCGCGGCGTCAACGTGTTTAGGGTAGCTGCTAACATGGTGGCTAATGAGTGGACTTCGTAGCTTTTTCGTTCCTTCTCTTATCCCTTGGTTGTAGATCTGAAAAGATACTACATTTTAGTATCTATTAGGGTTGAACGTGTAGTGACGATGTAGGAATTTCTATTAATCCATATCGTCCCATAGGTCCTTTTTTATAGAATTATGGTGAAAAACGAACACACAGTCCACCTAATGGTAAGTGGATGCTGTGGCCCATAGATATCTAAATTCAACCTCGATTAAGAATCAAAATGCAGATGCGTTGTCACCCCTCAAGACTAAGATGGAATGCATCGATTCCAGCAAAACGGGTCTCCGGTTTTCTACACTCACAATACGAAAGATAGCAGCATCAAGTTGCTATTTTACGCTGGTATTCTGTGACAGCGTGATCCTTCCCCGGTATATAGCTGCAGCGTGTCTCTACCACGTATAATAACTATTTAAGAAGAAAAGAAAAAGAAAAAGAAATAGAAATAGGTGTCGTAAGAGGCGATAAAGGGAAACAAACCATTAGATGAGCAGTATCGTCTTTCTGATATGGCAGAATCCTCTCTATGATGCAATCTACGGCGAAGGCCGATGTTCAACAGTGGACAGTGGTTATAGACTGTAATGGATAGATGGATGGTGTTATCAAGTCGTGGTAGCTCGGGTGGTAAACGCTTGCTGTAAATTTCGAAATACACGAATTATTTTTACGTGGTAGAGCCACGCTACAGCTATATTATAGACGCAGTACGAGTGGATCTGGTCGGCAGGTCCACGCTCTCACAGAATACCAGCGTAAAATAGCAACGTAATGCTGCTGTGTTTCGTATGGTGAGTGTAGAGAACCAGAGACCTTTTTTACTGGAATCGAGGCATTTCATCTTAGTCCTCAGGGATGACAACGCATTTGCATTTTGATCCTTAGCTGAAGATGAATGTGAATGTCTATAGGCCACAGCATTCACTTACCATCAGGTGGAATTGTGTACTCGTTTATCACCCAATGCTATAAAAAAAGAATTACCCTTGTGCGATTCCCGCTGGCATCAATAAATATTTAAAAAAGAAAACTATTAACAATATATCCGTACATACTTATCGTACTCTGAGTACTCCTGAAACCCAACCCAAGTAAGCTATTACAAAATGTAGAGGTGTCAATAAGGACGTGTTCTAGTTATACAATTTCTTCATTTTTTCTCAAATAATTTACCTCATCAATTTTCTTGAACTTATGCTTGATGAACTTATTCGTATTTCTAATAAACGTTCTAATTCTAATTTTTATATATTTATTTTTCTTTCTTATACATTTCTTCTAGGTACTAAATAATATACTTTTTCTGTATACTTTCACAAAAATTATTATTACTTATTGTAGCCTCTAATTATAATGTTTTTTATTTATTTATCATTGATTGTATTTTGTCACTTCCTTGTTAAAAAGTTAAAGTTACAGCCTATATACGTCCCAGTGCTGGGCACAGGCCTCTGCTCATTTCTGAGAGGATTTTAGGGCAAGGAATTGTCCGCCGCGCTGCCTCCATACGTGTTGGCGAACTTCACGTCTTTGAAATATTTTTTCTTATTTTTCAGACATGCAGATTTCCTCACGATGTTTTCCTTCACCGCCGAGCATATATTTAATGGTTATTATATATTTAATGGTAAAAAAAAACACAACAATAAATTTAATGGTAAATCAGCACTTAAAATTGCAATTAACAATTTAATTGGTGCCGACGGGGATCGAACTCGGTTTGCTCACATACTCTGAAATTTACAGCGAGCGCTAACCATCTAAGCTACCACATCCTTGTTAATGAAATATCATTTTTATAAACTTTTTTTCGTCTATTATATTATGTATTTTTTATTATATTTTTATTTTTTCTTATTTATAGGCTCGGCGGTGTACGTGCATTGACGCAGTTCACCGCCTAGAAGGAAAAAAAAAAAAAAAACGTCAATAAGAAAAAAAAAAAAAAAAAATTTGCGGATTTTTTTTATTAACTTAAAAATTACAAATAAAAAAATCCTTCACGCCATGTAATATAGGAGGTGTCAATGGAGAAAGACGTGTTGATTTACTACTACAGTTGGGTTAGGAGTGGATTACGATAGCATTCGATAACGGATTTAAATCCACGACTTTCAAAAATATCAGATCCCATCCATAACTGTTATGCAACTGTAAACCTTTAAAATAGGTGATTTTAAATGCTTATTTATAACGTGTTAAATGACAACTTATAATTAATTTTCTGTAGTATCAATATGCCTCGAATTCAGCTTACGTAGCGTATTGTGCACTCGTAAGACGAACGGTAAGCTCCTAATCTACCACAGCTCAAGTTCAACAATAGTGTATACTTGACAAAACATGGCTACAAACAAGATGTGTTAATGAGTCATTGCCGTATTTGAATTTTACTTCAACATAATATTATAGTTCTTGAACGACTACGCTTTGTTAAAAAATGTAATTTTTAAAATGTTAAAAATGAATTAGCTAAGATTTGTACAATCATCCTTCCTTCATACGCAGATTATTTCAATTATTTCAATCATTTTATCTTCTCAATCATAAAACCTATCTAATTAAACTTGAAACTTAAAATTTAACTACAAATTTTCTTCAAAATTGTTTAATCCGTTTCCGGTCGAAAAACGACTACAGCAGAAGTAGAACAAAAGTTTCGTGCAACCTCTCATCAATGAGAGAGGGCTTTACCCAGCAGTGCATTGTTACGGGCTGCTGAAAGATAACGTTTAGACTAACATTAGACTTGATCAACTTCACAAAATTTAAAATAGCTTTTAAATTAACAATAGCAGAACAATCACGGTATAAACGTTCCCTATCGCGCCTTTCTTCGGATGATCCACTCCTCTTTGTAATATATACAGCCTATATTCTTCCAATATACCCGCCTACCAAGCGTGGCAACTATGGCAAACATTCCCCCTATGTGGCAATCTATGGGGGAGACCTATGCTCAGAAGTAGACTTATGATAGGATGTAACAGATAACGGATAATACTTAAAACTGCTGGTTACAGGCCTCCCTTATTTCAGAGGGAGTTATGGAGCGTTTAGTCCCGCCACAGTGCCTGTTGGCGAGTTCACATGATGTCCTAAAAATATTTTACTCCTCCGGCACGCAGGTGCCTCACTTTATTTTTCTGTACCACCTGACACATGGTAAATCAGCACCGAAATTAACAATTTAATTGATAGCGGTGAAGACTGAACGCAGGTTACACCTGTATATTACAATGATAACATATTATTGAATGAAAAGCGAAAGGACAAACTATAGACTTGTACTGTGTACTTTAAAAAAGCTGAATCCTCTTCGAAAATATTGTAAGTAGCCTAATCTTTTAGGTATTTTCGATTTTTGTTGGAATTAGGCGATCATTTTTTATTGTGACTCAAAGGTGAAATGCATCTTGATGCTAGAATATTTGATAAAAAATCTTAAGTTAAAAAAACAGTTTTTTCTCCTATACGCTTTTATGTAATAATACCTATTGAAAATATAGAAATTGAGATCGTGTCTTTTGTTCCACTTTTATAACACATTATATTATTATAATATTTATTTAAAATATTCTAAATCAATTTGCATTAATTTCAAAATTCAAATTACAAAAAAGTTAAAATTCTAAAATTATCCAAGCATCGCATTGATATTTAGTTTTTAAATCAAATATAGTGCCACCTAAGTTAATGCAATTATAAATGTTTATCTCACGTCACAGATTATACTGTTTAGGTAAACCTTAATTTTCTATTTCCAAAAAAGAACAATATCTATAAACCCATCAAGGTTTATTTTTCACTTACGTGTACGTATCGTCGAAAAACCATACACTGCACCTTAATTAAAAAAATAACCGATCAACTATACACGTGCGTTTCGCACTTGTGTCACTCACTGAATATGTCACTCGCTATCATAGCGTGATATGATAAGATAGGCATAGTGATAAATGATAGACTGCTGTAATTCGAAATTTTCGTAAGCATTGTCTTAAAACGCTCGAATACGAGTCTAATGGGGCATAAAATGTATGAAATGCCAGGAAGATGTCATAGAGACAAGCGTCTTTAAAAAAAATACTGTTTATAGTTTAATGATCTTATATAAGGTTTAAATGTTATATCCAACGATTATATCAATTGATATTATAAGAGAAGAGAGCTGGTTCTTTACTCGCCTAAAGGCTAAGTATACCAATTCAGCGATGAAACGCAATCATCGTTGTCGATTTTAAACTGCGGGAAGAATGGCAGAGTGATAATTTTATTTTGTAAGATTTTTTTTCATAGTTGTGGGGGCAAGCGAGCATACGGTTCAGCTGATGGTAAGTGATTACCGTCGCCCATGAACAACTGCAACACCAGGGGAATTGCAGTTGCGTTCCCGGCCTTTTAGAAAGGAGTACTTACGAAATTTTCTTGAAGGTCCCTAAATCCCTAAGTAAGTTTTTTATTGTAATAAATACCGTTTATTATAATGTTATACATGTAAATTGTAAATAAATTTAAAAAAATCATATAACTTAAATATTCTATGTTTCGTAATTTTATAAAAGTTATTTCGGTATTAAACTTCTTTCTTATATCTATGGTATTAAATTATTTTTATGTTAATTAAAATTTTTATTGTTTAAAACCATTCAATTAATCCACACAAATTGCTCAAGAATTTTTTGTAGTTTGGCAGTATATACAATTAATTTTATTTCTATTCGTCTACTATTCGTCTAGCACAGGCGACACCGCCACCACAAATGAGAATTAAAAAGTGAAAAAATTCATTGCAACGTCCAAAACACAAAGAAAAATACAAAACTTTTCAGTATAATGAGATTAATCCCGGTTTAAAGCGTTATGTCCAGGATCACTATCTCCACCAGTCCTGCACTCCGAGTCCGCTGCACGCAGTATATAAAGAAAGATTTCACTATTAATAATCAAAAATTATACAAAAAAAATATTTTGAATGCCATTATTAAACACAAAGAGTCACAATAGATACTTGAAAGCGGCGTTGTATAGGTGTGTGATAAACGTAATCTGACCGAGCTACTCGATCCACAAGATTATTATATCAGATCGACATATTTTACCTTTTAAAATTGCATTTATGCGAAATGCAAACACTCAATCATTTTCTGTTTTATCTGTATGTTTTATCATCAAACAAAAGAGTGCCTTCACGCGCTCCTGTTTTATTTTGTATGTTACTTTTACACTAAAATTTTCTTTTTTACAATGGATACAAAAACAGCATAGACCAATATCCAAACCTGAAATATTTATTTGTATGCCAAAAAAAAAACATTGCAGCATATTTCAAAATTACAAGACCTATTATTTTTTATTATGTGCGAGCAGCTATGCTATTCTATGGAAAGAGATCAGTTTCACTGCGACCTAAAAGATCTGTTGTGATCGCTGCTATGGCTATAGTTCACTCCTAAGCCCCTATGTCTTCAATGAATAGAATGAGTTGCTTAGCTGTAAGCAATTCAATTCCGGGTGGAGTACATAGTTTCCCAGATAAGTGCAATCAGTTAGCATGTGTAGAGAAGTTTCTTCCGTTAGGGAACAGAACCGTCACATCCTTTAGTTGCTTAGTCCTAGGATGGACATGTGTTTTTTAAAACAATAGTGTCCAGTTAGGGTTTTTGCCAGAATACGAAATTTATCTTTACTCAATGAATTTACGATTAAAATCCCGATAAAAAGGTTTTAGAATGTTTTAAGCCTGGTGTTTAAGGGTCAATCGGGCTAGGCTTTTTAAGATTCGACAATATGACTCGGGTCCAAACTGTGTACTCTTTGAGCCCTCCCGTGCGAGCTTGTCGGTAAGTTCATTGTCTACAATACACGCGTGACCCGGAACCCATCTTAAGACGACCCTGTTGTTACTCCCAATGCGTTTAGACGGTTCACGCAGTCTCCAACTAGTATTCGAGTTCACTAAGTTTGAAATTAGCGTTAACAGTGCTTCTTGACTCAGAGTTTATATAAATCATATGGTTCACGTAATATTTTTTCAAATTGATTTCCGCGCGAAGTATGGCGAAAATTTCTGCCTGAAAGATAGGGGTGAATCTACTCAAATATGAATTTGAGTAGATTCATCCCTATCTTTCAGTAAGTTTTAATTTGCGGCGTTTGCCATAAATTCGCAACACGCACGAATTTATGGTGAACGCCGCAAATTAAAGTGCGTGTTGCCAGTGATGACTTACGGATCTGAGACGTGGTCCTTCACCGCTGGCCGTATGAGGACGCTCAAGGTCGCTCAGCGAGCTATGGAGAGGGCTATGCTTGGAGTTTCACTGCGTGATAGACTCAGAAATGAGGATATCCGCAGTAAAACCAGAGTGACCGACATAGCCCAACGGATTAGTAAGCTGAAGTGGCAATGGGCCGGCCATATAGCTCGAAGAACCGATAACCGATGGGGAAGAAAGGTTCTCGAGTGGCAGCCTCGTACCGGTAGGCGTAGTGTAGGGCGACCCCCCACTAGATGGAGTGACGAACTGGTAAGACATGCAGGAAGTCGATGGATGCAGGTGGCTCAGGACCGTGCTTTGTGGCATTACTTGGGGGAGGCCTATGTTCAGCAGTGGACTTGTGAAGGGCTGTAATGATGATAATGATGATGACCATAAATTCCAAATCCTACGTCGAGGCCATCGATCACTATTTTTATTAGTGATCGATGGTCGAGGCCCATTTTTGGCCCATCGGTGTACCATATGAGGCTACCTCACGGGTAATCTCGCCATTCAGCCAGTCTACTTTGGAGGGTAGTTCCACTATGCACTTTTATTAAAAGTGTATAGTAGGCGCATGATATCTCAGATCATGCAGAAGACCAGTGTTTGCTTAATTGAGTCGATCATCGATCTCAATCTGTAGGAAGCAAGCTCAAATCACCCTGGGCGTTAATCCTATACAAACTTGCCCTCGCTTCTTTATCTAGATAAAGTTCAAGACCTATAGTGAAGACTGACGGATTATTTCCTTTTACAAGTTTTTATTAGCTTGCTTAATACGTGCGCGTCCGCGAATGTGTCTGACAAAAAATTAACTCTTAATAAAAAGTACGATAAGTAAGAATAAAATAACTTCACATTAAGAAGTCGATGCTATAACATATAATAATTAGAAGTATTAAAGCTCCTAGACTAAGGAATATTACAATATCTCTGTAGCGTCTGTACTCGCAGTAGTAATTTGTAGCTATTTTCACACCCTAAATTGAAGTGTATTTTTTTTAATATGAGACCACCATATAAAAAATCATCAAATATCAGTTATATTCAAGGATATCTTAATATTCATACAAAAAAACATAAAGTCCCTCCTCCATTATCGAAGTCGTCCAAAAAGGCATTGAAACGTATACCGGCGACAGCTAGTACTAAATAGACAAGGTTATCAAATTAAGAAAACATTTTCAATCTATGAGATTACACACACACACACATATATATATATAAACATATTAACATAAAGATAATTTTTTATCCCAAAAATTATTATAACTACGTAAATTACAGTCACACTAAATCTGTACAGTCAAAACAAACTGAAATGGACCGTAACTTAAGGCAATAAGACTTTTAAGAGTGCAGTTTTATTTGTATTATTACTAATTTTGTCATTCAGAAGAAAAATGAACTTTATTTCAAGAACGTTAAAGTCTTTGAGTTCGTGGATTTGTACTGTGACCACAACATTCTTCCGGAATTAGTATAACTAATTTGATAAATAATCAGTGCATAAAAATTTTCAACTAAAAATTCAGTGTATGTATTATGATTATAACATAATATACTAATTGGGGTATCTGAGGGTGTGCGTTAATTAGGTTACATATGGTATATATATATATATATATATATATATATATCAGTTTTAGATAACAAATGATTACTTTAAGTTTGAAAATATAAAATTGTATGATCTGTTTTTGTTATCAATCATAGCTGGCTGGATAAAGCAGCGTCGTTAGTGTGACTGATCACTATAGTGATACTGATTACTATAGTAAGTACATGCTGTGGCCCATCTACATCTATTCTCGATTTAGAATCTAAAAGAAGCGTTGTCACCCATAAGGACTATAAGATAGAACGCCTCGTTTCCAGTAAAAAGGTTCTCCGGTTCTCTACACTCACCATACGAAACACAGCAGCATTGATCTGCTATTTTATGCTGGTATTCTGTGAGGGCGTGGGGAAAAACCCCAGTCTAGCCGAACCATTCCTGCTACAACCATAATATATTTGCATTTGCAGCTCTACCACGTGAAAAATGTGAGGTGAGGAAATATTTTTTTACCTCTAAAAATGCACAATTTAAATTTACTCTGTATTTAGTTAGTCTGTAGGTCGATTAGTCGGGTTATTATAACAGCCTGCGTGTACAGTGTAATAAATCATTGAGCGCGCTGTGAATTGCCCTTATTTTCCTGAACTTGTGTCTGATCTGGTGTCGTGAGAGGCGACAGAGGAAAACAAAGCTGGACAAGCAAAATTACTCAAAATAATAAAAAACTGCGGCTGACAACTCGCTCGCCAGGCGTGTTAACTGTGGCAAAATATCCCCTGTGACTTTTATAGACTGAAATGGATGGATAGGATGGAACCTGATCTTCCTGACAGCACATAAGGGATGTTCACAGAGATGCGTGCTAATTGCTTTTACACTATTTTGCGAAAGCGGTGCACATCCTGTTATTGCAAAATCTGAGGTAGCTACGAGTACAGTAGCGTCCTGTGGGCATTTGCTGAAAGGTTCCATTGTATCTGCTTGAACAACTGCAGCATAATTCATGTGATGTCAAATCGTTGCTGTATTAGGTTAAGTAGGCTTTACGAGTAGTTTATGTTAGTTTTACTAACAAATAGGTTTAAGACACTTGTATTACTGACACTTATGTTTCATGATGGTCGAAATAAATTTTTTATTTTTATTAAAAATAATTTGAAAACATTTTTAATTATAGTTAGGAATCAAAAAAGTTTCAAATAAACACAATAAAATTGGTTTATTCAATAAAGTTCAAATCACTCAGACTTAACTTGCTTAAATAAACTATGAGTTTGACCAGTACATTACATAAATCTCGACCATGTTGTTTATGTTTTATATGTAAAAAAGAAAATTAATGTTACAGCCTATATATACATCCCACTGCTGGACACAAACACACAGTTACTGGGAGGGTTTTTGGGCAAGAAAGTGTCAAACGCGCGACGCAGTATATTTTTAATTTCTCGGACATCTAAGACTCACGATGTTTTCCTTTATCTCTGAACACATTATAAGTTAGAACTCAAAATTATCCGGCGCTATAACTATTAATAATATAACGCGGGTTGTCCGTGTACTGTGATATATACTGAGACTAAGCTAGTGTACTTTATTTACTTATCTATAAACATTTGTAACGGACAGAACTTATGTTTTTCACGTCATCCGAATGTTGACTGATAGAGACTGCCTCTATGTGTATGAGATTAAATAAATAAATAAATTAACCTAAGCAGAAGTCGTACCATTGTTGATGAATTGATGTGCGGACACGAAAACACCGGGCTAATGATTGGGAGTGGTCCATATGCAAAACTGCCGCAGGTTGATGAGGATGTAGGTGATCTAAAATTTTAAAAATATCCACCTTTAATGTCTGAATATAATGTCCTCCAGACCGAATTTCGGCCACGGCGGCCTGCCTCAACGGAGGCTAGCCATCGGCGCAGGACAGGATTATAGTGCCCAAGTCTATGCGCAAGCGCAGGTGCACTCTATATTCCCTCACTCTCATAATCCGATGGGACGGTAAAACGACACGACCGGAGAGAGACCAGGCGCAGGACCAACGGCTTTACGTGCTTTCCGAGGCACAGGGGTGAGATACCGTCAAATTCCTGACTGCGGGCACCTACTGAGAATTTCTTGACAGAAAGACACAATAATTGATTTCTGGCCCGATTCGAGATTCGAACCCAGGACCTCATGATTAGCAGTTGCACTATTACAACCACTAGACCAACGAGGCAAGCAGTGTCTGAATATACACATTAAAGGTCTCATATTCTTACACATTTATGGTAAGAGGGTGTCCAACTGACATGGATTAGTTGAAAGTTATGCTCAAATTCGCCACCTGGCTGGCTGATTGATGAACACAGAGACATATTGTTATTTGTACTGGGAATATGTATTGCATCCTATTACGGTTCTGGGAAATTTGGGTACAGCTTTATTAAATGGATTTTCTTTTATTTTTGGATGTTTTACAGTATCTGTATTTGGTCGTTTAGATCGCACCAACAGCAGATGACGTTTTAAGCAAAAGTATGTGAAGTTAGTACTCAGGGGTTAAAGCGCTGACCGCTATTTTATACGCGAGCGATTAGATTACCACCGGGAACAATGAAATTGCTTATTGCAGTTTTAATACCGTGTACAGTAATGCAAAATGTCATGGGGACATCTGCATATCTGAGGAATAAAAATATTTCGAGGATCCTCGGACTGGATCAGCACGACTAATTACTCCATAACACTTTCAGAAATGAGAGTAAGCATATGCCCAGGATTTGCATTTACTTAGCTGTAACTTAACTGTAACTTCTGTTTAATGCAACATGTTATATTACTATTTTTTTATATCTCTAACTGTTCCAGCTCACGTAGTCACAGCCCTTTATTACACGACAAAGTACTTTATTATGTAAGACTTAAAAGGAGTAATTATTGGCTAGGTTGTGTCCAGTGTCCAAGAGATGTTTAGCGAGATGTGATCTATCGAGATTGCAATTATTATACGTGGCTTAATGCCTTTTATAAAGAGTAACATAGTTGCAACCAGTCAATCTGTCAAACATAATATACTGGCTATGGATAATGTGGTAAATACATAAATATAATGAGGAGCGTTTTGACTTCTTAGTAAAAAATCAATATAAAGTTATTGCATCTATAATAGTTACAATAGCACCTTATCTAGCTATTATTTTAAATAAAGCGTCGAATCTGGTGTGTTTCCTCATTTAATGAAACATAGTAAAGTAATACCTTTATTTTTAGACCCCGCCAAGGTGTCACATTTTTTTCGGACCGGATCGGACCAAAGACAATAATTAAAAAGCTGAAGGTACTCCGGGTTAACTTTGACATCGGGTTGTCAATCACCTCAGTACTCCGTGACCATGGGTGCTGCACAGCACCCGAAACGCCGGGTATTAAAAACAAAACAAATTAAACGCGATAAAATCCGTAAAAGTAGTTTTCATCAATGTATAGTGTTCTAAATATAAGAAATCATTATTTTATATTTATTATTAATTATTTGTATATAATAGAATGCAGAAAGTTATTATCAATGGTAAAAGTTCTGTCGGGCCGCCTGTACAGATAGGTGTCCCTCAGGGCTCGATTCTTGGCGCATTCCTATTTTTAGTGCATATTAATGACTTATCTTCCCTTGTAGGGAAGATATCTTCCTTCCTTCCAATAATCATGCTATATTATTATTTTCCGATGATACATCCTTGATTTTTAAACTTAAACGACTAATATTTAAACGTGACGAAATGAATAGTGCTATATTAAAATTAGCGCTTTGGTTTAACATTAATAATCTGCATTTAAACGGCAATAAAACTAAATGTATTAAATTTACAACAACGAATGTTAAAATTTGAATATCAATGTGTTTTTAAATGGGGATAAATTAAGCCCTGTTGAATCCTCTGTTTTTCTTGGCATCACTCTCGACGCCAAGCTTCAGTGAGCCCACCATATAGCCAAACTATCAAGCAGACTAAGCTATACTGCTTATGCTTTATTTTATTTATTTATTACTTGAGACATCTATCCTTACAGGTCGAACCCACTGCGACAGAGTTCTCTTTTTTATTGTAAACTAAATCTTATACTTATAATATTAAAATAAATATAGCTAAGCAAACTAGAAAGAAATAACACATTGATAAAATAAAAAATACAAATATTAAACAGTAAAAAAATATACAAAATCAGCTAAAAAATACTAAGAAAAAAAATTATGCTGTAAAAAGATTAGAGATCTCACTAGTATCGAGACAGCTAGATTATTTTATTTCAATTATTTCCATAGTATAATGTCTTATGGGATTTTGATTTGTTATGGAGAAATACGGCTGATTTAGATACTATTTTTGTTTTGTAGAGGAGCGAGGGCCATTACCTAACAACTATTTACAACCAAAACCGAGACCGAAATTTCTATTCTATTCTATCTCTCTTGTTTCACCAAATCTCATTATCCTAACTACGTTCAAATAATGCTATATGGAGCAAAGCTTATCTACAAAAATATTGTCTTGATATTGAAGTAACTTTCGTTCGTAAGGATTTATATACCATACCTAATAGTAACACTCAAAAATCACTTTTTAATTTTCAATAAATTTTTGTCACAAAACACCTTATTGTGGCTTACGTATAATAACTTTCTATACTTTTGTAGAACATTGTATTCATGTACCACTAGGCATTACGCCAGCACACGCGGATAAAGTAGTTCCAGGGTGCTTTTTCTTCTGACTTGCTTAATAAAAATTACTATTTAAGGCTACCTGAGAGGTGTAGCCCAATGTTACTATTTCTCATAAATCTGGATATAACATACAAAAATAAAAAAAAATCGAATTAGATTGGTAGTTGCAGAGATGAGCGCGTTTAAACTTAAAAAAAAAACTTTTCCGCTTTATTATGTTAATATAAGTATATAAGTATTAGGTACTTATTGTATATTCCAATATTTAGTAAAGATATTCCTAAAAAGTTGTTTGTTTTGAATTCCACTCAAACGCCGCTCAGTCGAAGATTATTAGCACAGAAATCTTAATTGTCTCTCTGTTTTCTGTGATTGTTAGCTCTATTTTTTTTTAGATATACATAAGAGTAACTTTAGTAGGACAAACTGCTTACATATCACTTGAGAACGAATCGCGTACTCAAAATTACGACATAATTTTAATTATTTTGAGTTTAATTCTCGATCATATTAAAAAAAAAAACAGTAAGAAATCGCAACTGATAAATTAAGCTTCTAAAAGAGTTCGTTTAATTTTAATTAATTAGCATAACAAAACCATTATACTAGCAATTAAACGGACTAAAGAATTATTAGATAATAATCACTGTTTTTTTAAGTTTTCAATGTAACAACCTAAATATGCCATAGGTTCACATTATTGTTTAATGACATTCCAGAAGCATTATATTAGCATTAAATTAGTAATATGGTAGAGCCACGTTGCAGCTATATTATTGTTGTAGCGAATGAGACGGCTCGACCGAGGAAGGATCACGCCTTCACAAAAATACATCGTAAAATAGCAGCTGAACGCTTCTGTGTTTCGCATGGTGAGTACAGAGAACCAGACACATTTTACATGGGTACAACCCTTTGAGTATAAGGGTCCAACCCCAAGTATATTTGTGGTTATAAAATGTTTAGGTAATGGTGTCGGTGAAAAACTGCTTGATGAACCAGTACTATTTATTGCTTATCAATTTGGTTAGTTATTATGACTATAAATGGCTTACTAACATTGTAAAGTGAACAGCGTTACAGATAACATCAATTCAAACATATTTTACAATAAAGCTGTTGGCCGTATAGTAGCACTCAGTAGCTCCATTGCAATGCAAATATTAAAATGGTACAAGTCTGTTCTCTTTAAGTAGCACTAGGCATATTGCTTATTACTTTAAATGCTATTGCAAAACCAAAGCAAACAGTTGAAAGCTACACAGTGGCATTTTGATGCACCTACTGCACTTTAACCGAAAACATTATAAAGGCGTTTTGGTTTACCATTTTCCAACTTTTTTTAATAGAATTAGGGTTACAAACGAGCACACAGTCCACCTGATGGTAAGTGGATGCTGTGGCCCATAGACATCTACATATTAACCAAAATGCAGATGCGTTGTCACCCCTGAGGACTAAGTATATATACCTTTCGTTGGATTGGATTTTTTTTCTGCGTCGGTTAGTCTGTATTTCATGATAATCTGAGCACTTTTTTGGCGCTTAAGCACTGCAAAAGTCCATTTGTGCCGCATTTGCTCCTCCTAGAACTGTATATAGTGTTTATGTCAGACATCCTTAATAAGAAACTACTTTCTACACAAATTTTAAAGTACTCAAGCTAGTGCGTTATTTAGGTTATCGACACTATCTAGAACAGTTATTATCGCAGCTCAAATAAAACTTGAGTTGCGTCTCACTGAGTATGCGTCTAACTAAGCAAATAAATTGAAATGATTCATATTTTTTACCTGTTACTTACTTTAATGACCGTTACAGCCTATTAAAGTCCACTGCTGAACAAAAAGCTCCCCTATAGCATGCCTCTTAGGGGGTATATTTGCTATAGTTGACATTCTTAGCAAACGGGTTGGCAACCACAGTGTATTTTTAACGAGCACACAGTCAATCTGATGGTAAGTGGTTGCTGTGGCGCATAGACATCTACATCTATCCTCGATTACGAATCAAAATACAGATGCGTTGTCACCCGTGAGGACTGATGGAATGCCCCCTTCCCAGTAAAAAGGATCTCCGGTTCTCTACACTCACCATACGAAACATAGGTTTGCGCTGGTATTCTATGAGAGCGTGGTCCTTCCCCGGTCGAGCCGACCCATTCGTGCTACAACCATACTACTAATATAACTGCGGCATGGCTCTACCACGTATAAAAAAATCTTGATAATAATGACATTGTGTAGCAAATAACTTTACTTCACCACTAGTTAACGACATCTAGTATGCAGAAGATTAGGTATTATGCCTTCATTAATTCATCACGCTTCTTTAGTACGAGTAGGTAGGTAAGTGTTGACTGCCTTCAAGACTCTAACGGTAATAAAATGAAATATCATTGATATTATTACACTAGATGTGGAAATAAACTTTACTAAACGATTTTGGAACACAATATATTAATAAAAATATATTGTTTTAGAGGACACAACTGTATAGGAACTCCGGTGCATAACTAACTACCTAGCTAACTAACTAACATAACATATCTAAAATTGTTTTTGTTATACGAAACTAGTTTCTACAGATTTTGTCGCATATATTAACTTTTTATATATTCCCAACACCCACGGTCACGGGGGGACTAAGGAGCTCGACAGCCCAATGCCATAGTTAACCGCGGTTACCCACAGATTAAAATTATAAATTTTTGTTTCGATCTACGCAGTATGAACTTAAAGTATCTTGAAGTCTTGCAGTAGTATGCTTGGGTTGGGATTTAATTTTATTAATTATAGGATCCCAAGCAGATGGTAGCACCCAGTCATCTTCTCTATTGAAATTAGAATGGTTTTTTGATTTCAATAACCTCGCGAATCATCCTTGGAAGGAATCGGTGTTCTTTAGCGAGGATTTGTAGTCTATCAAATCTGATGTAGTGACGGGGGCGATCCTGTACGTGTTCACAGACTGCGGACTTCCCGAAGCGTCGATTCTTCACATCAGCCATATGTTTCTTTAACACCGATTTTATTGATCTTTTAGTTTGTCCTATATATAAGAGAGACCACATTCACAATCAAGCTTGTACACTCCTGCATCTTGCAGAGGGACGTTACATTTGACTGATGGTAAAAACTGACCAATCTTCTTCGACGACTCAAAAGAGCTCTAAACGTCGGGAATATAAAATAAGGTTATATACACGATAAAATCCATAAAAACTAGTTTTATTTAAATGTGTAGTGTAGCGTAAATATGGGAAATCACTTGTTTTAGTTATGTTACGTACACTTGTTAAACTTTATAAAAATAAATACACACACATGTATACAACTATAATTTTTAAATTAATGTATCATCTCGTGGTCATCATAAGAGGGACAAAGATAACATAACACAAGAAATAGACATCAGTATTTTTCCTGATATCAGCTAGAAGTAACAAAAAACTGCGGTTGCCAACCTGTCTTCCAATCGTCACAACTAAGCCATAAATCCCTTCTCATGAGGCTATCTATGGTAGAAGTCTATGTTTAATACTGTGCTTTCGATATGCTTCAAAAAATTATATATGACACTTAAAAATGAATGTAAAAATTAAAACCTAAGAAATTATTTCAGCATCATAAAAACTTTAGTCCCACATTAACAACACTAGTGTTTATCATCACACTTGACTAATAGCTTTAATTCATATTTAATTGAACTCCGTTCCGGTTGATTCATGTATTATTGTAATAGTATTTACTATACTGTATAAACAAACATATTCACTTTCATCATCATCATCATCATCACAGCCCTTCACAAATCCACTGCTGAACATAGGCCTCCCCCAAGTAATGCCACAAAGCACGGTCCTGAGCCACCTGCATCCATCGACTTCCTGCATATCTTACCAGGTCGTCACTCCATCTATTGGGGGGTCGCCCTACACTACGCCTACCGGTACGAGGCTGCCACTCGAGAACCTTTCTTCCCCATCGGTTATCGGTTCTTCGAGCTATATAGCCGGCCCATTGCCACTTCAGCTTACTAATCCGTTGGGCTATGTCGGTCACTCTGGTTTTACTGCGGATATCCTCATTTCTGAGTCTATCACGCAGAGAAACTCCGAGCATAGCCCTCTCCATAGCTCGCTGAGCGACCTTGAGCGTCCTCATACGGCCAGCAGTGAAGGACCACGTCTCTGATCCGTAAGTCATCACTGGCAACACGCACTGGTTGTACACTTTAGTTTTCAGAGATTGAGGTATACCTGACGAGGAGATGTGTCGTAATTTCCCGAACGCCGCCCAGCCGAGTTGAATCCGTCGATTGACCTCTCGGTCGAAGTTGGACTTACCTAGTCGGACTATTTGTCCCAGGTAAACGTACTCGTCAACAACTTCGAGCATAGTGCTCCCAACAACTACCGGCATAGGTGTGACATGGACATTAAACATGATCTTCGTTTTGTCCATGTTCATCTTAAGACCTATCCGTTGGGAGGCACTATTGAGGTCATTGAGCATAGTGCTTAAGTCCTCCAGCGATTCTGCCATAAGGACTATATCGTCGGCAAATCGAAGGTGAGTGATGTACTCGCCATTGATGTTAATACCGTATCCTTTCAAGTCCAGTAGCTTCAAAACGTCTTCCAAAGCAGCGGTGAAGAGTTTCGGGGATATAACGTCACCCTGTCTTACACCTCTCTGCAGTTGGATAGTTACATAACTCTGAGTTACACAACCGCTTTGCCGCAGTGCCTACAAGATTGCAATGCAGTGGACGATATGAATGACAAGCTCGTGGAAACTGTCCATGCGGTCGGAGCTAAGTTCTGCAAGACCCGCCGCAGAAGAACACAAAAACTCTCCGATCACACTCTTAATCTCATTGCTGTTAGACGGGAGATGAGGCTGCAATCGTCAACAGATTTGACAGCATACAGGCAACTGAACAGACAGATCTCCAAATGCATGCGGCGAGACTTACGCAACTTTAATACTGCTCGTATTAAAGAAGCGATCGAGCGGAACCAGGGCTCCAAAGTATTTGCCAGAGAACTGTCTGCCCGTAAGAGCCAACTGTCAAGGCTGAAGACTGAGTGTGGCAGCATCGTTTCCGGGACACCTGAGATTTTGAGTGAGATTGAGAGGTTCTATGGGCAGCTGTACACATCATCGTTGGAGCCACACGCAAGTGTGAGTAACGATCCAAGAGCAAGTCTTATCCGACACTATTCCGATGATATCACGGACGTCAGTCTAAGCGAGATTAGAATGGCTCTCCAGCACCTTAAAAACGGCAGGGCCCCAGGCGAGGATGGAATTAGAGCGGAGCTTCTGAAAGCGGGTGGAACACCGGTACTTGAAGTCCTTCAGAAGCTCTTCAATTCCGTCCTCCATGGTGGCACTACTCCAGAGGCGTGGAGCAGAAGTGCGGTGGTCTTGTTCTTTAAGAAAGGCGACAACGCTCTCTTGAAGAACTACAGACCGATTTCCCTTCTGAGCCGCGTCTACGTGCTGTTTTCGAGAGTCATTACGAATCGTCTCGCACGCAGACTCGACGACTTCCAGCCTCCCGAACAAGCCGGTTTCCGAAAAGGCTTCAGTACTATAGACCACATACATACCCTGCGGCAGATTGTACGGAAGACTGAAGAGTACAATTTGCCACTTTGCCTGGCGTATGTGGACTATGAGAAAGCCTTTGATTCCGTCGAAATTTGGGCGGTGCTGCAGTCCCTTCAGCGGTGCCAAGTTGACTGTCGGTATATCGAAGTGCTGAAGTGTTTGTACAGTAGGGCTACGATATTCACTTTGCTTGATACAAAATCAACGACAACTGTCACATAACGACCCCACTTCGAGTGTTTATGCTTCCATCAGCATATTCCTGTTGATACATAATCTTACCTATATGCAAGGACAATTACCCCCCCCCCCACTCCCTCCTTCACGGACAATTCCCCCGCCTTCGCTTGGATAGACTCTATTAACGCGACGTTGTTTATAAATATTTAAGCAAATTAAAGACAATTTATTATATCAACTTTTCGTTTTTCCAAATTGCTCTTTATCTGTTCATAAGCTTTCATTACCACCGGTTCATCCATTCCCGAAATAAGTCCGCAAAGATAGACACAAAATTTTTAATAATGGAAGATTTTATCGCGTTTAATTAATTATTTTTAATACCCGATGTTTAAAAGTAGTTTTAATCAATGTGTAGTGTTCGCGTAAATATAAGAAGTTATAATGGTCGTTTATATTTTATTAGCTTGCAAATAACTCTTGGGATATAGTAGATATAGATAATAGAAGCCAGTATTATAGAAGTACACTTCAATGTTATTGGAGCTGAGTTCCCATGGCGCAAGAAACCGATTCTTTGAAATCTATCACCTCCGTAACCCGTAACCAACGCCAATTTACATAATTTTTTCGGCAACATTTGTAGCTCAACGCAGGCAAGGTTTGTTAATAATAAAAAATCTAAATTTCATTTTTTTCTCTTTGTATATCTAATCAATTCGCTAATTTACTACTGCGCAATGTCACACCATTTGATTGGATCTTTTGTTGAAATAAAGATAGTTATGAGTTTAGACTTTTACTCCGCTTCGTTTATGATGCTAGCAAAAGGTTTTACCTTTGCATCTGCATCGGCCCTAGTTTATATGTATGATTTACTAAGTTGCCTAGTGGTGACGGACGTCCCATGAGTATCGTTAGAGCGAATAAGGGCTAAGATGCTATGTCCTATAGTCATCTACATCTACCCTCAATTAAGTATCAATGCAGAATGCGTTATCCTCCATTATCTCCTAACCTCCATCTATCCATCCGTGAGGACTAAGATGGAATGCCCTTATTTCAATAAAAAGGGTATCCAGTTCTCTACACTTATCATACGAAACACAACGGCATTAAGCTGGAGTATCACGCTGGTATTTTGTGAGCGCATGGTCCTTCCATGGTCAAACCATTTTTGCCGCAGCCATATTAAAGCTGCAACGTGTATGTAACTTATGAATGCACCTTATGAAACACTATTTTGCGCTATTATTCTATAAAGTCGTGATTCGTCCCCAGAGGAGTACATCCATTTGTGCTACAGCTATAATATAACTGAAGCGTGGCTCTACCAAGTATATACAGTACAATAGAATACAATACAATAACTTTGTTTCAGGCATCAAGTACTTAAAAATTAGGAACATTGGCCCACAGCAATATATACATCATCATCATTCACAAGTCCACTGCTGAACATAGGCCTCCACCAAGATCCCATAATACTATAAGTTCATACTGCGTAGATCGAAACAAAAATTAATAATTTTAATCCCAGTAGTTACGTTGTACCAGTTCTGGCGCACTTGTAGAAAGGTTATACCAGTTCTGGCGCACGACGTTCGTCGACTCACAATCCTAAAAAAGGTTTTGGCATGCTCTGATCACGAATCTGCGGTCCATTTTTGCGTAGGATGCACGGTTCCGGAGATGTGCAGATCAATTAACTCTTATCTAATTGATATCCGCTGCGAGCCTCAACCGTCATTAGCGCTCCATTGTCCTTATCTACTTATCTATTGTTGATTGACTACCGTCATTATCTATTATTCGTCAGCGTGTGGGTCGGCTTATGCTATTGTATTATACTCCTTTGTTCCTATCTACAACACTAATCTGAATCATCAATAAAACACATTACCTAATTTTGTTAAAATTTTTATTTATAAAATACAAAATCTTATTACTTATTATCTATAAAATAGGAGCGAAACATCTCATCCACTAACATATCGTTGTACAATGTGTTCTCTGTAAATATACTCGTAAAACTATGCATTGAACATCCCTGAAACTTATATAGCAAATACATTAAGCAATATTCGCCACAAACTGAAGTCCTATCAACATTCCAGTTCCATCTTTTACAATTTCGTACAGGTGCCCGTCCATATGAATCAAAATATTCACCAACGTCATTCGTATCGATATATAAAGCTACCCAATGTGACCCTGGTTTATCATCTGTACCCAAATTGCATATTACCTAGTCAGGTCATAAATTCTATCACATGTTTAATGTAAAATAATTGAAACAAGTTTATTCATTATGTAACCATTTATATACCAAATTGAACTTAACAAAACATAGATTTTTATGACACTATAGTTTATTCAAAATGACCTCCGTAATTTTGAATACTGGCCTTCAATCTGCGCGGCCAGTCGTCTATCTCACCACGAACGAGGTCCATGACATATCGGCGGCTGCCTTAATTAAAGATGTCTTGAGTGACTCGAAATTGGGATGAGGCTTTGAGCACGCCCTTTCCTCCAAGTGTTACCATATCTTGTAATCTAACGGATTCAAATCTGGACTGGTCTTTGTGTCGGATGAAGTCGATTTCACGCGCCGCCAGCCAGTCTTTTTTTTTTTTTTGTTTTTAAAGAACGTTACCTCCACACTAGGTTTTTCTCCTGTATCGTGGGGGCAGTTTACAAACACAAATTTCACAAGGACAAACATCCAAACTCGGAACAATTACTTGTAGGTCGTACAAATACTTGTTCCGTGCGGGATTCGAACCCGCGACCCCCAAGCGCAGCCACTCATTGCTAAGCCACTACGCCACGGAGCTGTCAAAAGTCTTGTGTGCTCTTCGCTCTATGAGCTGACGCCGAATCTTGTTGGAATACCCAGTGCCTGTTATTGAACATGGTATGAGAAACAGGTTACACAAGGTTGGTCAGGACTGTATTTTGATACACAACTGCATTCGTTTTTAACCTTTCTCACAAAAATGTACCTCTGTTAAGCCCCAATAAGAAACTCCCAACCATACCATGAGCGAGGATGGAAAATGACCTCGTTGGACACGCGGAATACGGTTGCTCGCTTCTTCACTACTGTGTGCGTACACCTTATCATTTTGTTTGTTGTAGCTCTCTTCTACGGTAAAAATTTTTTTTATCCGAAAAAAGAATTTCCCGATATTTTTTTCCCGCGTACCGCTTCACCAAAGCGCGGCATCTCTTCAGTCTCAGATCCATTAGACGAGCATTCAAACGATGTCCTGTTTTTCTTCGATATGCCCGAAGCCCTAAGTCTTCATTTAACGCCGTGGTTCTGCTTAACCCCATCTGAAGGGCCAACAGTTTCTGCTTACGTTTGGGATTTCTTTGAATTCGCACCTTTACAGCTTTTATCACTGATGGAGTCCTAACAAATCGAGGGCGACCACTTCTTGACCTGTCATCTACACTAGAGTCTTTATTGTATCGTTTGATGGTACGATAAAGGAATCTTATGGTTATATTCAAATATATCAAAAAATTTAATTGGCGCGTAATCGCAACTGCAACACGGTCTTTTTTAAGCGTCCACTCCATATGTAAAAATGAGTAAAAGTCTAAAAAGTATACAGTTTTATTTTCATGATCAATTCGAATTCAATAAACTTTTTTGTGGCCAGCATTCTAAAAGAAAAGTTTTTACTGTGTGACAATACTTATGACCTGACTAGGTCGTTGTCGACGTTGATACGTGGGTGTACATGGGCAGTCTGTTAGCAGCATAAACATTATTTTCTAGACTGGGGTGAATCTTTTTCAGATGTTGTTGTACATCTAGTGTATCCATGATATTACTGCTATTAGTAGATTACTACAGTACAATCTACTCAATGACTAACATAGGAATTATCAATTATGTGATTTCTAAATATTAAATTGCATTTTTTCTGTTATACAAAACGTATTTGAGTCATCAATACACTGAATAAGACGCAACACGAAGAATGTGAGATAAGGTTGTTGACGCATAAAGTTATTATCAATTCTACTGTAGAAATTCTTTAGATTAGAATTATTACTTACTGGTACTATATAAGACCAAGCAACTGCAGTCATGGAGTTAGTGTATGGTCGTTTGACCGCAGTGTATCTATCAATAATACATTTGTGTTACTTCAACGCATCAAAGGCTATAGATGTAAGTGTTTAATCTATTGACAAACTTACTTTTCTTTCTGTTATTTTTTTACGTGTGTATGATTTTGAACGACAGGCCTGTTGGTCTAGTGGTTAGTGACCCTGACTGTTATGCCGGAGGTTGTGGGTTCGATTCCCACCCAGGACAAATGTTTGTGTGATGAGCACGATCATTTGTTCTGTGTCTGGGTGTAATTTATCTATAATATTTATGTATTTAGAAATATATAAGTATGTTTATCAGTTGTCTAGTACCCATAACACAAGCTCTGCTTAGCTTGGGACTAGATGGCGTTGTGTGATAGTTATTCGTCGTCAACATTTTTAAAAATTGTTTTTCTGTTGAACCAATTTTGTCTAATGTTTTTTGGAAATCAAACAAAATTTATGATTAATTTAAAATTTTATTTTCAAGTAATAACCACTTGTAAGAAACCCAACACTTCATCACAAGAACAATGTAAAATTTTGTGATTATTTTTTGCAAATATATGATTATTACACACATAACGTTTGTTTAAATTTATGACATTTACCAAATCATTGTATTTTGGACATTTGTATTCTTCAATATTAAAAATTCTATCATTCGTCGTCAACATTTTTAAAAATTGTTTTTCTGTTGAACCAATTTTGTCTAATGTTTTTTGGAAATCAAACAAAATTTATGATTAATTTAAAATTTTATTTTCAAGCAATAACCACTTGTAAGAAACCCAACACTTCATCACAAGAACAATGTAAAATTTTGTGATTATTTTTTGCAAATATATGATTATTACACACATAACGTTTGTTTAAATTTTTGACATTTACCAAATCATTGTATTTTGGATATTTGTATTCTTCAATATTAAAAATTCTATCATTCGTCGTCAACATTTTTAAAAATTGTTTTTCTGTTGAACCAATTTTGTCTAATGTTTTTTGGAAATCAAACAAAATTTATGATTAATTTAAAATTTTATTTTCAAGTAATAACCACTTGTAAAAAACCCACACTTCGTCACAAGAACAATGTAAAATTTTGTGTTTATTTTTTGCAAATATATGATTATTACACACATAACGTTTGTTTAAATTTATGACATTTACCAAATCATTGTATTTTGGACATTTGTATTCTTCAATATTAAAAATTCTATCATTCGTCGTCAACATTTTTAAAAATTGTTTTTCTGTTGAACCAATTTTGTCTAATGTTTTTTGGAAATCAAACAAAATTTATGATTAATTTAAAATTTTATTTTCAAGTAATAACCACTTGTAAGAAACCCAACACTTCATCACAAGAACAATGTAAAATTTTGTGATTATTTTTTTGCAAATATATGATTATTACACACATAACGTTTGTTTAAATTTATGACATTTACCAAATCATTGTATTTTGGACATTTGTATTCTTCAATATTAAAAATTCTATCATTCGTCGTCAACATTTTTAAAAATTGTTTTTCTGTTGAACCACCTTTGTATGCGATCACTTCGTCTTTGCACAAATTTCTAATATACCAATTTAATATGGGAATGATGTTCTCTTGTTTGTAGGCACATTTTAATTCTTCGGTCACATCAAAATATGGAATGCCGTGCACGTGTATTTCACAATAACGAACAGTTTTTTTGTCTTTTGGCGACAAATAATTGAAAGGATAACTTGGCTGAAACAAATAATGATCGATATACGAATCATTTTTATTAGATAGTTTTACGTCTAGAATAGCCATTTCTCTACATTGAAAATGTTTATGAGGATATGTAATGTAAAATCCGTCCATGTCGATGATGTATCTAATATTTTTTAGATTTTGTGTCATTTTGAACCAAAATGTTAAAAGTATTTACACGTGACTAAAATATGTTTGTTCCAACAAACTTCACATAACAATTCATTCTTCATTACTTCCCATTACCCCATTTCTTCCTTCTGCTCTTTTCTTCCTGTAATTTAAGAAAACAGGATCACATTTACTAATGATCAACTAATGACTGTCATTGTTAAAAAAAGTATTTTTTAACTTTTTACTTTCTGCTATTGTCTTTGTATTTATGGCTAGGAAATGTCCGCGGCGCGGTCTCAATGCATGTTGGCGAACTTCACAAGCCCTTGAAATTTTCTCAGACATGATTGCAATTAACAATTTAAGTGGTGTCGGCGGGGATCGAACCCGCGTTACGTACTGTAAAATTTACAGCTTGCGCTAACCATCTGAGCTACCACTGCTTAATCATATACACACACAATATTTAAATATAATTTGTTAACACTAAATCATACACACGTAAGAAAATATCAGAAAGAAAAGTAAGTGTGTCAATAGAATAAACACTTAAAATTGCAATTAACAATTTAATTGGTGTCGGCGGGGATCGAACCCGCGTTACGTACTGTAAAATTTACAGCTTGCGCTAACCATCTGAGCTACCACGGCTTAATCATATACACACACAAAATATTTAAATATAATTTGTTAACACTAAATAATAATAATAATATTCCACAACTATCACACAACGCCATCTAGTCCCAAGCTAAGCAGAGCTTGTATTATGGGTACTAGACAACTGATAAACATACTTATATATTTCTAAATACATAAATATTATAGATAAATTACACCCAGACACAGAACAAATGATCGTGCTCATCACACAAACATTTGTCCTGGGTGGGAATCAAACCCACAACCTCCGGCATAACAGTCAGGGTCACTAACCACTAGACCAACAGGCCTGTCGTTCAAAATCATACACACGTAAAAAAATAACAGAAAGAAAAGTAAGTTTGTCAATAGATTAAACACTTACATCTATAGCCTTTGATGCGTTGAAGTAACACAAATGTATTATTGATAGATACACTGCGGTCAAACGACCATACACTAACTCCATGACTGCAGTTGCTTGGTCTTATATAGTACCAGTAAGTAATAATTCTAATCTAAAGAATTTCTACAGTAGAATTGATAATAACTTTATGCGTCAACAACCTTATCTCACATTCTTCGTGTTGCGTCTTATTCAGTGTATTGATGACTCAAATACGTTTTGTATAACAGAAAAAATGCAATTTAATATTTAGAAATCACATAATTGATAATTCCTATGTTAGTCATTGAGTAGATTGTACTGTAGTAATCTACTAATAGCAGTAATATCATGGATACACTAGATGTACAACAACATCTGAAAAAGATTCACCCCAGTCTAGAAAATAATGTTTATGCTGCTAACAGACTGCCCATGTACACCCACGTACCAACGTATATACCTAGTCAGGTCATAAGTATTGTCACACAGTAAAAACTTTTCTTTTAGAATGCTGGCCACAAAAAAGTTTATTGAATTCGAATTGATCATGAAAATAAAACTGTATACTTTTTAGACTTTTACTCATTTTTACATATGGAGTGGACGCTTGAAAAAGACCGTGTTGCAGTTGCGATTACGCGCCAATTAAATTTTTTGATATATTTGAATATAACCATAAGATTCCTTTATCGTACCATCAAACGATACAATAAAGACTCTAGTGTAGATGACAGGTCAAGAAGTGGTCGCCCTCGATTTGTTAGGACTCCATCAGTGATAAAAGCTGTAAAGGTGCGAATTCAAAGAAATCCCAAACGTAAGCAGAAACTGTTGGCCCTTCAGATGGGGTTAAGCAGAACCACGGCGTTAAATGAAGACTTAGGGCTTCGGGCATATCGAAGAAAAACAGGACATCGTTTGAATGCTCGTCTAATGGATCTGAGACTGAAGAGATGCCGCGCTTTGGTGAAGCGGTACGCGGGAAAAAAATATCGGGAAATTCTTTTTTCGGATAAAAAAATTTTTACCGTAGAAGAGAGCTACAACAAACAAAATGATAAGGTGTACGCACACAGTAGTGAAGAAGCGAGCAACCGTATTCCGCGTGTCCAACGAGGTCATTTTCCATCCTCGCTCATGGTATGGTTGGGAGTTTCTTATTGGGGCTTAACAGAGGTACATTTTTGTGAGAAAGGTTAAAAACGAATGCAGTTGTGTATCAAAATACAGTCCTGACCAACCTTGTGTAACCTGTTTCTCATACCATGTTCAATAACAGGCACTGGGTATTCCAACAAGATTCGGCGTCAGCTCATAGAGCGAAGAGCACACAAGACTTTTGACAGCTCCGTGGCGTAGTGGCTTAGCAATGAGTGGCTGCGCTTGGGGGTCGCGGGTTCGAATCCGTGGTGAGATAGACGACTGGCCGCGCAGATTGAAGGCCTGTATTCAAAATTACGGAGGTCATTTTGAATAAACTATAGTGTCATAAGAATCTATGTTTTGTTAAGTTCATTTTGGTATATAAATGGTTACATAATGAATAAACTTGTGTCAATTATTTTACATTAAACATGTG
Source organism: Parnassius apollo (assembly GCA_907164705.1). Lineage (NCBI taxonomy): Eukaryota > Metazoa > Arthropoda > Insecta > Lepidoptera > Papilionidae > Parnassius > Parnassius apollo. The sequence continues at coordinate 4,934,579 of CAJQZP010001271.1, forward strand.
ATAGAATTTATGACCTGACTAGGTAATATGCAATTTGGGTACAGATGATAAACCAGGGTCACATTGGGTAGCTTTATATATCGATACGAATGACGTCGGTGAATATTTTGATTCATATGGACGGGCACCTGTACGAAATTGTAAAAGATGGAACTGGAATGTTGATAGGACTTCAGTTTGTGGTGAATATTGCTTAATGTATTTGCTATATAAGTTTCAGGGATGTTCAATGCATAGTTTTACGAGTATATTTACAGAGAACACATTGTACAACGATATGTTAGTGGATGAGATGTTTCGCTCCTATTTTATAGATAATAAGTAATAAGATTTTGTATTTTATAAATAAAAATTTTAACAAAATTAGGTAATGTGTTTAAAAGATGGAACTGGAATGTTGATAGGACTTCAGTTTGTGGCGAATATTGCTTAATGTATTTGCTATATAAGTTTCAGGGATGTTCAATGCATAGTTTTACGAGTATATTTACAGAGAACACATTGTACAACGATATGTTAGTGGATGAGATGTTTCGCTCCTATTTTATAGATAATAAGTAATAAGATTTTGTATTTTATAAATAAAAATTTTAACAAAATTAGGTAATGTGTTTTATTGATGATTCAGATTAGTGTTGTAGATAGGAACAAAGTAGCATAAGCCGACCCACACGCTGACGAATAATAGATAATGACGGTAGTCAATCAACAATAGATAAGTAGATAAGGACAATGGAGCGCTAATGACGGTTGAGGCTCGCAGCGGATATCAATTAGATAAGAGTTAATTGATCTCCGGAACCGTGCATCCTACGCAAAAATGGACCGCAGATTCGTGATCAGAGCATGCCAAAACCTTTTTTTTTTTTTAGGATTGCGAGTCGACGAACGTCGTGCGCCAGAACTGGTACAACCTAACTACTAATCCCCACCTGCATCGACCGATTTCCTGCATGTCTTACCAGGTTGTCACTCACTCTGGTTCTACTGCGGATATTCTCATGCCTGAGTTTATCACGCGTAGAAACCCCGAGCATAGCCCTCTCCATAGCTCGCTGAGCGACCTTGAGCGTCCTCATACGGTCAGTAGTGAAGGACCACGTCTCAGTTCCATAGGTATAAATGCCGCTAAGTTTAGCTGCTATTTTACGCTGGTGTTCTGTCACCCGGTCGAGCCGACCCATTTGTACTAAAATTATACTACTAATATAGCTGTAGCATGTTTCTACCACGTAAAAAACACGCGAACACATCATTACCTGTATAACGCTTCTGCGACAAGACCGTAGGTAGGGTTCGAAACAATTATATATATATGAACAGGGCATGCGTTATTCGTCTTAACCCAATAGCTGAGTGTTCGTACGCTAAATAGAGCCAAAATATTATATTTTTGTAATGAAAAAAATTATTACTTTTATTGTAGGGATGTGTTGTGTTTGTCCATGTCTGTTAGAAATTCAAATATTACTATAAATTTAAATGCAAAATAACAATTGTGGATTGACAAAAAATAACCGCTTGTTATAGAATAAAAAAGCCAAAAGTTAAAACAGAAAGTATGAAAATAAAACTGCATATTATAGTTTTAATTGAAATCGTTTTCAGATGAACATTTTTTGCTCTTTCATCATCATCATTATAGGCCATTATTAGTTCACTGCTGAACAATGGCCTCCCCCTATGAATGCCACAAAGTTTCCCTAACCACCCGTATCCATCGACATTTTGCATCCGGGTCGTCACTCCATCTAGCGGGGGAACCGCCTTACACTTTACTTATGGCTAGTTTAGACGATCCGAGCTGCTGACTAGACAGTAAACAGCTACTCGGCTTGTCTACTCGTATGCCAGTAGCTCGGCTTGCCTTTGCTGTCTACACGACACTAGTAGCTGCTGTCCGGTCTTGCGAGTTGCCGTGATGTCGAGTGAACGTGTTATAAAAAAAGCACTGGCGAGCTACTGCCGAACGCGTCTAAACGATGCGAGCGACGGCCGAGCTGCTGTCATGTACGAGTTGCTGGTGGAGCATGCGAGTGAAAACAAAAAATGTTGAAGTAACTCGTATGCGAGCTACTGTTCAACTCGCACGCGAGTTATTCATAAGTGACGTCCAAACAGTGCGAGTTACTGCAGTGCAGCTACTCGGCAGGCTGACTCGCGCGCTAGCTCGCACTCTGTAAACGAGCCATTACTGGTACTATTCTTCAATTTTTTTCAATAATTATAAATTACTACTAGATCGCTCTTTGGTTGTTTCATGTGTGCTCATTAGTTGACAACGTAGCAAACGTCAGTATGGTCAAAGGCCAAATTGTCAGGTTTACCGAGAGACGAACTCATCCAGGCAAAATTTATTTCAATATTGTAAGTGATGTTTTGCTCGTCGGGGGATTTAATCACCCCAAATAGAAGTTCATAAACATATATTTGTCATTATTTTCAGCTTTGTGTTCTTACGCGCGTAATAGTCATAAGTCGTAACTGAATAAACGTCGATAAAGCTAGATAAAACTATTTCCCGTAACAGTCAAAACGTTATCTTTGTGACGAATGCTAAATTCTTAAGAAATCATTGCTTTGCATGATATAATGAAATATGATTCACTGATCACATCACAAGCTCATATGTCGACGGAATTGCATTAAAAGTAACAAAAGAATAAAAATATAACTTTTGTTATGTTGTCAGACGCCATCCGTTACCAGAAGAGAGCCATTTCATTAAAGTAGAGGTTGTTATAATCACAAGTGTTGTACCTTCGTACACTGATAAGCGTTCTTTCCCGTCGCTGGTACTTTTTACGTGGTAGAGCCACGCTGCAGCTATATTGTGGTTGCAGCACGAATGGATTGTTTTCACCGCGGTAGAACTACGCTCTCACAGAATACCAGTATAAAATAGCAGCTTAATGCCGCTGTTTCGTATGATGAGTGTAGAGAACCGGAGACCCTTTTTACTGGAAACGAGGCATTCCATCTCAGTCCTCGGGACTGGCAACGCATCTGCATTTTGATTTTAATTGATAATACATGCAGACGTGTCTGAGCCACAGCATCCACTTAACATCAGGTGAACTTTGTGCTCGTTTGTCGCCCTTATACTATAAAAAAGCATATTTAATATCTATAATCTATAAGTATATACAGATTATTTAGATATAAAATTTGCAACATAATATATATGGGTTCGCTTCAAAATGGGACTGACGAAGTTATACCTTTTGGCTGTTTATGCGCCGGTAGCTTCGTCGTCCAGGGCTGAGCTGGAGGAGTTTTGGGAGAATGTAAGAGAAGTTCTAGATTTGGTTAAGGGAAACGAAAGAACTGTTGTATGTGGTGATTTGAATGGATGGGTAGGTATCGCTCGACCAGGATACGAGTCGGTACTTGGAAAGTTTGGCGATAAAAGGGTTAATGATGCTGGCAAGCTTATACTGGCTGTATGCAAGGGAAAAGGGTCTTCTTGTGACAAACACTATGTTTAATCACAGGAAAATCCATATGTACACTAGAGAAAGAAAGAATGAGAGAAGTATGATTGATTTGTTCCTGGTGGATGACCGACTGCGAAAACAGGTGATGGATACACGAGTGTTCAGGGGTGCTGACCTGGGAACGGATCATTATCTAGTAATTACTAGATTTAGGGGTTTGTTCGCGGGTTGGCGCTACCGGACGGCAGTAACAGAACCACAGTCGGTCTGTCGCATACGAAGCTGGAAGCTTCAGGAAGCGGATACTAGGGACAAACATCACACGAGGGTAGCCGAAAAGCTTGACACCATTGATGGCAGGAAAGAATGTGTGGAGAGAACATGGCAGAACCTTAGGGATGGAATGGTAAGTGCAGCGGAAGACGTATGTGGTACGACAAAAAGAGGTAGTAGTAAAAGAAGAGATGCATGGTGGAATGATGAAGTGAGAGAAGCTGTAAAAAAGAAGAAAAAGCAGGTTAGACTACTTGGCTCTAACATAGCATATGACAGAGAGAAGATGAAAGAAAGATATAAGCTGCAGAAAGTTCATGCGAAAAAATTGATTGAGGAAGTACGTGAAAGGTGTAGAATAGAAGCGGACGAGAGGTTGTCGCACAACTTTAGGGAAAACTCCAAACTCTTCTGGAAAGAGATTGGAAGGTCCCGGAGTGGTGCGACAGCCTTAAGAATGAACAAAGTGCTTTCGAGAACCAATGACGTCCTCTCAGAAAAATCGGACGTCATGCAGCGATGGAGTGAATTTTATAGAGAAATGTACGCGTGTCATGATCTTAGTGAAGGATCCGGGGGTGACGCCGTGACTGGCACGCGAGACACGGACCTCGATGACACTGAGGTCATCAGCATGAAAGAGATTGAACGTGCGATTCGAAGTTTGAAATGTGGTAAGGCTGCGGGACTAGACAGAGTTACTGCTGAAATGGTCAAGTACGGTGGGCCTCGCGTCTGGGACAGCTTCCATCTGCTGTGCAATTTGTGCTGGCGGACGGGAGATGTCCCGGATGATTGGCGATCCGCGGTCATTGTGCCTTTATATAAAGGTAAAGGTTCACATTTTGACTGCGGGTGCTATCGGGCGATCAGCTTGACCAGTTTAGCAAGTAAAGTTTACTCGAAGGTTTTGACACGTAGGATGCAAGAGAAATCGGAAAGATTCTTATGGGAGGCACGCATGATCACGAAGAAGCTTCTGAGTGTTAACCAGAAGATTTTCTGTGCTTTTGTGGATCTGGAGAAAGCATTTGATAAGGTTATAAGGAAGAAAATGTGGGAACTGTTGCCGGGATGTGGTGTGGATGGTCGATTGTTAAGGGCTGTGCAGTCACTTTACTATGACTGTAAAGCCTGTGTGCGGGTAGGGCATGACCTGTCACCCATGTTTAGCGTCCAAGCGAGCATAAAACAGGGTTGTGTCATGTCTTCCTGGCTGTTCATACTGTATCTCGACAGCTGTTTACAGAAGCTGAAAAATAGCTGTTTGGGTGTGAAATTGGGTGACATAAAAGTTAATTGTCTGCTGTATGCTGATGATGCAGTGCTTATTGCACCATCAGAAGCGGAACTGCAGGCATTAGTCACGTGTATGAAAGAGGAATGTGAAATTAAAGGTCTCCGTTTGAATGCTAATAAAACTAAGGTTCTGGTATTTGAAAAGGACGAAGAAAGAACGAAATGTGAAATATGGGTAAATCAGGAATGTCTAGAACAGGTAAATGAAATTGTATACTTGGGGAGCGTTTTCAGCCGGGATGGAAGATGTGATTTAGATGTGGATAGGCGTGTCGCTGCCGGAAACAAAGTCAATGGTGCCCTGAATGCATTAGTAAAAAGGCAAGGCGTGGTGAAGAGTGCACGCCTTGCAATACATAATGCAGTGTTGGTACCGACTTTGTTATATGGCAGCAAAACCTGGGTATGCCAGAAGAAGCATAAAAGCAAGTTGAATGCAGTGGAGATGCGATCTCTTCGTAAAATGTGTGGCGTTACCTTAGCCGACCGAAACCGAAACGAAGAGATTCGCAATATGGCAGGATTGAAAGATGACCTTATCACAAAAATTGATAGGGGCGTACTCCAATGGTTTGGGCACGTTGAACGAATGAGTGAAGACTGAATGGTGAAGAAAATATATAGAGCGAAAGTAAATATTAAAAGGTGTCGAGGTAGACCGAGACTAACTTTCGAAGACCATGTGAGCAAATTGCTCGAAGAGGGGAGGGTCAAGAGTACTCGGATACCTAGACGTGCATGTATGAAGAAGTTAATGAACCTGAAGGAAGCGAAAGAGGTATGTAAGGATCGTGACACTTGGCGATCTGTTCTCTCTGGCTAACCCGTTAGGGATTGTGCGTGAAGATAAGTAAGTAAGTAAGTAAGCAACATAATATACATGAATTGATAGATGGTAAGATGATATACCACTATCTAAAGGAAACCAAAAGATCTTCACAAAATTTTCCTGGTGCGTCTTGCGTCAGCCGTGATATTAGACGGGATGATAAATTCTCATACAGCACTACCACACAACTTGCCAAAAGAACGTCCACAATATTGAAGCAAATATGGGCAACCCTCCGGAAAGCGGGGGAGGGAGGTTGAGAATGCTCATAGCATACCACGCAGCCGGCTGCGTGGTTATGTGGAGACTTTTACCCACTAAACTCAACCTTTTAGGAATTGGCTTAACGATCTGACTAGAGATCTCTAAGCCGTATACGAACGCGACCCTCCTTGGCAGAAAGGAGGGCGCAAGCGGCGAAAAGCCGCTTAGAAGAGTGCCTTACTAAGGCAGATTAAGGGATGTGTTATGTAGGCTCAGCCTGAGCCGCCAGGAGGCAGTTCAGGTCAGCCGAAAGCTTGTTGGGGGGGTTCGAGAGAGAGTTTCTCGGTCTGCGCACACTATAGCGAGTGTGGATAGGGGCTGCATAGGCAGCTGTCTCACGAATGAGATGATTTGGGTGGGACTCTGAGGCTTTGAAAAATCTCTCAGAGAGTGATTTAAGGAACTGCTGGATTGTTGGGAGCTCTAAGTCTCGATGTAGGTCGGCATTACGGACATAATAGGGCGAGTTAGTGGCCCTACAACAGTATAGATTTTGAACTATTTGAAGTTCATTTATAGCTTTGGGCTTAGCATGTGCGAAAATGGGGGCCGCGTTGGTCATGACAGGTCGTATGCAGACCTTATATAGGGTTCGCTTGTTGCGGAGGGACATTTTACTGTGTCTGCCCAACATGCTGTTGAGCCTACCTATGTAAAAACGTGCGGTGCGAGTAACCTTCTTGATATGGGGCTCGAAAGTGAGCCTTGCATCAAGGGTGACGCCTAGGTATTAGGCTTTAGTTTGCCATGAGACAGGGGTTCCTAACATCCTGATTGGCGGAGTAGTGGTGAGACGACGTCGTTTATATTCGAAGCAAACGGCGGAGCTTTTCTCCGGGTTTACGTCGATACGCCATTTTTGGAACCAAGCTTTCTAAGTCGCTTACTGACTTTTGGATCTTGTTCCGAATCTGTGGTAGTGAGTTGCCTTTGGAGTAAAGGGCTGTGTCATCTGCAAAGAGGGCTAGTTTGACACCATTCGACGGGATAGGGATGTCGTTGGCGAATAGTATGTATGGGAGGGGAGCAAGCACAGAGCCTTGAGGGACACCGGCTTTTATTTGACGGGTAGAGGATAGCGTGCCTTCGTGTCTAAAACGAAAGGTACGATCCTTCAGATAGGAGGCTACAAGGCGAACGAGACGGTCTGGGAGGCCTAAGTCGTACAGTTTGTAGATAAGGCCCTCGTGCCAGACTCTGTCGAATGCCTTGGCAATGTCAAAGTAGACCGCGATGGTTTTTTGACGGCGAGGGTAAAAACCGCTGAGGATGTATTCCACTATGCGGTGAACTTGTTGGGGGCACGAGTGTTTGGCTCGAAACCCGAATTGTTGTGGGATGACAAGAGGGTCGCCGTCTGTGGGAAACAAATGGCACCTCAAGCGCACGAGAATGACTCGTTCGAAAAGTTTGCCCATGGCCTTGAGGAGGCTGATGGGACGGTGATTGGAGGGGAGGTGGTGAGGTTTCCCTGGCTTGGGAATGCCAATGACAGTTGCCTCTTTCCAAGAGGTGGGAAAGTAACTGAATTCGAAGCAGGCGTTAAAGATAATGGCCAGTAAGGCGATTACCTGCTCCGGGAAGTGTTTGAGGGCTTGGTTGGAGATACCATCCGCACCCGGTGCTTTTTTGGGCTTAAGTCCTTTGATGGTAGATGGAATCTCATCTTTGGACACAGTGATAGGGTCAGAGGCGGTGGTGGGCGAGTTCCTGCGTCGGACCTCGTCCTCCACTAGTTGGATGTGTAAGGGGGCAGTGGGTTGTGAGCTAGGAGAGCATTGAGCGGCGACGCTGTCCGCGAAGCACTCAGCCTTTTCTTCGTCTTCGAAGGCAATGGAGCCGTCGAGACGAGACAGAGGGGGAGTATGGGTTATAGCGTCTATCCGGAGGGCTCTCGCCATCCGGTAGTACGCTGTGTGAGAGGGAGAGATTTTCTCCATGAGATTGCCCTTTTCGTGGTCTCTGTAGTCTTGGAGGCGGTAACGCAGTTTGCGTTGAAGGCAGTGGGCCGCGAGTCTATATTCGGGAGTGGGATAGCGTGCAGCTCTACGGAGGGCAGCTTTTTTGGCTTTTAACAGGTTGCTAATATCTAGGGGAAGACTAGTTTTAGCAACCGGGACAACTTTTTCATTCTCTTTAAGAGAGGATGTTATAAGTGAGGTGAGATTTTCGACCGCGGTGTCTATTTTTCCCGCACTGTCGAGGGCGTCGGAAGAAAGTGTTATGGGAGGTTCCGGAGAGTCTATAGCCGAGGCTAGAGACTTCTGGAAGCCCTTCCAGTTGGTGTAGGTTTTGGAAGTGGGAGTTGGAGATGGCTGATGGCCAAGATGGAGGGATACTAGATCGTCGAGAGGCTCGATTGCTCTAAGGTTAAGGTAAACTCCTTTAACTAGAGCAAAATCTAGCACATCAGGAGCGTAGGTAACAATGTCGGGATAGTGGATGGCAGTGAGGGGGCTGTAGACAGTCAGGTCGAGAGACTGAGTGATATTGAGCAGCACCCTGCCACTACTGGTAGTAGTGCGGCAGGTCCATTCAGTATGCTTGGAGTTAAAGTCTCCAAACATAATGACTGAGTCGCCTAATGCAAGGATGGCTTCGAAATCACTCTTGACGGGGAGGGTGCCGCTAGGGATATAGCAAGAGGCTATAGTGATTGACTGGTGTCCAGTCATAGCTAGTCTAGTGATAGTGGCTTCCATACTGGTAAGCGACGGAGTAGATATGTGGGAGCAATGAAGGGACTTTTTGTGATAGATGGCAGTACCGCCGCCTTTGCGGTCGGGTCTATCGTTTCGTAGAAGTGAATAATATTTAATGGTAAGGCCTTTAGAGACCTTGGGGCTGAGATGGGTCTCCTGTAGGAGGAAGAGATCGGCTTCGCGATCTCGTAAAAAAAGCCTAAGCTCTGGGAGGTTATTTCGCAGACCGCGGACATTGAATGAAACAAGCGACAAACCCTTTGGTTTGATACGACCGTGAGATATTGCGGGAGCAGAGGGCTCTGGCATAGTTTAATTATAAAGACCTCAGAAGGTTGATGTGCTCAGTAAGAGCAAGGAGACGGTCCTGAGGGGACTGAGCTGTGCGCATTTTACCCGCAAGGATAAGGATTTCATCTAAATTGATCCTATTGAGAGTGTTATACACTAGGTTTAGAGATTCTACTACAGAGTCTGTCTGTTTTTTTGGGTCGGCGGAGGGCCGCGGGATATTTGATTCCTTTTGGAACCAGGGGTTTATTGGAAGCGGCGCTGGCTGAGAGAGCGGAAGGCTCATAAGGGGCCGAGGAGGGCCCTGAGGTGGCCGATAGGGGCCCTGTGGGGGCCGGTAGATGCCCTGTGTGGGCTGGGATGAGCCCTGAGGGGGGCTGAGGTAGGGGCTGGCCCTGGCTGGGCTTGCGGCTTACAAAAGCCGGGAAGGTTCGGTCATTGACCTGTGGTGGAGCTTTGCGGCTCGGAGGTGGGCGAGGGGCGCGAGGGCAACCTCTAAAATTGGCCGGATGGCCTGTTTGTCCGCAGAGGACACATGAGGGTGGGGATTCGGCGTTTTTGGGTCGTGGGCACTCTTTCGAGTGATGGGGTTCTAGGCACTTAATGCACCTGGGTGGAGCTGAGCAGTTGGCTGCCGCGTGTCCATAGAGTTGGCAGCGGTGGCACTGCGCTGGGTAACCGCGTCGGTGAGGGGCTTCGACCTTAACACGCGACAGGCCGCACACAGTGCGTACCTCGCGGAAAATGGCCTTCGCCTCCGGCACATTGGTGAGAACGAGGAGGGCGAGGTTAAACCTTTCGCCCCTGCTGCTGTGCATTTTATGCACACCTTCAATGGGGAAGCCTTGGGATTTAAGGTCTTCCAGAATGTCCTCGTTTGCGAGTTCATAGGGAACTCCGCGGAGGACTGCCTTGACTTTCCTTTCTTCGGCGAGGGCGTAAGTGTGGTAGGACACACGCTCGGCCGTGAATAGGCGGGTTATGTTACGGAAGTCTTCTATAGACGCCGGCATAATTTTGATGGCCTCGCCGACATTAGTGGCTTGTTCATATTTGAAACCCTTATCGTAGAGGGTTTTGGACAACTGAGTGAATTTCGCCTTGTCTCTGAGAAAGTCAGGGGGCGGGACTTGGTTTTTAGCCAATTTGGGAGCGCAGCGGGTTGCTGGCTTGGCGGTATTGTCTTTCGGCTGTGAGGCGGCAGCGTTTGGGGCTGCGGAAGTAGGGGCAACGATGGGAGCTGCGGAGGTAGAGGCAGCGGCGGAGGGTGTGCGGGCGGCGGCGGCGGCGACCGCTGAGGCGGGGGGAGTGCGAGAAGTGTCAGCGCGTTTCGGGCCGCGCTTTTATTTCACTAGTGTGAATTGGGCTGAGTCGGTTATGGTTCCTTCGGAGTCGGAAGAATCCGAGGAGCCGGTGGAGCTGAGGGCGGTCCTCTTCCGGGAGGATGAGGTAACGGACGTGGTGTCCGAGTGCTCCATATCGGAGTCGGGGGACGCGGGCAAGTCGGACTGCGGGGCAGCCGCTTGGGTCGCGAGGAAAGCCGCGACGGCGGGCGGGGGGTACACATGCCTTAGGGGCAGCGGGGGGAAAAATGGCTTTGGTGAGAAGGGTCTCGTCAATTTGGGCGGTTGTGGGTATTCCTGGCTTGGATCATTTGTACGATCGTAGCCGCAACTTGGCTCATGAGTGAACTTATGTCTATGGAAGACATGTTGATCTGGACGGGGGAGATGACGTTTTATTCTATGAAAACTAGAGGTCCCTGTTCTGAGAAGAACAGGGCCTTGGGGGCAGATGGGGAGGACTGACGATCTATTCCCAGAAGCTGGGGTCCCTATGTTCTGAAAAGAACAAGGGCTCGCTCTGAGAAGAGCAAGAAACGATCTTCTAAGAACAGTATATACAACAATACAATAAGTAACAGTATAACAAAAACAATAACAATAACAGAAAAATTAAAAATAAAACAAAACAAGCGAAGCGCACTCAAGCCTCCCCCGCCGGAGCAAGGGGGCAAGAACGATGCGAAAAACAAAGTGACTCACCAAGGGCGTCTGCTCGGCCGGTGTTAGCCGGGGAGAGCGGGGCGCGCGGGCAAGCGGTTGCGCTACCGAAGGGTTGGAGGCGCGAAAGAACTGTATGCACGACCGCTCGCCGCTCGGGGGCGGCGCGCAAACGGAACTGATTAAAACCCCTGATCTGATGAAATTTTATATACCGTTACATAACCCACTCATCCCTACCCATTTATTAAATAATGTTAACAAAGCCGGGCAAATCATTAATTTTGCGAATCATATTTGCAGCAGAAATCTGGCAGTGTAGTTCTCTCACTCACACTTGCATAACATGTATTTTATACTAACGTAGCAACTCACTCAAAAGTCGATTCTAAAACTAACATATAAAATATTCGATGCTCATATTTTATTCACGTTTAAGACAATACTTTTATTTTGTATATTGGCGATATTTCTTAATTCAATTTATTGTGCTCGGCAGTCTACAGGAATTTAAACAGCTCGTAAAGCCCGTAAACAGCCGACTGCTTCAGTCCCTTATAATGAAAGAATAATATACCTTATTGACAACCAAATTGACGATGGCCATACTAAAAGTCGCCAGTTTGGGTACAAACTCTTGCATTTTCGACATTCTAATTTACGCCCGGCGTGAAATACCTAAATCAATGATGGGCAGTAGTATTAAAAGTGAGAGACGTCGGCAATCTTCAATCCACCAACCAAAGAACGGGAGAAGTCTATTTCCAACTATGGGCTTTTACGGGCTGATGATTATGAAGATGAAAAAATAAAATAGTAAATAGGAAAACACCACCATCTGTCTTGCCATGACATATTCCCGACATTGACATTGACTTTGTAGCACTTATGGGATGAGCGAAGAAAGAATTATTTTTTTTAAAGTAGCAGAAATACACGAGGATCAACTTAGAATGCTACCTAACTATGACATAAAGATAAGCGCTCAACTACTTTGGATTTAGATTTCTCCAATCAAAAATTATTGCAAAGTATGAAACGAACGCATGAAAATAAAAAAATGATTTTCAGATGAAAATAGTCACTTATGACCATCCTCATACAAAGAAAGCTATAGATCAGATATATTATTAATGTACCCCGTGAGGGTTAAGATGAAATAACCAACAGCAAATGATTATACTTTTTCTATAACTCCAAAAATTAATCTTTCCTGTTAATCATGGGTGATGTTTGCCATAATTGCCATGCTAGGCAAGCGGGTTGGCAACCGCAGTTTTTTACTACACTTTTTCTGAATCAGAAAGATACTGCTGCCTATCTCCTGTCTCAGTTTTCCTCTGTCACCTCTTACGACACCCACAGGAAGATATTTGGTAACGCTTATTCTTACACCGCCACTACACGGTATAGTAAGCTGAAGTGGCAGTAGGCAGCCATTTAACTTAAAGAACCCAATGAGAAAGTAAGGTTTTCAAGTTGCAAACGATAAGCGAAGTGTAGGGCGGTCCCCTACTAAATAAAGTGACGACGTGTGAAGTTATTCAGGAAGTTGGTGGATGCAGGTGGCTCAGGACCGTGCTTTGTGACATTCCTTGGGGAAGGCCTGCGTTCACCAGTGGACTCGTGAACGGCCGTAATGATGATGATTAGTAAGACCACCTTTCGTTTTCCTTCAATATTTGTATATTTTGGTTATGTTGATCTTTGCTTTATGTAAAAATAAAGAGTATCGTATTGTACAAATCGGAACACAGTTGTGTATGCGTGTATGGCGCTGCGATGACACTGTAAGTGATACCAACTCCGATGGAACTCTATAGCCAATGGCAGAAAGGTAGGGCAGGGCCTTTTTAACCTTGCTGTCTAATGAATTTCATATTATATAGAAAAATATATTGTAGTGTCTTGATCACGGCGTCCCTTTTCTTATTTCTAGCGTATGTAGGACACATACGTTGCATCTATATAGAGCAAAGTTCTGCGTATCACTGATAGTAATCTGAATCTATAAAGCAGATTATTGGGATAAGTGCTGCACTCGGTATACTCAGAGTATAAATAATAAGGTGTCATTTAACTAACAAAAAAGTCTGCAAAATATAGTAAGCAAGATTATAGTAAAATATAATTGAATGTAAATGGAATTAAAAGGCATAAAAGTGTAAATGTTGTATTTTTTTAATTAATTTAATAAATTAGAACTGACTCTTACTCATAAGTGAGAACTGAATGAGTTTCAATGTTAGCGACGCGGCGCGCATACATACAACATGGAAAAAAGATCGCGCATGTGTGTGCGCGTCTAGTCCGAAGCCAGTCGAACTGCATTCCTTCTTATTCTTAGTCTCCGCGCCGAGATGGTAACGTGAAATTTTTGAACTAACTGTTAATAAATTATCCACTGAAATGATTCTATTAAGGGCCGATTTTTAATATTGACATAAAATATATTCAGACAATATAACATAAACAAATTAAAAATTAGACTTGTATGAATAAAATAGTTCAATTGTTTCACTATTATATTCAATCAGGTTACAATTTATTTGATTACTTTTATCGGAAGATCGAATGAAATAACACCCCATTAGTGGTAAAAATGTATAAAATACCTAATTAAAACAACTAAGGAGTCTAACACACTGCAGTTTTTTAAAACACATTTGTTGGTTGTAAGAACAAAATATTTAGTTAATAATAGAAAAAGTGTCCACATCTAATTGGAAATAAAATTGGATAACAAAGGTTTTAGAAAAATATATCATAGATGTGAATCGAACTATGCTAAAATATAAGACAGCCTGTATAATCTCATCGTTTTTCGAAATTAACAGAAAAACAAAATAGTTTTTAATCTTTTTAAGATATCGGATTTCTAACACACTTGGAAAACAGATTAGCGAAAGAACAGCCTCTGCAGATATTTAAATAAAATTAGCAGGATATTGTAAATCTAACATATGATTATGTGATTACATCACCATCTGTTAGATAACATGAGATCTTCCTGGCATATTAAATTTAATACATTGTCATTTGTCACTAATAACATTTAACAGATTATTCGTTTTCCAACTTTTCGACAAACGAGGACATAGTCCTGATGGTAAGTTGTTACTGTAACCCATAGACATCTACATAATATATCTTCGATTACGAATTACAATGCTGATGCTTTGCTACACGTAAAGACTAATTGATTGCCTCGTTTCCGTTCTGTACTACTAAGAAATTCAGGACTTCATAGGCGTGATTTTTACTGACAGCTGTCACAGAGATCAAGCTATCTTTTATGAACAAAAAAAAAACAATATGTAGATAGAATACAACAATATGTAGTTTAAAATATGACGCACTCAGTTGGTATGCAAATACTTGTAGTTATTTAATGCTAGGACTGTGTCGGTTAAGGCTGACCACAGTGTGACCTGCGCCTCACTCACACTACTAACCTGTCTCTGCAGATTCGTGTTTCTGTCACGAACACACGTTCGCTTGTAAAGATGCAGCTGGGTATTTGATAATATGTGAATTGGTAATAATAGCGAAAAACGAGACAAGCCGCCATTTTTAAATTTTTATTTTTAACGTATTTAAAGTTATTGCGTATTTTTGCTTTCAATTACATCGTTTAATTATTACCACATTGCGATTTGCTGTAATTAAGACAAAGACGTATAAAAAAGGACTTTTACTTTAACTTTAAAAACATCTTAGCACGAAAACAGGACTGAAAACAAGGTGTAAGGTATATCAACACATTCCAAGAAAAAACTTATTTAGTTAGAAAGCTGCGGACCGAAATATGTTTTAATCTTTTTGTTTATTTTATTTATTTAATGACAAAATCAATCTACTACTCTTATCTCTGTTTCACAACCCGCAATTCAAAACCAACAATACGTTAAAAAATATTTAAGTAGTCAGCCATTTTCAACCAATCCTTTGCTATCAAAATAAAACAAAGTGATGAGTCACACACAACCGGTATTGCTTTCGGCTCTCTCCTGATCCTGACAGACAAGCGCTTTAACAAACTATTGAAGCCAGAATTCCTCCATCAACAAAGAATACTCAATTAAGCGCCCTTACCGACCATCTTCCCACCTTTTTGCCTAATCCGTGCTCGGTTATTTGGGCTACACCCACGCGAGAGTAGGAAAAGTGACAGTTTTTAAAAGGTAAAAGTGAGATGGCGATAGGACCCGTTAGAAAAGTAGAGACAACTACTACGGTTACGCGCGGTTAGTGATGTTTAACGTCGATTTAAAAAATCGATAAATTATCGATAATAATCTCATTGAGAAGGCTGTTTCTTAAGTTTTTCTTATTATGTTTTTATTTCGTTTCAGTGTGTAAAGAGAAATATGCCCACTTTTCACCCTAATGCAAACAGCCTGTTTATTATTGGACATGGCCCTGATAACCGACTGATGGCGTAAAAATTCACATTAAGGAATAACATTATCATCAGGTTCATGTTCAGAATTAAAGAGACTGTTGATCTGATGGGACTTATTTCGTTTATGAACTTCGTAAGTACGTATATTAGGCGTAATTTATTGCTGTCCAGTTTATCTATATATAAATAATTATGTCTAGTTTAACAGTTTAAACAACTTCATCGCCTCTGACAGACTGAATACTAATTGGTCAATTATATAGCACTAACAAGAGTTCAAGCTTCTCTGTTTCTTTTAATTCTCTCTAATGTTTCTATTAACGAATAGCACTGACGTGTAATTTTGTAGCTATCTATTTTTCTATTGTACAGTGTTTTTTTATAAATTAAGTGCAAGGAAAATTTTATAATAATAATAAATACATAGTTAGAATAAAAATAGTAAGAGGCGACAGTGGGATTAAAACAGGAATGAGGCAGGAGCCTCAGCCAAATACCTCAAAATTATAAAAACTGTGGTTGCAAACTCGCTTACCAAACGTGGCAACTATGGAAAAATGCTCTTCCCCCCCCCGCGGCAATCCATGGGGAGGTGTATGTTCAGCTGGGGATGGGTTGTGTCGGATCTCCACCGATTTCAACCCCAGTCAGTAGAGCCACAGAAACGCTTCAAAACGAATTTAACGAAGAATACATTCGGTTAAAGTATATTTTTATATAATGCTTATAAAAGTCTACTGCTTCACATAGATCTCTTCTATTGTAGGATGGATTAGCCTTAATCATCAGTTGTGGCAGATTTTACGCAAAGCGATCAAAGTAATCCGTATTTATTATAAATTTTAAACTCTTGACGTTGACAAAGCTAAACGTTATTGAGTAAGACGATATGGTAATTTTAATAACAACCAGCGTTCCAACGCTAACATAGCTGTAAGGGAACACTCTTGTTAAATAAATTATAACCGGCATTGTATTCCATGATATCTGCACTTGAATTGTGATGTAATATTTTTGTTGCAAGCGTACATTGTATATTACAAATACATACTCAGTATATACAAATACATAACAGTGTAGTAACGGTAAGAATATTCCCTCCCCTTTATCGGTCCGTGGGTGGGTTAGGTGGTGACACAGCCTAATTGATAGGGGTCAATTGGGACTGGCTGTAATCGATGTGAGTGATGAATATTATATATTACTTATGGTGGATAAACAATATTACTTTCCATATTTTTATTCATATAAGCTGTTTGCACGTTGTTGTGTGAACACATACAACTCACTTTTCCTAAGTTCTATCCTTTATCGTTACCTTTTGCCTATACTATAATTAAACATGTTTTGATTATTTGCAGGTGTTTTTTTAAATTTTGGGGTAAAACCGAATGGTAGAATTTATCGACATAGACATCACTACAGTTTGGGAGCAAAGCAAGGAAGATTAGGCAAGTTTTACCTGCATGTTATTGGTCGCGATGACTCACAAAGGATATTCATCATTACTTTAGCGTTACACCTTTCCAAACTGACATTAACTACCTTAAATTTTCAAACGATTTCCGTACTATTTACGTTAAAAATAAGAACGAAAAAAGCGTGTATAGAGAAGCTGTTGCTAACGCAATATTTGAGAAGGCTGTACCTTTTTTCTCACACTGTCTGCGGCCTGCGGGTGAGGTTTTTTAATCGTTTTGCTAAGGTGTGAGACGGGTCTCAAAGTTTGTTTTATACCCGATCAACGGAAATTAATTGCATTCCTTACTATCCATAGATGTTATTTTTCGAAGATAATCTTAATTTTTACTAACACTATAAATTATTAAGCCCCGTAAATTGCCACTACAACGTTTTACAGCCACCTGTCTGCGACATTCGAACTATTGTACTTTTGTTATCAGATCAACAACATTGTTCACTACTGCTGAATTTGACATTACGTTCCGTTTGCTAGACCATTCCATTGTAGACCCTCGCACTAGTTATGCTGTTCATCAATGATTGTGGGTTTGGATGTCCACTACTGAACATAGGCCTTCCCTATAGATTGCCTCAAAGGAAGGGTACATGCTATGGTTAACCCTCTCAGCAGGCGAGTTGACAACTGTTTTTTTATTATATTTTTTATATAGAATAAGGGTGACAAACGAGCACACAGTCCACCTGATGGTAAGTGGATGCTGTGGCCCATAGACACTACATCTGTCATCGATTAAGAATCAAAATGCAGATGCGTTGTCACCCCTGAGAATTAAGATGGAACGCCTCGATTACAATAAAACGGGTCTCCGGTTCCCTACACGCATCGTACGAAACACAGCAGCATCAAGCTGCTATTTTACGCTGGCATTCTGTGAGAGTTGTTATCAGGAAGATATTGTTATCCATCTCCGTCGTCATTTTCCTCTGTCACCTCTTTCGTCACCCACGGGATCATATGGGATAGTCAATTATCTTACGTCAGTGTTCCCTTACCGTCAGTCAACCCTACGCTCGTTTATCTCCTCTTCCATAGAATAAACTATACGTGGTAGACCCATGCTGCAGTTATATTAGTAGTATAGTTGTAGCACGAATGGATCGGCTCGACCGGGGAAGTACCACGCTCTCACAGAATACCAGCGTTAAATAGTAGCTTAATCCTGCTGTGTTTCGTATGGTGAGTGTAGAGAACCGGAGACCCTTTTTACTGGAAACGAGGCATTCCATCTTAGTCCTCACTGGTGACAACACATCTGCATTTTGATTCGTAATCGAGGATAGATGTAGATGTCTATGGGCCACAGCAAACACTTACCATCAGGTGGACTATGTGCTCGTTTGTCACCCTATCCTATAAAAAAAGTCATCAGCCTTCATCGAATATCATAATAAGATACTCGTACGCTGCTACATTTATATTAAAGTAATAGTATATAGTAATAGTAAGTCCCTGACCCAGACACAATTAAAACATAGCACAGTCGCTACACTTAACACAACCCGTATTCTATTCAAAGTTGTCATATCAGTGCATAACAGTAGAGATTTAATTACTTCAAATAACCAGTTCTGAACATAGAGCTCTCACATGGATTGCCTAATAGAGGAATATTTTCCATTGGTGCTACTCATTCATTCTATTAAAAAAAAAAAACACACAAAAAATGTATATAAAACACAAAAAATGAAATAAATATCGATATCGCTAGCGCCGTTTTCTAAAAGGCGATTACAATACTATTTATATATAACATACCCTATTTTAGTTATATTACATACTAGTGACCCGCACCGGTTCCGCCTGGGTGCCATTTAATTTTTTAAATAATCATCAATGGCCATCTATTTTATCATTTTTTTTTATTTCATAAAACAAAATAAGCCAAGATTTTGGGTTAAAATATAACCTAGATCAATCTTGGCATTACTATCTAGTCCAACCAAGCGATATATTATTTTTTGTTAGTAATAATAATATTTAATAGCTATTTATGTATAATTTAATACTTGACACGTATTCGGTATGATCCGTGACACCTCAGCGCATACGCGCTCGCAGTATATTTCACTGTACGCGTGCAACCCTGTTTTGATCCCCGTCAGCACCAATGAAAATGTTAATTGCAATTTTATGTGCTGAACTGTTACGCGCTTGTCGATGAAAGAAATACCAGAAACCAAATGAAGAACCCTGTATTTCTAAGGAATAAAATATTACAAAGACATGATGTGAAGTCCTCTAACACGCAGTGAGTCAGCGCGACGGACTAACCTCTCAATAGCCCTTTTAGAAATGAGAGGAGGCCCATGCCTAGCTGTGTGACTAGTATACTGGATGATTTTTTTTATCGTCTGGAAAAAAAGGGTGTAACAGGTGAACGGAATAGAAGCCTATGTCACTGATATTATACAATATTTTTTTTGCTTTTACATTAACATAGAACTACGCTCTCACAGAATACCAACGTAAAGTAACAGTTTAACGCTGCTGTGTTTCGTATGGTGAGTGTAGAGAACCGGAGATCCTTTTTACTGGAAACGAGGCATTCCATCTTAGCCCTCACGGGTGACAACGCATCTGCATTTTGATTCTTAATTGAAGATAAATGTAGATGTCCATGGGCCACAGCATGCACTTACCATCAGGTGGACTGTGTGCTCGTTTGTAAAACCCTTATTCTCTAAAAAAAGAACATATTATGAAATAGATCTATCAATAAATATCACTAATTTGTAATAAACTTTTGATATTAAAAAATAAAAACAAAACTTTTTAACTAAATAAATAAATCAATTAAAAACTATCGAAATTAAAATAATACGCACCAAAATAGTATTTATTGATAAATAAATTTTGTAACAATTAATGTAAAATATATGCATGTATTTTACAATATCACTGCCATAGGCTACTATTCCGTTCACCTGTTAAACCGGTATAAAAATCACCTAGTATAAAGATGTAATTTTACTTATTAATGCTTTACTTGAGAAGAGACGTCGGTCGAGACCCGTCTGTAACCAGCGTGGGACCGCCAAAATAAACGCAAGCACAACTCTGTGTATTGGGGAGCCCACCATACAGTTTGGACAAAAGTACGTCGGGAGAAGACGTCCTGCGTTTCGTGGAAGAACAAAGCCGATGCCGCATAGAGGATCCCATCTCTTTACATTTGCAGCGTCTGGAGTCTAAGAGGTCCACGAACTTCAAATCCTACGTACTCCAGGTTCCTGCAAAATACAAAGAGACGTTCCTTGCTCCCGATTTCTGGCCCTCTGGGGTAGTGTTTCGCCGATACAGGGACGCGCCAAAGAAGAATGTTCCCTAAATAGTGTTATATTTATATTTTATATATATATTTAGGTTAAAAAGATATATATTGCTATGGGCCAATGTTCTTAACTTTTTAAGTTCTTGATGCCTGAAATAATAAAATTATTATATAGTTATTATTGTTTACATTTTCACATTAAGTTAATTCATGCATGGATTTTAATTCAACATACAGGTATTTTTAAAATAGAATAAGGGCTCCAAACGAGAACACAGTCCACCTAATGGTTAGTGGATGGTGGATGATGTGGGCCATAGACATCTCGTTCATTCTCGATTTAGAATCAAAGTACATATTACAAGATACGGTTCCCTACACTCACCAGCACACCGAAACACAGCAGCATTAAGCTGCTACTCTACAAGTTGGTACTCTGTGAGGGCGTGGTCCTTCCCTGGTGAAGCCGATCTATTCGTTCTAAACCATAATATAGCTGCAGCGTGACTGCCACATGAATACGGAAAAAGCATTTAAATACGGAAGCTAGTTACAAATATTCCTCATTATATTTGTTTTAGATCGTGTATATTTAATATGCATGCCATTGTGGCACGAATAGATGAATGTTCATTTAAGAAATTTTGTTGTTTTCTTAGATTGACGCAGTAGGGTAACCAAATATTTCGTATATAATTTGATTTGTCATCGGCTTAAAGAGGGAGCTACCCAGACGGATTCCTGAGCAGAAAAGCAGTGGTATATGTGCAAACATAACCTGGAATATTTTTAAACATAAATAAATAGTAAGAATTTTATTTCAAGACTAAAATATGACTAAAAGGTTACATTATACAATATTAAAAAACTATAATAAAGAAAAAATAAAACAAAAATTTTTACTGTCATACAGTCCTACTACTGTGGTGACGTGCCAAGAACACTGGCCGCGTTCCTCGCTGAATAGATATACTACGTCTTTGAGAGAGAAAAGAACCAGCCCTCTTATCACCAGCAGCGAGGACCAGCCGTGGATACAGTTCCTTTAGGAACTTCACCGCACGTAGACCCCATGATACGATAGTCTCTACAGCAATTGGCACAAATATATAGTAACTTCTCAAAGACTTATATTTGCGTCACTTACTTAATTCAGCTGCCTCTGAGGCCGCCAGAGTGTCTACGCAAGTAGCATCCCACACTAGGGCTTCAGCTCTCTCCCAAGCGACCAAAATCATACCCTCGGGTCTCCTGCCATCGTCTCTAAATATCCCGCAAGGCTCTAAACCTCTAAATATTTGGAGGTATGACTCTTCCAACGTATCCGCTATTTGGCGGTAGAGATATTAAAATTGCACTGCTATTTGGTGACTCAAAGTGGTATAGAGGGTAAATTTAATTAAAGCTGTGACACATTCATCTTATAACTCACTGGAGACAACGTACCGTAGCCTTCTATGTTTGAAGTTATCTGCAGACAGTAGCCTTACAATCAGATGGACTGTAATGACAGTTTCATACGTGGTACGTAGAGCCACGCTGCAGCAATATTATGGTTGTAGCACGAATGGGTCGGCTCGACCGGGGAAGGACCACGCTCTCACAGAATACCAGCGCAAAATAGCAGCTTAATACTGCTGTATTTCGTATGGTAAGTATAAAGATCCGGAGCCCCTTTTTCACTGGAAACGAGGCATTCCATCTTAGTCTTCAGGGGTGACAACGCATCTGCGTTTTGATTTGTATTGATTTAAATGTAGATGTCTATGGGTCCCAGCATTCACTTAACATCAGGTGGACTGTGTGCTCGTTTGGCACCCTTATTCTATATTTAAAAAAAAGTTTATTTGCTACCTCACTTTTATAAAAATAAGGACAATATAATTATTTCGTTACAATATAAGCTTTACACATTTTTTTAATTTTAAAAAGAATACTAGCAGTGCCGTTTTCACTACTAATATTCCACCAGTGAAACATTCTTGTTAAGTTTCAAATGCTTGTGTTAAGAGTGGTCCAATACCGTAGTCGAATTGCAGATCCATATCCACCGACCATTAAGTTTCGAAGTCCGTACCGATTACTATTCCTAAATTTTTATTCGTCTCGTGATCTTTCAAACTTGCTGTCATACAGTCTTACACGTTTTTCCGTTTTCACTTAACTATCTTTACAGTACTATGTAATTGTATAGTTAAAGCTCATCGTGTGGCCTTTTCACCGCCATCTATAACCACTTGGTTTGTATTTAAATCGATTAATAATATAATATAATATAATATAATATAATTAATAAAAATAATAACGATTTTCCCTTCTGCAAAACACTTTAATTAGCTGTTAGACCTAACGCACTCCAAGTTTCTCTTTAACATATTTATATTGTTCTTAGTTTACCACTTCTTTTCTTCCCTCTATCTTTCCTTTATCATGTTCTTAAAAAATTGACATTGATTTGATGACATTGATATAAAAATCGTCCACCGTTAGAAACAAATCTATCGCAACTATGGTACTAATGGCAAATTATTTAAATAAATAATTTGCCATTAGTACCATATTTGGAAGGAGAAGTTGCGATCATAATTACTCAAACAAATGAAACACTATGTCATGAATCTGATCAGATTCTTTTTATTTTTCTTCTACATCATTCCGTAGAAACTACTGGTGGACAAGTGCCTTTCCCACTGTAGAGAAGATTATACCAGAATTTTAATAAAAATAAGTATAATAATCTTTTCGATTGATACTTTATCCTGTTATTATCCTTTTAATTAATCATTTGTTAATTTTTATCTATCAGTCTATCTATTCGACTGATTGAAATAGGTCATCGTTAAACACTACAATAATTTATTTAATTTCTTTTTTAAAGCCGTCAAAGACCATACATCTCAAGTCCAGTCACGTACCTAGCTTTAAAAGGCAAGCGATATGAAAAGGCAAAATCTAGATTTCTCTCTACACTCCCATATAAGATCCGTATAATAAAAATTCTTTGCTGCGTTCACATGATCACGTAACGTTGACGTTAGACATTTGAAAATGATAAAAATAAATAAGTATGAATTCAAATACGAGTACGTCGTCTAAAGGAGTGGCGGCATATGAGAATCCGCTATTTCTACTTCATTATCATCCGGTGGGTGGATGTAGCAACCAGGAGATGATCGTCAGCATCTTCCTGATAACAACTCAAAGTAGTAAATAAAGCTGGAGTTCCAACAAAAACCAATGTTTGACAGTGGACTTTTGATCGGCTGCAATGAATAACGAACGAATGAAAATACGTTTTACTTACAGTGTCACAAAATACACCGTTTAGTTGTGTTCGCCACGCCACCCGATGATCTGAAGAATTTCCACCCGGTTTTTCTCTGTAGGTATTTGGAAGTATTTGCGTCTCTACTGACGCTCCACTTTTTTAATAAGGGTAACAAACCAGCATAGAGTCCACCTGGTACTAAGTATTACCGATTAAACATCAAAATGCAGATGCGTTGTCATTTCCGAGGACTAAGACGGAATGCCCCGTTTCCAGTAAAAGAGGGTGTCCGTTACTCTACACTCACTATAAGAAATACAGCAGCATTAAGCTGCCATTTTACACTGGTATTCTGTGAGAAAGTTGTCCTTCCCCATTCGAGCCGACCCATTCATGCTAAAACTATAACATAGCTGCTGCATGGCTCCACGACACCACGTCAACCACTTGCTCTGTTATATCGTCCGCTGTGATAAAACAGTATCAAAGATTCTTATCGCCTTCAAAAGAGGATTCTTGATAGAGCCACGATGCAGCTACATAATGGTTTTAGCACGAATGAGCGGGGAAGAACCACGCTCTCACAGAGTACTAGCATCAAATATCAGCTATGTTGTATGGAGATCAGAAGACCCTTTTTACCCGAAACGAGGCATTCTGTCTTAGTTCTAGAGGGGTACAACGCATCTGCATTTTAATTTCTAATCGAGAATAGATGTAGATGTTCCACCGCATCCACTTACCATCAAAATTAGTGAACTGTTTCCTCGTTTTTCACCCTAAATCTATAAAGAGATATGCTAAAAAGATTTTGTATCCTCCGATAGATGGCGGGATAACCACCGCACTTACTCCAGGCGTAAAATACCCAGAAAGGCGACTGGATACAGCATCAAAGGTACATAACGTCTAATATTGCTGTAGTCAATAGCCGTATAGTGGTGTTAGGATTAGTGGCGAGGTGGATAGTACACGCAATTCATGAAGGGGGGGAGAGGAGGTAATCTTCAAACTAGGTAAAATACATCACGTTTTTATTAAGTTATGTTCTTGTTTGTCCTGCTGTCGTTTCGGGTGGAATTTTGCGCAACACAATACGTGGTAGAGCCACACTGCAGCTACATTGTGGTTGTAGAACGGATGGGTCGACTCGACCGGGTAAGGACCACGCTCTCACAGAATACCAGCGTAAAACAGCAGCTTAATACTGCTGTGTTTCTTATGGTGAGTGCAGAGAACTGGAGGCCCTTTTTTACTGGAAACAAAGCAATTCATCTTATTCCTCATGAGTGGCAACAAATCTGAATTTGCAAACACTTACCATCAGGTGAACTGTGTACTCGTTTGCCACCCTTATTCCTTAAAAAAAAATCAAGCACATTCCAATGTGCTAGAGACTTTAAATTCTGAGCATAGCTCAGAATTAGATGACATTGTAACAATGTATGGTATAAAAACATGAAATATTATTTTTTAAGTACAAAATTAAAAAAAAAATCACTTGTTTTATTTTTTTAAGCAAATCTTAGCTAATTAACATTTAAAAACTTTAATATTACGGAGATCCAAAATTGCAACGTCTGACTTTATTATTTTATTTCTTTTAGTGTTCTGAAATAGATTTTTAATGCTCTTTTAAATTAAAAATTGTCCCACCATACCGGCTTGAGAAAACCTTACCATAGCCGATTTATCCAAATATT
Organism: Parnassius apollo; assembly: GCA_907164705.1. NCBI lineage: Eukaryota > Metazoa > Arthropoda > Insecta > Lepidoptera > Papilionidae > Parnassius > Parnassius apollo. Next base: position 4,959,810 of record CAJQZP010001271.1, read on the forward strand.
TGTGTTTTATTTTTATTGGAGATACTACTCAAGAAAATGGTAATAATAGAAAGTAACCGTCCGAGGCTAACTATGACAGATGGCCACCGTTCACTGAAGTGGTCGTATTTATCCCGTTAATTGAGAGGACGGGGTCCCGCGGGAAGCGGCAGGGGCACGGCCAATTGCTTCGGCCTTGTGAACGCCTGCGCCACAACAACGTTTCACGACTTGCTATTTCAGGACTTACCCACACCCGCCCACTACGTAATTCTATCGATTGGCTAACGGGGGAAGGTAATTTGTTTTAATGGTGTGGTGTAAGTGCTTATTTCCTTTTTTCAAAATTACATAACGTAACATATCGTATCATCCCGTGGGAGTCGTAAGTGGCGACGGAGGGAAACAAATCAGGAGATGGGCAGCAGTGTTTCCTAATAACACCTAAAAATAAAAATGAGACTGCCAACACGCTTGCAAATATGCAAACTTAAAAAAATTACAACTATGGCAAATATCCCCTACAAAGCAATCTAGATTGGATTTTGCCACGCTTGGTTGGCGGGTTGGCAATTATAATTTTGAGTTGATATCGGAAAGATCCAGCTGCTACAGTTTGGCTCTGCTGCCACTTACGACACCCATGGGATATGGGGCAGTGGATATTCTTACACCGCTACTACACGTGAAGGAAAATATCATGAGGAAACCTGCAATACGCATAGTGGCGCGATGGACTCTACCTTAATTCTCATATACAAGAGGTCGCCTAAACTGTGTAGGCTGTAGGCTGTACCATTTTTTATCTTTACGCTCGAATGAATAAAAAAATGGAAAAGCTTTTCTTGCTTTCTGATGCTGGGGCCACACTAACGAGGAGGGCCGTTAATTATCGCGTTAATGGACGTTGAATGTAAGTGTGGCTACGACTTAACGCGTTAATTTGACAACGGCATTGACAATGCCGTTTGCCTTTGGCTGTAACTCGAGTGGCGGTACATCAAAGAGATCTTTGATCGAGACGCGTTGAATCGGCCACACTACGTTTGTCTCATTATGCACGATGACGATGAGTGCAATGGGGTCGCACGTATGGCTATGATGTAGCGGTATAATGAAAAATTTATTACGTTTTTTGAGAGTTATGTTTGTGGGATTCGAGTCTCTTTTATGAATCGTACCTCGCAAAATGATGCTTTACGACGAATTTGTGCAATTATTATCTTTTAAAAAAACTATCGAAGAATTAAAAAGAAGAAGGAAAGCCTAATGGGCTTTTATATAACTCATTTAAACAAATATAAAAAGTCTTCAAGGGATATTAACGCCAAATTTAACGCCGTTCAATGGCATTGAAATTGAAATGACGTTGATCGTTCTAGTGTAGCCAATTACTTTATCGCGTTAAATTTAAAGCAATAACTGTTGTGTTTATGGGCATTGACGTTTCCCGTTAGTGTTGCCCCAGCATCACAGTTTTTCAATTCAATTTTAAGTTAACAACACGGGGAAGATATAAGTTGAAATAATACTAGTTTTAACGGAATTTATCGCGTATATTTAACTTTTTAAATACCCAACGTTTCGAGCGCTTTACAGCACCCATGGCCACGGGGGGGGGGGGGGGACTGAGATGTTCAATGTCCAGATGTCATAGTTAACCGCGATTACCATAGATTAAAATTTAACTTTTGTTCCGATCTACACAGTATGAACTTACGGTATCTTGAAGTCTTGCAGTTGTATTTGGTTGGGATGTAATTTTATTTATTATAAGATCCCAAGCAGATGGTAGCATCCAGCCATCTTCTTTATTGAAATTAGGATGTTTTTTTTTTGATCTCAATAGCCTCGTGAATCATCCTTGGAAGGAATCGGTGTTCTTTAGCGAGGATTTGTGGTCTATCAAATCTGATGTAGTGACGGGGGGATCCTGTACGTGTTCACAGACTGCAGACTTCCCGGAGCGTCGATTCTTCACATCAGCTATATGTTCTTTAACGCGGGTTTTAATTGATCTTTTAGTTTGTCCTATGTAGGAGAGACCACATTCACAATCAAGCTTGTACACTCCTGCATCTTGCAGAGGGACGTTATACTTGAAGATATAAGTTGTCAAAATTGAAAACGACGTACTTATTATATACTTCGTTCTCACAATCAGAAATCGTGTAATAGCTACTCAGACATACTCCTAGGTCTATTTCTACCCTCTAATCTATTTCTACGTGCGTTCACTGTTATGTTCTGGGCTGAAAGGTAGAACGTTAGTATAATGACAGGCTGTGAAGCGGCTCAGGTGGTGACGACGCATCTGCAGCATTATTTTCTTGAAGTCGATCGCAGTTGTTCATACATCATGCATTGGATATTTTCTATTACTCAGACTTTAAGATCGTTTATTATTTCACTTTTACTGCAAAAAATAAACAAACGGTAAAATTTAAAATTTTGTACAACCGACTTCAATGTAAATAAAATAAGAACATCAATAATGTATTTGAAGTTAATTAAATACGCATTAGTAAGGATGGCTCAAAAACTACTGATCTTGATCAAATTTATATGGGACCACATGAGAACCACTAACTAGCTTTCAAATAAAAAAATAATAATGTCAAATCAGTTCACCCAGAAAAAGTTCTGAGGTAACACAACATTTTTTTTATAGAAGAGGGGGCAAACGAGCATGCGGCTCACCTGATGTTAAGTGACTACCGCCGCCCATGATCAACCGCAACACCAGGGGAATTGCAGGTGCGTTGCCGGCCCTTTAGAAAGGAGTACGCTCTTTTCTTGAAGGTACCCAGGTCGTATCGGTCCGGAAAAAACGCTGGTGGTAAACTATTCCACAGAGAGGTTGTACGCGGAAGAAAACTCCTCTTGAAACGTACAGTGGTGGACCGTCAAGCATCCAGATGGTGTGGATGGTATCGGGACGTTTGCCGCGTAGTGCGTTCACGAAATTTGGCGGCTGGGATTAATCTGAACAATTTCTCAGAGCACTCTCCATGGTATATGCGAAAGAAAATGCAAAGAGATGCAACATCTCTTCGCAGTGCCAGTGAATCGAGCCGATCGGAAAGCACTCGGTCGTCGACGACGATTCGAGCCGCTCTGCGCTGGATGCGGTCAAGTGGAAGGAGCTGGTACTGGGGAGCCCCAGCCCAGAGATGGGAACAGTATTCCATGTGCGGCCGAACCTGCGCCTTGTAAAGTTGCAGGCGGTGTGCCGGCATGAAATACTGTCCCGCTATGCTGAGCACGCCAAGCTTTTTAGAGGCCAATTTGGCCTTCTCTTCCAAGTGACCACGAAACTGCACGTCACTCGATATGTCGACGCCGAGGATTCCGATACTGGCATACATATAAAAAAACATACAGTCGAATTGAATACCTCCTTTTTGAAATCGGATAAATAAGGTTGTGGCAATATATTAATCTCTATCGATCTATATAGACTAATCAAAGTCTAGAAGTGTCATCGTTGCTATATATCCGTATAATAATAATACAATATTGAGGTTTTTTAGGACACTAACCACATTTTCGAGAAAAGAACCCACTTCTTTTTAAAAAGCCATCAAAGGAAAATTTCTCTGGTATTGCGGATTTTATAGGCAGTAGTGATTTACCATCAAGTGAGCCTATAGCGCGTTTGCCATAAAAACTCCTATGAATCTGATGAATCTAAGCCTGATTTCTAAATCTTTTGAACTTTGCATTTTATATATCTTTTGTTTGAACGTAGACTAGGAAAGAATGCCATAATTAATAATATGTAAGTAAATAAAGCGCAAATAAGTAAAGAAGATTTCATAAGTGAACATATTGTGATTTCTTCCGACGTTAAAACCCAGTACATGCAGTAACCAAAAAATAAACAATAAACACGGAAAGATATGGGTCTCCAATAAAGGATTGGTATGCGTTACGCAACACGTGGCTCGACGTACACTGACACTAAATTAAATTGACCCCTTGCGTAAGCTTGCTTTTAGAGCGCCATGTCATCGGATTGACATCGATTTATTCTTTTAATAAATAGTTCATATTTTGACCGCGAGTCCTCTAGAAAAGACAATCAATCATTATAGACCATTATATATTATAACATAAACACTCACGTCACCCAGAGAGGTTTCTCGGTGACAGGTAGAGACTACGGACTTCTATTTGACACGATTCTAACACACATCTCTCGCCTCCCTTGCATGCTCGTCGGTTAAGTGTACTCTTAATCTGACCCATCTTCAATACATTGCCAGTTTGGTCGGTAAACTTTCATCTCGTTCAGATTTAGTCTTAACTTACGTTAGGCTGTACACGTTAATCTAAGGTTTAAATTTAGAAGTATTTAATGAGCTTGGAGTAAGTTTGTTTAGGTTCTAAACAAACTTACTCCAAGCTATATATAAGTACTACCAGTTACTCGATTCTTCGAGATTTGTTTTAATTGTAGTTAAATTAGTAAATGTTTTACTGTAAGATACGCTTCTATTGATATGAAATATCAATTAACTTTGCATTAAAATATTTTATAAAATTAAAAGCAAAATATTTTACACTATAGTATAAAATATTTTACTTAGCATGTAACGCCTTAGGCGTTGAGGTCGCCTATATACCACGTGTGTATACGAAGTATTAAATTAAAAATATATATATTACCCGGTGAAGAGATTAATTAACTTTACTCTATAAGGCATATTGAAGTCAACGTAAAAGTTTTTAACATGACTTAGGTATATCTTGATTATGGTACAGACAAAAAATAAAGCCACAATCGTAAGTATAAGAATATTTTATATTCAGCAGCATAAAATATTTTACTTACCATTGTGACTGTGTAGGCTTTTACAACAAATATATTATTCACAAATTAATAAATATATTCACTGGCGCTGCGAAGAGATGTTGCATCTCTTTGCGTATTTTATCGCATCTATCACCGCCGCCAAATTTCATGAACGCACTACGCCGCAAGCCTCCCGATACCATCCACACCATCTGGATTCTTGACGGTCCACCACTGTACGTTTCGCAAGGAGTTTTCTTCCGCGTACAACCTCTCTGTGGAATAGTTTACCACCGACGATTTTTCCGAAACGATACGACCTGAGGACCTTCAACAGAAACAGAAACTTTTTTATTCAATGTAGATTATAACAATACTTATTGAAATTCACTTTTTTCATTTACCACTGGTTCGCAAAAAACACCTCTGTCCTGGGAAGAACCAGCAAGAAACCCAACGGGACTATTTTTTTTCCAATAATAGCTTACAATTATGTTTACAATAAACAACACAAGACAAATTAGAAATAGCTTGGTAGCGATCACCCTTCCCAGGGGTTATTATCATCCATAAATTCCTTAATATTATAATAACCCTTTTTATACAAACTTAGTTTAATAACATTTTTGAACTTCGTGTATGACATCATGTCAAGAAAGGAGCTTACTCCTTTCTAAAGGGCAGGCAACGCACCTGCAATTCCCCTGGTGTTGCGGTTGTTCACGGGCTGCGGTAGTCACTTAACATCAGGTGAACCGTATGCTCGTTTACCCCTCTTCTATATAAAAAATACCAGCGTATAATATCAGCTTAATACTGTCGTGCTACGAATAGTGAGTGTAAAGAACCGGAGACCCTTTTTACGGGTAACGAGGCATTCTATCTTACTCTTTAGGGATGACAAAGCATCCGCATTTCGAATCTTAATCGAGCATAAGTGTGCCCTTAGGCCACAGCATCCTCTTACCGACAGTTAGCCTGAGTAGTCATTCATTAACCTTACTTTTTAAAAAAATTAACATCCTACACATAAGCCCCACAGCTCGAAGGTCTATCTCACTGTTCCACTAAGAGTTGTTGGACCTCTAATTTGACAAATGCCCTTCTAAATAATTTTAATATTTCAGTTAAAATTTTCCTAAGCATATTACATAGACATAGACTCACAAAATTTTGTTTCAGTCTAGAGTACGTGGTAATAAGCAATTTTATTTTGTTCTATAATATAGTATCTCTATTTGGTCACCGTCACTTCGACTACTGAGATATAGAATTTTTTTTTTTTGCGCCCGAAGCAAATATGGGCAACCCTCCGGAAAGCGGGGGAGGGAGGTGGTGAATGCTCATAGCATACCACGCAGCCGGCTGCGTGGTTATGTGGTGACTTTTACCCACTAAACCCAACCTTTTAGGAATTGGCTTAACGATCTGACTAGAGATCTCTAAGCCGTATACGAACGCGACCCTCCTTGGCAGAAAGAAGGGCGCATGATATAGAAAGCTGTCTACCGCAATTTATACTACCTGGACACTATTAACAGGAAATGCATGCCACCTATATTGTTATGCATTAAACAATCTCAAAATGATCGTAAATTTACACTATCGTAGTGATCATAAAGTTATACGATATAGACATTTAACATTAATATCAAGTATTTAAAATTAAAACAACTATAGTAAAAACATAAAGATGAATTTCTGGGTGAGACTTATGTTCAGCAGGGGGGCAACTTTTATAAGTTGTAATGAATTCAGTTTTGAATGGTAATAGGAACCAAAAGAATTGAAATTTTGTTTCAGAGGTGACGCGTCGGTTGCCTTCTTTTTATGAAGCTGGTTGCAGATATCCTTGGGTTGTAGTGGCTATTTACCTTCAGGTGGGCTGTTCGTTAGTTTGTCGCTTCTTTAATATGAAATTTTGACTGCCTCGTTGGTCTAGTGGTTGTAGTAGTGCGACTGCTGATCATGAGGTCCTGGGTTCGAATCCCGGGTCGGGCCAACAAAATCAGTTATTGCGTTTTTCCGTCAAGAAATTCTCAGTAGCTGTCCGGAGTCAGGAAGTTGGCGGTGTCTCACCCCCGTGCCTCGGAAAGCACGTAAAGCCGTTGGTCCTGCGCCTGATCTCTCTCCGGTCGTGTCGGTTTACCGTCCCATTGGATTATGAGAGTGAGGAAATAGAGAGTGCACCTGCTTTTGCGCATACACTTGGGCACTATAATCCTGTCCTGCGCCGATGGCTATTCTCCGTTGAGGCAGGCCGCCGTGGCCGAAATTCGGTATGGAGGATTATTAATATGAAATTTGATTATCTAGTGAGTATTGGGCGTATGCGTGACTGCTGAGCATGTGGTACTAGATTCGAATCCTAGGTTAGACTAAGATCAGTCATTAGGTTTTACTGTCAATAAATTCTCAGTATCAGCCCAGAGTCATGAAGTTGAGAGGTTTAAACCTCATGCCTCAGAAAGTCTGTGAAATTGTTATTCTTGTGCCGAATCTCTCTTTATGGTTCTGTTGGATTGCCGTCCCAGTAGATTACATGAGTGAGGGAATAGTGAGTGCATTCACTTTGCTTGCACACACTCTCGTGCACTATATAGTTTGGTCCCGCGAAGATAGATAGAATTTCGAAATTTCGCCTGGAGGACATATCACATGGGTGTTGAAAGCATACAACATTCTTTCTTATTTTATAATAACAAGATGTCTTGAATATTGTTAGTAGACGAGGAAATGTTTGGGGTTCATAAAACTGAGTAGGTTGGTACTTTTTATTTGCTCGCCCTATTTTATCTGTCTCGGAATTCGGTACCTATCAAAAAGCAAACACGTAGAATGCGATACGACTTACTACTGTCGTGCACTGATTCTATTTCTTTCAAATTATTTAAAACGTAAAATTATCATCATAATTACAGCCTATCAAAGTTTACTGTTGAACAAAGGCCTCACGATAGATTTACAGAATACCTCCTACTTGTAAAGTACATAGATAGTTACTACACTTAGTAGGGGGTTGGCAACCATAAGTTTATTATTATTATGAGCTGTTGTCAGGAAGATACTACTGCTCATAGCCTAATTTAATTCCCTCTATCACCTCTCACGACCCCGCGAAATGATATGCTCAGGGCTCAATTCTCGGCCCCTTACTTTTTCTTGTATATATTAATGACTTTCCCTACATAATAGGAGATAGCTATTATATAGTATTATTTTCGGATGAAACTTCAATAATTTTCGAATTACAACGACAGTTACTAAATTATGACGAAGTAAATAATGCTGTATCTAAATTAGTAAATTGGTTTAATGTTAATAATTTGCATTTAACTAACAAGTTAATACTAATGTAATTTAAAATGGGGAGGAGCTGAATCTTGTCAATACCACCATTTTTCTTGGAATCACACTAGACGCAAAGCTTCAATGGGGCCCTCATATATTAAAACTGGCTAGCAGACTTAGTTCTGTAGCATATGTTGCAAAAAAAATAGAAGTCTTACCAGTGTTGAAACCAGATTTACGAAAATGTAATGTACGTACACAAAAATAAAAGTAGTTTTACAAAAATAAGTGACATCCATTCTGTAAATACTAGGAACAGACACAAGCTAGTAGTACCAGTTACTCGACTCCACCGAGTCAGTAATTCATTCTTGGGGCGATGTATACGCTTTTACAACAAAATCCCAGAAACTATACAAAATTTGACCTGCACAAAGTTCAAAAAATTTATTAAACTCAGTTTGTATAAAGATGGTTATAAAGTTATTAAAGGATTTGTGAACGATAATAACCCCTGGGAAGGGTGATCGCTACCAAGCTATTTCTAATTTGTTTTGTATTGTTAATTATAATATACATGATTATAAGGTATTATTTAAAAAAAGTTTCGCTGGGTTTCTTGCTGGTTCTTCCCAGGACAGAGATTTTTTTCAGAACCAGTGGTAAAAAGTGACTTTCAATAAGTTATTTATAATCTATATTGAATAATAAAAATCTGTTTTTGTTTATGTTTCTATTGGGTAGTGAATATTTTTAACCGTGAGGTGACACGTGTACAATATCAAATATGGTTTAAAGACATTACCTTTTTTGATATGTGCGAGCAACAAGCTTTATTATTTTTAAAAAACGTTACCTCCTCACTAGGATTTTCTCCTGTATCGTGGGACAGTTTACATACATAAATTGTACAAGGACAGACATCCAGACCCGGAACACTGATTTGTAGGCCATACAAATACTTGTTCCATACGAGATTCGAACCCGTGGCCCTTAGCGTAACTCATTGCTTAGCCATTGCGCCATGAAGCCGCCAAACTGCTGTAACATATTCTTCTTCCTCTTCATCAACCGACAACATGTGCCTCCACTATAATAGAAAAAAAGCCGCCAAACTGCTGTAACATATTCTTCCTCCTCTTCATCTACCAACCACATGTGCCTCCATTATAGTAGAAAAAAATTATCGTAATCGATCAGACACCATCCACCTTTCCATTTCGTCCTATGAGTGTTTTACGAGGATACTATATGATATGCCAGAAAAATCTTATGAATTCCAAATGATTTATAAACTTAGAGTATACATGAGCAAGCTATGATGTATATATACTCTAAGTTTATAACTTAGAGTTTACATGATATATAACAATCTCGTCTACGCAAGACTTACAATACCCAGACCAGTGACGGGAAGCAGCGTCAAAGGTGCGAGAGATCAAGACATTGTCTAGGGCTTCATCACCACTACGCACCGGGTAATATTGTAACGAAGCAATGGTATATAATAAGTAAAAAGGGACTGCATTCGTCAATGTACCTGCCAAACAAATCCTCCCCACAATTGGAAAGATCACAAGGGCCATATCCAGCTGGTTTACTTTTGAAGATGAAGAAGAAGACCAGACCGCAGACTTCTCTCACTATAGACACTTTATGCGGATAGCATAACAATAGAGGTAAATTTTAAAAAGTGGATTTTTCAGTGCGTAACTTATTTTCCAGTGCCGAAACAGATATAATTTATAAGAGGAGGTTTAAGTCGATGCATGTCATCGGGTACGTAAGTATGGATTTCCTTATAAAAGTGGTCGTATCCAGAGTCTTCTGCGTTTGCGTCTCCGTAATAACAATACGAGCAAGAGCGGACAGGCCAACAATAACACGTCCTCTTCTGAATGCATTTTGATAGATAATGATGATGAGCCTACAACCACATCGATTAATTGTCGATCGGTGATTGATCAACTAAAGCTGCCACACCAATCGATCGAAACCGATCGTCGATCCATCGATTGATGTGGTAACACCCTAAAACGAATCGAACGACACCTTATATGGTGAAATCCATCAAACCCTTTAGACTACCGAGCGTCCCAAGAAAAAGAAATAGTAACTTTTTAACCAAAAAATTAAACCGCCGCAAAAACTGAAGAGCAAAAAATAAACTATTTTCTTTTACCTTAATAACTAAGATCTTAAACTAATGTAAGTGTACCTAAGTACATTTTTTAAATTATTATGAGTTTTTAATTAGCCTTAATCACTAAGTTCTTAAACTAATGTAAGTATACCTAAGTAATCTTGAGTCAGCTCCAAACAAGCAAATTAATTAATTACCTAATTAAAATAGTGCATTGTTAATTTGCTTGGTTATTTCTTAATTTAGTGATGTTTATTCATTGATTGCATAGCCCGATTGACTTGAAATTTAGTATAGTTTACTCATTTCGCAACGAAGACGCTCTCTAAGAATGGATTTTACGATAATCCCATCAATTTTTTTTTTCTTGAAATTTTTAATATATGTTCCGCAACTAAATATTATCGTGCGCCCAGCGAAGCGAGACGCCCAGAACCATCCTGTATTATAATAACCCTTCTTATACAATCTTTGTTTAATAAAGTTTATAAACTTGGCGGAAGTCAGATTTTGTAGACATTAGTACATACATACATCCTTTTGAAAAACATTTCCCTCTTTCTGGGGCAATCGAATAAAAACTGGCAACACTGCGACACAAAGTCAACAATGCTCTGTTAGAAGCGGGTCGTAAGGTCGCCTCGGTATCTCATGACCAATGCATATTAACGACGTCGATTACCGTTTGACCTTTGCCCTGTCTTGTGCCGTTCATTGGAGACGTTATTACATGTGCATTGTGCAAGCATTCCTTGATCTTTGCGATCATACGTAAAAGGAAAGCGACGCGTCATACGTAGTATATTTTTTGCGACAAAAAATTATGTACTAGCTGGGATAACGAGCTCGAAACACGAGTTTAGAGCTCTTATCCCAGCTTTTCATCATTCATTCTAGTTTTAATTAAAAGCTATTGATTTTTTTTATTATTTTGATTAACATTTTGTGCAATTGACCACGTTCCTTTGCATTTTTATTTTGTTCGTATTTTGACGTTCGGGTTTTGACGTGTCCATTAAAGTACTCTGTATTCTTTTCTATTTAATAATTCGATAGCGCAGTAGCGTTGGCAGCTACAGTGCCGCAGGGTCGCCGGTTCAAATCAGCGAAATTGTCACGCTTGGCAAGAGAATTGGTAATCGCAGTTTTTTTCATAATTTTCAGATGTTATCAAGATGTTGCTGTCCATCTCCTGTTTAATTTCCCCAGGTCGCCTTAAGCGACACCTACAGGACGATACGACTCATTTTAATTTTTAGCTCCGAAGTCGTATAACTTAATTTATATAGTCTTTGTTAATTTTCAATAAATTTTTATGTTTTTTTTTAATATCGGCTGTACAGTGTGACATTTCCTTTTAGGAAATACGATCTTTGGCACAATTTTATTGAATATCTCGCCACAAAAACAACCGCAGGGGTATTTACAGTCGCGGTTAAGCCCGTTATATTGTCAGCCGTCTTAATAAGACTTGTATGAAGAATTAATTACATATATTAAAATACTTCGAACAATAACAATTGTAAACAACGTTTAAGATATTATGTTGTTACGAGTAATGCCTTAATCTATTATTTATATAATAATGGGGAAATACTTAAACGCTACTCAATTTTAAGATGTCGTTAAGTCTCATGGTGTCACAGTCACTTTGACTTAAAGTGATAGAGACAGCAATCAGGGTTACAAACGAGCACACAGTCCATCTGATGGTAACTGGATGCTGTGACCCATAAACTTTTACATCTTTCCTCAAATAATAATAAGACTGAAAAATGCGTTGCCACTTCTGAAGACTAAGATGCTATGCCTTGTTTCCAAGTACCAAATGGTCTCCGGTTCTCTACAGTCTACACTCACCATACGGAACATGGCAACATTGAGCTGCTTTTTTACGGTAGTATTCTAATTATAATACCTTACCTATACGTCCTTACACACCATATCCTATCCTACTAATATTATTAATGTGAAAGTGTGTTTGGATGTTTGTATATTTGTTTATGACTCCATCTCGTAAAAGATGAACAGATTTTTATACAATATATAATACCAAACCAGAATAGACAATCGGCTACGTTTTTTGTACTAAAAAAGTTTTAGCCTATCCCAAATTACAGTCTTTTTAATCCATGGTGCAGTAGAAATTGGTCGGATTTTAATTAAAACGCGAGCGGAGCTGCAGGTAAAAGTAAAACGTAGTATTACATAATTTCTGAATTCCGCTGCGGCATTATTAACATTTCAAAATATGTTTTTAAATTATTTTAAATACACTCTCTATTAAATGCGCTTGTTTACATTGATTAGCCTTTACTTTTCTCACTAATTATGAGCAATTATCAAAATGATAATAACAATTATAATCGTAATCATAAAATGGTTGTTATCGTTACCGAGCATGCACTTGATTAATTATTTCATTTTACTCATTTCTTTACAGAATTTGCCTTTTTAAAATTTAAAATACTATAATACCTCCGTAGACGGTTTTATTTATTTTAATAACATGACGCTCGCTAGAAGCTACATTTCTTTCTGGGTTTATAGGCCACAAAGGCCCTTTTGGTAAGAAGTGGACATGTTTGAACCACTGCAATGGCTTAAGTACTTGACCCAGATTACACTGAGAGACATTATTTTATCTAGACATTATCGCGTGAGCGGGATTAAGAATAAAATGACAGTTTTTTACATATAAATAAGCTTCCAGTATTTTGAAGACTTAAAATGGTTTGGTTGTTTTAATTTTAATTAGATACGGGATCCCAAGTCGATATTTTTTACGGATTGAAGCCAAACTACAAGTATTATCGCTATGTATATAGAGGACTGCACTCTCACACTATACCAACGTGAAATAGTGTTTCTTAATCCTGCTGTGAGTTAAAGGTAAGTCACGAGAGCCGGAGATTTTTTAATGATATGTGACATTCCATATCAGTTCCTGCATGACAATGATGGGTTTTATGTAGTGGTGACAAACGATCACACAGTCCACCTGGTAGTAAGTGAATGACCTGGATAAAGAATCAAAACGCATACTTGGACTAATAAGGAATATAATTAATAGAATTAGGTGTTACTTTATGTTATATTAAAGTTGGTAAGAATTATTTCCAATACGAGTAAAGTAATTCTTACCAACTTTAATTATATGGAATACCTCGTTTCCAGTAAAAAGGGTCTCCGGTGTCTACACTACTCTTCTGTGTAGGAGTCTATGACCTAGATTAAGAATCAAAACGCAGATGTGGACTAATATTGAATACTTCGTTTCCTTTAAAAAGGATATTCGGTCTATTATACGAACATTTGTCAAGTGAGTCTACAGAAGTTGGTTAAATAATCATCTTAATTATTGTATTTAACCTTATTTATAAATTTTGTCCCTCTTGTTTTAAATGCTAAGTAAACGTGGGCGGCGATGTCTACAATTACGAGACGAAGAACGAGAACCTGGTCATTCTCTACTACACACAACACAACGGGTGCTTGATCATCTCGAGAGCGGGAGCCAATTAAGGACAAATTCCCTTCTTGTTCAATTAAAGACTACATATTTAGAGGGCTTAAATTATATCTGTTTCCATCGGAACCGGGTCAGATGTAATCCAATCATGGTGTTTGTGATATTAAATATATATATATATATATATACGTGTTGGTTACAATTAAGATTTTTATGTTTTTGGTTAGGAAATGTTCTGATCTATCTGATTAATGTAAAAAATCGTTAAGTAAATGACTTACTTTTTGCATTAAAGTCGAAAATGTGAAAAAATAACCGAATTTTTTTAGATTTTTAGGAGTAAGTCTTTTTAGGATCTAAATACAATTTTTTTATTACGCGTATCTTTATCTATCCAATGAGACATTTTTTAAGAATGTAGGACTTCTACATCGGTGAATAATGTAATTTTAATGCGCGGGGTCGAGGTGGTGACACTGAAAAATTGAAATGGCTGCCATTTAGATACAGCTAGGTCTAAATGAGATTTGAGACATGATTTGTCGATGAAATTGATTATATTTTATAGCATTAAAAGCTCCGACATCGGTAACCGGACACATGTATATATATGTCCCTATACAATGTATCGAATGTATGTATATAATTTAATATATATAATATGAATAATCATCCAATGTCAGTAATAATATTTAAGACCAGTTGTTACCCGCGGCTTCGCCCGCATGGTCACTGGGAAATGAACTATCCATTGCTTTTTGAATTGAAAGAAAACTGAGTTTTATAGATTTGTCAGAGATGCAGCCATTAAAAGGAAAATGAGCAAAATTGATTCGTCAGCCTATTTAAATGTTTTGAAACGCAGCGTATAGGAAAGCATGAAAATAGCCTGTTTATTCCATAATGGAAATGGGATATTTTTTTAATTAAAGGAAACTGAGCATAATTATCCGTCAGGGATGCAGACTTTTGAAAAGAAACTGAGCTAAATTGATTCGTCAGAGATGCAGTTTTCTGAATTGAAAGGAAACTGTGCCAAATAAAAGATCCGTCAGAGATGCAGCCTTTTGAGTTGAAAGGAAACTGAGCTTAATAGGTCCGTCAGAGGTGCAGCATTTGGAATTGAAAAGAAACTGAGCTAAATAGGAAATTTTGAATTGTAAGGGAAGATCCGTGAGAATTCTGATTAATTGATTGTGGGAATTTTGGAAAAAAAACTAACTGAACACTATTTTAAGACGCTACTGTACACAATGAAATATGTTTTTCCATTCGGGGAAAGAATGTGGAGATTCTGGGCATTTGACACACGCGAACATGCTACATACAGCTGACCATGAGAAAAGCACGGTTTTTCTAAGTTGACCCCCGCTACCTGTAACGTTTGCCCTTGCGCTTTATTAATTGTCATTGCAAAACTGAGCTTAATAGGGAACTGCAACCTTTTGAATTGAAAAGAAAGGTCTGTGGGAATTATGGGGATTCGTGGTATAATAACATTTTCACCTTTTCCTACGCCTGTCAAAATTGTAGCACCGATTATGTTCCGTCCAAGATGTGTCACACGCAGCCTTGTCCCGTTACATAACCGAGGAGCATCTAAATTTCACATTAGCATGACTGGGACGCCTAATTTTAATTGAAGCTTATGTGAGGGCACACTTGACAACTCTAGAGAATTTAGAAACTCTGCGGGATATGAAGCGCTCTGTTCTGTGTCCATAACTGTGTCTACTGACAAATACTCTGTTATTTCTCCTGCTACTTCGCTTAATATATCTGAATTTATTTTGTTAACGCTCTCATTTTTTGGTGCAAGAATCGCCCTTTCACATAACCATTTGTCTTCATGCATGTTGTTCGTTAAATCTCCTCGTTCGTTAAATGACTCTCGTACTCGAATTACAAATATCTCTCGTCAATTTAACGCAGCCCTCAGCATCATTTACACACACTTTTAATAGTGCGTCAGCATAGTTTCCAGAATTGATATCATTATACAAATGCACTCTCATATTCGTAGTTAAACTGAATTTTGTCACCTTGTTCCATAAAATAGACGACTTGAGGCTGCTTCATCTCATGCTTTAATTTCATCTGCACGTGTGCCCTTTTGAATGACAGGTAAAGTTTGGCGAAAGCCACCAGCCAGTAAAACCACCATTCCTCCCATTACATCGGTATTGCTGCGCAAATCCTGGAGCGTTCGATTTAGTGCTTCTACAGCTTTTTATGCGACATTGTACTTTCGTCCCACACTAAAAGTTGGCATTGTCGTAGCATTACACCTCGTGCACTATTTTTGCTGAAGTTGCAGATCGGCAATTCTTCCTGGGCTAGATTTAGAGGGAGTTTTAAAACAGAATGTGCAGCGCGGCCCCCGCTTAGCTGCGTGGCGGCTATACCGGAGGAAGCTACGGCCACAGCAATGTTTTTATCTTTCCGTACTTGCGCTAATAATAAATTTAACAAAACTGTCTTCCCAGTTCCTCCAGAGGGATCTAAAAAGAAAAGTGCACCATTTCCAGATTCAATTTGTCCTAATACTTTGTCAAAAACTGGTTTTTGTTCGGGGTACAAATTCGGCTACTTGCTGCTGCAAAGCTGGTATATCGTAGTTTGTTTCACGTATAATTTCATCAATTAGTTCATTTTCGGTGGTTCGCTGAGGGCTTATCATTCCAGAGTCGCTTAATTTTTTGCCTACCATTGCCATTACTTTATCTTAAATTTTTCCAAGTGCTTCATTATAAATGTGTTCATTGTATGTCATGTTCGCGTGTGTCTGCTGTAACCTTCGCAAAATATCTTCCGCCATGTACTCTTTATATTTGTCCCACAATTCATGTGCATTAGATAGCCCGCAAGATGATATGAGAGTTGCATAAAGATCCCCAATTTTGGCTGGTGACTGGCACTGCACAGCTTCCTCCATGGTTTCATCCCAGTGATTATCGTTTTCTAAAAGATGCAGAGCTTCACATGCTTCTCTATAAGTTGTGCATTCATGACCGTTGACAATTTTAAGGTCTTTATATCCTGTAGGACCCCGAACATGGCGCAGCAGCAATCGTAAACAGAAACATTCAAAATTAGTTACATGGACGACAACGACCAAGGACATCTGATGACTTTACACCGGGCCAACTTGCAACAGGCGCGCCTTGAATACGGCGTTTCCACTCCTTCCTAGATGTGTTCCAAGTATAATAACGGGGGACTTCATAATATAACAACGTTTTTGCAAAGGGGACGGTTCGACAAAGTTGAAAGAAGGAAGAAAGAAATTAGTGTAGTTTTTGGAGGTGATGCAATTCTTTCTTGGAAATTTCTTTCGGTGAAATATACACGCTCTATATTTTCTAAGTACACAGCAAGGTGAGTAACTGTTGGGTGCTTTTCGTGTAAAGGGAAGCCAAGGAGACGCCACGCTGCCTCGTTACTGCTGATATAACGCCCTACTGAAAGGTCTGTACTTCATTTACAGGATTTGCCTCACCTTCACTCCTGAGATTAAATATTGCTTGGTCGCTTCCTTTATTTATATACTTACAGATATACTTGATTGCGCGGACAGAGCCACATGCTTCCACATTAATATGGGCATTAAACATTTTACATAGAATGGGCGAATACGGGACAATCCAGCTGTTATCTAAGGTTTCGAACGCTCCAGAGCGAGATTTGATTGTAACTTTCCTGCCACCATCTTCTGGAGCTCTGCGTCTGTATAAAGGGTAGCCATTGTCATTGTGCACTGTTTCTTTTAATTGCTGTTTAGGGAATTTCTTTGTACATTTTCCTTCTTTCATACATGGCGATATTGAATTTCGTGCTCCACATGGACCGTGAATCATATTTCGGACGATGGTATCATACAATTCTTTATCTTGCTCAGGATCCGGAATCTCGCCGCTTATTATGTCGTCTATTTGGCTGGGCTGCAACTTCTCTTTAACATATTAGTATGTGGGCATGCGGTAATCCTCTTTTTGCCATTCAATTGAATACATGAAGCACTGCACCTCTCCGAAAATTTTCCCTTTGTTAATTACATACATTAATTTTTGTACTTTTAATCTAAATACTCTAGCAACTAAATCGTGTCTGTCAGTACTTTTTTGGCCCGGCATTAACTCCTCGGTAATTTCTTTCCATGTGGGATTGCAAGTAAAAGTAACAAAAAGAACAGGTTTTCCGTAAGTTCGTACATAGGCTAATGCATCTTGTGTGTGCTCATGTAGGTAGCGGGGACTTTTATGATGAGGGCAGAATTACCATTTTACCTAAATCTCTGGGGTTTACATTGGCGTCGCTAGAAACTGCATCTTGTAAATGTATATGATTCTCAACGCGCAGCTTTTTTTTGATTTAAAGATATATAACGGAGACGTTCACACACATGTCTACCAAAAATTTATGAAATAATTGTCTACACCGGGCTAAGAGGTTAAAATCATTTTCTCGCAACATCATATGATACGCATAAAAATCCATACATGATGCTTTTTTGTTCAGAGTAGGCTCCTTAGTGACCGGGTTAATGAGTGGAATTTGAAAATGAAAACCCTCTTGTCCTTTGCAATAAATCAATGGGTATTGCAGAGCGTCATAAAACTTGTGTGTATCGGCTACCCGTTGCAACGTATCATCACGTGCTCGCAAGACAATGTCTCGTGAAGAAAATTGATCACCACTAATTATCTCCTCGAGGGGTCCGATCTGCGTGAATGACGACTTTATAATCCTCTTCAGGTAGGTTTTCTAAAGCAGTTTTAAATGTTTTCCCTAAAATGTTACGTTCATGCAAGAATCTTTGAATTTTGAACACTGTGTCTCTCTCAACTCCCTGGATAAATTGGCAGCCACGGTCTACCTCAATTTCTTCGTCACCCATAAAATATACTTGTAAAAATTTATGCTGTTCGTTTTCAGCTGGAAAAAGTGAACCTATTCTATGATAAATTTACCCTTGCACCGTAAATGTAGGCGAAAATCCCGGCATTATTATTTCCCGGTCAACTCCGAAGGACGTCATTTGAAAGCATGAGTTATATTTCCGGATCCTATTTAAAAAGCGCCGTGACTCATTAGCATCATATAAAAAGAGAGTTTTCAAAGGTTCTTCTGGTACCTAAAGTAACGGATGAAACACTTTGCCATTTTAAAGCGCTGCAAAATGGACGCACCTTGTCCATCAGTCCGATAACAACTAACCTGTGATTTTTATAATCAATCAACAGATCATAATTGAATGCTGCGTCATTAAAAACCGACCAATTGTTTCTTTGAAAATTTTGTTGACGTTCAGCTTGGAGCTGTGCATTTGCATCTCTTCGCGCCTGTGTCTGTTCTGGTGTTTCAGATGTCCTTATAGTAGATTAACGTTCAGCTTGCTCAATGAGTCTGTGTTGAGTTTAATCAGGTGTTTCCGCGGCTCTTAAGGCGGCCTGACGTTCTGCTTGTTCCGCTTGGTCCTGACGTTTTGCTAACTTTGAGCAGGTGTTTCAGATGCTCTTATAGTAGCTTGACGGTCAGCTTGTTCAAGACGCCTTTGCTGACTTTGATCAGGTGTTTCAGTAGCTCTTAAAGTAGCTTGACGCTCTGCCTGTTCAAGACGCCTTTGCTGACTTTGAGCAGGTGTTTTAGTAGCTCTTAAAGTAGCTTGACGCTCTGCCTGTTCAAGACGCCTTCGCTGACTTTGAGAAGGTGTTTCAGAAGCTCTTAAAGTAGCTTGACGCTCTGCCTGTTCAAGACGCCTCTCCTGACTTTGAGAAGGTGTTTCGGAAGCTCTTAAAGCAGCCTGACGCTCTGTCTGTTCAAGACGCCTTTGATGACGTTGAGAAGGTGTCTCAGATGCTCTAAAAGCAGCCTGACGCTCTGCTTGTTCTTGCCTTCTCAGTTCAGCATCTTCTAAAGATTCTAGCGATCGAGCTAATCTTTTCGCTTGTCTTTGAGAAGATACTCTTGAAAGGCTGGATTTATGTTGCGAGGCATTATGAAGTAACAAAAAACCTATTTATAAAAAAAAACGTTAAAATACCTAAAAGGAATTAAATTTCCTCTTAAATATTTTTTTAAAAGCAAATCCAAAATATCTAAAAGGAATAAATATTCCTTTTAAATATTTTTTAAATCAAAACAACAAAACCAATTCAAGACACAACACGAATCCGAAAACGATAGCCAAAAAAAATCGAATCAACTTAAACCAAATCACAAAACAAATCGCAGAAAACCGAAATCGAAAGCAGTAGTCAATATAAATATAACCAACGAAAAAAGAAGTAAGTGTATAGGTACCGTATACACTATCTATACTATTAATATTCCTTTGAAATATTGTTAAACAACCTAAAACAACAAAAACCATTTCACGATTCTAAATAAACAAAATCCAAAATCAAAGCCAGAGTCTAAATATGTATAAAGGAATACCAACCAAATCAACAAAACCGATCCAAAAAAATACACAAATCCGAAAATGAAAGCCAATATAAATCCATTCAACCTTAACCAAATCACAAAACAAATAACAAACAACCGAAATCGAAAGCAGGTAGTCGAATAAGCTACGAAACAGAAACAATTTAAGCGTATAGGTACCGTATGCACTATAAGTTGACGTTCGGCTCAACGGCGGGAGTTAACTACATGTCAAGAAACATTTCGTTACCGCGTTTTAAAACCTAATGACGACATCTAGCGGAATCAATTTAAACTATGTATACGTTAGTTAATAAAACTCAAAAAATATTTTTCTTATAATTTTGCACAATTTTTCTTATTGTAATACTGATTCATTCATAACCACATATAAGAACTGACACGTTCAATAAATATTACTAAGGCTTATTAATAAGGCTTACTAAGAACTGTTTCTACCACAGTTAAGTAATAGTTAAGGGTGAAAGCGTGACAGGTGGTGATAGTATTTCTGATCCATACTTATAATCACGCCTATAACCCTTGCGGGGTAGGCAGAGCATCAACGGATTACTTAATATCGTCTGCGATGTTATCGCCTATTCTGTGAATTACAATGCACCATAACGTTTGAAGAAAATCAGCTGGTGAATTTTATGTTTTATATCGCTCTCTTCCCGGCCCTGCGTGGAAAAATACAGATCCATACATTTTTCATCTTAATTTTGGTAAAAAGACATAATAATCCAGGTATTCTGACCTTCCGTGTTCGTCCATCGTACCGTCGTCCGTCTTGTAGAATCACGGTGACACCACCTAGCTGAATTTAATTTTGCAACCTATTCGATTTTCCCACGGGAATGATATGTTTTTTCCGCTGAAAAAAGTAGCCTATGTCACTCTACAGCCACCGAACTATCCCCATACCAAAATTCATGCCATGCCGACGCTCTGTTGCGACGTAAAAGAAGGACAAAAAAACAAACAAACACACTTGCGCATTTATAATATTATTATGAATATGCAATCAATTAACTACGAATGATATTTGACATTTGTGTGCCCATACAAATAAACTATTAGACTTGATTTCTAAGGCGTAGGTATAAGGAACCCACTACCATTTATCATCCCGTGGGTGTCGTAAGACGCAACTATGAGAAATCTCAGAAAAACCTTATCGTTTGCGATAAATTATTAAAAAATATAATCCATGAGGAAGTAGACATATTCGTATGTTCTGTACGCGAGATCACAAGGGCTGCATTATTAATTAAAATTTTCACACTATTGTGACGCAGTAGAGCCATGCTGCAGTTATATTAGTAGTGTAGTTGTAGCACGAATCGGTCGGCTCGACCGGGGAAGGACCACGCTCTCACAGAACACCAGCGTAAATTAGTAGCTTAATGCTGCTGTGTTTCGTTATAATGAGTGTAGACCCTTTTTAGTGGACACGAGGCATTCCATCTTAGACCTCACGGGTGACAACGCATCTGCATTTTGATTCGTAATCCTATAAAATAAAAATAAAACACTAGCGCATTAGGTCATTAGAACCAGTAATGTTAGCGATAAGTTTGGCTGGATAAACAAATAAATAAATACATCGACGGTGTAGCGGTCGGCAATCTGCAATATAACTGCCAAGCTTACTACAACTGGACTGCACCATGTCCAGCTGTGGGATTTTATGGGACGGATTATGAAGATGCAGAAAATATAATAAACAATTAAAACTAAAAAGCCTTTTATTTCTTGCGTAACTAATTGAAAAATGCTTAGCTTTATAGTAATTAATTGAAAAAACGTAAATTCAGTTTTAAATATAGTATTAACTGAATATTAACATAATTGTTCAATTATTTAAATTTTAATCTGCAAGAAATCCTCTGCAGGTGAAACCATTTATTACTATTTTGGGCTACGTGGCGTCAGCGATCTTAACCACGTCGTCTTAAAATCTTATGTGCGGTCTTCCTTAGTGACATTTCCGTTTTGGGTCCTCCTATAAAATAAAAAGAAGATAAAAAGATATTAAATATAAGATTTTTAACACTAAGGGGTGGTGGTAAAATTAAAAATTTTGCACAACCAACTTAAATATAAATAAAATGAGAACATCATCAGTGTAGTCGAAGCCAATTAAATACGCATCATTAAGGATAGCTCAAAAACTACTACTCAGATCTTGATCCAATTTTACAACATCAGCTTTTAAATAAAACAAGAATCATTAAAATCGGTTCACTAGAAAAAAGTTCTGGGGTCACCACAAAAAAATATAGTCGAATTGAGAACCTCGAATTGAGAATTGAGAAACCTAGATTTTATTAGGTAGATTTTTTGAATTGTTTCTTATTATTGTCAAAGCTTTTTGCTGTTTTTTTTTTCTTGACATATTAGTAATAGTATCCGATTTTGTGCGTTTGCCTCTGTCCTCCTCCTAGTTTTGGTTTTACAGGGCGGCAAATCTTAAAGTGTCCATATTACCCTCACGTACCTTATTACTTAGCTTAACAAATCAAACGTACGTACCACATACAACGTACGTAAAACATAAAAGTTAAATTACATCTACTTAAATAATGGGTACTTAAAACGCTAAGACGACGCGACGCGGACAATACATCAATCTTAATAGTAATAAAGGATAATCTTCTTAGTGATCAAAGAATCGGCTGTTAGCATAGAAAACAGAAAAACATATCTTATTCCGTGTTCTGTGGGCTGTTAGTGATCTTGTAAGTTCTGAACGAACTGGAAAATCGGGCATAAAATTACCGATTGAGATCATATTCCAAAATAATAGTACTCGTACCTACCTATAACATTTGTGTGGTGAAAACGTTGGTTCATACCGTTAGTTAGCACTGTTGTCAAATTATTAACAAATCCCAAAAACTATTTATCAAAATGACTCATATTCACAATATAAGTCGCTTTAGTAGGTACCAAAAATAAAATCACATGATCTGAACTCGATAAGTGAAAGAAAGAAAATCTACAGATTGTTCATTTAACAAGACGAGTTTCAAGTGAGTTTGGAGTGAAACTCATTACAGCAAATACCGGAAAGAGCAGACCAACGTCTGGCGGGCCGGCTAGTATTTAATGAAACAACATTTAAAATTCTAAGTATCGATTTCAGTGGTGTCGGTATATAAAAAAATATTTAAGATGGGGACAAACGGCTCTGAGCTATAACGTCTCGTAGATTTTCAAGAGTATCACAAGAGCTTACCAGTCACAAATCACAATATCGGGTGCAAAATTTATTGTA
Organism: Parnassius apollo; assembly: GCA_907164705.1. Lineage (NCBI taxonomy): Eukaryota > Metazoa > Arthropoda > Insecta > Lepidoptera > Papilionidae > Parnassius > Parnassius apollo. The sequence continues at coordinate 4,983,202 of CAJQZP010001271.1, forward strand.
TACCTAAAGCCATTAAAACAATGGCCGACTATAAAATCTCGAATCATTAACCAAGTCCGCTGTCGGAGAACAGTAATACTGAGCTTGCAATCACTATAAATCCTTTTAAGTATGACTTCACTTGTATTGTATGAAGAATTCTGAAGTTTATGTATAATTTTAATATGCTATGTAATAAATGTAAATATGCCATAACGGACTAAAAATTATAAAATTATTTTTTTTTCGTATTCCTACATAGTCATACGATTCTGACATAATATGTTCAAAATTTCAAGTGTTTCCTATGATGTGTGTAGAGAACCGGAGAGCCTTCATATTTTATTTATTTATTTATTTACACTTTTAAGTTGTTAGAAGGTCAGTTAAGTTGTACATACGGTGGACTTAAGGGGAAATATAACCTCAAATGGCTTAGTAAGATACTCCGTTATGCCGAAAGTATTGCAGCATTAATTTTGAAATAAATATATGGTAAAGTTGAGGATTAATGTTAAGGACTATGTTAGACGAAAACACGATTCCGTAAAATTTTCTCGATAGAAAAGAAATCCAAAGTTACCTCCAAACTGAACAATAAACCGCTGGTATTCATAATTTTTTTTTATAGGAGAGGGGGCAAACGAGCATGCGGCTCACCTGATGTTAAGTGACTACCGCCGCCCATGATCAACCGCAACACCAGGGGAATTGCAGGTGCGTTGCCGGCCCTTTAGAAAGGAGTAAGCTTTTTTCATGAAGGTCCCCAGGTCGTATCGGTCTGGAAAAATCGCCGGTGGTAACTATTCCACAGAGAGGTTGTACGTGAAAGAAAACTCCTTTTGAAACGTACAGTGGTGGACCGCCAAGCATCCAGATGGTGTGGATGGTATCGGGACGTTTGCCGCGTAGTGCGTTCACGAAATTTGGCGGCTGGTATTAATCCGAACAATTCCTCAGAGCACTCTCCATGGTATATGCGAAAGAAAATGCAAAGAGATGCAACATCTCTTCGCAGTGCCAGTGAATCGAGCCGATCGGAAAGCACTCGGTCATCGACGATTCGAGCCGCTCTGCGCTGGATGCGGTCAAATGGAAGAAGCTGGTACTGGGGAGCCCCAGCCCAGAGATGGGAACAGTATTCCATGTGCGGCCGAACCTGCGCCTTGTAAAGTTGCAGGCGGTGTGCCGGCATGAAATACTGTCCCGCTGTGCTGAGCACGCCAAGCTTTTTGGAGGCCAATTTGGCCTTCTCTTCCAAGTGACCACGAAACTGCACGTCACTCGATATGTCGACGCCGAGGATTCCGATACTGGCTGAGGCAACAAGGGGAGTGCCTTGAAACTGAGGAGATACGACAAAGGGGTTCTTTTTAGCGGTTAACGCGCAAACTTGTGTCTTCTGGGGGTTAAACTGGACTAGATTTAGTCGCCCCCAATCCGAGACTCTGTTCAGCAAAGACTCGACTTCAGACACAAGTTTGTCTCGGCACTCGGAGACGTTTTCCCGAGAAATATTGGCACGGCCGGTGTAAAGAGCATCACCAGTGCTGTCATCTGCATAGCAATGAATGTTACGGGTTTGCAACATATCATTGATATTGTGACGGCCCAATATTATTATTAATAATTAAATTCAATATAAAGGGGCGTCAAAAATAGTCTTAAAAGATATATATTAAGCAATTAAGTTAAATTAATAAACATAAAGTTAATATATTTCAGACATTATCCCATTAACATAGTAAATTAAAGTAAATTAAAATTATTGTTTTTCGTAATAAATAAATTTATTTAAAAACTTGAAAAAATATTTAAAATAAGATAAATAATAGAAATACAAGTCAAAAAATATTATAAAATTAAGTTAAATAACGTTTATAAGATAATTAGAAAATTTGTTAAAAATTGTTTAAGTCATGGGAGGTGTTCGTGTATAAAAGAAAATTTTTCTAAGTTGTGGAAGGAGTTCACGTATAGATGAAATTTCCTAAGTTGTTGAAGGAGTTCATGTATTAAAGAAAATTTTTCTAAGTTATGGAAGGTGTTCACGTATAGATGTCTTGTATGGAGGAAGCTGTCGGAGGTACATACCTGCAGTTGTACATATATATGGGGTGGTCGGGAGCCCGACTGCCTGAAGTACTGTAGCACAATGACTAGTCCTATATTAGGGACTTATGATATTAAACTCAATGATACAAAAGCAATACTATAGAAGGTCTCCATGATGAATTTGTATTACAATAGTAGGGTCGTGGGTTCGAACCCTATATATTAATGACTTATGAAAGTAAGGTCTATGATACAAAAGCAATACTATAGAAGGTCTCTATGATTAATATGCATTACAATAGTAGGGTTGTGGGTTCGAACCCTATATATGAATGACTTATGAAAGTAAGGTCTATGATACAAAAGCATTATTATTGAAGGTCTCCTTGATGCATAAGCATTGTATGGGGTGGTCGGGTGACCGACTGCTCCTAGTACTGTAGCAAAATGACTAGTCCTTATTAGGGACTTGAAAAGGAATATTATGGTGGCGTGTGTGCTGCTTCACGAGCAATTGGTCCGAGGTAAACTTGGACTCGCTAACCGATGTGTCCTAGACATATCATCTTAGTGCCGGTGGTAAGCGGGTTTGTTGTAGCAATACGGCTTTCCCGTGGACATCGCACACCCATACCGGTTGTGGGCGGCGTCGTAGCGCATAGCGATGCGTCGTCTATCTTTCGGATTGGGAAGATGAGTGTGTTTGGTAGCACTTTTAAGTGTAACAGGCATACTCAACTTCATGTCTTAGTGCATTAGCGCTATGATACATGGAGTTTTGTCCACTGGCGTCTTAGTAGTATGCTACTATGATACGTTGGTGATATTTTTTATATAACAACAATAAAAACTTTGTTACCGAAATCGATAGGAGTCATGTGGGTGTGTTGTGAGGGGGCGCCACCCGTATGATAGTTGCGTTGATGCTTACTGCTACTTGCGGTATTGCGTCTTGTGATGGATCTGCGGGTGTGCTGCGCCTGATTCGACGCATTCTTGTGGTTCTGGTCGATGGAGGTATACAATTAACATCTTAGTGCTGGTGGTAAGCGGGTTTGTTGTAGCAATACGGCTTTCCCGTGGACATCGCACACCCATACCGTTTGTGGGCGACGTCGTTGCGCATAGCGATGTGTCGTCTATCTTTCGGATTGGGATGATGAGTGTGTTTGGTAGCACTTTTAAGTGTAACAGGCATACTCAACTTCATGTCTTAGTGCATTAGCGCTATGATACGTGGAGTTTTGTTCATTGGCGTCTTAGTAGTATGCTACTATGATACGTTGGTGATATTTTTTATATAACAACAATAAAAACTTTGTTACCAAAATCGATAGGAGTCATGTGGGTGTGTTGTGAGGGGGCGCCACCCGTATGATAGTTGCGTTGATGCTTACTGCTACTTGCGGTATTGCGTCTTGTGATGGATCTGCGGGTGTGCTGCGCCTGATTCGACGCATTCTTGTGGTTCTGGTCGATGGAGGTATACAATTAACATCTTAGTGCTGGTGGTAAGCGGGTTTGTTGTAGCAATACGGCTTTCCCGTGGACATCGCACACCCATACCGTTTGTGGGCGACGTCGTTGCGCATAGCGATGTGTCGTCTATCTTTCGGATTGGGATGATGAGTGTGTTTGGTAGTACTTTTAAGTGTAACAGGCATACTCAACTACATGTCTTAGTGCATTAGCGCTATGATACGTGGAGTTTTGTTCATTGGCGTCTTAGTAGCGTGCTACTATGATACGTTGGTGATATTTTTTATATAACAACAATACCAACTTTGTTACCAAAGTCGATAAGAGTCATGTGGGTGTGTTGTGAGGGGATGCCACCCGTATGATAGTTGCTTTGATGCTTACTGCTACTTGCGGTATTGCGTCTTGTGATGGATCTGCGGGTTTGATGCGCCTGATTCGACGCTCTCTTGTGGTTCTGGTCGATGGAGGTATGCGGGTGGTGATGTCTGCTGGGATGTATGGGGGACCTTGGGATGGTGTAAGCCCGACGATAGTCGTAATGATGCTTGTTGCGTTCTGCAGCATTGCGTCTCTGCGATGGTTGTTTGGTGGGACGCTATTCTCAATGGCGCTCTCTGCGTCTTGGTTTGACTCACACCTAAGTAGCTTTGCCCAAGTCGGGTCCCTTCATTACGGGGCTGCAGACTGTCTGCCCTCCACGATGTTTTATATAACAACATAATATTATATCTCTGTAACTTTCCCACCTTTGAATGATTGAAGGCAACTTGTCGGTGGGTGAGACAAACATGATCGAAAATGCATTTACTCAACGTCAGTGACACAAACCCTTTCTGATGGCGAATTATTACTCTTATCTTATAACTGCCTTTTGGCTATATCTGCCGTTGTATTGGTTGGTGGAGCATATGTGTCGACCTCATGCGGGTGGTAGCTGGCGGGAGGATCTGAGGAGACTCTCAAGGCTGCGGCCGAAAGCCGCACAACGTGGGACCCCATTCCCTTGAGGTGAGCGGTAGACTCATGACACGCTCTGCGGCTAGTAGCCGTGCTGATCATGCAACTGGTGGTGATGCCATACACTTACATCACGTCTGCAGGAGCGGCGGTCTGGCAGGTGGTGGCGCTCACGGAGGGTTTACGGCCAGTGTGCCTATTTGCCTAAACCGTGTGACGTACATTCACTCTGGCTGGATTCGTTCGTATTCTGTTTGGCGTTTACACGCATTGACATGCGCGACTTCGGTCGATGTTTGTGCTTACGCACTAGCAAGGGGCCAAGCCTCTTTTACTGGTTCGCCAGTTATTTTGCTGTGGACTACGGTCCAGTTCCCGAATTAGCTTTCCCTTCGGGGGGAGTGCATCAAAATGGTTGGCACTCACCGTGCACGGCGTGTGTGGGGCCGTGTACCTCCCCTACATTTTTTTAAATAAATGTAGGAGAGCGAAGCCCTTGTATCGGGTATTTTGTATAAATATATTTTGAGCCTTTTCCGAGCGGGAAGGGATAATTAATAATGTAAACCTGATGCAAGTGGAATAGGGACGTTTTATGTTCTTAACCTTTTTCCGAGCCCTGTCTTCGTGAACGGGGTTCACTTAGCTTATAAGGCACTACCAACAGCTTTCAATTGCTCTAGCGAATATTCATTCTTCCAAAAGACACCTAAAAGAACTAAGTTACTAAACAAACACAACGTAAATAAGGGTCCTAACTAAGACGATCACGCCAAAATATTAAAACCGGCCTATTAATAAACCTTTCGAAAGATCATTTAGAAAGATCAAAACGTAATTTATTAATCCTGGTCACAATATATAATTATTAATATAAAGGGGAATATAATACATTTAGTATTTTATATATTTATTATTATGAGAGGGGGGGAAGCGTTACAATATGCAGAAGAAACAGCGTAGGCGATATCACGCAGCCTTGTGGAACACCAGCCTTAATAGGCTTGCAATCGGAGCTTGCACCGTCTACTACGACCTTGATGCTCCGATCTGCAAGAAAGCTGGTGATCCAATCGCACAATTTCTCGGGAAGCCCATAGGAAGGTAGCTTTGAAAGCAGCTCTTTGTACCAAACCCGATCGAAGGCCTTCGCAATGTCCAAACTAACGGCCAACGCCTCCCCCTTGGACTCTACTGCCTCCGCCCATCTGTGAGTTAGGTAGACCAGAAGATCACCAGCTGATCGACTACGGCGAAAACCGTATTGGCGGTCACTGATCAGCTGGTGATCCTCAAGGTACCTCATGAGCCGGCAGTTTACAATGGATCCATTGGTTTGGAGAACAAGGAGGTAATGGCGATGGGCCGGTAGTTGGACGGGTCTGAGCGGTCGCCTTTTTTAGGGATCGGGTGGACGAAAGCCGTCTTCCATGATTTTGGGACTACGCCTAGGGAGTAGGAGTACCAGAAAAGACGCGTTAAAACCGGTGCCAACTCTGGAGCACACGTCCTCAGCACAATCCAGGGAGAGGAGTGCTTTGCGAACCGAGCGCTGTATGAACTGCACTTCCGGAATGGAGCACTCACATCGCGGGATGGTCGGCGGCGTACTCCCCCCGTCATCGAGAGTCGAGTTAGACGCAAAGAAAGAGCCTAGAAGATCGGCTTTCTCCTTTGCGGTATGGCCCAGTGAGTCGTCCTCCCTGCGCAGAGATGGAAGAGATTGATGACAGAAATTCCCCTGGACAGCCTTGGCGAGAGACTAGAATGCACGGGTTCCAGAAGGAAGGCGAACTAGTTTCTCGCCAATTCTGCCTATGTGCTCTGACTTTGCCCTGGCAATGATTCTTCTGAAGGACCTAGAGGCGGAATTATACTTCTTTTTAGAGCGCTCGTGTTTACATCCCGGGACGCGGATGCGTCAGCCCAGGCTTGGTAGCACTCCTGCTTATAGCATGATGCTATTTTACAGGAACGACCAAACCATGGCTGAGATTTGCCTCCAATGGGCACCACAGAGGAAGGAATAAAAATTTCCATACCCTGAAGTACCACATCAGCGACAGAATCCGCAACAACCTTGGGATTGTCCGGCGAGAAGCAAACCCGCCCCCAAGGGTAGGATGCAAAGTAAGATCGCATCCCATCCCAATCGGCTGACCTATAGTGCCAAACACGTTGGCAGCCTGCAGGATGCAACTGCGATTTCAGCGTGAGTGGCACCACACTCCGGACTAGACAATGGTCCGAGGAGCCTAAAGGGGCGTCGACGGAAATCTGATATCCGTCCGGGTGAGAGGTCAGCAGAAGGTCCAACAGGGAAGGTGCATGATCCTCCACATATGGAATCCACGTAGGCGAAGTAACCAGTTGTGTCAGACCATATGCCAAGGCAAAATCATGAACAGATCTCCCCGCATGATCGGTTAAATGTGAACCAAGCCATTCGGCGTGATGGGCGTTAAAGTCGCCGAGGATCACGATCTCTGCTGTAGCAACGAGTCTGTAAGCCATTTGGACGTGGTCAAAGAGTCGGTCTGTTTCGACATTACCGCTATGGGACCTATAGAGGCACCCGTAGAGGCGCGGATGGTCGTCGCTGTCTACGCGTAGCCAAAGGATGGACAGGTCCGAACCTTCAAGTCTGCCGAGGCGTCGAGAACAGATATCCTCTCTGACGTAAACGCAAACTCCAGCCCGAGGCACAGAGGAGTGTTCCAGTTTGTACCCCGGGTAGGAGAGATACGAGACATCAGCCAGAGAGGACACCTGTGTCTCGGTCAGGAAGAGCAGAGCCGGCCTCGCCGTCTCGAGATGGTAATGGACTGAGTTTAGTTTAGAGTGAAGTCCCCTGATATTGCAGAAATTCACGGACAGCGTGGCAGGGGTCGCCTTGGTCTTGTTGCTCCGTTTGCCCCGAGCAGTTGTAGTCTTGAGCAGAATTTTGCCTCAGAATACCTCAGAATACGCGCGGCAGCCTGAGCACCCACGCTCAGAAGTGGAGAAACATGGTCGTGGATGCTCAGCGAGGGATTCTCCAGGGGTGCTGCTACTCTCCTGGGGTAGTCTATCATCATTTAATTCCGCTACCATGTTGATGGGGGGGGGGGGGATTTGGGCCTCCAGCCACCTGCACTCACCGGACGAAACGCGGAAGCAGTGCATCCACTTCACGCCGGTATTCTGTGAAGTCATGGTACCACCCCGGTTTGAGCCGGCCCATACGCGCAACAGCAAAACTGCCGCGTGGCTCTACGACTGTTAAAAAAAACACTTTAAATAAGATTATGAAACTTTGTATACTAACTGAACTAACTTGCTTGCTTGCAGTGCTTATGTTATTTACTTTTTTTTAAATACCATTATTTTCACTGTAAAAAGAAATTACCTAAACTATCGGCATCTTGAAGCTTGATTCCTGTCGCCCCGCCCCGCCCGTTAGTATCGCTTAGGCTTTTGAAGGGAAAAGTTGTGTCGCTTACGATCAGAATACACATCACACAACAGGACGACGTAAAATTAAAATGGTAAATAACCGTGATAAAAATAAGAAGCGACTGGGTTGGCGTTAAGAAACAGGCATAAATATGATAAACCTAATGAAATAAGTATCAAACGACCCATCTACTTACAGTATTAGTGAGTACATAGCATACGACTCGCGGGGGAGTGGGGGCGAAATTAGAATTTGAGCTGATTTACTATATCCCCTTAATGCCATAGGACATTCTCTCGCGGTCAATATTAGGCGTTCAAGGTTAGTTCAAGGTTATCGCTCTTTGTATGAAAATTTACAATCTCACAATCCTCAGTGACTGTGCAACATGAGACTTAAAGGCGTCTTAAAGTTGAGTAGCATATTATTTTAATAAAGGTGTACGTTGACGTAATATTACCCTCATATTGTCGTTAGATAATTATAATCCGGGAGACAGTTAAACTTTGAAGTGTGAATACTTAAGAATAAAAAAAATATCACAAACTTATTAAGCGAAAGAATATTAGTGTGAATAAACTGGTGTGATAAAAGCCTTGGAGAAATTTAAGCATAGAAAATTATCATAAAGTACGTGAGGGTAATATGGTCATCCAGTTAATATGGTCACTTTATCATAACTCAAAAACTACAGCCGTATTTGCTAGATGGCTTTGTGATAGGTACGATAGCTCTTCATCTGTCCATCAAATAAAAAAGGGTCAAAAGGGCGGTGCTTTATCGACGCCATATTGACAGTAGACATTATAGTGATTATTTTAGTAGATTTTAGTATTGTGTATGTAGTTAGTTCTTTTTAAATTCATTTTTCGATGTTTTCTTAATTATTGCCAAAGCTTGTTTGTGTTTTTGTCTCTGTCCTCCTCCTAGATTTGGTTTTATAGGGCGGCAAAGCTTAAGGTGACGATATTACCTTCACGAACCTTACATATATGTAACTATGTAATTACTCTAAGGGTCAGTTCACACCGAGACGTGACGCGACGCGACGCAACGCGTACTTTTTAAGATAGTGATACAAAATATAACTCTACTACTACTACACAATAGATTCACATTTTATATTGAGATTATTCGAAAATGCCCCGCGGCGTTGTACTCCGCCGCACTGCGACGCATCACGAAGCAGCGGTGCTTCGTCGGTAGATGCAGCGTCCAAGACGAGCACTGTGCCTCGCGAAGCCGCGTCATCCAGCACAACGCCGCGATGTGCAGCCTCTCGTCTTAACTATTTTCGCGTGTGCCGCGACGACGACGACGCGAAGCGTCTCGCATCGGCGCGTTGCGCTAAACCACCCGTTAAACCACTGGCCTCTTCAAGCATCGTCGCGTCACGTCACGCGTCTCTGTGCGACCCTAAGGAAAATACATATATGAAATTCTATTATGACTCATTTACTCACTTTTATCTGTGCGTCTGTTAGTGGTTGTGTTATTTTTGAATTATTTGATCGATTGAGATCACAAAATAATATATTGATTTCAAACCTATGTTAGAATCTAAGCCTTACTTATGGACCAGAAGGATTCTCACTGACTCACAATATTATTTAATGCTAAAAAATCACTAAGCTTGACTTGATAGGTGGCGCTATTGTCAAGTTATTAGATCGATTTTAAATTGAGTGAACTTTATATTTACAATGATAAAAGTCCGGAGTGAATTTGTAATAAAATTTTGTGCCACCTACCGGTTAAAGCAAAGTAATATTCGAAGCAGTTATTTTAGTATTCAAAACTTACATTACCTATAAAAATATTTCTTTAAGCAATAATTTAACGCGGGTGTGGTCCTCATGTACTTAGTTAAGTTTTATTTTATTACGTTTTTAACCGACTTTAAAAAGGAGTAGGTACTCAATCTGACTGTAATTTTTTATGTATATTAATTACCTCAGAACTTTTAAGCGAACTGATTTTGATGATTTTTATTTGAAATCTGGTGCTTCTCGTGTGGTCCCATATAAATTTGATCAAGATCTGACCAGTACTTTTTGAGTTATCCCTCATAATGCGTATTTAATTGACTTCGACTACATTGATTGTACGAAATTTTTAATTTTACCACTTGTTTTTAACTCGCTTTCGATTATGGCTCTTCAGAGCGAATTCGGTTATTAATTTAAACTAACTTTCCGCTGAGCTAAAGACTTGAAATTTTGAACATATGTCAGAATCGGATGACAATGTAAGAATATGAAAAAATTAGGTGACATTAAGGTGTTATTTAGTAGTAAATATGCTCGGTGGTGAAGAAAAATATCTTGAGGAAACCTGCATGTCTGAGAAATAGGATAACATATTTCTAAGACAAGTGAGGTTCGTCAACAGGCATTGGGGCAGCGCGGCGGTCATTTCCTTATTCAAAAACCCTCTCAGAAATGATAGGATGGCTGTAACCAGCAGCGGGACATATATTGGCTGTAACTTTAAAGTGCTATTTCACGTTGATATTTCGTGAGATGATCGAAAGTTGCCACAATATTGTTTTCTTTGTTCAAAAATCATTAATCTGATATTTTTCTTATTGAGTTGTATCACACTTAGTAATGCGGTTGCGGCAAAATTCGATCTGAAGAACAACTCTCATTAAAACCACAAGTAAATAAATCTAAGGGTAATCTTTTATTAAATTCTGTTATAATTAATGCAAAAAGCATCCGCATTCATATTTCCAAGATGGCGAATATAGCACGCGCAAAATGGCCGATGTCCCGTGCTAAAAACCGCGGAAACCGCAGGACAGCTCGGCAGCAATAAGGGTATTGTTACCATCGTCGATATAACAGTTGTGTTCAGAATTACGATAGCCTGAGCATTCTGCGAAGACGCCTCATGGCGTTGTTGTCATCGACAGGGTTGGCGCAAAGGTGAAAATTAATTAATAACACTTATTTTTAATATTTTTAAAGTAAACTGAACCGAACAATTTTCGATGAAAGTAATTGGATAACAACTTTCCACTTATTTTTTAAATTTCTAGAAGGCTTTGTCTAGCCATGAACTTTAAGATTTAAGGTAAAAATGGTTTATGGTTTAAGACATTTATTTTCTCAAAAGATTTACTAATCACTTACAGAGAAAATACTTATTATTAAAAAAAACTTTAATCCGATTGGCGTAGTAAGCTAGGATTATAATAGGTCGCTAAAACTTATTTGCTGAATGAGTGCTTAATAATTTATTTAATAATCATTACACATAAATAGTGTAGTTGCAAAAGTATTCGTACCAAAGCTAAGCAGGCCATCGTCACTTCGATCAAAAATCTTTGAGTTTAGTTGAATACTCAAAGTCAAAAATGAATAAATGTAGCGAATTATTTGTTAATGCCTTTGCTACATTAACTATTTCATTGCGTTCAAAATTATAGTGTTAGCTGTTATTGTTTGTGTTCATTTTTTAAAAATGTAAGAAAAACGTCTTCTAATACAGATATATACATTTTTATAATATTAGAGAGACAAAATAGTCCACTGATACATATTAAGACAGTTAGCGCAATTTAACATCACATCATTACAATCGCGTAGAAGTATCTCAGATTACTTCATCTGAGACCTCAGACATGAAATTCCTATACAAAACGCTCAATAATAGTATTGATTGTCAAGCAATAGTTCAATTATTTAACTTTAAATTGCCATCAAGACTGCCTAGGAAACCGCAAGCGTATTTCAATGTATCTCTTTATAGATGTAACTTGGGAAAGTATACCCCTCTAGCCAGACTAGCTCGCACTTATAACGAACTGTCCTCGAAGATTTCTGGCCTCGATATTACTTGCGATAGTTTATCTACCTTCAAATCAAAATTAATGAATTTCTTTAATAATAATGAATAAATTAATTATTAAGTATCATATTGGAATTGTTTTTGTTTTCTATAATGTGATTAATGTAATTTAATATGATAATGAATTATCTACAATATTGTTAAATAATTCTATTTATTTTTACTAATTTATTTATTCAATAATGTAATTCGATTTTTTTTCTTAAAATCCTTTCATTTACTATAATCAACCAAATCTAAGAAATACATTTTGACAGCTGTCAGACTTATTCACCAAGCATGCCAACCAAAAAAATGCGAACGTACAATATTCGATTCTTCAAAAAATCGATATCGATTATTTAGAGTTAATAATTAGTTATTAATCATTTATAGTTTAGTTTGAATAATACCGGAATAAATTAAAAACGGATAATTTAAAACACAAGATTTATCAGTTTCTTCGTATTTGTATTATTATTATTTTTAGAGGCATATATTATTTATTTTTAGAGGCACAATCATAAAAAATTTAGATTGAAACTAGATTAAAAATAATCACCGGTCAAATCGGTAAAATCAATCGCCAATCATAAATCACTTTTAGTACAATTACTCGAGCTGTCGTTGTCTCTCAAAGTCATCCATAATCTTTTTTTTTTTGTTTTTCCACCACTTTTGCCTAATCAACGTTTTTGACATGGGCACATGATTCAACGAATATAGAAGAAACAGTCCAAAAAGTTAAAGCCGAGTTACAAAATAAGAAGACAAACACAAAATCACAAAATTACGCACAGTAAGCTCCCGAAATTGTGGGAGATTGAAATTACGTTGTGATTTTTTTAGCGCGGCCTTGTATATGAGAGAACTAATAGGTGATGAAATTATTAAGCATCTACTTATGTCACCATTACAGATATCAATAAAATAATTTACTATGTATTATTTAATCAAATTTATGGGCTATAGAAAAAATAATCATACACAATTCAAAACTTAATTGACTAGTTGTTGTAGTTGTTACGATTCGTCAGTTAAGACAGATAAAAATCTTACAACATACAGCCGAGTTTGACGTGTATTTTATTTAGAAAACTCTTCTATATACACTAATGCGTTCTTTAAGGATTCCGTCTATGCTAGTAACTACCCTATATAAACATATATGAAAATTATATTAAATTGTTGTTGTTGTTGTAACGATTTGCCAGTTAAGGCGTTTTATACCATATAGCCTAGTCTTGATGTGTATGTTGTTTAAACTGGAATATCTCCAGTTCCCGACTTCCGACTGCAGTAGTATGACCGAAGAAAAAAATGTTCAGGATCTTAAACTATATTTTTTACATATTTTGCATTTGTAGACGCAAGAAAAAATTTCAACTAAAATATATTTGGGAGTTCGCCATTGTACTTTACGTTGACAAAGTAAAAAAAATAAACTTGTTTTATTCACGATTCATGTAATTTAAAGAATTTTAAAAATAAAAATAATTTAAACCTACATTAAAAAATTAATTATTCGATTATTTGAATATTTTTAACGATTATTTGATTATTTTTGCCGATTATTCGCATATCAATGAATTTTAATCGTCCAAACACTGCAGTAAGGCACATATCGACATATCATTGAAACGAGGTCAAGTAAAAAAGTTGATACTGGTTATTTTTTAATATTTTGCTTTGTTTGAAAGATTGGAATTTAAATTGGCGATAAAAAACTAAACACGTTATAATTAAATATAGTTATATATATTTAAATATAACATGTTTAGTTATATAGTTATCTATATTTAATTATAACGTGTATGCCAATAAACATGCTATAAATTAAAAGGTATATGTAGGCAGGGAATGATTAATGTCTAACGTCAAAAGGTATTTCTTAGATTTGGTTGACTATAAATAATCAATGCATGTTGTGATCACCTATAAAAAGAAATACAATTATAACGTGCTTAATTTGTTATGAAAATGATCTTTGTATTACTGTTGTAATTGTCTGTAATTTCTGTTGGTAATCCTAATAAATAAATAATAAGTTTCTACTGTAGTACTGACATCTGCAACAACTTCACAGAACAAGGAATAAAGTAGGCTAATGTTGTACGTGTACATTCTTTTAAGGATTATTAAGTTAAATTGTTCTCAAACCTGGTTGTCTTAGTGTGCTTAGGTTTATCTACAAGAGTTTGCTTTTGAGTCCTAAAACTACTTCTCCACGTGTATTGCTGCGATGCGAGTTGATGCCAAATTCATTTCATGTTATTAATAACGTGACGGTCGATGTGTGTCAATTCCGAGGACGAAGGTGTGGTGTAATTATAGTAGTACCTGGTGGCGGTATATTGCTATCCACACTTTCTGAAATGCATATACAGCGTTATTTTGCAACGTACGCCCAAATTTCCAGAGATCAGAATCAGAATAAGTAATAAGGGCGAATGGTATTAAAATTAATTTTTAAAAATCTAAGCATTCTGCTCTTTTTATCTTTTAAATTTAGAATAAGTGGTGATGCATTATGTTAACAGATTGTCATACATTAATATTTAACGCCTACTATTTTACTACGCACGCACACATGCGTAAAGATCGCTTGCTCAGCAAAAACATTGTAAATTGAATCGCACAGAGAGGGTCGCGCTTACGCTTATAGTTATTGCCTATAAATCACATTCAATTTAGGATAATTTCAAAGAAAAGTAGAAACCTTATTCAAAAACTGTTATAACGGTATACTATTAATTATATATATATTCGTAATTTTCACAAAAAAAACTTGCAGTCCACGAGGGACTGTAAGTTTGTTTGTGAAAAATATCAAGTAGATATTCTGTGATAGCATTATTTTTTTATAGAATAAGGGTGGCAAACGAGCACACAGTCCACCTGATAGTAAGTGGATGCTGTGGCTTATATCTACATCTACATTTATCCTCGATTAAGAATCAAAACTTAGATGCGTTGCCACCCCTGAGGACTAAGATGGAATGCCTCGTTTCCAGCAAAAAGGGTCTCCGGATCTCTACACACACCACATGAAACACAGCAGTATTAAGCTGCTATTTTACGCTGGTATTCTGTGAAAACATGGTCTTTTCACGGTCGAGCCGACCCATTCGTGTTACAACCATAATGTAGCTGCAGAGTGGCTCTACCACATATAAAAATATTATAAGCTTTGTCTTTTATTCACTGATTCTTACAACCCTAAAATATTTAAGGCTGGTGGTCTTAGACATCTTACGTAACAAATTCCAATGCCAGCAACAACCGGGCCCATTCAGCCGAACATTGGTTCACGTAATGCGGGCTCACACTTCTCTGAATTATTTATTTATTTATTTAACCAACGATTGTTACAACAATGCAGAAATAGTAAACACACATCACTTATATACTAATTGTATAATCAATTAAAGGTATACACCACATGCTTCAAGATACTAAAAAGTTACCAAGTAAAAACAAACAAAATAATACAAAAACTTGGAGTAGAACAAAATAATATTATGAAGGTATATGAAACAATGACTTACACCTAGTTACTTAAATAATGTATCGTTTACTGTGGCCTTAAATTCAGCTAGAGACATAACATTAACATCTATTGATCCTCTGCACTTATTATATAGTTGGGAAATTCTGGAAACCGGTGAATTGGCTCCCAAAACTGTTTTGCGAAATGGACGAGGGAGAGGTTCGATGGGCTTACGAGGTATTCGTTACAGAACTTTAAAATTAAATTTTATCAGTAGTGCAGGACAATGCAACTGATATCTTATTATCTTGAAAAAGAAGGATAGGTCAAGTATATGCCTGCGGTTGTCCAAGCTCTGCATCTTTAGGAACTCCAGTAGGTCCTTGTAGGGGCTAAATCTTTTATGCCAGAAGTGTGAGAACACCAAGTGCTTTACAAGTGTGTTAGTAGCATAATGTGGACGCCAGACCACACTTCCATACTCAAGGATCGATCTAACCAAGCTATTGTATAGCGCAATTTTTGAGGAATGGCGTTTGAATACTCTAGCGTTCCTGATAATAAAACCCAACATCTTGGACGCCCTGCCTATGATGTAGTCAATATGTGGGACAAACGTCATTTTATTATCCATGGGCACACCCAGATCGCTTACTACTGTCCTTTCTCCTAATCGAATCCCATTAATGCTGTAGATGGATGGAATAGGATTCAATTTTCTAGTGAATTTAATGTGAACACATTTATTGACATTGAGATTCCATTCGTCTGACACCATTTCACTAGCGCGTCAAGATCTTTTTGAAAATGCAAAACATCATCTAGTGTTTCAATTACTTTCCACAGTTTTAGGTCATCTGCGAACAAACAATTATACTCGCTATAGGTTTATTCTGTCCATGTTTACGCCATGTAGTGGCAGTCCACTACCCCATATCATCCCGTGGCTGTCGTAAAAGGCGACTGAGGGAAACAAATCAGAAAATGGGCAGCAGCGTTTTCTTAATAACGACTAAAAAGAATAAACTGCGGTTGCCAAGCCTTATGCCAAGCGTGGCAACTGTGGCAAATAGCCTCCCTATATGACAATATATGAGGGAAGCCTATGTATTAGCAGTGGATTTTGATAGGCTGTACGGCAACGGTAACGTTAGGTTTATTCTTATTTATGACTAGCTGTTCCCCGCGACTCCGCCCGCTTGGAATTTATTACGATTGGATTTCAGAGGTTTTAATTTTTTTAAGTTAGCTGAAGTTACTCCTTATAAAGTCAGCTATCTGCTAGTGCATGTCCCCTCAAAATCGGTGCAGCCGTTCCCGAGTTCAGGCACATACACACGGACAGAAGAAATGTATTTATTTTTATTATTAGAAATATATTATTATATTACTAGCTGGCCAGACAGACTTTGTTCTGCCCTTCCAATGACCCACCATTATATATATGCATATAAGTATAATATATACATGTACATATACATATATTAATTTTCTACAACCATTTAAATTTATTATTACCCGAAAATTCACAAAACATGAACTTTAAAATGAATTTACAATTTTATTTACTTTAAACGTAGAATATTTTTAATGTACCTATTGAACAAAATATTAATTCATAAAATTGTTCAAAACGAAATAAAATTACGAAAAATAACTGGCTATGAGAGAAAGAGAGAAAGAAAATGTGCGCGCACACTGCTCTCTTTTGCTTATATCCCCCACTCAACTCGATCGCCTCGCCCGATCACACTTTTCGTAACGCTTTCGTCACGCGTTCGCCAGCTTACTCCCCAAGTCAAGCGTGCGTAAAGAAGTTTTACTTCAAAAATCTTTAAATTCGCAATAAAAAATATTGAGAGTCACTCGTCGCGATAGCAACTATCCTATCTCCCAAGTTGGAGCGAGCAATACACATTTACAAAATGTTATTAAAATCGGGTCAGTGGTTTCAGAGATCATCGCGGACAAGCAATGTGACACGTAATCTATACAAATAAATAAAATTGAATTGCCTGCTTGTAATGTCAAAATAACAGCTTTTTACTAAATGCACATCAAAGTATATACTTATAAGCTTATAACAAAAAACAATTAAAATTTTGTCTGTCTGAATGTTTGTTCCGGCTAATATTCGAAATGGCTGGGCCGATTTTGACAGGACTAAGTTATAAGGAGTAACTTAAATTACTTAAATTTTAGGAAACTAATTAGATTTAGAAACTTTTTAATACTGCTACAATAATTCGTATTTTAACAAAAACTACTAAAAGAAATAAACCTTAACGTGATATTTTTTTTATTACAATTTATATATTTGAGGAAACGTTTAACCTATGCAAATTTAGCTGCGGTTATAAACAAATATTGGAACTGACTTCAAATGCGTGTTTCTAAACAAACGCAATTATCATTTACTTTTACACTGTTTGCATTTACGTTTCTCTAGAATATTCTCGAATATTCTTCCCCTAAAGCTATATTTTATCCGCTAAAAATTTGTCATACCAATGATATCGGTGTGTTTTCTTGGAATTCTTTTTTCTAACTCATTAGTGGTCATGTTGTTACGAAATCCGTAAACAAACTGATGAGTAAAGAAAATCCTACCACGGGAGAGGCTATGTCCAGCAGTGGGACGCTTATTATTACCGTCACAGCCTATTACAGTTGCCTCATGGGAGGTGATATTTGTCATATTTAACACGCTTGGCGAGCGAGTCAACAACCGCGGTTTCTTATTTTTAGCCGTAATTAGAAAGAACGCGGCTGCCCATCTCCTGGTTTGTTTCCAAGTCTCATCCTCTTACTACACCCACGGGATGGTAAGGGGTAGTGGTGTAATATAGCTTTATAATTCACACGCAGAGGTTCGGCAATGACTTCCCCTTCCACTTCCGCCGTCCGCGTCCCGCGCTTATCAGTTTAGCGCCCCTGGCGTCATACTGACCATCGACGCGTGACAAAATGACAATATTGAGATTCAATAAAATTTAAAATTTAATGTTTTCAAGGGGTCCTTCTTAATGATTACCGACAATTACAGTCTATAAAAAGTCGACTGCTAAATGATTTCTTAAATGTATTTACGAGAACACTACACATTGATTAAAATTAAAACTACTTTTATTTTTGATTTTTATTTACCGAAACGTCGGTGACTGTCGTCCCGATGTCAGTGTTAACCCGGAGTACCCTCAGCTTTTTACCAACCAATTAATAAAAAGCTGTAAAAATAATACTCATACCATTAATAATAATTAAAAAGCTGAAGGTACTTCGGGATAACACTGACATCGGGACGTCAATCACCTCAGTCCCCCGTGACCATGGGTTAAAAATCAAATAAACTAAACGCAATAAAATCAGTAAAAGTAGTTTTAATATGGTGCTAAAGATAGGCCTTGCCAATAGCTTGCCTCATATGGCCATAGTTGCACCATAAGGCCAGCGGGTTGGCAACCTCAATGTTTCATTCAGTTTTATTAGCAGAGAGACGCTGCTGTCGATACCCTGGTTCAGATTCCCTATGTCGCCTTGCACGACACCCACAAAACTACATGGGCTAGTGGATATTCTTACACTTGTAGTGTTAAGCATTACAAGTGTAGTAGAAGTACCAGCTTTTGAGTTGTGTGAGGGGTCGAAAGTAAGATCAGCCAGATCAGCATGATAAGCGAGAGCAGCCAGATGGCCTGAAATAGTTCGTATCAGTACACACTGCCCTTGCGTCGCCCTTTCCTTTTCTGAATTTGGCTGACACGTTGCTAAGAATGCCAGATCGGTAAACCAAAATATCTGGACAATATTTTAAAATTTCGGGATTTTAGGTTTGTTTTTAGGGGAAATAAAAATAAAAATTGAGGATAAAAAGTATATTTTTTAAATTAATAGGCTAAAACAAGACTTAACGTTGATGGCACATAGCAAATTTATGTATACTAAATTAAATAATATATTTGGCATTGGACTTTACTGAGTCCGCCAATTTGGATCGTTTAGTTATATTCAGAAAAGATTTAAAATTCAAACAATTTACTTCAAAATTTAGTCTAATTACTAACTCAGCCTTTATTAAATCAAAGGCAGCTGTGACGTGTAGAGAAGCTGTTTGTCTGGAAAATTTGAGTTATGTCGGGAGTCTAAAGATCATTTAAAATGTCCGGAGAATACAAACGAATACCGACCATCTGGCAACCCTACACGTTGCCGTACCTATGTATAAGAGCTAAATTTTTCAATCTTCAGACTTCTGTCGTAGGGCCACTAACTCGTCCTATTATGTCCGTAATGCCGACCTGCATCGAGACTTAGAGCTCCCAACAATCCAGCAGTTCCTTAAATCACTCTCTGAGAGATTTTTCAAAGCCTCAGAGTCCCACCCAAATCATCTCATTCGTGAGACAGCTGCCTATGCAGCCCCTATCCACACTCGCTATAGTGTGCGCAGACCGAGAAACTCTCTCTCGGACCCTCCCAACAAGCTTTCGGCTGACCTGAACTGCCTCCTGGCGGCTCAGGCCGAGCCTACATAACACATCCCTTAATCTGCCTTAATAAGGCACTCTTCTAAGCGGCTTTTCACCGCTTGCGCCCCTCCTTTCTGCCAAGAAGGGTCGCGTTCGTATACGGCTTAGAGATCTCTAGTCAGATCGTTAAGCCAATTCCTAAAAAGTAGAGTTTAGTGGGTAAGAGTCACCACATAACCACGCAGCCGGCGGCGTGGTATGCTATGAGCATTCTCAACCTCCCTCCCCCCGCTTTCCGGAGGGTTGCCCATATTTGCTTCGGGCGCAAAAAAAAAATCTTCAGACAAAATTTACTCATAGGATAAAATACAATGTAAACAAATTAAAAATAACAGTTCTATGAATAAGATAGTTCAATTGTTATTGTCGCGTTTTTATTATCTCGCTTTATTGTCGGTTCGGTACAAATTTTGCAATTTTTAAAGTAACTTCGTTAGAAGCGCACGTAATTTTATATTAAAGGATCTTTAAATATGTATTTTGTACAGTACGTGAACCCTCACGACACCTCACTCACAACATGGTCATCCGATTAATATGCTCACTTTTTTATAACTCCAAAACTACAGCCTTGTTTGCATAGATCACTCAAAATAATAAAGCGTCAAAGGGGCGACGCTTTATCGGAGCCATAGACTTAGGATAGTAAAGTATATCTAAGTCCTATGAACGAAGCCATTTTTACAGATTAAAAAAGTTAAGATATTAAATATTTTAGTTGATTTTAGTTAGATGTAGTGTAGTTATTTTTAAGTGAATTTTTCGAAATGTACCTACTTATTGTCAAAGCTTGTTTTTTTCTGAATATAATAGTTATAGTATACGACTGCGTTTTTATCTCTGTTCTCCTCCTAGATTTAGTTTTAGGTTAAGGTGACCTCCGAGCTTAAGGTGACCATATTGCACTCACGTATCTTAGTATAATAAGAAGATACAATGAAATTGGATGTGAGGTGAAATTACAAACAAATAACTGTTGATGTTAAAAATAACGAGTTACCAAATTAAAACAATTTAAAAATTAAATAAGTTGTCATCTTTGTGTTTTCCATCGCTTCTCTACTTCTCTGCACAATTTAATGTATATTTATAGATACTAGTGTAGACGCGAATAGCTGGTGGTACTAGTTTTTTCTACCATTTTTTTCTTGTGGCTATTTAGACGGGCCGTGTGACCGAAGTTCGACATAAAAATGCAATGCACGTTCGAATTTGTAAACGAGTAGAAACAAGACGGCGCGACGGGTTGAATGATTTTTTAAATATTCGTTTGATTTGAATTATTAATTTTAAAAAGAATCTGTGTCGTTTGTGATGCCGTGTTACTACGGCGTTGAAAGGGTAAAAAAATGTAATTCTTCTTTTTAACCCCCGACGAAAACAGAGAGATGTGTGTCTGGGCGTATATGATTATCGTAACCGTATGATTTTTAATTTTTTTTTCATTTCAAATACGATATATATATATTTTTTCCACATTGGGTGACAAACGAGCACACGGTCCACCTGATTGTAAGTGGATGCTGTGGCCCATAGACATCTACATTTATCCTCGATTAAGAATCAAAATGCAAATGCGTTGTCACTCCTGAGGACTAAGACGGAATGCCTTGATTCCAGTAAAAAGGGTTTCCGGTTCTCGAAGAATCTCTATATGGAAGAATTGCAATTATAATTTAACATATCGTAAAATATTAAGAAAAGTAACAATAAATATGAAATAATGATTGAAAACTTGCGATGAATCAACATATATTATTACAAGATCTGTTCTTCAGTCCGATTCAGTTGTTAGATTCCTGATCTTACTTACTAGGTTTCCTTTCAAATACTTTTCAGATAAGTCATTAAAATTATTGAAGTTCTCCTAAGTTAGGCCTTTATAGTAGGCTAAATGTCAAGCGATATCTCTATTGTATTTTATACTCATGTCGCAGCCAAATGCCTTTATCAGCCTTTTAGTTAACAGCCTAGCCTTTTTACTAAACGGCGCCGTTCAACTTAATAAAAGGAATAAGGTGACCATGCCATGTAATGTCTCTGGCCTGTGCCTAATTATGCGTTATGTGCTATATTATTGTACGCAACTTTAGGGTATTCCAAAGGCCACCCCAGGGGCACCTTAACCTACTGTCGCTGATATAACACGATAGATGCAACGTTGTATTAGACGTCGGCTAAATATTTTTTGTTGAACGACGCTGTTCAGTAAAAACGCTAAGCTGTTAACCGAATGGCTAATTAAGCTACTTGGCCGCATCACATACATATACATTATACAGCACTCACGCTCGTCATCCAGGGGGGTAAGCAGAGACTACGGACTTATATTTGGCACGATCCAATGAACCTCTCTCTCTCCCCCAACGTATACATGTTCGGCCATTAAAGTTATCTACTCTTTTTTGGTTCATCATCAATATATTGCCAATTTGAACGATAAACTTCCGTCTAGGGTGTCCTTGACGGCTTCACCGTTCACTTCTGCAACATAAATTTGTTTTGTAACTCTTTATTCATTCATTCTTTCTACATTACCAAACCACCGAAAAATTTCTTGTATTTTTATGTAAAACGAAAATTTTAAGGGGATTTTTAAATAAAATGTAGCGACAGTAATTAAAGTTTCAAGCGACTTCGTGTAATAAATTTTTGAAAACAACTAAAAACTTTAAATTTGTTATGAAACAAAAGTTATTAAATAAAGATTATTATACTACTAAAGAGTAACATGATTAATCCCCTGGGAATTAAATGATCGCCACCATACTGTTTCTAAATAATTGTAGTTATATTTAATTGTATAATTATTTTATTGAATTTTAATAATTGAAAATTATTATTTTATTGTACTTTGTACGTAGTAGAGCCGTGAAAGTTGTAGCACGAATGGGTCAGTTCAACCGGGGAAGGACCACGCTCTCACAGAATACGAGCGTAAAAAAGCAGCGTAATGCTGCTGTGTTTCGTATGGTGAGTGTAAAGAACCGAAGACCCTTTTTACAGGAATCGAGGCATTCGATCTTAGTCCTCAGGGGTGACAACGCATTTGCATTTTGATTCTGAATTGAGGATAAATGTGGATGTCTATGGGCCACAGCATACACTTACCATCAGGTGGCTTTAAAAAAACGCTTAAAAACTAAACTCAGCGGGTTTGTTGTAGGTTGTGAGACCAAGACAGAGATTTGTTTCGAGTCAGTGGTAAAAATATAAATGACATAAAATACGAATTACTGTTTGTAATCAATCTTCTGTATATAACATATCAAAAGCAATTGATGACGATTAGTCTCTCTACTTGAAAACGACTCTGCCGAGTTTGATGATTTTTGTGTATATTTGAATAGTTCACTAGATAGTTTAAAAACTCTATTGGACCCGGTAGGTGACGCTGTTGTCGAGATCCAGAAATAACCCGTGCAAAAACGGGGCGAATCGCTATTATTAAATAAAAATACTATTCTTTTCTATTTCATCAAGAGTTTAATTCGATCAAAACTCGGACAAGTAAACTTTATCTTATATTTGGATAATGCTTACGTCGTCTTTTTTTTAATTTTAAGGTAAATGGCGTCTAAAATTTCCTTAAGCCATTTTGCAGATATTTATATTATTCAGTACAAATATTGAAGCTTAGTCACCATTCTTGTTAAACGAAATTTGTAATCTCGCTGCGCCCGCAACTTCGTTCGCGTGGATATAAGAAAGAATAAAATATTTAAAGCAGTTTGAGACATTAATTAATTACACTACAAAACTGAATTGGTCTTGGTGTTAAAATACAGGTACAATCTGTGTTCGTTTATTATTGATAAATTTAATGGTAGTTTTCGTGAAAATTCAACATGATAGAGTCATACTGGAGCTATATTATGGTAGAGGCACAAATGGGTCTTCAGGACTGGGGAAGGACCACGCTCTCACAGCGTAAAATAGCTGCTACTGCTGCTGTGTTTCGCGTGTGTAAAGGAGAACCGGAGACACTTTTTACTGGAAACGAGACATTGCTTCTTAGTGCTCGGGGTATAAAACGCATCTGGATTTTGATTATGAACCAAGAACAAACAAAGATGTCTATGGACCACAGTATTCACTTGCCATCAGGTGGATTGTGGAAATTAACTGTTGAAATTCTGCAAATCTGACACCGGCACGATAAAAAAATATTATAGGTAGTTGCCCGTATATTTTTAATTGATCTATGATGTGATAAAACTAATATTTTAGTATCAATCATTTCTAATAAGGTGATTGACTGAACCATCAACGTCATATCGTCGTACAAACCAAAGCCAGTCTGAGAAACTGGTTTAAACTATAAATAGTATAAAAGAAGTAAGTATAAAAATGTGTATAAATAGAATAAATATTACTTAACTTTTAGCAATTAGCAATTGTAAATTTATTACAAATAAAGAGAATATTTAAATTAGATTACTCAAATAGATTACGATTACTTAAATAGATTATTTAAAAAAATTAACACAAAGATTTAATTACAAATTTGTACAACGCTCTTATTAAAATACCTTTAATCTAATCTATTTCTAACACAGATTATTAAAATAATTTCAACTTATAAAATCAATAACAATAATTTAAAAGTAACGACTTAATTTCCGCTTATATTTATGAAAAAAAAACATAGCTTTAGCAACCAGTGTCACGGAGATTCCGAGAAGTTCCAAACTTGTACATGTCTTATGCATTACCAGGTTAACATTAAAAAAGGTATTATAGTACAAAACTGCAAGCAATTATAAACTTTAAGACAAAAAGGGGAAAGCATAAAAACTGTATCATACAAACTAATCTATCACAAACTAATAAGACGCTTATGTTGAAGGTTTCAACAGCTAGGTTCGAATGTTGAATTGATCATTTAAGACCGTTTAAATTGGAAGCAAGTAGTAAAAGGAATAGAAAGGTATCTGACGATGATCGTGTGTGTCATTTAATTCTAAACTTAATACTAAGGTATTAAGATTAAAAGTAGCTTGAACATTGATGAGGCATTTCGCGAGTGGTTGGGGGTATGGCTGCAGGTTTGACGGGTTCCGTGTTACCCATGACCTCCCCTCCTTGCGTCGCGGCCCCCTCCTCGATCCGTCTACAGGCTACTCGTCTCCTCTCACGTAATTATGTGGATTGACCGTGCGCATCAAATTCAGAATGGCCTGTGATTTCCGTTTGAAATTAATCCGAATCATTATCGATTAAACTCACCTGTAGCACTTACTGAACTACGGGTATATTTATTTGATTTTTTAATTTGTTTTTACAAATTAAAAAATATAAAAAGTCTTAACTACACATTTTAAACTAGAGTTAAGTTAAAAGATGATTGCTGAAACAATTCAAGTTATTGTTATCCTACCTCTTGCTGTCAATAGTCACAAAATATTTACATTTATTTTAGAAACAGCTTGGAAGCGACCACCTCATTCCCAGGAGTTATTATCAACCATATATTCATTTATATCATAATGACCCTTTTTATACAGTTTTTGATTAATTAAATATTTAAACTTGGTGATAGAAGAAGATATATTGAGAAGGTATATTATAGCCTTATATTTTACGTGGTAGAGCCATGCTGCAATTATATTAGTAGTATAGTTGTAGCACGAATGGGTCGGCTCGACCGGGGAAGGACCACGCTCTCACAGAATACCAGCGTGAAATAGTAGCTTCATGCTGCTGTATTTCGTATGGTGAGTGTAGAGAACCGGAGACCCTTTTTACTGGAAATGAGGCATTCCATCTCAGTCCTCACGGGTGACAACGCATCTGCATTTTGATTTGTAATGGAAGATAGATGTAGATGTCTATGGGCCGCAGCAACCACTTACCATCAGGTGGACTGTGTGCTCGATTGTCACCCTATCCTATAAAAAAAAAATAGCCTTACCTAACTCTTTTAGATTAATATAATAGAAAAATTATATTATAGAATTATATAAAGAACCGGAGAACCCTTTTAGAGAAACAAGGTCCATCTCAGTCCTCAGGGGTAAGAAGACAGCTGCATCCCTATTCCTGTTCTAAGAGAGTATTTTACTTATTTTATAATTTTAGAGACCAGACTTCTGGTACTTTATGAGTGGTAGAGCCAGCAGCTATATTACAGTTGTAGCACGAATGGGTCGGCTCGATGGAGGTAGTAACTCGCTCTCACAGAACACTAGAGTAACATAGCAACTTAATGCTGCTGTGTTTCGTATGGTGAGTGTAGAGAACCGGAGACTCTATCTACGGGAAAAGAGGCATTTCATTTTGATTCGTGATCGAGGATTGATATAGATGTCTCCATAGACATCAATACCGCAGCAACCACTTACCATCAGGCAAACTGTGTGCTCGTTTGTCACCCATATCCTATAAAAAAACAGCTTAATGCTGATGTGTTCCGTATGGTGAGTGTAGTAAACCTTTTTATTAGAAACGAGGCATTCCGTCTCAGTCCTCAGGGATAACAAGACAATTGCATCCCTATTCTTACACGAAGATAGACGTAGATGTCTATGGCCCACAGCATCCACTTAGCAGCAGGTGGACTGTAACTCGTTTGTGACCCCTATTCTATAAAAAAAATTAAAATACGAAATGGTCTTCCTGTGATTGGCAATATCTTTAAAAAAAGTATTAAACAGTTTAATTGTCTTAAACTTAGAAGTAATTCCTGATAAGTCGGTAGTAGATACGACGGGGTACTAACAAATTCTGGTCACACTCGTAGTTATCCTACCTCTTAATGGACTCCATGTAATTTTTAAGTTATATTTTAGCGCTATATTCAGTTATATAATGAGCGCCAGGCCTTTTCCCATCGTCCCGCAATACATATAACCACTAAGCTCTAAAATTGCATGTACGTTGGCACTGGTTTAAAATATTTACAGTATAAATTGAATAAAAAAAGCTTTATTTAGCCCGATCTTTGAAAAAAAAGTAATAAAAAAGAAAAAGTAATGATTAAAAATATTTTTTATAAAAAATGGGTGACAAACGTGCACACAGTCCACCTGATTGGAAGTAGATGCTGTGACCCATTGACACCTAAATTTATCCTCAATTAAGAATCAAATGCAAAAATGTGTTGTCATCCCTGAGGACCAAGATGGATCCGGCTCTCTACACTCACCATACGAAACACGAAAATTAGTTGCTATTTATATCGAGTAAAAAAGTTTCTGTTCTGTTCTTTTTTATTTACAAATATCAATATTTCCACGACTAAGGCCCGTCTCTATTGATTTGTTAATTAATATATAAATAAATGTGATATGTCATATGTTAATTGAATAATCTATTTCACATGATTCTTGCTAAGTAAGAAATCTAAACAGCAGAAATTGGTTAAATTTAAAAAGGTTTTTCATGCTGTATTCTGTTAATATTATTGAAAACTCTATTCAAAGTACACCGTATATTATTTTATCTTATAGCTTTATGGTAATAACTCAAAAATAAAATATGAATCTCTTTTACGATGTCCATGCATTATAACATGATCTCTGATCGAAGATTTACCTTCGACCGAATGCCACGCAGTCGACAAACGACCGTCTTGAAAACGTTATACCCACATTACGATCCCGTATCATGGAGGTTTTACTTACATAAATTGCACGTGGACAAACATCGAGACCTGGTACAAATATTTGTCGCCCATATTCATACTTGTTCCGTACGGGATTCGAACCCACGACCTCGCAATCCAATGCTTGGCCACTGTGCTACGAAGACAACAAGCTTTACAATTGTATCACATAAGAAATATATAAACTTAAAAGCGGGGAGCCTTGTGCTAGATTACAAAGAAGGTGCCCTCTCGATATCAACAGGTACGATTATCGATAAGACCTGAGACGTCGACCTTGGCTACATACGTATTGCTGTCGAGGGTACGATAAAACTTTTATGAATTTGTAAAAGATAACGTATTTCACTACTTTTTACCCGCTATTACGTTAATAAGAACAAGTGACGTTTATGAAAAATTCACAAAAACCAACGGCTGAACATAGGTCCCCTATGGATTGCCTCATAGGCGAACATTTGCAGCCGCAATTTTATATGATTATTCAGCTGCTATCAAAAAGATGCTGCCGCTCATCTCCTCAATTTCCCTCTGTCGCCTCTTACGACACCCACGGGATGATTGGAGTAGTGGATATTCTGACACCACCACTACATGGTTAGTAGATATTCTCACGCACCACTCACCTTAGTGGGGTTTACAGTCGGCAAAGAAAACTTATGTCCTATATCCGGATTTTTGATGTAGCAAAGCTGCGTCTAAATTGTAATACAATAAAGTTTTTTATAGCATTAGGTGACAAACGAACACACAGTCTACCTGATGGTAAGTGGATACTGTGGCCCATACACATCTACATATATCCTTAATTAAGAATCAAAATGCAAATGCCTTGTCACCACTGAGGACTAAGATGGAATGTCTCGATTCCAGTAAAAAGGGTCTCCGGTTCTCTACACTCACCATACGAAACACAGCAGCATTACGCTCCTATTTTACGTTGGTATTTTATGAGAGCGTGGTCCTTCCCCCGTCGAGTCGACCCATTCGTACTACAACTATAATATATTTTTATGATTATTCTATTTAAAAAAGCCAGGAGACAGAGAAAAAGAAACAATTTTATCTGCTTTTTTTTTCTTGATATCACAACACGTATGAGACATCATGTTACCAAGTTTGAGATTCGCCATCTTGTTTTTTTTTTTTGTTTGAAATGCAGTAAAACATGGTGTATGTGAAACAGAAGGAATCATTGATTAATCATCGAAATGGAAACATTAATGAAATATTTTACTCTTATACCTCTTTCTATTGTAACCCCATCATGTTAAAACTGAAAGTAACTTTACAATATTTAACATACGTGGTGGAGCTGTTACTTAACTTTTACCCGCCGTTACTTTAAAGTCATTTGTTAATGACTTTAAAGTAACGTAAACTGTTGACAACAGTTTACTAGTCTAGTCGACCTCTAGAATTAGTAGTTTTCATAATGTGATAGAGTCACGCTGCAGCTATATTATGGTTTCAGCAATCAGCAGTTTAATTGTCACAGGTAACAACTAACAACGCATGCGCATTTCGCTACTAAAGCGAGGATTAATATAAATGCCCATGAGCCACAGCACCCACTTAGTCACTTACCATCAGGTGGACTATGTGCTCGTTTCTTACCTTTATTCTATAAAAAATGAACGACATCATTTTTTCTTTTACCTGTACATTTGGATGTGGCGTTACTGCATATTATATCGCAAAAATATATCAAGGAGCAGTCAAACGTATTAGATAAGATTTATTAACAGTAGTTTTATCGAAACTGTTGCAAGAGTTTAATTTATGGATACTAAAATTATATTACAAGGTGTAAAAGGGACATTATCGAATGGTCATTACGAGATGATAAATAAGCATACCACCTGATGGCAAGTGGATACTGTAGCCTGAGTTGATTAATAAAGAGAAACCTCATCAAGTAACATCTTGCTGTGCACTTTAATAGATAGCATTAAACTGATGTAGACGTGGTAGAGCCACTCTGCAGCTATATTAGTAGCAGCACGAATGGGTCGGCCAGGGTAGGACCACGCTCTCACAGAATACCAGCGTAAAATAGTAACCTAATGATGCTGTGTTTTTGTATGGTGTAGAGAACCGGAGACCCTTTTTACTGGAAACGAGGCATTCCATCTTAGTCCTCACGGGTGAGAACGCATCTGCATTTTGATTCTTAATCGAGGATAGATGTTGATGTCTATGGGCCACACCATCCACTTACCATCAGGTGGACTGTGTGCTCGTTTGTCACACTTATTCTTTAAAAAAAAATGATATAATAATATTCATTCAAGGGGCGCCATCTTATGTATTGTGCAGCAACTGTATAATTGTTATATGTTTATAGTATAGTTCTTACAGTTCAACTATAATAGAATCGTATCTATAGAGTCTGTGTCTCCGGTCTTTGTATATTTCCAGTTGCGAGATATCAACATACTTTCAGCCATGTCAGTAAAACTCACGTCTAGCAACCCACAGCACGGCATTAGCATCAGGTTGCACTTACTGCCGTTTGTTTGTACTTGACGACTCAGATTACAAAACTTTATAGGCAGTTTATAGTGCCGAATTATCAGGTAAGGCGAAGGCAGCTTTTTTACCCAATATATTTGTGATGAATAATGAGTATAATTTTAATTTATTAGACATGCCCTTAAGACGTACCCTCTTCTGCCTTCACCTCCGATTCCGGTTCCGGTTCCGACGAACTAAATTTAATAACTCTGCTTCCGAGTTTGGTTCCGATGTAACCACTTCCGTAACATCCCTAGTATAAAGAGTAGTTTTAAGGCATTCCATCTTAGGTCTCAGTAACCACCCTGTATCAGAGTGAGTACCAGAGTACCGTGTAGTGGCGGTGTAAGAATATCCTATACACCTTATCGTTCGGTGAGCGTCTTTTTAAGGGGCGACAGAGAAGAAAAAAAAAAGGCCAGCATAATGACTTAAAATAAAAATAAAACGACTGTGTTTATGACCACACTACTAAAGTTCATTAGTTCTTTAGCTACATCTGTATGTATCTGTATATATATATATATATATATATATATATATATATATATATATATGTTAATACATATACATAGGTATATCAATTTTCTACAAATAATTTATAAGTACTACAAATACTATAGAGAACTTTTCGTAACGCTTTCGTCACGCGTTTGCCAGCTTACTCCACAAGTCAAGCGTGCGTAAAGAAGTTTTACTCGCAACTCGCTTGCCAATTGTGGTAATTATGGCACATATGAGGCAATCTGTGGGGGAGCCTTTGTTCAGCGGTGGACTTTAATAGGCTGTAACGATTTAGACTGCGGTAGTTACTTACCATACTGAATCAAGAACGTCTTTGTCATTCCTATTAAAAAAAAAACAATTATATCTTACATCAATTTATACACAACGTGATCAGTATCAATAATCGGCTGGGTGCGGCTAAATGACGAACGAAACATTCACGCGGATAGAAGAATATCATTTTTTTAATCAAAATCCGCTTAATATTTACAGAACACAATTATATAAACAATATCAATTTTTTTATCAAAATCCACACCCTTTCGATCAAAACGTGCTATTGTAAAAAGGCATTAAAACGACACAATCATTATGTTTTATCATTATTGTGACTCGATACGCTGACAGTATATATGTCGGCACGCTTTAGATATTTTCGACATGTCCCGAATTACGCACAGACTTACAGCACGAGCACGTGATGCCTTCGATGGTTGTGTAGTAACGAAATAGGAAATCTATCAGACCATTTGTTTTAGTAGTGTCCTAAAATGTTGAAGTCGAAGTGTGTCAAATTCACAGAAATATATTAACGTATTCTTTATTGCTTTCCTGCAGATGGCGGACATAATACCTTAAGGCATTCTCTACCAGCCAACCCTGAGAGAATTTGACGTAGATGTAGCAATATAGAATAAAAACAAAATAAGATATATAATTAAATATGTAGATAATTAAATATGTCAATTACAGTCTACTCCCCCATAGACTCCCCCTTAGATTGCCTCATAAGGGATTTTGCCTTGGTTGACACGCTTGGCGAGCGGGTTGACAATCGCAGCTTTTATTATTTCGGTTTGTTATTAATACGCAATATATTATACAATTTGCTAATAAATACGGATACGGAAAAAACGCAATCCGGGAAGTAATGCAGCGCTACTTCGACAATGTAGCCCGTTGTGTTCATGCAAGTGATATAAACTGTATAAACACCAGAAACAAACGCAAGCTAGTGATATTAGTTTCTTGACTCCACAGAGTCAGTAATTCATTTATGGGGCAATGTATACGGCAAGTCCCAGAAAATATACAAGGTACTATTACCAAGTTTAAATATTTAATTAAATAAAACCTGTATAAAAAGGGTTATTAATTATTATACTTATGATCTTTTAAAAGACTAGTTCGAGAATTCTATCGTAAGAATAATACCACCTGACTTATCCGGCTATTGTTTTTATCTTTCTCTTTCAATTTATAAGTGATATTTTCGTAAAATGTATTTTATGAAAATATCACTTATATCACGTATTGTGTTATTTTATTTTTGTCTTATAATATTTTATTTACTTATAGATTTTTAGAAGTACCCGTTTATATTTTTATTATTTATCCCATATTATATAATAGACATTAAGTAATTATGTATATTGTACTAACTATATATATATATATATATATATATATATATATATATATATATATATATATATATACATTTGTATTTTATTTAGTCTCCAATCCATAACACTTCTACTCCATCGGTTGTCACTTCTGCGACAAATATGACCAGCTCATTGCCAGTTCAGCTTACAAACACGGGAAGGCTATGTCAGTAATCTTGGTTTTCCGGCAGATTTCTTCATTACGATACGAGCATCTCTTTCCATCGCTCGCTGAGTAACTTTGAGCTTCTGGAGTAGCCGTATCGTCAGTGTTCACGTTTCGGCACCATAAGTAAACAGTTCTATGATGAGCTTATTAAGATATTTGGAGCTTCTCAGTGTATAGTGAACCTGAGCAGATCAGCCTCTACAAGCAGCACCTGTTGACAAGTATGACACATGTAGCAACCATCGCCCTCCTCATCCATATTTAAGAAAAGGGGACGACTCATCATAGTGCCCGCTATCATCATCATCATCATTACAGCCCTTCACAAATCCACTGCTGAACCTTGCCCTCCCCTAAGGAATGCCACAAAGCACGGTCCTGAGGCATCTGCATCCATCCACTTCCTGCATGTCTTACCAGGTCGTCACCCGCTACTCGTATAAGCAGAAAATTATCCGAATTTGAGACTTTTCAGACTTTTAAAAAGTCATAACTCCGAAGATATTAACTTTATCGTAAAATGTCATAAGACTTTTTTCATTAGTATTTTATAAAAAAAAATATTTAAAAAATTGTTGCGTTTGAAAATAGCAATGCCTTGCAATTGAAATAAAAATCGGTTTATATATCAGTATAGCACCGAGCTGGCCCATGGCAACACGCATTTATATCAACAGTAGGACAATTTGAAAAGAATCACATAAAAAATGTGCAATAGTTTTCGTTGCTCATGCGCCTATTTCTCCTGAACTAAGAAACCCAGCGGGATTTTTTTCGATATTTCACTTTACAATTATTTTGTACAATTTTTAAATGAATTTCAGAACCAGCATGGTGTCGATCATGAAGAACGCAATCAAGAGAACACATATTACTTATCAGCCTCTACCACATCCTTAGCAAAAAAAAAGCATAAAATTACTAAATTTTGGCCGGCGGATTGTCGTTTACTGGCATACCACGGATTTTTTGTCAGGTCAGGGTATTTTTTACATCTATGTCACAGCAGTTAGAAGACGTAATCATAGGGTGCGTTCGGCAGAAAAAAGCGCTAGCAAGCGCTTACTAGCGCTAAAATAGTTTTCGGCTAGGACACGATTGCTACTTCAGTAGCGTTTACACAATCCGCCATTTTGCTTATTTAATTTGTTTGTTTTGAAGTAGAGTTTATAAGTTGTTTTTTGCAATATTAGCCTTAAGTAATATAATGACATGAATAGACATATACATATATTTAAATTAGGTTAGGTTTCCCGGTTAAAACTAACATCGTGTCCTAGAGGAAAATAGCTACTTACGATTTGACAGCGCTTACCGCTTACGATCGCCATTTTGCTTACAAGCGCTTGCTAGCGCTTTTTTCTGCCAAACGCAGCCATTGTCTTTACTATAGCTAGTATTAACCGAAAACAGCCGGCCACACCTAGTTTTAGTCATCAATATATTGAATACACCTAAGTTTAATGAACCGCAATCAGCTGCACCTATTTGTAGTTGGCTATAGTTATACTCGGCCTTTGGTCGTAACATATGACACGAGATAGTATACAAAGCTTTTAGAGGACACGCAATCATTCTGGTCTTTCCCATTGTCGTCTCTAATGCCCCATTTACATTCAGCCCGTTTGGGCAGGGAAGTGAGCAGGGCAGTGAGCAGGGCAGTATGTAAACAGGCTACTCGCGCTGACACTGCCGCTGCCGCTGACACTGCCCGAAATGTCGGTTTTTCGTGCGGAAGTCAAAGGACGGGCAGCGCGAGCGGCAGTGTGTGTTCACATTCAGCTCCATCGCCCACTTCGCGCCAAGCGCCTGGATGACCGGACGTGCGTGCCGTCTTGTTATTAAATAAGTACGATCTACCAAAATGCCTTTCGAGTGGAATAATGAAAATACAATAAAGTTTTTAGAACTGCTGGAATCAGAAAAAACTATGGGATTTCAACGATAAAAACCACAATTCATCATCTTCTACGAATACGAACTTCCTTTTTGAGATAACGTTGTACCTATGTACATAATTAATTATAAATTCGTCAAATTTATTATTTTAATATAAAATTTAGTTTAAGGAATTAATGAACATTGACATTTTATTTCTAAAAACGATTAGTAACTCATATTAACTATTTATTTATTAAAATGTAAAATAAGTTAAATGGTAATATTTGCATAATAGCCTGAGATTTTTAAATTATAATTTTATTGCAATTAAAATTATGAATTAATTTATACTGTAGTGTAATTATTAAAATAATAATAGCTTAACTAATCTCATATAATATTTAATATTATTTATGTAACAATAATGTAATAATTCAATTAATAATTCAGGAACAGTTTATTGTATAAGAATTCAAATAGAGTGGATCTGTATAAGTATTTCATTAATACATAATATTTTAATTCAAAAAGAATGTTTGCACCTAACTTTTAAGCAATGCAATAATTTTAAAATATAACATTGGGTTTGTGTAATTAGCTGTATTTCATATCATTTTTGCATGCCAATTATGGAAAAACATGTCAGTTCCACGTCATTGATCATCTTATGTACTATGTTTTTAAGCTAATAAATTTTCTATCTATATATCTATCTTCTTTTGAACTTGATATCTTTTTAAATTATTAACATAATTTTGTATTGCAAGAAGACACAGCGCGGACGCTGTAATTATTTCGACGTCTGCCATAGTCGAAAGCCGAAAGCGATGTGAGTGGTAGGGCAGAGTGTGAATACACACTTCCCGCGATCCTGCTACGGCAGTATTTAGGGAAGTATTGCCGGCAGCGCGAGGAGCAGTGGCAGTGGCTGAATGTAAATGGGGCTTACACCCACATACTCGTATATGGTCATGAATCATGACATTTACAAACATTTAATTCACAGTTTGGTCAACCGATTTACATGCATACATATTCCCCAGATGACAAATCTGCATCTTGGAGGATAGATGGACGTGTCTATGGGCCACAGAATACACCTACCATGAGGTGGACCGTATGCTCGATTGTTACCATTAATTATTATAAAACAATGAAGGAACTTCATTGTACTTCAGCCTGCGACAGTCCACTGCCGACATAGGCCTCTGTCAAGGCGCGCAACTTTACTCGGTCTTCAGCTACATGTATGCAGTTTCTATCAGCCATCTTACGCAGATCATCGCTCTATCTAATCAGGGGGCGACACTAATTTGCCTAGCCGAGGTCTCCGCTTCATATCACGTCTACTCTACTGGATGTTCCTTCTATCGCAGACAACCGATTGCATTGTACAATCTAACGAAATTTTAAAGAATATTTATACCGATTTTTGGACTGGGATTTTTGCATCCGCTGTATTCGTTGTTCGTAACAATAAACGCATGACGCGATTTAAACGGAAATGTATGAAACTGATACGAATTTTTTTAAACGTTAGTCATTTTTCTTTCACCGCTATGATATATTCGTTTTAAGGTTGAGATGTTAATCATTTCAATGAGCACATTAACAAACAAAGAAACGATGAACTTGATTGCAATGATCGAAAAGATATCTCTTTTTTATAACTTATATTTGTATAATTTCATTCGTTTTCTTATTATGATAACAAATATTGAATACATTTTTAAATAATAAAATTACTTTTGTTTTAAAAAACTTTTATTCAGATAAATCTTCTGTAAAAAAAAGTTTCATTAAGGTTATTGTAATATGTATACCACAAAAAAACAAGACAAATTAAAATACTTATATTAAAGGGTACATTACCCTTTAATATAAGTATTTCAATTTGTCTTGTTTTTTTTTTTTTCAAAATTCGACTAACATTTCAGGAGATCGAAGCAGACGTAGGAACTGACATTATGTACATACATACCAACAAAAATATTACTTTACCTTGAGCTTTATCGCAATCGGTTAAAATAGCGTTAGCAATGCGATTGTGTAACTGGCGGAAATCGATGCCGGTGGGATTCACTCCGGAATTGCTTTGTCATAGACATGTATCAATCATGAATAATTCGTTCGTTTGAGCTGGTACACTTAAAAGCATTGATGGTTCATTCATCTGTTTTTGAATGTTCCCGTACAACCAATCACAAACAATTGACGGTACCTTTTTAACTCATGATTGGTGTGAATTGTGAATGAGTCGGAAACCAACCGAATCGCGAATGATCTACATGAATTATTTTAGTGTAGTGAACTGGAGCCCGAAATGATCCATTTGAATGATCGATCCGAACGTACCGGTACGCGTGACGTAATGCACTAAAATGATTCGCTCACGAGAAATGAATGATTGATACATGTCTACCTTTGGCATTATAACATTTTCAGCTGCCTCAAATATTCTCAATGAGGACTTATTAACTTACGTTCGTCAGATGTCGCTAGTTTGGACTAAGGTGAACATATTTGTTACGCAGATGGTGACACAGTGTCATCATTGAAAAATATAAAATTATATTTTAAATTACTTGGTTTCTATTTATGAAATGACAGCGGAACCAAACATAAACGTCAAAACGAAGCCAACCACGATTCCCACCAGAGTTACTTAATCACATTCCAGTATATAACATTATAGTTCTAATTGTACGTGGTAGAACGTGGTAGAACGTGGTAGTACGTGGTATTGCTACTATATTGTAAGGTACGTGAGGGTAATATGGTTACTTTAAGCTCTGCCGCCCTATAAAACCAAAACTAGTAGGAGGACAAAGACAAAAACAAATTCGTATACTATAACTAATATATTAGGAAAAAATAGCAAACAAGTTTTGGCAATAATTAGGAATACTTAGAAAATTCAACTTAAAAAAAACTTACTACACTATACAATACTAAAATCGACCAAAGTATTTACTATAATATCAACTGTCAAAATGACGTCGATAAAGCAGCACCCTTTTGACCCTTTAATAAATAATTGACTGATCAAGAGCTATCGTATTGCATGGCCTTCTATGCAAATAAGGCTGTAGTTTTTGAGTTATAAGAAAGTGACCATATTTCCCACGTACTATATTTGTAACACGAATGGGTCGGCTTCACCGGAGAAAGACCACGTTCTCACAGAATACCAGCATGAAATAGCTGCATAATAATACCGCTGTGTTTCGTATGGTGAGTGAAGATAACTGGAGATACTTTTCACTGGAATCGAGGCATTCCATCTTAGTTCTCAGTGGTGACAACGCATTTGCATTTTGATCTTTAATTGAGGATAAATGTAGATGTCTATGGACCACAACATTCACATACGATCTGAAGATCGATTGTCACCATTAAAATCTTTTTTTTATTGAGTGACAAACGAGCACACAGTCTACAGCACACCTGATGGTAAGTGGTTGCTGCGGCCCATAAACATCTACATCTATCCTCGATTATGAATCAAAATACAGATGCGACCTTTCCAGTAAAAAGGGTCTCCAAATCTCTACACTCACCATACGAAACACATCAGTATTGATGATTTCTTATATTTACGCGAACACTACACAATTACATAACACTAGTTTTTACGGATTCTATCGCTTCTCGAAACGTAGGGTGTTTAAAAAGTTAAATAAACTCGATAGAATCCGTAAAAACTAACATTATTTAAACATCAGTATTATACTGCTATTTGACGCTGGTATTCTGTGAGAGCGTGGTCCTTCCCCGGTCGAGCCGACCCATTCGTGCTACAACTATACTTCTAATATAACTGCAGCATAGCTCTGCCACATATAAAATCTATAAAAATATATATAAGTGTTTACAGCCTGGCAGTGTTTACAATAACCGCAAATATAGCTTAAAATAATAAAAACTGCGGTTGCCAATCTGCCCGGTACGTGTGGCAACTATGGCAAATATCCCCTGTGAGCCAATCTATAGGGCTCATGTTCAACGATGATCTTATAATACTTCAATGAATGAATGTTATGTGCCACAATCAATATTTCACTGCGCGCATAACTTACAACGTTACGAACCGGAATACCGAGTGGAGGCTTCAAGTAAACTTGTTCAATATTCAACGACGTGTTTGGACACGCATGGAAAAGCGGCCGAAAGCTAACGGTGCGAATGCTAATAGGCCAGCCGAGTGTCACGTCGTTTATGGTGTCTTCTTTGTATTTGAAATTTGTCTATTTATCATTTTGAGCGTGCAGTGGCGTAAGAATATCTACTACCGCCATAATTATGTCTCTACCCCATGTGTGCCGAAAGAGGCGTCAGCGGGAAACAAGCCATAAGAAAAGCTGCAGCATTTTGTAAGTGGTAGAGCCATGCTGCAGCTATATTAGTAGAATAATTGTTGCACGAATGGGCCAACTCGACCGGGTAAGGACCACACTCTCACAGAATACCAGTACCAGCGTAAAATAGCACTTTAATGATGCTGTGTTTCGTATGGTGAGTGTAGAGAACCGGTGACCTCTTTTAATAGTGAAAACGAGGCATTCCATCATAGTCCTCATGGGTGACAACACGTCTGCATTTTGATTCGTAGTCGAGGATAGATGTAGATATAATCTATGGGTCACAGCAACAACTTAACATCAAATGTATTGTGTGCTCGTTTGTCACCCTTATTTTATAAAAAAATAAATCTTTCTAATCACAATTAGAAAATAAAAATCTCCAAGTGTGGCACATATCCTATGAGACAATCTAAGGAGAAAACCTATATGTTCGGCAATGGTTGACAGTCATGAATGAATTAATTTATTTATTTAAACTATGTTCCATAAAAAAAGTTAACTAAAAGTAGTGGTAGTAGTGGTATTAAAAGTTTACTAAAAGAAAAATTACATAGTAAATCAAGACGTTTCGGCTACAGATAATGCCAAAGAAATAAAAATACCTATATATATTCAAACACTCGATAAACATTAACCCCTTCTGACGCCAGTCGGGTTAAAAAGGTGTTTCTCCTGGCAGACTTCAACTACATAGACAACTTCCAAAAACATTCATAAGCCATCAACTACGCAAGAGATACTTTAGTACTACAAGCATTTCCTACATTCATTGTTTTTAGGAAGCCGCCGCTGCCTAAGTCCTGGTTCGATTCTCTTTGTCGCCTTTTATGATACCGGACGATATAGGGTAGTTAATATTCCTACACCGCCACTACTACGTTAAGTTATTCACTGAAGGAAAGTGTTACAATTACAAATACGTGTTTTACGTAAGTATTCATTTTCCTTTATTGATATGGACCATTCATTACAAACCACGAGTTGTCTGCGGTGTGCTAGAACGTCGTATCCATGTAAACATTAGTCAGCTAATGGCATTTCCAAGTCGAAAGCGGGCGAAGATTAGTTGTCACTGTGTGATAAAGGTGAAGAAAAACGTCGTTAGAAAATGTACATAAGGAAATTAAAAATCAATTCAACGATATACGAGTTTGTCAACACGCACTAAGGTTAGGCCTGCCATAAATTCCGAGACGCCGACCGGGACATTTAGAACAGAAATAGGGTAAATCATGGATTATACAAAAACACTGGTAATATTTAAGAAAATTTAATCAAAAAAATAAGAAACTCTTACACTACGTCCTTTTTTTTTGCCCATTCATATTTCTCTGTACTTTTAACCTTTTTCAGTAATTCCTTTTCCCCTTTGACGTAATTATAAAATTCCGTGCATGACATTTTATAATTATAAACGCATTGAATGATGCTTTCGATTGTGCTTACACTGAGTGAACTTCGTTCTTTCGTCCACTGCGCTGAAATTAACGAAAACACTCGTTCTACGTGAGCATTGTGGCCTGGGATTGCAAAAATATATTGACACATTTTAAGAAGATTTGCTTTTCTTTCCAGTTCTTCGGTTTTTTCAAAAAAGTGTTTCCATTTTGCTTCCATATTTTTAGCTTTCCATTCATCGCTGATTTCACATTCAATAAACGATTTTAAGTACATAAATTCTTCATACATTGAATCATCTATTCCTATATCCTTTTCATTTAAATATTTTGTAGTTTCTTCTACTTGTTGCCATTGAGGAATATCATTTAAAATCATCCAAGCGAAAACATCAAATTTTGTCATCGGCTCTGTCCACTGTTCGAGATAACATATAGCAGTGTTAAAGAAATCTCCTGTTTCTTTGTCAAATGTTTCGGATTGACTTGTATTAATTGTGCCTTCATTCTTTAGTTTGTTATAAAGTTGTGTTGTTTGATTGCCTAAATATTTATTTATCAATCTGTCACTCAACTGTTTTTTTGTATCCTGTAATACATTTTTCACTTCAACAATGGTAATAACTGATTTTTCAATCTTTTTAATTTGTTTTTCAATCAGAAATGCTTGACTGTGCACAAAAAGTGTGTAAACTTCTGATAAGGGATCAGCAAAAAAATCGACTACAGCTTTTGGGGCTTTTGCTTCCTTAGCGAAAAATTCTTTCAATGGCAGCCATAACTTTAGTATGCGTTCAATTGCTGGAAGTAGTGAAAGCCACCGACTTCTGGAATGTGAGAGTATATTGTTGTATTCTATTGCTGCTTGCTCACAAAAATCTTTAAGCCGTTCCACTCTTACAGTGAATATGGAAAAATACTTGAAAATTTTCAGAACAATTGACTCCACGTCAATCGACATCACATCGGCAGCAGTGGACGCTGTATTGTGCAGAATGTGCGCTGGGCAACCGATGCCTTCAATGTCTTTGGACAAAATCTCCTTTAATTTAAAAAAAACATTGTTAACTCCGTACCTATCTCTTCCGCCAAAGTTAGTGTTTGTGTTATCCCCGCTGAAAGCAACAATATTTTGTAAGGGGATGTTCTGATCCTGCAACGATTTTATACAAAATGAAGTGATTGTATCAGATGTTTCATTCGGCAATGAGTCTATTTTTAGTAATTTAATTTGCAGTCCTTCTTTTTCCGTAAAGTACTGTATCAGCAGTGGAAATAGCTTTTCGGCTTTGTGATTGCTAGAATCGGTTGAAATGCCGTAAAAAGGAACTTTTTCGACTTCTGTTTTAATTTGCGCGATCGAGTGTGGAGCTAAAATGTGTTTAATGATAGCAGTAGCTTTTGTTCTTGCAGTTGATTGTTTTGCTGCGATACTTGAATCAGGATACATTACGGCATTCAGTTTTGTCGTACAATCTAAAGAGCTAAACGATTGGTGGTGCTTTACGACTTTATAAGCTGTGGTCAGTTCGGCAGCGCATATTAACATGTCTTCGGCAGTACATTGCGTGATCATAAATGTCGATATATCTCTAGAAGTTGATGCAACTGATAATTTCGTCTTGTGATTTTTACTTTGGATATGGTCTTTGACACTTGACTTACCGCCGTGACTGACAGATATATGAAAGCCGCAAATTGAACAAAAGGCTTCATAATCATTTCTTCCTCTTTTAATGAATGACCACTCTTTAGTATAATCGTCCGAAAACAAACACTTTCTTTTTTGGCATGACTTTTTAGCAAAATACCAGACTGGCAATAAAAAAACTAAACTACGAAATACAGGATAACGCGCAGCGCAAATTAAGTACGTTGTTCTCTAAAGCAATCAAACGAAACACTGCGACGACGCGTGACGCGTGACACCTTAGTCTAAGGTGCATCCATTTATGAGTGCATCATACATTTTAAAATAGACGTAAGAGTAACATTATTAAGTAGTAATAAGTTAAAGTTACAGCCTATATACGTCACACCGCTGGGCACAGGCCTCTCCTCATGTCAGAAAGGATTTTAGAGCAAGGAAGTGACCGCCGCGCTGCCCAAATGCGTGTTGGTGGATTTCACATGTCTTCGAAATATTTTTTTCATATTTCTCAAACGTGCAGGTATCCTCACGATGTTTTCCTTCACCGCCGAGCACATGGCAAATCAGCACTCAAAATTGCTACTAACAATTTCATTGGTACCGGCGGGGATCGAACCCAGGTTGCTCGCGTACTGTGAAATTTACAGCGAGCGCTAACCATCTGAGGTAGGCAGGTTCGCTAGGCAGTAACTTTTGCCCGCGTAGGTCACATTAAATTCGTCCAAATAAACCGAATAATTTTTTTCTTTACCGATGCTTACTTACTTCACATAAGTTTCACTAATATTAATTACATTATTGTTTTAACTACGCCCCTTCCCCGCAACCCTAAACTTAACAGAATATTAAAAGTACAATTACTTGCGTAACGCCAATTAGATCCATGTTAGAGCACAAAATAAAAAGAGCAGTTGTTTATTTTGTGTTTACATGTTAGAGAGCATCATCACAAACTTTCACATTTATAACATTTAAAGGCTAAGAATGATGCATTAAGAAATGATTTGTTGATGTTCTCAATCAAACTTATTCCCATTTTTGGGTGCGTACGGAAGATGGGTAGATGATGCTATATATATTAGTTGTAGCACGAATAGATCGGCTCGACCGGGGCAGGATCACGCTCTCACAGAATTACTGCGTAAAATTGCAGCTGTGATTCCTACGGTGAGTGTAGAGATCCGGATACCCTTTTTTACCGGAAACGAGTCATCGCAATCAACAATGCATCTGCTTTTTGATTCTTAATCGAGGATAAAAGTAGATGTCTATGGGCCCAACATCCACTTACCATCAGGTGGACTGTGTGCTCGTTAGTCACCCTTATTCTACAAAAATAAATTAATTATACCCAGCACAACCTGAACCATCTGCAAGTTTTGTAGGGTCTAAGTAATTAAATTTTCTATTTAGCATACTTACTATAAAATAAGATAAAAAGATATTGGCTAATGCATACTGCTTTAAACGTTATGTTACGATCTCGATGGTCACGTAGGCACTCAATGACTGTGGTTTGTATGACGTCTAATGGTATACCGGGAATATCAACTGCACTGAGTAATTAATAGGAAACATTTTCCTTTTACATACCGAGTACGGTACACTACGTGATAGTCATATGAGGCCTAGTGATAGACTAGTGGTAGAAAATTCATCTAAAACTGACTCCAAATTTCACAAGATCATGTGATGGGATAAATATTGAGATTTTATAAGCACATTAACATTACATTCACATTCGGGAAGTTACGACACATCTCTTCAATACTTCAAAACCCAAAAATCTGATTGACCAGTGAGTGTTGCCAGTGATGACTTATGGATCTGAGACGTGTTCCTTCACTGCTGTTCGTATGAGCACGCTGAAGGTCGTTCAGCGAGCTATGGATAGGGCTATGCTCGGGGTTTCTCTACGTGATAAACTTTGAAATGAGGGTATCCGCAGTAGAACCAGAGTAAACGACATAGCCCAATTAGTAAGTTGAAGTGGCAATGGGCCGGCCATATAGCTCAAAGAACCGACAACCGATGGGGAAAAAAGGTTCTCGAATGGAAGCCCCGTACCGGTAAGCGTAGTGTAAGCTGACCCCCCACTAGATGCAGGTGCAGGTGGCTCAGGACCGTACTTTGTGGCATCCCTTGGGCGAGGCCTATGTTCAGCAGTTGACTTGCGAAGGGTTGTAATGATGATGATAATAATAAAATACATTAAACTTCTTTGACTACCCTGTTGGTCTCGTGGTCCTAAACGCAAATGCTGCCTATGGGGTCCCGGGTCGGGCCAACATAAATCAGTTTTTGAGTTTTTCTGTCAAGACATTCTCAGCAGTCTGGAGTCAGAAAGGTAGTGGTGGTGCAGCCTCGTGCCTCGGAAAACACGTAAAGCCATTGGTCCTGCGCCCGATCTCT
Organism: Parnassius apollo; assembly: GCA_907164705.1. Classification (NCBI taxonomy): domain Eukaryota; kingdom Metazoa; phylum Arthropoda; class Insecta; order Lepidoptera; family Papilionidae; genus Parnassius; species Parnassius apollo. The sequence continues at coordinate 5,027,135 of CAJQZP010001271.1, forward strand.
TTCCGATCATATCGGATTGCCGTTCCCTCGGTGTATGAGAGTGAGATGAGTATGAGTTTTAATACGTAGTAGAGCCACGCTGCATATATATTATGGTTGTAGCACGAATGGGTCGACGCGACCGGGGAAAGGGCCACGCTCTCACAGAATACCAGCGTAAAATAGCATCTTAAAACTGCTATGTTTCGTATGGTGAGCGTAGAGAACCGAAGATCCGTTTTACTGGAACCGAGGAATTTATCTTAGTCTTCATCTCGGGATGACAATGCATCTGCATTTTGATTCTTAATCGAGTTTGAATGTAGATGTCCATGGGCCACAGTATCCACTTACCATCAGGTGGACTGTGTGCTTGTTTGTCACACTAATTCTATATAAAAAAGAGAGAATAGAGAGTGCACCTTTATCTGCGGATACAATCGATCACTATAATATATTCCTCGCAAATGGCAAGTATCCATTATTGAGACATTCTATACTATTCTATTCAGTTCCAATGAACTAGGAGATAATAACCATATGAGAACATACAGTAGTTGATATGACATTAAAAATATTATGAAAATATCATCGTCATTGGAATAGTATTATTACTTTTTAGTTTTACTTGTCAAAATCCATTTTCCTCGTTTCAAGAAATCTTTTTCACCTTGAAACTCGAATAGATAAGTCTTAAAGTATCGAGCAGTGCGTAATACTTAGATATCCGATATCAACAAGTAATATCCGCACAACGATAAGATTCAATCATCATTTCTCGAAAAATAATAGCCATGACGCTACGAGCGGGAAATAATACGAAGTTGTCTTTCACGAAGTTAATTTTTTTTATTGAACAAGGAATATTAATAAGGATTTATACGATTATTAATAGGCTTGTGATAAAATGTTTTGTATAAATAATTGTAAATTTTTTCTTTGACAAAAAAGTGCCACTAACAACCTATACTTTCACGTGATAGAGCCAAGCTGCAGCCATATTATGGTTGTAACACGAACGGGTCGGCTCGACCGGGGAGGACCACGCTCTCACAGGATACCAGCGTAAAATAGCAGCTTAATGCTGCTGTGTTTCGTATGGTGAGTGTAGAGAACCGGCGACTCTTTTTACTGGATACGAGGCATTCCGTTTTAGTCCTAGGGGGTGACAAAGAATCTACATATTGATTCTTAATGAGGACATAATATGTAGATGTCTATGGGTCACAGCATCTACTTACCATCAGGTAAACTGTGTGCTCGTTTGTCATCCTTTTTAATAAAAATGTAATAATAGCGCAGTAGCAGTAAAAAAAATATTATTATTTTCTAATCTATGTTGAATAAAAATTATTCTACTCTAGCAACCATACTCATGATATGACACATAAATGAATGTTCAGGGAAAGTTACAAAGGAAGAGCACAATATCCGGTGAACTATTATGCGACTAATAGTGTTTTCTACCATGTAATGGCGGTGTAAGAATATCCACAACCCCATACCGTTCCGTGAGTGTCACAAGCGGCAAAAGAAGAAAGCTGAAGCAGGAAATCGGCAGCAGCATCTCCATAACAACAACTCAAAATAATATAAAACTGCGGATGCCAATCCGTCCGATTTTACCGTAGTTGCCAAGCGTGGCAACTATGACGAAATCCAAGTCTATGAGGCTATCTATGGAGGACTATGTTCAGCAGTGGACTTTAAATGAATGTATTTTAAAAATCCTGTATGTCTAAAAAATAAAGTAATTCGGTGACATGTGAAACCCGTCGAGTTATTTGTCACAGTCGCTATGCTTGACACACGGGTTGGCAACCGCCAATTTTTATTTTCAAGTTGTAGTTTGAAAGACGCTGCTGCCCACATTTAGTTACAATTGTGACTATTGTGTACGAATCTGTAACACTTTTTATAGTGCAATAAAGTGTATAATAAATAAATTAATAATATTATAAATGAGAAAGTGTATGTTTATTTCTTTGTCCTTCCTTAACGCGTTAACTAAAAATAATATTATATATATTATAAAAAATAAATATTTAAAATATATAAAAATGGCAACAGTATATCACTTATTACTTCACCCCTTGCCAGAACATTTTATTTTGTTTTTATTAATAATCTCATGCAAATCTCAAAAATTTCAAATAAAAAAATATTACGACGCATTATTTTGCACACCGTACATTGACAATTACGTCATCGGCCCAGGTCTCAAGTTAATTCGTACGAGTTATAGTGTTATATAAATCAATGGCTGCCTGTATCCCGGCTCGTTTAACTCTGTCGCCTCTTACTACACCCATAGTAATTTATGAGGTTAGGTACGTGAGGGTAACAAGGTCACCTTAAGCTTTGTCGCCCTATGAAACTAAAACTAAGAGGAGAACAGAGACAAAAAGGCAAAGCCATATAACTTATATATTAGTATAACAATAACAAACAAGCTTTGGCAATAATTAGAAACATTTCGAAAAATCAACTTAAAAAAGACCTAACTATACTACACATTATTAGGTTTTGAGTTATAAGAAAGTGATGGTCATTTTTCTATTATAAAACATATTGTATATTAACCGGATGACCATATTATTTTCTTATAACTCAAAACCCATTATATAACATATTGTATATTAACCGGATGACCATATTATTTTCTTATAACTCAAAACCCATTATATAACATATTGTATATTAACCGGATGACCATATTATTTTCTTATAACTCAAAACCCAGTATATAACATATTGTATATTAACCGGATGACCATATTATTTTCGTATAACTCAAAACCCATTATATAAAATATTGTATATTAACCGGATGACCGTATTATTTTCTTATAACTCAAAACCCATTATATAACATATTGTATATTAACCGGATGACCATATTATCCTCACGTATCATAGTGAATATTCTTACACCGCCACTACGCGGTAAAGACATACAGGTTTCCTCAAGACGTTTACCTTCAGAGAGAAGCACAGTAAGTTAGCACTTAACAATTTCTTCAGCACCGACAAAAACCGAACCATTAATAATAATAATAAAAAGTTTATTTCAGATTAAAAAATTCATACAAATTTGTTAGTAAATTTCTTAAAAGCTATGTTAGTAAATTAAATTAAATCAAATTAAGTAACTTACAATTTAAAAGTATTAATTAAGATACTTAAGTGTCCCACCCATATGCATTTGAGTCCAATGCCCTTGAATGGGACAATCAACCTTCAGGACGCCGTTTGAGCTCCCCCGCAATCTGCGCCAGCTGGACGATATTCGCTTCCGTATGATGCCATGAAAATCATCAACACCCGCTTCAGCAAACATGCCAGACGCACTGCAGAACACGGGAAGACCCATCAGCATCCTGAAGGCATTATTATATTGGACGCGAAGTGCATTATAGGCCCTTTGCGTATAGCTATACCGCAAGCTGCAGGTGTAAAAGGTTTGGCAGTAAGCCTTGAAAAGAGTAATTTTGACTTCTCTAGTACACCTAGCAAACATACTGGCAACCATATTGCATCGAACCGCCAATGTCCTCCGCTCCCTCTCTATATCACAGTTGTTTGTGAGATTCTCTGTAACTATGTGTCCTAAATACTTAAACTGTGACACCCTACTTAATGGCACCCCAAGGAGCTTGACTGGAGGCACAACCTGGGGTTCTTAGCACCAACTTGAAATACCATTAACTCACTCTTTTTGGTGTTATAGAGGAGACCGTATTTATCAGCGTATACTTCACAGACAGCCAACAGCTTACGCAATGCGCTCACCGATGGACTCAGCAACACCATGTCATCAGCATAGCTAATACTATTAACCATTTGTCATAAAAAAGCTACCATTGCTCTCCATAGCCACAGATTAGTAAATAGTTTACCAACCATAGCATAGATTTAGAAAAAAAGTCTCTTAATCTAACACAAAAGCGGTTGAATTTTAGCTATCCATGTGAATTGTGAATTATCACCAAGTTTGACACTACATGACACTTTATATGGAACAAGGATAGGATAAGATAAATGTATATTTTTATATAACTATTAGTGACAAACAAGCACACAGTCCACCCTATTATAAGTGGATGATGAGAACCGTAGGCATCTAGCATCTACATCTACTCACGTTTAAACCTGTTCTATGTACATAACCCATTCGTGTGTCATATGGTTAGTGTAGAAAACCGGAGACTCTTCTAACTGGCACAGGCCTCCCCTCATTTCTGTGAGGTTTTAGGGCAAGAAAGTGTCCGCCGCGCTGTCCCAATGCGTGTTGGCGTACTTCACATGTCTTTGAAATATTTTTTTTCTTATTCCTCAGACATGCAGGTTTCCTCACGATGTTTTCCTTTACCGCCGAGCACGTGGTAAATCAGCACTTAAAATTGCAATAAACGATTTCATTGCTGCCGGCGGGGTTCGAACCCGGGTTACTCGCGTTCTGTTATCTTATACACAGCGAACCATCTGAGCTATCACAGCTCTTTTTGTTCTTAATCGAGGATAAATGTAGATGTATGTCTATGGGCCACAGCATCCACTTACTATCAGGTAGACTGTGTGCTCGTTTGTCGCCCTTTATTCTATAAAAAAAATCGAAATGGCGATACGTTGTCACTCATGAACAAAAGTGTCACCGGTACAAGTACATATACGCTAGTAATATATATGTCAATGACCGCATACAGCAAAATTATGTTGCTATTTTTCGATGGTCATCGGTGTGTTACTGGTACTTCTACAAATAAGCGGATGTATTCGCAACTTGCAACATGGTTTCACCACATTATGATATCATTTATATTTATATATTTACCATAATATGTTACATGATACTTACATAATATGCGGAACTGTAACATACGGCACAATAAAACGTAGTGATTGTATTCTTTGGGCACAAGGACACTAGGACAAAAGCAGGCAAAAGATAATTTGATAATGGCGATTATTGTGTATATTATATCTATGACTAGGGCCACACTGGTGACGGAGGATGCTACAAAAAATTTAATTTCTATGGGGAAATTCGTAGACACACTGTCTACGGCGAAATTAGTCTAGTGGTAAAATAACATGTAAGATGAAAGGCAAATGTTAAAAGGAAGGCAAATTAAATTGATTTCGGGTGAACCTTATATGATTTTTATAAATTAAAATAAAACAGCGTTATGCGTTAAAGAATAAACGGAAAAGGTAAAAATATTGAGCATGTTTAAGTCCTGTATGGACTCGCTGACAATGAAATTGAATGATTCACTTTTATGTTTTACATCGAACAGTTGTTGCTATAAAGGCAAAGTGAATCGCCATAATGAAATAATGATGAATTAATTTAATAAACAAATTATACAATATTCTGATCTTTATTTATTTATTCACAAATACATATCTTAAAAACCAACAGAAGCATCCGACCAAAACGCTTACAATATTAGAGTAAGTACATACAAAACATAATCTCATTAAAATTATTAATTTTCACTGGCAATTATATACAACCAAGTTTAATTTTTATTACACTATTTATGTCAATTGATTAAATCGAATAAGAAGATTACTATTTAAATTCATCAATAAAATTAATGTCGTAATATCTAGATCTATTAAATACAGAAAAATGCATAGCCTATTATCAGAATCAGGAGGGTAAAATTACAAAATGATTGTGATAATTAAAATAATTAAAAATACTGAAATATTATCAAATAGCTGTCAAAATAAAACTATTAAACGCCAATTTTCAATCGTCAGCTATTTTGTTTATACAACTGTAATCTTTTATTTGCTTACGTTGTATTTTATTGTATGGGTAGCTTTAGTCTGACGATTGAAAAATCGACCCTGAATCACATAATCACAGCCTAAGAAGAACATAAATAGATGGACTGTGAAATTATGCGTTACGCTTATGTTATATTTCTAAACTGTACCCACGATGGGTTAGCCTTGCTTCCGTATAATGCGTACGTCTGTTTGTAATGAGTTCCCACGACCGCTTTGTATATGTTCACAGACGTCACAACTAACGCTTTTTTATTGTATTAAAAAAATATTATAGCACGACAGACTCATGCGTCACTAGTAAGTTTTATATTTCTAGTTTTATTAAGGAAGCTTTAGCACCCCTAAAAGGCGACCACTCAAGCATATCCAACTTCAAGCCTATCACAATCACCTTCTTATTCTAGAAAACAATAAAGTACTCATCAGGTACCTTGAGGAATATCAGCCGATAACTGACTGTCAGTACGGTTTCCATCGTAGTCGCTCAGTTGGTGATCTCCTTGTCTGGCTCACCGATAGGCGGAAACAGTTGTGACCAAGGCCCCGATGGTTAGTTTGGATGTCGTGAAGGTCTCTGATCGGGATTACCACAAAGCGCTGCTTCAAGAACTTTCTTTCTATGGGCTTCCTGATAAATTTGGCAATTAAAATTAATAGACGTGGTAGAACCACGCTGTAGCTATACTAAGGTTGTTGCACGAATGGGTCAGCTTGACCGGTAAAAGACCATGCTCTCACTGAATTTATCTCACATCAGATTATCACTGCTGTGTTTCATTTGGAGAGTGTAGAGAACCAGAGACCCTCATTGCTAGTAAAGAGGTAATTACCTCTTTGTACTTAGGGATGACAATGCATCTACATTTTGATTTTTAATCCTTTATTTCTTCATAATTTTCGAATCGATTAGATGTAGATGGAGTAGTCAGTCTATGTCAGTTTATGAGCCACAGCATCCACTTACCAGCATCTAGTCTGGCTGCTGGTTTGTTACCCATATTCAATAAAAGATAGTGCACCAATTTTCTCTTAAGATCGTAATCGACGGTGTATGATTAGACAGTGGCACGAAGCCTACCCTGTTTTGTTTTTGCATATCAATGATATATTGCTAACTAATAACATTCATTGTTATGCAAACAACAGCATTAGCGAGGCCGTACTAATACTTGTCGGGAACACGTCGTCAACTGCGCTAGTAGCTCATGGCTTGATACCCACCAGCACGAAGGAAATGGTTAATTGCAATTCACCAACGCTCGTCACGACAAAACTCACATGACAGGAGGCTTGGCAGTCCACCACTGTGCGATTTACTAAGAGTTTTCTTCTATTGTATTTTCCACGGGGAGTATTTAAACAAATTGTTTGGATTCCACCAACGCACATCGTGACTAATCTCACGGTACCATCCACACCATCTGGATGCTTGACGGTCCACCATGACTGTGCGATTTATTAGGAGTTTTCATAAGACTTCTGGACTTGTGGAATCATCCACCACCTGCGATTTTTCCGGACCGATACGACTTAAGGACCTTCAAGATACCGAGCTTACTCCTTTTAAAGTAGTACAAATATTTTTTTTTTCATTTTGTCAGAAATGAAAACTTCGTAGCTTAACAAACATGTAAACATTATTTTTAGGTTGCTAAGAAATATTTTTAGAAAGTATTTTTTATTAGAAATTATTTTTATCAACGTCTTAATCTATTATATAAATATTAATTTTTGTTTGTTCGTATTTTATACGCTGCCATAACGTTCATCAGATTGCGGTAAAACTTTGTCAACATATTGCTTGCACTTCCGCGAAGGTTTATAGTTTTAAAAAAGTTATAGTTATAGTTCAACGTGCCTAAAGGAGTTTCACATCGAAAAATTCAAGCGCTGATTCACCACGTGTTCGGTGGTGATGAAAATGCCGTGAAGGAATGTCTTCGAAATAGTTTGTCAACACGCACTGAAGCAGCCCGATTGACACATAATTCCATAACACCCCCCCCCCCCCCCCCTCTGTAATGTGAATAAGCGTTTGCCCAAGAGTGGAACGTTTAGGTTTAATTTACCTTTATTTTACCCTATTATTGTACGAGGAGTTATAACAAGACTTCTTTAACATAGGGCAACATTTAGGCCACTAGTCTCATTATCTTATCTTCTTCACTCTCATTAGTTAGTTAAACTTATATATTTATTTATGTGAACGCCGGTATTAGATTTACTTACCGGGCGATAACTAACTTGTAACATAAATTGGAGCTCTTAAACGCGTTACTACTTCATGAAAAAAAATTGTAACGTAATGTTGATGCAACAGAATAAAATCTTTTTTAAACAAAGGCCAATTTCCTTTTTTTTTAAGTTTTAAATTTATCACAGTTTCTTAATGCTACCGAAGATTCTAGGCACAGAAATTATTTTTATTTTATTTGCTAAAGAAAAGATACCAGAAGCTCTGTTATGTTAATATTTAGGAATGATTCACGTATGTGCAGCCACGAATTTCGAATGCTTTCGTTTTTATTGTTCGACTTCTACTACTGTCGCTTCCAAGTATTACATTCTGATCAAGTGGCAAAAGAGCACACAGTCCAACTGATGATAAATGAATGCTGTAAGCACATGTCTTTCCTTCATTATGAATAAAAAATTGAAATGCCTTGTCACACTTGAAGACAAAGGCTGATATTTAGACTAAATATATCGAGTTCAAACTCAAACTTCAGTGTCAAATTTGTGAAAAATATCTGACTTATGGACACAAATTTAAGCTTAAAATTTAGTAAGCAAGAAGCTCCAGTTATATTCAAAGCATAATGTTTTGGTTTTCTGCAATGAGTGGCTACAACAGGCATTCCTCTGAAGTCTGGAACCCAGACTCTGTTATTTAGTCTGTTGTTTAACCACATCTGTATTTTTCGAGTATCAATAAAAATATAAATATGCTCTTATTATCATGACTGTGTATTACTGTCAGAAAAATGAATTCACGGGAATGGTATACATCCACGTATAGGAAGAAATATTGTAATCGATTCTTCGTCTTCATTAAAATAATCTTTCATTTATTGGATATAGAAGACCATACTTCTTATTTCAATGGAAATATTGAAATAAAAACTTTCACAGGCAAACTTAAAATAAACAATCAGTTCACAACATACCAATGCTAACAATAGACAGTTACTTAATGTTTCTTAAGCGCTTATTACATTATACAATTTTTAGAAAATCTAATTAGGAACCTAAATTGGAAGCTAGTGATCACATTACACTAAATTGAATTCTAAATCGTGACGAAGCGCATTCGTAAAGAAGTAGGTATCGACGGGGATGCACGTTTGATCGATGGCGCCGTATTTATCAAAACAGCAGAAAATAGGACTTGCTTTAGCTGTGGTGGGAACAATGGATATAAAAAAAAGAGAAAAGAGTACTTGTCATTGAGAAAAAAACTGTCCAATATGAATATAATTATATATTTTTAGATTCTAAGCAGCTTTTTTATAGGATAGGGTGACAAACGAGCACACAGTCCACCTGATGCTAAGTGGTTGCTGCGGGCCATAGACATCTACATCTATCTCCGATTACAAATCAAAATGCAGATGCGTTGTCACCTGTGACGACTAAGATGGAATGCCTCGTTTCCAGTAAAAAGGATTCTCCGGTTCTATTCATAATGTTCCTGATTGCCGATAAAAGCAAAAATCTATTTTGTTTAAAATATATATAACCCACATGTCAGAATTAGGTACTTTTCAATCTTTACTCTAAATCCTCACTAGGAAGTATTAAAAAGCAAAATTTACAGTATTTCACCCAAATCAATTCCGCCAACCACATTACATAAGCTTTCATCAGGAAGTTCGGAGCGGTGCGGACAAGTTTTAAGACTTCAGTCAGCCCTTTAATAATACACAAATATTAACAAAATGCTCTTTGTTGAACAATAACCATAGGATTGATGCTATTTATGACTCTTACCTGCACAATCCCTTGGAGCAGTGCTTTGTGTACCTACAACGTACCGCTTTATCGCTATTGTCTTTTAAGCCCCATTTACATTCAGCCACTGCCACTGCTCCTCGCGCTGCCGGCAATACTTCCCTAAATACTGCCGTAGCAGGATCGCGGGAAGTGTGTATTCACACTCTGCCCTACCACTCACATCGCTTTCGGCTTTCGACTATGGCGGACGTCGAAATAATTACAGCGTCCGCGCTGTGTCTTCTTGCAATACAAAATTATGTTAATAATTTAAAAAAGATATCAAGTTCAAAAGAAGATAGATAGATAGATGGAAAATTTATTTGCTTAAAAACATGGTACATAAGATGATCAATGACGTGGAACTGACATGTTTTGCCATAATTGGCATGGAAAAATGATATGAAATACAGCTAATTACACAAACCCGATGTTGCTTAAAAGTTAGGTACACACATTCTTTTTGAATTCAAATATTATGTACAATTAAATACTTATACAGATCCACTCTATTTGAATTCTTATACAGTAAATTGTTCATAAATTATTAATTGAATTATTATATTATTGTTACATAAATAATATTAAATATTATATGAGATTAGTTAAGCTATTATTATTTTATTAATTACACTTCAGTATAAACTAATTCGTAATTTTAATTACAATAAAATTATAATTTAAAAATCTCAGGCTATTATGCAAATATTACTTTTTAACTTATTTTACATTTTAATTAATAAATAATCAATATGAGTTACTAATCGTTTTTAGAAATAAAATGTCAATGTTCATTAATTCCTTAAACTAAATTTTATATTAATATAATAAATTTGACGAATTTATAATTAATTATGTACATAGGTACTATGTTAACTCAAAAAAGAAAATTCGTATTCGTAGAAGATGATGAATTGTGGTTTTTATCGTTGAAATCCCATATAGTTTTTTCTGATTCCAGCAGTTCTAAAAACTTTATTGTATTTTCATTAATCCACTCGAAAGGCATTTTGGCAGATCGTATTTATTTAATAACAGGACGGCACGCACGTCCGTTCATCCAGGCGCTTGTCGCGAAGTGAGCGATGGAGCTGAATGTGAACACACATTGCCGCTCGCGCTGCCCGTCCTTTGACTTCCGCGCGAAAAACCGACATTTCGGGCAGTGTCAGCGGCATGGGCAGTGTCAGCGCGAGAGCCTGTTTAATACTGCCCTGCTCACTGCCCTACTCCCTGCCCAAACGGGCTGAATGTAATGCCCCATTTACATTCAGCCCTGTGGGAGGAAGCGGGCTGAGCAGGGCGTAGTAAACAGGCTACTCGCGCTGACACTGCCGCTGCCGCTGACACTGCCCGAAATGTCGGTTTTTCGTGCGGAAGTCAAAGGACGGGCAGCGCGAGCGGCAGTGTGTGTTCACATTCAGCTCCATCGCTCACTTCGCGACAAGCGCCTGGATGAACGGACGTGCGTGCCGTCCTGTTATTAAATAAATACGATCTACCAAAATGCCTTTCGAGTGGAATAATGAAAATACAATAAAGTTTTTAGAACTACTGGAATCAGAAAAAACTATATGGGATTTCAACGATAAAAACCACAATTCATCATCTTCTACGAATACGAATTTTCTTTTTTGAGTTAACATAGTACCTATGTACATAATTAATTATAAATTCGTCAAATTTATTATATTAATATAAAATTTAGTTTAAGGAATTAATGAACATTGACATTTTATTTCTAAAAACGATTAGTAACTCATATTGATTATTTATTAATTAAAATGTAAAATAAGTTAAAAGGTAATATTTGCATAATAGCCTGAGATTTTTAAATTATAATTTTATTGTAATTAAAATTACGAATTAGTTTATACTGAAGTGTAATTAATAAAATAATAATAGCTTAACTAATCTCATATAATATTTAATATTATTTATGTAACAATAATATAATAATTCAATTAATAATTTATGAACAATTTACTGTATAAGAATTCAAATAGAGTGGATCTGTATAAGTATTTAATTGTACATAATATTTGAATTCAAAAAAGAATGTGTGTACCTAACTTTTAAGCAACATCGGGTTTGTGTAATTAGCTGTATTTCATATCATTTTTCCATGCCAATTATGGCAAAACATGTCAGTTCCACGTCATTGATCATCTTATGTACCATGTTTTTAAGCAAATAAATTTTCTATCTATCTATCTATCTTCTTTTGAACTTGATATCTTTTTAAATTATTAACATAATTTTGTATTGCAAGAAGACACAGCGCGGACGCTGTAATTATTTCGACGTCCGCCATAGTCGAAAGCCGAAAGCGATACGAGTGGTAGGGCAGAGTGTGAATACACACTTCCCGCGATCCTGCTACGGCAGTATTTAGGGAAGTATTGCCGGCAGCGCGAGGAGCAGTGGCAGTGGCTGAATGTAAATGGGGCTTAAATGGGGCATTAAGTCTTTGAAGCACAACACGTTCTTGTCAAAAAGGTTTTAAATTGTAATATAATTTGCTAAATATAATATAGTTAATATTGTTAAAGTTTACGTCTTAATATTTGTTAATGACCTACTTTAGGTTACATAGTTTTTATCTAAATATGCGACAGCGCGTGATAATTTAGAATTGTGCGTCAGAAGTAACATTCATGCCGTGATTGAACCAAAGTCAGCCGTTGCGAGATACATTAACTTTTCAACGCCGAACTGTTAAATGATGCAATCAATAGATAAGTGTCCATTTAATTGTAGCATTTGCCGCCCGTAATTCCAATGCTTGTTTTGAGACGTAGCCTCTGGCGGCGACGGCTACCAGATGACGCCACGAATATAGGTGGAAATAGGGTCAGTGCTGTGTCGTTGATCCGAGGCACGGAGACTGCGATGCGATGGCATAAAGGGAGGGGAAGGGGTGCAAGCGGGGGGAGGGCACCGCACACCGCGACTAGGTCCCCCCTTGTCGGGCCTCGCCCCGCGAGCATTCCGCACTCGACGTGAGGGCGAAGCGCTCGCCCGATTCTCTAACGACCGCGACCGACGCGCCGCGCGCCCGCGGCTAGCTACACCGCCATGTTTGACGTTTTCGGCTCCGTGAAGGGGCTTCTCAAGCTCGACTCCGTGTGCATTGACAACAATGTGTTCCGTCTGCACTACAAAGCCACCGTGATCATCCTGATCGCCTTCTCGCTACTCGTCACTTCGCGGCAATACATCGGCGATCCCATAGACTGCATCGTAGACGAGATTCCGTACGCCGTTATGGACACCTACTGCTGGATCTACTCTACTTTCACAATACCTAACCGACTTGTGGGTCGAGTCGGTAAGGATATGGTGCAACCCGGCGTGGCATCGCACGTCGACGGTCAGGACGAGGTCAAATATCACAAATATTACCAGTGGGTGTGTTTTGTTCTATTCTTCCAAGCTATCCTGTTCTACGTGCCGCGATATTTATGGAAAACTTGGGAAGGCGGCCGCGTCAAGATGCTTGTGCTGGACCTAAACTGTCCTGTGGTTGGAGAAGAGTGTAAAAAGGACCGTAAGAAACTTCTTGTTGACTATTTTTACACGAATTTGCATACACAAAACTTTTACGCGTTCCGTTTCTTTATCTGCGAAGTGTTGAATTTTATCAACGTAGTAGGCCAAATATATTTCATGGATTTCTTTCTTGACGGCGAATTCTCCACGTACGGCAGAGACGTAGTGCGCTTTACCGAGATGGAACCAGAAGAACGCGAAGACCCGATGGCGCGTGTGTTTCCTAAAGTGACAAAGTGCACCTTCCACAAATACGGTCCGTCAGGAACCGTGCAGAAGTTCGACGGCTTGTGCGTGTTACCTCTAAATATTGTGAACGAAAAGATCTATGTGTTCTTATGGTTTTGGTTTGTGATACTCTCGATCCTGAGCGCAATTTCTTTGATTTATCGAGCAGCTGTCGTGGCGGGGCCGCGCGTGCGTTTGTACCTGCTTCGCGCACGTAGCCGTCTTGCACCGCAGGAACAAGTGGAAGCAGTAGCGCGTAAACTGCAAATTGGCGACTGGTTTGTTCTTTACCAGCTTGGAAAAAATATCGACCCATTAATCTACAAAGAGTTAATGGCCGATTTGGCTGATAAGTTCGAGGGCAAGGACACAGTGTAGTCGGCGCCGTGGTATAGTGCGTGGTGTCGTGCTGGGCCGGCGCACAAGGGCCGAAGCGCCTGTATGGCGACATTCCATTTTCTATGGGCCGCGCGGGGCACGATCTCACCGGGCCATTGTATTCCAGGACCGCTTTAAAACTTTAACGCTGATACGAAATTATGTTATAGTTGGTAACTTCCAAACGCAACTCGACTGAGGCGCGCCGTCGCGCGAGCATTTAGTATAACATTTTTAGGGCATGTTTACACTTAGTCGTAGATGTAGGTAGATCTCGTGCCTTCGTTTTTGAATTTTTTGTATTATTTGTGTGCGAGTGAACGTTGAAGGGACGTCTCATTGTGATATGTAATTATTATTATATCTAAATTAAGTGTTTACGTGTACAAGGTAGATTGAGTGGCCGCTGGCTTATTCCTAAGTTTTAGATAGTTATCTATTGTAATGTCTTTGTTATCGAATGTTGTACTCGATACGATATTGTATAAAGCAATAATCAACTATAAATAAGGAGAGATCAATTATAGAAATTTGTAAGACAATATTGTAATTTTTACTAATTGATAGCGTGTCTATATACTTTTTTACTGACGAAATCGAGTCGACCATGGTTAATATTTTCTGAATATATTTACTGCCACATTAAATTTGAGTTGTTTCATTGTTAAATCTCACTGGTTTTCTTTTATAAAACTCGTTTTGTTCCTTTAGTTTAGATAAAGCACGCCAGCAACCATGATGCATTGAATTTTTTTGCTGCAACTAGCGCCACCTACGATTATACAATGAAGTTATACTTTACATAATTCCTGTATAGATGGCTCTAGCAAAATGCAATGGACTTTTTTGGTCTAAATTACAAAGGCATTATTCGTTTATTTGCCTAATCATTAATTTCATATTTAAGTATTTCTTAGACAGTAGCAATTAACCCATTTTAAAAACGGTAATTATAATATCATAATAAGAAAATAAAAAGACATTTTATATAAATGAAAGTAGAATATTATCATAATTTTACAAAGAAATGTTGATTCATCCGTCACTGTTTGTTCAGTACCTACTCGATAGTGAGAACAACAACAATGTTACGTTAGGTCAAAAGAGAAATTTATGTATGTTTCATCAAATTGATTGACAAGTTTTTTCAAAATCTTTCACTATTATTATTGTCTGAATTGACACTTTTTTGGCGACCTAAGAATGCAATTCAAAGAAAATCACAAACGTGCAGTAGCAGAACCTACAAACATTTTAGTTGTTCGTCTTCCGCATGGACAATTAGAAGAAATAGCAACTAAATTATGCACCGTTACTTTTACTATTATGCTAAAAGATTTGTAAGTGAAGGCTGTGGTTGTGCAAAATGTAGATGCGTGGTCACCTGTGAGGATCATGATGGAATGGCTCGTTACCAGTAAAGGAGTCTCCGTTTCTCACTACCTTTTCTAGGAAACACAGCAGGGATATGCAGTTATATCTCGCTGGTATTCTGTGCGAGCATGGTCCTTCTTTTATTGAGCCGACCCATTCGTGCTACAATGCGCCTTTACCATGTACAACTTTACCACTTAACATGTGACCCTTATGTCAATTAGTATTATATAATTCTATGTAACATAATTATGTCTATGTCAATAATTAGTATTTTTTAGTTTTATAACACCTTTAGCGACATTTATGAAACGGAACAATGATTATTGAAAATAGTATAAAATAAACAATCCAAACAAGAAACATAAATAGCGCGAGTTTAGTGGATTTATGTAAAAGTTTTCATTTCATTTAACCACAGAAAATATAATGTATCCAAAATAAATTTTATTAAAGATAATGAAAATTAATTAGCTTGATCCGCATAAAAATTAAAAATGACGTGTTCACGTATTTTTAAGATGGATCTTAGCCAGCCAATTAATTTTTGATATTTTCATTGGATATTTGGATTTTCGGGAACTAACATAAAGATTTCCTCACCTGATTCTGTTAATTATGATGATTAATAATATCCCAGATACGACGAGACCTAGTAGTTAGGACTTGGCTCCTAAGGCTACCTTTGGTAGAGCCACGCTGCAGCCATATTATGGTTGTAGCACGAATGTATACGCTCGACCGCGGAAGGACCACGCTCTCACAGATTACGAGCGTAGAATAGCAGCTTAATACTGCTGTGTTTTGTATGGTTAATGTAAAGATCCGGAGATTCTTTTTTACTGGATACGTGGCATCCCATGTTATTCCTCAGGGGTGACAACGCATCTGCGTTTTGATCCTTAATCAAGGATAAATACAGATGTCTATGGACCACAGCATCCACTTACCACCAGGTAGGCTGTGAGCTCGTTTGGCACCCTTTTCTTTATTAAAAAAACACTAAGCTGTGGGTTTGAGAACCCACCAACAGGAAACAACATTTGTGCAAAAACCTGGTATTCATACGTTAGGTGTGTTTAAAAATGCATCCTAGTTAGGTTTACTAAATTAGATTTCTAATTTTAAGGGACAGCAGTATTAAAACACTGGATTCAGTGTTAAAATAAGTAACAACCATATAATATATGTTTATTTAAAAATCAACACAAAACTGGATCGAGTGAAGTGTTTTTTTTTATTGTTCTAAGCTAGCGCTTATCTACAATCCCACCTGATGGTTAGTGGTGATGTAGCCTAAGATGGTGAAGCGCACTGACTTATTAAAAACCTATTCACTCTTGCCTTGAAGACACCCGCACTGTGATCGGACGGAAAGATAGATGCTGGCAACTTATTCCACTCCTTTGCTGTACGCATGATGAACGACGTAGCAAAACGGTTGGTTCGTTTGTCACACCCTTATTTTATATAGTAAAAAATTATCCATTATCTAATTACAGCCAATAAACAACCACTGGTGAACTACTGGGAAAAAAGGTTCTCGAGTGGCAGCCTCGTACCCGTAGGCGAATCACGGGGCGACCCATCACTACATGGAAAGAAGACCTGGTAAGACATGCAAGAAATCGATAGATGCAGGGGGCTCAGGACCGTGCTTTGTGGCATTCTTTGGGGGAGGCCTATGTTCAGCAGTGGACTCGTGAAAAAAAAGTGGTTACTCAAGTGTCACCTGGCATGAAAACAGCCTTAAGTTTTAAAAAGCAGTTATTCAATGTTAAAAACAGACACATCAATTTTATTTATATGTTTGTATGTATAAATTATAGTTCCCTCTGAAGGCGTCAACATACAAATTCGTTCTAAGTACAGGTTGACATTTAAATTTCAGTGTAATGTTTCCATGATTGCAATAGTTAATTTTAAAAATGTACAACACGTCGAAAGGGACCCAACCAATACGCACCTGACCAGTTTCTTTAACACCGTTTCACACGGTTCCTTGGTTAGGGTAACCATTTATCTCGTATATCTATTTTAGCTTATAATGTTTGATATTTTTTCACTTATAAAAGAGCAAACACAGTACTTTTAAAGGTAATTACGATCATCAACTGTGACCAATGTTAATAACACTACAGTTCAAAATTTAACAACCTCTTACATAATTATATAGTCATTTGATATCCTTAGTTTTTCGTGAAGTTGTTGCCGTATTTGTTTGTCATCCAATGTTGATTAACACTTCGGCTTGAAGTATTGTATCAATTAAATAGGACGGGGAAAAGGTACAGACGCATTAAAACGGAACATTGCTCGTACTGCAGCTTGGTGCAAGATATAGTGCTAGATATAGTGTTAATATAGTGCTAGTAAAAGGGGAATACCAATCCAGACGGGCATACGGGACATAGAGATTTTTATCAACGCATTCTTTAGAAATTTTCGTTATTAGAAAATAACAAAAAATTGTGCGTGTAATTGTGTACACTATTTTTATAGAATAAGGGTGACAAACGATCACACAGTCCACCTGATGGTAAGTGGATGCTGTGGCCCATAGACATCTACATTTATCCTCGATTAAGAATCCCTGAGGGCTAAGATGAAATGCCTCGTTTACAGTAAAAAAGGTTCTCCGGGTCTCTTCACTCACCATACGAAACACAGCAGTTTAATACTGCTAAAGGCACTTTTTAACTAAAGTTTAAAACTTAAGGTATTCTGTGAGAGTGTGGTCCTTCCCCGGTCGAGCCGACCCATTCGTGCTACAATCATAATATAGCTGCAGCGTGGCTCTACCACGTATTACGTACGAAATGAAACTTTACGACATATCATTCTTCTATTATTTTATATTTTACATAAGTAGGTCAAATAATAGTATACTCATGCAGCCCCGGCAGTGAAACGTTACAAGAAAACGTGACGTTTTTTGATTTTTTTAATACCGTACTAAATTTCGACACCGCGTCGATAAAGAAGCTTCACTTCAGAAACTGTTAATAAAAATGGTTTTATTTACTGTTTATCAAAATAAAATTCCACTATTTGGTGAATTATGGTGTCAATATTCGTGCATAGGATGTTATTTAACTTCGGACATGTGCATGGACAAATAATACGATTCCTCGAAATGCCGTTTTATCTAAAACAAAGCGTACCTATTTGTCGCTGTCGAAGGCACAATGCCAGCGACTTGCTGATATTTTTACTGCCTTCGTTATTGCATCGAAGCTATAATAAAGTCAATATTTCGCGTCCGTAACAATTGTTAGGACTACACTACCATAAATGAATATTTTTATAAGGGTAAAACATCGAATGTTTGATATTTTAGCTCAATTTTTTCCCAGTTTGTGTATGTATAATACATATTATTATTTTATATACGACATGTAACAAAAGCCCTGTGGTTCCCGTTAAGTGCGCTATGAGAATTAGTATTCAAATTCAAATGTATAGATTTTTTTTAAAAACTCGATCATAAATTATAATTATTTTTGCATTGTCTGGGGAGTAAGAGGATTGTCAAAGACCCCGCTTTTCCGATGCTGCGGTAATGAAACCACATACAATTTGAAAATAAATAATTAGTTTTAATTAAATAAAATGTTTTCATGGTCGAGTTTGCTGGAAAAAAATTCTATACGTTTGAATACAGATTCTGATAACGCTCTTAACGGGAACCACAGGGTTTTTGTTACATGTTGTATAATATTATTATAATTTCCTCCATCTGGGTAGAACTGTACAACCACAAATGCACTCTCTATTCACTCACTCTCATATTGCGATGGGACGGCATTTCTACACAATTATTGGTCAGAGATCATACGCAGGTCAACGGCCTTATGTGTTTTACGAGGCACGTGAGTGAAACACCGTCAGGTTCCTGACTTCGGGCTGCTACTGAGAATTTTTTGACAGAACAACCCAATAACTGATTTTTGACCCGACCCGGGACCACTGCTGATCACCAGCATTGACGCTTATGTAACGCGGCAACTATTTTCGTGTAAAACGTAGAATACAGGCCGTATTCCAATATACACTGCAAGCACTGCTCAGTGCTCTCACTAGTGAAAAATTCATTCCGTTATGGGCTGCCAGTATACTGCCGCAGTAACCAAGGGAGTAGGGAGTAGGGACGATGACTGGCACTGGCGCTTGCGAGGTAAGGTGTTCTAAGTACTTTGATTACGTGATCAATAAACATAATAGCGCCAAGAGGCCAAGATATTTAACAGCTTCCACGAATGATTGTTATTACTATTAATTAATACTGTTATTCAATTAAAGACTTTGAGAATTAATTCGCACACATCCGCTCAGTAAAATAAAATGATTGTGTCTTTTTAAATCTGGTCTTACCTAGTTCGAAGAGCACCTTCCCGCTCGGCTGACCGCTAAGCTTAAAAGTCAGCCACCGCAAAGTCTACATCACCTGAGGATGTCTCGTGTAGAGGCGAAACACGTGTCGTATAATCGTCGAAGGTGTGTCTTTCCTAGTCTAGTGGTGCTGGGATTAGTGTACGCAATTGTGGGAGGGCGGTAGGTGCTCTTCAAACTAGGTAAGACACGTCATTTTATTTTACTAAGCGGATGATTGCGAATTAATTCCTAAAATCTTTAATATACTTAATGGATTTCCGCAAAGTAACGCCTGAATTCTATTAATTATTGTTATTCAAATAAACTCACATATTAAGTTTTAAAAGCAACAACACTCAAATAATAATTTTTCTAGTTGAACAGAAAACGTTTACACGATGAATATTTTAATTTGAAAACAGTGTCGAAAAATAGGGATAACAGTATACTGGACCGCGTTCCATTTTAAACAGGAATCAGTTTAGCAAACTGAAAAGGAACAGTTTCACAGTACACTGAATTGACGTCACACCTTTACAGTGACAGTGGTCATAGTATGTATAGGAATTCGGAACACATCCACAATAATACATACACAATAAAACGGGGGAGTGGGCGGTCCCAGTGCCGTGTATCCAAAATGTCAATTCACACCTTTTAATGTCAACGCATCTCTCTTGAAGTCACGTCACAGTCGTTGTCTAATTTTCGTGCCAAGCGTCGCTACGTGTTATTTACTTAAAAAATGCCGAATTGTTCGGTTATAACGTGTCGGAAGAACAGCGGGAAATGGAATTTGAAGAATGGAGGCATATCCTTCCACAAGTAAGTCGAAACTATTTATGTTTTGTGAATATTAGAAACAAAAATAAAGAAAAGAAATATTGATGTGCAAAAGCAACAGATTATGCAGGTACTAGGGATGTAACAAAATTTTACCGATAACGGTAAATCGGGAAATATTGTCGATTTGAAAATTGTATTTTGTTTATTGGCAATAGCCTGGCGTTGTTGCATGGCATGGAGGTTAGAAAACAGAAGAACGATCGCTGTAGAAAATAGTGTCTCAGAAATATGGACAAAATAAATGAGGCGCTGCGATCGCTTAGTTGTCTCAACAATTTTAATTATTATTACAAATATAAATTATTAACTATTATTGATTTATTATTATTTTTTCTAATCTTTCGCCGTTTTTTAATGTTTCTTTTTGTCAAAAATTAAAAAATTACTTCGCAGACACTACTTACCGACGGCAGCGTGGCTATAAATTCTACAAATTTTCAGGGACAGGCGGGCTATGCTTTAGCACGTAACGATCGTTCTCCTGTTCTCTAACCTCTATGTAGCATGGTGCGGATGACAGCTTACAATTTAACGTGTCTAGAGATGAAACAATGTTAAATCGATTTAGCAAATGGCGATTAAAGATCCATCAAACAAAACAAAAAATATCGATTACTTATGGAGAAAATAATTTGAAATCTGAACATTTATTAATTTTTTAATTTACAATGCGTATAAATTTAATTATAGTTGAATACAAACTATGACATTATATTAATATACTAGCTGTACCTTGCTGTTTCGTCACGTATAATTTAAGTAATCACTGGTTAATTGATTGATTTATTTTATAATACATCAGTATAGATAATATTTTTAGTAAGTGGTAATATTTTCATGTGATAATAAAATATATTTGTTCTCTTGGCTCTTACCAGGCAGCTAGGGTTATGCGTCGTTCGCACGCCGAGCCGAGTGTTGCATTATTTTAATTTTTCGTTATCTCTTAAACTATACTTCCAAATAACATGCTATACAGACCAAAGTTTATCTTCATGAAATTTTCTTGCTGATGAAGCCATCATCATCATTATAGCTCTTCACAAGTCCACTGCTGAACATAGGCCTCTCCCAAGGAATGCCATAAAGCACGGTGTTGAGCCACCTGCATCCATCGACTTCCCGCATGTCTTACCGGTTCGTCACTCCATCTAGTGGGAGGTCACCCTACACTACGCCTACCGATACGAGGCTTCCACTCGAGAACCTTTTTCCCCATCGGCTTTCTGTTCTTCGTACTATATGGCCGGCCAATTGCCACTTCAGCTGACTAATCCGTTGGGCTATGTCGGTCACTCTGGTTCTACTGTAGATATAATTATTCCTAAGTTTATCACGTGGAGAAACCCCGAGTATAGTCCTCTCCATAGCTCGCTGAGTGTCCTTGAGCATCCTCATACAGCCAGCCGCGAATGACCACGTGTCAGATCCATAAGTCATCACTGGCAACACGCACTGGTTGTACAAATCTAATTTTCAGGTTTTGAGGTATACCTGACGAGTAGATGTGTCGTATTTTCCCGAAGGCTGCTCAGCCGAGTTGAAACCCCTCGGTCGAAGTTGGACTTATTTATTCGGACTATTTGTCCCAGGTAAACATACTCGTCAACAACTTCGAGCTTAGTGCTTCCAGCTACTACTGGCATAGGTGTGACATGGACATTAAACATGATCTTTGTTTTGATGTTCATCATCATTTGATGTCCATGTTCATCTTAAGACCTATCCGTTGGGAGACACAATTGAGGTCACTGAGTATAGTACTTAGGTCCTCCAGCGATTCTGCCATAAGGACTATATCGTTGGCAAATCGAAGGAGGGTGATGTAATCGCCGTTGATATTAATACCGTATCCTTTCCAGTCCAGTAGCTTGAAAACTTCTTCCAATGCAGCTGTGAAGAGTTTCGGGAATATAACGTCATCCTGTCTTACACCTCTCCGCAGTTGGATAGGTTTTGTACTCTGGTTTTGACTCGGATAAACATCGTAGCCATACTGTGCAATCACTTCAGCACTTTGATATACCGACAGTCAACTTGGCACCGATAAAGGGACTGTAGTACTGTAGCGATTCGTAATGACTCTCGAAAACAGCAGGTGGACGCGGCTCAAAAGGGAAATCGTGCTGTAGTTCTTCAAGAGAGTGTTGTCGCCTTTCTTGAAGAACACGACCACTGCACTTCTGTTCCACGCCTCTGGAGTAGTGCTACCATGGAGGACGGAATTGAGGCAGGGATGTCCGATTTTTTGTTTTAAATCGATCTTCTGGATTGTAAACGATCGTAACTCGTGAATCGATTCACAATTTAATCATATTGCATTGAATCGATCTTATTCGATCTCGGAAAATCGTATCGTAATTTTATAATAATAAAGAAAAGCACAATATGCATGCAAATTTATTTATTTTAACATTGCTTATTATTGCCTACTGAGTTTTTCCAAATTATTATTTTTAAAAAGTATAAAACAGGTTTTACGTTATACATTTCAGCTATCTACATTTAAACTCTTCAAAAATAATAAACTAGTAGTTACGTTGTACCAGTTCTGGCTCACTGAATCAGAAGTGGTACAAGTACGACGTTCGTCGACTCACGATCCTAAAAAAAAAAGGTTTTGGCATGCATCTGTTGACCCACCTTTATATGCGAGTACTATAACTAATGTTTTTGGGAAATCAAACAAAATTTATGATTAATTTAAAATTTTATTTTCAAGCAATAACCACTTGTAAAAAAACCCACACTTCGTCACAAGAACAATGTAAAATTTTGCGATTATTTTTTGCAAATATATGATTATTACACACACAACGTTTGTTTAAATTTATGACATTTACCAAATCATTGTATTTTGGACATTTGTATTCTTCAATATTAAAAATTCTATCATTCGTCGTCAACATTTTTAAAAATTGTTTTTCTGTTGAACCACCTTTGTATGCGAGTACTATAACTAATGTTTTTGGGAAATCAAACAAAATTTATGATTGATTTAAAATTTTATTTTCAAGCAATAACCATTTGTAAAAAACCCACACTTCGTCACAAGAACAATGTAAAATTTTGTGATTATTTTTTGCAAATATATGATTATTACACACATACGTTTGTTTAAATTTATGACATTTACCAAATCATTGTATTTTGGACATTTGTATTCTTCAATATTAAAAATTCTATCATTCGTCTTCAACATTTTTAAAAATTATTTTTCTGTTGAACCACCTTTGTATGCGATCACTTCGTCTTTGCACAAATTTCTAATATACCAATTTAATATGGGAATGATTTTCTCTTGTTTGTAGGCACATTTTAATTCTTCGGTCACATCAAAATATGGAATGCGGTGCACGTGTGTTTCACAATAACGAACAGTTTTTTTGTTTTTTGGCGACAAATAATTGAAATGATAACTTGGCCGAAACAAATAATGATCGATAAACGCATCATTTTTATTAGATAGTTTTACGTCTAGAATAGCCATTTCTCTACATTGAAAATGTTTATGAGGATATGTAATGTAAAATCCATCCATGTCGATGATGTATCTAATATTTTTTAGATTTTGTGTCATTTTGAACCAAAATGTTAAAAGTATTTACACGTGACTAAAAATATGTTTGTTCCAACAAACTTCACATAACAATGCTTCATTACTTCTGCTCTTGTCTTCCTGTAATTTAAGTAAACAGAATCACATTCACTAATGATCAACTAATGACTGTCATTGTTAAAAAAGTATTTTTTAACTACTCTAGTATTCGTAGATGCGGTACACACACAATATTTAAATATAATTTTCGAAAATTAATAAAATGGAATTCAGTGTCATTATTTCACAATAAAAAATTTTGTCGTATCTTGCAAACGCACGTAAGTTACGTTCTAGTGACCTGTCATTCACACCATGCTACTACGCAAAGACTATAGCTAAATAGATATGATAAAATACTGTGAAAATTAGCAATTTTTTAAGCTACCTAAACCTAGTAGCCTAATGGCAGGACGCGGACCGCGAACTCAAAAAAAAAAAGATCGTGGGTTCAAATCCGCCATTCGACAACTGGCGTGAACCACTCGTAACACAAGCAATTTAAGCTTACCACGAGTGGTTAAAGGGGAATATTAGTAATGTTAAAAAATATTGAATATTACCCACGAATAAACTGAGTTTTAACATTTTCTTATTAAATTGTAATTTTATTCCCTAAAGTGTGAAAATATCTAAAGACATTAAAAATTTTCAATATATATTTTAGATATAATCTTCTAGCTACGTATATATCATTACTGCATACTATATATGCACTTCATGCTCCATCGTTCAAAAAGGGTTGAGTAGACCCATTCTGCGTGAAAAGTTAAAAAATATATATTTTCATTTTTTTATATCGATTTCGCGCTTGCCTGGTGTTGGTTTAACAATATGGTACTATTTACTACTATTTTTAGACAAGACATTTTTATAAACATAAGCATTTCATTTTGCTTTAACCATTTTTTCAGTTTTCCTGGAAATCCGAATATCAAGAAAATATGGATAGAAGCCACGGGAAGGCTCAACTGGATGCCTACAAAAAATAGTTGCATTTGCTCAGATCATTTTTTTGAAACTGACTTTTTATTAACACATAGCAAAAGATATTTGAAGGAAAATGCAATTCCACGAAAAGAAATTGTACAAATAAAATCTGCGCCGGCAAGTGAAATCTATTTAACCTTTTATAATCTTATTAAAACTTTATACACAAATAAATTCTGAATACCAAAGAAACTTAAGCTTATTCTTCTTAAGAAAACAAACATCTACTAATGTGGACCAAACTCCGAAATCATGAAATTAAGCAGCTGTTCCACACAAAAGCGTAAACCAACAAAAATGTATGGAACAGTCCGTTTTTGCAATTTTGTTGTCCGTTTCCATGAGTAGAATAAACCCTTAAAGTTTCCAAGGTCAAAGTTTAGATCAAAATTTAACAGTGTCTATAGACTAAGTACGCATATTTACAATAAAAATAACACTATCAATCAGGATAAAAACTAGCCTTAACAATACCATAGTGCGACGGGCTAAGCAGCTTAAAAAAATTGACGGTATCAACAAATGGCACCTTAAATATTTGTGCCAAACAAAATGAAACAATACAAACACAATGAAATAAACATGTACAATTGGTATGTTTGTCGGTTTAAAAAATATATTTCTTATTTTATTTCAGATCGACTATAAAATAAACAACAGCTGCACCAACCCTTCAACTTCTAATACTTGTGAAAGCGATCCGTTAAATCTGTCGGAAAGAGTAAGTCACATACATACACATAAATCGTTAAATGAAATAATTATTTATTTACTGCCATAGTTTAAACATTGTATTCTTTTCGTTTCTTGCATTTTTATATACAGACAACTATAGCGTCACCTATCTCTTCGGATGATTCAACGCCGCGAGAACGAAAATTAAAAGAAATAATACAGGATAAAGAATATGTAATAACAAAACAACGAAAACAAATCAAGAGAATACAGGCGCAAAATCGAAGACTCAATGAGAAAATTAAAAAGCTTGAAGACGTGCTAAGTAAACTACAAGAAAAGTCTTTGTGAGGAACTGAATAAGTACCCTAAAAATACACAGTTTACAGGTTTTTACTCATTGTCTAGTATGTCCAACGATCTTTTTTGTTAATGTAAGCGAAGCTAAAAAAGCTTACTCTATTCGTAAAATAAAAGTAATTTTCCTGACGCTTGGTATCTAGCAAACCCAAATGCAAATTCAATACATTTGATTGTGAAATTAATTATATTGAAAAAACGAAATTAAATCGAATCTTGTATATAGTAATTGTTTAATGATTACAATTATGACCATCAATGTCCTAATTGTAATCGTTAAACATGGTTTCTAAAGTGTTATAAAACGTTTTATTCACTGCAGTATTTCTTACCCGTCTGTTTTAAACAGTTAACAGAAAGTTTAATTGTAAAGCATTACTTAAAGTCAACATTTATAACACGGAACTTTTGTATATTGATAAATTTTAAATAGATTTTCAGTCTTAATATGTATTTCAGAAAATCATTTGTTCCTGTGATGTATATTATATAGTCCACATGATTGTAAGTGGATGCTGTGGCCCATAGACATTTATCCTCAATTAGGAATCAAAATGCAAATGTGTTGTGACCCCTGAGGACTTCTTGTATATAGTATATAGTAAGATCGTATGAAAAGTATTCTTATGAATTAAACAAACCTATTTATATTTTGGATCTCATTCATATTATATGCCTTTAGGACATTATTTATAGTTTTGTGTTTTCGATCAATTAGTTAGTGTCAGTCTGTCTTAACCCGGAGTAGAAAAATATTATAATTCGTTTGTTTTCCGCTACAAGTAGAAGAATTGATTAATTGATACTACAAAAAACTGAAACTGGAAACTGCAATCAGAAATTATCACCCGCTCTAAGCACTTTTGCACTAACTTTGAACTATTACTCCCGAAAGGCGTTTAAATACGTTCGCGATACTTTTAATACATATTTGCCCCATGTAGTAAAATGTGTATACTGCAGCAGTGGTATTCGAGCGTAGGCGGAGATCCGGGGCTTACCACTGAATCTTTTGTTGCGTTGAAACAGAAGGCGGAAACCACCAAATGCCTCATTTTTGGGTCATCAACAATTGAAGAAATGGCCATTTATAAAGTCAGCCGAGTCAAACGAAAGTTGCCTTGCGTTTGGAGATATTCACCACAATAATCGAATTCAAACTCACGACCTTTGTTCGCGGCCCGCACTCTGCCATTAGGCAACTATCGCTTTGAATATGTTATTTAATAAACTAATATTTAGTTTTGGTTAGTTTTTTATATTCATAGCACCCTTTTGCAATTTTCGAATATTAACTAACGTAGGAAAACAGGCCAACACATTTCAAAGGCAATCAATAATAAATAAATACTAATTTAAAGAACCACTCGTTTACTAGCCTTCGTCCGCGTGGATATCGGTCTATAGAAATTTTTGAGGATAAAATGTCTGATTACCAAAGTTCGTCAAAATCGGTTTGGGGGCTTAGCATTTTCCTTACACAGTTTCATTCTAGATACCATTGTTTTTTCCTCAAGTTCGCGGATTCACGGGTAATGATGACTAAACTAAAGTAAGGCTTAACTTAGATATGTTCAATTTTTAATCTAGTTTTCGGATTTCTAAATAGATTTCAATATATAATTTTAACTTTGCAAAACATTCCATGCACTGGTGGATATCTACCGATTACCGGTAAATCATTAAACAGTACTACACCCCTAGCTGTGATACCATTTTATATATGAAGTCTAGAAGTAAGGAGTACCAACTCCCATAGTAGAATAGTTGAAAAAGTGGGCATCTGTAAGCAGTAAATAACAGTTCAAAAACTCTCCACAACGGCGCTGGAGTAGCTACTGGGATGAAATGAACTTAGCAGTTGTCGACGGTGTCGACGGTTTGAAGTGTACTGCTAAACTGCTCAGTAGCTCTAAAATCTGAAATAATTTTATTTAGTAAATATAACCTCGAAAAAGTCATCCATCCCACTAACATTTTTCAGCACGTTCTTTAAAATTTAGTCCGTAGCTATAGTGGCGCCACCCTTATTTAACAGTTTTCTATGGACACTTTTTAATACACAGTCTGTACTCCTTACTTCTATACTCCATAAGTTTATACTAGACACAGAGGGTAATCTGTGACTACAGATTACTAATACGTGTTCAACAACTTTTTAATAACAATAGGGAAAAAATATACTAACTATTATAGTATTTGCAATTGGTTTGCATACTATTTTTAAATAATTAATATGTGTTAAAATTTAAATTACATATTTTTATTTTTAATATTTATCGTGGACATCGATCTAGTCTTCGCTTCGCTAGTCCGTCCACCGTTAATCCTTCAATTTCTTTATTGAAAGAGACGGACCTTCAAAATTCGTTGTGAATCCGTTGTTATGGCCTTGAAATAAAGTCGGATTTTATGTAACATTAAAATGCGTTAGTAATATTTATTTATTTAGATTTGTATGACCAATGACCGAAATGGGTTTCTTGTAGTAAAAAATAAGACATATCCGCTTGTATGTGTGCACCCGGCGACATTGGTTCTTGTATAAAATAAGATTGGCAGCTATTTTATTGTGTATTATAGTATTCTATGGTGTGAAATATTCAAATGTAAAGGAGCTATAACACCTAAGTCTCACCTGCACGAGGTACACCCTGATGACAGACAAACCGTTTCCGAACTCGTATTTGTTCAAAAAGTCGAATCGACACTTGTCCAAATCGCACATAGAATAAAATAATTTTATTCCATATACATGACAGTTAATATAATAAAATATAATAAAAATACATTTATGCTGGAAGAACCAGAAAGTCACCCAACGGGATCCTTCTTTTCATTGATTTATTTTCCAATAATAATAAACTTAATGTATGTAAGTATTCCAACCTTTTTTATGGAATAGGATGACAAACGAACACACAGTTCACGTGATGGTAAGTGGATGCTATGGTGCGTAGACATCTACATTTATCCTCAATTAAGAATCAAAACGCAAATGCATTGTCACCAGTGAAGACAGTGAAGACTAAGATGGAATGGTTCGTATCCAGTAAAATGGGTCTCCGGTTCTCTATACTCACCATACGAAACACAGCAGCGTTAAGCTACTCTTTTATCTACTATTTTCTACTATCATATGCAATTATCGGCAATAACGGTCGGCAGTAACTATGGCAACAGATGGCAAAAAGCTAAATTGAATAGCGCCAAAAGTAGACCACCTAACTGTCACCATATAAGCTTGTTCTGGCTCATCTTTTTGAATGGTTTAAGTTCGTATCGGACACTGCTTGGTTGCGACTGTCGTCAAGTCTAGGCGTCTTCAATTCGTCAAAGGTAATAATTTTTCTCTACGATGCCTCGAGGTTGATTTGTGAGATCGAAATTTAGTCATTGGAACAATAACATGGTCATTAGTAGTACAAACTCCTTAAACGTCATTGATATTGCTTGTCGTATGAGGCATTTTTTGTAAAACGTTACCCCTCCCCTACACTAGGATTTGTACCTCTATCGTGGATTGCTAAAAGTGGTAGTTTACATATACAATAAGTGGTGAAATTAAAAATTTTGTACAACCGACTTCAATATAAATAAAAAGAGAACATCATCAATCTATTCGAAGTCAATTAAATACGCATTATTAAGGATAACTCAAAAACTACTGGTCAGATCTAACATACAGTCGTTTTGAGTACCTCCTCCTTTTTGAAGTCGGTTGAAAAAGTTGCACAATAACAAAAATTGTTGATATCGTTTCCAAGTATGAGCTCATATTAAAAATTCGAATTTCTAAGGGTAGGTACATGGTTTAAAATATAGCGATAGCATATGAGTAAATTCTTTATTCATGATAATAAACAAATTAAGGATTTTTTTTAGAATTTAGAAAGTCAAACCTTAGATTACAGTTCAAAACAGCCAGTTCAACGAAACGGCTAATGCATGATAAATGACCTAATAATTAATATGATTATCGTATTAATGTAGCAAAATAATCGGACATTCAAAAATAATTAATTAATAATAAAATTAGTTATCGATCTGTATGTCAACAAAGTAATGAACTTTGAAATTAAATAGCAATTATTATTGCTACAAAGTTTATTTCCAAATA
The DNA here is from genome assembly GCA_907164705.1 of Parnassius apollo. Lineage (NCBI taxonomy): Eukaryota > Metazoa > Arthropoda > Insecta > Lepidoptera > Papilionidae > Parnassius > Parnassius apollo. The sequence goes on from CAJQZP010001271.1 coordinate 5,057,407, forward strand.
CCTACCTATGCTTTTTAAAAATACAAATTATAATGAGCAGTCTTTTAACGTTACCAGTATAACTTACTTATACTAACGTTACTGCACTGTATTGTATAAGTAACATTTTGGCTACATGAGTAGATAAACGTTTTTCGTTTATCTACTCATGTAATTTTGGCTTTGTGAAACGAAGTAACGCTATGCTGCTAATTTACGTTATTTTTTCCTTTATTACCTACTTATGAACTTCTATTATAAAATTACGTTTGCTAGGGCATAGTAAAATTGAATAGTAAGATACTCCCGCGCTGCGCGAGACTTAAATGCCTACTGTTGCAGGGTTGTCATGTCACTGTCTTTTTGTTTGCTAAGTCCCATTTAGTTTTATAAGTAGTTAATAATATTTACAAACATAATACGTACGGATACAAACCTGTGCATCATATTTGTTAATCATTTCTTTAGTTTCCTCTCAAATAATCATTTTATATTAAAAAAAATCCAGCTTTACATTATAACAAATGCCAAATAACTAAAATACGAGTAGGTAAATTACATATTATGGTGTCAGCTCAGATTTAATGTTTAAAATTAATTTGATGTGATGTGATATGATAATTAATGTACTTATGAGGTATGTATTTATGTATAGATATAGTAATATAACCTATCAATAAAAAGCAGTAGCAGCGTCGATGAGTTTGGGCTCCACGGACTTTCATGCAAGAAAAGTGCAGGTAGGTTTTCCCGTCACGGTTCTTTGAACGAAATCATCCGAAGGGCTCTTGTCTCCATAAATGTCCCGTCAGTTTTAGAGCCTTGCGGGATATTTAGAGACGATGGCAGGAGACCCGACGGTATGACTTTGGTCCCTTGGGAGAGAGGTAAAGCCCTAGTGTGGGATGCTACTTGCGTTGACACTTTGGCGGCCTCTCATCTCAAGCGTGCCGCTTTTAGAGCCGGGCGGCATCAGAGGCAGCCGAATTTAGTAAATGGCGCAAATATGAGTCTTTGAGAAATGACTACATATTTGTGCCATTTGCTGTAGAGACTATCGGTCCGTGGGGTCCTCGTGCAGTGAAATTTCTAAAGGAACTGTATCCACGACGTAGTTGTAGTTGCTGGCGATAAGAGGGCTGGTTCTTTCCTCGCTAAAAGGCTAAGTATAGCTATTCAGCGAGGAAACGCAGCCAGCGTTCTTGGCGCTATACCACGGGGAGCAGGTCTTTTTGACGATTTAAATTTTTAGTTTTAGAGTTCTATATTACAGTTTCTTCTTTTATATTGTATATAATTAGTTTTAATCGTAAATATTATAATTTTAATTATTATTTTAGTTAAGTTCTTTATTATAATTTTTGTAACTTAAATTAAAAATTATACATAATAAAAAAAGCTAATTTACTTAAACAAACCCATATATTACTTTATTTTACAAAAAGAAAAACGAAAAAAAAGACTGCTAGCAAAACTTTATTAAAAGTCAACAAAGTTTCAAATAAAGGTACTTGTAGAGCACGGCGGTGGCTATCCCCGATTCGCCCAGACCTTTCTTACTTAGCAAGTGTCGTTGTGACTCGTGCCACGGTAATATTATCTATACAGTATTCCAACTTCTCGGACACGGACAAATGGACGAAGTGAGAGCTATGCGTACGCGCCTCGATCTCGGCGTGCGCTCGGCATGCAGACAGTCGAGACTGTGCCGCAGTGATGATTTTGTGAAATATACATATAAAAAATGGAGGAAATAAATAATAGAATAGAAATAAAGAAATAATAAATCTGAACTTCATTTAAAAACAAACATATAAATTGTAAAGTAGCTGCAGGTATCTATAACCAATTAAAAGATATTCCTTTTCTCTACGTTGTCCATGTTTCCCAAAACAATTTTTAATTTATATTATTTTTAGGTTTATATTTGCAAGCGGATTTTTTATACCTAAAAATCTAATAATAAAGCATTTCGTAAGTCTAAGCCGAGGTGCAAATATTTTTCGGTCGCAAATTTATTTAACCGATTTGTTATTCAAACATAAACATGGTTTTTAAATTAAATCTACCAATCAAAAAACGACACGCATTTTTATTGAACACTTCCTATTCAATTCACAAAGTACCTATTTTATTTGTTTATATAAAAAGTATATTTACAATCATAAAACTAAATGGAAACACAAAGTAGGCAAATGTAAAAATGCTGGAAGCAGGTAACCCTATCACATGTTTACCTGCCGCACGGCTGTAGGCATTTATTTGAAAGATACGGCCGAGTTACAATACTGTATGGATAATATTACCGTGCTCGTGCGTACGAGTGCTTACTGTCACGTGCCAGGCGCGCGCACATATTAGCGGCGTTCGGTACATTTCTTAGAAGAAAGCCTACTATTCTGTTTTTACTATGGCTAGGGTCAAGCAATTTAAAAAATATATATAATTTTGTCTTCATTTATTGATTTATGACAACTTTACTAAAACTATGGATGGATAATTGTGCGCAGAATTGAAAACACGTACCTAATATTCTCGCCGCTGCAGTGTAGTACTCGTATGTCTGCAAGCTGTAATATTTATGGCTCGGCTCGACCGAAAGACCACGTTTACGTGGAATACCGGCCTGAAATAGCGAAATGATACTGCTGACTTTCGTATTGGAGTGACGACGACCAGGGAGTCTTATGACTGGTTACGCGACATTCCATCTCACTCCTCAGGGGTGACAACGCAACTGCACTTTGATTCAAATTCCATCCTTGGATTTCGAATCAAAATGCAGTATTACTACGTGTCAAACGGTCACAGCATCTAGCTACCATAGCATCAGGTCATCAGGACCATGGTAGCTTAGGGGATAACGCTCCCCGTAAATATAGTACGCGAGCAACCCGGGTTCGATTCCTGTCTGCCTAAAATTATTAAAAGCAGTTTTAAGTGCTGATTTAACACATTATCGGTGGTGGAGGAAAACATTGTAATTAAACCTGTATGTTCGAGTAATTAAAAAAAAATCGAAGATTTGTGAAGTCTACCAACACGCATTGAAGGGCAGCCTTTGCTAAGAGTGGGACGTGTATAGGCTGCAAGTCAGGTTTTTTATTTAGAATAAGGGTGACAAACTAGCACACAGTCCACCTAATGGTAAGTGGATGCTGTGGCCCATAGACATCTACATTTATATTCGATTAAAATCAAAGTGCAGATGCGTTGTCACTCTTGAGGACTAAGATGGAATGACTCGATTCCAGCAAAAAAGGGTCTCCGGATCTTCTACACTCACCATACTAAACACAGCAGTATTAAGCTGCTATTTTACGTAGGTATTCTGTGAGAGAGTGATACTTTCCCGGTCGAATCGACCCGTAGCTGCGGCGTGGTTCTACCACATATGATGCGACAAAACTCACGTTGCCATCCAAGTATTCTGGTTGCTTGGCGGTTCACTTTCTTGCACGAATTCTTTGTGCAATTGTTTACCACCGGCCATTTTTCTAGATAGGTACGACTATAATCCTGAATGACTATAATCCCTAAGTCGTATCGTAGTACCAATACGACTTAGGGATCTTTTTAAAAGGCCGGCAACGCAATTTCCCTGGTGTTGTTCGTGAGCGGCGGTCAACACTCTTCTAAAAAAATCACCATAAGCAACACGGCGGCACTATGCTGCAATTTTACACCTACACTGTTTACTGTAGGCAAAGTTGAGGAAGCAATATTTCGTGACGTAAGAACTCGGGAAACAAATAATAACTCCGAGTGCACAGTCAAGGGCGATGAGTAATTGATGCTTCCGCGAGCGTCCGCCGCTAGACAAAGAGATAACAGCTCCTGAGCCGTGAAGTGGCTTTCGTTTACAAGTATTTTTTAATTCAGTACTTATCAACTTGGGAGTTGAACGTTCGCGGTAAATTTCACAGCATATGAGCAAAACGGGTTAGATCTCCACTGGCTTCAATGAAATTGTTAATTGAAATTTTAAGTGCTAATATACCTTGTGGTCGACGGTGAAGGAATCATCGTGAGGAAGCCTGCGTTTCTAAGTAAATAAAAAAATATTTCGAAGAGATGTGAATAAAATAGGATCATCATCATTACAGGCCTTCACAAGTTTACTGCTGAACACAGATCCCGGTATATAGTTGATTCTCTTACGACGCTACCACATCGCGATAATTTTAATATAAATAAGTAAATTAAACGTCATTAAATCTGTGAAAATAAGCTTAAATTTCTTTTTTTATGGAATAAGGGTTGTCACTCTCGAGCACATTGTCCACTTGATATTAAATGGATATACTATTGCTTATAGACAAATAAATCTATTCTCGATTAAGAACCAAAATGCAGATTCGTTGTTACCCCTTATGACTAAAAATGGAATATCTCTTTTCCAATAAAAAGGGGTCTCCGGTTCTCTACATACACCGAAACACAGCAGCATTTAGCTGCTATTTCACGCTGCTGGTATTCTGTGACAGCGTGTTCCTTCCCCGGTCGAGCTGACCCATTTGTATTACAATCATAATATGGCTATGGCTAGCCTGTACAATATACTCTATACGTGGTAGAGCCACGCTGCAGCTATATATTATGCTGCTAGCTAAAATACCAGCGTAAAATAGCAGCTTAATGCTGCTGTGTTTCGTATGGTGAGTGTAGAGAACCGGAGAAGCGTTTTTACAAGGATCGAGGCATTCCATATTAGTCCTCAGGGGTGACGGCGCATCTGCATTTTAATTCCTAATCGAGGATAAATGTAGACGTCTATGAGCCACAGCATCCACTTACCATCAGGTGGGCTGTGTGCTCGTTTGTCACTTTTATTCTATAAAAAAATCCACAAGACAGGAGCGTCTTCCGATAAAACTTCTTTTTACCTTCGATTTGCTCCAATCATCACGCTTGGCAAACGGATTAGCGGTCGCATTTCCAGAATTATTGCACCTTCGTCGCTGCACCTCGTCGCTAGACTATTGTAGGTTTTTATGTTCGGCGTTTAACAAGACACATACCGCCATCTATCGGTAGCTATTCCACACAGTTACAAATTTGGCATAAATAAAAGAAATCATTACCAAATACCTTAGACCAGTATTTTTACAAGAAAGCCATGTCATCAATATAACCGTTTTTAATTATCATTTCAGCTCATTTCATATTGATTTTTGAGCGTAGGCCTCCCCAAAGACTGTAGAAAATCATGGTCCAGAGCACGAGTTCTACGTCCATTGTTTCTACGCTTACCAATACTAGGCTGTCACTAAAGAACTTTTCTTCCTCATAATTTTTTTGGTTCTTATGCGTAAATACGCATAAGAAAAATTTAACTAATTATTATATATTTATACGCTACAGCTATCTTATTATACCTAGGTGTAGCGAGAGTCGGCTCGACCGGGAAAGGACCACTCTCTCACAGAATACCAGCATAAAATAGCTGCTTAATTCTGCTGTGTAGTAGAGAACTGGAGATCCTTTTCATTGGAAACGAGACTTTCCATCTTAGTCCTCAGAGGTGAAAACGTATCTACATTTTGATTCTCAGTGAAGGTTATATATATATAAACAGAGTAAATTACAAGCATTCAATTCAAATGCGTTTTAAAAACAATTTTTGTTAAGAAAACATATATATAGAGCTATGGGCCACAACATAAACGAAATAACGAATCAAATCAATTTTAAATTATGTATCACCATACTTTTATACAGAATAACACCGTCATCATATATTCATCGTGTTTTCTTAACAAAAATTGTTTTTAAAACGCACTTGAATTGAATGCTTGTAATTTACTCTGTGAGAACAAAAAGCAGTGACTGCATATTGCATGTTTATGCAATGATCACGTAGTCGCATAGGGAAAGAGTCAGCGGGAGCCAGGTGGCAGGTCATTTGATACGGACCGCAATCTCGTGAGAGAAATATGTACTTATAGCAAAGTATAAATTCATGACATAGAGAAACATATTATGTAAACAGAGAATTTCCGCGTTATCTCAATCAAATACGTCAACGTACAAGAAACTTTACTATATTAAAAAATATGAGGTTAAGGCACAGACATTAGTTTTTTTTTGTTTTTTCAAGCGTAGGCTCCTCACCAGGAATGTCTACTGTATGACACCCACATAAATTCGTCATGAACAAAAACCTGGAACATTTTATATTGTAGGCTCTACAAACAAGACTCCGGGATTCGAAGACGCGGCCCGTAACACTGTAGCCAAACGCTTAGCATTTCAAACCTAGTATGATAAGATTTAACTCATCTCGCTGGTTTTCAGTGTTGATAGCATAAGACTTAATTAATAAGTAGGTTACTCGGTAATCAAGTAAAATACTTTTGGCGGGAAAAATTGGAACTTTCTAAGAACCAACTCAATACGGTATAAGAAATATAACATTTCAGGGATCAAATCTTTTTAATACATTATTAAAGTATAATGTATAAATATTGCCTTTGGTAAAGTATTAAAAAGCCTTAATGTAATGTATAAAAAATTACCTTGTACAATATATAAAATTCACCTTTTCATTCATTCATTATGATAATAATACTTAAATTTTATAAAAATATAAGATAATTATATAATAAAATGATTTTTAACTAAAACGCTGGGGTACTCAATTTGATGTCATTAAGTCTCGTGGTGCCACATTTACTTTGACTAAAAGTGATAGAGACAGTATGAGACTTAACGACATCTTAAAATTAAGCAGCGTTTGAGTATGACATGAATAACTATTTCTTTAAATGATGTCTGTCTGTCTGTCCGGAATTTCTGCTTCGGAATCTTCGGAATGGCAGAACCGTTTGTGCTGAAACTTTACGAACAGATAAAGAGCAATACCGGGAGTGCTTTAGGCTATGTTTTATTCGAAAAACATGGATTTCTTGGAAAAATCTAAAAATTGATGTAATAAATGGTAATTTATTATTAATTTACTTTTATATTTGTAGATTATGATATTATTTATAGTGCCCATTAATTAACTTTTCACTTATTTTTATTTCCTATTTAGGTTGTCTGGAAGAAATTGCTGCATAGCAATAAGACCGCCTTTTGTTTTGCTCATTGTTTGTTTCTTGTTATGTTGTTTTCTTAGTGTTCAATAAAGGGTTTTGTCTTGTATTGTATTTTTATCGTTAATGAGTATCTCAAATCTAAAATACTCCACATTAATAGGTCTTTGCTAGGCAAAGCCAGAGCGGGTCGCTAGTACATAAGTGGCTATAGAATAAAATCACTTATACTTTTAAATGGGGGTAGAAGATATTTGCCATAGTTGCCTCGCTTGACAAGCGAGTTGGCAACCGTTTAGGCCTGAGTAAAAAATATCGAAACATCGATATTTTCCAATAAACATTGAAATATATCGCCGATATATCACGATATTCAATATTTATTTTGGAATACCGAATTCGTATCAAATTCGATATATTTTAAAATGTTAAGCTACAAAAGTAGCTACTAAAGCACTCATGTGCTGTTGCCGTTTTTTTAATACCATTTTGGGCTTTTTCCTACTACAACATGCAAAACATAACGATATATCGATATTTATCACGCGGTACATGTCGATACTGTTTAAAAATATCGATACAATATATATCGATATTTTTTTACTTGCCCATAATTGGCAAGACGCTGCTGCCCATCTCCTAATTTGTTTCTTTCTGTCGCCTCTTATGACATCTACGGTGTGATGTGGAGTAGTGGATATTCTTACATCGCCACTATAAGGTTAGTTGACTTACGGTATACTATAATGATGAAGCTTGTTCAAACTGAAAAGTGTCATAAACATGAGTTCCAATTAGAATTCGACCCAAGACCCGCGACGTAGTAGTGTCATTCTTTAAAGCAAATGGTCGTTAGGATATTTACAGAAGCTAATTAGAACATCATCTCCCTTGCATTGACATAGCTTTCCCAATTGCACTATATTAAAATACAGTCATGGAAATACGTTTAATATTACTGCCTAGGGGATTCCGTGTTGGCAACAATTATGATGTGCAACTCTGATGTGTTTCAGTAGTCAAACAGCATTTCGTCCCCCACTGTGTCAGACTTGAGAGGGTAAAGAATAATTCACATTACATTTAATACATTTAATAAATGGGAATAAGTTTTAAATATTTAGACTCTAAATTTTAGAGGCAAAAAGCGATTGTGCAACTTTCTTTGTGTAAGCCTTGATAAACCTTTTATAATTTCTGCGCTGGTCTAGTGATTTTAATGCGATTGATGATCACGTGGTCCCTGTTTCGAATCCCCTTTGCACACAAATCAAAGCAAAATAATAGACCATATTAAAGCCGTTTTTATAATCTAAACTACGGAACCCAAATAATACGCCACCATTATAAACAAGCGGGAATCGTGATAGCTTCACTATTTTACTATCGACGCCTGATGACAGCCATCTGTACGCAATAAACAAGTTTACAGTACTAATGATCCAATGGATCGGAGACATATTGATGTTGTAAAGCCCATGGGCTCGTCCTAGTTAGCGTTTTAAATAAACATTAAAGTAAAATGTACTAGCTACGATTAGTACCTACTTTAAATTACTATGTCATTGTAAATGATCCTATTTTAGCAATTAATTCAATTCTTAGTGCAAGTTTACAAAAACATACCCTTAGCTATATAACATACGAGTATATTTCCCCCATTATTATAGCAATTTTTCATTCTTCGTCAAACACGTGATGAAACCAGTATATTAAACATTTTAAAATTTCAAGTAACACTTTCAGTAGTATAGACACTGATACTGGTACCGCTCTAAAGAATTGCAGAATTTAAATTTCACGTCAACACGTCTTGCCTCTTGTCATAAATGATATAAGAGAATCACGGCTTAGATTTAAGATAAGTTTATTCCGTTCGTTAAATTGGAAAATTAGAAGGTCACGTTTAGCGCAAGCCATGAGATCTTGTTGGCCTTTTCCACAGTCGGCTTTTACGAAAACCACTCAAAATGGATTCTTTTTCGCCGGCCCCGCACGAACGGAATAGATATTATAATATTGGTATATAGTTATAGAGTAAGTACCTAGTTATAGCAATAGAGTATATAGTTTTTAGTGCTTTATTACCATACTTCCATTTGAATCGGATTTTGTTAATAATTTCATGGGTCTTAATATTTTTAGCATTGTATCGTAATTCTTTTTCCAAAATAAAAGTAGCCCAAGTTACTTCTTACAACAATAGCTAGTCTACCAGTGTAAGTCCCGTCAAAATCGATCCAGTAGTTTCGGAAATTAACAGGATTGTTTTTTTTTTTTTTGTTATTAGTACCGTATATATAACTACATATATATTACTTATAAAAAAAACAATTTTAATTTGTAATGTCAAAGTACAGTACTGTTACTTTGACATTACAAACAGACACTTCAATTTTATTTATTTGTATAGATTAAGATTTCACTAAAATTTATTGTAACTGGGTGTTCCCCGCGACTTTCGATTTACAGGGTTTTTAATTTTTTCGCGCGGAACCCTGTTTTTCTAAAATTAAAGTAACCTAAATTACTCCTTATGACTATTTAGTATATTAAAACTATATGGCAGTGAAAGTTGCGTCAAAAACGGTCCAGCCGTTTCGGAGATTCGCTGAAAGAAACAGAGAGACAAAAATTAAAAATTTTTAATTTACCGTACATACTTTGATATGCATTTAGTAAAAAGCTGTTATTTTGACATTACAAACAGACACTTCAATTTTACTTATTTGTATAAATTTTATGTATTAAAAGAAAAGTCATCACAAAGTCACACGTAAAGTTAATCGATAGTTTCTCGTGATAAACCGACGCTAAACACAAAATGGACGCCGTGGTCACTCCATATTATATTATGGCATTGGATAATTATTTTTTACTACGTTTTTCGCAAGAGGGGACAGCTTTATACGCCTGTATTATTTATTCAAAATTTCATCAAATTATTTACACTGTCACGGTCGAAAATACGTCGTACCTTCTTTTTATGTTAATCGGTAAATCAATTCAGCCATTTCGGAGATTAGCCAGAACAAACAGACAGTGTAGAGAACCAGATACTCTTTTTACTGTAAACGAGACATTTCATCTTATTCCACAGGGGTGACAACACATCTGCATTTTGATTCTTAATCGAGGATAAATGTAGATGTCATGGCCAGGTGACTGTGACACAGCGAGACTTAACGACATCTTAAAAGTTGTAGCGTTTGAAACCTAGAATACTTGTGTATCTATTATTATAGTATTCAGTGGTTTGAGTATTTGGTCATAATAATAATGCTAATAATCGTTTATCTCCAATCACAATGGTACATAAAACAAGAACATGCTTAAATTATCAATGATACAATTATTGCAAGATGGCCATTGTGAGAGCGGAACCCGTACTAGGATACCCTGTGTTACAGTGTTCCAACTTCCAACCCCCGCACACTCTGACTTGATTCATATATTGCTAGTACCATAATTGTTAGTATGATTAAAAAATATTCTCTATCTGCTATAATTATGTATGCGTGTGGGTGTGTGTGTTTTCAATTATTTTATTATAATATGTTAATTTTACTTACATTCCATTCGTTTATTTATTGCATTGTTTTTAACATATCTTCTGTTTCATGGTAAGATTTTAACTGTAGGAATTTAGTTACTATTTCTTTACAAGTGTAGCGTGGTTTAGAGTAGATGTTCACAGCCTGATTAACTTTGTTATACAATAAAGGTCCCTGAAAAACATGTTGTCGTTTTGCAAACGGTGATGTCTCTTTAGGAATCCTGAATATTAGATCTTCACGTCGTTTATTCATGTGAATAACGTGATCGAAGGTAGCTTTAGCATGATTGTGTAAAATTGATTTTAAGATATACAATTGTCGAACTGACAGGTATTCCCGTATTTGAGTAAATCAGAGAAGTGGAATAGCTATAGGGTTTAAAAAGAATTACTTTTAATACTGCTCTTTCAACTTGCAGGATATAATTTTTAAACGTTCCTCCCCATGAAGTTACGCAGTATGCAATTATTGATTGGCATAATGCGAAATATGTCACTATAAGCAATTTAAAGTCAGTAGCACTTCTTAGTCGTTTGAAAACAAATATTAATTTACGGATTCTTTTGGTGTATATCAACGTGATATTTCCAGGAATGTGTTGAGTCAATGTATACACCAACGTATGTTATTTTTTGTAACTGCTCAAAAGTGGTACACATATTCGAACAGGAATCCTGATGGGGGGACTGTGGACAGATGTGAGCCACTATTTTAATATTAGATGGTTGAAGACACTGTAGTTTTAATAAAAGTAATGTACATAATCTTTTCCAAGTTAATAAATTATGTTGTAGCCATTTCATAACTCGTCCCAGTTCATTTTCTATATTGCGTGTTAGTACCAAAGATGAACTATGGAATAACAAAGCTGTATCTTCTGCAAAAGCAAACAATTTCCCTTTGACTAGTTTCAGGTTACATAAATCATAATAGATACGAAGCAGTCTTACTTAAATGAAAAGCTATTCTTTGAAAAACTTGTTTTATTTGAAACCCTATTTTTAACATTTAATGTAGGGTAGACCGAGGCGAATCGGATCACAGGGCGAATCGGATCAAAATAAGAAATCTGTTGATAATTCAAATATCGCATTCACATAGAACGCACTCAACCGGCGTTTTGCGTATCTCCTCTCACCCCGCACCTCCCGACATAGGCAGTATTTCGATCGCACTTGTGAATCAGTGGCGACGCCGCCAGTCAGCGACTCGGTCGTCTTACGATTTCTTTGTGTCATATTGCGGATTTGTGTTATAACTCAACTATATTGGTTTATATTGTTAAGCAAGGTGTCTATATTAGAGAACCAATTCGCTTTTAAGTATGATCTTAGAGGTTAACGTCTAAAATATTTATTTCAAAAGTCTTGATTATGGGGCTAATCGGATCATATCGTCAGGGGCGAATCGGATCACACTTTTAAACTGATTTATGACATGTTTGAAGTTATTGATTTATATTTATTTCATTGTAGATGGTTCGCACGTACAGAAGAAAGACTGATGCCGGAGAATGGTCTCAAGAAAAAATGAAAGAGGCTGTAAATAAAGTCCAGAACAAAGAGTTGACCTTACGTAAGGCTGCTGAGATTTTTGCAGTACCGTTCACGAGCTTACAGAGAAGAGTTACTTTATCCAGGGGTATTATTAAGCGTCGAGGTGGACAGCCAGCTTTAGATGAGAACGCAGAAAAGAAGTTAGCTGACCGGCTATTGCACTTGGCAAGTCGTGGCTTCGGAATTACACCCAAAGCGGTACGTAAGTACGCGTTTGAATTTGCAGAACGTCAAAACATAAAACACAAATTTGACAGAAATGCTGGAATGGCTGGCCAGGACTGGTTTCATCGCTTCATGCAAAGAAATAAAAAATTAACTATTCGGAAGCCGGAGGGTCTGTCAAGAGCAAGGTGTGATGGTATGAAGAAGGAAAAAGTAGCAGAATTCTTTAATACTTTGGAAACAGTAGTAGATAACAACAATTTAAGAGGAAAACCTGAATGTGTATACAATGTTGATGAAACGGGTATGTCGCTTAGTAACCGCCCACCCAACATTATAGCCCAAAAAGGTGCTAAAGATGTTGTCAGCATGACTAGTGTTGAACGAGGTGAAAATGTAACCGTTCTAGCCTGTATGAATGCAGCAGGACAGTACATACCTCCATTTGTTCTATTCAAAGGTGTGCGTAAACGTGACGATTTTCTCCTAGGTATGCCACCTGGTACTGAAGTTGCCATGACAGAAAACGGCTGGGTCACCGAAGAAGCTTTTAAGTTGTGGCTGCAACATTTCAATCGCTACCGGACCCCAGGAAAAGTAGTTCTAATTTTGGATGGGCATGCGTCTCACACCAGCTACTCAGTGGTAGACTTGTGTGACTCTTTCGAAATTGAACTTGTACTTCTTCCTCCACACACATCACATGCCCTGCAACCGCTCGATGTATCGTTTTTCAAACCGCTCAAAACCTATTATCACCAACAAGCTACAGCATGGCAACATTCACATCCCAATCAAGGAATCACAAAAGTCGCTTTCGGAGCACTTTTCCAATGGGCTTGGAATCAGGCTGCCACTGTTGGGAATGCTACAAAAGGCTTCGAAAAGACTGGAATATTTCCACTAAACGCCAATGCAATACCTGACCACAAGTTCATCGGTGATCAAGAGTCGGACATTGTAGAGTCCCAAGTCCAGTCCCCAAGTTCCCAAAAAATGCAGCTACACGTGCAAGCCACAAATACAAAACCACTTGATAATATAGTGCCATCCACAAGTTCACAACAATCTGACAAAGCCCAGCCTCCCACCTGTGCAGAAATAATTAAAGAAATTCTTCCATCACCTTTAAAGTCACCAATTGCTTCTAAAAGAATTCGTAAAGTTTCAAAACTGGCCTTGCATTTAACATCACCTCAGAATAAGACTACTCTTCTCGAAAAAGAAGCAAAGAAGAAATTTAAGGTAGACAATAAAACCAAGGAAAATAAGGAAAAGGCTGTGGGCAAAGAAAATACTATGAAGAAAATGAAGAATAAAGCAAAGCTTGCGATAAAAATTAAGAGTTCATCTCCAAAACATAGAGAGTGGTACTGCATTTACTGTTCCGAAATATTCGTTCATCCACCATCAGAGGATTGGATTCAGTGCAATGCCTGCGAAGAATGGTGCCACGAAAAATGTGCTGATATGGGGGAGGAAAAAGGACCATATATATGTGAATTACGTGCCGATAATTAAAATTGATCTCATTATTAATTTTTTACTGATTCCAAAGCTATAGTCATAAGAAACTTAAAATTTTGTTACCTACATGTGTACGATCCGATTCACCCCGAAAATTGGGGCGATTCGGATATTTTTCTTTTTTTAGTTTTTAATAGCTAATTAAGAGAATATATGTATGATTTAAGTTTTCAAATGTTTATTTCATAGCTGATTGTTACTTCTTACGTTTTTATCAATAAAAATAACATTATATAACACTTTAGTATGATTTGCTCAACCTCAAAGAAAAAGTGATCCGATTCGCCTCGGTCTACCCTATCTATAAAATCTATAAAAAGAATCTTCTTCTGGATGTCTCCATGAGGTGACGGCGGCCCGCAATAATCCACTCGTAGTCGCCGTGCTTGGAGTCGAAGGTTCCCTGCTGCAGGGAGATCAGCTTCAATGTGAATCGGGGCCCCAGCTCGCGAAGCGTCGCTCGTTTACCGTCAGGTGTGAATTCGTACCTGTAATAATTTGAATTACTGAACACTGAATATAATAACGCTAATGTGTATCGTAGGGTTTCTGAAAAAACCGAAAGATTCGCTTTAACTGAGCGTCACATTGGGTGCGTTTGGCACAAAAAAAACGCTAGCAAGCGCTTGTAAGCAAAATGGCAAAACTACAGTTTTCGGCCAGGACACGTTTGCTAAGTTCAGTAGCGCTGACACAATCCGCCATTTTGCTTATTTAATTTGTTTGTTTTGAAATAGAGTTTATAAGTTGTTTTGTGCAATATTAGTTTTAAGTAATATAATGACATGAATGCAAAAAAGCAGTACATATACATGTTGTTAAAAATTCATGATTGGTAAGTTTTTAATATGAATACTTTTCAAACACATATTTAAATTAGGTTAGGTTCCCCGGTTAAAACTAACGTGTCGTGTCCTAGAGGAAAATAGCTACTTACGATTTGACAGCGCTTACCGCTTACGATTGCCATTTTGCTCACAAGCCCTTGCTAACACTTTTTTCTGCCAAACGCACCCATTGCTTTGCATTGTCGCAACGCAAATATTTTGACGCATTGTTGGTCACACTGGCGCTGCGTCATCGCAAGTAATTAATACCAATTCTTTAATGGATATTACTTTGCAAATTAAACTCAAAGAAAAAACTAAATTAGCTTGCGTGCTATCAACGCACAAACAACTGCCGCTCCGGCGTCTCAAGCAGTACACCCCTTCCCCTTCGTCTCGGGGACTTTAAATCAGTTGTACGCACTTTGCGTCAACGCAGCGCACCGTGTGTACCATGGAGGTTAGAGAACAGGAGAACGATCGTTCGCTACGTACTAAAGCATAGCACGCCTGTCCTTGAAAATTTGTAGAATTTATAGCGGCGCTGACGTTGGTGAGTAGTGGCTGTGAAGTTAGCTGCTTATGAGTACAAGTAGATGAAGTTAGTTGAATAATGTACAAATTTTCTTTGCGGCATTGGTGAGAAAATTTTCATGCTCCGTAATTTTTTAATTTTTGACAAAAAGAAACATTAAAAAATAGAAAATATTTTATTGTGCGTGTGCGATGTGCAAGTGGTTTAGCATCTGATCGGAAAAATAGACTGAAAATGACTTTTATTGAGCGAACTTAGCGATCGCAGCGCCTCACTTATGGTGTCCATATTTCTGAACACTATTTTCTACGGCGATCGTTCTCCTGTTCTCTAACCTCCATGGTGTGTACACTATGGTTATTAAAATGTAAAACGACGCAGTGACAGCGCTACGTCAACGCTGACGCAACGTGCCGTGTGGACATACCCTTAAGTATGGTTTCGACGTCACTTTCTAGGTAAGATGATACCCCCTCTGACCTATTTCTGCTGCCAAATAGCTGTACTTGTGTTGTTGTATTTCGGTCTGAAGGGTATACAAAGCAAGTATAATCACAGGCTGTAAAGCATTCCATTTTAGTCCTCAGATGTGACAACAAATTTAGTCTTCTTTGTATTCAGTTGGCAGCAGATGTCCATGGATTTCAGTAGCCAATTACCATCAGGTGGACTGTAAGTTGGACACATCAGTTTTATAAAAAAAAAATCTTTCTTCGTTAGTCTAAAGTTGTATTTATTCTATTTAGTTTTATTATCTTTTTCATTTTACCACGTTTTTCTTAACTCGCTTTCATGTATGTCGGTTCAGGACTAATTTAGTAATTGATTTTAAACTAACTTCCCACTAACCTGGAGACTTGAAATTTAAAGACTTGAAACGCAAATATATAATATAAATATAAGCTTGACACGTGGTAGAGCCATGCTGCTATATTAGTAGTAAGTATAATGGGTCGGCTCGACCGGGGAAGGACCACTCTCTCACAGAATAGCAGCTTAATGCTGCTGTGTTTCGTATGGTGAGTGTAGAGAACCAGAGACCCTTTTTACTGGAAACGAGACATTCCATCTTCGTCCTCAAGGATGACAACGCATCTGCATTTTGATTCATAATCAAGGGTAGATGTAGATGTCTATGGGCTACAGCAACCACTTACCATCAGGTGAACTGTGTGCTCGTCTGTCACTCTATACTATAAAAATTTTTGCGTTCATTGGTTTTAAGTGAACTTCTAAATTCGTAAATCAAATTTATGAATAAATTTATTAATGAAACAATTTTCTGAAGATGATCAAGACTTATCATCTAGTTTTAAATGAATACGGTTATTTATGGTGATTGTCGTCAGTACCTGTGATGCCGGAAGAATATATAGTCGCGTTGGTTGTGGAAGGTGACGGCTCGCCGGCCTCGAAACTGCGGTTCATAGTGGAACAGTGCGCCCAACATCCGCCCCACCGTGAGGCCAAGCCTCGTGCTGAAGTTGTTCAGTATCACCTGGAAAGCAACAAAATATATTTATTTATATTACCGTGTAGTAGCAGTGTAAAAGAATTCACCCCAATTCATTATACATGGTAATTTATGTAGTAATAATGAATTTAATAATAAATTACCATGTATAATAAAATGGGGCGAAAACCCATTAATTATATATATGTGGTAGAACCATGCAGCAACTATATTATGGTTGTAGCACGAATGGGTCGGCTCGACTGGGGAAGGACCATGCTCTCACAGAATACCAACGTAAAATAGCAACATAATACTGCTGTGTTTCATTAGGTGAGTGTAGAGATATGGAGACCATTTTTTACTGGAAACGAGGCATTCCATCTTAGTCATCAGGGGTGACAACGCATCTGTGTTTTGATTCTTAATCGTGGATAAATGTAGATGTCTATGGGCCACAGCGTCCACTTACCATCAGGTGGACTGTGTGCTCGGTTGTCACCCTTATTCTATCTAAAAAAATCCGTGGCTATAAGAGGCGACTATGGCAAATGCCAGAATTTTGGTTTTCAATATAACCTTTGATATTGTTTTTTCATTACACCCCTTCACATGTCCAACATAGGCCTCCCACAAGGAATGCCACAAAGCACGGTCCTAACCCACCTGCATCCATCAACTTCCTCTATGTTTGACCAGGTTATCACTCCTTTTAGTGGGGACCGCTCTACACTTTGCTACCTGAACGAGCATGTCACTTGAGAACCTTTGTTCCCCGTTGATTATCTGTTCTTAGAGGCATATGGCCGGCCCATTCAGCATAATGATCTTTTGGGCTGTCGGTTACTCTTGTTCTACTGCAGATATCCTCATTTTTAAGTCTTATCACACAGAGAAACACTGAGCATAGCCCTCTCGATAGCTCACTGAGCGATCTTGAGCTTCTTCATAAGGCCAGCAGTGACTTTTGATATTGTGGTTTGGTCACAAAAAATCTGCAAATGTCTGATCTTTGGATTATCGTCTTATCTCGAGGCCTCTCGGTGAGAAATGGTTGGTTTTTAGGTGACAATGTGGCGAAAAACAAATTCAACTAAATACAGTTATGGACAATACAATACAGATAAATATCTAGCTATGGAGGGGTAGCCTGAGCATGGATTAGATAATTAGATTAAACTAAAGTTAATAATTAATAATTATAGTTTAATATTATAAATTCCAATACATTTAGATATCATATTGAATCATATGTAATAAAAAGGGTATTAACATTACATAAAGATGGCCCTGGGAAGGATGTCATATAAAGAAATTGGGTGATTTCAACAATTAAAACAAGGTCATGTGGAGTACCTTCATCGACACTACATTCACAAAGTGAACCTTTGCTTCTAATTTCGTAAATTGTTCAGTATCACCTAGAAAGCAACAAAATATATTAATTTACACTACACTACCATGTGGTAGCAGTGTAAGAGAAACCACCTCATTTTATCCCTTAGTTGTTGTAAGAGACGATGACTAAGGGGAATGTTAGAAAATCTCTAAGCTAAATTACTCATACTGGCGACAGGCACAGCGAGCATTAGTATACCTGCAGAACTATAGAATCAGGGAAATTATTTCTTATGTATACAAGATCACCACACATTACAGACAGACAGACTGAGTATAAAATAAGTTAATATACACTATAATATCCGCAATACCTAGTTTCATTTAAATAGAATAAGGGTGACAAACGAGCACATAAACCACCTGATGGTACGTGGATACAAAGGGCAATAGACATCTACATCTATCATAAGGAATCAAAATATAGATATGCGTTGTCACCTGTCTAGGACTAAGAATGCCTCATTGGCAGTAAAGAGGGTCTCAAAGGAAACTTGATAATAAGGGTAAATCCCTCCTATAACGGAGGCCTACATCCAGCAGTGGAGGAAAAGATATGTAGAAACACAAAAATCTTACCTCTGGCCTATGTGTTGTGATCTCTTTGTAATCCTTTCTCAACTCGGGTGTGATCTTACAACTGGAAAGTCTAAAATGCGCCGTGGGACCATTGGGCAAGTGGATCAGAAGAAATCCATTGGGCTGTTTCTGATTCTCATTAACTATAACAACATCTGTGTAACTTTCACGTATAGCCGACTGAACTATTCGTTTTACTGAGGACCTGAAATCAACATTTATTATTTATCACATGAAAACTTTTAAGAGGCAGCATTGTACCAGTAAGTGAAATGTGGGGACACCTTACTAGATGGAGTGATGACTTGGTTAAGACATGCAGGAAATTTTTATGGACACAGGTGACTCAGGACCGTGTTTTGTGGAAATCCTTGGGGAGGCCTACTGTTATATATGGTCATGATAATTACAAGGAACAACTTAATTACAGAGTAGATTAAATTATTTTTTTTTTTATAGAAGAGGTGGCAAACGAGCATGCGGCTCACCTGATGTTAAGTGACTACCGCCGCCCATGATGGTTGATAAACACCAGGGAAATTGCAGGTGCGTTGCCGGCCCTTTAGAAAGGAGTAAGCTCTTTTCTTGAAGGTCTCCAGGTCGTATCGGTCCGGAAAAATCACCGGTGGTAAACTATTCCACAGAGGTTGTACGCGGAAGAAAACTTCTTTTGAAACATACAGTGGTGGACTGCCAAGCATCCAGATGGTGTGGATGGTATCGGAACGTTTGCCGCGTAGTGCGTTCACGAAATTTGGCGGCTCTACTAAATATAAAATTAATTGATTAAATTTTATGTTTAGTAGAGCCACGCTGCTTAATGAAGCTGTGTATCGTATGGTTATTGTGTAAACAAGAAACCGTTTTTACTGGAAACAAGGCATTCCATCTTAGTCCTCAGCGGTGACAATGCATCTGCATTTTGATTCTTAATTAATGATAAATTTAGCTTGAACACAGCATTCACTTACCATCAGGTAGACTGTGTGCTTGTTTGTCACCCTTATTCCATTAAAAATATTGATGTAACATGCCATGGCAAAACAGATTCTCACACAATTTCATCTCGTTGGAATCAACAATAGAAGATTTTGTTAACTGTTAGAAGATTACTCTATGTTACCATTTTGACACGTCAGACGTAACAAAATGGTTACATAGAGTATTTATTCAAATACAGAGAGAATGAGAGATGTCATGTGTGACGATGGGGAGCAGTGTCAAAGGCAAGCAACATCTGGTACTCCCATGGTCAATCTGTTTTTCAAGAGTGACGATAAAGAGGCCCATTTGCAGTAATGGTCTTTTACGCTTTGACAAAGAAGTTGTGCACACTAGAGCGAGTTAAAGTGGATACTCGACGTACGGGCACTCAGTACAGAGATGATGGCATGAATGGACATGCTCTAAACTTGTAACAACGGTTAAGTTATAATTTAGCCACACCAACCTTACCATGTGGCACTCAATGCTACAAAATCCCTTACAGCCTATTTCCATATTCCATATTTGCCATAGTTTCTACACTTGAGAAGCAGTTGTGCAACTGCAGTTTTTTTGTTGTTATAAGAAAGACGCTGCCGCCCATCATCTTGTTTGTTTTCTTCTTTCACCTCTTACCACACCCACGGGATAATATGATATAATGGATATTCATACACATCCACCACATGGTAATAGAAACAGAATTTATTTTATTCAATATAGATTATAAATAATACTTATTGAAAGTGACTCTTGTTTAATTAACCACTGGTTCGAAAAAGATCACTGTCCTTTTAGAAACCAGCAAGAAACCCAGCAGAATAACAAAATCATTGAGACAAAGTATTTTGATCCAAAACCACCAACCTTTGTCTATATCTAGAGAGGGAGTTAGGTATTATTCTCATGAGTTCTTTGCCAAATATCCGAGTCTTGTTGTGTGGGTTGTCTGAATATGTGATGAGCACTTTAGGCTCATATGAGTTTTGGAAATATGATGACAGCTCATCCAGTTCCATGTCTTTTTGTGCCTGGAAACAATCAAAGTTACTAATATCAATATTACAGAACAAATCTCTTTTGTACCACATTTTTGTTGCCTTTTGTTTCCTTAGTTACAATCTATATATGTCCCACACCTGGGCATAGGCCTCCGCTCATTTCTGAGAGGGTTTTAGGGCAAGGAATTGTCCGTCTTCAGATGTCTTCGAAATATGTTTTTTTTTTCTTATTTCTCAGACATAGGTTTCCTTACGATGTTTTCCTTCCCCGCCGAGCATGTGGTAAATCAGCACTTAAAATTGCATTTAACAATTGCATTGGTGCCAGCGGCGTTCAAACCCGGAAAATAGAATCAGTAATTACTTGCGAAAATCCAAATGCCTACAAGATAATTGCTGAATTGAACTCAAACCTTCAAAATTTTATGTAAATGTTATTTAATAGTATCTGGTGGAAGTAGCTTTGTAGCTTATGCAGCCAAAAGAAGTGTCATAAAAGGTTTTCGGATGTGGAAAAAAAACCTATTAGATAGAGTGACAAACATCGGGGTGTTGGTGGATGCAGTGGTCTCAGGACCTCACTTTAGACAATCCATGAAGTGCTATCTCCTTATATACCCTGCGTTGGTGACCAGGCACCAATTATTACCTGTCATATATAAAAAATTATGTCCGTATTTTTAAGGGCACTAATCTTTTTCAAAAATTTAAGCCCAAATTATTTCTTGAAAACCACAAAATTAATTATTTATAGCTTAAAAAGTACTAAGTTTACTCTGAACCAAGTTATTTGAATATAGTTTAACAATCTTTTACCTCCTCTTTTTCCTCGTCATCCACATTAGCAAGCATTGTTTCATCTTTCTCACGCAGAGATTCCAAAGTATGTGGTAGTTTCTTTGGCACATCATCACCTTCTTGCTTTTTCTCCAATTTACGCCTAAAAAGTATTTAATATTTTAAGTGACACAAAATGATATAATTCTATTTATATTTTAATAGATTTTGTAAATAAAATTGTTAATGCATCTGTTTGTGGTCATGTAACTTCTGAATGACCTGACCAATTGAGGTCATATTCACGTAATATATTTGTCTTGTCGAGACATAATGGTTCATAACTATACTAGAATCTGACAGGTGGCACTATGGGTTAGTTATTAATAAATATTATATTTACAATATAAAAAAAGTAAATTTGGGAGTGATACTTATTGCACCATCTACTCGGATAGACACAACTAATGGTAAAATATAATTAAGAAAGTTTTTTTTTTTAATTTACAGTAGCTTGAAAGCTAAATTAACTCATCTCCCTGTAAATTTCACAATATTGGCTGTGAAAGAAAACATTTGTATTAGCATGTCTTAGAAATGAATAAATATTTGGAAGACATGAATATGTGAAATCTGCCAACTGGGCAACATAGTGCTTGCTCTCTTGTCCAAAGTCTCTCCAAAATGATAGAAAGACCTGTGCTTAGCAGTGTACATATAAAGGTTGTAATTTATGTATAAAAATGAGCACACAGTCCACCTTATGGTAAGTACAAGCAGCAGCACTTAGATACCTACATCTATCCTACACAGGTGCAGATCTATATATAGGCTTATTGGGCTGCAGCCCAGGACCCCATGGATATGAAGGGCCCCCAGCCCCCAGTGAAGACTAGCTGTCATAGCTTTAAAAATAATTATAATATTAAATTTTACGAGTTTTGTTAGAAGTGAGGATGAGGGAGTTAATTTTCAAAAAGAGGCACGAAATTTAAAAAGTGGCTAAACCTGATACTATTTTTTTGGAAGAAATTTTTAAAGAGGATATTTGTGAAGGCATACAAGTTAATTATGTCGTCAAAAGAGTTCATGAGTAACATACGACATCAATCGAATGAAAAATTAAAGATATACGTGGGGAAATCTTAAAACTTAAATACTAGAGTGGAACTGGAATACAGTAACATAAATAAAAGTAATACATAAGTAAAAGACAAGAATAAAAATAAAATTTTTAAAGAGACACTTTAAACGCTGTGTTGAATAAGCTGTTTTGGATTTTGGATTTAAATATAAAATGTCAAGTCTATGAGGCATATAGTAAGAAATTCAATCAGTGAATTCGGTTAAAATCTTACTAAAGACTAAGCCTAGATTCTTACACTCTTGCAATGAAACGTTTATGCTAATCAATGAAAAAAAAACTTGTTGATACTTTCCCAAACTACTTTATTGTCATTTTCTAGAATTTTTAACATTGTCAAACACTAGCTTTGAAGTAGTGCACTGTTTCTCCAGGATGTCATATAAAGAAAACAAATGTAGGTAAACAATGTTGAACAATCGACTAAATTATTTATCAATCCTTTCCATAGATCCTATACCTTTAAACGAGCAATTCTTATATACATATATATAATCGGAATTTCAGAAACGGCTCCAACGATTTTCATAAAATTTAGTAGAGGTTCAGGGGCAATAAATTGATCTAGCTAGGATTTATTTTTAGAAAATGTCTTTATGTCCGTGTTTTCAGGCAATGAAAAACTGCTACAATATAAGAAGGTAAATTTTGACACTGTGTTAATCACCGTAATAGCTCAAGTGGATATCGAGCGGTCGCAAAATCGTAATGCCTTGCTTCGCGTCCCGCTTCAGTCCGACTTCTTTTCCTTTTTTTTTTTCAAGTTTCCTTCATTTGTGAAAAAATCTATTATTAGGAGCCCTTGTTTGGTATTTTTTTAAAATACGAAATTTTAATTAAACTGATTGCATTCATGGTTTTTTATTGAAATTACCAGTTCAGTTTTTTCTATTATGTTAATAAGAACAAATAATATTATTCATGTAATTGTATCTAAATGTAATTTAAAAAAAACAGAGCAAAGCTCGGTCGGTATCTATAATGAATACCTTAATGACATAGAAATTAAATGACATAGAAATCATCCGGGTACTTATGATTTAACAAAGATTGACAATGTGATGAACAAATAAAGGAATTAGCAGCGCAAAAATCTAGAAAGGTCTTTGTAATTTATTTAACATAACTACACATAACCTGTTAATATCTTATGCAATA
This sequence comes from Parnassius apollo, assembly GCA_907164705.1. Lineage (NCBI taxonomy): Eukaryota > Metazoa > Arthropoda > Insecta > Lepidoptera > Papilionidae > Parnassius > Parnassius apollo. The sequence continues at coordinate 5,081,084 of CAJQZP010001271.1, forward strand.
ATGTCTTACAGTTGCTGTTTATGTATCAGTCATATAATTTTTTCCAGACCATATAATACATTATTACAGAAAACAGTTTTTGACTTGTTAGTTTGATTAATTTGGTAGGGCACCAATTAGTGTTAGCCCGGAGCCCCACAAATTCACAGTCCGCCCCTGATCCTACATTAAGATTAAAAATATGCATTGACCCCGAAAGTCTATGATAGACTGCTTCAATACCAGCAAAAGGGGTCTTCATGAGTCGGTGGTGTACAAGCTGGTATTTTGTGCAAGTGTGGACCTATTCATGTAAGTGATTCATACTGCAACCACAATATTTTGAAGCGTGCTACGTCAAATGTTACATATTTTAATTATATGAGTAGGTGGCACATTTATTTAGAAAAAAATTGAATTCTTTAATTTATGCTGGGAACTGAAGCGGGTACCGGTAGACTGGTGCAAAGCCGTGATAGTCCCAGTATATAAAGGAAGAGGGTCGCAGCAGGACTGTAAAAACTACCATGGCATCAGCCTTCTTAGCATTGTGGGAAAACTGTATGCTAAGGTACTGATTGCAAGGGTCATGAAAGAAACTGATGGAAAAACTTGGGATGTGCAAGCGGGATTTAGGAAGGGAATGGGATGTCATGACATGGATGACAGATCAAGTCTTTACCATGCGCATGATCGCGGAGAAGTTTCTGGCCAAAAACCAAAAGGTTTTTGTGCGTTCATGGACTTGGAAAAGGCCTATGACAGAGTGGATAGGGATTTGCTATGGCAAACACTGAACTCATTTGGTTTGAGCACTGGCTTGATACAGGCATTGGAGTCTCTTTATAGGGACTCTAGTGCTTGTGTTAGGATCAAAGGGGTCTACTCGGACTGGTTCGACATCCATAAAGGTGTCAGACAGGGCTGTGTGGCTTCCCCGTGGCTGTTCAACCTATTTATGGACAGTTGTTTGCAAAATTTGAAAGTTGAAGAATACGGATTAAAAATGGGTGAGTTAACCGTCAAATGCTTTTTGTACGCCGATGATCAAGTTATTCTTGCGTCGTCGGCGGCCGAGTTGCAAATGATGGTTACGTTAATGAACAGATCATTAAAAGAAAGGGGTATGAAAAGTGAACGCAAGTAAGACGAAGGTTATGGTTTTTGAAAGAGAAGAAAGTAAAACGATTTGTGAAATAAGAATAGAAGGGGAGTTGATCGAGCAAGTAGATGAGTTTGTATATTTGGGCTGCGTATTTAGCAGGAATGGGAGATATGATAAGGATAAAGAACGACGAGTGAATGCGGGAAATAGAGTAAATGGGGCCTTGCACTCTATTGTGAAGAGTCAAAATGTGTCGAAAAGGCACGTATGGCAATTCACAATGCTGTGTTGGTCCCTACTTTAACGTATGGTAGTGAAAGTTGGGTGTGGCAGAAGAAGCACGAGAGTAGAATAAACGCAGTAGAAATGCGGTCGTTAAGTAGTATGTTAGGGCTGAACCTGAATGACAGGGTAAGAAATTGTGTAATAAGAGAAGAGTGTGGTTTGCAAGATGATGTTGTGACCAGGATTAAGAAAGGAATGCTTCGGTGGTTTGGTCATGTGGAAAGAATGAATGAGGAAAGAGTGACAAAGAAAATTTATGGTGCAGAAGTGAATGGCAGAGTCGGAAAGGGATGTCCTAGGCGAAAATTTATCGACCAAATTGGCGATTTATTGAAAACGGGCCAAATTAGGAGTACCCTTAACCGACGAGCATGTATGCGTAGGTGTATGGATGTGAAGGAGGCAAGAGAGGTGTGTCAGGATCGTGCCAAATGGAAGTCTGTAGTCTCTGCCTACCCCTCTGGGTGACAGGCGTGAGTGTTTATGTTATGTATGTTATCTTACAATGAATTCATCTAAAGTATACATATCTATTAACATAGTATATCTATTCACACGCTTATAAATATTCACAATAGCACATGTTATAAAACACATATTTGTCAAATGCAATTCCAAAGATGATATAAGGAATAATAATTTGAATCGGTGCCTAATATAGTATTTTGACAAACGTTCGTCGCTAAGGAAACTTTCTAATACAGAATTACCACCTAATAATGGTAATTAAAATCAACAAGCTATTTAAAAAACAAAAAGGCCACTTAATGATACAGTCATAAATTGCTTAAAATAAACTTTCAATACATTTTACTAATAAGGTTAAAGTAATTTTTTCCCTAATTTAGTTATTAATTTAGGCTATACAACACGAGATATAACCTATAAAGCTTACTTTTTCTTATCTTTACCGCGAGCCATTTTTAACTTGTAGTATAACGTATAGTATTTTACAAATTTAACTTTGCTTATTAATATAATTTGCGAATTTCATATAATATTAAATAATAACTGTAATCTATGTAACAAGAATTTATATCGCTTTGATTCAAAACAACTGGGCTCAGATGTTTTTGAGCTAGACTTGGCTATGGCTAAACTTTGTTGACAATGACAGATATCTTATTTTGTAAAAGACAATATGAGGCAAAGGCCAGAAGATTACAAAGTCTCTTTCTTTATGGTAATATAAAAAATGTACAAAAAACAAAACATCTTAAATTAGAATATTATACACTTTTCAATGATGATACTATGCATAAACTACTACTAATACTAATAACATTTTGATTCACTGTAGTGAGAAGCGAGGTGGATCATTGCTTACTCCGGTGTAGTAATGGCTTTTTGCCCAGCTTTTGCTTGTTTTAAAAATCAAAAGTTTATCTGCTGATTACCATCACTCACCATCACGTTTTAATTTGATGGAGTAACATCACAAACTAATAAGAGTACTAACGTGGAGTAAAATGGACCAAGCCCGGGGCCACTGGGGAATATGCTTAAGTACAACGTAACAACGACCCGAGTCTAAATTGTACAGTACATTGTGACATCAGTCATGTCATGTCATGACTCACGCTGGTCACGTTTATTATAAGATCGCATGGTACGATGAGGAGAGTTCAAGATATATCTCGGAAAATTTTTCATGTTTCGGAATGATAATGTTCGCAGTTAACTATTCCAAACGCCTTTTTTAAAATAAAATTTATTTTAAAAAAGGCGTTTGGAATAGTTAAAAACACTAACAAAATTTTTCTTCGTACTCCATTACATTCATCGCTTTTCTTCATTAAATAATTTTCTGTTACAGCTGTACGCTTGTGGAGTTCTTTGCCTCCACATATTCGCCGTGCTGTTATTCCTTCAAAAATCTACTCAAAGCTTAGTACTTGGACTTCTAACATTTCCCATAATACTTCCCGCCCTTTTTTATATCCATCCTACTTACCTCAAAGGTTACATCTTGTATGTATTTTTATTTTAATTTTGTTTTAACTTAATTGTATATTTTATGTCAGAGCGATTGTTTATGGACAATTCGTTACGTAAAAAGGTTTTCTTTTTTAGTTGACAATAAAGAATGTATTCATTGATTGATTGAAAACCAAAAATCAAAATAGTGTGTAATTTTATAATGAGTGAGGTGTAGTATTCAAAAATCGTTAAGCAGATGTTACTTAGTTTCTAATGAAAAGCTTATTATGATAGTGCTATCAATAATTCAATTAAAATGTGGCAGAATTTCAAACAATCTTTTATCCTTTATTTTACCCTCTTAAGGGCAGAATAGACAAAAAATGCTGAAACATCTGAAGGTAGCTGTGTTTAATTGTAAATCGGTTACATTTTGATATTATAAGTACTTACTATTTTTTTGGATTCACACACAAATTCTAGTTTTAATTTGTAATTTATCATTACAGCCCATTAAAGTTCATTCCATTGCTGAATATTTTACTGGACATTAAATTCATCCATTCCGGCTATGTCAAATTAATATCAATCGTCAGTATCCGTCATCCACTTCAGCGATTCAATTTCGCGACAATATTGTTCTGGAACTTATTATTTTGCATGTTATTTGTCTCGCTGTAATTTCTATCGCCAAACTTTGGCCGAGAAAAACATTTCTACTGCATATTATTGTATTAACTATAACATTATACCCATAAAATGAAAGAAAACACAAATTAAGTAAATCATTGCACCCAGGCAGTAAAATACAGCTGCAAGTGTTGAAGTAGATAATGTCATACTTTGAGTACTCAATCAACCGGTACGAGGCTGCCACTCGAGATCCCGCTTTACCCCCCCCCCCTTCGGTTGTCGGTTTTTTAGAGCTATATGGCCAGCCCATTGCCACTTTAGCTTACTAAACCGTTATGCTATGTCGGTCACTCTGGTTAGAACCAGAGTAATAAGAAATTCTTATTTCTAAGTTTATCATCCAGAAATCCCCGAGTATAGCCGTCTCCATAACTTACTAACCGAGTTTGTGCTTCCTCATACGGCCAGCAGTGAAGGTATTTTAGTGTAAAATTGTGTTTTTATTAGTTTTTTTTAATTATATGTTAATAGAATCATGGCCAGTTATAGAAAGACTGATTAAACTAAGATTTTACTTCAAATTTTGTCCAAAAGTTGGCAATGGATACTTTCTACGTTGTGTTTATATTGACCAATAAAAACATTAAGGCGTCAGTAGCTTGATCACAATTATCGGATACAATATCAAATCAGTAATCGAGGGTTACACTCCGCTATCAATTTTAATGCTGTCAGAGCTTCTTGAGTAAACCCTGCTCGGTCTTAATGGTACTGTACCACTTAGTCAATGTCCTTAGTGCAGGTAAAGAAGTTCCAAAAGTTTTACGTTACGTAAGGCGACGGACTTTTGATAAATAATTAAGTGTTAATGTGTGAAATCAACAATTTCAGCATAGTTAGACAGATTGGTTTTAGAATATTATTATGTATCACTCGCGGACGTCCGTACGTTATTATCCGTTCGGGCCCACTGAAAACCAGCGCTGTTGCTCCGGCGACAGGATAAGCTGAGTGAGGTCCGTTTGTATGACGCGCTACAATATACTCGTACAATATGAGAAACGATTCTTTTTGTCTTTCTATTTTTTTTTAAATTATAATCTATAAGTATTAATACTTTTAAATTGTTTTATCCGTCAAATTGTTGTTTTGTTTCCTATTTTTGTTTTTGTTTGTTATAATGTTTATAATTGATGTGTCAAAATTTAAGTGCCTACTGATGTTTGTGGCGTGCTGCAATAAATCTTTTTTTCTTTCAAAATCGAGAGGTTTGACTACAGTGGGAACTATAAAGAAAAACAATACAATGATACCGCCAGAGTTTTCTATCCAATAATACTAGACCAGAAAAGTCCCCGTTGTTCGGTTTTACCGTAGTGTGTCGGTTAGTCATGTTCCTAATAAACGAAAAGCTGTGATTCTTTACTCAACGATGCACCTCGATGACTGAGTTAATCCAGAATCTCTAAAACCGGAAACAATATATTTTTTAAATTTATTTAGGACAACCAACAAGACATGATACGAACACAGTGTAAATACTACAGATTCTACAAATTACAGGAAGGTATATATCTAAGTGGACAACGAATATGTTTCTTAAAACTTACGGCTACAAACTTAAAACTAGGTCTAAATGTTAGTTAACAGTAAAGGACTGCATAATTTTTCGTTTCAATTTTTGAGGCTTATCAGCAAAAATGTCAACGTCACACGTCTTGCTGGTTATATTGCCTCTGTAACCTGTTTATGGTGGCGTGGTGACTCTAATTAGTTTTACTGCTTTCAAATGAAAAAGGGACGTACCGTCTGACACGCACTAGCTTAAAAGGTACATTGAAATTTATTGCACTTAGTAGACATGGACAGTTTACGGTTCTGTTGACGATTTTGTGTAGCAACATGAAATCCAGCAAAAGCCTCCGCTGTCGCAGGCTATCCATAATCATAAACACTCACGCCTGTCACCCAGAGGGGTAGGCAGAGACTACGGACTTCCATTTGACACGATCCTGACACACCTCTTTCGCCTCCTTTACATCCATATATCTACGCATACATGCTCGTCGGTTAAGGGTACTTTTAACGTGGCCCATTTTCAAAATATCGCCAATTTGGTCGATAAACTTTTTTCTAGGGCGTCCCTTCCCGACTCTGCCGTTCACATCTGCCATATAAATTTGCTTTGTCACTCTTTCCTCATTCATTCTTTCTACGTGACCAAACCACCGAAGCATTCCTTTCTTAATCCTGGTCACAACATCATCTTGCATACCACATTTATCTCTTATCACGCAATTTCTCACCCTGTCATTCAGATTCAACCCTAACATACTCCTTAAAGACCGCATTTCTACAGCATTTATTCTACTTTCGTGATTCTTCTGCCACACCCAGCTTTCACTACCATACATTAAAGTAGGGACTAACACAGCATTATGAATTACCATACGTGCCTTTTTTGATACATTCTTGTTCTTCACAATAGAGTGTAGTACCCCATTCACTCTATTCCCTGCATTTACTCGTCGTTCTATATCATTATCATATCTACCATCCCTGCTAAATACACATCCCAAATACACAAACTCATCCACTTGCTCAATTAACTCTCCTTCTATTCTTATTTCACATACCGTTTTGCTTTCCTCTCTTTCAAAAACCATCACTTTCGTCTTACTTGCGTTCACCTTCATTCCCCTTTCTTTTAATGCCCAGTTCATTAATATAACCATCATTGGCAACTCAGCCGCCGACGACGCAAATATGACTTGATCATCGGCATATAAAAGGCATTTGACGGTTAACTCGCCCATTCTTAACCCACATTCTTCATCTTTCAAAGTTTGCAAACACCTGTCCATAAATAGGTTGAACAGCCAAGGGAAGCCACACAGCCCTGTCTGACACCTTTTCGGATGCCAAACCAGTCCGAGTAGACCCCATTGATACTGACACAAGCACTAGAATCCCTATAAAGAGACCTCAATGCCTGTATCAAACCAGCGCTCAACCCATATGAGTTCAGTGTTTGCCATAACACATTCCTGTCCACTCTGTCATAAGCCTTTTCCAAGTCCATGAACGCACAAAAAACTTTCTGGTTTTTAGCCAAAAACTTCTCCGCAATCATGCGCATGGAAAAGACTTGATCTGTAGTACACCCCATACCCTTTCGAAAACCCGCTTGCACATCCCAAATTTTTCCATCAGTTTCTTTCATAACTCTTTCAATTAACACCTTAGCATACCGTTTACCCACAATACTAAGCAAGCTGATACCACGGTAGTTTTTGCAGTCCTGCTGTGATCCTTTTCCTTTATATATTGGTACTATAACTGCTTTACACCATAATGATTTCTTAAATTTACGCGAACACTACACATGAATGAAACTACATCGCGTAATTACTAACCCCTCACACCCCAATATGTAAATAATAGTTTCATTCATGCTTTACACCAGTCATCCGGTACCCGTTTTAATTCCCAACACAAATTAAACAAGATGTACAGCAGGCCTGCCACCACTCCCTCTCCAGCACTTAGCATCTCGGGTGATACTCTATCATATCCAGCTGCCTTACCTACTTTCATGCTTTTCATTGCTTTCATTATTTCATCTACACTTATCTCCATACCCCTTTCCACTTCTTTCTGAATTTCTTGTTCATTTAATTCAGACGACTCTTCACTCATAAACACGCTTTCAAAGTATTCCTTCCATCTGTTTTAATTCGAAACTTCATCATTCAGAATACATCCATTCTCGTCTCTTATAGCATAAATTATAGGCTGTTTTGTATTTCCCCTGGCAGTTCTTACGAGTTTCCAGAACATTTTTATATTAGCCTGGAAATTATCAGATATCCTTCTACCATTCTTATCCGTTCTTTCTTTCTTTTTCCTTTCAACTACTTCTTTTACTCTCTTATTTAGACGTCTAAATTCTGCCTTTTTTCTTTCAATCTCATCATTCACACCACCAGAATTACCAGCTTTAGTTGCTAGTAAATCTAACCATGCTTTCTTCTTTGATTCAACTTCCACCCGTACCTCATCATCCCACCACAACGTATTCCTTTTCCTTTTATTTGTTCTCTTACTTACACTACATACTTCGGTGGCTGCATCCACCAAACCTTTCTTAATATTATGCCACACAGTATTCAAGTCTAAATCATTCATACACAACTCATTCAAACACTTAATATTTTCTCTCAGTCTGCATTTATACTTCTCTTTCAATCTTCATCTTGTAACTTCTCTATTCTTATACGCTGTAACGCAGTGGTAGACACAGATATCCGATGCCGCCAACGCTTGAAAAGACCATTAATTCGACATAAGACCAAGTAATGATCCGTCCCTACGTTGGACCCCCGGTAAACCCTTGTATCTACGACTGCGCTCCTCATTCTTTCATCCACAATTACGAAATCTATCATGCTTCTATCATCACCTCTTTCCCATGTATACATATGAATCTTCTTATGACGAAAAAAAGTATTCGTCACAAAGAGATTATTTTTCACATATACGGTGAGGAGGTCTTCACCATTCTCATTTATACTTTCATCACCAAACGTTCCCAATATCCTTTCATAACCAGACCTCTTCACCCCAACCCTTCCATTAAAGTCTCCTAACATAATAATATTTTCATTTTCCTTACATTTTGTCAACACCATCCTTACCATGTCCCAAAACTGCTCTCGGATGTAAGTGGGCTTAGATATGTCTGGGGCGTACACCCCTAGCAGGAACAGCTTCTTTAAGCCCACTTTCATTCGTATCCATAGCAGCCTCGGGCTTACACATTCATACTCCTTCACACATTGACCCATTCTTTCTGAAAGGATGAAACCGACTCCCTGGCATGCCCGTTCGGTCTCGTCTACACCAGACCAATACGCGGTATACGTGCCATGTGCAGTGGCATCCTTTCCCTTTCGTTTCGTCTCATTTACACACACACTATGTCATTCATCATTTCGCATACTTCATCCATCTTATCATTCATTGCTCCACAAACATTCAGCGTAGCCAGACGGGCTTCCGCAATCCACTTTTCGCCCCTCCGGGAGACAGAACGTGACGGGTGGTGAACCTCGTCGCCGGTTTTTCTCCCGGAGATTCTTCGCACCCCTGCCCCATGAAAGGGGCGCCGGGAGCTCGGGGCCATTTCTTTTATCTCCTGACTCATGGTGCAAACAAGGGGTGGTGGTAGATTTTACGCCGCTACCACACGGCGGGAAGCCGGGTCTATTTTTCGGCTTGGTCGCTCGCTTAGCACCACCCGGGGGACACGTGTAGGGTGGGCCTAAGGTTTGGTAGTCGAAGCCTACGGACGCGAGCGACTCATCCCCCAGGCTACTTAATTTAAAATACGTCAGTCGATCTTCGTATGAGGGTAACCCCTATATTTTGTAAGTTTGGTACGATAGATGCTACGAAAAACGCCGCTGGATACGCTCTATGCGTTTCACGTAAATGTTATAAAATGGAGACAGACCTGGCTACAGTATTCAAGGCTGGAACGGACTAAAGACTTGTACAAGGAAATTTTTGTAGAGGTCCTCTTAAATTCTTTAGAATTACGCAACACGCTTTAGAATTACGCAATACGCCGTGTAGTGGCGGTTGAGAATATCCACTACCCCATATCTTCCCGTGGGTGTTGTAAGAGGCGACAGAGGGAGACAGGCAGGAGATGGGCAGCAGCATCTTCCAGATAACAACAGTGATATAATAAAAAACTGCGGTTGCCAACCCGCTCGCCAAGCGTGGCAACTATGACAAATATCCCCCCATGAATAACGACGCAAACAAACGGCCCCCAGTCCCCGCTATTCCTGGCCACGGTGGCGACCATGGTAACGGCGGGGCAGGAGGTGCTAAGAATCTCCGGTGGAGGTTCGGTTGCCACCTACGATGACTCGACCTGGCAACATATAATAATGGATACTGTTGTTGGAAGAAGAGGTAGACAAGTTGCGCTGGCATATTATTGGATTATCCGAGGCCCGAAGAGAGGGGGAGGACACGTTCATCCTCGAGTCCGGCAACTTGTTCTATCACCGGGAGGGCGACCATCTGTTCCAAGGAGGTGTCGGATTTATCGTCCACAAGTCTCTCATCAACAACGTTGTAAAGATTGGGAGTATGTCGACAAGGGTCACGTACCTGATACTCAGAATCACCAAACGGTATTCGCTGAAGGTCATACAGGTCTACGCACCAACCTCGGCACATCCCGATGAGGAAATGTAGGAGGATATTTCCAGAGCCATGCATTCCTCCAAAACCCACTACATGCTGTTGATGGGAAACTTCAACGCAAAACTAGGCACAAGAGAAAGCGGTGGGCTGAAGTTAGGGAAATTTGGAGTAGGGCAACGGAACCGTAGGGGCCAGCAGCTGGCCGACTTTATGGAGAAAGAGGGACGCCTTATGACGAATTTTTTTTTCCAGAAGAGGCCCCACAGGAAGTGGACTTGATCGCGCCCCGACCGTTCGACAAAAAATGAGATTGACTTCATTATAATGACCAGACGCCAACTGTTCAGTGATGTCTCAGTGATCGCAAGGGTGCAAAATGGCTGCGATCACCAAATGGTTAGAGGCACACTGAACCTAAACCTTAAGTTGGAGAGGTCTCGTATAATGAAGTCGACGCTCCGTCCCCCTCGTGCTCTAATCCAGAATCCCGAAACCTTTCAGCTCGAGTTACGTAACCGCTTTCAGTGCCTAGAAGATTGCAATGCAGTGGAGGATATGAATGACAAGCTCGTGGAAACTGTCCATGCAGTCGGAGCTAAGTTCTGCAAGACCCGCTGCAGAAGAACACAAAAATTCTCCGATCACACTCTTAATCTCATGGCTGTTAGACGGGCGATGAGGCTGCAATTGTCAACAGATTTGACAGCACACATGCAACTGAACAGACAGATCTCCAAATGCATGCGGCGAGACTGCACTCGTATTAAAGAAGCGATTGAGCGGAACCAGGGCTCCAAGTCTTTGCCAGAGATCTCTGCCAGAAAGAGCCAACTGTCAAAGCCGAAGACTGAATGTGGTAGCATCGTTTCCGGGACACCTGAGATATTGAGTGAGATTGAGAGGTTCTATGAGCAGCATTACACATCATCGTTGGAGCCACACGTAAGTGTGAGTAACGATCCAAGAGCAAGTCTAATCCGACACTATTCCGATGATATCCCGAACGTCAGTCTGAGCAAGATTAGAATGGCTCTCCAGCACCTTAAAAACGGCAGGGCCCCAGGCGAGGATGGAATTACAGCGGAGCTTCTGAAAGCGGGTGGAACACCGGTACTTGAAGTCCTTCAGAAGCTCTTCAATTCCGTTCTCCATGGTGGCACTACTCCGGACGCGTGGAGCAGAAGTGCGGTGTTCTTGTTCGTTAAGAAAGGCGACAACGCTCTCTTGAAGAACTACAGACCGATTTCCCTTCTTGACCGCGTCTACGTGCTGTTTTCGAGAGTCATTACGAATCGTCTCGCACGCAGACTCGACGACTACCAGCCTCCGGAACAAGCCGGTTTCCAAAAAGGCTTCAGTACCATAGACCACATACATACCCTGCGGCAGATTGTACAGAAGACCGAAGAGTACAATCTGCCACTTTGCCTGGCATATGTGGACTATGAGAAAGCCTTTGATTCCGTCGAAATTTGGGCGGTGCTACAGTCCCTTCAATGGTGCCAAGTTGACTGTCGGTATATCGAAGTGCTGAAGTGTTTGTACACTAGGGCTACGATGGCTATCCGAGTACAGAACCAGAGTACAAAACCTATCCAACTGCAGAGAGGTGTAAGACAGGGTGACGTTATATCCCCGAAACTCTTCACCGCTGCGTTGGAAGACGTTTTCAAGCTACTGGACTGGAAAGGATACGGTATTAGCATCAATGGCGAATACATCACTCACCTTCGATTTTCCGATGATATAGTTCTTATGGCAGAATCGCTGGAGGACCTTAGCACTATGCTCAATGACCTCAATGGTGTCTCCCAACGGATAGGTCGTAAGATGAACATGGACAAAACAAAGATCATGTTTAATGTCCATGTCACACCTATGCCGGTAGTTGTTAGGAGCACTATGCTCGAAGGTACGCTTACCTTGGACAAATAGTCCGGCTAGGTAAGTCCAACTTCGACCGAGAGGTCAATCGACGGATTCAACTCGGCTGGGCAGCGTTCGAGAAATTACGACACATCTTCTCGTCAGGTATACCTCAATCTCTGAAAACTAAAGTGTACAACCAGTGCGTGTTGCCAGTGATGACTTACGGATCTGAAACGTGGTCCTTCACTGCTGGCCGTATGAGGACGCTCAAGGTCGCTCAGCGAGCTATGGAGAGGGCTATGCTTGGAGTTTCTTTACGTGATAGACTCAGAAATGAGGATATCCGCAGTAAAACCAGAGTGACCGACATAGCCCAACGGATTAGTAAACTGAAGTGGCAATGGGCCGGCCATATAGCTCGAAGAACCGATAACCGATGGGGCAGAAAGGTTCTCGAGTGGCAGCCTCGTACCGGAGGCGTAGTGTAGGGCGACCCCCCACTAGATGGAGTGACGACCTGGAAAGACATGCAGGAAGTCGATGGATGTAGGTGGCTCTGGACCGTGCTTTGTGGCATGTACTTGGGGGAGGCCTTTGTTCAGCAGCGGACTTGTGAAGGGCTGTAATGATGATGATGATGATGATGAATCTCTAACTTCAACGCGATGAATTGAACTTATTAAAAACAAAAAATGTCTCTGCTTTCGTAGCCAAGCTGCTCGTATACAAGAAGAATATCGGTAGACGTGAGTTCCATAATTTTCCCAATTAATATTTGGAAAATCTCAACAGTGATTTCATTAAAAGATTCCAGGACATTTTTAAATTGAGTATTAGATCCTTTTTCAAATGTCAACATAGTAGAAATGAAGATCAAATTCAAGAATGGCTACCAAGAATTTTGGCTACAAAAGTCAATCCCGCAGTTGTACCCTGGATTGTGGTCGATCGTTTAACGATTTTTGTTAGCAATCCCATTGTAATATTTATGTGAACGTGGATTTAGCGCTCTGACACCTATTTGCATATTCATTCATCATTTGCATATTACCGAACGCGGCGAATTACGACTGTTTTTGAGTAAAATCGAACCTCATATCAACAAACTTGTTAAAAATCAATGCATCCATCTCATTAGATTAGTTTTAAAACTAAATTTGATTACCTATCTATATTGTTTCTTTTAATTTTAAAGTTAGTTAAAAGTTGCGTTTTATTTACTCTCACTGGTAATAATGTCTAGTTTAGGATGTAAGTTTAAACACCAAAACCGACTAATATAGCACACCATAATTAAATTAATTAAAGTAATGAAGTTATGGTTTTTAAGTTTGGAGTGTATTAAAAATTGGGTGCGCTGAACAAATAATTGATTTTCAAGGGGCACTAAGTTTGAATAATCTCTGTAGTAGAGTTTGCTCCTCATAGTGTAACGCTCTTCCCCCCCCCCTCTCTAAGTAAATTATTAAATATATTATATATTTAATTTACCCCTTTTCAATAAAATTATATATATGTGACCATGTTAAATAAGATACGTTTTGATCTTTCTAAATGATCTTTCTAAAGGTTTAATAATAGGCCGGTTGTAATACTAGTTCTTTTAGGTGTCTTTGGAAGAATGAATATTCACTAGAGCAATTGAAAGCTGTTGGTAGTGCCTTATAAGCTAAGTGAACCCCGTTCACGAAGACAGGGCTCGAGAAAGGTTAAGAACATAAAACGTCCCTATTCCACTTGTCTTTTATATTAATATTTGTATAAAATCTTTAGTAATCATGTTCAACAAGCAATTATCTATATGAGATTTCTCATTAGACCCGAGTTTCCTCGGTATATACGAGGACATCATTCTTTGAGTTTTCCTTTGTGGAACATCATTTGACACCGAGTTGGCATGTTGATTAGTTAATGCTATCGCAACCGAAGATGACGAGGTCGAGGGAATAGGTAAATAAGTTGTACTCGAGTGCACTGAAATGGTTGTTGGCACTGAGGGAAGGTTTTCGTTACCATGAGTTCTACCGCCACCATGTATGCTACTTTCATCGCCATGCAAAATTATATTCCTATTTAAATTACCAGATGACATCCTTTCAGATTCCGAACCGCAAAACTCTTCTTACACTCCTACGTGTCTTTGCTTAAGGTGAAGCTTTAAATTTGTAATTGTACTTTTGAAAGGTAAAGTTTTTTTGCAATAATTGCACACTGCTTTTTTTTAATCCACACTTTGGACTATAAAATAGTTCCAAATGGCTGCGCTACGCTGGCGCGACATTATTATATAAAATATATATACACCTGTTGTCTAGTGACTCTGCTATGCCGAGGTCTTACCCACCAGACAAAGCACATCCCTCACACAACCCCTACTAATCGTGGAGGTGAATATTATTATTATTATTATTATTATTATATATTACACTAAATATTTAAAATTACTTTAGGAATAAAACTTAACGAAAAATAAAAAAACAACAATAGCTTTTTCACGTAATATGGGGACCTGCTATCAAAACATTACGTATAATTTAACAGATAACAGTGTCATTGTCATCTCAGCTAGACAGCTAACTGAGATGACAATGGGTGCGTTTGGCAGAAAAAAGCGCTAGCAAGCGCTTACTAGCACTAAAATAGTTTTCGGCCAGGACACGATTCCTACTTTCCTCATTTAATTTGTTTGTTTTGACGTAGTGTTTATAAGTTGTTTTTTGCAATATTAGTTTTAAGTAATATAATGACATGAATAGACATATACATGTTATTAAAAATTCATGATTGGTAAGTTTTTAATATGAATACTTCACAAACATATATTTAAATTAGGTTAGGTTCCCCGGTTAAAACTAACATCGTGTCCTAGAGGAAAATAGCTACTTACGATTTGACAGCGCTTACCGCTTACGATCGCCATTTTGCTTACAAGCGCTTTTTTCTGCCAAACGCACCCAATGACTAACACTAACCCTTAACCAATCAAAGGATGAAATACATCCCACATAGAAAAGTGTTTTTTTTTAATCATACATTGGTATTCTCTGATCCCACAAAATGTCAAATCTTAAAAAAATATAAAATAGTCTATGGCTTTTTTTTCAACAGTTTTTGACATTTGGTTTTTGATTGACAATCGTTTTAAATTTCTCTATCTCTATCACGACAACGGCACGACAAAGCCGTTGTCGTGATAGAATACTGTGAATTTCAAAAGATTTTTATTGCTATGGCTTCAAAAAATCAGGTGAGTTGAAATAAATTACTTATATTTGACATAAAAACATAAACATAAACACTCACGCCTGTCACCCAGAGGGGTAGGCAGAGACTACAGACTTCCATTTGGCACGATCCTGACACACCTCTCTCGCCTCCTTCACATCCATACACCTACGCATACATGCTCGTCGGTTAAGGGTACTCCTAATTTGGCCCGTTTTCAATAAATCGCCAATTTGGTCAATAAATTTTCGCCTAGGACGTCCCTTTCCGACTCTGCCATTCACTTCTGCAACATAAATTTTCTTTGTCACTCTTTTCTCATTCATTCTTTCCACATGACCAAACATTATTGTATTATTTTTTATATTTGACGTTGTTTATATTAGTTTACAAATATTAAAACAGATTTGTAAATAAATGATATCTTGTAATATAAAATATATTTTAAAGTATGTGGGAACTATACTCCTATTGTCCGATAGCTAACTAAAATTTTTTTGCTTTAGATATTCGTGTAAAGAATTTGTTTTTTTTTCTCAACATAAACATGTTTTTTCAGATAAAATCATTGCAACCGGGTGAAATAGAAGCTGCGTTAGCAGAAATGTATGACTTGTCCGATGAGGATGATGACGATGGGGACGATGAACAAGTAGTCGTAGACAGGGACGCAGTGTTATGAAACAATATATGCCACAAAACCCATAAAACGTGGCTATAAAATTTGTGATAGAGGTGAAGGTGATAGAAAAAGCCTGCCAGAAGAAGAAAGAAATAAACGCACCCGACCTAAACTTAAGTTTACTGAATCTTAAGATTGGTGAATTCACATTTAAACATTCAAATCCATTATCTTATGTTAGATGGATGGATACAAAAGATGTCCAGGAATTCACTACTGCTGTTAATCCTAAAGAAGTTGCAGAAATAGAGAGGAAACAAAAGACGGATTGAAGAAAAAGTTATTCTGTCCATTGGCTATAGTAAATTATACACAAAATATGGGCGGTGTCGATAAATTCGACCATTATAGATCGTCTTATTCTATTGGTCGCAAATCCAAGAAATCTAGGATGAATTATTTTGGTTCATGGTAGAGGCTGCAGTAATAAATTCATATATCTTGTATTTATGTGGCCACGTAAATCGCCAAAATACTCACCGAATATTCAGATTGCGATTAGCTAGAGGACTAGTCAATAATTATACTTCCCGTCAGAAGAGACTGGTTATGTTTAAAAATAAGAAAGGGGGTAATTTCGGCGTGCCGGAAGAGATAAGACTAGCAGAAGTTGGGAAACACTTCCCAAAACTTAATGCTAATGCTAGAAGGTGCAGATTTTGTAGTACCAGGTCTGAAGAGAAACGGAGTAGGTACGAGTGCAAAATTTGTAGTCAATCTTTGTATAACACCTTGCTGGGAAAATTTTCACACAGACTTGTCACTAATGAAGCACTAATAGCCTAATTAATTTTTTTTGATCTATATGAATTTTTATTGTATTCATTAACACTCAATAGGAATATTTGTCCCAGATAATGAATCCTTCATCAGACAATAGGAAAATGAGTCCCACATTTTTTTATTGTAAGGGGGTAAAATTTTATAAAATAAAAATCATGTCAAATTTAAAAAGAAAATAATATTCTATATTCCAAATTTCATTAAAATATCCCAAGCAGAACTTTCAGGAACGGTAAAGGGCTAATATATTACATCAGCCAAAAAATTAAATAACAGGCACAACAGGCAACAGCCAGCAATGAACGAAATAATATATTTTTATTAACCGTTATAATTTCGTGTTAGTAAAATAAGCTCTTATCAAGTTCAAATTAGTGTAAGCTATACGCAATTCTTGTGGCAAAATGAATGTATTATTTTATTGACTATTGAGGTGCCGCATCTCGGCCGACGGCTGGACCGTAAACGTAAACAGATGACGCTTTCTAACGATAATGAATATATTATAAGTCAATGCTTCATTATTCTAATGTGTTGTAAGATTACAAATATATAATGAAATATATTATCTGTTTGTATGCCCAGATAATATATTTCATTATATACGCCCAACTTTTGTTAGCGCGACAAACCCGTGCGTGTTTCAAGGCAGTAGGTACTATCTCCTAGTGAACACGGAAATGGTAATACGCTTCACGGAATACTTGATGAACTGAGGTCGAATGATGTAGGGTCTAACATGCCAATGGAGCTACTACCCAAATACAGAAGATGCACAGCATGAAACAGAAGATGCGCAGCATGAAGCAGCAAAACCCTCAACAAAACATCCAAAATACGGTGCATAAAATGCCAAGTTCCATTGTGCATTGTACCATGCTTTTGTTTAGTTTCATACACGATGACGGGCAGTGTCGAATATGTCGACACCGTGGTTTTCTTTAATCTTAAAATTAATAAAAAAACATATTTCTCACACTGAGACAGCAATATTGGGAAAACGATCGATTGCAGGATTTATAGGTACGCAAGAGAACTCTTTACACCAAGATAATTTTATCTATACCAGGAATGTTGCGGATGCAGATTTTTTCACATCCGCGGATGTGAATTTTTGAAGGTTCACATCCGCGGATGCGGGTATTTAAGACCTTGTATAAATATAGTATATGAATGAAGAATTAAAACAATGATAAAGTAATTATTAACATTTTTATTAATGAAAATTAGTATTAAGTATAATTCTCCAATTTTTATTTAAGTATTTCACTTACTAATTTTCATAATAGTTAGTGAAGCTAATGATAAAGTAATTATCAACATTTTTATAAATGAAAATCGGTATTAAGTATAATGCTCATATATTTTTTTAACTTCACTTACTAATTTTCATATTAAAAAGTGAAGTTAAAATACTTAATAACGAGTATATTGCCGCCTTTTCTGATTCAAGGCGGTTACGCAGAGGTTTTTAAAATAAATACGCGCTACTAAATAATTGTTCGCTAGGAACACTGCCTGGTGGAGTGAATAAAAATCTTCGTGCTATCGGTGATAATATCTTAAATTCCTTTCGATGAACACTCCACCACTTAAGGGGATATAGTAAGTCAGCTCAAATTCTTATTTCACCCCCTCTTCCCCGCGCGTCGTATGCTATGTACCGAAATGTTTGTAATCACTAATATTGTAAGTAGATAGGTCGTTAGATACTTATTTCGTTAGGTTTATCATATTTATGCCCGTTTCATAACGCCAACCCAGTCACTTCTTATTTTTATCAAGGTTATTTCCCATTTTAATTTTACGTCGTCCTGTTGCGTAATGTGTATTCTGATCGTAAGCGACACAACTTCTCCCTTCAAAAGCCTAAGCGATACTAACGGAGCGACAGGAATCAAGCTTCAAGACGCCGATAGTTAAGTTAATTTTTTTTACATTGAAAATAATGGTATTTTAAAAAAAGTAAATAACATAAGCACTGCTTTATAGTTAGTTCAGTTAGTATGCAAAGTTTCATGATCTTATTTAAAGTATTTTATGAATAACAGCGGTTTTTTGTTCATTTTGGAGGTAACTTTGGATTTTTTTTTCTATCGAGAAAATTTTACGGAATCGTGTTTTCGTCTAATATAGTCCTTAACATTAATCCTCAACTTTACCATATATTTATTTCAAAATTAATGCTGCAATACTTTCGGCATAACGGAGGATCTTGCAAAGCCATTTGAGGTTATATTACCCATTAAGAGGATTTTCATCCACATTGACTCTTTTTTTAGCACGGTAAGTAAGTAATTTCCGTTTGAGTACAGCTTCAGTGCTACAATTTTCTGGTACTTCTTGACTCTCATCTTCACTTGATAAATCTAAATATAATAAATGTAAATAAATCATGAAAAAAGTTCTTTTGAGGTCGCTTTTACAATTTAAACATAATATAATTATTTTCATAGCAAAATGTGATTATTTGTCACAAATATAAATTATATGAAAAACGTTTAATGTTTTTCATATAATTTATATTTGTGACAAATAATCACATTTTGCTATTGATTTGACACATTTTACTGTCAAAGTCATAATAAATACATATAAAATTTAAATTAAGACAAAAATAAAACAAATAACTAACCGACATTTACAAGGAAACTAAAAAGCCATTGTTTCACTGACCTCTATATATACAAGTACACTGGACTGGCTATACCATACAAAATGACTGTGCCAATTTGAAGCGCCGCTAAAGGATGTCTTGTAAAATAAAATTGACATGATATGCCAAAGTCTGTTGTCTTATTTATATTGTCGTATTTAAAAAATCTTTATTTTGAACTTTTAAACTAAAAAACGAAAGTTTTTTATGTTGTTTGATTGTGTATAATATTAGTTACATAATAAGAATTATTTTTATTAATAATGAGAGTGTGCGTAATCTGTAAAACTCGTTACCAAAAGGGAAGTGGTGTAACATTTCACAAGTAAGTGAATTTGCAGCAAATATTAAATAAATAAAAACTATTTGATAATATAAGTACTTAAGAATTTGTTACTAATCTTAATATCATTTATACCAACATGTTTCGCTGTATATTACTGAGTTTTGATAAACAATAAAACTCAATAGGGTTGTCGAGTTCCTTGTCTATAATACTTATCGATGTTCTTTCGTACCCATATCTGTTAATAAACAAAGTCGCCAACAACAGATGATTATCAAATGTTTATTAATTAACAGGTTTCAAACTGAACCTAGACTCAAATTATGGCTTAAAAGCATAAATATTGTGAATTGGCGTCCGAAACAAAATGATCATATTTGTTCCAAACATTTCACAGACGACTGTTTTATTAGACATGAGAACTGCACCACTTTGAAAAAGTGCAGTATACCGACAATATTTTATGGTAGTACCAGTACCAGTAAGTATAAAAGTATTAGATTATTATTTAGAATGTTTTTTATTTCTACTTTCCTAATTTTCCACCAAACTCAAGGGGCCATAGCCAAGTGTCGAAATGTCGCCTGATGATGTCGAGCCACGTTGGATGTGTGTTAGTTGGCTGCGGCTAGAGGAGATTCCTCTCCCTGTACCGCTGTAGTCGAGGTGGAGTAGTAAGGGAAGAAGAGTGTTGGTATGGCAATTGGCGATGCGCCACTCGACTATCTTTCGCGACTTTGGTGAGACCACCACTTGATGCTTCCAAGTGCTCATTTTTCCCTGGCTCCATTCACATATCGGGCTCGGGGAGTCCGTAGTGCAGGTGGAGTTAGAGGCCGCGAAGGGAAGTGTGGCTTGTGTTTCTGGTGCGCCTTATCTGAGAATGAAATCGGGGAGGAGAAGTCAGCAACTAAGGAGGGGCTGTCATTGGGCGGCTGGCGCTAGAGGGGCCGCGGATGTGCATGAAAGCGTTTCCTTGGTCCTGCCTTCGTCCATAGTCATACTCATAGTCCATAGTGCGGTGTAGTTCCTAAAAAACTGTATCTACGACGGATCATCGCTGCTGGTAATAAGAAGTTGTTTAGTTTGTTGCTTCCTCGCTCGAAGGCTAAGTATAGCCATTCAGAGAGGACACGTAGCCAGCATTCTTGGGACGATACCACGGAAAGTAGGACTGTATAATAATTTCAGTTATTTTTTTTAAAATATTGTAATTTTAATTTCGAAAATGACGCTGTAAATAACTGATAAATATGTAATTCAAAGTTTATATATATATATATATATATATATATATATATATATATATTATCTAGCTCGTACCCGGCGCATTGCTGCCACAGAAGAAATAATTGTGAAAATATTGTTAAAAATGTTGAAGAGTTGTATTGTATAATTAGGAATGATAATACTATCATTGAAATTGAATGATATATAACTTTTTGTAACTTTCAAATAAATAAATAGTCAGTATAATACGCACGCCACCTAGTGTCAGTTAATTGTACTATGCGTATAACCTTCGTACAAGTGCAACCAATAGGTTGACTAAGTTTTACCGCAATCTGATGAACGGTATGGCATCGTAGAAAGTACGAACAAACATAAATTTTTATATAGTAGAAAATATTTTACTGTCTATACACAGACCTGTAGTTGATTAGAATAAGCGTGATTATAGCAGCTGATTTGTTTTTCTTTATAATGCTAGAACTAAATGAACGGTTGACAATAAATTATTTTAGAAACTATGTTTTTTATTTTTATTTTCTGTGTGTAGATAGTTTAAATCTTAATAATTTTTTGTTGAATGGTCTAAGGGCTACGATGGCTATCCGAGTACAAAACTAATCCAACTGTAGAGATGTGTAAGACATGGTGACGTGATATCCCTGAAATATTTTACAGCTGTATTGGAAGACGTTTTCAAGCTGCTGGACTGGAAAGGATATGGTATTAACGTCAATGGCGTGTACGTCACTCACCTTCGATTTGTCAACAATATAGTCATTATAGTCGCTGGAGGACCTACACACTATATTCAATGACCTGAATAGTGTCTCCCAACGGATAGGTCTTAAG
The DNA here is from genome assembly GCA_907164705.1 of Parnassius apollo. NCBI lineage: Eukaryota > Metazoa > Arthropoda > Insecta > Lepidoptera > Papilionidae > Parnassius > Parnassius apollo. The sequence continues at coordinate 5,102,811 of CAJQZP010001271.1, forward strand.
ATAAACATGGACAAAACAAAAGTCATGTGTAATATCCATGTCACACTTATGCCGGTGGTTATTGGAAGCACTTAGCTGAAGTTGTTGACGAGTATTTTTCTCGGGACAAATAGTCCGACTAGGTAAGTTTTTTCGACCGACAGGTCAATCGACGGATTCTACTCGGCTGGGCAGCGTTCGGGAGATTACATCTTCTCGTCAGGAATACCTCAAAACTAGATTGTACAACAAGTCCGTGTTGCCAGTGATGACTTATGGATCTGAGACGAGGTCTTTCACTGCTGGCCGTATGAGGAAGTTTGAAGTCACTCAGCAAGCTATGAAGAGGGCTATGCTCAGGGATTCAAACTTAGGAATGAGGATATCTGCAGCAGAACCAGAGTGATCGACATCGACCGATGGATTAGTAAGCTGAAGTGACAATTGACCGGCCATATAGCTTGAAGAACCGAATACCGATGGGGGAAAAAGGAAAAAAGGGAGTGGCAGCCTCGTACCGGCAGGTGAAGTGTAGGACGTTCCTCCACTAGATGGAGTCAAAACCTGGTAAGACATGTAGAAAGTTGATGGATGCAGGTAACTCAGGACCGTGCTTTGTGGCATTCCTTGGGGGAGGCTTATGTTCAGCAGTGGACTTCTGAAGGGTTTTAATGATGATGAATTGTATTATTAATGTATTATATTAATATGATACATAAATAGAATGGACGATACGGGTAGGGTCCATCTATCCACGGAGTCCATTCTATTTATTTAGGTATAAGTAGGGTATAGAATTTTTATCGATATAATTTGGTACACTGTCTTATCCCTATTATTAGTTCCATGTATGTTCACTACTGTTGTCATCGCCAAAATGGCTCAAATCAAATCGCCTCATCATGTCACGGTGCATAGCCAGTCCAGCGTACTTGTATGTATAGAGGTCAGTGCATTGTTTCCTTTCTAAATCCTAGAAACATTTTATACGCGGATAATTTAAAGAGTACTTTATTAAAGACTATTTTATATTGGAACGAGTGTTTCTTAATTTGGTCGGATTATACCAGCCAGGTTTGTTTGTTTACATTCTATTTTTTCGTAAAATGAGAAGGATAAGTATCAAGACAGCTACGACTAACGAAATGTTAAAAAAAGACGTCAATACCTATTGAAATAATGATATTATGATAAATTTCTAGACTAATTATTTGCTAAAAAAGCGAAATATGCAATTTGTTTACAATATCATATATAAAAAAATAATGAACCGAACTTAATAAAATTTCTGTAAGACTTTTAAGTAGATAATTGGCTAAATCATTTTACAAGTAACCGAGTTATGTGGCAGCAGAAAACAACGATATTGAGTGGAAAGATTGCCTAAATCACACCCTAACTAAACCATTAAACTATGTAAACAATGCCTCAAGGAAAAATTAATTAATTAAAATTGTATATGATGAAACTTGCCTGCGTCAGATTTCATCTTCTGTAATTGTTTTTCTTAACTCATGATCTCAAATATGGAAAATTCTATTGGGTGCATCGACTTTAGATGATTTTTTAAAAATGGGATGGTTCGGCCCTTGCGAGAGTAGCTTTTATTGCATATTTTATAATCAGCTTTATCATGGTCCTCTTTATTTGGTTCAAAATAATTCCATATATTACTTTGTGTCGGTGGTAACTTGTTAGATAATTTAACAATAACGGGAACCTCGCCGCATAAATAAAGAATATTGTTTAAAATGATAAACTTTACCTAGGGTAAGGAGTACAATGATTGGCCCTTTAAGGTGATCATTGAATTTGAAAATTTCTTATACCTAAATAAGGTTCATAATCATATAACATTTACTGTCAAGTTGTGTCTTAAGAACCTGGGAAATTGAATAAATCACAACCATAATCATTTTGCATCTAATTAATAACTTTATTGCAATAAACATAAAAAAAGGAGCCAAAAGTACAATCATTGGCCATTGGTGTATAGAAATTGGCATATCAAAAGTATAATTATTGGCATGTCATGTCATGTCAATCATTGTACTTTGTGTTTATTAGCACTGCCAATTATTATACCATGTTAGGGCCAATCACTAAAAAAATTATAATATTTAACGATAGTGATATGCAAGGTATAATTTTTTTATCGATTTATATTTACATCGAGCTTTCGTCCATATTTAGGTATTCATCATTAAGAAAATTACTCAGTTCTTCTTCATTACGGAATGTCTCTCTTCTGTTTAGTATAGATTTGGGTTTGGATAAAACGAATGGTACCTTTGTATCAACGCAACTGTTTTCATTAAAAATATTTCTTGGATTATGCATAACTGGCGCCTTCACAACAGACAAAATTTTAATGTTACTTTCTTTATTAGGCTTTGGAGTAGTTTTTTTAATCTGGTCTATATCTAATAACTCAGTCTTGGTATCATCACACTTAAAAATATTGTTCTCAGTCTCTTTATCACATACATCTATTTTAATTTTTTTATTGTATGCAGTGGTTATTGATTTATCATATTTTCTTTTTCGTTCTTTTATTTCGGTTTTTGTTTCCTCTTTATTTTTTCTGTTATTTTCTTCAATTTTTGAGTTTTTATTTAATAGATGCCTAGGAACTTTTTCTTTTTGTCTTAATATTTCAATGTTTTCTAAGTTTTCCGAATCGATTTTCATATTTTTGGTATGCTTTGATATTTTTGTGACGCTTTTTACTGTCTGTTTTCTTTTCTCTTCTCTCTCTTTTTTACGTTCTTCTTTCTCTTTTTCTTTTGTTTTCTTCTCATTTTTTTTCTTTTCCTCGATTTCAAGCCATTTGCGACTAGTCAAGACATAAATGGGATTGTGGGTCATAATTTTCCCTTTACGTTGTGGTGTCTGGGGCCAATTGAGAATTTCTTTTAATTTCGGAGGTGTCATTTCGCTATCGCATTTAGCATTGCCAAAATTAAAATCATATTTTTTGTTATTTTCTGTCTCTGCTATTTGGTTTTGATTATTAATATTTGATTTATTAATAGTCTCTGTAACGTTATCTATTACTAATAAATTTGGGTTTGTTATTTCATTTGACTCTTTGTTTAGAACATTAACAGTCGCTGTACTTTCGCTCAGTTTGTCAACATTATGCATTTCAGCAATAGCTGTTAATTTAGGTGACATCAATTGATTAGGGCCTTTAACGACATTATCACTGGTAGGTTCCAGAACATTAAATATTTCATTTTTTAAGTAATTTTGAGTGTCTGAATCTGAATTCGCTATAAGTTGGCTCTGTTTGTAATTATTATTCATTTCAATAGTATTCCGAATATCTGCTGACAAATTGTAGGACTCTGTTAGGTTTAGGGTCTTCAAATCGTCAAATAAGTCTGTTGTAGGTAATTCAGTATTCTCTGTAGTTTCAGTTTCAATAGTGTCTGTATGAGATTCTTCAATATTATTGTAGTTTGAAATTACGATCGGTATGTCATTTATTGCCATCAATTTATTTTCAATTACTAAATAATCGCTTGAAATAGTACTGTCTTCCTGTTCTATATTTTTGCCTTTCAAATGGTCGTATATGTCTTTTAATGCTTTATAAAAACAATTTGATTTATCGGGTGTCTCAGAAGTAAGACGGGATACGATGTTTTGTCCCACGATTTTTTCAAATTCTGTGAATGTTATTGCCCTTTGTGGTCTGTTTTCTTGAATTCTGGTCGATTGGGTCACAAGCTCGAAATCCGTTTATAATAATTTGTTTGTCTATATATTTCTTTAATACTATGCCTAGTATTGGTCCAAAATCAATTTTTGTCAAATTTTTTTGTCGCATTTTCGCTTCTCCATTCTAAAACTCCCTTTTTCCATGCACTTTTTATCGGCTTAAAGGCAGCTACATCTGCGGGTTGTAAGATGCGAGTCGCGTTTGGGTATAATGCTATAAGTATTATACCTCTTTCTTTGCATGCTTTGCTAAGTTCAAAATTGATATGACTTTTGTGTCCATCAACAAACAGAAGAATGGGGAATTTTGTATTTTCTTTTATAAGATATGGATGTAAAACATTAGTTATGTATTGTAAAAATAGATCTTTGTTCATCCATCCATTTGATGACAGACCTAAACCCCATTCTGGAGGTACAGACGCCGTAATATCTGCTCTGTTACGTTTGAGTGGGTAGATAATCATCGGTGGAGTAATAACTCCGGTAGCCGAAAATGTGAACATCACCGTCAGTCCACATTTCGCAGGCGCGTTATCCACCTCATACACGTCGCGAGTACCTTTTAGGGCTAAAACTTTGGAGGTTTTTGGACATAACAAGAAATTTGTTTCATCGCCGTTAAAAATACGTTTAGGATCTCGTAGAATATGCCGAAATTCTTCTTCTTCTAACCAAGTTTCAATTTGCTGAAACCATTTTTTGATGTTCTCTTCTGATACATTGGCACTTGCCGAAGTAACAGCTTCAGCCGTTCTTTGTACTATTTCGGGGTGACGTTTAAGAAACAACTTGTACCACCCCTCTCCTGGCTTATTATCTATAAAATTATTTGGCCTAGGTGATTTCTTTAGAAAGTCAGTAACACTTTGTAATAGATCTTCTTTACGCCGTGGAAAACCTTTTCTACTGCTTTGTATTATCCACTCAACCAAAGTGTTTTCCTCGTCATTTGTAAGGATTGTAGGCGGACCCGGTCTCGTTTTTAAAAAATTCCCTTGTAATCGAAACTGCAAAGTTCCTCGAGGTATCCCAAATACTTTGGCAGCTGCTCTTTTAGACATACCATTTTGAATTGCTTGGATTGCCGCTTCTAAATCTTCCTCAGTATATTTTTTATATATACTTCTCCTTTTGCAGACTTTGGCATTTTTCTGCAACAATATATAAGCTTATTTTTTTTTTTTTTGTAAAAATCCCAATTATGTTTTTAAATATTGACTTGTTTTATTAGTTACTATATAGAACTTACGAAAAAGTAGAAATATAGCATGGAAAGAAAAACTAATAAATTATTTTTGAAGCAAAACCAGATATATATGCTATACTAAAAGATAAGAAAAATCTTAGGTTTCAAAAGTTTTAAACGATATTAAGCTGAATTAAACAACACACGAAACACTCAAATTCACCAAAACGTTCGGGCAAAGAATTAGACATTTAAACATGAGTTTAATATGTAACCCATAAAAATACATTAAATAAGTATACATAATTTAGTATCGACATCGGTACATCACTGCGTATTTAAGATCTCTTTGTACAAAAATTAGCATAGCTAAAAGTATAATGATTATCACGGCTAATAACGTAAATGTATAATGATTGGCCCCGCCAAAATATAGTTACTGCGAACTTATGACATTTTGATTATTGTCATTTAAAAGGGAGTTGTCAGTAGCATTTATCAAAAAGCTTAAAATATTGGAGTTAATTTAAAACGCTTACTACTATTATTGGCAGGGATGCCAATCAATTAATCTTTCATATCAACCATGGATACTAACTTTGGCCTACTTATTTTTAGGTTATCTTGAGTATTTTTACATCAATTATAATATGAAAATCTAAATTGAATGGTAATTGACATATAGAAATACATATCTCACAATTAGAATAAGAAGAAAACGGGTAAATATCAATATAAAAATACTTACTTCTTACGATTTTCGTAACAAAACACTCCCTTAGTTGTAGTGGCTGCAATGTGATTTTTTTTCGAGTGTTGCTAGCTGTGAAGTTTTAAAACTACCAGTTGCGTTCTAGAGTGTTGTCATCAAAGAAAAATATAACAACTTTTTTTCTACCTTGTACTCAAGGCTAACTCTTAATATATTGATTTTACATTCGAGAGGCCAATCATTGAGGGGGGGCCAACATTACTACTGCTTACCCTACAATAAAACGTATTACTGGTGTAACATAATGGCATTTACCTGACGATTTCCCAATAAACAATTATTTAAGTACACATAATGATCACTGTATTACAATAACATTCAAAATCTATTTATACGACAAGTAATCCAGAGCGCAAACAAACACGCTATGATTTATTTACAATAAACAAATGATGCATCACAAAAAACGCATCGGATCTTGTCCACCAATTTTTTCGCTCCCATTGGTCATTATCACGTGCGAACGGCACGCGCCATTGGTAACTCTTTCTTGGTCACAACTTGTATTACATTCGCATCCGCATGAAAATCTGCATTGATTATTGCGGATGCGGATGCAGAAGTTCAAATCTATGCGGAAGCTCCGCATTTGCGGATGCGGATGCGAATATTCGCAACATCTCTAATCTATACAGTATTCCAACTCCATACAAACGGACGAAGCGAGAGCTATACCTACGCGCCACGATCTCGGCATGCAGACAGTCGTGACTGTACCGCAGTGATGATTTTGTGGAATATATAAAAAAATGGAGGAAATAAATAATAGAATAGAAATAAATAAATAATAAATCTGAACTTCATTTAAAACCAAACATATAAATTGTAAAGTAGCTGCAGGTATCTATAACCAAGTAAAAGATATTCCTTTTCTCCATCTTGTTCATGTTTCCCAAAACAATTTTTAATGAAGCTTTATATTAGAATGCGGATTTTTTATACTTAAAATTTTAATAATAAAGCATTTCGTACGTCTCAGCCGAGGCGCAAATATTTTTCGGTCGCAAATTTATAAGACCGATTTTTTATTCAAACATAAACATGGTTTTTTAATTAAATCTACCAATAAAAAACGACACGCATTTTTATTGAACACTTCCTATTCAATTCACAAAGTATCAAAGTATTTGTTTATATAAAAAAAGTATATTTACAATCACAAAACTAAATGGAAACACAAAGTAGGCAAATGTAATGCTAGAGGCAGGCAGCCCTATCGCTGTAATGTTTACGTACCGTAAAACTCGCCAACTTTGGTTTTTAATTCTAACATTGGCCACTTGACAAAAATAACAAAAATTTGCTGTAGTAAAAAATATATCTCATATAGCAACATTTTACAACATATTGTGGAAAATAGAATATATTTCTGGCAATACCAATCATACGTTCGGTAATTCGGTTACTAAGTTCACTCACTTGGCTGTTTGGCTGTCAACAGTTGTCAAATAGGAGTCTCTGCCGGTGGTCCCAAATTGTTCCTCGAGTATAAAGCTTTTTCGCGCTTGAAAAATGATCCAGGTGAGTGAAATTTTTGATGTGTTATTAAGTGAAATCTTGTTTTTAATATGGTGTACATCTCAAATCAATATGAGTTCTCTATTAATCAGTAATTCAAATGGCCAATGTTACAATCACTTGTAGCAAACATGTGCCGTTAACTTTGGCCACAGAAAAATAATACTAGGGCTGCCCACTGATAATTTTAGAATTCGGTACCTACCTACTCATGAGTTGATGGTAATCTTTGCTTATAACTTAGTTTTACAATTAGTTTTGGTATAATACCTAGAATACAGATTAAAATATGTATATTTGCTTATTATTTATGTCCATATATATTTACAGAATGGATACATCTAAGCCAAAATCAAGAAAAAAAGCAAGAAAAAGTCGCAGCCGAATTGGTGCCCGGCAATATAAAAATTATTCAAATGAAATGCTTGAAATAGCTGTAGATCTTGTTAGAATAAAACAGATATCAGCAAGAGAGGCGGCGCGACAATTCGCAATTCCTAAACAGACAATATTAAATAAATTAAACAAGTCTCATACAAAGTCTGTCGGATGTCCAACGCGATTATCTGATGACGAAGAAGCCAAATTTATTAAAGTTTTAATTGCTGCAGGGGAATTCGGATGCCCACTTAGTAAATTGGATCTTCGCCTCGTCGTGTTTGAATACTTGAAAAAGAATGGCCGCGAGGATGTATTTAACGGAGGGCCTCCTGGAAAAGCATGGCTTGATAATTTTTTGTCAAGACATTCATCAGATTTGTCAGTTAATAGCACGCAGAATATTAAAAAAAATAGAGCTGAGAAAGGGGTTGATGAGTTCATGGAATATTTTAGAAATTTAGAAGAGACTTTGAAAGATGTTGATATACTCAATTTTGACGAAACAAATTTAACAGATGATCCAGGATCTTCAAAATGTATATTTAGGCGAGGAGTAAAATATCCCGAGCGAGTGCTCAATTCAACTAAAGGAGCCATTTCGCTGATGTTCTCAGTTACAGCGAACGGGAGCTTGCTACCTATTTACGTTGTCTATAAGGCAGAGAATTTATATTCTGAATGGATACAGGGCGGACCGCGTGGTACTAGGTATAACCGCACAAGATCTGGGTGGTTTGATTCTTTTGTTTTTGAAGATTACTTTAACACGACTGTTATGGATTGGGCAAAGTCTTTACCTGGTAAAAAGGTCATTATATGCGATAATTTATCAAGCCACTTAAATGTGAGTGTTATCGAATTATGTGAGTGTCACAATATTCAGTTTGTTTTCATTCCATCTAGCTCGACACACATAACACAACCCCTTGACGTCGCTTTTTTCGCACCACTTAAAAAAGTGTGGCGAGCAATATTACTCAAGTACAACATGGAAAATCCCAAACAAACTACTCTGAATAAGAATAATTTCCCAAAACTTTTACATTCTTTAGTTCATCAAGTTGAAATATATTCATCTAAAAATATCAAAAGCGGATTTAGAGCAACGGGGATCTACCCATTCAACCCAAGAGAAGTACTGAAGCGTGTACCAGAGTATCAAGAAGATGTGGCATCATATGGGATTGACAATGCATTGCTGGACTACTTAAAGCAGATCAGGCAGTCAAATCCTATGATAACAAAAAGAAACAAGAAAGTTATGACTGTACCTGGAAAATCAGTAGCAGTCGATGATTTACTGTACTATTTAAAAATTACAATTATGACATTAGTTATATTTTAAACGAAAAAACGGGTCTCATGGAAGCCACAAAAACACTGATTTAGTATTTGAAACTGATTTACCCGTGATTTCGATAAAAGACCAAGACAAGCCCTAAAAGATAAATATTCTATCCGACAACATTTTACCAGAATATAAGACTGAGCCTATTGCAAAAACTAAAACTAAATACTTTAAAGAAATTGATACAAGCTTTAACATTTTATTACAAACTTTTCCTTCAGAACGCAATATTATCATAGAAAAACCACATACTGAAAATTCGGATGGTAAGGTTAGAAAAATAGATAATATTGCTTTTAATATTAACGTTCATGGTGTTTTAAGTAGTGAAGATAATGAGGATATTAGGGATGTTGTGAGTTGTTCTGCAAATAGCAGAGAGAAGACTAGCATTAAAAAAAGGAAGAAAAAACGTCGTTTGAGAAAAACTGTCAAAAAGGAAAACGTCAAACCAGTTAAGAGACCAAGAAAATCTCTAGATAGTTCTACAACTACTGAGGAAGATTGGATTAGCACCCATAGTGATTCTGACATAATTGAAGCACTTAGTGATGTTACAAATTTTGAAATAAGTATGGAAGAGTCTACAAATATTGATGAATCTATAAATATGGATAAACAAATAATAAAAGAAGATATACATCAAATTGACAAGAATTTGAATTCTTGACAATTTGATGTATATCTTCTAATTCGAAAAAAGAGTATTATGAATTAGGAGAAAAAGTGTTGGTAAGATACTATCAGTCAAATAAATGGAAGTACTATGTAGGATTAATTGAAAGTGTTAATGACAATTCAAAAACTTTTAATATATCTTATTACAAATGCATAAAAACAAAGGATTCGGATGATATTAAATTTATTAAACCTAAGCTTTGGATCGAGATATAGCCGTACCAGAAAGTAACATTGTTAAAATTATAGAACGTTTACAGTTCAATGAAAGTCCTGAAGAATATGCATTAATGTGTGATAAGGATTCTGTGTACTTTTAAGAATTTGATTTTATGTCTTGTGTTATCATAAAAAGTATATTGCTGTATTTCTTTGGTATTTACTAGAATGTATCATTTACACGCTCATTTCATAAAGTTCCTAAAGTATGTTTTTCATTTATTATTTTTTGTTTTTAGTACGTACCTAGGTTCTAAATAAACACTTTAAGCTTGGTACCTATTGTTATATATATTTTTATTTATAAATTTGAGTTTTCTCTTTCACCTCAACGTGATGATTAAGTAGTCTTGAGATTACTAAATTGAAAAATGAATCTTTTTTTAAGAATTTTGATCTCACAAATACGTGATAGTAATTTAAGTACTTACTCATAACCATTTAATACTTGATATAATTTGATAGTCTATGTTGTTGTCTACTTGCTCAGTAAAAGTGCCATATGCTAATATTGTACCAAATAAATCTCATATAATAAAATGCGATTGATTAAAACATGTTTTTTTTTTTTTGTAAAACACCCAACCAATATAAAATAATTAAAAAAATTGACAACCCTGAGTCTAAAACTGTTTTGTACGGAAATTTAAAAAAAGTTTCAGGTATCTTTGGCCACCTCGCTGTAAGCCAAAATATTTAACTTTTTGTGATTATTGCCTTTTATACGTCTTCTTTGACCAGTTTCCTGACATAGTTCTTAAAGTAATCGGCATTGAGACTATAATTCAAGAGTTATAAGCAGTGGCTAATGTTGACAGTAAGCTGATGTAATTTTGGCCGACTAAAAAAATATAGTTTTAGGTAAGAAACTGTCCTAATTTTCGCAATTTCTGTGAATTAACATCAACAGTTGAGGTTTATAACAAAACATTTAATACCATCGATACCTTTATAGGCAATAAGTGATTTTAGAAACAAGGTATGTACTACATGCATATTAAACACAGCTTCTGTTGTTTAATTTACCTTTATTTGTAAACGTAGGATGCCGGTAAGTTACATTATGAAGAAACACTTACCTACTTTAGGTAGGTAGCTATGTTTAAAATAATAAGTGAGCTATTTATATATTTATGTACATTGGTGTGTACGTATACTAGTATATGTATAGAAATAGAAATAGAAACTTTTTTATTCAATGTAGATTATAAAAATACTTATTGAAAGCATTGAAGTAATATGTACTTACGTACTAGAACAGCTATCTCAAACAAAAAATGTGCGCTACTCTGTGTTCGCGCGGTTATTTTTTTATCATAGAATAAACATAGGTAGAATGACACGTAGGTAATATTAGATTGTATTGTTAAGTAGGTAAATTATATCGAGAACAATATTTAAATTTTGTCATTTATTTTGTGTATTATAGTTGCTTATTTAATATACTATTACATAATATTATATCACAATTACATTTTAATGGTATTTATATCTGAATATTTTAAAAGGTATCTATGTAAAATATAAAAAACATACTAAATGTATGTTTAACAAAACTTATTAACATAACATATAAATTACAAATATGTTTATTTAAATTAGAATAAGACTCGTTCATAAATACTGGGCACGCGAGAGTTAAAAATGGACGAATTTATACCACTTTGACTTTGATATGGAAACCTAAAAATAAAATAAAAGAATAATAAGCAGATTTAAACATGAAAAATTTTGCCTAATTATAATAATTTATATATGTTTCTACTAAAAAAATGTGTATACTAATATATTCATCCCATACTTAAGAACCCACAGAAACGTCACATCTGAACGTATTAATTTCATAGTCCATGACACGAGATGGCGTCTTAGGAATAATTTGTTTTATTATTAATCTATAATACTTTTTTATTGATTAAGTATCTTATTAACCGATGAAAAGTAATTCCTTGGTTTTTACTGACATTTCTTGAATTATTTGTGCAATATTTAAGTACACACGACGGCATATTTTTATCAAGAGATTTTTTTTAAATCAACACAACACGTGTTCAACTCTACAAGCGCCTAGCGAGTGACTGATTAAAGTGCGGTGTATGCACCGCAGTTGAGTGGAACAGAGTAGCTGAATGCAGTGTCGCCTCTAGTACGTAGTACATAATAACTCAATGATTGAAAATCACTTTTTTAATTTACCACTGGTTCGCAAAAAAAACCTCTATCCTGGGAAGAACCAGCAAGAAACCCGGCGGGACTATTTTTTTTAATAATAGCTTACAATCATGTTTACAATCAACAACACAAGACAAATCAGAAATAGCTTGTTAGCGATCACCCTTCCCAGGGGTTATTATCATCTATAAATTCCTTAATATTATAATAACCCTTTTTATACAAACTTAGTTTAATAACATTTTTGAACTTTGTGTATGACAAATTTTGTATATTCTATATATCGTTATATACCTATGTAACGATATATAGAATATATTTTGCCATGATATAAATAAATGAATTATAAAATTAACTCGAAAAGTAAATCACTTTGTCAAAATTAATTTGTCAGTGTTTTTTTTTGCGCCCGAAGCAAATATGGGCAACCCTCCGGAAAGCGGGGGAGGGAGGTGGGGAATGCTCATAGCATACCACGTAGCCGGTTGCGTGGTTATGTGGAGACTTTTACCCACTAAACCCCACCTTTTAGGGACTGGCTTAACGGTCTAACTAGAGATCTCTAAGACGTATACGGACGCGACCCTCCTTGGCATAAAGGAGGGTGCAAGTCAGTAAGACCTAATATCTTAAACCTAAAACTACTTAATTTTACTACTGTTATTTTATTAAGTTGCTTTAAATTGTTTAATTTCTATCGTTTTTATTCTTTATAACTGTACCTAGCTTACCTTTATATTTAATATGTGGATAACTGTTATTGGGTTACTGTTATTATATAAGTAAATTTGAAATTCTATTTATACGCTATTGTTATCATTATTAAAATAAAATAAAAGACACTGAAAGTGACAATCTCGTGTTGAAAATATGGATTTTATTGACTAAAATATTATAGTTAATGATTGCTTAATTGTTGTGACTACTAATTGTGTAAATGTTTTTTGCTAACCCATTTCTTGAGTGACGTCACACCGTCACCGGCACTTGGAGCGCACGGCTAGTACTTAAAATAACAAAATATTAATAAAGGCTTGTTGTTACATCGATAATGTAGAAAATTAGTCTTTTTGACACATTTTTCCATACGATGGAACCAATCATTGAAGCAACCATTCCATTCGGAAGTTGGGGTCTCCAAAATGGCCGTTTTGTAGGCTTCCACAGCTTCTTCAGGTGATGAAAATCTCTGTCCACGCAATTTATTCTTATTTTAGGGAAAGTATAGAAATCATTAGGGCTTAAGGTCAGGGCTGTACGGCGGATGGTCTAATAATTCTATGTTTTCTTGCTCTAAAAACTCTTTCGTTCTGTGTGCGGTGTGAGAACTCACATGTCGTGAGGAGGAGTTTATTAATTTGAAGCGTGGCACTGCATAGTGCTTATAATCTTTTTTCATATTTGGCTCAAATTTACTTGTAGCAACACGTAAAACTGCTTCCAAACTTTCATAAGGCGGTGTCGATTTTTTGTTTTATTATTGAAAAGGTTTGTTCACATATATAGGTAGAACCAATTAAGCTGGCATATTTCAGAGCGTTTATTCGCAACTCTTTGTACATATTTTTATCAATACAGCGGTAAAAGTTCAGCAAGTCTCCTTCGTTGAATTTGTTGCGTAAATCTGAGTCGTTTTGAATGTCGATAATTTCTAACTGCATTGACTCTGGGGCGCATTTTCAACTGAAATCGTGAAAGGATTGCTGAATATGTCCAACAGAGGTTTCACTTTTTTAAACTCCGAAAATCTGTCTTGAAAAGATTGAATCAAAATATCTAGCTTTTCTACATATCTGAAATTAATCGCAGTATTGTTGAATTTTTCAGCAATTTTCTTATAATTCGGAAAATGATTGTAATTTCCAGAATTCAATTGCGATCTGAAAAGAGTCAGCTTGCATTGAAAGGATGATACATGAGCGTAGAGCTGGGATATCAGTTGATTTTTGCCTTGAAGCCGTGTGTTCAAGTTCAAGACATTCAAATGATTAGTAATGTCAACTAAAAAAGCCAAATCACACAACCAATCAGGTAAATTTAACATCAATACTAATACGAGGGGTGATCCAAAAGTAATGATAATGAAAATAAAACACGGTAATTAAAGTTAAAATAATAATTTATTTTTCTACAGTCTCCTAAAAAATCAATACATTTAGTCCATCTTTTTTCTAAACCCAGGATTCCCTTTGAAAAAAATTCTGTCTTGACCACTGACTTAGAAGTATATAGACTGGGCATACCTACAGAATTAGCGTGACTACCTACAAAAATCTGGCGCATAAAATGGCCGCCTTTTATATGGTTGTAACTGTGCAATATGCGTAGCTGATATCGATATTTTAATTAATATGAATTTTTTTCTCATTTTATATAATTAGATTTGTTGCTTAATTTACTTTATTCCGTAGGTATTTACATAGATACAGGGCTGAATATTCAATCGTCAAATAACTAATCTGGCGAATAAATGTGACTGACTGATTTATGGTTTTTGTGTAGTTAGAAATTAAATCCTTCTTTTGCGTTTAAAGTATTACTGGGATGGTGATCCCAGATTATTAATGTAAAATAATAATTTAAATATTGCTGGGATGGTGATCCCAGATGCCATATTATTAATGTAAAATAATAATGATTAGTTGAGTAAAAATGAAGTAAACTGTTTTAAAAATCAATACTTATTTATTATTAATTTTTCTGCACATAATTCATCACAAATAGTAAGTTATACAAGCAAGTTGTATATCATATTTTATTTATTCATTCGGATTTTAAATGAAAAATATTATCAAATATCGAAAAATTCGAAAATCTGGCATGATCACGAATTATGATATGCAGGATATCATCCTTACATATTTCATCCACCGTTTCATGATCATGATAGATTTTTATATAAACTATTATTATTATTATTTGTTCATTTCTGAACAAAATTATTTTTTAATATAATTTCTATAAGACAGTTTGTCACTGCTTCTTCTTGCACGGTATCTGAACCTTTTTCTGCTACAAATCCCGCAATATATTCTAATACTATTGATAAGGTTTTTTTAATAATTTAAATAACGACTTTAATAGAGCATACTGAAGACCACTCCTAAAAGTTTTTGTTTTTTCTCCCCCAACTAGTAGCGACAAACAAACATATACTGCGATTTTTAATAATTACAAAACTTCTTAGCAGTTTTTTTATTGGCTAAATAAATTACAAAATTATGCATGTTACATAAAGTAATAATTAAAAAATACATCCCTAACATAACACTTGAAATAAACTGTAAGACACTTATTTGACATAATAAAATATAAATAGAAGAAAAACACCTACTATAAGATAAGATGAAGGCACTGCACTACACAACAAAAAAAACTTTTAGCATTCAACAGTTTGAAAGCAGATCTACCACAAAACTCAGCGCTTAAGAGCGCATATTCAAATATGTCCAAGTCGAAATCTACGCGATCGCTTTGGAACGGCGTAATATTGACGCACACTACAATGTTATCTCTGTGTGCGTGTCAGGGCGAGCGTAAGGCTATAATAGTTGCCTAACGACGACTACGAATCACTTTGATCTTTGATTATATACCTGTCTTTGATACTATTGGAACTAATTTTTTTTTCTGCGGGTAGGTGCTACAGTCAACAGCTGTTTTTAAGTGCTCCTATTTATAATTTCAAATTTTATTAATTTCCACAATAGATAAGTGTAAATTATACGATAATTATATTGAGAAAAGAATACCCTATGTAAACAAGCTTTTAATAACTTACTGCATCACCCATCAGCAACACTAGTATTTACCACCATTAAGCACTGTTACATTACGATTACAATATGGCAAGCATCAATAATGTTGACAAAATACAGAAAGAACTGGAAGTCAGCTGGATGCAAAAGATGGCAGAATTCGAAGATCGTTTGAAGGCTGCACTGGTCCCATCCAATCCAACGTTAGTGCAGCTAGGTCAGGAATTTTATGCATTCAAGGATATGGTCACACAAATGTTTAGTCTACTGCAAATGCAAGTTAGAAGTTGTATAAAGACAATTGATGGACTTGACATGCGGCAACGGCAAAATGTATTGCTATTCAATGGCATTCCCGAGGACTCTGAAGTAAGCTTAATTGATAAGGTTCTAAGCTTAATACATAGCAAAATGGGCCTTTCTGATGTGAGCAGAACCTCGATCAAACGGTGTCATAGATTGGGCTCACAAGGTAAAGATCAAGTTAGAGCAGTCCTCGTCCAGTTCCATGATCACCATACAAAATCATTAGTTTGGAAGTCTAAGGCTAAGTTAAAAGGTGCGTTTTTCACATTGTTTGAGTTCCTCACAAAGACGCGTCAAAATATTCACAAACAGCAGGAAGTACTTTGGCATGAGGAATGTGTGGACGCTTGATGGCACAGTCTATATTAAACTGCCTGATAGTAGTCGGGCAAAAGTAACTTTAGAGGAAGACTTCAATAATCTTGTCACGAAGTACTCGCCAGGGTGTTCTCCTCTTTCAAATATATCACCTCCCAAAACCGAAGATAGCACAGGTAATCTCTCTGGTGTATCACAACCAAGTACATCTAAATGTAGTCGCCAACAAGAAGTGGTCTCACGCTATCAAGGGACACAATCGGGTCCAAACAACGAAAAAAAAGGGTACCGTAAATGCGTACAACATGAGACTCGAAGGTAAACTGAGACTAAACTTCCATGGCATATATTATTACATGTAGTATCATTATTATTTTGGCAACACTGCCAGTTCAGTTTCAAATTTGTTGTGTGAGGTTCCATACTTGCTGTCGTGAAGGATTTTTTACCAGGTAAGTAGTATTTTTTGAGAAATAGACATTAATTTGTTTGTGAAATATATTGTTGTACTACATATACCTCAGAACTCTGATAATTGACTAATAAGTACTGTGCTTTAAATCGATTAATCAATCCCATCTTGTGAAGCATGTTCCCATAGACAAAAAAAAACTCCATGTTTTAGACTATTTGTTAAATGTTGCCAGAATAAATTTAAAATTTCCTCAAACTGGACGCATTTTATTTTTATGATGGAAAATTGAGACCATGTCAATGCATCAAATTAGGTGCTTATGAGTCAAATTAGGTGCATATATCTCAAATTTTATTCAAATCGTTAGTGGTTCAATTTCAAGTAATTATGATAATTATTGATGATACATTTTTTTTTGTTTCAGTAATTATGTCTTCGCAAAGACGAAGAGTTCTTGGGGCGAAACCCTACCGAAATTATAGTGAGGACACTTTGAAAGCTGCTATGGCAGCAGTTGACCTGGCATGACTTTGAGGGAAGCGGGAGAAAAATTTAAAATACCTCGAGCAACTTTAAATAGAAAACACCGAAGGCTACAATTAAACAAAGTCGGCCGTCCTAAAGTTTTCAATGAAGCTCTGGAGGAAGTCTTTGTGCAATCAATCATTACAGCTGCTGCTTGGGGATATCCACTATCAGGTTTAGACCTATCTTTACTCGTGAAATCACATCTAGATAGGCTAGGTCTAAATGAGACACGTTTCAAAGGTAACTTACCGGGACGATATTGGCTGGAAGGTTTTCTACGGCGCCATAAAAGCACTTTATCTGTAAGGCTCTCAGAAAATATTAAACGCCAAAGAGCTGGAGTTACGCAGGAGACATTAAAATCATACTTCCAAGAATTAAAAACCACCTTGGAGGATGTAGATCCGGCCGCAATAGTAAATTTTGACGAGACTAATATGTCTGATGACCCGGGACGCCAGAAAGTGTTGGTACGTCGAGGTATCAAGCATGCTCATAAAATCATTGACTCATCAAAATCAAGTACCTCCGTAATGTTTGCTGGGACAGCGTCAGGTGTTCTGCTTCCACCGTACGTCGTTTATAAAGCGGAACATTTATATAATACTTGGACGGAAGGAGGACCTCCAAATACAGTTTACAACCGATCTCGGAGTGGATGGTTTGACACTACAATATTTGAGGATTGGTTTTTGAAGGTCATTATTCCTTATGTTGAATCGTTTAATGGCAGAGGACCCGTGGTTGTAATTGGTGACAATCTGAGCAGTCATTTTTCATTAGATGTGATATAAAAGTGTACTGACTATAATATTAAATTTGTTTGTTTACCGGCAAATAGTACGGGGTTGTGCCAACCCCTCGATGTAGCAGTGTTTCGACCATTAAAAATAAAATGGAGGTCTGTTCTGCTGTCTTGGAAGGAAAAAAATAGAGGAGTAATGCCGAAGCATGTTTTTCCGAGGCTTTTGAAGCAAACTCTGGATAATATAGAAAATATGGGAAAAAATTTGAAGTCCGGATTTGAAGCAGCTGGGATATATCCAATTAATGAAAAAAGAGTCTTAGATAGATTGCCTACACAGGAAGATCCAGAAATCCATAATAATGCATCTCAGCAATGGTTAGAAACGTTTAAAATGTATCTCGAAGATATGCGAACAAAAGAATGCAGCACAGCCCCGAAGAAAAAAAAGGTGGCAGTTATTCCAGGTAAAGGTGTAACAGTAGAGGACTTATCCGAATCATTAAAGACTAAGACGAAACGTAATAAAACGAAAAAACAAAAAAAAAAGATCGTCGATAATGAAAGCACTTCCTGCAGTGATTTAGAAGAATGGAGGGAAGCAGTTTTGAATACTGCAAACTCATCATCCGATGACAATAATGAGCTCGACACAGTGTTTTTTGATGATGTTCATGACATGTTTCCTGGTGATGATGAAAGATCGGCGTCACCACGTATAACTAACATCCCACATAATGAGAACCAAGAAAATGAAGATCCACTCAATGTAGACCAATCGGTCTATACTGACGAACAATTTAAAGTTTCTGTACCTAGTGATGGTGGTGCTAGTTGCTCTAAAGATATCGATACAGAAATTGTAAATAATTCGGAGATTTCAACAGATTCTTTTGTTGTTGTCGAATTACTCTACAATGAGAATACGAAAAAACAAACTGAAAAGAAGTTTATTGCTCAAGTTACGAACATGGTTAGCGACGGAAAAGTGACCTGTCGCTTCATGAGATGTTTTTCAGCTACAAAGGGTATTTACATATTTCCAGCAGTGGATGACATGATGACAATTGACACTTCTCGAATAATAAATACAATTAAGCCCACTCAAGTGAAAAGGGGAAAATACATTTTTAATATTAATATTTAATTATAAGACTAATAAAATTGTGTAAAATAATATTTTTTGTGCGCACTTCAAAGGGTATGCCTAGGTATAGCCTATGTATCGCAATAAAACGTTCCTAATAGCTTAGACTCCAATTTTGATCTCAATGTTTAAATTGCAAATGTTATTAATTTACTTAGTGTTAAGGGCTAATTTGAGACATGTGGGCAAATTGAGATCTCAAATACCTTCGGTCTCAAAATCGAGATTTATGTTGATTTATTTTTTGACGATTTATGAAGAAGTTTGTTTTTTGTTTTATATAATTTTTATTTGATTTTTGAAGAACTAGTAAAAGATCTGGTAAGATTTGGAGATAATATTTTGTATTATTTAATACCTCTAGTTATAACTGATTTATTATTGTTTTAATTTGCGCAAATTCAATATTTTGTTATTTTTTAACGTCTCAATTAACAAACATTGAAATTCTACATGGGAAACCATGACTTTTATAAGGTGTCTTATGTTTACCGCATGTTGCAGGTAAATTGAGACAAGACGAAATAAATATATATAAAAAAAAAACTACATTGATTGGCTCAATATTGCAATATGCTCCTATTACCTTAGATAGAGACTCATGTTCTAGTAAAATTTCAAACCATAATTATTAAGAATTACACCTTATACTGTGAATTGAAATTTAAACTTGTCTCATGTTGTATGCATTTACGGTACGCCGCGTTGTGACCAAAAAATAATGACGTTGTTGATATTTTTACACACTTTCTCAAGGTTGTTACGATTCTTTAAAATAATTAGGTTACTTTATTCAGTCCTATGTTACTTGGTATCATTCAAGCTTTTATTATTTCTAATGATCGTATTGTAGTAATTATCGTTGCATTATATTTATCTTTTTTAGTTTCATTGACTTACTAAACTACTAAGGGTTTGATATTGTGTATTATTTACTTTTTATAATAAGAATAAAGCAGCTAATAATAGTATTATAATATTGTTGGTAATAAAGTAGGTAGAAAAATATAAACAAATTAACAAACTGTTATTTTGTTACTTTGTGAAGATAAAGAATATTGTTGTAATTACGATATGCCAAGTACAGGCAAAGGTATTATTCCTTGCATCCTAGTGTGTTTTAATGTTTCTAAAATATTGTTAGCAAACGGATGTTATTTTATATTATTTTATACCATGACTAAATTTTACAATTTTTACTATATCCCTGTTAACATTGATTTCAAGAAATGATTTGGTTACACAGACACTAACAAATTAAACGTTTGATTTTGTTTTCGTTGGGAAAGACTAACTGTGGACTAATTAGTTTAATTTTGATGTTTTGTTATATCCTGTTTCTGTATTTACTTGTATAATAGTGTATTTTAATGTTCTATTAATTTAAGGTTATTTTTAAAAAACAATGATTGTTATCTTTATTAGTCAACTGATGGGATAGAGCAGTGATAGTGGAGTAGTTGATTTTCTGGTTTATACGTATAGCGTTGCAGATATTTTATACTTAGACTTTGTTTTATCTCTTAATATATTTAATATTTTATTATTTATTATTATCTAATATACATATTATATATAAATCTATTTAGAAATTAATAATGTCTGATGATGAATCTTTTTATTCCATGTATAGTTCAGAATCCTCATACGCCTTTGGTAATGATCTTACAGATAATTTACTTCCCTTACGCGATCAGTTAAGTAATATTTTTCTGCCTCATAAAAATATTTTAATGTTTGTCATATTAATGCACAGAGCATTCCAAGTCATTTTTCCTACTTAGAAGAAGCATTCTCACTAGACTGTGTCGATGCTATCTTAATATCTGAGAGAGTTGGCTTAAACCATCTATTATGTCGAGTTTGTACCCATTACCCAATTTCATTCTTATACGCAATGATCGGACTGAGAAGGGGGGAGGTGGTGTCGCTATATACCTACGAAAAAATATTCCTTATAAAGTTGTTCTATCTTCCCCCCTCCCCATTTTCTGCCACTGCTGAGTTTTTATTTCTAGAAATAAACATTATGGGTGCTAGGGCAGTTTTAGGTGTTGTATATTGTCCTCCTGTGGATTATTTTACCTCACTTGAGACGGCTCTTGACACCATTGGATCTGAGTACATACATTGCATGATAATGGGTGATTTCAATACTGATTTGTTAAAAAATACTTCTCGCTCCCAAAAACTTCGATCAATCATTGAATCAGTCGAACTCTGCATTCTCCCATTGGCGGCAACTCATAGAAATACTGACACTGATGATTCGTTGATTGACCTCATTATTACTTCCTCTTCTGATCGCGTGATTCAGTTTGCGCAGCTCTCTGTTCATTGTTTCTCACGTCACGACTTGATTTATTTTTCATATAAACTTAAACCTCCAAAACAGAAACGTATTTTTCTGCAGTTACGCAATTTTTCAAGAATAAATATTGAGAGTCTCAGGAGAGACGCATCTTCAATTGATTTTGGCCCTTTGGTGGCAGCTTCTAACGTCGATGATAAAATATCCTTTCTAAATAATAGCATCCTGAATCTGTATAATACTCATGCTCCGGTACATTATGTAAAACTTAAGCGTCCTCCTGCTCCCTCGATGAATAAAGGGGTACAAGTGGCAATGGCACGACTAGATCGGGCTTTCCAGAAGTTTAAAAAGAATCGCTCAGAAAAAAATTGGTCTAACTTTAAAACGCTAAGAAACAGGTGCAATCAGGTGGTACGAAATGCTAAACGCCGCTACAATCATGACAAAATAACTAATTCTTCGCCCATTGATTTGTGGAAATTCCTGAAGTCTACCGGAATTAATAAAGCTAATTCTCCGGAATATGGCGCCTCTCTCAATTTGGATGACATTAATCCACTTTGTTTCTATTACTTCATTGGACCCTCAAGTCCGTTCTCAAACTATTGTTTCTATAGAATCAATGCAGCCTCTCCGGATCCCTGACTTTTGTTTCTCCCCTGTTACTCAGGATGAAATTAAAAAAGCTCTGTTAGCCATTAAATCCAAGGCTGTGGGTTTTGATGAAATTAGTAAGCAAATGGTGTCTATGATTCTTGAGTACCTTATTCCAACTATAACACACATTATAAATTATTCTCTGGACTCAGGTCAATACCCTTCTGCATGGAAAAAGGCTTTTGTAAGACCTCTTCCTAAAAAACCTAATCCTGTTTTCCCTAACCATTTTCGTTCCATATTCAATACTCCCATACCTCTCTAAAGTTCTGGAAGCCTGTGTTTTTAAGCAAATATCTGTATTCGCTGCAAAACATAACCTGCTGAATGAATTTCAATCGGGGTTTCGCTCAGGTCACAGTACTACCACTTCGTTTATCAAAGTCACAGACGATTAAGAAAGGGCTTAGAAGAGCAAAAATTAACAGTAGTGGTGCTTATTGACTTTTCAAACGCTTTCAACACAGTGGATCATGGTATCCTCCTATCCATCCTTAAACACCTTAAATTTTCATCCCCAGCCTTGGAATGGTTTTCTTCTTATATTCGCGGTCGCCAGCAATCGGTTCGCTCAGGTCAGCGATTTTCTGCATGGGCTGAAATTGAATCTGGTGTGCCGCAAGGCGGAATACTTTCTCCTATTATGTTTTCCTTATTTATAAATTCTATATCCTCAGTTTTAGATTGTTCGTACCATCTGTATGCGGATGATCTCCAGCTTTATGTACAGTCAAGCTTAAATAATCTTAACTTTGTAATACACAAACTAAATTATAACCTGGAAGCCGTAAGAGAATGGTCATGTAAATATGGCGTTTCTGTTAATCCTGCCAAATGCAAAGTTATAATATTCGGAAGTTCGCAATTATTGGCTAAGGTTGATTATGGAAATCTCTCTCCTGTAATTTATAATGGAAGTTTGATTCCATAAAAAATCTTGGCCTGTACATGGATAAAACTATGACCTGGAAATTGCAGATCTCTGAAGTTAGTCGTAAAGTTGTTGCTACCTTGCGTTCCCTTTATCTTCTTAACCCTTTTTAAGGCAGTGGCCACTATATTGCCACCAATTTTAGAATTTTTTTTCGGGCAATTTTTTATCTTTCTGGTATTTTTTTTTACTGGCAAGCTTGAGATATCCTGTCAACGTATATTTTTTGTTGTGTGGGAATTGTCAAATTTAATTGACAATTTTCAAACTTTGAAGGGTAAAAACCGGTGATTTTGTGCGTGTAACAAATCTAGCTCAATCTTTAAAATCTTTTGGGAAACTGGTAAGAGTTTGCATTTATTTCAATAATTACGTATGTCACTTGTACGATCGAGTAGTATTTTGTAAAATTACGTTTATTATTTTGATAAAATTTTGTATTTAACTGGTGGCAATATATCTGCCACTGCCCGTGTAGATAATAATATTACAGTATTTACTGCATAAGCTGCTGCAACAAATTTTGATAAATTAGTCAAAGTAAGACCAATACTGGATTTGCTGAATATTGCATGTCAGTGAGAAGCGAAAACAACATCGTCACAACCAATAGATGAATCGATGATTCGATTCAAGGGACGTTCAACACTAAAACAGTACATGCCCTTCAAACCCATCAAGAGAGGATACAAAGTTTGGGTAAGAGCTGATAGCAAAACTGGTTATGTTTACGAATTTAACATTTACACTGGTAAACGTGAAGACCAAGCTCCTGAAGTCGGTCTAGGAGTCAAAGTAGTGAAATCTCTCACACAAAAACTCATTGATCAAGGCTTCCGAGGACATGTAGCTTTTGACAATTTCTTTGCATCTTATGAGCTCTTGCAATATTTGTTTGAAAACGGAATATATGCCACCGCAACCGTCAATTCTGGGAGATCTGATTTGCCACTAATACTAAAAAACGCTAAGAAAAAGAATGTATCAAGACAAGAAAAAATACATTTAGAGAGAGGTGAATATAAATGGCGTACTAAAAATAATGTTTCCTTTATCATGTGGCAGGATACAAAAATAGTTACAGTTTTGACCACCGCATTTCACCCCAAAATTTGCCAAACTATATATGAAAGAAAGCAGAAAGACGGTACAAAAAAAACGTATCCTTGTCCAACAGCGGTACTTGAATATACAAAACGTATGGGCGGTGTGGATCGTTTCGATCAGAAGCGGAGTACCTATGAAGTCGGCAGAAGAAGCAAGAAATGGTGGCTTCGCATTTTTTATTTTTGCATAGACCTAGCAATAACAAACTCGTACCTTCTCTACAGTTCAAACAGCCGCGTCCACAGTATTATGCCACAATTAGCGTTTAGATTATCTTTGGCACGTGGTTTTATAAATAATTTTTCATCAAGGAGAAAGAGCTTGGATACCCAACCAATGTATCATAATAAGAAGCCCAAGATGTCAGATAATTACCAAAAAACCGGCTCTGTAATCGATGACCTTCGTTTTGCCAGTGTTGGAACACATAAACATGAACGTTTGCCAACTTATCGGCGATGTCGTGTATGTAGCACAAAGACAAACAATAAAAGGTCAAAAATTCAATGTTCCAGATGCAAGGTTCCACTCTGTGTGGTACCTTGTTTTGATATTTACCATGAACAGAAATAAAAAGTTACATTAAGAATAAACCTTATTTTATTTTTGATAGTCTTTTACAGGCAGCGGCAACTATATTGCCACCAAATTTTCCCTTCGATTTTCACGAAAAAAAATACATAAGGCATTCATAACATATTGGCTTACAAAATCCGTTTAATTTAAATTTGTTCCCTCTGCCTTATAAAGGGTTAAAAATTTCCTACCTTTCAAAACCAAACTTACGCTGGTTCATTCCCTTATTCTACCTATTATCGACTATGCCGATGTATGTTACCCAGATCTATCAGAAAATCTTCTAAACAAGTTGGAGCGCCTTCTTAATAATTCCATAAGATTTATTTTTGGTTTACGTAAGTATGACCACATATCATCCTATCGTTCAACGCTTAAATGGCTACCTATACGTCAAAGGCGATGCTCTAGAATTTTACTTGTACTTTATTCAATTTTAAACGATCCAAGGTCGCCTTCTTATCTTAAGGATAATTTTCATTTTTTTCATCCGATCGACAGTCGAACATCCCGACAGTCAAACCGTTTGAGGTTAAGGTTTCCACAGCATAAGTCAAATTTTTTTAGGTCGTCTTTTATGATACAAGCCATACAACTTTGAAACACCCTCCCCAAAGAATGCCACAAATAAAAAAAGTCTTCAAAGTTCTTCTCCGAGAACATTACCTGAAGGAAACTACTAATTAACATTATTTTCCTTAATTTTTGTCTTTCTTTTCTTCTTTTTTACTTCAGATATTTATTTCATTATATATTATTCAAACATCATATTATATATATCATTCATTTGTATATTTATTTACGAAGTATATATATATATATATATATATATATATATATATATATATATATATATATATATACACAACATGTAACATAATTAACGCACTTTGAGAAAGTAGTTTGTTCAGAATCGTTTACTGAATCGATTCCTACCATTTTTAATATAGGTAATTTTTTATCCCAAAAATAATTAAAACTACGTAAATAACAGTCACACTAAATCTGTACAGTCAAAACAAACTGAAATGGACCGTAACTTAAGGCGATAAGACTTTTAAGAGTGCAGTTTTATTTGTATTATTACCAATTGTGTCATTCAATAAAAATAAAGAAAAATGAACTTTATTTCAAGGACATTAAAGTCTTTGCATTCGTGGATTTGTACTGTGACCACAACATTCTTCCGGAATTAGTATAACTAATATGATAAATAATCAGTGCATAAAAATGGTTAACTAAAAATTCAGTGTATATATTATGATTATAACATAATATACTAATTGGGGTATCTGAGGGTGTGCGTTAATTACGTTACATATTGTATATATATATTTTAATGTATGTATATATTTTAATGTAATTTTTTACGTATAATGGTCGCACCTGCCAACAATTGTCCTTGGCACCCAGGGTTGACTGGCAGTGAATGCCACATGGCATTAAGTCCGTTTAAGTTTTTAAATAAATAAAATAATAAAAAAATAATTTCCATATAATGGCTTATATAGTGTATAGAAATCGGAGGCTAATATGTGGAAATTGTTTTATTCTTTTATTGAAGTCGGCTTTACATTTTCACCGTATTGAGTACATTATAATATGTATATTATGTTCTAATTGAAAAATATGTTTTGTATAAAATATATATCATTTGATAAACTTTTATTCTGTTTTGTAATGTAAACATAATTCATCAAACTAACAATTTCATTAGTGTCGGCGGGGATTAGTGTTGCCAGGTCTAGCAAGTAAAATTTCGGGACGGAAGGTAAAAATAATCGGGGATTTGGTTTTCATATCCGGACAGCTACAATGACTAAAAAATATAGGTTCTTTGTAGCCTTTTTGTGCTTTATTGAGAGCTGTGGTAGCTCAGATAGTCAACGCTAACTGTAAATATGACAGTATGCGAGTAATGCGAGAAATTGTGACTGTAACTTTATTTTTGTGCTTTATAATTATTCGGGTCTGATCTCATAAACGAATAAGTTTTCATCCAAACATCGTAAAAACTGATTTTTTTTTCATTTTAGGCAAATTAAAACATTTTTGAACTATTTGTTTTTTTTTTTGCTGTCCCTGAATTTTTCTTTAAACCCTTAATAAGGCTCGCGCCTGTTACAGCTAGAAAGTAAGTTACAGTGGAAATAGTGTAAATAGATACTGCAGAATTTAAAAAAAGTATTTGGAAAAAGGGGGGATGGTTTTTTACCCCCTTTTTTTGGGTGGGAAATAATATCCCTTTGCCCGATTATGTATGTGCACTGTGTCTCGAAGTGGGAAAATAATTCCCTTCGCCTATTTAGGCAAAGGGAATTATGCCTAGTTTTGTTGTTATTCATATACTAGTATTTCACCTGGTTTCGCTTTTTTCATTTCATTTATTTTTTAATTTTTTTTATGCGTTACGAACTTTTATTTTATTTACCTATGAATATTATCATGCATGCTAAATAAAAAGCGGTATTGCAATCGCATTTTTATTCTAATAATTAATATAGCTAATTACAAGTAAGCTAAAAGCGTGTTAAAAATATAATTATTCTTGGGGTGAAGCCTCGTGGAATAATTTAAAATATTTCTTTGCACATAGTGCAACTTGGCACGTGGAACACACTATTTTTGTTCTTCTCTCCTCTTTTTTTGTGCTACAAAATCGGCATCTTTTGTAAGTATTCCTTCATCTGGATGATGGACGCCGACATTGAGTAAACGTATCGCATCTGGAACTCCAAAGTTGGAGCCCTTTTTGTTTTTGAAAACAACCTGGCGTTTTACCTTGTTAGAGTAATTTGATATCAGCTCACGAGCCAATCGCAATCGAAAATTTCTATGAGAATGAGTACTTGCTACATGCACAGTGTTGTAGGTTATATAGCTGTTTATGATTGCCGCATCAAACATAAAGAAAAACAATCTCATCCAAAATTTCCTGCATTTTCTATTGATCGGATATGATGATCTGAAATGATCAAAGTGATCGACGCCTCCCATGGTGAGCGTATACTGAGCGATAGCTGTGGGGATGAGAACTTTTTTTTAGTACCATCTTTCTGAGTTCTCTTTACAAATACTGTGTCAGTTGGATGGTGAGCTGTTGTAAGAATATTAACATCCCTTGTATCAAGCCACTTGATTGCTGTAATTGGTTTAGCAGTTACAGCTGCAAATTGGTTCCTTTCAAGTCTTAAATGTTTTGGTTGAGACTTTTTAAAAATTTCCGGAAGATCTTTTCTATTTACTCTAACTGTACCAACAGCAAAAATTTGATTTTCGTACAAATCTTCCATTAGGTTACAGCTAGTGAAAAAGTTATCAAACGCTATCAGAGTGTTCTCAGGAAGGCCGGCTGACAGCTTTTTAACCACATTGTACCCCAGTCCCTCGTTTTCCATACTGTCTCCTTTCCCGGTATAAATTTCGAACTGGTACAGATAGCCGGTTACAGAATCACAATGTGCCCAGATTTTGAAGCCACGCTTGATTGGCTTCTTTGGCATATACTGCTTTAAAGATGATCTTCCTTTAAACTTCACCATGCATTCATCTATTGATTGTTTACTTGAATTACCTGTTTCCTGCTGGAACAATTTATTAAGCTCTTGAATCATTGGTCTCAACTTGTACATTTTATCGTATTCCGGTGAGTTCCTATTTGGTTCTTTTTCATTGTCATTTATGTGTAAATTTTCAGTTATTTTTTTATATCTTTTGATAGGCATAATTTTTGAAATTTCTGCATTATTGTAAAAAGGGTCATTAGACCAATATAGCTCCATATCAGGCA
Organism: Parnassius apollo; assembly: GCA_907164705.1. Taxonomy (NCBI): domain Eukaryota; kingdom Metazoa; phylum Arthropoda; class Insecta; order Lepidoptera; family Papilionidae; genus Parnassius; species Parnassius apollo. The sequence continues at coordinate 5,131,385 of CAJQZP010001271.1, forward strand.
ATGGGTTTAACCCCATCATTATTAATATTCCAAGGTAAGCTTTCATTTCCTCTGATAATACTGGTGTAAAATTATTGCTTTTATTCTGAACCGCATATCTATTTGTTTGTTCCACTAGAACTTGTACTAAATATTCTGGAAAAAGTTTTGAAAAACATCGATAGGCCGCGTTTTATGACTATATGTTGATTGTGGTTGAATTGAATTGGTAAATTCAGGAACATTGTGTATCTCTGTTTCAATTTTCCACTCCCTTGGTTGTCTTACTGTATTCATAGTTCTGCTTGATCTTGAGCGACGATCCGGTTCTGTTACAATAACATTACTGCTTGAAGGTCTTGCACTTAAGCCATTTGTAGATATTGGAGTATAGTGGGAGTGTTCTTCACGGATATCATCTAAGCATTGCTCTATTTCAGTTTCTCGTTGGTTGCAATCCATAACAAAGCTTTCTTCATAAGTTGCAATATTTTCCTCTGTTGGGAGAACATCATATTGTCCTGTTGTCTTACCCACACTACCAATAGGTCTAGGACTATTTATTTCTAAAATATCTGTGAGTGCTTCTACTGAATATATTTCTTGGCTTTCAATAGTTTCTTCCAAGTTATCAGATACACCAAACAACTCTTCAAGACGCCTTTCAACAATAACATCTTGAGACTCATTCTGGTAATCTGCCGGGCTGGTTACAGGGGCTGTTTGGTAATAGGCATCATCATCTGAGTCAAGATCGGATAAATCTGACAGGTTGTTCATGATATCTTCTAACTCCCGTTTCCCTAAATTTGTTTTTTTATTCATGGTGAATCCTACAAATAAATTATTACATGTAAATATCACATCTACATCCCCTAAGAAGCTTACTTTCATTCAAATTTCAGCATTCTATTATTATTTGTATTGACATATTTGTGAGTTCAAACTTTCATATATATAATAAGAAATAAATTATAAACTCAATCGGGCCAAGGGAATAATTTTCCCACTTAGTATTTCGCAGATTTTAACGCTGTTATCAATGTTATACGCATAAAATCAATAAAAAAACATAGCTAAAGTTGTCATTTCATAAAAGATGGAAACATAATCTACTTACAAGATTTTTCGTTGAACAATAAAAGATTTTTTCTCGGAAGTAACCAAAAATCGACCGTTATTTTAGCACTTTTTCACGTCACTGAACTTTGACATTGACATTTCAATATAAGGTAGTCATTTTTTGAAAAGTGTTGCAAGTTATGAAATTTAAAATCTTCTAAAGAATAGTATATTTCGGTTGCGTTCATTCTATGGGCTATCTTTCATGTAAAATAAACATGTTTTTCAAAATAGTCTTGGTGGGAAACTATATCCCTTTGCCTTATTAAGGGTTAATGTGGTAGTAGCTAACAGATATAATCATTTTTGCTGTCAAAATTATGGATTAAAGTATAGAATAAGAAGATTAGTGAAAATCGGGACATTTGGCGTCCCGATCAAGGGTGAACCGGGACGTGTCACTTGAAAATCGGGACGTCCCGCGCAAATCGGGACACCTGGCAACACTAGCGGGGATCGAGCCCGGATTGTCCGCGTTTACGGCGAGCACTACGCCACGGTAATATTATCTATGATTACCGTGACTACGCCCTTGAGCTACTCAGCTCAAGCACGGCTCATATGTTTTATATCTGCATTGCGAGACTTGGTTATTTTACAAGTTATGATTTTGATGGCAAGTCTTTGTTTAATCATAACGTTATCTGCACACTAGAAATTTTACCTAAGTATATCGTTGGGGCAGTTTAAATACATTAATTTCACAAGGACAAACATCCAGACCTGGAACAATTATTTGTAGGTAATACAAATTTTTGTTACATGTGGGATTCAAACCTGCGGCGCTCAGCGCTACAATTCATTACCAAGTCACTCCGCCACGGAGCCAAAGGGGAAAGCCAACGATTTTGTATTTTTACTTGATCCGAATTGCTTGCGTTCATTACTCATTTCTAAAAAAAATTGTATGAAATGAAAATTTCCCACCATTACATCATTTAATATTTAAATATTACAATCATAAACATATTTCAAAATTACTTACTACCAAAAATATCGCTTATAAAAGTGTAAATCGTTTAAAATGCTCGATGGTGCTATAGGTATCTAGTTATAGTATGGTGTAGTATAGCCCTATCAGTGTATCAACGCGATCGCGCGGTGTCGGTGAGAAAAAGTAATACCTCCTGTCGTTGGGATTACCCGGAGCGTACTGAATCGAACGGCGTCTGCGCATGATGTTTTATAGTATTTTTAAAATAATTATATAAAATAATTGACAAAATAAAACGAGCTAAAATTTTTTTTTGGATATTTAACATTACATATATTTTGATAAAATAAGTAAAATAGATGTTTATAAGCAAATACATGGAAAAAATTACGTTGAAGTAGACAGTTTTGGTGATTTTATAATATTATTTTATAATATGAAATCGAAATATTTTCGTAATTTAGGTTTTGCTATACACTAAAAGTCTATATATTCCATTATAATAACGCTTAAAATAAAGTAAAGATAAGTAAAAAAAAAGTAAGATAACTCTGATGCATATTTTCGTAAAACGCTGTGAAGGGATTGTCTTTGCCCCAAAAAACAGTCATTAAAAACTATGATTTTGCATTGCTATGTACTAAATAAAGACTTCATCTTTCTAAAGCCCTAATTTTCAGCAAATAATCTCCTCACGTCGTTAAGATATCGCCTTTGGAAAAAACATAAAACATGTAGTTTTCGACGCGAAACGCATATGCCCTCTTAACATGGCGACGCAGTCACGCATGGATGAGCTAATGACGTCACACGAAAGTGTTGTCAAAATAAGCAATTTACAAACTGTTGTTGCCCCCCTTTTCTAATGAAGTTACTGCTTTGTTAAAAAGAAACAAAAGTATTTTTGACAAGTGAGTGTCAATATTATAGATATTTGTATAACTATTATTTCTATAGTAGAATACGCCGCCTCCGGTATTATATCTCTATGATCTTGACCCTCCCAAAACGCTTCAACAGCGGCCATTACTTCACTATCGTCTTCGAATTTCTTGCCTCGGAGGAGTTTCTTGAGCCGAGGAAAGAGATAGAAGTCACTAGGAGCTAGATATGGCGAATAGGGAAGGTGTTCGAACAGTTCGAATCCAGTTTCTTGAATAGCAGCCATTGCAACTGCGGCTTTGTGAGCCGGTGCGTTGTCTTGGTGAAACAGCACTCCACCTCGCAGTTTGCCGCGTCTTTTTTCCTTAATGGCCTCCCGTAATCTTCTTAATTGGGCTGCGTAGTAAGAGCCCGTAGTAGTGGCTCCCTTTTCCAAATATTCCACCATAATTATGCCTTGAGCGTCCCAAAAAACATGCCATAACCTTTCCCGCCGAACTTGAAACTTTGAATTTCTTTGGCGTCAGTGAGGAGGCTCGCTTCCAAGTCATCGATTATTGTTTAGTTTCAGGATCAAAATTGTGGATCCAGGTCTCGTCCATAGTCACAAAACGGAACCAAAAAATTTCTTGATCTGCTTGGAACTTTTCGAGATTGACCCTCAAAATGTCAACTCGATTTTTCTTTTGCTTGTCGGTTAACATTCTGGGTACCCAACGCGCGGAGACCTTTTCCATATATAACTCGTTCGCAAGGATTCTTTGAACGCTGCCATATGAGATCCCTGTGACCTCAGCTACATGCCTGATGGTCACTCTTCGATCTGCTAACACAACATCTTCAACTTTTTTCACGTTGTCTTCAGTGAGGGACGTGGATGGGCGTCCTTCGCGATGTTCATCTTCAGTGGATGTTTTGCCCAGTTTAAACTCCTTGGCCCAGCATGCAACTGTAGAATATGGAGGAGCAGTCCCCCAATGTTTCCACTAAGTCACTGTATATGTCTTTTGAAGAAATTTTTGTCAAACAGAGGTACTTGATGACAGCTCAAATTTCGTTTTTCTCCATGTTGATGTCTTTGACAGTTCGTATTCAAATGAATGTATTTCCTTGAAATCGTGATCTATTTATATGATTTTTTTTAGGCTGACGTAGTGAGTATAGAAGCAGGCAAAAAATTATCATTATTTTTGGATCACCCCTTGTAATGTAAATTTTACATCAATACATCCTGCATCTGCATCCGATGAAGCCACTGAGAAAAGCACTTTGCCCAATCGTCCTTAGGGGTCTCTTCAACGGCATTTTGAAACACAACCACTGCTTCCTCGGCGTTTTGAGTGTCGCCCTCGTAGCTACACTACTACTAGTCACATTCGATGTCGGTGGTTCGATTGCTGGGGCAAGCGATATCATTTAATATTTACATCGCTTTTCTAAGCACGCCCACACACGCCCCACAGACAATTTCGGCAGCGACTTTTGAGAACTCCCTTAAGTAGAAATGACAGCACCAACACTGGCTGCCCTCATCTTGGCACTGGATTTAAAACCTAGAAAATAAAAATATAAAATGAAGAATGCTGCAACAGTAAGGCAATTTACTTGAGTTGTTTTTGGCCACCATCCTCCACCGCTCCACATCCTCCAAATTATTTATTTTTATCTGAACAATTCGGCAGTTTTGTAGGACATCGATTTAGCAGCGCATCTAGATTTATTTAGTCTAATGATCAGTGCAGCTGCAAGAAGTTATAATATTATACTCCATAGGACCGCGTGGACTTAACACTTTGACAAAGGGGAACTCCTTCGTATGGCTTCTCCCATCCGGTCCGCCGATAGCCTGTGTTGCTCTATGATCCTCCACCAAGAACATTTGCTAAAATATGTTTTGTAGTGTGTTTATATAACCGGAAAACAGATAATGATGCACCCGGCAGTTTTAACCACAATACTTTCTGTCTAGCTTACATAAAATGCAACATAGTGTAGCATTTTCATAGCATTGCAGACAGGATAGATCTTTTCTATGGACTTGGCTTATAGATGGTTTTATTCCTTGGTGAAGAAAATATTAGTATTGCCACACTGCTAGACTCAAATAGAATACTTAATTGTCTTAGGTCCTTCTAACTAAACTTAATATGATAAAACTGGTTTAGGTTATATTTTGTCATATTGGGAGAGAAAAATATTACCTAGTAGATTAAAAAAAAAATTGAAACAAAAAACAAGTTACATTGTGGTCTCAATGGAGACCCAGTTGTTTGAAGTGGATTGCAGATATTCATGAGCTGTTGTGGTCTTACCAGTGTACTATTTACTTGTTTGCTAGTCAATATTACAAAGCACCTAATATTCTTTTACAAACATTTATGCATAATTTATTCGTCGTAGTCCCCCCATACAGAAATGCCAGAGGGCAGGATCAATTTCCATAATGATTTATATATAAAGTTTTAAATAACTTCCATCAAAATGACGTCTTAAGTTTTTAAATATATAGATCATTTTTCTATTATTTTAAACCAAGTAGTTTATACGTACTTTGAAGGTAAGATTCTTGTCTATTATTATGCTGAGGTATTTAAAAGTATTTGTATTTTCAATATAAAGACCGAACAGTTTGAAATAGAGGTCATATCACATGAACGTGCTATGATTAAATTTATTTGCGAAACAAACTTCGGATCGAAAATATTAAATGTTTGGCCAGGCATGACATGTATGGCGAATAGCCCTCCTATGAGGTAATTTTTGGGGGAGGCCTACGGTTTGCAGTGGATTTTGAAAGGCTGTGTTGAATAATGGATGAATCGATAAAGTAGAAGAAAAAGAAGCAGACATTGATAATAATTGCTATAAAAACCGAATCAGGCGTTACTGTGCAAAAGTCAATTACATTAAAGATGTCAAAAATCAACTAAGATCCGCGTGAAAATTACCGCGACGCCTAGTCATGACTAAGTAATTTCAGACGATAAATTTGAGTCATGGTTTATTATTCAATAAGAAATATCGAATGAAAAAATACTATGTTAGTGAAGTTGGTGGATAAGGTTCGCTCTGTTGAGGAATACCTGAATGGTCTAGTCATCAGTTATTCTAAGGTCTCAATTATTTTTGAATTAATTTATACATTCGCACAGCATTAGGTGATCAAAATATAACTTTTATTAGCTGTCTAAATTATTGTTGAAATGTTGACACCCTGCAAATGTATATTTTGTTAAAATTTAAAAGCCAGTCAAGATTTTACTAACTATAATTGTTCTAACTATCATCAGACACGTAATGTTGGTCGATATGGTTGTTTGGGTTTGCTCTGTTGAGGGAATACCTGAATAGTTTAAATTATCATTTAATTTAGTGTCTATTTAATTTACTATCAATATCGTTATTATAATTTTTGAAGATTTAAGATACGTAAGTTTAAATTGATCAAGATTAAATTGCACGATAAAATAATCACTCACACGGAATTACTAAAATAACTAAAATAAATACTAACATAGCATTAGCCGATCCAACATCTATCTTCAGTGATGTGATATACTGATATGTAGAACCTGAAAACAAATTTAATTTTTGTTAAAATTTTAAAGTAAAAATAAAAATGGTTTAGTGGGTTCGCTCTGTTGAGGGAGACCTGAATGGTCAAGGCATCATTTAATGTATTGTTACAAATAATATTGTTGTAGTCGATGTAAAACTCTTAACTTTAAAGATTCAAGATAAAAATTTTAAATTATTTTGAACAATAAAAAGGATTACATAATACTCACATAGCATTGCCAATCCAACACCCATTTTTCAGTTATCTTATATTAATATGAAACTTGTTAAAACTGCAAGCAAATTTAATGTTTTGTTAAAATTCAGAAGCTAAAACAAAAATTTTGCAAATATGATAACAATAATTATCAGACACATAGAGTTGGTCAACATGGTTATATGGGTTCACTCTGTTGAGGGAGACCTGAATGGTCAAGTCATCATTTAATTTATTGTTACAAATAATATTGTAATTGATATAACATTTTTACTTATTTTAAAGATTCAAGATAAAAAATTAAAATTAAATTGAACAATGAAAAGGATTACATAATACTCACATAGCATTGCCAATCTAACACCCATTTTCAGTTATCTATTGATATGATACTTGTTTGTAACTGTAAACAAATTTAATTTCTTGTTAAAGTTAAGAAGCTAAAACAAAAATTTTGCAAATATAATCACAATAATTATCAGACACGTAGGGTTGGTCAACATGGTTTTATGGGTTCGCTCTGTTGAGGGAGACCTGAATGGTCAAGTCATCATTTAACTTACTATTTAAATTGAACAATGAAATGGGAGATAGGTAGCATCTTCCTGATAACTTAATTTTGGTTTCTAAATAAAAATCATTATAATACTTACATAGCCGCAGCCAATCCAATATCCATCATCAGAAGCCTGTTGACATATCGAACCTGCCAAATTAAAAGATTTATTAAAATTCGAATGCCAGAATAAAAATAAAAATTGAATAATTAAAACAATTAATTATCAGACATATAGGGTTGGTCAACATGGTTGTTTGGGTTCGCTCTGTTGAGGGAGACCTGTATGGTCAAGTCATCACTTAGTTTTTTTTATAACAAAAGAGTATTATTACAATAATAAATACTATGTTTTTTTTTCTAATGTATACTTACAAGTGGCACACAAATGGCACTCATTCACTCATTTTTAGCATCTTCTCCCATATACAGTAGGGATTGTTTACCTGGAAAAGAAATTACATGTATTTATTTAAAAATCAGGAATGCCAAAAAATAATTTACATATAGATAATGATTATCAGACGCGTAATTTTGGTCAACATGGTTTAGTGGGTTCGCTCTGTTGAGGGAGACCTGAATGGTCTGGTCATCATATTCACATGGGGTTAAGGCACTCAAAAATACTTCCATCACACCAAAAACTGCATTTTAAGCAAAATTAACAAAGAAAATATGACAATTGGTATCTTACCTTTCAACTCCATGTGCTCATTTTATGATCCTTACATCAGTAATCCAAGATGTTGTGACAACTTATTATGTGATGCAGAAAGTTGATGGTAGCAGGTGGCTCAGAACCATGCTTTGTGGCATTCCTTGGCAATGATCAATTGTGAACTTGTGGATGGGCTATAATTGATGTTGATGAAATCTGAAAATAAAAATCATGTCCTGTAAAATGATATACATATTCTTAGCTTTTTCTTATGTATAAAGTTGCGTCAGATAGGAGCGAAAGACAAATAAACAATGCATCATAGCAATCAGATGAACTATGAAATCATCACTTAAGTTCAATAATAAAAATAATAGAACACAAACTCTCACAGGATTTGCCATAGACATTATTCAAATTCCCATTAACTACTCCAAGGAAGGTTAAATGCTTGCATTACAAGTGGTTCACGATATTAATCAAATATTGGATTCGAATGTATAACCTTTGAGCTAGCTGTCCGCCACCCTTAACCATTTGGCTAATGTCGCTTTTCGAAAAAAATAAATTAAAACTACTGCAGAAAATGGCTCAGACTTAATAGACAATAATTGCCATGAAACAATAAATGGTACTATTAATTCGTAAATATTTTTCTGTTTTTACGAATTTGTATCGATCATAGAGTTGACAAAGATTTGGAGAGTAAATTCAATGAAAATATTCTCAGATTAATGGCCAAATAATAACAAGCCGGACCTAAATTAACCAGACATAGCCATAGCCAATCCAATATCCATCATCAGCAGCCCAATGTCAAAGAAAGCAGTGCCATGTGTATAAGAGATTTGGTAGTGATTGCCAATTTGCCCATCAAGCATTACTATGAGAAAATCTCCATGGCAGTTAATACTAAGTCGACAACTCAGAATTATGACACTGTACATGTGACAATGTATTAGTTGTATATAATACTATTCTCAATAAATAAATAGTGGCTAGAAACAAAAAAGCTCTTATGCCAGTTTCTACAGACCTGGGATGAAGAAATCTGAACATGCTTTGCCTAGCATTATTGTACCATTAAAGCCTATCATCAAAAGTCTACTGGTGAACTCAGGCCTCCCCCCGTAGATTTCCTTATATGGAGGATATTTGTTACCATGCTTGGCAAGCAGGTTGTCAGCCACAGAGTTTTATTTTTAGGTGTAAGGAAGTCACAGCTACCCATTCTTCTCTTTTTGTTTCCCTCTGTTACCTCTTAAACCCCCACAGGACAATACAGCGTGGTGGATATTCTGACACCACCACTACCATGGTAGTTGCTTCCTTACATCTTAGTATTATAAAAGCCTTGTTTATTTGTTTTTAATAAAATTACACTTACCTGGTGATGAAAATTTATGCAACAGTCTGAAACAATAGATAAAAAATATTTTAAGTATTTACAAACACATCATTTAGATTTATTACAATTGTTTTTTTTATCAGTAGGGATAGTTATTTTAACAGCATAATTGATCAGATGTCCCTATCAAGAATCATCATTTAATGTTTTTTTAAAAAAAAAAAACGTAACTAGTATTTTTAAACAGTCAATTTATCCAATCCTCTTATTTTCAGGCTTACAGATTTTTTAATAATGTTTTAGGAAATAAGGTATTTTATAATTAGAAAGAATATAAATTACCTTTAATTTTTTCTGAAAGTTCTTTATTCCATATATGTTTGACAACACCTTCCATTTCTGCAATTAAAACAAATACTTAAAATCTAGAAATGCGAAAAATTGCCAAAATAAAGAGCATACACTAATCAGTAATGATAGTTATGTTAACAGCATCATATTCAGATGTCCCTATCTGAAATCATCATGAGTTTATTTTGAGTTAAAGAAGGCACCTAAAAATATTATGAAAATGGTAACTCACCTTTCAACTCCTTGTGCTCACTTTTTGGTCCTTTAATCTGAAAATAATAAAAAAATGTCCTATACAATGATTTGCATCATTTGTAGCATTTTTTCTCATGTCTGAAGTTGTGTCAGATAGGAGCGAAAGACAAATAAACAATGCATCATAGCAATCAGATGAACTATGAAATCATCACCACGTTCAATAATAAAAATAATGGAACTATTTAGGAATTTATCTACCAGTGACTTTCTTTACAACCCGTTTACTCAAATCAGATATTTTAAAAAATGGACTTACCAAAAAAACTATAATGTCATACCCATGTAATCTGCAACAAGAGAAAATATGTGTTATTTAAACTCTTATGTGCAAACAACTTAAGTGTTTGTAAAACTATATCAGACTGCTCTTAGGCAAAATTTAGCATCAACCCTCACAACTGGTGTCCCTAATCTACAAATAAAAAAAATTATAGACTAAAAATTAATGACAGATTCAAGAAGAAACTAAATTAAAGGAAATTTTACCAACCTCAAAATTTATAATAAAAAACCCTACTCTACAAATAAACCATTGTGAGGTAGCTGGAAAGTTTCAGCTGCACTGCGCTGTCATCATATTATTATAATACTGGGGTGTGAATAGTTTAGTCCGTTTTAAACATACATTCCTGATTTAAACCAGAGGAGATTTCTATATTAACCTGCGAACATTATTGCTTTAACATAAACAGTATGAATTTTATCAGTCTGCAGTTATACAAGTGAAATAGTAGTCAACAACCAATCTTGTTTTTTGATTGTAAGGTATTTCTTTACATCATGTAATTATTGCTCTCAGTAATTAAAACTTGTGCCAACAATGACACTGACAAGCCAATATCCAAAGCAACATTTGGCCTTGATAATATAGATAACTTAGCTGATGCTCGCTTCGCTAGGCGCATGATATTTTTTTGCAGAACCTGGATGTAATATATAAAGAATTTTTTTTTGATGGGTCTACTGTAAAATCCCAGCTTAGTGAACATCTACATTGCAAAATGAGTAACTACTAAATTTCAAGTCAATCAGGTGTATTGTTTTAAAGATGTGAGTCAGTCAGTCAGTTAAATACATAATAATAATAATAAATATTAAACTTATTACTTACAATTATTTTATGCTGCTTAATCATCTTTCACAAGTAGTAACAGATTTACCTGTAACATTTTTTTAACAATTAAGTAATATCAATTAAAATATATAAAGAAAACAACCTTATATAAGACATTCAGATAGAGCTAATATACATGCAAAATCACAGTAATATCAATGGTTAGCATTTGTCATCATTTGAGGACTAATTGCAGAATGCATTTTCCTAAATAATTATTTTTAAGACACTATTAAAATAGTATAAAATTTAAGGAAAACATTTCTAATGTAATAAACACCTATACAAAATTGAAAATGTATATAAATCGATGGAAATGTTGAGTGTTATAAGTATAATGATAACATGAAAATATTGAATAGTTAACAGCATTATTACAGCTTAACATTACCTTCTAAAGGCTTCCTATATTTTCCCTGGACAAATATACGGGGCACATCAATGCCCTCCTTAAAGTTGACAGTTCGACGCTGGACGTAAGTGTTCATAATGATCTCAAAGCCAGCCTCCATGAATAATTTCAGCAATTCCTCCTCGGTGAAGTAATAGCTCCTATAACAAACGAAAGGTCCTTTAAATATAAAAAAATATATACTAGCACCATTACTAATATTCCCGTCAACGATTCCAAGTAAACAATGCTTGTGTAAAGTAGTTCATAATAATAGTTGGAATGACAGGTTTGAACCCATAGCCTTAAGTTCTCTTATCCACATCCTTAAATGAATAGGCGGCTGTCACTTTTTAATTAAAATAACTAGGATGTTTATGAACATGTGTAAGGCAATTTTCTATCAAGATAATTTATTCAATTAAAGTAACCTCTTTTTTTAAATAATATTTAGGCAGTACATTCCCTAATTCCTTCCTTCACTTCCCACCATCAGACAATGTGGTCAGTCAGCAGGTCTTCATCCTTTTGTAGATATACATGCATTTGAATTATCTTACTTTTACTAACTTCTATATGTGGTAGAACCACACGGCAGCTATATTATGATTGTAGCATGAATGGGTTGGCTAGACCTGGGCAGGACCATGCTCTCACAGAATACTAGCTCAATACTGCTGTTTCGTATGGTGAGGGTAAAGATCTGGAGAACCTTTTTCTTTGGAAATGAGGCATTCCATATTAGTCATCAAGGGCGACAACACATCTGCGTTTTGATTCTTAATATTATGTTCTTATTTTTATTCTTATTCATATTCTTAGTATTATTATGTGGATAAATGTAGATCTCTATAGGCACAGCATCCACTTATCATTAGGTGGACTGCGTGCTTTACGCCATTTATCATCCTTAAGCTTTAAAATAAAATTAAGCTAGTTGGCTTCATCTCTCATAATGCATACTGCAATTGTGTGAGTAAATTTGCCAACACGACTTTCTATACGATTACACTATATAATACATACTCTTCAAGGCAGAAGTGTATAGGCTTTTGTTATGCTAAGAAAGTGCGATTTCCTATCTAAGGTTTCATCACAACTTACCGACAAGTGGCGATTGCCTTTAAGCACCGGCTTAACGCCAGTCGCCACCTATATATAATAAAGTAAATATAAATAATAAAATAAAGGAAAAGCGTGACAACATAAAATCGCATGTCCTATAACTAAATGTAAAAATATTTTTTAAAATACAGAACATAGAGATACCTTGTACCATCCTGCCGCATATAGAAGTTTTCAGATATTTTGTGACCTGCCTTAAAGCGTAGTTGCGCCATATCGTATCTACCATAATCTCGGAATAAAAGCATGCCACCGGGTTTAAGCGCTTTATAAGCCACTGTTGCAACGTGTGACCAATGAGTGGGATCGATCGAAGATAATACGAAGATGAGGCTTGCAATATCGACGCTATTTTCAGTAACATTTTCAAACAAATCATCCGTAGTCAGATCGGCACAAAATGCTTTCATACGATTTTCATCGTAAAGCTTATTTCGCTTAACAAACTCGACTGCACGTGGTGAAAAATCACACGCGTAGAAATAAAAATTCGAAAATCCTTCCTCAATAAGGGGAAATACCATGTTGCCAACTCCGCAGCCTAACTCTAGATAAACGATACGTTCATCTGGATCAAAGTTAATTAATTCTTGAAACTCACGAGTAGTCCAGTGCCGGTCACGAAAAAACTTAGTCTCATTACGTTTGTAGAAAATGTCCCAATGGCGCTTCGCATCTTTTTCTAATTTCGCTGCTTTTAATTTGGGAATAATGCGCATGTTTTGACTTTCTAGACGCTTTTTCTCTTCATCTGTCAGTTCTTTCAAACGATGCACGAATCGATCACCATTGTTTCCAACATGTTCACCTTTATCCATTTCCATCACGTTTGTTTCCTATATCTTCCAAAAAATTCAATTGATTTTAGAGCAAACACTTCTGTATAAATACCTCGATCTCCTTATTTTCCAAACAATTTCAATTAACCCATTCATTGCCACAAACGCACCATTTGCGGCGTTGACCGAGATTACCACAGAACACTATTACTCCTTGGAGATTACTCACAGACTACTAAGTAGGAGTGGTCGTTACGAAACGTAACTAGTTACTGAAACTATCTATTCACACAATAGCGAGTAGCGGGTTATTGCAGTGCAACGAAACTATCTATTACAGTAGACGTTTTACTCAGTAACACGATTCACGTTTCACGAATCACGAACGAGCGATCACTAACAAAACGTTTATTCGGCTATTTTCGCGACGCGTCGGCGACGTCTTCGGCTGTTGAAGTAGAAGCACATGAGTAAAAAAACCGACTTTTTACGCTGTGGTAGAAGTACCACCGGTTGTCGAAAGTCGAGTGAGCGCGTGTGCTTTTGCATTTGACCTATGACTCTATTTCCTTCGTATAGATGCGATATTAGAAATGAGAAAGTAAGTGTACATGTTTTTAACAAAAAATAGTTCAAATACCATAATTTAAGTGGCCTTGGCCCGGTTTACATTAGTCTTTTGTTTAAGTTTAATGACACGGTTTGTTTTTACTTTTTAGGCGCGTTTGTTTCCTTTTTGTGCAACAATAATAATATTTTTAGTAAAATAAAAACTAAATATCATTGTATATATTAGTGTTGATAATAATAATTGTACAGTAATTAGTGTAAATAACTAAGTGTAAAAATAATACTAAAACTTTATGTGATTGTTATCAAAAATGTCTCGAAGTAATGCCAGTGTACTTCGAAGTGATATTTTTATCAAACCGTGCGAACTGATTTAACAAATAAATAAATTTAACCATTAACACCATGTCTAATTCTATACGAAACGGTAACAACGGTCGCAACGTTTTGCAATTGAACACGTCGTGAAACACTCTATTGAAGCCGCTATTAAAATAGAATGTTTCCAAACCCTCTATTAAAATAGAGTGTTTCAAAAGCCGCTATTGATATTCGATAGATAGATTCGTTTCGTTACTCAAAGAAGCCGCTACTACCCACCGCTACTACTAAGAGGATACTACGCATAGATTACTATTACTGCGTCATGGTCATGCCACCAACGCACCATAGATTACTGACTGTACTAGAGACAACGCACCGTAAATGTTGAGTGCACAGAACACTATTACTCCTATCGGAGTTGTTTGAGTTGGTTGAGCTTGAGTGACTTGTTGAGGTGTTTTCGGATGAAATAAAAAAGGTAGATATTTATTTTAGTCTATGGCAACATTAACCGTTAGAAATAAGTTTTAAATGTGGAAACACCGATGGTTTTTAATTCATATTGTAGACATGTGTAAATCACTCATTTCTAGCGACCGAATCATTCTAGTACATTTCGTCACGCGTACTGGTACATTCGGATCGATCATTCAAATGGATCATTTCAGGCTCCAGTACTCTGTGAGTGTGAGATCTATTGGGAATCGAAAATTTAAGATTTGTAATAGCGCCATCTACTACATGATGTAGGTAATAAAGTCATTTTATCGAATTAAACTTATTAACTTTCAAGGTGGTAAGGACAATCGACGCTAGATGGCATAAACACAAAAACCTCAAGTTATCATATATTTTAAATATTTAATAAATATGCTTAATGTTAAATTTCATTCCTAACTCTCTGTGAGTCTGAACATACACAATTTCATCTTACTTTACATGTCTAAAAACAGGGATTGAAACATTTATTTGCTATTAAATTAAACTTTTACCTAACTTATATAAGATGGATGGTTGAAAATTATCATTAAATAAGTCATTTATCATAAAATCTTTTGAAGTGTTATTTTTAGTAAACTCTACAAAACGATATTTTTAACTCATAGATTTAAATGTAAAATGATTATTAATTTAGGTAACAATATTATAATAAAAAAAACCCCTAAAATAATAAATACTCCTGATACTCTGCAGTTTCCATATATATTCTCCGTTAGGAGTAATGGTGTTCTGTGTATATATTACTCTACTCTATGCTCTGCAGTCTGCATTGTTAATTCGATTCGCCTGTTTATACAGATCATTCGGGATTCGGTCGGTTTGCGGCTCATTCACAATTCAAACAAATCGCGGGTTAAAAAGGTACCGTCAATTGTTTGTGATTGGTTGTACTGGTACATTCAAAAACAAATGAATGAACCATCAATACTTTTAAGTGTACCAGCTCAAACGAACGAATCATGCATGATCGACACATGTCTATCATATTGTCATTCTTGTTTTGACAATGAAAAAAAGATTGGTACTGAGAACGTCTATTTTGAATTTAAAATAACTTGAGTTTTAACGAGTGTTCATTATAAATTAGTGAATTAGGAGATAAAAGTAATCAATATTCTTAATTATTTCTTTCTTTTCCATTGTGTATTTGAAAAATAAAATCACATGCACGCATACGGTCCGTTCGTTGGCATAGCAGTAAAAAACTTTATTGGATAGTTTTATGCATGATGCATAAGGAACAAATTACTCCAAAATTTATGCATGTCTAGTATTTTTTAATATATTTTACACTCATAAAGTTAAATTTACTATTCGTAATGTATTTAATTACTAAATATTTTATTAGCTGGCTGTTACATTTTATAAATAAAAATATTTTTTTTTTTATAGAAGAGGGGGCAAACGAGCATGTGGCTCACCTGATGTTAAGTGACTACCGCCGCCCATGATCAACCGCAACACCAGGGGAATTGCAGGTGCGTTGCCGGCCCTTTAGAAAGGAGTAAGCTCTTTTCTTGAAGGTCCCCAGGTCGTATCGGTCCGGAAAAATCACCGGTGGTAAATTATTCCACAGAGAGGTTGTACGCGGAAGAAAACTCCTTTTGAAACGTACAGTGGTGGACCGCCAAGCATCCAGATGGTGTGGATGGTATCGGGACGTTTGCCGTGTAGTGCGTTCACGAAATTTGGCGGCTGGAATTAATCCGAACAATTCCTCAGAGCACTCCCCGTGATAGATGCGATAAAATACGCAAAGAGATGCAACATCTCTTCGCAGCGCCAGTGAATCGAGCCGATCGGAAAGCACTCGGTCGTCGACGATTCGAGCCGCTCTGCGCTGGATGCGGTCAAGTGGAAGGAGCTGGTACTGGGGAGCCCCAGCCCAGAGTTGGGAACAGTATTCCATGAGCGGCCGAACCTGCGCCTTGTAAAGTTGCAAGCGGTGTGCCGGCATGAAATACTGTCCCGCTCTGTTGAGCACGCCAAGCTTTTTAGAGGCCAATTTGGCCTTCCCTTCCAAGTGACCACGAAACTGCACGTCACTCGATATGTCGACGCCGAGGATTCCGATACTGGCTGAGGCAACAAGGGGAGTGCCTTGAAACTGAGGGGATACGACAAAGGGGTTCTTTTTAGCGGTTAACGCGCAAACTTGTGTCTTCTGGGGGTTAAACTGGACTAGATTTAGTCGCCCCAATCCGAGACTCTGTCCAGCAGAGACTCGACTTCAGACACAAGTTTGTCCCGGCACTCAGAGACGTTTTCCCGAGAAATATTGGCTCGGCCGGTGTAAAGAGCATCACCAGTGCTGTCATCCGCATAGCAATGAATGCTACGGGTTTGCAACATATCATTGATATGCAGAAGAAACAGCGTTGGCGATAGCACGCAGCCCTGTGGAACACCAGCATTAATAAGCTTGCAATCGGAGCTTGCACCGTCTACAACGACCTTGATGCTCCGATCTGCAAGAAAACTGGTGATCCAATCGCACAATTTCTCGGGAAGCCCATAGGAAGGGAGCTTCGAAAGAAGCGCTTTGTGCCAAACCCGATCGAAGGCCTTCGCAATGTCCAAACTAACGGCCAATGCCTCCCCCTTGGACTCTACTGCCTCCGCCCATCTGTGAGTTAGGTAGACCAGAAGATCACCAGCTGACCTACCACGGCGAAAACCGTATTGGCGGTCACTAATCAGCTGGTGATCTTCAAGGTACCTCATGAGCTGGCAGTTTACAATGGACTCCATTGTTTTGGAGAACAAGGAGGTGATGGCGATAGGCCGGTAGTTGGACGGGTCTGAGCGGTCGCCTTTTTTAGGGATCGGGTGGACGAAAGCCGTCTTCCATGATTTTGGGACTACGCCTAGGGAGTAGGAGTACCGGAAAAGACGCGTTAAAACCGGTGCCAACTCTGGAGCACACGTCCTCAGCACAATTGGGGGGATTCCATCAGGCCCACTCGACTTATGGATGTCCAGGGTGAGGAGTGCTTTGCGAACCGAGCGCTGAGTGAAGTACAATTCCGGCATGGAGCACTCACACCGCGGGATGGTCGGCGGCGTACTCCCCCCGTCATCGAGAGTCGAGTTAGACGCAAAGAAAGAGCCTAGAAGATCGGCTTTCTCCTTTGCGGTGTGGGCCAGTGAGTCGTCCTCCCTGTGCAGAGATGGAAGAGATGGCTGACAGAAATTCCCCTGGACAGCCTTGGCGAGAGACCAGAATGCACGGGTTCCAGAAGGAAGACGAACTAGTCTCTCGCCAATTCTGCCTATGTGCTCTGACTTTGCCTTGGCAATGACTCTTTTGAAGGACCTAGAGGCGGAATTATACTTCTTTTTTAGAGCGCTGGTGTTTACATCCCTGGACGCTGATGCGCAGCCCAGGCTCGGTAGCACTCCTGCTTATAGCATGATGCTATTTTACAGGAGCGACCAAACTATGGCTGAGATTTGCCTCCAATGGGCACCACAGAGGAAGGAATAAAAAGTTCCATACCCTGAAGTACCACATCAGCGACAGAATTCGCAACAACGTTGGGATCATCCGGCGAGAAGCAAACCCGCCCCCAAGGGTAGGATGCAAAGAAAGACCGCATCCCATCCCAATCAGCTGACCTATAGTGCCAAACACGGCGGCAGCCTGCAGAATGCAACCGCGATTTCAGCGTGAGTGGCACCACACTCCGGACAAGACAATGGTCCGAGGAGCCTAAAGGGGCGTCGACGGAAATCTGATATCCGTCCGGGTGAGAGGTCAGCAGAAGGTCCAACAGGGAAGGTGCATGATTCTCCACATCTGGAATCCGCGTAGGCGAAGTAACCAGTTGTGTCAGACCATATGCCAAGGCAAAATCATGAACAGATCTCCCCGCATGATCGGTTAAACGTGAACCGAGCCATTCGGCGTGATGGGCGTTAAAGTCGCCGAGGATCACGATCTCTGCGGAGGGGATCTGCTGTAGCAACGAATCTGCAGCCATTTGGACGTGGTCGAAGAGTCGGTCTGTTTCGGCATTACCGCTATGGGACCTATAGAGGCACCCGTAGACGCGCGGATGGTCGTCGCTGTCTACGCGTAGCCAAAGGATGGACAGGTCCGAACCTTCAAGTCTGCCGAGGCGTCGAGAACAGATGTCCTCTCTGACGTAAACGCAAACTCCAGCCCGAGGCACAAAGGAGTGTTCCAGTTTGTACCCCGGACAGGAGAGATACGAGACATCAGCCGGAGAGGACACCTGCGTCTCGGTCAGAAAGAGCAGAGCCGGCCTCGCCGTCTCGAGATGGTAGTGGACGGCGTTTAGGTTAGAGTGAAGTCCCCTGATATTGCAGAAATTCACGGACAGCGTGGCAGGGGTCGCCTTGGTCTTGTTGCTCCGTTTGCCCCGAGCAGTTTTAGTCTTGAGCGGAATATTGCCCCCCCCCCCCAGAATACGCGGGGCAGCCTGAGCACCCACGCTCAGAAGTGGAGAAACATGGTCGTGGATGCTCATCGAGGGATTCTCCAGGGGTGCTGGTACCCTCCTGGGGTAGTCTATCATTTAATTCCGCTACCATGTTGATGGGGGGGGGGGGAATTGGGCCTCCGGCCACCTGCACTCACCAGACGAAACGCGGAAGTAGAGCTTCCACTTCACGCCGGTATTCTGTGAGGTCGTGGTACCACCCCGGTTTGAGCCGGCCCATACGTGCGACAGCAAAGCTGCCGCGTGGCTCTACCACGTATAAAATATAAGGTTTAAATTATGAATCCACAGATAGAAACTTATTTGTATTACTTCCACAGTAGCATTTATAGTATCCAAGGTCATTCGTCCATACACTGAAATATTCATTGTAGTGCTTACGTATCGACTTCCTTTTATATAGTATCTTCAAATACAACTGCTGACCTCCGCTCACACCATAATTCGTAGGAACGTTTTAAGTTCCTGCTTATTATTACTAAGATTTCAATTAAATATTCATTGTGAAACAGATGCTGGCAGTGTTCACGAGTCTCCTTAGCACGTTTTTTAAATAAAATATTTTTATTAAATGTAAGATTAACCTTTTCTAAATGCATCGGTCGTAACCTTTCTGTTTTGGACACGTCAGTACGCACGGTGAAAATAAAGTACATGAACAATGGCTAGAACACACCCACACACCGAAAAATAGAAAAAATCCATATATTTTTTATTTTATGTTTAAAAAGTAGGTACGTGAAAAATAAAAACTAGTTGTTTAAAGATAATTATTATTTATGTGAAGATTTATATGATAGATTTTTATTATTTAAAATATGATTGTTTTAAAGAGTACCAGAACTATTAATTGTAAATTTTTAATTTTAATAATAAATTGAACACTTTTATTGTTTACCAACCTACGTATAATAAAATAGTCAACCCACTCAAAGGTCATCCAGAGAGGTTTTTATTGGGTGCCGTAAATGTAACAATATACAAAGTGGATAAGTATACATTAATCAGACAAGGAGCAAATATGTTAAATAATTCTAATACTAAATTATTTATTTATTTAAGTACACCAACAATAGGTATACACCACACGCTTCAAGTTATTAAAAAGTTACTAAGTAGTTATAAATACATAAGATACAAAAACTTAGAATAGAACAAAGTAATATTATGTGTGTAAAACAATGACTTACACCTATTTATAAACAAACATAGATTACATAAATAAAGCAGCATATTGACATATCGGGCAACAGTAGTCTCTCAGTACATGTTGCATAATACTATCCAAACGTCAACGCAAACGGTATGTTGAATGGCACTTGTGATTAAATTTCTCTTACCAGTGCCACCACCATATATGGTGCGTTTACCATTTTTAAATGGGTTTTTGTTATTTATGGGATTTTTGTAATTAAAGAACACATTTAATTACGCCTTTTCTTCTGTAATCCACAAAAATATTAAGTGGCACCCAGGTGATGTTTTTAAAATTTAAGTAGGAATGAATGGGTTAATTAGAAATAATACATTTTCGAGAAACATACACTAAACGTATCCATACTTCTACACACCACCTGCAGAACACTATTACTCCTACCTGCAAATGCAAACAAACTGCAAATCTGCAAAATCCGTCCCACTCCCACGTGTACGATACACAGAACCATAGAGTAGAGTAATATATACAGAAATAGAGAGCCATCTCCTAAGATTTTTTGTCACCCAATATGAATAGTGTCGCCGCCAGGTATCATATCCCTTGAACTAATCTCAATATCATATTGACTATAGATAGCTGTATGTAGTTATGTTTATACAACTATCTATACTATAGGCGGTTATATTTATATTTTAAGGGATTAGGGTTCGTAATTAAGGACGTATTATAGATTTCAGTAATATTAACATTTATTTTTGTTATATATATTTAACATACACGATGTAAAAGCGTCTATTCCGCAAAATACAACACCAAACCAAATTAAATATGTCCACCGGGCTACCGGAATGATAAATGAAAGCGTCTATTTCGCACAACACTACACAAACATACAATGTAATTGCAGTATGAAAATCTAAACAGACAACAAAGAAACAGAGGGCTAATCCCAACTCAACCAAACTTATTGTAGCAACAACCGAAAATCACTTATAAACTATAATAAAACAACAACTTGCTCAGCGCCGGTAGCCATTATGTCATATAAAGTTGCTACTTGCCATTTCCAGAATAACCAGAATTGGTGTAGTCGCCATCTAGCGCACCTTTTAGAATTTAATGTTCGAAAGTTTTTGGGGATATAGTACAAGATGGCACTAGTGTCTTTGCAAATTATTGAACCCCAACCTAAAGTGTGGAAGTGTACCCCCCCCCTGCACAGAACACTATTACTACGTACGATATATTACCTTCCTCTATGATCCGTCCATATAAACGTCAGTTTCTCTATGTAGTCTGTGGTCCATATTGGTCCATATTCAGTAATCTATGATCCGTCACTGACCTCTATATATACAAGTACGCTGGACTGGCTATACACACAGCTGGTGTCCCTCAGGGCTCAGTACTTGCTCCTCTGCTGTACATCCTGTTCACCAACGACATTCCCATCCCGTCGAAAGGTGTTCAGCTCTCCCTCTTCGCAGACAACACTGCTATCTACTGCAAAGGTATCTCACTACCTTTCATACGGAACAAGATTCAAAAATCAGTTGACGACCTAGGAGCTTGGTTCAAAAAATGGCGCATCGATGTGAACCCGGAGAAGAGCTCCGCCGTTCACTTCGATTATAAACAACGCCGTCTCAAAAATACTCCACCAATACGTATGCTTGGGACCCCTGTCCCCTGGCATACGACTGCCAAATATTTAGGTGTAACTCTAGACACAAGGCTCACTTTCAGGCCCCACGTCAAAAGAGTAACCCGTCACGCACGTTTTTACCTGAGTAGGCTCAACAGTATGTTGGGCCGACACAGCAAGATGTCCCTTAGAAACAAGCGTACCCTTTATAAGGTCTGTATACGACCAGTCATGTCCTACGCGGGGCCCGTTTTTGCCCACGCCGACCCTAAAATTATTAATGGACTCCAAATAGTTCAAAACCTTTTCTGTCGTCGAGCTGCGAACGCACCTTGGTACGTCCGCAATGCCGACCTTCATCGGGACCTAGAGCACCCCACAATTCAACAATTTCTCAAAAAACTCTCTGAGAACTTCTTCAAAGCCTCAGAGTCGCACTCAAACCATTTAATTCGTGAGGCACCTACTTATGCAGTCCCACCCCCCTCTCGCTATCGAGTCCGCAGGCCGAGAAACTCTCACTCGGACCCGCCTAATAAACTATCAAATGACCTGAACTGCCTCCTGGCGGCTCAGGCCAACTCTAATTATATTAAATTATTATTCACAATTAATTTGCCTTCGTAGGCACTCCCTCAGCGGCTCGTAGCCGCCTGCGCCCTCTTTTCCCAAAAGAGGGTCGCTCACGATAAGGCACAATAAAGCTTAATCAGCCAGTTGCCTGTCCCTAAAGGCGGTTTTTAGAGGGTATCACTTAGGTTCCCCGGTAGGATGTGAGTCCCTCATAACCACGATAGACCGGCTATCGTGGTATGCGTAATGCATTTTCCGCCTCCCTACGTATAGGGTAGCCCTTTATTTGCTTCGGGCGCAAAAAAAAAAGAACTGGGAAAACACCGTGACATGATGAAGCGATTTGATTTCCGCCATTTTGGCGATGACAGCAGAAGTGCACGACCACGGAACTAATAATAAGGATGAGACAGTGTATCAAATAATATCGATAAAATTCTATACCCTACCTATACCTAAATAGAATAGACTCTATGTATAGATTGACTCTATCCGTAACGTCCATTCTCTTTATGTATCATATTAATGTAATGCCATTATAATTCATTATCATTAAAGCCCTTCACAAGTCTACTGCTGAACATAGGCCTCCACCAAGAAATGCCACAAAGCACGGTCCTGAGCCACCTGCATCCATCAACGTCCTGTATGGCTTACCAGGTTTTGACTCCATCTAGTGGGGGAACGTCCTACAATTTACCTGCCGATACGAGCCTGCCACTCGAGAACCTTTTTTCTCCATCGGTATTCGGTTCTTCACTCTGGTTCTACTGCAGATATACTCATTCCTAAGTTTGAACCCCTGAGCATAGCCCTTTTCATAGCTCGCTGAGCGACTTCGAGCTTCCTCATACGGCCAGCAGTGAAAGAGCTCGTCTCAGATCCATAGGTCATCACTGACACTGACTGACGAGAAGATGTGTTGTAATCTCCCGAACGCTGCCTAGCGGAGTTGAATCCGTCGACTGACCTGTCGGTCGAAGTTGAACTTACCTAGTTGGACTATTTGTCCCACGTAAAAATACTCGTCAACAACTTCAGCTAAGTGTTACTTATATTATCAAATAGTTTTAATTTGTTTCATATTTGCTGCAAATTCACTTACTTGTGAAATGTTATACCACTTCCCTTTTGGTAACGACTTTTACAGATTACGCACACTCTCATTATTAATAAAAATAATTCTCATTATGTAACTAATATTACACAATCAAACAACATAAAATATGTTCATTTTTTAGATTAAAAGTTCAAAATACAGATTTATTAAATAAGAAAATTTAAATGTGACAACAGACTTTGGCATAATATGTCAATTTTGTTTTTCAAGACATCCTTTAGCGGCGCTTCAAATTGGAAAAGTCATTTTCTATGGTATAGCCAGTCCAGAGTACTTGTATATATAGAGGTCAGTGATGATCCGTCCGTTGCGCTACCAACACCACAGATAACTATAATAGTATATATATGTATATTTACTAGTCAGAGGCAGGGTTGCCAATTCGAAATTTTAAGTTACCGTGTTTTGGGATCTGGATTGCCGTGTACGTTTTTATTTATTTTAAATTAACACGTAAGATTAAACATGACATAAAAACATCACTCTTCAGAGTCATCATAAAATTTTCTTATCGTACCCAAAACTTCTTCTTCATCTTTGTTTAATTTATATTTATTATTTTCCTCCATATTGTCTATAATTTTTTGATCGGTTTGCAATTTACACAACAAAAGTTGAATAAAGTAAATAAACAGCAGTATATCTTCTTAATGTACTTTTCAAAAAAAAAACGAAATGAAATAATGAAATGAATACCATAAACAATGAAGTGTGTGCGAATGTACGTCGAATTCTAACAAGGGGGTAACATAGAAACATGTATTAAAAGCGTTAAAGAATACTGGTCTACATATAAAAAGGCACATGAAAAATTTGTGAAGTGTGTTCCAAAACCGAAACGACAAGATATTCCGTATATCGTAAATGAAGAATATTTTATTCAGGAAGATTTATATATTTGTATACCAGCCGATCTTAACGATTTATTATTTTCGCTTAACAAGTTATCGTCTTCGACACCTATGTACAGCGTAAAATTCCAGGAGTGATCCAAGGTTTCATGACACGTTTGCTTTTGGGTACTTGAATTTCAGTAGTGTTATCTTGTAATGACTCGGTTATTTTGTTTATGAGCATTTCTATCACAAAATTGGGATTATCACAAAACAATATTTCTGAGAGGTTTTTATCAATTAAACTATTAAGTGCCTTTGTAAAATTAGTCCTTAATTTGGTATTTACAAATTTCTCTTTTATCTTTATATTTGACAAGGTTAGCAATATCATAGAATGATCAGTGACAGTGGTGTTTAAAACGGCAATTTGAGCATCCTTTTTATTTCTTTCTAATTTAAGCATAAAATGATCTAAGCAATTAACACCTCTTGTTGGCAGGTAGTGACCAACGAGTAAGCCATGCATGCTCATCATATTAAGGTATTGAAACCTATTACTGCGCTCATAATTCTGCTCTATACTTTTAGGAATTATATTTATATTTAAAGCACCAGTTACTACAATACGCTTATGTGATTTAATCGTTTCTAAGTGTAGGTTTAGAGAGTTGATAAAATTGTCAGCATTACTATTAGAGGGTGAGCGATATATACCTAAAATGGTAGTATCGTGAGTATCAATCTGTAAACATGAAGCGTGCTCAAGTTTTATTTCTTTGACATTTCCTTTAACACCTTTTCTCACATAAACGACCACTCCATCACTTTGATTGAGATGAAAATTGGTAGCGAAATATGAATAGTTTGTCATATTTGGGATTATTTTGTTGTCCGTAAGCCAACATTCTGTTAATACAATAATATCTGAATCAAAATTTAAGCGTGTGAGGGTTAGGTGTAGATCTTCAATATTACTGTAAACACTTCTAATATTTTGAGAAATAATTGTTAAATCACTATTTTTTTTTACGCAAATATTTTTTGGTATATCCTCTACATCACAGTGAACAGCCTGTACTGTCTCCGTGGCATCAAGGTCATTTATAATTTTTATGGAGCTATTCATTCTCATAAAAGATATATATGCGAGTGTAACTTAGATCGAGTTTGAGAGGTCTGTCACAGTTTTTAAGTTGCCGGTAGACAATCAGTTCACAATTCATGATAAGTGGAAAAAAAGATTTCGGAGCTATTAATTTACGAGGATTAAAGTTTGCAAAATGAAATAAGTTATCAATTACGTTGAGTTGTATGTAATGATGTTGAATGAATTGACTCGAGAAAATTCAAGAGCGATGATTTATTATGACTTTCGAAGTGGTTTAACACAAAAACAGTGTGTTAACTGAATGATTTCTGCATTTGGTGATGAAGCCCCATCCAAAACTACAATTTATCGCTGGTTTGCTGAATTTCAACGTGGACGTGTCAAGCTCAGTGATGATCCCCGTCAAGGTCGTCCAAAAACTGCAGTCACCCAAGAAAACGTTGATGCTGTGCGTAAGCTGATTGAGGAAGATCGACATGTGACATACCGCGAAATTCAGGCAACTTTAGACATTGGCATGAGTCAAATACAAATAATCTTGCATGAACAATTAGGTGTAAAATAGTTGTTTTCCCGATGGATACCGCATTCGCTCTGTGAAGAGTAAAAAAAGGCTTGCGTTACTTGGTGCGTCAGAACTCTTGAAAGATTCCACGCAGGATCAGGAATAAATTGCGTGGACAGAGATTTTCATCACCTGAAGAAGCTGTGAACGCCTACAAAACGGCCATTTTGGAGACCCCAACTTCCGAATGGAATGGTTGCTTCAATGATTGGTTCCACCGTATGGAGAAATGTGTCAAATTTCGCGGAGAATACTCCGAAAAGCAATAAATACTTTTTTAAATAGTAATGTTGTGTCACTTCCTTGATTCCCGAAATTTTCAGTGCCGCCCTCGTACAACAGAATGCCTGAATGCATTAAAAAACCTTGGGCTGTCAACGAGCTCCTGGGATCCACTCATTATATTTTTAGTTGTACAAAAATTGGACCCAGAGACGCACCGTGATTGGGAAAAAGATGCTTACAAGGATAATGCTGAAAACTTAACTACATGGGACGCACTCAATTAATTTTTACAGTTAAAATTCCGCACTCTTGAGTTTGTCACGCCGCCAACCAGAGAAAGACCAACACCTAGAGTAAAGGAATACGCTGTTCACTTATCTACGAGTACTAATGATACTGCGACTTCTACGAAACTAAGAGTTTGTGCTATGTGTAACGAAAATCACACATTGTGTCACTGTAAACAATTCATCAAGATAAGCCCAACTGAAATATGTGATTACATAAAGAAACATAATCTGTGCTTTAATTGTCTGGACCCTGGTCACTCTGCACGACGATGTCGCCTGAATTTGTCCTCCATTTCACGCCTATGACGTCATCAAGCCAGCCAGACAATTACAAGAATCAAGATAAACATAACGATGTTGAAGATCATCAATATTCTGCACAATCAGCCGAATCCAATGTCACACTTTCATCACATGTCGCTTCTAAGGTGTCCACTGCATTGCTGGCCACAGCACTCATACCAGTAACAGTACGTTTGCACTGAGAAACATCCAACATGTAATGTTTTGAAACAAATCGCATAAAATAAATCACACAACATGTTTTGTTGATGGTAGCGTTCGCACTCACAAAAACTGTGTAAAATTTTCAACAGATATCAAGATTTGTTTTTAGCTGTGTTCGCATTGATTACAACATAGACATTTTACTTGTTTATCTATAGATTTGTCAACGTTAGCGTTCGCACTGTTGTTTTTTTATATTTCGCGATTTGTTTTAAATCGTGTTTTTCTGTTATCCAATTTAGTTGGTAAACATCACAAAACATTATCAACCCTAGCGGAGACGAATGAAAACTTAATACAAAATATAAATGTGGTATCATCATCATAATCATTACAACCCTTCACAAGTCCACTGCCGAACATAGGCCCTCCCCCAAGGTATGCGACAAAGCACGGTCCTGAGCCACCTGCATCCATCGACTACGTGCATGTCTTACCAGGTCGTGACTCTATCTAGTGAGGGGTTGTCCTACACTTCGCCTACCGGTACGAGTCTGCCACTCGAGAACCTTTTTTCCCCAACGGTTTTCGGTTCTTCGAGCTATATGGCCGGCCTATTGCCACTTCAGCTTACTAATCCGTTGGGCTATGTCGGTCACTCTGGTTTTACTGCGGATATCCTCATTTCTGAGTCTATCACGCAGAGAAACTCCGAACATAGCCCTCTCCATAGCTCGCTGAGCGACTTTGAGCGTCCTCATACGGCCAGCAGTGAAGGACCACGTCTCGGTTCCGTAGGTCATCACGCACTGGTGGTACAACTTTGTTTTCAGGTTTTGAGGTAGGTATACCTGACGAGAAGATGCGTCGTAATTTCCCGAACGCTGCCCAGCCGAGTTGAATCCGTCGATTGACCTCTCGGTCGAAGTTGTTTTGTTTTGTCCATGTTCATCTTATGATCTAACCATTGAGAGGCACTATTGAGTGAAACTATTAAATGTGGTATATATCTCCACAAATTCCATCTTTATAATTAATCAGATTATCTGCAATTCTCTCGTGAGGCGGAAAAATTTAGTCTTTTTTTTGGGGTATTTTTTTAGGTTACCTGTCCCAGAGCTCGATATAAAAGAACATAATAAAATACAATACAAATTTCTAATTATTTATTCACTTAAAATACATAACTTAAAGAAATGTAGAAAACTGTTTATCAAATAATTTAGTTTGTCACTGCCATCTTCATAATGTGTTTTAAGTGACAAGAAATTTTTCTTCCACATGTTCTACTAATTATATATATGAGAAAGAAATATGAAAGCATGTACCACCTTTCTCTCAAAATTTTACAAAGCTTACCATAGTTTAGGCTTATTCCAATAATCTGTGCTTCCTTGGAAATTATACAGGGTTATTTTGTGATAACCGGTCAAATTTGCAGAGAAGGTACAAGATAACTAATATAGGCCGTTAAAGACAAATCAATTTAAAAAAATCTCAAACTTTGTATCCTTTTTATCTCTTAAATTCAAAATGCGCAGTAATGCATTGTAAGTGATTTTACTGCACACGCAAACATTCGTAAGAGTAATAATAAGCTTGCCGCCGTCCCGGTGAGTCACTTAGGAATGTCAAAGTACTTACATAGACACAGCCTAGTAGCCAGAATTCTATACCAGGAGCTCGCTCTGAAATACGGTCTCGTGGATCGGAAACTGCCTTATTATAAGTACTTACCGGAAGCCGTGCTCAAAAATGACCGCGCCAGGCTCTACTGGGATCGGGCCATCATCATAGACAGGACTATTCTTGCGAATAAACCTGATATTGTGCTGATGGACCGGGCACAGTCAAGGATATTTTTGGTCGTCATTACCATTCCATATGACGAGAACCTAGTGAAAGGCTCACGAGGTGACCGACATGTGGGGTGGTCTGCCGACCGAAATTTTTCCCTATTTATTATTTATTGAATATATATTTTATTTATTTATTGAATCCAAATATACTCTACATAAAAACATATACTTACAAAATTACATTGATAAGACGTAAATCTAACTCAATAGTATATTAAGGTATCTTTAGCAACCGTGCTAGGTCACAGACCTGTGTTACAGCTGCTAAGCCCTCCCCATTATACATACATTATACATATCAAATAGAAAAACAAAAACATAAAAACAATTTTACCGCAATCAAGAAATGAATAAAAGTGGGAAGAAGTAAAATAATTAGCTATGTGCTATGTTCTAATCCGACAAATGGCTCAATACTAATATAGCTAAATGTTTAGTTGTATGGTACAAGAGTAAGGCAGGAGAGATATTCTATAAATGTGTCACACACTTATATTAATATCCAAATGTTATAGTAAACATTTACAAGAACTTATTCTATATTTCACATAGAAATAATTGAAACTTAGCGAGTAGTGACTCAGTTAAAATTTCATTTTCTTAAAACAATAAAATATAATATGCAAAATGTTCATTTAATATTGGAGATTTGTTAATCATAAACCAATATTAAAAGTTTAGAAGTGTAAAATTAATATGTAGATGCCAGTGTGTAGTATATGAGTGTGAGTGTGTGTGTGTGTGTGAAAGGAGTGAGTGTGTGAAAGGAGTGAGTGTGTGTTATTATTTTGCTTAACAGTTTGCATTTTTAACTATCTATATTTAATAATTTTTCAGTTTCCTCGTAAGATAAAGATATTAAAAATTAGTTAGAGCTTGCTTATATTTAAAACATGTTAGTCGATTGGTAGGCAAAAACATTGTTGCCCATAAATCGGATTCAATTTGGGATAGTTGCAAATAAAAGAAGAAGCTTTATTTACTGATATTTTAAAAAATTGCAATAACACTATATCATTATTTATGTATTTAAGTTAACGGGTTAAGTTACGAATTTGATTACTCTGAAAAATATAAGATGTATATAATGGCAACAATATTTAAGTATCATTTTATTAGTCTGGACCCAAAGGGTGTTAAAAAAGATTGTTATACTAAGCCTACAATGTGTCTATTAAGTCATTAGATGAGTTAAAACAAGAAAATAAAAATCAATACTGATTACAATATTTCAATTACCTATGTAAAAAAGGACAAAATAATATAGATGACTTACAATTATGAATGTATTGATAATATCATGCACAATTAAAAACCCTAGCATGTCTACAATACCTAAAATAGCAATATTTGAATCAAAAACATGTTAAATAATAAATAAGCTCATGTACACAAGAGCAGAGTAAAACCAGCAAATAATAATTTCATTTTGACAATAATTTGTTGTCTATTTATTTCCCTGATTTAAAATTAACCTTAAAATTTTGTCTCTATATTATATGCTTGCAGTTATGACGTAAATAGAATAAATTTTATTCAAAACTACAAAACTTATTAGAGAATACTTGATTACAAAACTCATTAAGTAATTAATGTTTTTACTCGTTTGGGAAAAGCCTCTGTCCTATGTAGAAAACAAGCAAGAAGTCCAAGCGGGTCATTTGAACAAAATGTTATTTAGAATATAATGTTTTACAATTAAATATTAAAACATTTAGAAAAAACATTAATCACCCCATTCCCAGGGGTTTATCAATCGTATATTTTATTGTAATAACCTTTTTTGAACAACTTTGCTTAGTTAAAAATTTTCAGTTTTTGATAGACTGCATATTTTATGACTTGTAAAAACATATACTATTGCCCCATGAAGGAAAACTTATTCTTTGAAGTGGAATAACTGATATAACTAGCTTGTACTTGTTCCTAGTATTTACAGAATATACATTATTATTTTTAATAAAAAACTATTGTTGCTTTTGTGTACATTAAATTAACAAAAACAAAAAACAAAAATTAATAAAAAACATACATTAAATTTTCATAAAACTACTAAAACGCTATGGTTAATATATTTACTTCTAAAAAACTTTCTTGAAAAGACTCCTTCGAACTTAGGTTGTAAAGTGCTCTCATGGCTCTCTTCTGCAAACAAAGTTATTTCAATGTGAAATGCATTAACCCCATTGCAAGATCCCTTATGTAATAAATATGGCGTATCAAAGGGTCACTATCTCTTTGTTATGGAATGCAAAATATAGTTGTTGCACATTTGCACCCAAGATAGAGAGAACTTGTAAATTTACTCCGTCCATGTCACACACTGTTGCAGATATATTCATCCCAGCCTGACAGCCTGGAAGTTATGCCAGCTATGACTGATTCAAGACCTGAAATCAAAAATTAAATATGTTTTACAACCGTTGAGCTTTTATAATCAAATTTAATTTCAACTGTTGAAATAAAATGAAACATCATACAAAGTACTAATAATTACCTCTTTTATTAGTACAGTAAGATGATTTGCAGTTAAAAATGCATTGGTGAAATAGTGGGCAATGGGCTGTTTCAGTCTTCCTAGTACTAACAATCATAAATACTAATGCATATGATGCAATGACGGAAGATGTTCCTTGTGTTCTATGATCCTAATACACTTCAATCAAATCTTCTTTGGGTTTATACATCACATTTTTTTAAAGACATTTCATCAAATATCAATATAAATTGATTGTCTGATGGTTTTATAGTATTTAAAAAATCTGCCAGGCCTTAAAAACCGGTTGATTGATTCCAATAGCAAAGAGTACTCAGTTAACCCTTTAATAGAGCCTGAGTAGCCTGTAACAGGTGGGTGACCTTTTATAAAGCCACATGGCTTTGATTTTCATATGTCATGTAGCTTTTTCTTTCAATTTCCTATTTGAACTTGTAATTACAGCGCAAATGTTGATGTTATTTTCTTGGATAATTTTCTTACTGTATTTTCATTAGCTAAACACTTAATACAATTTTGGCTTTTAATGTTTTAATGTGATTACGCAATTGGTAGAATTTTCTCATGTATCACTTTCTTTAATTTTCTTTATTCGTCATGCAGCACAGTTTTTAGTCTCTATCCCATATCCCACTGCGAATCACTGTCAAACACATTGCACGCGCGTCCAGACTCTCGATTTCTTTCTTTTTTGTTGTAAATGTACAGTACAGGTACTTAAAAAAATAAAACCTCTTCTCATCACTTGAATCCATTTTGTTGAAAATTCTCTGTCTCGATTAAAAAGTGTCTACCAATACAAAATTAACGTCAAACTTATCTTTCAACATGACAATATTTCTACAAATTTGTTTTCATACATTTTGTTTCTGCAGTTATATAGATATAATATAGTTATAATATGTAGTGTACAATAAACTGTCAAACATATTTAACTACAATATGTTTAGTGACTATGCAAACGCTTTTTGGTACATTGACAGAAAACAGTGTTTAAAACATGTTTTTTCGTGAAAATCGCGTCAGTGCAAACGCACGGTAAGAGGTAACGATTCAAAACAAATGACAGTGTTACGCGCATTGATTGACTACGGATCCCAGGCTACGTTTATGAGTGAAAGAGCAGCCCAGATGTTACGATTAAGAAGAACGCCTATCAATGGCACTATCACTGGCGTCGGCTCTACTAAAACAAACGTTAAATATGCTGCAGAAATTGAACTTCTCTCAAGACACGACCCAAGCTTCAACATAAGAATCAAAACGTACATAATGTCAACGCAACTGACTACCCAACTGCCGACTCAAATTATCTCTACAAGCACCTGGCCGCACTTGCAAGGACTTGTTTTGGCTGACCCAAGCTATAATCAACCAGTACGAGTAGACCTATTTCTAGGAGTCGTCGTGTGTGCTCAAATAATGAAAAGCGAAGTTATCAAGGGACCAAGGACACCTTGTGCTCAAAATACGACCCTGGGTTGGATTCTGTTTGGCAGCGTGGAAGACAAACCCGTCGATAAATTAATTGTTATGCAACATAATCTTGACCTAAACAATATGCTTAAACGAATGTGGGAACAAGATGCAATATATATATATATATATATATATATATATATATATATATATATATATATATATATATAGATAAGGTAATACCTACAGCAGATGATCGAAGGTGCGAGGAAATCTACGAAACCACAACCATAAGAAATAATGACGGACGTTACATTGTAACACTACTCAAGAAACCTAAAATGTTATTATCAACCCAAGGAAATACGCGAACAATAGCTCTGCAGAGACTTTATCAATTAGAACAAAGATTCAAGAAAAACCCAAAACAAAAAAACGATTATGCTACTGTTATGTAGTACTACGAATCAAATTACATGGAAGAGGTACCCAGAAACGAAATGACTAATCCATCAGTATACTTACCACATCATGCTGTTGTTAAGGAAGAAAAGGAAACTACAAAAATTAGAACAGTATTTGACGCATCGCAAAGAGGAACCAACAACATCTCACTCAACGACGAGCTGTTGGTGGGACCACAGCTACAGGATGATAGGAGACATGAGAAGTCTTATAATGAGATGGCGGATGAAAAGAATCTGCTTTGTAGCGGATATACAAAAATGTATCTCCAAATCATGGTCACGAAAGAAGACAGGAATCTGCAACGAGTACTCTGGAGATATGATGATCAAGATCCTGTCAAGGACTACCGACTTACCTGGGTCACGTTTGGAACTGCTTCAGCTCCTTACTTGGCAGTAAGGACCTTGCACCAAGTAGCTCATGACGAAGGCCAAAAGCATCTCGAAGCAGCAGAAAGATTAAGAAAAAAAGAGGGATTACTTCATGGATGATATGATGTCTGGGAAAGACAACCTCGCCGATGCTATCAGACTAACCAAAGACGTAGACAGCATACTAGAGAAGGGAGGCTTCAAATTAAAAATGGTGTTCTAATGATGCAAACTTCCTAAAGGAATTTGAAGAGTCAGAAAGAAGTTCTCATGTAAAACTGGATATAACATTAGACGGGATTACAAGAGCGTTAGGACTACACTGGAACATGGGCAAAGATCTATTTTAATACAGCTTAAACCTACCTGCTACGGTGAATATAATTACAAAGAGAACAATTCTGGGTGAGCTACAAAGATTATTTGATCCACTGGGCTGGTTGGCACCTTCTGTCTTACCTGCCAAACTTCTAATCCATAGATTATGGCTGCAAGAAGTAGCATGGGATGAGGAAGGTGACGAAACGATTGCTGCAGAATGGAACAATATACGAGATTCGTTTTATATGTACCTACCTGATATCGAAGTAAACAGATGGCTTAATACTACTGCAGCCACACTAAACAATATTACTATCCACGGATTCTGTGCATCTGCATCATCTCGAGCTTACGCTGCAGTAGCCTAAGTAAGAACAGAAAGCGGTGAAGTGAAGACATCAATCATCGCTGCTAAAACCAAGGTTGCACCTACAAAACCACAATCCCTACCTCGTCTGGAATTAAGTAGCGCTGTACTGCTTGCTGGTCTTTTAAAACAGATAAAGGAATCAATGAACGTACCTGCCTGTCAGATATTTGCTTGGACTGACTCAACCATTGTACTCTCATGGTTGTTTGGTGATTCTGCAAGATGGAGTACTTACATGAGAAACAGGGTTGTTGAAATACTTGACACAATAACATAATTCATAAGGCTCATAGGCCCTTTGGTGGGCGGTATGTTCGAATATAATTATCTATACGAGTCTAAGAGCGAGCGTAAGTGTGAATACGTATGCATGTGTGAATAGGTTTAACATTTAAAGGCACAATTTGTTCAATCAGTTGCAAATAAATCATCACGTAGTAAACACGTATTTCTGTGAGCATAAACTCTTACAAACGAAAGTGAACCCTAACATCTAATACAGGATCTATATTTTATTTACATTTAAAAACTTAGTTAGGCTTCTTTTATAGCAGAAAACTGTGTCCTTCGATCACTTATAAATATACAGTATACACTAACTAAACAACGTCTAAAACTAAATTAGGGCACGTGCGATGAATAGCTGGCTACTAGATCAAATTTGTGTCACACGTCCTGTCGCAACAGCGCTGCTGCTAGAACAAGTTGCCGCTAGATATTAATACTTAATAGCGCCAAAGCGCCATAGCGCAATAGCAACATGCCAACTACTTATATAGCACGCGCTATGTGTTATGGAGAGATAGCGCGCTATAATATGACGCTATGCGCTATATTAACCACCATTAGTCAGAGGGTGGCACAGAAAAGTAATGGTAGTTAATATAGCGCATAGCGCCATATTTTAGCCTCAGATAAAGTAAAAAAAGGTAGATATCGCACCTAGAACAAGAAACTGTAACCAATTTTATAACTTTGTGTGAGTCAGAGAAGTGTTGCCACTTTTTTTTAAAGTCCCTGAAAATCGAGATAAAATACTACAATTATAAGAGTAATATGCGATGCGAATGCGAAAGTATATCTGTCTGTTTTAATAAATTTCAACAATTTGACAATTAAAAGAGAAGCACCTAAGAGGCGTCTGTAGATCATTTAAAAGTCTTCTTGATAGATTGTCCAGTGAGTATGTAAGCATCGATAACATATACAACATATATAATGTAAAACATGTTTATTATAAAATATTAATACTAAAAAAAACTAGTTGGAATAAATAAAAAAGGACGGATTGTATTCCGGGAGTGCCGGCAGAAGTGAAAACTTGAATATTAACGTTGTGCATTTTTGATATTTTGGAATGATTTGGGAATAATTTTGCACGAATTGCTTTTATTATCACACACGAACATTCGCGCAAGCGCCCTTCGCCGCCGAAACAAAACAGCAAGCGCAGGCATTTTCGCCACCCCCCCGAACGGGTTCCCGCCTTGTCGTGGCGGGGGGGCTTAGTAGCCGTGGCTTGGTCTCCCACGGTGAACAAAGAGGAACCCACGTGGCTGGCCCGAGGTGAAGGGCCGGCCTGAGGTGGCCGCTCCGAGTGGGCTTGGGGAGCCCACTTCGGATGTGTGCTGGTGGACTGCAGCGAGTGGGGACTCGCGCACCCTCTACCGCTGCAGCCGAGGTGGAGTCGCGGAGGAAGAGGAGTGTTGGTATGGCGATGCGCCACTCGCCCTATCCTTCGCGACTCAAACGGGGCCGCACCGTTGATGCGGTGGTGGTGGGGCTGCGGGGGGAGAGGATTGTCGGTATTGCGAGGCGCCGCTCTCCCTACCCTCCGCAGCCGAATCTTGGTTGGCGGCGGAGCCATAGACCAGATCCGCCGATGGGGTCGGGAAGGCTAGTACTTCTAAGTGCTCGTTTTTCCTGGCCCCATGGCCTTTGTGCATCGGACGCGTGGGCGTCTGTTGCACAGACGTAGTTGGAGGCCGTGGAGGAAGGCGCGCCATGTGTTCTGGTGCGCCTTACCTGGGAAGGAGAACGGGGAGGAATTTTCCTCTCCCGAGGAGGTGCTGCCATGGGGCGGCAGGCGCTAGTAGGGCCGCGGATGTGTGCGAAAGCGTTCCCGTAGCCCTGCCAATATGCGACAAAGGTGGAACACCATGGGGTTTTAGTCGGTGCGAGTCCGACATAACCCGTCCTTGCCCCCGCGAGGCGGGTATGCGTAGGCATTTCCCCATGCAAAAAAAAAAAAAGGCATTTTCGCCACGCCGTAGAAATAAAGGGGGATACTTCCTCTCCTACGCCACGCCGACTGTCTCTCTCTCTCCATTCGTCTTACGAATTTTTGATCAGGGTCACGTATCCTGACGCGAGTTTAACATTTTTTACCCATTAGAAAAAAGTTTACAATGCCGCTAAAGAAGTTTTCACTTCAAAAATAAATTTCCATGAAATTAAAAATATACTTTTCTAAATGAAAAAAAGTATATTTTAGTAAATGCAAAATAAAACAAACTCCAGTCGGGGGCACCAAGGAGTGTTCTAATTTGTACCCCGGGTAGGAGAGATATGAAGTATCAGCCGAAAAGGACACCTAAGTCTCGGTTAAAAAGAGCAAGGCCGGCTTCACCGTCTCCGAGTGTTAGTGGACATCATTAAGCTTGGGATGAAGTGTCCTGATGTTGCAAAAATTTACGGATAGCGTGACAGGGGTCGCCTTGGTCTTATTGTTCCGCTTGCCCCTATCAGTTTTAGTCGCGAGCAGAATTCCCTCCCCCCCCCCTCCCCCAGAATACGCGGAGCAGCCTAAGCAGCCACGCTCAGGAAGAGTAAAGAAGCTTAGTCGTGGATGCTCAGCGAGGGATTCACCGTCATCAGGAGTGAGGGTACCCTCTTGGGGTAGTTTTTATTTGATTCCGCTATGATTTTAAGAGGGAGGGGAAATTGGGCCTCCAGCCCAAGCGAAACGCAGAGGTAAACCTCTATTCACGCAGGTATACTGTGAGGTCGTGGTACCACCCCGGTTCAAGCCGGCCC
Organism: Parnassius apollo; assembly: GCA_907164705.1. Classification (NCBI taxonomy): domain Eukaryota; kingdom Metazoa; phylum Arthropoda; class Insecta; order Lepidoptera; family Papilionidae; genus Parnassius; species Parnassius apollo. The sequence continues at coordinate 5,168,827 of CAJQZP010001271.1, forward strand.
ATCCATGCGACATCAATAGCCACTGCATGACCCTACCACTGTTAAGTCAAGAGGATGGCTGCCATTTTGGTTCATTTCAGCTCAGTCTTATAGCAGAAAAACGAGGCAAACGAGCACACAGTCCACCGGTGATGGTAAGTGGTAGCTGTGACCCATAGACATCTACATATATCCTCGATTACGAATAATAATGCAGATGCGTTGTCACCCATGAGGAATAAGATGGAATGTCTCGTTTCCAGTAAAAAGGGTCTCCGGTTCTCTACACTCACCATACGAAACACATTGCATTAAGCTGCTACCGGTCGAGCCAACCCATTCGTGCTATAACAATACTGCTAATAGTATAACTGCAGCATGGCTCTAACAAGAAAAAAATTCATGTCTTATTAAAATATTCGTTGGTAGTCTATAATCATAAATATTTTTTGATAGTAAAATAGTTTGTAAGTACTCAACAATTAAAACAGAAACATCAGCGACTTAAAAAATTAAATATTTACCTTGATTTCAATTTGATGTAACATAGTAACAACTAATAAAAAAAATATACTGACTATATATATTTTTATAACCTAGCCTTAAATTAATTACCCAAATCTTGGACCATTAGAAATAAGAAATATTGGCAACATTCTCCCGTTACGTAATCTCGAAATAATGGGTGCGTTTGGCAGAAAAAAGCGCTAGCAAGCGCTTGTAAACAAAATGGCGATCGTAAGCGGTAACCGCTGTCAAATCGTAAGTAGCTATTTTCCTCCAGGACACGATGTTAGTTTTAACCGGGGAACCTAACCTAATTTAAATATATGTTTGTAAAGTATTCATATTAAAAACTTACCAATCATGAATTTTTAATAACATGTATATGTTTATTCACGTCATTATATTACTTAAAACTAATATTGCACAAAACAACTTATAAACTCTAATTCAAAACAAACAAATTAAATACCCACCCAATGGGTGCGTTTGGCAGAAAAAAGCGCTAGCAAGCGCTTACAAGCGCTAAAATAGTTTTCGGCCAGGACACGATTGCTACTTCAATAGCGCTGACACAATCCGCCATTTTGCTTATTTAATTTGTTTGTTTTGAAGTAGAAATTATATGTTGTTTTGTGCAATATTATTTTTAAGTAATATAATGACATGAATAGACATATACATGTTATTAAAAATTCATGATTGGTAAGTTTTTAATATGAATACTTTACAAACATATATTTAAATTAGGTTAGGTTCCCCCGGTTAAAACTGACATCGTGTCCTGGAGGAAAATAGCTACTTACGATTTGACAGCGATTACCGCTTACGATCGCCATTTTGCTTACAAGCGCTTGCTAGCGCTTTTTTCTGCCAAACGCACCCATTGACATTCGTGCTTCGAATAACCTTTAAAATTGTATTGGAATAACAAATTAAAATATAGTTAAATGAGTGTTACGAATGAAACGATATTGCTTTAGACTTTTTATTCACTTTAGTATTGTTTTTGCTCCATTTAACTACATAGGACGGCATTTTATAGGCAAATTTACTGCACGACGCCCCGGGAAGTAATGAGCGAAAATGAGCGTAGTTTGATGCATGTGTGTGCGTGAACGCGTGTGCTTACATATGCAAAATTAAATCGCGTCACTATAAACGCACACTACAGCATTGGTGTTTGTGTTCACCATCAAATTGGACACGTGTCGATACGTCGATACACTGATGGCGCTGTCTAAATGCATAAGCAACGTAAGGCGTGGACTATGTCGATATTCTTATCGATAAACAAATCACCATAGTCCGCATAAGTTTTTTTTGATTATAAGTAATACATAGATAAATAATACCAAGGTGTTATTTGAAATTCTTTTTTTAAATTATTTAGAAAAGATTTTCGAAAAAATAAAAACTTAGAAATTATTGAAAATAAGTTTATTATTTTGCTACAGGTATATTTTACACTATGCAGGATTAAATTTCCGTTCCCGTGTAGTGGCGGTTAAGAATATCCACTACCCCATATCTTCCCGTGGGTGTCGTAAAAGGCGACAGAGGGAAACAGGCAGGAGATGGGCAGCAGCATCTTCCTGATAACAGCAACTGTACAACAAAAAAAAACTACGGTTGCCAACCCGCTCGCCAAGCGTGGCAACTATGGCAATATACCCCCCCATGAACAATTACACAAATAGACGGCCCCCAGTCCCCGGCGGCCCCGCTATTCCTGGCTACGGTGGCGACCATGGTAACGGCGGGGCAGGGGGTGCTAAGAATCTCCAGTGGAGGTTCGGTGTCCACCTACGACGACTCGACCTGGCAACATTTAACGCACGCACCCTGAGGACTGACGAGAAGATCCTGGAGCTGGAAGAAGAGATAGACAAGTTGCGCTGGAGTATTATAGGATTATCCGAGGTCCGAAGAGAGGGGGGAGGACACGGTGATTCTCGAATCCGGCAACTTTTTCTATCACCGGGAGGGCGACCATCTATCCCAAAGACTCTCGTCAACAACGTTGTAAAGATTGGGAGTGTGTCGACGAGGGTCGCGTACCTGATACTCAGAATCACCAAACGGTATTCGCTGAAGGTCATACAGGTTTACGCACCAACCTCGGCACATCCCGATGAGGAGGTGGAGGAAATATATGAGGATATTTCCAAAGCCATGCATTCCTCCAAAACCCACTACACGGTGTTGATAGGAGACTTCAACGCAAAACTATGCACAAGAGAAAACGGTGAACTGAAGTTAGAGAAATTTGGAGTAGGGCAACGGAACCGAAGGGGCCAGCAGCTGGCTGACTTTATGGAGGAAGAGGGACTCTTTATGATGAACTATTTCTTCCAGAAGCGGCCCCACAGGAAGTGGACCTGGTCGAGCCCCGACGGTTCGACAAAAAATGAGATTGACTTCATTATGACGAACAGACACCAACTGTCCAGTGATGTCTCAGTGATCGCAAGGGTGAAAACTGGCAGCGATCACCGAATGGTTAGAGGCACACTGAACCTAAACGTTAAGTTGGAGAGGTCTTGTCTAATGAAGTCAACGCTCCGTCCCCCTCGTGCTCTAATCCAGAATCCCGAAAACTTTCAGCTCGAGTTACGTAACCGCTTTCAGTGCCTACAAGATCGCAATGCAGTGGAGTGGAGTGGAGTTTCAATTCCGTCCTCCATGGTGGCACTACTCCAGAGGCGTGGAGCAGAAGTGCGGTGGTCTTGTTCTTTAAGAAAGGCGACAACGCTCTCTTGAAGAACTACAGACCGATTTCCCTTCTGAGCCGCGTCTACGTGCTGTTTTCGAGAGTCATTACGAATCATCTCGCACGCAGACTCGACGACTTCCAGCCTCACGAACAAGCCGGTTTCCGAAAAGGCTTCAGTACCATAGACCACATACATACCCTGCGGCAGATTGTACAGCAGACTGAAGAGTACAATCTGCCACTTTGCCTGGCGTATGTGGACTATGAGAAAGCCTTTGATTCACTCGAAATTTGGGCGGTGCTGCAGTCCCTTCAGCGGTGCCAAGTTGACTGTCGGTATATCGAAGTGCTGAAGTGTTTGTACAGTGGGGCTACGATGGCTATCCGAGTACAGAATCAGAGCTCAAAACCTATCCAACTGCAGAGAGGTGTGAGACAGGGTGACGTTATATCCCCGAAACTCTTCACCGCTGCATTGGAAGATGTTTTCAAGCTACTGGACTGGAAAGGATACGGTATTAACATCAATGGCGAGTATATCACACACCTTCGATTTGTCGACGATATAGTCCTTATGGCAGAATCGCTGGAGGACTTAAGCACTATGCTCAATGACCTCAATAGTGCCTCCCAACGGATAGGTCTTAAGATGAAAATGGAAAAAACAAAATCATGTTTAATGTCCATGTCACACCTATGGCGGTAGTTGTTGGGAGCACTATGCTCGAAGTTGTTGACGAGTAAAGTTTACCTGGGACAAATAGTCCGGCTAGGTAAGTCCAACTTCGACCGAGAGGTCAATCGACGGAGTCAACTCGGCTGGGCAGCGTTCGGGAAATTACGACATATCTTCTCGTCAGGTATACCTCTATCTCTAAAAACTAGATTGTACAACCAGTGCGTGTTGCCAGTGATGACTTACGGATCTGAGACATGGTCCTTCACTGCTGGCCGTATGAGGACGCTCAAGGTCACTCAGCGCGCTATGGACAGGGCTATGCTCCGAGTTTCTCTGCGTGATAGACTCAGAAATGAGGATATCCGCAGTAAAACCAGAGTGACCGACATAGTAACGGATTAGTAAGCTGAAGTGGCAATGAGCCGGTCATATAGCTCGAAGAACCGATAACCGATGGGGAAGAAAGGTTCTCGAGTGGCAGCCTCGTACCGGTAGGCGTAGTGTAGGGCGACCCCCCACTAGATGGAGTGACGACCTGGTAAGATATGCAGGAAGTCGATGGATGCAGGTGGCTCAGGACGGTGCTTTGTGGCATTACTTGGGGGAGGCCTATGTTCAGTAGTGGACTTATGAAGGGCTGTAATGATGATGATGATGATGAGGATTAAATTTAAAACAGTTAACAAATCGAAATAGGTTTAGTTAGTTAACTTATTGTAAAAATCAGATTAGTCGTATCGTCTTAGATGGTGTTAACCAAGTTTTTGGTTTTATTATAAGGCTTCATTCACAAAACAGTTATTCAAAAATAGTTGTCGATTTTCAAAGTTATTAAATGAACTATCTGGAAAATATTTAATAAATTAGGAAAATAAAAAAGTTTTACACTATATAATAGTTGAATAAAGTGAACTTTAAACAGCCAGTTGCTTAAAAATAAAACGTGACATCTACCTAGGGCTAAATATTCCCTAGAAAGATGTTTTGCTTTGACTTTACATTACTATTCACCGAAAGATTAACTATATGTGCGAAATACCAAAAGTAATATAGTACAATTGATCACCGACTTGGCTACACTAAAAAAGCGTTAACTGTTTTAAATCTTAGACTAGAGAGTAACCCTGACAACAAATTGTATTATATATTAGTGATAGATGAAATGAAAACGAAATAATTGACGGAGTACCGTCCGTAGTATGCAAGTTCTAAAAGACATTTTGGCTATATACATAATGCCTTTGGCTGCTAGCTGCTAATAAAAAGCTGCTAACCCTGGTCGACGATCGATGGTAGTGTACCACTTAGTCAATGTCCGTGGTGCAGGCAAACATGTTTCAAATGTTTTACGTCCATAGCGATAGGCTTTTGGTGAATAATAGTTAAGTGTTAGGCAAAGTATTTCTTGCAAACTTGTGAAGCCTGTTTATGCTATTGTTTTTATGTCAAGGCATTTTTTCAGTTTAATTTTCCTTGGCGTATCTTCTAAGTGTTGGCTCATACTCGCAGTGGGAGTAAGACTAGTTCGGGCTATATTAGGATTTTTTCGAATTGTTACTTTCGAGACAACTAATGGATTTTTTCTTTCTTTTTTCGATGTAGACGATATTATGCAATCATCACGATCACCCTAAAATAAATATTTTACTTATGTAAGTCAGACGATTCAATTATTAATTCATATACTTATATACACATTTTGCCGCCTAAAAGGATCTTTTGGAAATATGTAAAAACAAATCAATAATTGAAAAATTTACTAATTTTTGTAATACTTTATTGTAAAAGCTAAATAAGAACTACAAACCGGTTCGGCAGACAAACCCGCAGGGTAATTAACTTATCGATAGCTAAAGTTGTGGCGTTCATCTCTATATTGCAATACTTTCGGTTGCAATACCAGTTTATTTTTATAAGAATTGCACACTTTGCTGCGAAGTAGCAAGTTTCGATTTGACTTATTTGGCCTTTACTTTGTATAATATTTTGATAAATACTAGTTATCGATTATATTTAATTATATAATGTTCAGTATTGTGTTGAAATTGTGCTGAATATATAAATTATTTAACAAAATCCACTACACATCTATATGTAGTGATTATTATCCATCACAAACTGATTTAGTTATTAGGAAATATATTTTTGTTAATATACTTAACTTGTGTAGTAAATTATATTTATTTAAAAATAGATTATTTTTCACTTTATGAGCTATGATGGCCACACTTGGTATTGGACGAAAATATTCACAAAGCACGAGTTTTAATGATAAAATTACTTTAATATAATGTTAAAAATACTCACAGATGAAAAGTCACATTGTCCTTTTGTATACTTGGCGATTTTGATTGTTTTTTTTTTCATGTAAATACACTGCAATTTGGCATTTTGTCGGAGCCCGATTTACTGCCACGATCACTGCACACGCACGACGCGGAGCAACAAGTTTTATATAACGGGTATGAGTCGAACTCTCGTACCTTTTACAGAGGAGTATGCCTTGCGATGCCGTCTCCTTTGGCTTAATACTCAAAGCGCTAATGCGCTATGGGCGTATCTAGCGGCAACTAGTTCTAGCAGCAGCGCTGTTGAGAGTGAACGTGTGACGCTATCGAAGGACACAGTTGTCTGCTATAAAAAAACCTAACTAAAGTTTTTAAGTGTAAATAAAAAATAGATAGAAAAGTGTATTTAAATAGTTGATTTTATAAATACAATCAATAAACTTTTAAATACACCGTTATTTGATTAATAATTTATATTAAGGTTAAAATAACGTTTACATCAATTATAATAAAAAATAATTAATTTTATTTTAAAAAGTGCATGCCTTAAAAATATTTTTAGGATTATAGAAGGTCGTAATCCTGAAAAGTATGAAAAAGAGTTCATTGGTTTTTCTTTACCGCTTTATTTTAGTCTACAATGCGACTTAATACGAAACAATGTTATTATAGAGCACGCGGTCTATCCAATGAACGACATATATTATAACGTGCTACGAGATATAGCGTGCTGCAAAACTTAACGTGCTTGCCGGTCTCCTACACGCTTTCTTATAAATAGCGCGCTATAACATAGCGTTTTTAATAGCGCGCTAGAAATTTATAGTTTATAGTCTGTAGCGGGCTATTGATTTATAGTCGTTTTGATCAACTTTACAGCAAAGAGGCAAAGAGTTTAAAGGTACTCTCATAGAGGAAAGTAATATATCGTGCATGGGTACTCTGTGATAATAAGTTAATAAGAAACAGTAGAGATATAATACCTAGCCTAGTAACAGCACAGTATGTCTACGGCCGTGTGAGGTACGGTGATGTGAGGCTACTGTTACGAGCTTAAGGTTCGTGACAATAAAAACTGCCGATTGAATTACCAAAATTGATACTTTAATTACTGCACAAATTAAAACTAATACACACTAATAATTAATCACACTGTTCACTTTAGTTCACTTTATTTCACTCCGAAAGCTTCGCTCGTATCGGCAATTCAATACTGCCCCGGTGACGAGCTTCAACGCCTTTATATACGCCTTTTTCACCGATACATCCAGAATATTACAGCAAATACCGGCATCGATCGACCAGGTGCAGAAAGTTTGAGTGTGGAGTTTTCCAGAACCGAGCTTTCCAGAAAGCTTAGTTCTTCTATTCGATACTAGATGGCGCTGTTGGTTGAAAGTTTATTCATGGTATTTTCTAGATAGCTCTCCTCGCTCTGTTCCTCGACACTAGATGGCGCTAGTGCCAGGTACCAGACATCTACTTAGGCGCGCAACACTGCCCCCTCCTAAGACATGCTCGTCCCGAGCATTATCGGCCCCATAATACCGCGCCAGTCGATCCACATGGACGATCATAGAAGTACCTCTTGCACCTTTCTGAAACGGCTCCGGAACGTCAAGGAGTGTCCTCTCCCATGGTGCACCAACATTGTACAATTACAATGCACCTCTACTACGAGTCTGAGGTCACAACTTGTACATTTGCGACACCAATCCTCGACATCGTCACGATAATGGACCCAGTAAAACCGTTCTCGGATCTTCAGTAGAGTTCGTTTAACTCCCAGATGGACTCCTGAATAACCATTATGGTACAGCTGTAGAACATCCGGCACTTTAGCTTTAGGGACAACCATTTGCAAACGACAGCTGTCTCCACGACCATTTTCCCATTTACGGCATAGAACTCCACCCTGAAGCAACAAGCTGTCCCATTGGGCCCAATAGCTTTTAGTGGTCGAACTCGTTGCTGAGAAGTCGCTCCACTTGTGCTTGGGAGCACGAGACTTCATCCATTCCAGAATCGGCTTGATGTCCGGATCTTCCTGCGGTGCATATTGTAAGCGGTCCTTCCACTCGCTGAGGTGGTCTGTCCTGAACATCCTCACGGATACCACTTCCTAACCCTCTTACCTAGTACTGTTGTCGCAATCATCAGGATAAGGTCTTCTTGACAATGCATCTGTATTGCCACGCCATTTCCCGCTGTAGTATCCGATAGTAAGGTCGTATTCCTGCTGCTGCTGGGCGGTGCTGTAAGCCGCAGACAGGTATGCTTTTCGAACAGACTGGTATGATTTTCGAACCAGCTTCCCCACCTCAAAGGCCCTCTGCTGCAGGTTTTCGTTGCTGCTTTGCACGCGATCTTTAAGCTGCGCACGAAAGACGTGTTCCAGGTGAGCGTTGCCATATCTAGCCTGCATATCCTACGGCCTGATCGAGTTCTGACAATATTTCTGGATATATTTGAGGAGTGTTTCGGTTGTTTAAAATATGTTTACTTTGTGTTTGTGGTTTTATATGTGATTGTGTGCTTGACTGTGTTTATTCAGGTTTGTCTGTGGGTTGCAGTACATAGGCAGGCTTAATTCGGTCTATTGAAACCGAGATTTTATTACCATTCATTATTAACTTAAATATTTTGTCTCCTCTTTTTACTACTTCATATGGGCCCTTATAAGCTGGTTTTAAGGAACCTCCTATGGTGTCGTCCCTAACAAAGACATGAGTCGCTGTAGCCAGATCTTTAAAAACGAATACGGGTCGTTTTTACTACCGTGATGTGAGGTAGAGGACGGTTGCAATTGTTTGACAAAATTGCGAAGACGCGGTAAGTAGTCTGTTACGTCGATGGTGTCTTCGATCTACGGGGCAAATAATTCGCCTGGGAGGCGTAGGGGTTGCCCATACACCAACTCCGCAGATGACGCCTTGATGTCTTCCTTAAAAGAACTTCGGATCGCGTGAAAGCCATCGCGTGAAGCGGTCAATGGCTGTAAGGCAATAGCGGTAGCCTTGACATTGGCAAGGAGTATTTACCGATGGGTGCAGATACGTGACGTGTAAGTTTGGCTCGCTGGGATTGCAGACAGGCAAGTGCCCACTCACGGCAATATTTGCGCACTCCAGGCCAAACGTACCTTTCGGCAACGAGTTTTGCTGACGCACTACCGCCTGGATGGCTTAGTGAGTGCAAGTTTTCAAAAACCAGTTGACGCAAACTCTTCGAGACAAATGGTCTCAAGGTGTTGCCATCATCGTCACAGTACAGCTCCACGTCTGAGCCAGGTACTCGTACCTTTCGCAGTTGGAGGGAATTCTTGGATTCCAGCAATTGCTTTAATTCGCAATCGGCTTGCTGGCATTGGGCTAGCTTTTCGAGACTTATGGGTTGTTCAATTTACTCGACCCGTGACAAGGTATCGGCAACCACATTATTTTTTCCCGCAATGTGCCTTATATCGGTACTGAATTGCGAGATAAAATCTAAGTGCCGAAACAGTCTCGGTGAGCAGTTTTCTTTCTTCGTTAAGAATGCGTGGGTTAGGGGCTTGTGATCCGTGTAGATCACGAAATCCCTAGCCTCAATCATATGCCGGAAGTATTTGATGCTTTTGTAAATAGCAAGCAGTTCTCGATCATAGGCTGAGTATTTCTGCTGTGCTGGGCTGAGCTTCTGAGAAAACAATACCAAAGGCTGCCAGTCCCTTACCTTTTAGCTGCTGCAAGGTTGCGCAAATCGCTTTATCTGACGCGTCGCTGACCAGCGCTAATTTTGCGTCGCACTCTGGGTGCGCTAGCATGGTGGCTTGACAGAGGCTTTCTTTACAGGCATTGAAGGCTTCATACTCTTTCTTGGTGAAATTAACAGGATGTGAGCCTTTGATTGACCCCGTAAGCAACTCATTGAGGTGTGCCTGATGTTTCGCAGCTTCTGGAATGAATCTACGGTAGAAATTCACCATTCCCAAAAATCTGCGTAGCTCTCTTGCTGCCTTTGGCACAGGAAAATTCATAATGGCCTCAACCTTGGAAGGGAGAGGCTTAGACCCTTCGGCAGAAATGCTATATCCAAGGAAGGTCACTTCTGGTACACCGAATACACATATGGCTGTATTTATCACCATCCCATATTCCCTTAGTCGGTCAAAAACCTTTACCCGCTCATATTTGTTAACTATAGATGGGTCAATAATTATATCCTCGACTTCCGCTGCGTAGACTGGGTCAAGATTGCTCATTGTGTGGTGAAATTTTGTAGTATTCGTTGTAATATTAGCCAGCACAAATTGACTTTCAAGTTGAGCAAACCACAGCCGGTTTCTGTGGGTAAAATGGCGGCGCGCGTATCGCGGCACAAATCACCCGACGCACCGGCCTTATTTTCAGCACCGTAGGTGCTACTGCCTGTACCATCTCTTTTTCCATTCTCACTCATGGCGTGTACAGTTCGGGGTCACCAATGTGTGTATGGCGGATGATAAAATAATAGTCTATTTTTTACACTTATATTTTTTATTGCGCTGGGTACACAGTAATAACAGTCTAACAACAGCACAATACAGAAGGTACGAATGAGAAGATAGGAACTCATTAAAATACGGAAAGAAGAATTTAACAATACAAACTGCGTAAGTGTGGTTCTTAGGCTAACAACAGGTATAGGACACATGCGACGTGATACGCGGAAGCGGACGAACTGGCGATCTCGTTGTCCCGAAGGCGCGGCCCAGCGACCGAACCAGTTTTACATTCTTCATTATGCATATACATAAAAGTGCATGGCGCGTGTCTGCTTGTACATAAATTATTTTATCAATAGGTAATATTATACAAAATTTAGACATTTTTATTAACATTTGTATCATTAACAATTAACAAAACACACATTAATAATAGCTTAAAAGTTAAGTATAAAATATGAACATTTTTGAATTTTCAACATTTAAAATATAAACCTCGTCACACTACTACGGGAGCTGTATTCGCCCAGCGTTTTCTTCACTTGGTTGATTTGGTTTTCAACTTCCGACAGGCGGTTGTCATGTTGAGCAACCTTATCTTTCACCTCTTCTCTTTTCCGAAGGTAGCGTGAAGGTCTTTCATGAGGAGCATCTGCTTTTCCTTATCGCGTTTGAGCTGCCCTTCTAAACGACGGGCCTGTTCCTCCTGCCGGCGGACCTGTTCCTCCTGTCCGCCCCGCAGCTGCTCTTCCAACCGACGGACCTGTTTCTCTTCTCGGTGTGCCTGTTCCTCCTGTCGGCGAGCCAGCTCCGGCAACATCACCATCAGAACACCTAAGTCAGGTGCTACAGTTGTAGGAGCTGCTGATGGGCCAGCCCCCGTGGCTTGCAGTTGGCCCTCTGACGTCTGCGGTGTTGCACCACCAAATCGTCTCTGATCAGTCTCCTGCTGGCGTCGACTTTGGGTACGGACTTACTCTAATTCATCCTTAGGTAAAATCAGCAAAATTTTATCCCACTCCTGACGCCAATTGTTACGAGCTTAAGGTTCGTGACAATAAAAAATGCCGATTGAATTACCAAAATTGACACTTTAATTACAGAACACCTATTAAAATTGATACACACTAATAATTAATCACACTGATCACTTTAGTTCACTTTATTTCTCTTCGAAAGCTTCGCTCGTATCGCCAATTCAATACTGCCCGGTTGCGGGCTTTAACGCCTTTATATACGCCTTTTTCACCGATACATCCAGAAAATTCCAGTAAATAACGGCCCCCGATCGACCAGGTGCAGAAAGTTTGAGTGTGGAGCTTTCCAGAAAGCTTAGTTCTTCTATTCGATACTAGATGGCGCAGTTGGTTGAAAGTTCATTCATGGCATTTTCTAGACAGCTCTCCTGGCTCCTCGACACTAGATGGCGCTAGTGCCAGGTACCAGACATCTACTTAAGCGCGCAACAATACTATATTTTGTATGTATTATAGTATTTTATGTCTACGGCACCGGCCGTTAGTACTCTTGTGGCGGCTTCACATTATCGCCGTGAATTCACGCCACAAGTCGTGCCCTCCACATTCACGGCATGCTCACAATCGTTCGTGAAACCCGCCGCGACACGGATGTAAAAGCTGCTGCTGGACAACATGTTGGAAAAAGTCATCGAAAATTGGACCTCCAGATTAGAGTACGTCCGAGCCAGCCGTGGCGGTTATATTTAAATTATAATGCCAGAATATTGTCTTTCGAATAAAGTAAATTTCATGTCAATAAAAAAAATCATGTTTGTATTATTCCATTTCAAAGTTCTATACCTCTAAAAAAAACATCCATTATATTCAATGTATCGATGTTTTTCATTCGATACATCGATTGGGTAAAACTTATTTAACTTTGTTTTAGTTTCTTTCATTGTAAATTTTACATTTTAAAGGGTTTATTTAGGCGAATATTTGTAGTCTATGAATATCGGCCTTCCAGTTTGTTTTTAGATAATAGTTTATGACAAAGTGAAGAGACTTTTTCATTATTTTTTACGTGGTAGAGCCACGTTGCAACTATAATATAGTTTTAGCACGTCTGCTCGGCTGGGGCAGGACCACGCTCTCACAGAATACCAGCGTAAAATACAGCGAGATGCTGCTATTTTTCTTATGAGTGTAAAGATCCGGAGAACATTTTTACTGGAATTGTGGCATTCTATCTTAGTCCACAGGGTTGACAACTCCTTCCGTAAAGGTTTTGGGAGGTAAAATGTTATCGCCCGAAACAATATTTCAAAAAGGATGTGTAAGCAATTGCTTCAGATTTGCAACACTCTCTATCGCACGATACGGGTCGGGGAGCAGGGGCATACTGCCGTAGTTGTTGTTTAATGTTTGTTGTTATTAGACAGATGTTGTCGATATTATTATAGCCTAAGTAATATTTTATATGTGGTAGAGCTATATTATGGTTGTAGCATGAATGGGTCGGCTCGACCGGGGAAGGACCACGTTCTCACAGAATACCGTCGTAAAATATCAGCTTAATGTTGCTGTGTTTCGTATGATGAGTGTAGAGAACCTGAGACCCGTTTTACTGGAATTGAGGCATTCCATGTTAGTCCTTAAGGGTGACAACGCATCTGCATTTTGATTCTTAATCGAGGTTAAATGTCGATGTCTATGGGCCAGCATCCACTTACCACCAGGTGGACTGTGTGCTCATTTGTCACCCTAATCCTATAAAAAAAAAACACACAAACATACACAAATAACACCTCTCAAGAAAAAAATGAATATCTGTGAATAACTTCATTGATTAGGTATTTAGTCTTTTTATTTAAGAGTCTTTGTTGAATAAAACCTCCAAAAGATTTCGAGATTAAACTTAATTAGGTAGGTGAATAAATAAAAAAAGTAACAATTTGAGGAATTTTTTTATTACTACCTACATATTACTTTTTTACAATATTTCTCGAACTGCCATATTTCTTGGTACTCGAGGGTCAATCAGTTCTGGTAATAAACATTGAAAATAAAATGACTGAAATTTTGGATGAATTTTTTCCGGTAAAAGTGGTAATCGTATTTAATTTTTTCATACGCCAAACTATCATTGACTAATATATTACTAGCGAAACCATGTGGCGTACATAGTACGAAAAAATAAAATTGCCTACCAGTGATACGTAATTGTCACTGGACATCAGGTCCAGGGACAATTACTATCACAATAGTAATCATGATTTTTTTAACATCATCTGTTCTTCTCATATCAAACAAAATTTGATCTTTTTTTCAGTAATGGCCTCCAGAGGTGGCATATTAGAAGCAGAAATAGAATATTTGACTTCAATTAGAAAGTCATCTCTGATATGTCCATCGGGACTTGCTCCTATATAATAATAATTGGAATCAATAACAGTCCACACTCCGAAACTTTTAGATTGGTAGTCGTGGAAAATTATCGTACGGCCTCCGATTCGTGTTGGTTTCCATATTCGCTAGCCGTATTTTCTTTAAAATAAGTATACAGTAACTCTTTCAGTGTAGACAAACACGTAGCATTTGGGCGCAGTTTGCAAATTTTTCCAAATTTATATGTAGTTAGCTTTTTTCTCCGTTCAGTGTGCGACAAATCATTGTCTTTTTGACCTCTAGTAGCCAATTTTAATTCTTTTATTTTGTCCTCGTTTTTTTTTGTATCGAAGCCAAAAATTCTTGAAATAATACTAGTTTTTACGGAATTTATCGCGTATATTTAACTTTTTAAATACCCGACGTTTCGAACGCTTTACAGCACTCATGGTCACGGGCGGGACTGAGATGTCAGATGTCATAGTTAACCGCGGTTACCATAGATTAAAATTTAACCTTTGTTCCGATCTACACAGTATGAACTTATGGTATCTTGAAGTCTTGCAGTTGTATGCTTGGGTTGGGATTTAATTTTATTTATTATAGGATCCCAAGCAGATGGTAGCACCCAACCATCTTCTCTATTGAAATTAGGATGTTTTTTGATTTCAATAGCCTCGCGAATCATCCTTGGAAGGAACTTTAGCGAGAATTTGTGGTCTATCAAATCTGATGTAGTGACGGGGGCGATCCTGTACGTGTCCATAGACTGCAGACTTCCCGGAGCGTCGATTCTTCACATCAGCTATGTGTTCTTTAACGCGGTTAATTGATCTTTTAGTTAGTCCTATGTAGGAGAGACCACATTCACAATCAAGCTTGTACACTCCTGCATCTTGCAGAGGGACATTACACTTGACTGATGGTAAAAACTGACCAATCTTCTTCAGCGGCTTGAAGTATGTTTTGATGGAAGCGCGCTTCAAGATGTAGCCAATCTTGTCAGTGACTCCTCTAACATATGGCAGTACAGTAGGTACACGCTCGACTGTGGCCGGCTTCACTCGTTCACTGTGACGTAGGCGCGGAACCCGAAGCTTGTTGTCTTGCAAAACTTGCTTGACATGGTGGAGCTCGGCAGCCAGGTGTTTACTGTCACAGATCCCTCGTGCTCTCTAAAACAAAGATTTACCCACGGTAGCTAACTGTGAAGGATGGTGGTGAGAATCACCGTTTATATATCTATCTGTATGGGTCTTTTTTCTCAAAAACTCTTCTTTCTTTCTTTATGCAGGGATATCTATCTACTTCTAGCTTCAAGACGCCGTAATGCTCATCCGGGTCGCATCTTTTCAATTTTTTTTTTGTATTAGACGATCCCGAAAAATCGAACTTTCTTTTACTGGAATATTGCAATATTCTTTATCTTTTTTCGTTATATTTTCTAGTAAACTCAAATAAATGTTTTATTTCTACAATTCTTCGCCCGCACACTTCGATCACTATTATTGATCGAAGCCCGCACAACTTTTATACGTGGTAGAGCCATGCTGCAGTTATATTAGTAGTATAGTTGTAGCACGAATGGGTCGGCTCGACCGGGGAAGGACCACGCTCTCACAGAATACCAGCGTGAAATAGTAGCTTAATGCTGCTGTATTTCGTATGGTGAGTGTAGAGAACCGGAGACCCTTTTTACTGGAAACGAGGCATTCCATATTAGTCCTCGCGGGTGACAACGCGTCTGCATTTTGATTTGTAATCGAGGATAAATGAAGATGTCTATGGGCCACAGCAACCACTTACCATCAGGTGGACTGTGTGCTCGTTTGTCACCCTATCCTATAAAAAAAACTTATCTGGCTCATTCTCGACTTTCAGGTATAGAAAAAGTACTCTGTGTTCTCTACTAACTCTGCTTCAATAATTAACTCGACAGTCTAAGACGGGGAAGTATCACATGACATATTATTATAGTCTTCTTTTTGATTATTTTTGTCAGATTCGATTCATTCGCCAACTGGAGAACATCGTCCTTGCATATTACTGTCCGGTAATTCCTTGTCAAGCTCAGAGTCACTGAAAAATAAATATAATGATAATAGTGTAAAATATATTTTAAGGCTACTAACTACTACTAACTAACGCGGGCAAAAGCTAGTTTACCTTTTAATTCGGTTCATTGTTTAAATTTAGATAAGAAAATTGGTAATGAGAATTAGTAATAAGAACAGCTTATTTTAACGGACTTATATTATTACTAGACAAGTGGTAAAATTAAAAATTTTGTACAACCGACTTCGATAAAACTCAATTACAACATATGTAATGGTTGAAATGATATCCATTACATTTATATGGGGTTAACTTTGAGTACATTATCGAAGAAAAAAGAATAGGTATTCAAAATCGGTCTCCAATTGATGAAAAAATTTGTGAACATACATAAAAGAAAATAAAAGGAAAAACATACTGCCGAACATAGAACCTCCTCCTGCTTTGAAGTCTTAAAAATCAACATCAGCTGTTTTATAATTTTATATTCTGTTGGATTAAATATCGGTCTATGACTACCAATCAAAATATGAACACAGAATAAAATTTATTCTGTGATCATACTGATTACTGATTATTAAAAATTTATTCTGTTATCATACTGATTATTTGATAATAGTACGTATGATACCTATGTGCAATAGTATGTTAGGTGGTAAGATACGCGATCAAAGTAAGTACGCGTACTCACCTCTTGATTTTAGAAATTAGCGTTACTCATCCTTTCGATTTACGAAGTAAATTGCATTTTTTCGTTATATTGATAAACGCGGCCGACTTTTTTCCTCGTTTATAATCTTTATCTACCATTCTAAAAGGTATGAAATTATTTTATTTGAATGAATATATTACTCATCGTAGAAACTGGTATGTACCTTAGGCAGATATAAATAGGTAGATAGTTACATATAAAAAGAACAGCTCTGAAGTGAGCTCAAAAGGTATATGTGTAGTAAGTACATACTGAAAGTCTACACCATAGATAAATAAATATGTAGCAAGCTATTGCCGAACTGAAATATATCAAAATGTTTTTCACAGACACGTTTGTTATGTAACTGTTCTTTGGAAAGTAGAGCTGGGGATTTGTCGGCACTATGAAAGACATCCACAAGTTTCTTAAATTATCATTCCTAGGGAATCTGAAAAGCCGGTGCGTTTCACGTGTTGTATTGCAACCACCAACAGAACACTTTTCGTCTACCATTATGATGGTATATGCAATATTCACACGAGCAGCACAAAAACAGATTGTAATAATTGAGGAAAATTTGGCTAAATAATGGCGGCAATCAATATCGATATTTTTGATTTTTGATAATATGATTTGACATTAACACAATATGGCGTCTCAAAATGGCGTCCGTAGGCAGAGGACAAATTGCGACGGTAGCGCCAAGTTGCGTAGAATGGAACTAAACTGTCACACTATACTATGCTATGTAATATAATTGCAAAGAAACACACACAAATTGAATGTGTAACTTGTCCTAAATGTAAGTAAACCACACCACACAAAGGCCACGATTCACAAAATACAATTACTTTCTACTACAAATTAAAGAATCAGGTATATAAAAAGTACTCTGGAATGAACGCTTTTGCCCCGAATCTAGCCGCCGCCGCACATCGCTTACTGCTGCTATAGTAGTGTGCGTGCGAATTTATGTAATATGTTGTATTTGTGTTGTTAACGCCCGGAGGTAGGCAAAGCGAGCGGTATGAAACAGATAGCATTTTTGAAAATTCCCACTCGCGCCGCGTATCGGCACTTCACAGTCTTCTTAAGAACGTCTGTATAATTCTGGGGAGACTGAATGAAAACCTATTGGAAATACAGAAAAATTACAAAATACTCACCATGTGATGGTAGTGTAAGAATTTTCACTACTTCATATCATCCCGTGGGTGTCGTAAGAGGCGACAGAGGGGAACATATCAGGATATGGGCAATAGTGTTTTCCTAATAACGATTTAAAAAAAACTGCGGTTGCCAAACCGCTTGCCAAGCTTGGCAACTATGGCAAATATCCCCCCTATGAGGCAATCTATGGGGGTGGCCTATAGACTTTAATAGACTGCAACGGTAAACGAACTAGCAAAGTGTTTACAGTTATAACAGTCGACTTTTCTCGCTCAGCTGATGTAGATGGAAAGCAAAAATCTTTATTATTTATAATAGGAATGACGTTGATCACTTCACCGTTTTGTCAAAAAAAAAAACATTCAGTACTTAAAATATTTTTATATATTTATCTTATAGTTCACGTCTCAATGGGAGACTCCAAATGGTTTTCAGTTAAGTTGCACATCCTGTCTGGCAAGTTCGAGCAACATGGGGTCATCGAAGAATTTGTTGATTGAGACATCTTCGCTGAGTCCCTTGCGCCGTCTCGTCTTGATCATGAACTCACGGGCTAGATGTGTTGCCGGCTGGGGTTCGAGAGGCCTGGAAATACGTTTAACATGGTAGAGTTACGCTGCTGCTGTATTATAGATACAGAACAAATTATTCAGTTCGAAGGAGGGCGCTTCTTTATCAGCTCCACTACACTACACTGCTAGATATGGGCCACTCCCATTATGTGGGGGTTTGCCTTACGCCTGGTCTCTATATTTATGCTTGTTTTACGACCGTTTTGCAGTAATGGAAGTATATAAAACCTCTTTTTTAAAACAAAATATCAGTTCAACTATTTATGAACCGTTTGAAGTAATTTCAATAAGTCATCCAAGTTGCTGAATGAATAGTTTGTAATATAAACTGTTTTACATGTACCTCGTATGTAACAAAACGGATCGTTACAACAAACTATGGATGTTCCTAAAAAAGGAACAACAACAAAGTCAAAGTATAAAGTACTGCGGCAATCTTTTGTGTACATACATATATACTAGAATACTAGAAGAGCTATACGTATATGTATACTAGAAGAGCCGTGGTAGCTCAGATGGTTAGCGCTCGCTGTAAATTTCACAGTTTCAAACAAATAATCTTTTGTCCTAATGTCCTTGTGCTCAAAGAGTAAAATCACTACGTTTTATTGTGCCGTATGTTACAGTCCCGCATGTTGTATAGGTATTATGTAACATATTATGGTAAATATGTAAATGATGTCATAATATGGCGAAACCATGTTGCAAGTTGCGAATTCATCCGCTTATTTGTAGAAGTACCAGTAACACCGATCACCATCGAAAAATAGTAACATAATTTTGCTGTATTCATAGGTAGCGGACCGGTGACACCTTTTGTTCATGAATGATCGCCATTTCGATTCTTTTTTTATATAATAAATGGCGACAAACGAGCACACAGTCTACCTGATGGTAAGTGGATGCTATGGCCCATAGACATACATCTATAGTCCGTTCGCGTTAAGAAAATAGTGAGTCATCAGTGCAACCACAGGGTAAAGGTGTATTCACAGTGGAGTAAAAAAATTTTTTTTTCAAACATTTAATTAAGTTTAATGGAAACAAATTTTCTTAAAATTACTTAAATCACTAATCAGTATCGCTAGATTCTCCAGTTACATTAATTATGAAAGAATTTTGTTCTGCAAGTTCCATGATGTCATCCAAATTCCACATGGTATTTTCTTCGCGTATCACGTGGTCGCAGCACTTCTTCCAACGATTACCGTCTATTAATGCTACTGCGTCATCTAATATTTTTTTATGTCACTCATTTTGAACGTTGAGTTATTGGCACCAACATAATTTTTTATTTGGGCCCAAACCAATTCAATTGGATTAAGTTTGCAATGGTAAGGCGGTAGGCGAAGAATTGTAATGCCATTACTTTTGGCAGTCTCATCTATTAAATATTTATTATATTGTGGGGCGATTTCGGTAACTTTTATTAATAATTCTTTTTTAAGTAAGTCATATCCATGGATTTGCCTTTGCTTTGCAGCCAATCTATTATTTGCTGCTTGTTCCAGCTGGTTGTTGGTATTTTTTCGACTCTTACCGAATGATAGGGAGCGTTATCCATGATAACCACACTTCCTGGTTCTAGCTTAGGCATTATATTAATGAACCAAGTAAGGAATCTTTCACCATCCATTTCTTCATGATAGTCTTTTGTAGACTTAGATTCAAATACTAGTAGACCATCTTCCACGAATCCTTTGTCGCTGCCAATGTGCAATACAATTAACCTTTTACCTTTTCATTTCGGAGCTTTTGGACCGGCTGATAAGCCATCTAGAAAGGCTTGTCTTTTATTTTTTACCGTTGTATCCAACCATGCTTTTGTCTTTACGTGTCCGGCGTTTACCCACGTTTCGTCAAGATAGTAAATGGTTTTATTAGCGGCTCTGTATTATTTTATTTGCCTCAGATATTTACGCCTCCATAAAACAATATCTTCTCTTTCCACTAACAATGTTCTGCTATCCTGTTTATTGAAATCGAAACCAAGCTCGTGCATTATTTTATGAAGTGTGGTACGTTTGAAAACAGGAATATCTTCGTCAGCTTCGCAAAGTGTCATAATTTTGTCCAATGTCGGGTAGTCGTTATTTAAATATATTGAGTGAACTTTTCTCCTTATTGCACATTTGTCTAGTTCATCTAATTTATCGACCGTCGATAGTCGAGCAGATAGTATGGAACACAGATTAGATGCGCTTGAGCAACAAAAAAATTGTGAACCACCTTCAAATTGTAGTAATGAAATTAGTGAAATGATGGAATGTCTTAAAATGGAGCTAAATGACCGTGACCAAGAACAACTTCTTATGGATGTAGAAATTTCCTGCCTCCCAGAAGTAGTTACAAGGCGAAAATCCGACACACCTCGCTATTGTTATTGCCGAAAAACTGGCTGTGAAGTTGTCTGAGTTCATTGCGTGATCAACTACTGCGGAGTGCAAGGGTGCGTCGAGGCGTTGATAGTAACGGCTTCAATCAGCCTGGCCCACCATATATATATATATATATATATATATATATATATATATATATATATATATATATATATATATATATATATATTTGTATATCGTATTGCATTGGTTGATTTTCGTTATGTTTGTGCCAGAAAATTTAATTATGAATAACCCCGGATTATATAGACGTTACTGTTGCTCATATAACTTGTTTTATAACGCCTTGTATATAACATTGCTGTTATTTGTAGCTGCCTATACAATTCTATTTTTATATAAACATACTATTTGCTACAAATAGCTTTTCTTAGCAATGGCGCGAAAATAAATAAAGTTAAGGTTGTCTTTCTTAACCCAGACTCCTTAGGAACAAAGCACGATGAATTTGTAGTTGCAATGCAAGAGCATGACGTAGATATCATGGCCATAAATGAGACTTGGCTTCGAGAAGGTGAGGATGGCCGTGCACCTATAGTTCCCAATTACCGTCTACGTCATATTCCGCGATCTGAGACGATTAGAGAACGCGTTGGAGGGGTAGGCTTTTACGTGCGTCGCATAATGACTGCCCGGGTATGCACACTGCACATATGCATACTGCATCCCTAGTCGAGCAAATATGTCTTAGTTTAAACATAAATGGGACAAAACTCATCATAGGCACGGCATATCGTCCGCCATGGCTAGATGTTGACACGTTTTTTGATGCTTTAACCGATACTATAACTTCTTTTTCCTTTTTTGACTATATAATAATATTAGGTGATTTCAACATTAATTTATTAAATTGTGAGCGTAACTCAGAGAAATTTAATGATTTCATAAAATATTTTAATTTAATACAGTACGTAACACAGCCTACACATTTCACTGAGCATAGCTCAACATTACTTGATATAATTTGTAGTGATGTTGTAGTCACAAAGGTAAAAGTAGATTTTATACCGAGTCTAAGTAGTCATGCCTTCATAGAAGCAGAACTTCAAATAACAAAACCAAAATTACCTCCCCGTAAAATCACATATCGCTCACTAAGACATCGATATAAATGTTTTTGATAATGACATTGACTCTATTGACTGGGAAGCAATTTCAAACCTAGTAGATGTAAACGAGATGGTGCTTCGGTTTAACAACGCCATAACTTTCGTTTTTGATTGTCACGCACCGCACCCATCAAAAGTACTCGTATTAAAGAAAATACTTATCCCTGGGTTACATATACTATCCGTCAGATGATGAAATTACGTAATGAAGCTTACAAGCGTTATCGTTCGTCTGGACTGAGCAGGCATAGAGATTATTACAAGGAGCTGAAGAGTCATGTAATTACAGCATTACAAAATGAAAAGCGTGCGTATTTTAATCAGTACGATACGTCGTATATAAACCGTAACCTGAATAATTCTAAAGTTCTCTGGAAAAACCTGAAGCGTTATTCTAATCTAGCCAGCAAACACCGTGTTATTGAAATCCCTGAGCACTTACAAAACCCAGACAGACTGAACTCTCATTTTTGTACGGTACCCGGTAAAAGTGTAACACCAATGTCGAGTCTTACTTATTACGAATTTCATCGTTTTGGAAACGTGTATTTTGAGTTAAAGCCCACTGATGAAACCACAGTTTCAAAAGTTAAACGATCTCTTAAATCAAATGCGTTAGGCAGTGACGGAATATCTCTTGAAATGTTGCTACTGACGCTTCCACGTACACTCAAAGTTATAACAGCCATTATAAACGCATCACTTCGCACATCTACTTTTCCCGACGTCTGGAAAACAGCCATAGTTAGGCCTCTATCCAAAAAAAAAATAATGTGTCAGATATAAAAGACTTAAGGCCAATTAGTATTCAACCTTGTTTATCAAAGGTTCTCGAGAAAATCGTATGTATGCAGCTTTCAACTTTTTTAGAGTGTAATAATATATTACCCGTTTTTCAATCCGGATTCAAAAAGGCACGTAGTACATCAACAGCCTTAATGGATGTGGTTGACAATATCTCGACATCACAAGATAATGGACAGGGTACGATACTAGTCTTGCTTGATTTTGCCCGAGCATTTGATGCCATAAATATTCCATTATTGTTATCCAAAATGAGTTACTATGGTTTTGAATTGCCTGCTGTTCGATGGTTCGACAGCTATTTATCCAATCCAATCGGACACAGATAGTAACTATTAACAAAAACGATGGCACTCAGCTGTGCTCGTCTCCATGCCCTGTAACCAGGGGTGTACCTCAAGGATCTATACTTGGTCCACTTATTTTTATTCTATACACAGCAGACGTATGTCACCATATAAAGCACAGCAAGTTCCACCTATACGCCGATGATATACAGATTTATCTCCCATTTTTTCCTAGCGAAGAAGAAAGTGTAGTAGCAAAAATAAATGAGGATTTGCATCGCATCTCATTATGGTCAGAAGCGAATACACTTGTGCTCAACCCATGTAAATCAAAATTCATGTTGTTAGGGTCAAAAGGACAGGTTGATCGTATAATGAAAAAGAAATTTATTATAAGCATACGTGGAGAACCGGTGGACCATGTAAGTGAGACTCGTAATCTAGGATTGCTGATGGACCAGGGTCTTCGCTTTGAGAATCATGTACTTGAGATCACACGCAACTGTTTTTATAGACTCAAAGTACTCTACCAAGTACGTGATTATCTCAGTGAAAACGTCCGCTTGCGCCGATGTGAGTCACTCGTAATTTCAAAATTCGGGTACGCAGATACTGTGTATGGTCCTAGACTATTTGTTAAAACAAATAGGTCAATACAAAGGGTGCAAAACGCATGTGCAAGGAAAATTTTTAATATTCCTCGATATCATCATGTACATCCATATCTTAATAAGTCGGACATATTAAGGATGTCATTGAGGAGAGATTTACATCTAGCCACGCTTCTGTTCGGATGCATAAAATCAGAAAGACCGGAATACCTCTATCAAAAATTAAAATGGAGAAGAGCGGATGATTGTCGAAGCATCAGAACGGGTATACCAATTCTGGCAATCCCACATCACCGAACAGCCGCGTATCGTGGTAGTTTTAGATACATGGCCACTAAATGTTGGAATAATTTACCACCACCTTTACGGGAATCTAAATCTGTAAACGGTTTTAAAGCTCAACTAAAAAAAACACCTTTTAGCATTTCAAAAATCATGATTTCACGTGTAGTGGCAGGTTATTTCATAAGTACTATTTAACAAATATATACGAATAATTAATATGAATATAGTACAATGTAAAATGTAATATATTTTTATGTGCGAGTGTGTATATGCACGTGTATGTATATGTATTTTTTTAACAATTATGTTTATTCTTAAAAATGTACACTTGAATGGTTGATTTTTTTTAATGGAATGTTAGCACCGATAACGATGCGGGCGCAATGTCGAATAAATACTATTCAGGGCTCCGCTGAAAATCAGCGCTGCTGCAGTACCTGTGGTTGCATATGCTGAGACGGAATCCTTCTTGGCATCACATCACTCACTCTTGCCGAGACTTATTTTTAATTATGTTTATCATCTTGTACCTTGTGTGTTTTTATGTTCTTATTTACTTTTAAATGTATATTTTGTGAGTGTATTGATGCTAATAAAACTTATGTCTATGTCTATGTCATGTCTATGTAAAGCCATGGTAGTTCAGATAGTTAGCGCTCGCTGTAAATTTTACAGTACGCGAGTAAACCGGGTTCGATCCCCGCCGGCACCAGTGAAATTGTTAATTGCAATTTTAAGTACTGATTTACCACGTGCTCGGTGGCGAGGAAAACATCGTGAAGAAACCTGCATGTCAGAGAAATAAGAAAAAAAATATTTCGAAACCATGTGAAATCCGCCAACGCGCATTGGGGCAGCGCGGCGGATAATTCCTTGCCCTAAAACCCTCTCAGAAATGAGCGGAGGCCTGTACCCAGAAGTGGGACGTACATAGGCTGTAACTTTAACTTTTTAACCTTATATACTAGAAACCGAAAAAGTTATAATTAATTCGCAATATTTCAATTATGATTATCATCTTCAATAATATAAGTTCACCTTAGTCTCAATTACTAACGACATCTGGTGAGCGTAAGATAGTATGACTGCTATACGCATCGCTCGTGCTTCGTCTATACATATGTACGACTGAAGGTATGCGTCTACGGCGGTTCAAAATCAAAAGTTAGATATCTTACGTATAGCCGTCATTTTTATCAAAACTCCTTCACTAACCTACTCCAACGTACTATCGCACCTAAAATAATAAAAAACAAACAAACACACATATCTCGTGGATAAAGTCTTTGAGTGTCTTTGTGTATTACATGAGAAATTCACCCCTAGCGTGTTCGCGTATAGACATAACGTCTTATAAAAATTCATTAATTTAGCACCGACTAGCCTTCAATAGGGTAAAACTCACCAGTCTCACGACTGATGATCATGATCATAACTGTCATGGTCATCACCGTCATTATCACATCGTCCTCATTACTTGTAGATCTATATTAAATAACCAATCAAACGTGAACGGCTACTACGCTAGCCAAAACAAAAGTAGCGTTGTACGTCCCGGATACTGAAGTAGCCTTAGCGTCAAGTTTTATAAAACTGACATCTAGGGACATTTGCGGTAATTTTCGTAAGTTTTGTTTTTTGGAATCGATAGCTGACTAACTTCTTTACGTATTACAAACGAGATGGCAGTGTAACAAGCCTTAACGAATGAACCGTAATTATTTAACAACAGTCTACTCTACTCTCGGTGTTTTGTGAACAAGTGCTTGTGGAGTGTCAACGATTATGTCGTAAGTACTTTAGTTTTATTTAATACTACTTAGAATATCCTAAGTATACATAACATATAAACAAGATGATTTATACTTTATAAATACGTATACATATCACAGTTCTTAGTGTAAAATCGAGTGTTATTTTAAATTTAAAGTATAGCTGTTTTGAAAGAAATGGCCGCTCTCAAGTTATCGGCCCAAGTTTATTTTTGTTTACTTTGTTTTTCAGCAAAATTATATTTAAGCAAACGAGTGTTAGTTCGTAATAAACATAATAATGAACTTTACAAACAGAAATAAACTATATTTATTGAAGATTCGTTAAAAATGTTAGTGCATTACTCAGGTTTTTTGTTGTGGCTAGTTTTATATCCACGGACGTAACGACAATAGTTCTAAATAAGGGCCGGTAAAAAAGCAAAATATGTTTGCCAGATGTTTTGCTTTGTTATTTTATACGGTCTTAGTCTAGGGTAGTGCTGGTTTTGATTTTATTTCTTAATAATTTATAATGATTCTTAATCATAATCGTAATTTCTAATGTTTTTTTTTTCTTTTGTTTTTTTCCTTGATGATATTAATGGTTTAAATTAATACATACAACAATTTTAGATTTTAGTTTTAATGGTTTTGGCACTATGCCTTACTTCCGAAAAATAATGTCATACAATAGATTTTTATTATTGAAGTCACTGATCAATTTCGTCGACAATGAGACAGTTATATAACAAAAAAAAAACTGTGCAAAATTCAAATGGTGACCGATTATTTCAACGACAAGTTCTCGCATTTATATTATCCTTCATTTAGTCCTTTTTTTGTAAACATTTAGTTTAAATCAATTCTTAGTTTTAAATAAAATACTGTTATTTTTAAAATATTTTTTTTATTATTTTAATAAACTGTACATTTATTATTGATGTTTAATTTAAAACCCCAACTTAAAAAAATCTCATAACTACCTTTTTTTCGTAAATTACAAAGTGTTTATGAGACCTTAAATAGGCGGCCATCTTGATTATATTTTGCCTTCTCGAGCGAGTCCAAAGCGCTCGAGCCATCGCGGTAAAATTACGAGGAGTAGGTGTTTTGTTTCGATTTATTTAATTACATAACGCTAATTAAACATTAACATACATGCATCATAAAAAAGGAAAATACGTCTAGTTTGTTGTGACTTTATTTTATGGGTAAAAATACGATATTTCTTCGTTGAGGTTTAAATTAATAAAATTTATACGTTAATTTTTCTCCAAATTCAATGTTCACAACTATTTTTAATATCTTAAATAACATTTTTGGGTTTTAAAACATACATAGTGTTACGAGCTTGCGGTTCGTGACAATAAAAATTGCCGATAAAATTACCTAAATTAACACTTTAATTTACTTTACACAATTAAAGTTAAAACACCAATAATTTAAACACACTAATTCACTTAATTCCACTCCGAAGCTTCGCTTGTTTCGCCCAAATCAACACTGCCCCCTCCTAAGACATGCTCGTCCCGAGCATTATCGGTCCCATAATAACGCGCCAAGCGATCCACATGGACGATCTTAGGAGTCCCTCTTGCGCCTTTCTGTATCCGGTAGGTCACATCGTTGATCCTGGTTACAATCCGGTACGGGCCGTCCCATTTAGCTTGAAGCTTAGGAGATTTCCCTTTGCTGCGGACTGGATTGTGCAACCACACAAGTGAACCTTCGTCGAACCCTTTGTTGTTCATTTTGCGGTCATACCGGGTTTTCATCTTTTCAGACATTTGCTGGCCCGATTGTCTGACGTGCTCATAAACGTCATTCATTTTTTTCCGCAAGTCATTTGCATAATCGGTTATACTGCGTGGAGCATCGGGTGGTATCCCGGTGATCAGGTCTGCAGGCAGCCGTAATTCTCTTCCAAAGTTTGCGAAAGCTGGTGTCACCGCTGTACTTTCGTGAACAGAACTTCGATATGACAACAAAAACGGTTGTATGTGCTTGTCCCAATCTCGTTGCCGATTGTCTACAACTTTTGCTAGGTACCTCTCCAATGTCTGATTAAATCGTTCCACCATTCCATCAGATTGCGGGTGATAAGAAGTCGTTCTTGTTTTATGAGTACCCATAACTCGGCAAGTTTCCTGGAATATTTGAGACTCAAAATTCCTTCCTTGATCGCTGTGAATCTCTAAAGGTACTCCAAAACGACAGAAGACTTCATGAACTAGTTTATCTGCAACTGTTGAAGCTTCTTGATTTGGAATGGCGAAGACTTCTGGCCACTTAGTGAAGTAATCCATCACAACCATGAAATACTTGTTACCGCTTTCACTCTCCGGAAACGGCCCCGCCACGTCAATGGCTATTCTCTCCCATGGTGCACCAACATTGTACAACTTCAATGCACCTCTACTACGAGTCTGAGGTCCCTTTACAGCCGCACAACTTGTACATTTGCGACACCAGTCCTCGACATCGTTTCGACAGTGGACCCAGTAAAACCGTTCTCGGATCTTCAGTAGAGTTCGTTTAACTCCCAGATGGCCTCCTGAACAATCATTATGGTACAGCTGTAGAACACCCGGTACTTTAACTTTAGGGACAACCATTTGCAAATGACAGCTGTCTCCCCGAACGTTTTCCCATTTACGACACAGAACTCCATCCTGAAGCAGCAAGCTGTCCCACTGGGCCCAATAGCTTTTAGTGGTCGAACTCATCGCTGAGACGTCACTCCACTTGGGCTTGGGAGCACTGGCCTTTATCCATTCCAGAATCGGCTTGATGTCCGGATCTTCCTGCTGTGCATGTAGTAAGCTGTCCTTCCACTCGTTGCTGAGGTGGTCTGCCCTGAGCATCCTCACGGATACCACTTCCTTACTCTCTTGCCTAGTACAATGTTTGCAATCTTCAGGACAAGGTCTTCTTGACAATGCATCTGCGTTGCCATGAGATTTCCCGCTGCGATGTTCGATCTCAAAGTCGTATTCCTGCAGTAGTTCAATCCACCTCGCAACTTGTCCTTCTGGGTTTTTAAACTGCAATAGCCATTTTAGTGCAGCATGGTCAGTTCGTAAGTGAAATTTTCGTCCCAGAAGATATTTGCTAAAATGTTGCAACGACTTTACCACAGCTAGCAATTCGCGTCTTGTGACACAGTAGTTCCTTTCCGGTTTTGACAACGACTTGCTGAAGTACGCTATCACGACCTCTTGGTCACCATTACGTTGAGACAACACACCGCCAAGTCCTATATCACTTGCGTCTGTGTCAACTATAAATTCTTTGCTTGCATCAGGGTATCCCAAAATAGGTGTTTTGCACAGACGGTCCTTGAGCTCCTGGAATGCGATGTTACAACTTTCATCCCAGCAGAAATGTCGCTTCTCCTCGGTTAGCTTATGCAGAGGTTTGGCTATATCTGCAAAGTTCTTCACAAAACGTCGGTAATAGGAGCACAAACCCAAAAATGCTCTAACCTGCGTCTTGTCTTTTGGAACCGGCCAATCCTTTACAGCTGCGATTTTCTCTGGATCCGTGCGGATACCTTCTTCCGACACTACATACCCCAAAAAGTTGACTTGCCGTTTGAATAGTGAACATTTCTTCGGACTCAACTTAAGGTTGGCACTCTTAATCTTCATGAGTTCCGCGTTCCAGGTTTTGAAGGTGTTCCTCAAACGTACGGCCCACGATGATGATGTCATCCAAGTAGACCAGACAGGCATCGCCAATTAGCCCGGTAAGTACAAGTTCCATCAGCCTTTCAAACGTTGCTGGAGCATTGCACAACCCAAACGGCATTACTTTGAATTGCCACAGACCCTTTCCCGTCGAGAACGCAGTTTTCTCCTTGTCCTTAGGGTCAATTTCAACTTGCCAGTAGCCACTTTTTAGATCCAGCGTGCTAAACCATTTTACTCCTGTAAGCATGTCCAGTGTGTCATCAATTCTTGGCAAGGGATAGCTGTCCTTCTTTGTAACGTCGTTCAGACGGCGGTAATCAACACAGAACCGCATGCTGCCATCCTTCTTCTTTACCAGTACCACGGGTGAACACCATGGACTAGATGAAGGTTCAATAACACCATCCCTCACCATTCCCTCAATCATGGTTTCCACTTCCTTTTCACGTGCTACCGGCAATCGTCTTGGCCGCTGACGGATAGGCAACTCTTCACCTGTGTTTATTTTGTGTTGAACTAAGCCAGTCTTTCCTATGTCAGCATCGTTTGATGAGAATACATCGGCGTACTCGAGTAACAACTTCTTCGCCTTCACCAATTCGTTCGGGGACAGAACACTGCGACAGTCTTCCAAAAGTGTGGTCACTCTCGTTTCTGAATCCTTGCTGGGGGTCCCACTCGATATATATTGGCACTGACGTAACCAATCCACTTCCTCACAAGTACCAACCAGTGTACCTTTTTCTATAACCTGTTCCCGGTCGCAAAGGTTCAGCACACGTACTCCTGAGATGTCAGTGGTCCTGACCAAGGTTCGAGCTACTTTCCATGGAAGGTCATTGTTTACCCTTTCCACAAGTACACAACGGTGAGCTTGCCCAGCGTTTCGTGGAAGACTAACCGGAACAATCGTTTCCGATCTCGGCGGAAGAACAATCTTCTTGATGCTGTACACGTTCCCTGGTAACGCACCTTCCATAAAAAGTTCCTCCTGTCCACATTTCAAAACACCTTGCTTAACGTCGATCTCACAACAATTATTCCTCATAAAGTCTAGGCCTAGGATGCAGTCGTCCATTATATCAGCCACGATGACATTATGCAGGTAGATCACGTTGCCTAGCTTCAACTCCATCTCCTTCTCTCCACGGACGGGTATACGCTGACCGGTGGCTGTTACCAAATTAATGCGTTCTCGGTTGTATGCGGAGTCCCCAAGGAACTGACTTATAAGTTGGGAACTAACAACCGTACGAGAGGCTCCAGTGTCTATGGTCAGTTTACACGGCATTCCGTTGACCTCGCCCTTGATGATTAGACTGTTCCCATCATGGGTTTGTGAGATCGAGATCCTTGGGGCTCTTTTAACATCAGCCAGCACCCGCCCCGCAGTTCTGGCTTTTACTCGTTTCCCTGCTGCTGCTGGGCGGTGCTGTTGGCCGCACTACCCTCCTGGGATCGTTCACCTTCCCTTTCTAGGGTTCGCTTAGGGCAGCTGGATCGAAGATGGCCCTTTTCCCCCACAGCCATAGCACCTAGGGCTGTATCCTTTGTTGCGGTCGCGAACTGTAGCTGCTGCAACCTCCCTGACGCGATGGGAACGATGATCCTGCCGCACGGCTTCTACCTCCAGTGCATGGGCCAAGGCGTCCTTAAGCGTCTCATGGTGCCCGAGCCTCACAGCAGCTCTGACTTCCAGGTCACGGATGCCGTCGATGAATGTCTGCACCAGGTTCCCTCCAATGAGCGCAGGTACAGACCGGTATGCCTTTCGCACCAGCTTCTCCACCTCTAGAGCCCACTGCTGCAGGTTTTCGTTGATGCGCTGCAGCAGTGGGCTCTAGAGGTGGAGAAGCTGGTGCGAAAGGCATACCGGTCTGTACCTGCGCTCATTGGAGGGAACCTGGTGCAGACATTCATCGACGGCATCCGTGACCTGGAAGTCAGAGCTGCTGTGAGGCTCGGGCACCATGAGACGCTTAAGGACGCCTTGGCCCATGCACTGGAGGAAGCCGTGCGGCAGGATCATCGTTCCCATCGCGTCAGGGAGGTTGCAGCAGCACAGGTTCGCGAGCCAGCAAAGAGCAGCCCTTGGCATGGCTGTGGGGAAGAGGGCCATCTTTCCAGCTGCCAAGCGAACCCTAAGGGCAGGTGAACGACCCGAGTGCGGCCAACAGCACCGCCGGAAACGAGGCCAGGAACAGCACGGGTGCTGGGGCTGATGTTAAAGGCGATCTCGACAAACCCGATGGGAACAGTCTAATCATAGGGCGAGTCAACGGAATGCCGGTAAACCTGACACTGGACCTCGTACGGTTGTGTTCCCAACTTATAAGTCAGTTAGTATTAGATATACTGCTCATTTAGCATTTCTAATGTTTTAAAAATATCTAATACTAACTGACTTATAAGTTGGGAACTAACAACCGTACGAGAGGCTCCAGTGTCTATGGTCAGTTTACACGGCATTCCGTTGACCTCGCCCTTGATGATTAGACTGTTCCCATCATGGGTTTGTGAGATCGAGATCCTTGGGGCTCTTTTAACATCAGCCAGCACCCGCCCCGCAGTTCTGGCTTTTACTCGTTTCCCTGCTGCTGCTGGGCGGTGCTGTTGGCCGCACTACCCTCCTGGGATCGTTCACCTTCCCTTTCTAGGGTTCGCTTAGGGCAGCTGGATCGAAGATGGCCCTTTTCCCCCACAGCCATAGCACCTAGGGCTGTATCCTTTGTTGCGGTCGCGAACTGTAGCTGCTGCAACCTCCCTGACGCGATGGGAACGATGATCCTGCCGCACGGCTTCTACCTCCAGTGCATGGGCCAAGGCGTCCTTAAGCGTCTCATGGTGCACGAACCTCAAGCTCGTAACAATAGGTTTAATTCGCATTCTTCTGTCAATTTTTAGTAGTTTTTGTCTTTATTCTATCCATTATAGTTAAGTAGCTATGTGGGTTTTATTATACAACATGCAAGCGCGGTAGCAGCCGAATTAGAGCCGCGCATATCCGGACGTACAAGGGTAAATCAGTCGCGAGGGCAGGACGCTTGAGCGGATAAAGAATAATTCTATTGCCTTTCTTTATCAGTCGTAATATATAAATATTTACCTTATAACAATGCTCTTGTCAAGTGGATCTCCAGGCACGATCTGCCAGTGGTGGAAAACCTGGAGGCAGAAGGCCTGTCCCTGGGTGTGAGTGCGCAGGTCCGTCTCGAAGCCGAACGAGTCGATGGCCGGCACGAAAGCCTTAATGGTGTACAGCGGCGACCCGGGAACAGGGGCGTCCTGCGTCACGTGGCCTATGAAACAAACCAATAAATCAATTTTATTTAAAAAAATATATTTACATTTTATATTAGTAGGAAACGATAAAAAGCAAATCCGTACCAATTTCTCAGGTCAAAACTTTTTATTTATTTTTTGCCTGAAGTTCTCATGAACTCTAGTCAAAATCTACACCATTTCGGAATACAAGTCCTCATCAGAAAAGAACCGGCAAGAAACTCTGCGGTCTTAAATTTTTCTTAAATACCATGTCCCATTTTAATTTGCAAGTTAATATATAAATGCAATACAATATTATATATTAATATTTGTTTAAATATTAATTTTAATAATATATAATGCAATTTTATAAAATACTTTCATATGCAGAGTTTATTAACATACATCGTTGTCCTCAATACATTGATCAATTTAATTTTAGGGTTTTTATATCAGTTTCCTTAATTAAATTTTTACATCTTATGTCAGATTATTGCACCTATATTTAAGACTTTGTTAAGCTGGGCAAATGAAAGCTGACTTCACTCTTCCAAGAATATATATATATATATATATATATATATATATATATATATATATATATATATATATATATATATATTATTTACACAAGGAAATTTACCATAGAGATATTATAGTAAAAAAAGAGAAATTAAGAATCAATAAAAGTAATTAGTCGCGAAAGCAAACCGAAAATAGCCGAGCATTTGCGACCGCAACCGACACGAACATCGCGTCGTCGTGTGCGACGTTCAATATATAAAGAAAATAAAAAGATAAAATTGCAGGTCGCCACAACTTTTCATTGTAAAAGTTTAAAAGTAAGTGAAAAAAGTATATGTGTCAGTCTAAATCACAAAAATGAAGATGACGACTATACGTAATAACACCCACTTAACATCACGTGGACAGTGCCTTCTTTTGTCAGCCTTACTGCTATTGAAATACAGTACCTCTTCGCTTGGCGAGCACGGTGTACACGGCGGAGACACAGTCGGCGGGCGCCTGCACTTCCACGAACAAGTAGGGTTCCATCAGACGCGGCGTCGCCATCAAGAACGCTGAATACGCTACCTTTAATAATGAAAACAACACATACATAGTTAGTGGTATATCGATGTAACCAGTACTGCAAGGGTATGAGGAAACTGTTACGGGGTGGATTGATCAAGTATACATAGACAGCTAATTTAATTACAGGTCCTCATATTTTTTAAAGAATATTAACAATGTTGTAAACATTATTAATATTCCCCTTAACCACTCGTGGTAAGCTTAAATTGCTTGTGTTACGAGTGGTTCACGCCAGTAGTCGAATGGCGGACTCCAACCCACGACCTTTTGAGTTCGCGGTCCGCGCCCTGCCATTAGGCTACTGTCGCTTATATTTATATTGCTATAGTGGTTCAAGTTGAGATTCGTACCTCCTTCTGAGGGGCCCTTGAATCACATCGAGCCCCCTAGCTCAAGGAGCCTCACTCCAGAAGCAGGGCTCGGCCTGCAGTCGGCGAAGCGCCTCGCCGCTGGCAAAATCGTTGCACTCAATAGCTCGTAGGTCCTCGCCTACGAGTCTTATTTCGATGAAGCTGTAAAGGCTGCAGGGCCTACAGCATACACTTTACTAAAAAAATTACAGGCTTTCCATCTGAGTCCTCAGAAGTTATAAGGCATCTGTAGCTTATATTGTTTGAAGTTGTTTGCGGTGGTCCATGCGCTGCATTAGCCAGTGTTAACAAATTATACAATTGTATTTAACTGACTTCTCAATAATGATTTAACTTTAATATTTCTCAGAGCTGGATGACAACGCAATATAAACTCACTTTTTTTGTTTATTTGTTAGTCTGTCCAGTACAAATTTTGCAATTGTATTTGAACTAACTTCCCGATGATCTAGAGACTTTAAACTTTAAACATAGCTCAGAGCTGGACTCACTTTCTTGTCTGTCTGTTTGTTTGTTTGTCTGATCGGTACAAATTTCGCAAATGATTTTAAACAAACTTCCCGATGAGTATAGAAATTATTATTACCTATGTATATATGCCCGAATATAATTATTTATTATGTATATTTTGTATATGCCGTAATCGCTGGAACATCAGTCACGTGGCATCATTCATTTATTCATTACGGCATATGATTGCGCGGGAAAAAACGGGTAATCTCGCATTTTGTCTTAGATTAGTATCTAGCCAGTGTCTCTCTCCGTCCTATCCACGCATTCTAGTCCACACGCACTAAAAGGGGGGAGGTCTAGAATGTGACGTGATTTTCCGCCAATAAGAAACACGCCCAACCGAGATGGAGGTGGTAGAAATGGCCGGCCAATAAAACGACGCCCGCTGCCGTCGCTCACCCTCTTCTAACGCTTCACAACACCAGGAGCGTCGTCCTCGAGGCCGCCGGCAGAAGGAACCCGATCTCGGTAAGTGCTTCTTAGATTGCCTTGAGCTGTTTATTTTCCTTGCTATGTTTCCTTTCCCCTAACAGGTCAAGTAGAATCCAAGTCCAGTCCAAGACTGGCATCAGCCATCTTGTTTGGTTATAAGGAACCACGCGTACAGTCCACCAAGAAAATCGATCCCGCATAAGAGGGTTTTGGCTCGACCCAAGAATCAAACCGAGACCCTATCGCCGCATCATTTTCTGGTCATTAGCGCGACCAGCCTATAAAAATCCACTGCTGAACATAGGCCTTTCTTATAGATTGCCACATATGGAGGATTTTACCATAGCTGCCACGCTGGGCAGGTTAGCAATAGCAGATTTTTATTATCTTGAGCTTTTATCAGGAAGATGCTGATGATTATAAGACCTTTGATAACCCCAAATTTAAAGCAAGTGTCTAGTCCGTGATCTTCTTCAGCTGCCTTTTTGTTCGATACATAATTCCCCATTCTCCGCACTAATGCATAATATTTGAACCCATACCGAGTAAAACATCACGGTAGTCGCCCTCAATCAGACTAGAGGCCAAGAATAGGATGTGATATGAAATTCTATCCATGCATCCATGGACCAGATGCATTCCACTGCAGGTCTTCTTGTTGCCTGAGGCAAATTAAAAAAAGAAAAACATCTATGGGGTAGGCCTATTTAAAGTAGTGAACTGGATGGATCTTCAATTCTTTTATCTTCAATTATATAATATAATAATATTGTTTGGTTGTTACAAACCCTTCGCGCTGTGGGGATAATTTGTCCCCCGCCACGATGTAACGGTTCCTGCGCGATGACAGCGTCCAGAATCTTGAACTTGACGTTGCGTATGGGCTCCTCACATAGCGGACCCTCGCGGGTCCCCCACTGGAAACCTACGAATGATAAACGCATAATGATTTTTTCAACCGATAATTAACAAAGAAAGAGGTTATATAGTGAGTGCTTCCACAAATGATTCGCCACCGAGGCCACTTTTCAATGAGGTGAAATATTAGACTTTTATTAATAAGGCTTTTCTTAAGTGGACTTAGGAACACAAACTTGAATGTCATCTAAATAAATGCATTAAAAACTTAGCATTAAAAACCACATATGTAGCTACCCGTAAGGGTGGTATTTTCTCTTCATTTTGGACCAATCCCCATATAATGAAAGACAAATTAGGTTGGCCGCTCTTCGGGCAGAACATCTTACCCAGCGGGAGATCACTCCTTTCATTCCACGGCCACAAAACGAGCACACTCCATCTGAAGAGGATGGTGTGGCCTATAGACCTAAATCTATCTTCAATTACGAATCAAAATGAAAAAATTTGTTTTTTTTATAGAATAAGGGTGGCCAACGAGCACACAGTCCACGTGATGGTAAGTGGATGCTGTGGCCCATAGACATCTATCCTCGATTAAGAATCAAAATGCAGATGCGTTGACATCCCTGAGGACTAAGACGGAATGCCTCGTTTCCAGTAAAAAAGGGTGTTTACAATTGAGAATATGGTGTAACTTAATATAACAAGACACAAAAAAAGATAAATAGAATTGAGAGTTCTTCTGTTTTTAAAGTTGACTAAAAAGATTTGACAAAAAAAAAAAAAAATTTTTCCCCCCACCCCACAGAGTTAATAAAAAAAAAACGAAATTTCACTTTGACAGTTCTTGTCGTTCGCGAAGAGTATATCGGGACATCTTTTTAAATATTACTTGTGCAAGTTTTCTACTTTGTATGTTAAATTGAACTACATTCAATTACCTTGTACAATGCTGTCCTTGACGGAAGCGAGCAGATGCTTGTCAACCTCGGAAGGCAATGTATCGTCGACGAGGATATTCGGCCCGGTCGCATCTGGCCCGAATGCCCATATTGAACGGGCGGCCAGCAGATCCCAGTCGTACCTGAAGTATAAAAAATTGTATTATGTATTAATTAAGGAAATTGTCACCTCTCAAAAATGAGAGGCCTGTGCCCAGCAGTGGTACGTATATAGCTAGTAACTTTAACTTTTTTAACTTTAAGGAAAATGTATGTAAATAATTTGAACAATAAAAAAATCCTACAGCAGTAGTTTCAACTAAAATGTAATATGATATTTTTAATATACTACGTTTGCTACGTATGTTATGACGAAAACTCAGGGCAATTTAATAAAACTGAAACAGGAAGAGACGGCGCATTTATATTTCTTTGCCATCACTGATTGGTTATTTACATAGAAGTACGTAAACTTTTCATACAAAATAGAGGTGGTAAGTGAGCATGCAATCTATTCAATAATAAGTGGACGCTGTGGCCTACCCACAGATTCCTACATCCTTTCTAGGATAAAAATCTAAATGTAGATACATTGTCATCACTGATTACTAAGACAAAATGCCTCGTTACCAGTAAAAAAGGATCTCCGGTTCTCTACACTCACCATACGAAACACAGCAGCATCGAGCTGCTATTTTACGCTGGTATTCTGTGAGAACGTGTTCCTCTTTCGGTCGAGCCGACCCATTCGTGCTACAGCCGTAATATAGCTGCAGTGAGAATCTGCCACGTGAGTTCGTTGGTTGCTTCTATGAAGAAGATAACAAATGCACTGACTTGTTCTGGAAGAACTCGCCGAGGCGCTTGCGGTCCCAGGAGACGCAGACGGCGCCCGCCTCGATGTCCTCAGCGAGCCCGCGCTCGAGCGGTTCGGCGATCATGGTGAGCTTGTTGCGCTTGTTGGGCGTCTCCGCGAAGCACTTCAGCGACGACGTCTCCACCACCGTCTCGCAGAACGACACCACCGGGTCCGCCACTGCCACAACACAAAATTTTCACATTGAATAAAACTGTTATTACGGATTTTAACGCGTTTAATTTTTTATTATAGAATAGGGTAACAAATGAGCACACAGTCCACCTGATGGTAAGTGGTTGCTGCGGCCCATAGACATCTACATCTATCCTCCATTACAAATCAAAATACAGATGCGTTGTCACCCGTGAGGACTGAGATTGAATGTCTCGTTTCCAGTAAAAAGGGTCTCCGGTTCTCTACACTCACCATACGAAACACAGCAGCATTAAACTCCT
Source organism: Parnassius apollo (assembly GCA_907164705.1). NCBI lineage: Eukaryota > Metazoa > Arthropoda > Insecta > Lepidoptera > Papilionidae > Parnassius > Parnassius apollo. The sequence continues at coordinate 5,207,028 of CAJQZP010001271.1, forward strand.
ATTTGACGCTGGTATTCTGTGTATTTTCAATTCCCACCCATGGGTCACAAGTGAATGGGAGTGACTGACGTCCCGATGTCAAAGTTAACCCGGAGTACCTTCAGCTTTTTTAATTATTACATTTTGTTTCCGATCTACCCAAAATGACCTTAGTTTCTTGCAGTATTGTAGTGGTATGCTTGGGTTTAGTTTGGATATCATTAATTACAGGATCCCAAGCAGGTGGTAGCACTAGGTGGTTGTAATTAGAATGTTTTTAATTACGATAGCCTCACTTGTGAAATTTATGTATGATGATGTTAATTAAATTTTGAATGTAGATCATAGATATGTAACTGCAATATCAAACTGGTTTTATTAACATCAGTTTTCTGGATTTCCTCCTATTATGGAAACAAATTTAAAGACATAGGTATTCACATTAAAAAGATTTGAGTTTGATAAAAGAGTGTTGTACCCTTGATGTCGATCTCAGAGTACATGTTGCGCAGGTCGTGCATGACGCAGTCCAAGTAGAGCTCGCCCGTGCCCAGGATCACGTGCTCGCCGCTCTCCTCCACGCGCGTCGACAGCACCGGGTACGACTTGTTCACCTGAACGCACCGAAACTCATGTACTTGTACACATACAATAACTTTATTTTAGGCATGAAGAACTCAAAAATCAAGAACATCGGCCCACAGCAATATACTGGGTATTTTTACCGTCTGGAAAATAATATCGTGTTTTGTGTAAGTGGAATAGAAGCTATCTATCCTCGAAATTACTTGTAAAATATAACAAAATATAATTGATACAGTTCATCCTACAGCATTTGCGCAAAACTAAAAATAGGTGATATTATTTAAACGGCGTGGCGTAGGCTATAAGCGCTAGTGAATGAAAGTTGTAAGCGCGAGCGAGGCGCATACTTATTTCTTTCATTAGGCGAATGCTTACCGATGCCTACGATGAATGTCGTCGTTATGTAAGCACCAGGCGGCCGAGTAGGAGCAGGCGACACATCGTTGCAGCCAAGATTTAGAATCAGGCGTATTCAAAATGAACTAGCTGCAATACTTGTCCATATTGTTAAGATAAAATAAATGGTCTATAATGATTACCTTAAGCTACCTAACACCACATTAATAGATTCCTCCTAGGCGAAGCCAGAGCGGATCGCTAGTTATAAATGTTATTTTTGAGTTAATGCACCTACTTGCTTATACAACTCTTCAAATATATTTCCATTGATAGAAAATTTCAATTAACCGAATAATATAATTTTATAAATATATACCATTATCAGTAGGTTTTCACTATTGGTACTGTGCATGTAGACGGTACGGACTCGATAAGACGCCATTTCTAATACCATTCTTTATCCGTACGGACTATATGATCTGGTAATAATAAGACAAGCATACTGCAAACAGGTTTTAACGGTTCCATGGCGCAGTGGCTTAGCAATGAGTTGCAGCGCTACGGGCCTCGGGTTCGAATCCCACATGGAACAATAATTTATATATTGTATGGCCTAGAAATAATAGTTCCGGGTCTAGATGTTTGTCCTTGTGAAATTTATATATGTAAACTGCCCCTACGATACAGGAGAAAATCCTAGTGTGTACGTATTTTAATAAAACGTGTTTAAACGTTTTAAAAAGAACAAGAAAAGCATTTGAAATATTAAATCACTTTACATACCTTACTGTTGAAGTATAATGACACTATTCCATGTTCGTAAACTTTAGAGCATAAACTTAATAGAATTCAGCACTGTATAAACTCCTTACATACACTTTGAACTAATGAGTGAATCAATAAGTGAATAAATGGCACTATTCGAACCTTAATAACTCAAGAACTTGTGTGACACAAACCTGCTCACCTCTCTATAGACATCTAGTATTTTAGGTGGCTTGGATGAGCTCATGGGCTCGCTGAATAGAGACAAAAGCTTACCTTTCTTAGACCATCCAGCATCTTGGGTAACTCGGATGGATTAACAGGTTCGACGGCGATCTTGACAATGGCATGCGTATTGAAACGTAATGGACGGAATGTGTGAAGTGGAGCATCCTCGTGAGCAGCCACCAGCGTGCACGTCTTCACGATGGGCTGGTCGACACCCTCCACAAGCGCCCAGCAACCAGCCGGCACACGATTCAGTTCCACCTGGTCAACACGGCCAGAGATAATGATGTTAATTTATGATATAAACTTTTTACACTATTTTTTTATTTATGTAGAATAAGTTCAAACGATAACAGTCCATGGGATGGTAAGTGGATGCTGTGGCCCAAAGTTCTATCGAAATGACTAAACTTAAACCTCTCTCACGGAATGCCACAATGCATGGTTGTGAATCACCATACCAATACTAAACAAATTCAAAACAACCATGACATTACATCATACACTCTTTACATCATACTTGGCGGTATCTCACCTCCGTGCCTCGGAAATCACGTAAAGCCGTTGGTCCAGCCCCTCTCTCTGGTCGTATAATTTTACCGTCCCATCGGATTATGAGAGTAAGGGAATAGAGAGTGCACATGTGCTTGCGCATACACTCGGGCAGGTACTATAATCCTGTCCCACGCCCATGGCTAGTCTCCGGTGAGGCTGGCCGCCGTGATCGAAATTCGGTCTAGAGAACATTATTATTATGAGTTACGGCAGCCACTTACCATCGTGTGATCCATATGTATCAAAATTTAAAATTCATTTTTTACTTTAATTAATTTACAAAGATCTGTTGTTTATTTTACACATTTTACATGTGTGTGTGTGTGTGTGTGTGTGTGTGTGTGTGTGTGTGTGTGTGTGTGTGTGTGTGTGTGTGTGTGTGTGTGTGTGTGTGTGTGTGTGTGTGTGTGTGTGTGTGTGTGTGTGTGTGTGTGTGTGTGTGTGTGTGTGTGTGTGTGTGTGTGTGTGTGTGTGTGTGTGTGTGTGTGTGTGTGTGTGTGTGTGTGTGTGTGTGTGTGTGTG